>JAULJL010000006.1:7500000-10000000 GCA_030761205.1 Fremontodendron californicum
TAGTTTTTAGTTATGTTTTATTATTGTTTTGTGTCAAATACGAGTTATTATTGCTTAGTCTAATTGTGTTTATGATATTTTATATTTTTATGTAATTTGGTGTTTTTCACGAGTTTCTTTGAGTGATTTCAGATTACTATGTTAAATAAAGA
The DNA here is from genome assembly GCA_030761205.1 of Fremontodendron californicum. Classification (NCBI taxonomy): domain Eukaryota; kingdom Viridiplantae; phylum Streptophyta; class Magnoliopsida; order Malvales; family Malvaceae; genus Fremontodendron; species Fremontodendron californicum. The sequence goes on from JAULJL010000006.1 coordinate 7,500,153, forward strand.
ATTAAGGGCAAATCCAGTTCAGTTCCAGTTCCGACACCTTTCGCCATATCAGCTATATCTCGAGTTTCACTGAAGCAATAAGGCTGAAATTTTAACCGTGCAAAGCTAAGAGGCATATCTATCTTTTTCATGTTTTACACTTCTTGAAACGGAGTCGTTTTCCCTATCGAAATCGACCATCAAGTTGGCTGATGTGCAATGATGTCTGTGCTGACCTGTTTTCGTATTTGGCCCATATCTTCTTATCCACATCAGAAAATAAGCTGATTCCAACGGCTATGGATCCGTAACTGATAGGGGTATATTTTTCTAGAAGACAATTTTATCAGATCGAGCCTCCAACATTGACAAAATCGACCATCAAGCTGGCTGATCAGAATTGTCATACAATATGACGAAAATTGTTAGAAAAATGCACCCACCTATTATACCTACCTTTGAAATTTGTAAAGCTTGTCTCTTGTCATTTAGCCCTCCAAAATGTGTATAAATAGAGGGCTTTGGATGAGTATTGGGATACAATATACATTGGTAGGATATTAGCCATTGTAATAAAATTCTCTAAGTTTTCTTCTTCTTTCCTTTCTCTAGTTTTCTTTTTTTATTTACTTATGCTTCTTACATTTCTTTTCATTTTATTCATATCTAGTATGTGTTGCTAATCATATTGTTGAGGTGATGAGGTGAAGCTTTTGGTAAATGCTAAGGTTAGTCTCTTAAACATGAGCTAAAATGAATCATCATTTATAAACACTAGTATAGATAATATTTTCTTTTGGTTTAAAATCATACTTGCAAAGTAGGGATCTTGATTCATTATTGACAATGAAAATGGCACAGTAAATGCTTGGTTTCATAACCTTGATTTGTTGTAGACATATACCTTGGCATAAGGAATGCTTGGACTCTTTTTGTGAGTTTTGAGGACACCAAATGAACATAATATCATATGCTATGGACGTTGGACAATTTGGACTGAATTGCTAAACCTTCCGATTGGAATCTCCCTTATGTGTGAATTTCACTTGTGTAATAAAACAAGATTAATCTTAGCATAACACCAAGAGTGGATTCTCTAACCTCAACATCTTTTCTTATTGTTTTTATATCTTGTTTAATTTCTTTAATTTTATTTTGTTTATTTTGTTCTCTAATATCTTGTTTATCTTGTTTTGTTGTTGATTCCCTAATATCTTGTTTACTTTATTTTTCTTATATATTTATAAACTTATACTTACTAATACGCTTCCCTGTGGTTCGACCTCGGACACCCGAGAATTTATTACTTGAACATAACCTGCACTTGGGTTTACAACTCTTAATTGAGTCTCCATTAAGTTTTTGGCGCCGTTGCCGGGGAGGCAATACTAAGTATATAAGTTTATAAGTATATTTATTTTTATTGGCTGGTTATACCGCCTATATTTATTTTTATTGGCTGGTTATACCGCCTAATTTTCTATATATTTATATTTATATTGTATATTAACTTTTTTTATTTTTATTGGCTGGTTATACCGCCTAATCTGTATATTAACTTTGTTTTATACTTGTTTGGTGACGTGATTTTAGATCTCGTCATTTAGTTAGATTTTATTGTGAAACTTTTTCAGGTAATCTTTCTAATACAACTCCTACCATGGCTGAGAATGAAAGTGTTCATGCTGAAGATGAGAACAGACAAGTACGCACCATGCGTGACTACTTGCAACCAACTCGAAGCTCATCACCCTCTTGTTTTATTTTTCCTCTCAATGCAAACAACTTTCGTTTTAAACCAGGTATGATAGCTTTGCTTCCAAATTTCCATGGGTTAGAATCGGAAAGTGCTTACTCGTTTCTAAAAGACTTCGAGGATGTATATGTCACCTTTAATGACCAACAATGTACAAATGAAATTGTCAAGCTAAAATTATTTCCTTTTTCTTTAAAAGATAAAGCAAAAATTTGGCTTCATAATTTAAAACCAAGGTCAATTGGCACATGGCAAGAATTACAAACTGAGTTTCTAAAGAAATTTTTCCCAGCACATAAAACTACTGCTTTGAAAAGACAGATTCAAAATTTCAATCAAAATCAAAATGAAGCATTTTTTCAGTGCTGGGAGCGTTTTAAAGATTTGTTAAGTTCTTGTCCACATCATGGTTTTGAAAAATGGCGTCTTATTAGTTTCTTTTATGAAAGTTTAACTCCCGAAACTAAACAATTTGTTGAAACAATGTGTAACGGTGAGTTTTTAGAAAAAGAACTTGAAGAAGCCTTTGACTACCTAGACCATTTGGCAGATAACTCTCAAGCCTGGCACACAGATAATTCCTCTGAAAGTTCCAATAGATCTAATCTTGTTTTTAACAGAGGTAAATATCATTTTAGTCAAGAAGATGAGATAAAAGCTAAAGTAGCTAATTTGGCTAGAAAGATTGAAGCCATGGAACTTAGAGAAGTAAAAGAAGTCAAAACGGTTAAAAATGAAGAAAGTTGTGGAATTTGTGAAATCATGGGACACCCCACTTCTGAATGTCCAAACATTCCCATTCTTAAAGAAGCGTTGCATGATCAAGTAAATTCCATAAACACATTTAAAAAGCCTTTTCCTTCTCCTTACTCTGAAACGTATAACCCTGAATGGAGAAATCATCCCAACTTCAGTTGGCGGAATAATAATCATGTTCAGGTACCACAATCTCAAAAGCCGGGCAACACTTTTTCCTATCAACCTTCACGTGTACAAACCTTGGAAGAGACATTGCAAGCATTCATGCAAACACAAGCAAAGGTGAATAACCAAACTTCACAGGACATCAATGAGATCAAAAACACCTTGTCCACATTGACAGCTTCATTACGCACTCAAGAAAAAGGTAAGTTTCCTGCTCAACCTCAGCCTAACCCTTCTACTCAATGTCTTGTTTCTTGCTCCAATGAAACTCAACAGGAAAATGCCAGTTCTATCACAACTCTTCGAAGTGGAAAGGCAATTGACAAAAACATTCCATCAAAAGACCAAGATCCTCCTTCCCCTCCGAAAAGTAATGGTAAGAATGATGGTAAGTCTGAACTTCTTGAAAATTTGGACAAAGAAAAAGGTATGCATCCTGCTCCTTTTCCTCAAAGGTTGCAAACAATAAAGAATTTGAATCAAAATGCAGAAATTTATGAACTTTTCAAACAAGTTAAGATTAACATTCCTTTATTGGATGCAATCAAACAAGTTCCATCTTATGCTAAATTTTTGAAGGACATGTGCACAGTTAAAAGGAAACATAATGTACAAAAGAAAGCATTTCTGACGGAAAGTGTGAGCTCAATCATTCAGCACCTTACTCCACCAAAATTCAAAGATCCTGGATGTCCAACAATCTCATGCATCATTGGAAACACTAGAATAGAACGTGCATTGCTTGATCTTGGTGCTAGTGTTAATCTTTTGCTTTTTTCTGTTTATCAACAGTTAGGTTTAGGTGAACTCAAGGAAACACCTGTTACACTTCAACTAGCTAATCGTTCTGTAAAAATTCCTCGAGGGATAGTTGAAGATGTTTTGGTTCAAATTGATAATTTTTACTTCCCTGTTGATTTTATTGTTTTGGACACACATCCTGTTTCAAATCCAAATGTTCAAATTCCTGTTATATTAGGCCGTCCATTTCTTGCAACTTCTAATGCTCTGATAAATTGCAGGAATGGTATGTTGAACATTTCTTTTGGAAATATGACTTTAGAATTAAATGTGTTCAACACTTGCAAGCAACCTGGTGATGATTCAGAAGTACATGAAGTGGATTTCATTGAAGAACTTGTTCATGAACATCTCACCACTACCACATTCCATGATCCTTTAGAAGCTTATTTAATTGAATGTGATTTTGATAATGCTTCAGGAATTTCACACACTGATTCTTTGTTAAATTCTTTTCAGGTTAAGCACTGTTGGAAACAAAAGTTTGAGGAACTTCCATCACTCACAAATGTCACTGTACCATCAACTATTGAACCACCCAAGCTGGATTTAAAACCATTGCCATCCGAGCTAAAATATTCCTTTTTGGGTGAGAATGAAACTTTTCCAGTCATAAATGAACTTGAGGAACTCAGAAATGATGCATATGAGAATTCTAAAATTCATAAAGAAAGAACTAAAGCCTTTCATGACAAGTTAATTTCAAGAAAAACATTTGATGTTGGGCAAAAAGTTCTACTTTATAATTCTAGACTTCACATATTTCCTGGTAAGTTGAGATCAAGATGGACTGGCCCATTTGTGGTTAAGCATGTGTATCATTATGGAGCAGTTGACATTGAGAATCCTCAAAATGGTAACGTATTCAAGGTAAATGGACAAAGACTCAAACTCTTTTTGGAAAATCATGTTACTCAAGAAGAGGTTGTTTTTCTTTCTGATCCTTGTTTTGAAAATAACTAGATGTAAATATAACTTTTTTAACCCCGGTTAAATGGCGGATAACGGTACTCCGTGATTATTTAAGTCGGTTCCATCAGCTACCCACAAAACTGATATTGTATATAAATTTCTCTTTCAATTTCTCTTTCATTTTATTTTATTTCATTTTTTTTTTCAGGATGGATGATATTCTCAAAAGATTGCAGAAATGATTTCCGCCTTTTCCTCGGAATATTTTACTGAAGCTTTACCAAGTTCGATTTGAAAGATTAAGAATGCTTATGCACAAAGGGATTCCTGAAGACATACGCTGGATAATTGAAGCCAAGGTACGTGAAGATGAATATATTCCTGTTTTGCATTTACCAGGTACAGGTAGAAGCACTTATGCAAAGAAGCGACGAGCAAAGCGCATGAGTTCAAATTGCCACAAGTGTGCACGATGGACGTGTAACGGTAAATGTCGTTCTATTGGGATTCCGTCCTCTAATCGAGATGATAAAATTGAATTCATTAAGGATGGACTGAGTAAGGAGAATTTGAGTAATATCCAACTTTCTCTTGAGACGCATCCTAGTGGAGACGTACAAAGAGAAATTCTTGATTTATGGCCGCAATTCCAAACGGAATGGCAACATCTTGGGAATCTGATGATAAAAGACCCTGTTTGCCAGCTTGTAAGAAAACTGGATAGGAAGCATATCCTCGACTCATAGAAGGCGTTTAAGCCGTTTCTGGACGTAAAACCAGAGGAAGATGCCAAATACACTTTCGGCGACATTATTACTTTTGACTTTTACGGTTGATTTTTCTTCTCTTTTTGATTTTCTTCCTGAAATCACGCAAAAATCTTTTGTTAGGTTAACATTTTCTTCTGACAGGTCAAATACACTTTCGGCGACATTATTACTCTTGTCTGATTCACTACTCAGTCCTCTATATATTACACCATGTACTCATTCTCTTTCAGGCACTCGAAAAAAAAAATGGAAAGCACTTCGTCCCAGCGCATTAAAAAAATTTGTGTCTTTGGAGGTGCTTATCCAGGGAAAAATAACATATTCGCTGATGAAGCCATAAGAGTTGGAGTAATACTTGCCCAACAAAAGATCCAGTTGATTTATGGAGGCGGTAGTACGGGTTTAATGGGAGCAGTCGCTACAGCAGCACACGCCGGAGGAAGTCCAGTTCTAGGAATCGTGCCAAAACTATTCACAGATTTTTGTGGACCTACCGTGGGTAAGGAAATACAAGTCTGGAGTATCCCTGAACGGATGACAATCATGTACCATTCTGCTGATGCATTCATTGCTTTACCAGGAGGTCTGGGTACATTGGAAGAAATAGCTTGCGTGGCTTCTTGGTCATCTTTGGTCACAAATAAGAAACCCATTGGTTTGCTTAATATTAATGGTTATTTTAGTAATTTGCTTTCATATTTAGATAATGCTGTGGATAATGGATTCATGTTTTCAGAGGCAAGGAGAACCATAATTTCTGCTACAACCATTGAAGATTTACTCAAAAAGCTACAAGCTTATGAGTGTTTATCTGCTACGGTTGTTTCGCAAACGCTCGGAAAAAGAAAAAGAGATATGGACGAGCAAGGAGTGGATTGCACTCTGTCTTTGTGACATTATCTAACATTTTGTTTGTTGTGTCTCAGTTATAATAAGTGGTTAGCAAACTCTGCAGGTAATATCTCCTAAATTCTACCTTTAGTAGGGGGTAAGGGACATATTTTGCTAATTTAAAAAAAAAAATGTTTGTTGTGTTTTAAGCAATTTAGAAGTATTCATTCTGAACAAGGTCTGAGTAAGGGAGACTTGAGACATACCTTGTCAGTTTGATTTTAATCTTTTTATGTTTACTTGTTAATTTTTGTTTAGTATTTTAGGATTATTTAGGTTGCATGAGTTTGTTTTGTTTTGAGTCTTAGTTATTCCTATTCTTATGTTATTAGTTCTTTTCTCTTACACATGATTCTTTCATTTGGGTTAATAGACTTACATTGATGACAATGTAAGAATTAAGTGTGGGGGGAACGATTTAGGATTTCTTTTATTTTTGTCTACTATTTTTTTTATGAGTCTTTATTATTATTATTATTTTTGTAATGTGTTCTAGTTCCTTTTTAATATAATGATGAGATATGAATTGCATAAGTCTAAAACAGATTTATTAATGAGAAGATTTTCATGAGAATTGAGCTTGATGTCAACCTTTTTATGAGCCAATGTTAATATGATATGTTGATTGAGAAAGAAGCATGTTTAGACTTAATCTGACTTGTATAATCATCCTTGTGAGTTTTTGAGCCTATAATGGTTGATGCATTATACAAATCAATCTAATTTCTTTCTTGAGTGCTCTTATGATTACATGATTATCTAGAACTTGCTTTAAACCGTTTGAGACTATATTGATACATGTGACAACATGAATATGATAGAGGCATTAGGATTATAACCAGAGCCAAACAGCCATCCATTATTAATGTTCTAAGAGAACATCCCCACTAGTGAGCCAATTTGAGCCTACATTAAATATGCTATTTTATTGGTAACCAGAACTTACACCTAGCCTAAATATACTTATATCCTTACCCTTGTTCTAAAGATGGATTATATATTTTGAGACATATTGCAAAAACAAGGGATACTTTTTGAAAATTTGGGTTAGAATGAAAGATAAGTGTGGGGGAGGAGAGAGGCAAAAGTCAAGAGAAAAAGAAAGGGATCATTGTCAAATACATTCCCATATTAAAAAAAAAAAAAAAGAATCTTTTCTTGAACTTCTAGTTAAAGTAAAGAAAAAGATGTTACAAAGTTGGTTAGAATGAAGCAAAGGCTCAACATGAATATTTAGCCTATGTGACAATGTACTTGTAAAGAGTTTTGAGAAAGTTATTTGTATGATCTTATTATGTCTCTAAACTCTATGAACTCTTTGGAACCTTTGTGATATCTTTATCCTTTTGTTCTTTAACCACATTATAACCCGTTGGCCCCATTACAACATTGAAAAAAAGACCTCTTGATTTATGAAGTTGTATGATCTAAATAGTGGAGAATAGGTGGACAAGCAAGCATATGGTAGAACTGTTTTCATGAGATTGATTGAGTGTAAACACTTTACCACTACTTTAAAGAGTGAAAATCATGAGAGTATAGTGAGAGGTTGAGATTAAGTTGAATATGCACTATTTTGATTGAAATATGTTATGTTAATATTGGCTTAACTCATTTATTTACATTCAAGCATGAATTTTTGTGAAATTCTTTGAGCTATTGATTAGTTTATAAGACTTGTTCAAAGATTGTCTCTAATTTATATTGAAAGGATTAGGAGTAAATATTTTTAGTGTATGTAGTTTACTTATATTTTAGTTTTTCAATGTTTGTGGGTATCGTCCTAGTAAACCCTCACGAGACTAAACTCGTCCACTAGGGACACCTAGGGGTTTAAAGGCTTGTGTCACATGCTAAGTGCCACCGTGATTTCCTACGAAAATGGATTAGATTAGATTTTCTTATTTTATTGAGTCGTTGCTAGGGACTAGCAACAATCTAAGTGTGGGGGTGTGATAACTCGTATAATTATATAGTTTTTAGTTATGTTTTATTATTGTTTTTGTCAAATACGAGTTATTATTGCTTAGTCTAATTGTGTTTATGATATTTTATATTTTTATGTAATTTGGTGTTTTTCACGAGTTTCTTTGAGTGATTTCAGATTACTATGTTAAATAAAGAATTAAGGGCAAATCCAGTTCAGTTCCAGTTCCGACACCTTTTGCCATATCAGCTATATCTCGAGTTTCACTGAAGCAATAAGGCTGAAATTTTAACCGTGCAAAGCTAAGAGGCATATCTATCGTTTTCATGTTTTACACTTCTTGAAACGGAGTCGTTTTCCCTATCGAAATCGACCATCAAGTTGGCTGATGTGCAATGATGTCTGTGCTGACCTGTTTTCGTATTTGGCCCATATCTTTTTATCCAAATCAGCAAATGAGCTGATTCCAACGGCTATGGATCCGTAACTGATAGGGGTATATTTTTCTAGAATACAATTTTATCAGATCGAGCCTCCAACATTGACAAAATCGACCATCAAGCTGGCTGATCAGAATTGTCATACAATATGACGAAAATTGTTAGAAAAATGCACCCACCTATTATACCTACCTTTGAAATTTGTAAAGCTTGTCTCTTGTCATTTAGCCCTCCAAAATGTGTATAAATAGAGGGCTTTGGATGAGTATTGGGATACAATATACATTGGTAGGATATTAGCCATTGTAATAAAATTCTCTAAGTTTTCTTCTTCTTTCCTTTCTCTAGTTTTCTTTTTTTATTTACTTATGCTTCTTACATTTCTTTTCATTTTATTCATATCTAGTATGTGTTGCTAATCATATTGTTGAGGTGATGAGGTGAAGCTTTTGGTAAATGCTAAGTTTAGTCTCTTAAACATGAGCTAAAATGAATCATCATTTATAAACACTAGTATAGATAATATTTTCTTTTGGTTTAAAATCATACTTGCAAAATAGGGATCTTGATTCATTATTGACAATGAAAATGGCACAGTATGTAACAACCGAGGTTACCTATAATCATGTAAAGTTAAATCCCGAAAATTTTTAAGGACAAACTTGGAAATTTGTAAGAAGTTATAAGTGAAGGAAATAAAAGAAGAAAGGATCAAAATGAACATATTAAAAAAGTTTAGGGGCTAAATGGTTATTTATAAAAGTTGAGGGACTAATATGCAATTATCCCAAAAACAAGAAAAATATCTCTTATCTTCCTTTTATCTCCCGAAAAGTCTAGACATCTTCATTTGCTAAATGAGCAGCCGGCAGACTCCCCTCTCAAATTTCTTCATCTCCTCCATTTCTCTTCAAGAACTCCACCATAATCTCAACAAAAATTTCATCCAAGGTTAGTTTCTTGATAAATTCTTCATTTTCTTTAGATATTCTACTTGGGCATGCTAAGATCTTATCTCCATAAACATGTTAAGGTCTGAAATCCATCTATTAAGTATGAATTTTACTCATTTTTGGTATGTATTAAAAGGATTTGAAAGCATGAACAAGAAGATGGAAAGAAAAAGCAAAAAAGGGGAATCTGAGCATGCTTGCTGTTCGGATTTTCTGGGTTCGGCACATTTGGGTTTATATTTTTTTGATATTTTTTCTAGAAACTAGACTTCAATACGAGAATTTTGGTTTTTGAATCACCCAAAACCGATAAGCGGTTAAAAAGATAAAATTCGGTGAAGTTGGCTGTTCAGTGTGACCCCTGTTTCAGCATAGTTACGGGTTTTATCAAATTTGATCAAGATTTTGTTCTAATTGTCTAAGTTAGTTATTTTCTTCATAAATTAGACTTATTGGTACCAAACTCAAGTTATGATTTTCTAATCTAACTTGATATTAAGGAATTTATTGCTTAAGAGAAATATAGTACTATTGATGGTTATGGATTATGAAAATCTCTAAGGCATGGAATACTAGAAAGAAATTTGATAAGGACATGAATATGGAGTTGAATATTTGGAGAAAATGATTATGGAAATGATATTAAAAATTTGGGATATGTTGTTTTGAGTATGAGGAATTAGTATTGACCTTGAGGGAAGATTATGAGACTTAAGTTGCATTCAAAATTGTGTAATGCTTTGAGCATGTATAGATACTAATTATTGTTAATCTCTAGGCCACGTAGATCCGACGTCACCTATGGATCCCGAAGTTTCAGGTCGAGGTGTACAGTGAGATCATCTCAAGGATTGTGAGTAGACGACAACTATAGTTATTTGAAATTTCTTTAATTATAATTATATATATATATTTTTTAGCATATTTTTTTTTTACGTATTAAAGGTATATACGATATTTAATCATATGAATTGATTTGTTATTAAAGTAGTTTTATTTCAAGAAATATTATATCGAGTAAGTTGGTTGATTTTATGAAATATGATTTTACATAGAATTTGACGTACATGGTTTTGGCTCCACCTGACTTAATGTATGAGATTATTTCCTTGACCGGAATACGGGAGCTGCGTGCTACGCCTTTGTGGCGGGATCCACCTCCAGAGTCCCCATTCCGTGATATTAGACCGGAATACGGGAGCTGCGTGCTACGCCTTTGTGGCGGGAGCCACCTCCAGAGTCCCTATTCCGTGATATTATACTGGGGTATGGGAGCTGCGTGCTACGCCTTTGTGGTGGGAGCCACCTCCAGAGTCCCTATCCCATTATATTTGCCTTTTGGGGGCATATCATAGTGACACATATGCCTTTGGGGCGTCCTATGGTGGTATTGGCCTTTGGGGCCGGCTACTAGTATGCCTACATGGATATTGCTTGGTTATTTCATGGATGTACTCTTATGCACGACAGAAAGTTGGAGCCCAATTATACGGAACTTGATTTACTTTACAGATTTTATTCATTGATTTAATATTATAATATTGTTATACATTTGAAAACTTTACTACGTCTTTGAATTACTATGGTTTTACTATTATTTATTTTGAAAATGACAGTTATGCTTTACAGACTACCATTATAGTTTTCACACGCTTTAAATGTTCTCTACTCACTGAGATATTCATATATCTCACTTTTTCATATTCTCATTTTCAGGTGACAGTTAGGTGTTGGGATTGCAACCTTCCTCTATTTTTTGCTTCAGATAGTATTTTGACGTGGTGGGCATCATACTAAAAATTTATTGAAGTCTTGATCTTTTGATTTTTTATCTAGTAAACCTTGCTGAGATAGGTTTACTTTTGGATATATTATAAGTATATATTTGAAGATATGAGACAATAGATCAGTATGTTTTGACTTGAGCATAAATTGATCATGGATAATTTATGAAATATGATGGATATATGTGATAATAGTATTGAGAAATATTGCTGGTTGAGGATATGAATTGAGTATTATTTGCAGGAGGGTTATAGTTGAGATAGAAAGGAAACTCTGCCGGATTTTAGGTAGATTATTCGGACAGGGTGTTACAATTTGGTATCAGAGCAAGGTTATAGGTCCTGTAGACTTAGAAACTGTTTGTTGAAGAATTAAAATATTGTCACTTGTGTAAGAAATCAGACACGATGCCACCACGTCGAAGAGGAAGGCCTAGAATCAATCCCTTAGCCCAAAATAGGGATAGGAATAGAAATAAGAATACTGATGAGCAAATTAGAGAACAAGCTTTAGTTGCGGGTTCATCTTCTGTTGCTGCACCCTCAGCAGCACCCCCAGCAGCTAATCTTGATTTAGTTAAGGCAGTTGCGGCCTTGGCAAGAGTAATTCCCGCTTGGACTGCCCCTGCTGAAAAGGGGATAGTTGATTACTGTAAAGATTTGAAGAATATGGGTTGCAAGATTTTCACGGGGTCTTTGGAATCAGATTTAGACTGGTCATGGCTACAAAAATTTGAGACTACTTCCATTACTCTTCAGATTCCCGAGCCTATGAGGTTACCATGTGCGGTGCAATTTTTGGAGGATCATGCACGCACATGGTGGAAAATTACAGTGCAAAGGTATGCTGGACAACCTGCCATAACCTGGGCAGACTTTCGAAAAGAGTTTGAAGAAAAATACTATTCTCGGGCCTTGCGGGAAAAGAAATGGACTGAGTTTATGAATTTAAAACAGGGTAGTATGTCAGTAGCAGAGTAGGAGCAAAAATTCAGTGAACTATCAGAATTTGCTCCATCGATAGTAGCAAACAATGCAGTAATAGATTGTTATTTTTTTTTTCAAAATTGTGACTTTTAAGAAGTCGGGAGACTTAGAGTTTACCTTTCAAGGAGAAATGAAAGTTTTACTTTCTTGCCTTATCTCCAAGATGGCAGCCAATAGATACTTGCAGAAAGGGTATTCAGATACCTTGCTTATGTGATTAACAAGGATATACATGAGGCAAAGTTGGAAATTATACCTGTGGTCAAAGAGTTTCCTGAGATCTTTTAAAAAAAATTGGTTGGTTTACCCCCTGACAGGGAATTGGAGTTTACTGTCGACTTAATCCCTGGCAGTGCTCCTATTTCTTAGGCACCCTAAAGAATGGCACCTTCGGAGCTAAAGGAATTGAAAGTGTAGTTGCTAGACCTAGTTGACAGAGGTTTCATTCGGCCTAATACTTCACGATGGGGAGCACCGATTTTATTTGTAAAGAAAAAGGATGGATCTTTACAATTATGTATCGACTATCGGCAACTGAACAAGGTCACCATTAAGAATAAGTATCCTTTGCCAAGGATTGATGACTTGTTTGATCAGTTGCAAGGTGCAAGTTTGTTCTCCAAAATAGACCTAAGATCGGGTTATCATCAATTGAAAATTAAAGAATCTGATATTCTAAAGACTGCTTTTAGAACTCGATATGGTCATTATGAATTCTTAGTTATGCCTTTTGGGCTAACTAATGCACCTGCAGTCTTTATGGATTTGATGAATAGGGTGTTTCGGCCCTACTTAGATAAGTTTGTTATTGTTTTCATCGATGGCATCCTAGTTTATTCCAGGAATAAGGATGATCATGTAAGCCATTTGAGAACGGTGTTGCAGACCATGCGTGAAAAGTAACTTTATGCTAAATTTTCCAAGTGTGAATTCTGGCTAGACAAAGTAGCATTCCTTGGTCATGTAGTATCTAAGGAAGGGATTTTTGTGGATCCACAAAAGATAGAAGCTGTAGTTGCTTGGGAAAGACCCACTAATGTCACAGAAGTTAGGAGCTTTCTCGGATTGGCAGGGTACTATCGAAGATTCGTGGAAGGATTTTCCATGATTGCCTCTCCTTTGTCAAAATTAACAAGGAAGTATGCTAAGTTTGAGTGGACTGACGAATGTGAGCAAGCTTTCCAAGAGCTCAAGCGTAGATTGACCACAGCACTAGTTCTTACACTACCATCAGGGACTGGAAGCTTTGTGGTATACAGTGATGCCTCGAGGCGAGGTTTGGGTTGCGTTTTGATGCAACATGGGAAGGTGATAGCTTATGCTTATCGACAACTGAAACAACATGAGCAAAACTATCCCACTCATGATTTAGAGTTAGCGGCAGTGGTGTTTGCACTGAAAATTTGGAGGCATTATTTATTTGGAGAAAAATGTACAATCTACACTAATCATAAGAGTCTGAAATATCTGATGGATCAGAAAGAATTAAATTTGAGGCAAAGGAGATGGTTGGAATTGGTAAAAGATTATGACTGTGTAATTGACTACCACCCAGGAAAGGCCAATGTAGTGGCCGATGCTCTTAGTAGAAAGTCTTCTAGTTCTCTTGCTCATATCCGAGCAATTCAGAAACCCTTACAAAATAAGTTGAAGTCTTTACCTTTAGAATTGATGATTGATGAGAATAATCTCCTGATAGCCCACTTTAAGGTTAAACCGATTCATATTGATTGGATACGTGAAGCACAAAATAATGACCCTATGCTGGTAAAGTTAAAGCAAGAAGTAAGGGATGGTGTGAGGACTGACTATCAAATAAAGGATGATGAAGTACTGATAATGAAAAATAGGCTTTGTGTGCCTCAGGATGAAGAACTCCGGAAGGTGATTTTGGAGGAAGCTCATAATGCACCATATGCGTTACATCCCGGTAGTGTGAAGATGTATCGAACCTTAAGAGAACATTATTGGTGGCAAGGTATGAAACAGGACATAGCTGAGTTTGTTTCTAGATGCTTGGTATGCCAACAAATTAAAGCCGAACATCAAAAACCTTCTGGGAAATTGAACCCCCTACCTATTCCTCAATGGAAGTGGGAAGATATTGCTATGGATTTCGTTTCGAGATTGCCAAGAACACAGTCTGATTATGACAGCATTTGGGTGATTGTTGATCGTTTGACAAAATCAGCTCACTTTTTGCCAGTCAAGAAGACTTTTTCCATGGAAAGATTGGCTAAACTTTATGTGAACGAAATTGTTAGGTTACATGTTGCCCCAGTGTCGATTGTATCTGATCGAGACCCCCGATTCACATCTCGATTTTGGCCAAGTTTGCAGAATGCTATGGGCACTAAACTCAAGTTCAGTACTGCTTTTCATCCCCAGACGGATGGACAATCTGAACGGATAATTCAAATTCTGGAAGATATGCTCAGATCTTGTATTATGGAATTCAAAGGAAACTGGGATGAACACTTGCCTCTAGCAGAGTTTGCATATAACAATAGTTATCAGTCCAGCATCGACATGGCTCCGTTTGAAGCTTTGTATGGAAAGAAGTGCAGAACTCCGGTGTGTTGGGATGATACAGATGAAAGGAAATTACTAGGTCCAAAAATTGTTATGATGATTGCAGACAAAGTTAAGGTAATTCGGGAAAAGATAAAAATAGCTCAAGATCGACAAAAGAGCTATGCAGATAATCGGAGAAAAGATTTAGAGTTTGAAGTTGGTGATATGGTGTTTTTAAAAGTGACTCTTTGGAAAGGAGTAATCCGGTTTGGAAGACGAGGAAAGTTGGGCCCTCGATATATAGGGCCGTATGAGATCATTGAACGGATTGGCCCAGTTGCTTATAGATTGGCCTTACCAGAAGAATTGTCACGAATTCATAATGTGTTCCATGTTTCCATGCTCCGAAAGTACATTTTCGATTCTTCACATATATTGAAGGATTTGCCTATGGAAATTGAGGAAAACTTAACTTATGAAGAGCAGTCGGTTGAGATTTTGGATAGAAGGGACCAAGTTCTAAGGACTAAGACTATTCCATTAGTGAAAGTTCTTTGGAGGAATCATTCATATGAAGAAGCTATATGGGAAAGGGACGAAGATATGCGGACTCAATATTCTCACTTGTTCAATCAAGTTGGTAAGTAAATTTCGAGGACGAAATTTTTCTAAGGGAGGTAAGTTGTAACAACCGAGGTTACCTATAATCATGTAAAGTTAAATCCCGAAAATTTTTAAGGACAAACTTGGAAATTTGTAAGAAGTTATAAGTGAAGGAAATAAAAGAAGAAAGGATCAAAATGAACATATTAAAAAAGTTTAGGGGCTAAATGGTTATTTATAAAAGTTGAGGGACTAATATGCAATTATCCCAAAAACAAGAAAAATATCTCTTATCTTCCTTTTATCTCCCGAAAAGTCTAGACATCTTCATTTGCTAAATGAGCAGCCGGCAGCCTCCCCTCTCAAATTTCTTCATCTCCTCCATTTCTCTTCAAGAACTCCACCATAATCTCAACAAAAATTTCATCCAAGGTTAGTTTCTTGATAAATTCTTCATTTTCTTTAGATATTCTACTTGGGAATGCTAAGATCTTATCTCCATAAACATGTTAAGGTCTGAAATCCATCTATTAAGTATGAATTTTACTCATTTTTGGTATGTATTAAAAGGATTTGAAAGCATGAACAAGAAGATGGAAAGAAAAAGCAAAACAGGGGAATCTGAGCATGCTTGCTGTTCGGATTTTCTGGGTTCGGCACAGTTGGGTTTATATTTTTTTTGATATTTTTTCTAGAAACTAGACTTCAATACGAGAATTTTGGTTTTTGAATCACCCAAAACCGATAAGCGGTTAAAAAGATAAAATTCGGTGAAGTTGGCTGTTCAGTGTGACCCCTGTTTCAGCATAGTTACGGGTTTTATCAAATTTGATCAAGATTTTGTTCTAATTGTCTAAGTTAGTTATTTTCTTCATAAATTAGACTTATTGGTACCAAACTCAAGTTATGATTTTCTAATCTAACTTGATATTAAGGAATTTATTGCTTAAGAGAAATATAGTACTATTGATGGTTATGGATTATGAAAATCTCTAAGGCATGGAATACTAGAAAGAAATTTGATAAGGACATGAATATGGAGTTGAATATTTGGAGAAAATGATTATGGAAATGATATTAAAAATTTGGGATATGTTGTTTTGAGTATGAGGAATTAGTATTGACCTTGAGGGAAGATTATGAGACTTAAGTTGCATTCAAAATTGTGTAATGCTTTGAGCATGTATAGATACTAATTATTGTTAATCTCTAGGCCACGTAGATCCGACGTCACCTATGGATCCCGAAGTTTCAGGTCGAGGTGTACAGTGAGATCATCTCAAGGATTGTGAGTAGACGACAACTATAGTTATTTGAAATTTCTTTAATTATAATTATATATATATATTTTAGCATATATTTTTTTTACGTATTAAAGGTATATACGATATTTAATCATATGAATTGATTTGTTATTAAAGTAGTTTTATTTCAAGAAATATTATATCGAGTAAGTTGGTTGATTTTATGAAATATGATTTTACATAGAATTTGACGTACATGGTTTTGGCTCCACCTGACTTAATGTATGAGATTATTTCCTTGACCGGAATACGGGAGCTGCGTGCTACGCCTTTGTGGCGGGATCCACCTCCAGAGTCCCCATTCCGTGATATTAGACCGGAATACGGGAGCTGCGTGCTACGCCTTTGTGGCGGGAGCCACCTCCAGAGTCCCTATTCCGTGATATTATACTGGGGTATGGGAGCTGCGTGCTACGCCTTTGTGGTGGGAGCCACCTCCAGAGTCCCTATCCCATTATATTTGCCTTTTGGGGGCACATCATAGTGACACATATGCCTTTGGGGCGTCCTATGGTGGTATTGGCCTTTGGGGCCGGCTACTAGTATGCCTACATGGATATTGCTTGGTTATTTCATGGATGTACTCTTATGCACGACAGAAAGTTGGAGCCCAATTATACGGAACTTGATTTACTTTACAGATTTTATTCATTGATTTAATATTATAATATTGTTATACATTTGAAAACTTTACTACGTCTTTGAATTACTATGGTTTTACTATTATTTATTTTGAAAATGACAGTTATGCTTTACAGACTACCATTATAGTTTTCACACGCTTTAAATGTTCTCTACTCACTGAGATATTCATATATCTCACTTTTTCATATTCTCATTTTCAGGTGACAGTTAGGTGTTGGGATTGCAACCTTCCTCTATTTTTTGCTTCAGATAGTATTTTGACGTGGTGGGCATCATACTAAAAATTTATTGAAGTCTTGATCTTTTGATTTTTTATCTAGTAAACCTTGCTGAGATAGGTTTACTTTTGGATATATTATAAGTATATATTTGAAGATATGAGACAATAGATCAGTATGTTTTGACTTGAGCATAAATTGATCATGGATAATTTATGAAATATGATGGATATATGTGATAATAGTATTGAGAAATATTGCTGGTTGAGGATATGAATTGAGTATTATTTGCAGGAGGGTTATAGTTGAGATAGAAAGGAAACTCTGCCGGATTTTAGGTAGATTATTCGGACAGGGTGTTACACAGTAAATGCTTGGTTTCATAACCTTGATTTGTTGTAGACATATACCTTGGCATAAGGAATGCTTGGACTCTTTTTGTGAGTTTTGAGGACACCAAATGAACATAATATCATATGCTATGGACGTTGGACAATTTGGACTGAATTGCTAAACCTTCCGATTGGAATCTCCCTTATGTGTGAATTTCACTTGTGTAATAAAACAAGATTAATCTTAGCATAACACCAAGAGTGGATTCTCTAACCTCAACATCTTTTCTTATTGTTTTTATATCTTGTTTAATTTCTTTTATTTTATTTTGTTTATTTTGTTCTCTAATATCTTGTTTATCTTGTTTTGTTGTTGATTCCCTAATATCTTGTTTACTTTATTTTTCTTATATATTTATAAACTTATACTTACTAATACGCTTCCCTGTGGTTCGACCTCGGACACCCGAGAATTTATTACTTGAACATAACCTGCACTTGGGTTTACAACTCTTAATTGAGTCTCCATCACTGAAGTTGTGCCAATAAAGATGAGTATATATGAGTCTCCTACCCACTGTCTGAGTATTGAAGAAGAAGCAGATGGCCTCCCTTGGTATAACGACATCTTGCAGTACATCAAGAGTCAACAGTATCCAGAACAAGCAACAGAAAATGACAAGAGGACTCTGAGAAGGCTAGCAATGGGTTTTGTTCTAGATAGTGAGATTCTCTACAAGAAAGGAAAAGACCAAGTCTTGTTGAGATGTGTCGGATCTGCCGAAGCTCGGAGAATTATAGAAGAGGTCCATGAAGGGATATGTGGCACTCATGCTAATGGTTACATGCTTGCTAAGCAGATTATGAGGGCAGGGTATTATTGGTTGACAATGGAAGGAGATTGTATCAGTTATTCCCGAAAATGCCATAAATGCCAGATATATGTAGATAAGATTCATGTGCTGCCATCGCCATTACATGTCATGACTGCATCATGGCCCTTGTCAATGTGGGGAATGGATATGATTGGACCTATTACCCCGAAAGCTTCAAATGGACATCGTTTCATCTTGGTGGCCATAAATTATTTCACAAAGTGGGTAGAAGCTGCTTCCTATGCGAATGTAACAAAGTCGGTGGTATGCAGATTTGTTAAGAAAGAAATCATATGCCGTTACGTGTTGCCAGCAAGAATTATTTCGGATAATGCTCTCAATTTGAATAATAAGATGATGAGAGAAGTGTGTACTCAGTTCAAGATCACACATCATAATTCGGCACTGATAACTCGTATAATTATATAGTTCTTAGTTATGTTTTATTATTGTTTTGTGTCAAATACGAGTTATTATTGCTTAGTCTAATTGTGTTTATGATATTTTATATTTTTATGTAATTTGGTGTTTTTCACGAGTTTCTTTGAGTGATTTCAGATTACTAGGTTAAATCAACAATTAAGGGCAAATCCAGTTCAATTCCAGTTCCGACACCTTTTGCCATATCAGCTATATCTGGAGTTTCACTGAAGCATTAAGGCTGAAATTTTTACAGTGCATAGTTAAGAGGCATATCTATCTTTTTCATGTTTTATACTTCTTGAAACGGAGTCGTTTTCCCTAGCGAAATCGACCATCAAGTTGGCTGATGTGCAATGACGTCTGTGCTGACATGTTTTGGTATTTTGACCATATCTTCCGATCCACATGAGAAAATGATCTGATTCCAACGGCTATGGATCCGTAACTGATAGGGGTATATTTTTCTAGAAGACCATTTGATCAGATCGAGCCTCCAACATTGACAAAATCGACCATCAAGCTGGCTGATCAGAATTGTCATACAATATGACGAAAATTGTTAGAAAAATGCACCCACCTATTATACCTACCTTTGAAATTTATAAAGCTTGTCTCTTGTCATTTAGCTCTCCAAAATGTGTATAAATAGAGGGCCTTGGATGAGCATTAGAGTAGATTGGTAGGATATTAGCCATTGTAATAAAATTCTCTAAGTTTTCTTTTTCTATATTTACTTATGCTTCTTACATTTCTTTTCATTTTATTCATATCTAGTATGTGTTGCTAATCATATTGTTGAGGTGATGAGGTGAAGCTCTTGGTAAATGCTAAGGTTAGTCTCTTAAACATGAGCTAAAATGAATTATCATTTATAAACACTAGTATAGATAATATTTTCTTTTGGTTTAAAATCATACTTGCAAAGTAGGGATCTTGATTCATTATTGACAATGAAAATGGCACAATAAATGCTTGGTTTCATAACCTTGATTTGTTGTAGACATATACCTTGGCATAAGGAATGCTTGGACTCTTTTTATGAGTTTTGAGGACACCAAATGAACATAATATCATATGCTATGGACGTTGGACAATTTGGACTGAATTGCTAAACCTTCCGATTGGAACCTCCTTTATGTGTGGATTTCAATTGTGTAATAAAACAAGATTAATCTTAGCATAACACCAAGAGTGGATTCTCTAACCTCAACATCTTTTCTTATTGTTTTTTTTTATATCTTGTTTAATTTCTTTTATATTTTGTTTATTTTGTTCTCTAATATCTTGTTTATCTTATTTTGTTGTTGATTCCCTAATATCTTGTTTACTTTCTTTGTCTTATATATTTATAAACTTATACTTACTAATACGCTTCCCTGTGGTTCGACCTCGGACACCCGAGAATTTATTACTTGAACATAACCTGCACTTGGGTTTACAACTCTTAATTGAGTCTCCATCAAGTTTTTGGCGCCGTTGCCGGGGAAGCAATACTAAGTATATAAGTTTATAAGTATATTTATTTTTATTTTTATTGGCTGGTTATACCGCCTATATTTATTTTTATTGGCTGGTTATACCGCCTATATTTATTTTTATTGGCTGGTTATACCGCCTAATCTGTATATTAACTTTGTTTTATGCTTGTTTGGCGACGTGATTTTAGATCTCGTCATTTAGTTAGATTTTATTGTGAAACTTTTTCAGGTAATCTTTCTAATACAACTCCGACCATGGCTGACAATGAAAGTGTTCATGCTGAAGATGAGAACAGACAAGTACGCACCATGCGTGACTACTTGCAACCAACTCGAAGCTCATCACCCTCTTGTTTTATTTTTCCTCTCAATGCAAACAACTTTCGTTTTAAACCAGGTATGATAGCTTTGCTTCCAAATTTCCATGGGTTAGAATCGGAAAGTGCTTACTCGTTTCTAAAAGACTTCGAAGATGTATGTGTCACCTTTAATGACCAACAATGTACAAATGAAATTGTCAAGCTAAAATTATTTCCTTTTTCTTTAAAAGATAAAGCAAAAATTTGGCTTCATAATTTAAAACCAAGGTCAATTGGCACATGGAAAGAATTACAAACTGAGTTTCTAAAGAAATTTTTCCCAGCACATAAAACTACTGCTTTGAAAAGACAGATTCAAAATTTCAATGAAAATCAAAATGAAGCATTTTTTCAGTGCTGAGAGCGTTTTAAAGATTTGTTAAGTTCTTGTCCACATCATGGTTTTGAAAAATGGCGTCTTATTAGTTTCTTTTATGAAAGTTTAACTCCCGAAACTAAACAATTTGTTGAAACAATGTGTAACGGTGAGTTTCTAGAAAAAGAACCTGAAGAAGCCTTTGACTACCTAGACCATTTGGCAGATAACTCTCAAGCCTGGCACACAGATAATTCCTCTGAAAGTTCCAATAGATCTAATCTTGTTTCTAACAGAGGTAAATATCATTTTAGTCAAGAAGATGAGATAAAAGCTAAAGTAGCTAATTTGGCTAGAAAGATTGAAGCCATGGAACTTAGAGAAGTAAAAGAAGTCAAAACGGTTAAAAATGAAGAAAGTTGTGGAATTTGTGAAATCATGGGACACCCCACTTCTGAATGTCCAAACATTCCCATTCTTAAAGAAGCGTTGCATGATCAAGTAAATTCCATAAACACATTTAAAAAGCCTTTTCCTTCTCCTTACTCTGAAACGTATAACCCTGAATGGAGAAATCATCCCAACTTCAGTTGGCGGAATAATAATCATGTTCAGGTACCACAATCTCAAAAGCCGGGCAACATTTTTTCCTATCAACCTTCACGTGTACAAACCTTGGAAGAGACATTGCAAGCATTCATGCAAACACAAGCAAATGTGAATAACCAAACTTCACAGGACATCAATGAGATCAAAAACACCTTGTCCACATTGACAGCTTCATTACGCACTCAAAAAAAAGGTAAGTTTCCTGCTCAACCTCAGCCTAACCCTTCTACTCAATGTCTTGTTTCTTGCTCCAATGAAACTCAACAGGAAAATGCCAGTTCTATCACAACTCTTCGAAGTGGAAAGGCAATTGACAAAAACATTCCATCAAAAGACCAAGATCCTCCTTCCCCTCCGAAAAGTAACGGTAAGGATGATGGTAAGTCTGAACTTCTTGAAAATTTGGACAAAGAAAAAGGTATGCATCCTGCTCCTTTTCCTCAAAGGTTGCAAACAATAAAGAATTTGAATCAAAATGCAAAAATTTATGAACTTTTCAAACAAGTTAAGATTAACATTCCTTTATTGGATGCAATCAAACAAGTTCCATCTTATGCTAAATTTTTGAAGGACATGTGCACATTTAAAAGGAAACATAATGTACAAAAGAAAGCATTTTTGACGGAAAGTGTGAGCTCAATCATTCAGCACCTTACTCCACCAAAATTCAAAGATCCTGGATGTCCAACAATCTCATGCATCATTGGAAACACTAGAATAGAACGTGCCTTGCTTGATCTTGGTGCTAGTGTTAATCTTTTGCCTTTTTCTGTTTATCAACAGTTAGGTTTAGGTGAACTCAAGGAAACACCTGTTACACTTCAACTAGCTGATCGTTCTGTAAAAATTCCTCGAGGGATAGTTGAAGATGTTTTGGTTCAAATTGAAAATTTTTACTTCCCTGTTGATTTTATTGTTTTGGACACACATCCTGTTTCAAATCCAAATGTTCAAATTCCTGTTATATTAGGCCGTCCATTTCTTGCAACTTCTAATGCTCTGATAAATTGCAGGAATGGTATTTTGAACATTTCTTTTGGAAATATGACTTTAGAATTAAATGTGTTCAACATTTGCAAGCAACCTGGTGATGATTCAGAAGTACATGAAGTGGATTTCATTGAAGAACTTGTTCATGAACATCTCACCACTACCACATTCCATGATCCTTTAGAAGCTTATTTAATTGAATGTGAGTTTGATAATGCTTCAGAAATTTCACACACTGATTCTTTGTTAAATTCTTTTCAGGATAAGCATCGTTGGAAACAAAAGTTTGAGGAACTCCCATCACTCACAAATGTCACTGTACCATCAACTATTGAACCGCCCAAGCTGGATTTAAAACCATTGCCATCCGAGCTAAAATATTCCTTTTTGGGAAAAATTCCTTCTCAATGGAGCCCCCAAGATAAAAGGAAGTTTCTGAATGAGGTAAAGAAGTTCTACTGGGATGACCCTTACTTGTTCAAATATTGTCCTGATCAAATTTTTCGAAGATGCATTCCCGACAATGAGGTAAGTAGTGTAATTAAGTTTTGTCATTCCGAGGCATGTGGTGGTCATTTTTCATCAAAGAAAACTGCTGCAAAAATTTTACAGTGTGGATTTTACTGGCCAACTTTATTCAAAGATGCATATGAGAATTCTAAAATTCATAAAGAAAGAACTAAAGCCTTTCATGACAAGTTAATTTCAAGAAAAACATTTGATGTTGGGCAAAAAGTTCTACTTTATAATTCTAGACTTCACATATTTCCTGGTAAGTTGAGATCAAGATGGACTGGCCCATTTGTGGTTAAGCATGTGTATCATTATGGAGCAGTTGACATTGAGAATCCTCAAAATGGTAACGTATTCAAGGTAAATGGACAAAGACTCAAACTCTTTTTGGAAAATCATGTTACTCAAGAAGAGGTTGTTTTTCTTTCTGATCCTTGTTTTGAAAATAACTAGATGTAAATATAATTTTTACTAATTTCCAAAAAAAAAATAATAATAATAATACATTTTTTTTAACCCCGGTTAAATGGCGGATAACGGTACTCCGTGATTATTTAAGTCGGTTCCATCAGCTACCCACAAAACTGATATTGTATATAAATTTCTCTTTCAATTTTTCTTTCATTTTTTTTATATTTTTTTTTTCAGGATGGATGATATTCTCAAAAGATTGCAGAAACGATTCCCTCCTTTTCCTCGAAATATTTTACTGAAGCTTTACCAAGTTCGATTTGAAAGATTAAGAATGCTTATGCACAAAGGGATTCCTGAAGACATACGTTGGATAATTGAAGCCAAGGTACGTGAAGATGAATATCTTCCTGTTTTGCATTTACCAGGTACAGGTAGAAGCACTTTTGCAAAGAAGCGACGAGCAAAGCGCATGAGTTCAAATTGCCACAAATGTGCACGATGGACGTGTAACGGTAAATGTCATTCTATTGGGATTCCGTCCTCTAATCGAGATGATAAAATTGAATTCATTAAGGATGGACTGAGTAAGGAGAATTTGGGTAATATCCAACTTTCTCTTGAGACGCATCCTAGTGGAGACGTACAAAGAGAAATTCTTGATTTATGGCCGCAATTCCAAAGGGAATGGCAACATCTTGGGAATCTGATGTTAAAAGACCCTGTTTGCCAGCTTGTAAGGAAACTGGATGGGAAGCATATCCTCGACTCATAGAAGGCGTTTAAGCCGTTTCTGGATGTAAAACCAGAGGAAGATGTGAGCCACAATCACAACTACAATAAATGACTTCTCAGCTTTTGGTTTGATTTGCAATAACTTCATTTCGGTTTAATTTACGTGTTGTTCGATTTGTGTAATTATTTTCGTTTTTTTGCATTGGTCTTTTACGGTTGATTTTTCTTCTCTTTTTGATTTTCTTCCTGAAATCACGCAAAAATCTTTTGTTAGGATTTTCTTCTGACAGGTCAAATACACTTTCGGCGACATTATTACTCTTGTCTGATTCATTACTCAGTCCTCTATATATTACACCATGTACTCATTCTCTTTCAGGCACTTGAAAAAAAAATGGAAAGTACTTCGTCCCAGCGCATTAAAAAAATTTGTGTCTTTGGAGGTGCTTATCCAGGGAAAAATAACATATTCGCTGATGAAGCCATAAGAGTTGGAGTAATACTTGCCCAACAAAAGATCCAGTTGATTTATGGAGGCGGTAGTTCGGGTTTAATGGGAGCAGTCGCTACAGCAGCACACGCCGGAGGAAGTCCAGTTCTAGGAATCGTGCCAAAACTATTCACAGGTTTTTGTGGACCTACCGTGGGTAAGGAAATACAAGTCTGGAGTATCCCTGAACGGATAACAATCATGTACCATTCTGCCGATGCATTCATTGCTTTACCAGGAAGTCTGGGTACATTGGAAGAAATAGCTTGCGTGGCTTCTTGGTCATCTTTGGTCACAAATAAGAAACCCATTGGTTTGCTTAATATTAATGGTTATTTTAGTAATTTGCTTTCATATTTAGATAATGCTGTGGATAATGGATTCATGTTTTCAGAGGCAAGGAGAACCATAATTTCTGCTACAACCATTGAAGATTTACTCAAAAAGCTCCAAGCTTATGAGTATTTATCTGCTACGGTTGTTTCGCAAACGCTCGGAAAAAGAAAAAGAGATATGGACGAGCAAGGAGTGGATTGCACTCTGTCTTTGTGACATTATCTAACATTTTGTTTGTTGTGTCTCAGTTATAATAAGAGGTTAGCAACCTCTGCAGGTAATATCTCCTAAATTCTACCTTTAGTAGGGGGTAAGGGACATATTTTGCTAATTTAAAAAAAAAAAAAAAAAATTGTTGTGTTTTAAGCAATTTAGAAGTATTCATTCTGAACAAGGTCTGAGTAAGGGAGACTTGAGACATACCTTGTCAGTTTGATTTTAATCTTTTTATGTTTACTTGTTAATTTTTGTTTAGTATTTTAGGATTATTTAGGTTGCATGAGTTTGTTTTGTTTTGAGTCTTAGTTATTCCTATTCTTATGTTATTAGTTCTTTTCTCTTACACATGATTTTTTCATTGGGTTAATAGACTTACATTGAGGACAATGTAAGAATTAAGTGTGGGGGGAACGATTTAGGATTTCTTTTATTTTTGTCTACTATTTTTTTTTTATGAGTCTTTATTATTATTATTATTTTTTTAATGTGTTCTAGTTCCTTTTTAATACAATGATGAGATATGAATTGCATAAGTCTAAAACAGATTTATTAGTGAGAAGATTTTCATGAGAATTGAGCTTGATGTCAACCTTTTTATGAGCCAATGTTAATATGATATGTTGATTGAGAAAGAAGCATGTTTAGATTTAATCTGACTTGTATAATCATCCTTGTGAGTTTTTGAGCCTATAATGATTGATGCATTATACAAATCAATCTAATTTCTTTCTTGAGTGCTCTTATGATTACATGATTCTCTAGAACTTGCTTTAAACCGTTTGAGACTATATTGATACATGTGACAACATGAATATGATAGAGGCATTAGGATTATAACCAGAGCCAAACAGCCATCCATTATTAATGTTCTAAGAGAACATCCCCACTAGTGAGCCAATTTGAGCCTACATTAAATATGCTATTTTATTGGTAACCAGAACTTACACCTAGCCTAAATATACTTATATCCTTACCCTTGTTCTAAAGATGGATTATATATTTTGAGACATATTGCAAAAACAAGGGATACTTTTTGAAAATTTGGGTTAGAACGAAAGATAAGTGTGGGGGAGGAGAGAGGCAAAAGTCAAGAGAAAAAGAAAGGGATCATTGTCAAATACATTCCCATATTAAAAAAAAAAATCAAAAAAAAAAAATCTTCTCTTGAACTTCTAGTTAAAGTAAAGAAAAAGATGTTACAAAGTTGGTTAGAATGAAGCAAAGGCTCAACATGAATATTTAGCCTATGTGACTATGTACTTGTAAAGAGTTTTGAGAAATTTATTTGTATGATCTTATTATGTCTCTAAACTCTATGAACTCTTTGGAACCTTTGTGATATCTTTATCCTTTTGTTCTTTAACCACATTATAACCCTTTGGCCCCATTACAACCTTGAAAAAAGACCTCTTGATTTATGAAGTTGTATGATCTAAATAGTGGAGAATAGGTGGACAAGCAAGCATATGGTAGAAGTGTTTTCATGAGATTGATTGAGTGTAAACACTTTACCACTACTTTAAAGAGTGAAAATCATGAGAGTATAGTGAGAAGTTGAGATTAAGTTGAATATGCACTATTTTGATTGAAATATGTTATGTTAATATTGGCTTAACTCATTTATTTACATTCAAGCATGAATTTTTGTGAAATTCTTTGAGCTATTGATTAGTTTATAAGACTTGTTCAAAGATTGTCTCTAATTTATATTGAAAGGATTAGGAGTAAATATTTTTAGTGTATGTAGTTTACTTATATTTTAGTTTTTCAATGTTTGTGGGTATCGTTCTAGCAAACCCTCACGAGACTAAACTCGTCCACTAGGGACACCTAGGGGTTTAAAGGCTTGTGTCACATGCTAAGTGCCATCGTGATTTCCAACGAAAATGGATTAGATTAGATTTTCTTATTTTATTTTTATTGAGTCGTTGCTAGGGACTAGCAACAACTTAAGTGTGGGGGTGTGATAACTCGTATAATTATATAGTTCTTAGTTATGTTTTATTATTGTTTTGTGTCAAATACGAGTTATTATTGCTTAGTCTAATTGTGTTTATGATATTTTATATTTTTATGTAATTTGGTGTTTTTCACGAGTTTCTTTGAGTGATTTCAGATTACTAGGTTAAATCAACAATTAAGGGCAAATCCAGTTCAATTCCAGTTCCGACACCTTTTGCCATATCAGCTATATCTGGAGTTTCACTGAAGCATTAAGGCTGAAATATTTACAGTGCATAGTTAAGAGGCATATCTATCTTTTTCATGTTTTATACTTCTTGAAACGGAGTCGTTTTCCCTAGCGAAATCGACCATCAAGTTGGCTGATGTGCAATGACGTCTGTGCTGACCTATTTTGGTATTTTGACCATATCTTTCGATCCACATAGGCAAATGATTTGATTCCAACGGCTATGGATCCGTAACGGATAGGGGTATATTTTTATAGAAGACCATTTGATCAGATCGAGCCTCCAACATTGACAAAATCGACCATCAAGCTGGCTGATCAGAATTGTCATACAATATGACGAAAATTGTTAGAAAAATGCACCCACCTATTATACCTACCTTTGAAATTTATAAAGCTTGTCTCTTGTCATTTAGCTCTCCAAAATGTGTATAAATAGAGGGCCTTGGATGAGCATTAGAGTAGATTGGTAGGATATTAGCCATTGTAATAAAATTCTCTAAGTTTTCTTTTTCTATATTTACTTATGCTTCTTACATTTCTTTTCATTTTATTCATATCTAGTATGTGTTGCTAATCATATTGTTGAGGTGATGAGGTGAAGCTCTTGGTAAATGCTAAGGTTAGTCTCTTAAACATGAGCTAAAATGAATTATCATTTATAAACACTAGTATAGATAATATTTTCTTTTGGTTTAAAATCATACTTGCAAAGTAGGGATCTTGATTCATTATTGACAATGAAAATGGCACAATAAATGCTTGGTTTCATAACCTTGATTTGTTGTAGACATATACCTTGGCATAAGGAATGCTTGGACTCTTTTTATGAGTTTTGAGGACACCAAATGAACATAATATCATATGCTATGGACGTTGGACAATTTGGACTGAATTGCTAAACCTTCCGATTGGAACCTCCTTTATGTGTGGATTTCAATTGTGTAATAAAACAAGATTAATCTTAGCATAACACCAAGAGTGGATTCTCTAACCTCAACATCTTTTCTTATTGTTTTTTTTTATATCTTGTTTAATTTCTTTTATATTTTGTTTATTTTGTTCTCTAATATCTTGTTTATCTTATTTTGTTGTTGATTCCCTAATATCTTGTTTACTTTCTTTGTCTTATATATTTATAAACTTATACTTACTAATACGCTTCCCTGTGGTTCGACCTCGGACACCCGAGAATTTATTACTTGAACATAACCTGCACTTGGGTTTACAACTCTTAATTGAGTCTCCATCAGGCACCTTACCTTCCGAAGGTGAATGGGGCAGTAGAAGCAGCTAACAAGAACATCAAGAAGATTGTTGAAAAGATGACTGATGTGTACAAGGATTGGCATAAGATCTTGCCTTTTGCTCTTCATGCATATCGTACTTCGGTT
This sequence comes from Fremontodendron californicum, assembly GCA_030761205.1. Lineage (NCBI taxonomy): Eukaryota > Viridiplantae > Streptophyta > Magnoliopsida > Malvales > Malvaceae > Fremontodendron > Fremontodendron californicum. Next base: position 7,529,232 of record JAULJL010000006.1, read on the forward strand.
CGCACATCCACAGGGGCCACGCCATTTTCTTTGGTATACGGGATGGAAGCAGTGCTACCTATTGAAGTTGAAATCCCTTCATTACGGGTTTTGATGGAAGTTGGCCTAGAAGAAGCAGAATGGGTTAGAGCTCGTTATGAACAGTTGAATCTCATCGAGGAGAAAATATTGAAAGCAATTTGTCAGGAGTAGTTGTATCAGAAAAGGATGATTCGAGCCCACAACAAGAAAGTTCGTCCCAGACAGTTCCAGGAAGGAGATTTAGTACTAAGGAAAATTCTTCCTATAGTGAAGGACCCGTAAGGAAAATGGGCTCCGAATTGGGAAGGATCCTATGTGGTAAAAAGAGATTTTTCTGGAGGAGAATTGAATTTAACTCGGATGGACGGGGAGGATTTCAGAAATCCCGTGAATGCTGATGAACTAAAGAAGTATTATGCTTAAAAAAAAAGTATGATGCTGTGCACATGGAAATTCGAATGATTCCAAGTGTAAAAATGGAAATTCTATATATCTATCTCCCCTGTGGATTGCTTTTTAATGAGAATATTCATGCTTGATATGATGAATGACCATCTTTCATATTCCTTTCACTAAGAAGAAATTATCCTTAGTCACCCCTTTGAGCCTTAGGAATTATTTCTTTCTTTAAACCTTGATCAAGGATCACCCTCTACACTGGAGGGCAAATGCGAGGAAAAATAATCAAAAATCATGGCAAAAAGAAAGCCATCGAAAAATGTGGCAAATGAAAGCCAACAAAAAAAAAGTCCAAAAAAGGGACAAATTTTTCAAGAATGAGTTCTCCTCAAGAAATGATCCTTGATTCAGTCATCCTTAAACACATTTTGGGCCTATTTTTTCTTTCTTTCTAAAACCGAACCTTGGCCCACATTACGTGCTTTAAAAGCCCATTTTGATCAAGTATGGATATTTAATTTGAAAGGTTATTCTCATAATTCATCCCATCTTTTGAATTGATATTTTTACCTTGGAAGCATTTAGAATTCTCAGATGCATGGTAGAATACAAAAAAAAAATGAAAAAAAAAATGTAAAAGAAGAGGTTTAAGCTGAAAACCTGCAAAGGGCGACTTAATACCAAATGGAGGAAACTTGAGCTGAAAACCCGTAAAGGGCGGCTCAGGTATTGATTAAAGTTCGAGTCAATACTCCATGTAAAGGGGGAGAAAATATCTGAAAATCAGAGGAACGGGGAATAACTCAGTCTGACATAACTATGGAAGCCGAGAGGTTACCCAAGTAAATTGCTTGTTCAAGAGAAATTTCAAATGGTTTGAAAAAAGAGAGGTCCAAGATATTCCATATCCGGGCATCTACAACCTATAACATTACATTTGTTTCTTATATCCTTGGTATTCACTTTTACAATTTTTCAAAAAAAAAAACATTTGTTGCAATAAATTCTTGTTATCCTTTTCATGACATTTTTGCTTGATTCATATTTTCTTTCATACACTTTTGAGATGCATCATGATTGCTATTAAATGGAATGATGATTAGTAATAAAAATCTTTAAATAAAAGGATTTCAGAGTATTACTAAGGAATAGATTTAAATCTTGGGAAAGGTTTGGAAAGTTCACCAAGAAAATAAAACAGTGAACGTGTTAGAGACTCCATCACGAAGTCAGAAAATTTGTGAATTTTAGCGAAAGTCAGAAACTGAGACTGTTTGACAAGTTATCTTGAGTGAAGGATTCCTTAAGTGGGGCATCAGTGAACAATTGAAGACTCCGTCATGAAGTCGGATAATCTGTGAACCTCAAAGAAACCATGGATTAAAAATCATGACACAATCATTTGATTGCATTCATTCTAGGTAACATACAAGCATTTGCAAAGCATGTCATTCTCATCATTGCATTTAGTTAAACATTGCAGAAATCAGGAAAACTTGAACTTCCCTAAAGTAAACTTGTTCTGCTTTTCAAACGAGTCGAGCCCCGAGATAACCGTCAAGGTACGTTACTTTCCAGATCGAACTCATTTTGCTTCTCAAATGAGTTGAGCCCCGAGACCGCCATCGAGGTATGTTCCTTTCATTTTCAAGTTAAATTTATTTTTTTCCAAATGAACCAAACCTAGAATCACTCTTAGTATTTCCTTTTGTTTTAAATCGAATTCATTCTATTTTATCAAATTAGTCGATCTTGAGACCACCGTCGAGGTATTTTCAAATCATGGGTAAGGCCTCCGGGCACCATTCTTAAGACCTCAGGGCATCATTGTTAAAATCGCATACAGCGCATTTTTTTAATCACGGGTAAGGCCTCCGGGCATCATTTTTAAAGTCGCATACAGCACATTTTTTTTCAAATTACAGGTAAGGCCTCCGTGCATCATTTTTAAGATTTTCGGGCACCATTTTTAAGACCTCCAGGCATAAGTTTCCAGAGCTTTTACAGTTTTAAACAATGAACAAGTCTTTGGTGGTGATAACCAAAGCCTCTGGTGGAGATATCCAAAGTTTTACATTTGCTTGAACAAAGTCTTTGGTGGTGATAGCCAAAGCCTCTGGTAGAGATATCCAGACTTTTACATTTGCTTGAACAAGTCTTTGGTGGTGATAGCCAAAGCCTCTTGTGGAGATATCCAAATTTTTACATTTGCTTGAGCAAGTATTTGGTGGTGATAGCCGAAGCTTCTGGGGGAGATACCTAGAATTTTAAACACAACTTTAGCACAAGACAAGTTAAGCCCTCGAGACCATTGTCGAGGTCTTTTCTTCTCTTGCAAATCAAACTCGTTTCCTTAAGACAGGTCGAGCCTTGACTAGTTAGGGAATTCAATTTAAGGACAATATCTTCTATTTACAGCTTTTTTTCACCAAAAAAATGAAAAATAAAAAAAGAAACCCTTTTCCCTTCCCTTCACATGTGATTTCACTAACCGGACAAAATTAGTATTTGTTTATCTTTGTCTGATTCCTTATTCTCAGCAATAGCCAAAGAGGGCCAGCTGTAGACACCTAATTTTGTTCGGACCACTAAAACAAGTATGTTTTCTTCCTAAATTGATGTTTCAGAATGTAAAAAGACTGTTTTCATCCTGCGGATGGTACTCCGAGACTTAGTCTAAGAAGATGAACATAAAAAGTCAAACTTCAAAAAGTCAACCCTAAAAAGTCAACTACTAAAAAAGCCAACCCACTTTTAAAATCAAGACTTGAAGTTCAATTGAAAAATGGCGAAAGAATTTTGATAATCCGAGGTCTACATTGAAATATATGGAGTTCAAAATTTGGGTTACGGAGATTCAGTAGAAAGGAAACTCTAGTTCGGGAAATTTGGGGAAAAGTGCTTAAACGATCAAATTGGTCAAAATTGAAGGTTCCAAATGAAAGATAAGCACTGACTACAGGTAATGGAGAAGCTACTTGGAAGAAAAACTGAAAGAAAAGTTAATCCGAAAAAAAACCGAAGATTAGGGTTTTTGGTGGATTTCGGTGAAATTCGGAATAATTAAAGAAATAGCCTGATTCGGTAAGACTAAAGCCCCGAATGGATAAGGAATGATTAAACAAGGATAGCCCAAAGCTCAGTTTGAAGAAAATCTGAAAATCGGACTTGTTTTGAGCAAAACCGAGTTTCGGAGGCAAAAGGGCAAAATTGAAAATTTTGGGAAAAATAGCAAATGAACTCCAAAAATTCTAAAAAAATTCAGATCTCATTCTTAAATCATTTCAAAGAGATTGGAGAAAGAAAATCTTGATTCGGAGTTCGTTTGCAAAATGGCCAAATCCCGGTCCCCTATGCAGAAATTCAAGAAGATAAATCCCGAAAAAATAGCAAATGAACTCCAAAAATTATGAAAATTTGCAAATTTCATTTTTAAACCATTTGGAAGAGATTGGCAAAATAAAATCAGGATTCAGAGTTCGTTTGCAAAATGGCCAAATCTCGGGCCCCCTATATAGTAATTCAAGCAAATAAATCCCGAAAAAATACCAAATGAGTTCCAAAAATTATGAAAACTTCCAGATCATACTTTTAAATTATTTGGAAGATATTGGTGAAGAAAAATCTGGATTTGGAGCTCGTTTAAAAAATGGTAAAGTTTAGGAGCACAAAAGGGCAATTTTGGAAGACAAAATCCAAATAAATACAAACGAGCTTGGAAATCTTTGAAAACCTCCAGAATTCAATTTTTTATTATTTTGGAAGTATTGAAAAAATAAAAATTGAATTTGGAGTCAGTTAGCTATTTATTTATGTTCGGTGGGCAAAAAGGTCATTTTACCCAAGAAATGGAAAAGGGCTTTTCTTACCTTTTAAAAAATCAAGATTGCGCTGGAAAGAAGAGGAGTCAGCCGGCCAAGACCCAAGGATGGGTAGATACTTTTTTATTTTTAATCAAAAGGCCAACAATGAAAAGGAAGATAGTTATTTTTTTATCAAGCCTTTGCAAATAAGCCACATGGACCAATGCATGAAGAGGGAGAGTGTCAACATAATGGCTTAAGATTCTTGAACAGCTATAATTGTGGATAGCTGATGGCCTAATCTAAGGGTGATAATTTCATTTTTTAAACATCTTGGATCAATAGCCTTTGGTTGAATGAAAAATGACAACATCCTAGCATTGGGGGAGGGCATTCTTGAACATCTTTTCATTTTGAGCTATTCACTCTCTATTCTTTTTTTTTTGGCTGATTTTTCTATCCATTGTTGAAAGGCAAAAAGAAAAGTTTAGAAAAGAAAAGAAAGTTAGAAGAGAAAAAACTTGAAAGATAGCTTCTAGAGGTTGCTTTAAGCACCATACTCTTGCACTTTTTTTGATTTTCCATTCTTGATTTGTTGTTTTCATTTGATATTTGGTGAGTTTCTTTTGATTTTTCTTTTTAAATAAGTGTTTTTAATATTCTTCTTTAAGTTCCTTCTTGATTCTTTCTTGTAAAAAGCTTTTGAAACTTTTCTTTTCTTTTCTTTTTGAGGTGGCCGAATGGCCTAGTTTTTTTGGTAGTTGCTGTTTGCATTTTTTATTTCATGTTATTCTTGATATTTAACAAGTTTTGATGCTTTAAATCTTATTCTAATACATAAACATGAAGCTTGTTTTAATTTGGTTGCTTGCTTGTTTCTATTTTTGAGTCTATTATCTTGTTATCGTGTTTATTTTACTTGTCTTGCATTTTTTATTTTCATTTTTCAAAATGTTTAAGTTTGTTTATGTTTTATATTTTGTAATCCATGTGTTTGTGAAAATGCCTATTGGTTTTCATGCCTTTACTTTATATTTGCATGATTTGAGTGTTATTCTTTAGCTATGCATGTTAGTATATCATGTGTTTGTGAAAATGTCATGTTCATTTTGAAGCATGAGGCCATTCGGCCACCCCTCTATTTTATGCTTTGCATGTGCATTTTCATCATGCTAGTTGATAGGTTTGCATTTTCATGATATTTGGTTATGTATTTTGTTTAAGCATGCCATATGTTTGTGTTATTGCCATGCATTCTTTAGGTTTAGGATTGGTTTGCGTTGCCATGCATATTCATGCATTTTAGACCTAGGTTGCATTAAATGCCATACAAGTTCATCTAGGTCTAGGTCATTTTATTGATGCCATGCATTTTTCATGTCATTTAGGTTTTAAATCATGCATTTCATGTATCATATTTTCTGTATTTTTCATGCATTTCATGTCCTTGCCACATGATTTATGACTTAGACCAATCAATGGTTCAAAGTCATGCTCATTTTGAGCATACTTGTGGAAAATTAAGGAGTTTTCAAATTGATTATTCTACCTTTGTGATTTTTTTTACTTAGCCAATTTTTGCCTAACTTTTCAAAAGTGTTAGCTACTGTTTATGAGTCCTTATGAGGGTCTCTAATATTTTTACTTTGATTTTCAAATGATTTTAACAAAGGCAAAAAAATGTATTTTGACAAAACAGTTTTTTCACCCAGTACTCGTACTTTCTCGATTTTTCTGGGCAGTCACCTTTAATCAGAAAATTAAGCCAAATTTTTTTCATGTAGTTTTACATGTCCTAAGTGTCCAATATTTTTTTAGATTTTTTTGAATTTTTAAAAATAGGGTAAAAAATTGTGCTTTAAAACTGGACAGTAGAGGCAGAATTGAATTTGAGGGAAAATCATTTTTCTGTTTTGGTTAAGTTACTTAGAGGGGGCTAATTAGAAAGTTTAGCTACTGACTTAGGGTAGTTTCTAAGCCTTTTTTAAACTCTAAAAATGATTTTTTAAATCTCGAGTTAAGGGTGGTCAAGTCCGGGATTTTAAACTTAGGAAATTAGAGCCATTTTAAAAAGAGTTTAGCTAAGTTTTTATTTTTAATTTAAGCTTTTCAAAATTGTTTTCAAACAATCACAAAGTATTTTGGTTTTAGAATATTTAATTTGATATATTTTCCTAAGGTAGCCGGATATCTTTTTAGATATACGAATTTTCTTAATTAAAGGAAAAAAAATACATTATCATGCATTGCATTTTCCATATTCATGCATACTTTATAATATATGATTTTTGCAATGTTAATTTTCATGATGGTGTTATTATCTTTGATTTAAATTGTTGATATTATATTAATTGTTATATGGTTTTGAATATTACATGTTATCCTATGCTTTTTATTTAGTTATTTATTTTTGTCACATTATTTAGTATATATTAGGTTCATGCATTATTATTTTATTTTTATTTTCATGCATATTTACATGATAGCATTATTTATGTTTCATGTCATTTCGTATCATTTAGATTATATGCCATATTATTTATATTTGCCATGTCATTTAAATCATTTCATTTCATATAGAATATATCATATGACTTAGGATAGTTCATTTCACATAGTATATATTATGTTATCTAGGTCATTTCATTTCATATAGAATATATCATGTGACTTAGGATATTTCATTTAATATAGAATATATTATGTTACCTAGGTCATTTCATGTAGAATATATTATGTTACCTAGGTCATTTTATTTCATTTCATTTAGAATATATTATGTCACTTAGGATATTTCATTTCATTTAGAATATGCTAGGACATTTAAATTATATCATACCATTTAGGTTGCATTATATTATTTAGACTTTGCTATGTCATTTTATTTATGTCACACATATTCATATTCATATTTTTTTTTAAATGTTTTGAAAAAGGTAATGATTTTCAATAAAAGAAAGATATTTTCGAGTTAAAATAATTCATGAGTTCTCTGCCGGGTTTGTTGGGGAGGATATCATCAATTATTATTAATAACGAATATCTTCTTTAAAACGAGAATGATTCGGAAAGTTTTTCAAACTAATAAAAATTTCTATATTTTGCCACGTTTGTTGGGAAATATAGGAAAATTTTGAATTTATAAATTCTGAATCATTTTCAATTAAAAATAAAATATTTTTCTTTAAATTGGGAATTAACTTGAAATACTAAATTTAAAACCGACTTTTTACCGAGACTTGAGATAACACACGATTAATAAGGTACCGTTTTATACGGGCGTTGTAGGGGTGCTAATCCTTCCCCACACGTAACCGAGTCCCGAATCCACTTCTTTCATTTCTCTGGTTTAAAACGCAGACTTTAAATTGGTTTTTAAAATGTTTTAATTAATTTTAAAGTATTTTATAAAATCGATTTTAATAGGTGGCCGATCACACCTAGCTAAAAAGATTGGTGGCGACTCCATGTCCTTTTTAAAGTCATTTTCAAAACTTTCATTTTTCAAGAGGAATTAAGTCGACTTTTCCTCGGGTTTTTTTAATGTCACGCTTAACGAATAATAAAGTCTTGCGATGAGACTTGTTATTTTTTAGGTTGCGACAATAACTATTAAGCTTAAAATATCCAACTTATCAAAAATCACATCATAGTCAATTCATCTATAAATGTATCATCTCATGTCAACTTTGAGATTTCATACTTTGATTCCAAGTAGGTACAATCAAGATCATGACCAAAGATTCATCAAAACTCCATAAGCAAAACTCAAAATAAATCACTAAAAATAAAAAAATCCAACCTCAATTCTATAAAATCTATGAAAATAAAAAAATAAAAAAATTATTCTATATAACAAACTTGAGCTTAACATAATTATCTTATCCAAATTCACACCAATAATCCATCACTTGCAACTTAGTATTACTCCTTTATCAAATTCACTAAATTTTCTCCTCATCATAAATTTCAAAGTTGATGCTGAAATAATAATCGGAATAAGAATCCCAAGATCCACAGAATCACAAACCTAGCTCTGATACCACTTTTTGTCATGCCCCAAACCTAAGGAATTAGGACGTAACAACGTCGCATACTCATGAGATGAATCCCACAAGCATGCAAGGTAACTTATATCTTATTAAATCAAAAATCATAACTCAAAGAGTCTACAAAAATTACAATTTACAAAACCTCACGTCTCCAAAAATTTAATATTACACCTTGATCAAAAATACAAAATATTCTAGCTAACTAACAAATCAACTAAAGCTGATATCAAATTACTCACGTTCTAAGTATTATAAGCATATGCTAAACTCGAAAATAAGGGCTCTCGTCAAAACTAAACTCCAAATATGCATATATCAAAATCTAAAAAAGTAAGGAAAAATAAAGGAATGAGTACGAATACTCAGCAAATAATTGACATCCCCTCAGTTGGATTAAGCATGCTACAAAACATTTAGGCCAAAATTATCAATGATAATGATTCGAAAATGAAATTGGGTAATCTAATATTTAATAAACATATTTATTTCAAAATCAAATTATCAGATGATAGAACTAAGCAAAATTTCAAAAATTATTGATTTTTAGTAGTCTCCCCTAACATACTAAGGCCACACTTAACCCCAAAGGCATAGGTCAGAATCAAAAAAAAAAAACCCACAATTTACCCCAGTGGCAGTGTGTCAGAAGTATATCAGAAGCAACCAATAGCTGCACATATCGAATATCACAAAAACCACAATTCTAAACCGGTGGCACAGTTGAAATCGATTTCTATCATAAAGTACATGTCGACATGGCCAACGTTTAACCCTTGTTGACATGGTCAAAGCATAGTCATACTAGGAGACAAATCAAAACAAAACATATTTTCAGATTACCCAACTATACAAAAGCAATAGTCATGTATTTTTACAAAACACATCTCATACACAGCAAATTTGTATTTCCTTTCAAAGCATCTTCTGTAATAAACTATATTCAAAATTATAGATAAAAAATAGGTATGTACATATACTTGAACAAAAATCATATTCGAAAATCAAATCAAAACGAAATCACATTCTAAATTCATATCAAAGAATATCATATATATATTTTGCATGCTTAACCGGATTTTGCAAAGTAAGAACATAACATTATATATTATATACAAAAATCTAAGCAATATGAGACTGATTTTTAGGGTGTCAAAACACCGAAAGGATATCAAGTCACTTACCTGAACTTGCTAAATTAAAACCAAAAACAAAGAATTCAAATCCTCTCAAAGTTCCTTCTTTCCAATAACTTAGCTATTCTCTAAAATAGTCGAAAACCTATTCGTAATCATATAAGCAAATAAAAACTAATCATGTTCTTGAAAGGCCATTAAATTATCCAAAGTATCTTAAAATCTTCTAAATATCAAATCTATCAACTTATGTAGCACTTACTAATTAGTCATATCTTAAGTTACAAAACTCTAAATCATGATCCGTTTGAAGATTTAGAAACTAGCCTTAATGGGCTTTCATCCATATAAATCTAAAATCATAATTCTCCATAGATAAATTTCAGAAAAATCCAGAAGTTATCCCAGGTGCTATTGCCAGACAGTCTGAGCAGTATTTACTAAAAATGAGATATCTCCACTTAGAAATTCGGATTTCAGTTACGTTTAGTCCATTAAAAACTAGACTTGATAGTATTTGCAACCATATAAGGCTCATCTCGTAATACTTTTTATATAAAATGCATTAATTTTCGTAATTCATCTTTGCTGCTTTCATACAGCACGCATATCCATTGATAAAAATTGATTATATTTTTGTAGGAAACTCAGAATTCACTTTAGTTTATCTCGTTAGAAAGTAGATTAAAATAGCTTTCCAACCATATATAATAATCATAGTTAAAATCGATATATTAATACAGAATATTTCTTTAATCCACAACTGCAGATAACACTTTCATTCAAGACAGAATTTCTCATTCTTTAATATTCATAACAATTTTAGTTCTTCAGTTACCATCCCTCAAATCCAATAAAAAATCATGCTTATCTCTTAATCAATGATAAGATAAAGCCCCATAACTTTACCCAAATCAATCAAGAAGAATACAGAGAAATTTTATAGATTTTCTAAGTTTTTTTCCCAAAAATTTTACCTAAATTCTAACAATCTAACAAAATATTTTTTTAACAAATCAAAAGAGGGTTTTTACTTACCTTAATATTTCAATTTGAAGAGAAAAACCTCAATTTCCATCATTTCTCTTCTTTCTTATGGTTTCTCTTCTTTTTTCCAATTTTCTATGTTTGCTAGAGAAAAACTGTCGACAGTAATCTATTAGGTTTTCTTTCTTTTTTCCTTTTATTCTAATAAACTTATGGGTTGAGTCCAATAGTTATTCTTTAACATATTTAGGCTTTTAAGCTGGGTATTACAGTTAATCCGTGACACCAATTAAGTCAATGATTTTAATATAGACTAATATAGGAAAAATTATTTTATAGACCCTTCCCACCACATCAGCCATGGTCCCAGCCAATCAAATTACATCAAATCAGATTCTTCTTCCACGTCATCATTATTATTTTTGTTTTTTTAGTTTCGTTCTTAGGGTTGAAAGATTTAAGGTTTAGGATTTAGGGTTTAAGATTTAAGATTTAGGGTGTAGGATCGTTTTTTAGGATTTAGAATCGTGTTTTAAGTTGGAGAGTAAGTATGACCTGGAATAAAAATTGATTTGTTTTAATTTAATTGGCTGCGACCATTACTGACATGGTGGGAATGGTCCATAGTATAATTGTTCCTAATATAGGTAATGCAAATTTAAAATTTTGGCAACTATGACAGTATTTATTTATTACTAAATTTTGCACACAATATTATGTGTGGAAAAAAAAGATAGAAGTTATCTTATATGAAATACGAGGATAGTTTTTTTTTTTTAATTTTGTAAAGAATTTTGCTAACGAGTGTTCTAAGGATATTTTTTAAGGTTACTATATATAGTAATATCTCCATCCAATGTATTGAAAATGATGAATAAAATTATTAACTAATAAATTTAATGCAACATTATTACTATAAATAGAATGTTAACTAACCTTAAAGAAAGGATACTTGTTAGCAAAACCTTTTTTAAAATATAACAATACATAACTGTCTTTAATGTTATTATTTTATTTAAATTTTTAAGTAATTTTATTAATTAAGGTGATGTCTCATTAACTCATAATATCAATTTAATCATATATTTTAATATTAGTATAAATAAATTAAAAAAATTCGACTATAACTAAATTACTTAAAGATTTCGTGGTACTTTTACAAAATTGATTTCCTGATCAAAACTTTGTTTATTATATCCCATTTCATTTTGTCAAACACACTTCAGGTTTTTTTATTCAAATATTGATTTTTTTTTTCAATTACTGATTATTCAATTTTATTTATCAAAATATCCTTGTTTTAAATTGTATTTGAAAATCTTCATTGCTGTCACTGATGACGATTTCCAAATATAGATAAATATATATATTTTTTAAATTACATGGAGAAGCGCGGCTTCTACACATAAAATTTTAAAATTTCTTTTTCTACGAGAGAAAGTCACCCTCCGGCTTCCCTTCATTAATTCTTCATAAAGATGAGAGGGTGATTTCCCAATATTTTTTTATTTTTTATTTAAAAAATATTAATAATAAAATTTAAATAAAAATTATATAATTTATAATTTTAAAAATAAAATTTAAATAACAAAAGTAAAAAATAATAATTTCAAAAATTATATAAAATTTGTTTATACAATTTTATGTATACAATTTATATTTTTTTTAACTGTATGTATATAATAATTGTATATATAACGGTATTATTGTTGATGCGAACTCTCTCCTGATGTATCAGATTGATAAAGACATTTTTGACGGCTAAAACTAGAGGTGTCCATGGGTTGGGCCGAGACCCAATTTTTTTTTTATTTTCCTTATCCAAGCTCATTTCGGACCGGGCCCAGGCCCGAGTCGGTCCAAAAGCCCGTTTCACCATTCAAAAAATATTAAAATATTAAAAAAACATTTTTATATTAATATTAATATATATTTTATAATTAAATTTAAATAAAAAATATTTTTTAATAAATAGTAATTCTGGTCAAGCGAGTCCGAATTACAAAAACACTTGTCCAAGCCCGGTCCAATATGATTCGAGCTTACCGAGCCGGACGGGCTACCCGGCCCGTGAACAGGTCTAGCTATGACCTTCATTCCTGCATAATCCACAACGCTTTGGTTGGCCTTTCTCCTAGAGGTCCATTTCATTACGAATACAAGTTGAAAGAATCTGATTGACATTATGAGTACGAATATAATTTTTAAAGTTTTTGTAAATTGTTATTTTTTATTTTTTTAATTTTTAAATTTAAAATTTATTAAATTATAAATTATATAATTTTTATTCAAATTTTTTTATTTAATATTTTTAAAATAAAAAATAAAAAATATTGGGAGGGCGGCTTCCCCTCTTAGAAAAAAAAAATTAAAATTTTGTGGAGAAGCCGTCTTTGGAGACGCTTCTCCATGTATTTAAAAAAATATATTTATTTATTTTTATTTGAAAATCGTTATTAGTGATAACAATTTTCAAACACAATTTAAAACAAGTATATTTCGATAAATAAAATGAAATAATCGATAATTTGAAAGAAAAAAAAAATCCACACCTCTCCTCTCTTAGACTATTTATCATAATTCATAACCACTAAACATCAATTCATATATTAATCCTATTATTTTTCTAATCTTTATGTTTTTTATTCTATAAGATTTAGATAGACATTTTTTTAATTCTTAATTTATCTGTAATCCCTTCATCTCTATTTACTGAACTCATCTAAAAAAATTATTCTCGTTTAGGTCCTCCACAATCTTCAACATTCATGCTATTTGAATTAATGTGCAATTAGTTAAATAGACATTTTTAGGCGAACCTACTTTATCCTAATTTGATTGTTTATTATTTTTTATTTATTTTAAGTTATGTATTTTTTAATTATTTATTTTCGGATGAATTTTTATATTACTTGTTGTTTTCTTAAAAATAAATAAGATTTTATTGACGAATGCTTTAAAAACACTATTTTAATGTTATTATATGTAATAATATAATCATCCAATGTATTAAAAATTATGAATAAAATTATCAACTATAATATTAAATACAATATTATTACTATAAATAATATATTAAATAATTTTATAAAATATCTTAAAAACATTCATTAATAAAATTCAATTAAAAATTATCAAGCAATATTCTAAACTTTTTAAAGATATTAATTTTTTTCTTAAAACTTTTAACAATTCATAAATTAAAAAGTTTTAATTTCACTTATCCGCCGGATATATAAGCATTTAAAGAAAAGGCAGTAAAATTAAAGAAAAAATATTGCAGAAAATTTATGAAATTAGAGGGATAAAGAAAAGCTGAAAATCCAAAAAAAAAAAAAAATTGGGTTGGAAAAATCCAATTCCAGTTCAAAATGAAAGTCATGGCCAGACATGATAGGATCGGATTCGGATCGGATTTAAGTATGGTATCAATATTATATATATTTGTTTAAACTCGGTCCGGCCCAAAATATGGATTTTAAATTTTGCTCAAGTCCAGTCATATTTATAAATGGATAGTCCAAGCCCGTTTAAATCCGTTTATATTTTTTTCTAAAAAAATTTAAACAAATATGTTATTTTTTACTTAATTTTATCTTTTTTTATTAAGTTATAAGACATGAATACTTAACATATTGTTAAATATTTGTATTATAATATTATATATATTTATTTTTTATATAATATAAGTTACATAATATATATAAATATAAACATAAACATAATATATTTACAAATAAAAAATTTGTGGGTCGGACCTGGCCGAACTCGAATCTTAATAGTTGGAGTTAAAATCCAATCTATTTTTTAAACAGATCTCATTTTGGTTCAAACTCATATTTTATACTTAATATTTTTGTTTAAACTTTCTCAAATATTAAGCAATCCTTCAAGCTTGGACACCCATATTTATAAATGAAAAGTTCAAACTCGTTTCAACCCGCCTATTTTTTTCTAAAAAAATAAAAAAAATATGTTATTTTTTACTTAATTTTATTTTTTTATTAAATTATAAAACATGAATACTGTTAAATATTTACACTATAATATTATATTTATTTTTTATATAATATAAATTATATAATATATATATAAATAAAAACATAATATATTTACAAATAAAAAATGGGTGGATCCAATTTGACCGGACTCAAATCTTAATAATTGAAACCAAAACCCAATCTATATTATAAACCGATCTTATTTTTTATTCAAATTCATATTTCAAACTTATATTTTTATTTAAACCTTTTTCAAATATTAAACCGTCATTCTTCTTGGATGGATAACCACATTTCTCATAAAATTTACAACATTTAAAAAACTCTTTTCACCGGAAAAATCAATGGGCAACACGTCGTCGATGCTTACTCAGTACGACATCGAAGAAGTACAACAGCACTGTAACATCGCGTGTAAGTGACTCGCTCTCGCCGCCATTTTGCCTAAATATACTCTTCATATTTGATCTTCTAACTATTTAGGCGTTTCCTAGCCGTTGTTTTTTTTTTTTTTCTGATTGATCTGCAGTTTCGCTGCAGGAGATCGTGTCTCTATACGAAAGATTTTGCCAGTTGGATCGAACCGGCGGCGGTTTCATCTCCGCCGAGGAGTTCTTGTCCGTGCCTGAGTTCGCCGTTAATCCTCTCTCCCAGGTTAGTTTTTTTTTTCTTTCAATTTGTTCATTTTTGTCTTTAAAATGTGCGTGTTAGGGTCTTTTTTTTGGTGAAATTATATTTTTGAAAAATTATGCAGAGACTGTTGAGGATGATAGATGGATTGAATTTCAAGGAATTCGTGGCGTTTTTGTCTGCGTTCAGTCCTCGTGCTAATTTGCAACACAAAATTGAATGTAATAATGAGTCCTTAGTTTTTGTTAATTAATAGCAAACTTAGTTAATTTCTGCCTTCTTTCATTTTTAACTGAAATTTGCAATTTGCAATTTATCTGTTTGTAGTTATATTCAAGGTGTATGACTCAGATGGCAATGGGAAAGTTACTTTTAATGACATGTTGGATGTTTTGCACGATTTGACTGGCCAATTCATATCTGAACAGCAGAGGGAGGTTAGTTCTTGATTGATTTTTCTTTCAATGTTTAATGCAACATTTTTTGTCTTTGCTCTTTTTTTTTAGTAAACAGAAAAAAATATTTGGACTTTGTTGTGTCATTGTATTCATGTATTGCTGTTTTAGTTGCAAAATATTGATAAGCAACATTTCCCTATAAAAGTTTTGAGATAATTCTCTTTCTAAAACAAATGAACATCTAAAGTGATGCAGGGTAGAACTAGAACAGTAAACAAGATAGAAAGTAGGCTGCGATTGAGTAAGACTTTTAGGTTTAGAGGCAAATCTGCCAATACCTTTATTGAAGAGTTAAAACTCTGAAAAATAATAATGATAAGCTGATCGACTGCTACCCTATCTTAGGGTATTTATGATAACCCTATTTTATATAAAGTCACATGCCTAAATAAAATACCTACATAGCATAAGACTCCTACTTAAAATAAACTAAGTAAACAAGCATAAACTTGAAGACTTCTACTTAAAATAAACTAAGTAAACAAACATAAAACTTTAATAATTAAATCGATGCTCCTGCATCATAAAGTATCACACTTTTCACTTTCTCCACGTTACCGATACCAAACAAATCAATGTTGAAGAAAGACTGGATGTAGTTGGAGAACACGGGTTGCAATCTTTTGTATGAGTTGATATTAGAAATGTCCCTGGTTACTGACTGGCAAACCATGTTTCTTCTGCTGAGATAATCAAACAATACTTGGTTAAAGGCATACATTGTTGTAGTGTTTAAATCTTTTTGTCATTTTACGATAATGAGATTTGTTGGCCTACTCTTGATGTTCTTTTTGTGTTTGGCACAGCAAGTTTTGACCCAAGTTCTCAAGGAAGCGGGCTACACTAAGGAATCCTTGTTAGTTATGTCAGATTTTGTAAAGGTACCATTGCCTTTATATCTTATATTTCTGGTGTTTCAACAATTGAATAGTTTCTTGACTTGTTTATACTGCTCTTATTATGTGCATTCACTCAAATGATAATGGGAACGAGTAGCTCTGGATTAGCTCTTACCAAGCTATTAAGGCAAAAAGAGAGAGAGAGAGAGAGAGAGAGAGAAGAAGGGTTTGAAGGATAGAGTTGTTCTCAAATCTGTTATACATACTTCACTTGATGAATTTATTGCTTGATCTTTTACCATTTAAAATTAGGGCTAAATCTTAAAACTGTTTTTTTTCTTTTTCATAGATTAAATGATTATGGAGATGTCTCTGTTGAAGCTCCAAAATAAATATGCACAGCTGGTAGACCCTTGCATCCCCTTTTTTATATTAAGAATATATAGGCATTTTATTAACTTTTGTGAGAATATGCAATTTAATGGAGGATGCCGATGTCAAGAGGAGAGGAAGACAGAATGTCATGAATGGAAACGAAGAAAGAACACCTCACTTTTACTAAGTTTATTATTGAGGATATAGTGTTGCATTAGAGCACAGTTGTGCAATATGATCCATATAGCTGATTCTATGGTTTGGAAATAGCTTTGTTGTTGTTGCTGCTGGTTGTGGATTGAGAATACACCAGATTATTGCTGGACTTTGCTTTCTTTTATTCAAGTCGAGTTGTATTTAAACTAGGGTTGTGGGTCACTTTGGAAGCTAGTATTGAACCTTTGCCTTTATAACTATGATGTAATTATTTTACCAGTTGAAAGCTAATTTTTGGTTGAAAAGAGTGGATAGCAGTCAAAATAGAAGGCAGCATCCACTATTCAACACTCTCAAACAAGCAAAAGTATAAAAATGGAAAGAAAGAGAAGTGGTAAAAAGAAGTATCATGCATCATTTACAGAACATGGCTTAGTGTTTTAAACTATATTAGTTTCTCAATTTCTGCAAGTTTTTCT
The DNA here is from genome assembly GCA_030761205.1 of Fremontodendron californicum. Lineage (NCBI taxonomy): Eukaryota > Viridiplantae > Streptophyta > Magnoliopsida > Malvales > Malvaceae > Fremontodendron > Fremontodendron californicum. The sequence goes on from JAULJL010000006.1 coordinate 7,546,565, forward strand.
AGTACCAAGCAAGGAGGTTTGGAGAAACTTATTGAACACGGGGGAGGAGGGGTGAAAAGGAGACAAATCATCATGCTCCTACATTTAAAAAACACCATAATAGGGGACAATGAGACAATTATATTTGTCTATTCTATCCATCAAAGCCTCAAATTAGAACGAAGCCATTTCTTGGTTTGCTGTAACTAAGTTCTGACTAAGATCTTCGTTTCTTTTGTCAACCATGGTAGAGCAGACTCTAACTAGCACTGCAGATTTTCTAGTGTCTAAGTTGGTTTTTTTACAGTATCACATCACTTGATCTTGACAACTGTCTCTGCATTTTTTTTGGTGAATCAAATTGCATTTGAATTTTAGTTTAATTTGAATGGTGCATGAGCTAAAATTGGGTACCTTATAATAGTACAAGTTAACTGGAGGCAGAGGACAACATGGCCTGATACAAAATAGAGCAACGTTTGTAAAGTCTCAAGTAAGTCTGCTCGTACGAACAAAGTATATACTGTAGAGTGTGCTCATGCCTACTCAGTCGCTTTGTCTATGAGTACATGATTTTGGTCCAATCGAGCTACGCCTTGAGAGCTCAAAGTCTTAATTAGCTTGAATTTTGGAACTTCCATAGATCCAATTTTTCTTGCAATTCTAGCAAATTTCTTGTATTTTTAGCTCTTAGGATTATATTCTCACTATTTCTGGATGAACATATGATATATAGTATAAATGCATAATCTGAGCTTCTTCATAGATGATTAGTGCTTTTAGGATTAGCCTGGCTGAGGTTCATTTTGCTTTCTTTCAAGTCATTTTACAATCTCGAGAACATGTTACTATGGTAATACTCTGCAAGAAGATAACGCTAACATCTTATGCTAATTTTACTTGTTCTGTTATTTAACATTTTTATGGATTGTATAAGGTTTTTTATTTTTTATTCATTTGGTATTAATCTGTCTGAAAAGCTCTTATATTGAATGCAATTTGACTGCACTTCTTGCAGATTCTTGGGAGCTCTGGTTTGAAGATGGAAGTTGAGGTTCCAGTGGACTAAACTGAGGGTAACCATTCTATATTGAATTCCTAGCATTGGCAGCATAGATTTCTTTTTTCAAAAAACTGGTGCTGTAATGATTTTGTTGTAATGTGACTAATCTAGTTAACTCAAATTTGAAAACGTAGCCTTTTTGGATGTCACCAAACGTGAAACAGTTAAAGCTATTAATTATTTCATGGTATATCTTCCTTAGGGCTTTGTTTAAATGGGAAGGAGATAACGAAGTGGCTTCTGTGATCTGTCCTTTATTTGAGAAACATTTTAGTGGGAGGGATCAGAATGGATACATGTCTCCTTCCAAAACCCTATGAACTCCAATTTATTGTATTATTTATTTTTTGTTTTCTAGTACAAAGGGAAGCTGAAGCCTAGGGGATCGAATCCAACCTTGCGGGAATCCATTTCTTAAGGTTAGATTTTTGACACATGGAACTCGAATTACCGTGAAAAAAAAATTGTACGATTAGATTTCTCTATGCTATTGCTGGAGCTACTTAACATGCTAAACCAGAAAGGGTTAAAATTATGGAAGAAATTGTTGGGAACTTGGGATCAGATAACATTTAAGAAGTAAAAAAACCAAACGCCTATAGTTCGTAGCTATGAGAAGAGAAAGGACAAAATTGTTATGATCCCCATTGATGTTAGTAATACTTTGGTTTAATAGTTCCTTGACTCATTATATGGGTGGAAAATAAAGAAATAAAATTGTTAAATATACCAAGTCTTTAACAAAGGAGAAAAACAAATAGCATAGTCTAGGACTGTTGATTGGGTTTCGGGTCTCGGACCAAAGTCTTGAAATGAGTGGAAGAAGGCGTACTCTTGGAATATTGTCCCACAGATTGCAAAATGGGAGGTAATTCTTTTCCACAAGTTCCATCCTAAATTTAATTCTGTTTATCCAAAAAATAGAATGAAAACCTTGTGCTGTACTATTATTAGCGTAAAATCACTCGGCCTGGGTGTCCTATTGCGGACCGATTTATGATTATTGATTACTACAACTAAGCTTGAGTGTTGGTTGGTCTGGTTCATGTATGACCGTTTGCAAACTCCAAATTCTGCATGTGCCAGAGCCTGAATTTCAGCCTTCAGCCCATACGTCTGATTGCACCCTACATGTGACTCAAGTACGAGGATGTTTCTTTAAAAAAAAAATGGATTATATAAAAAAGGCCTATATACAAAATTGCTCCTTATATTATACCTCTTTATCTACTTTAATACCTAAAATTTTTTTGGTCATAATCAAATACCTATAGTATAATTCCGTAAACCGATTAGGTACTCGATTTGGACCCGATTGGAACAAAAAATTATACTATAGGTATCCGATTGGACCAAAAAAATATAGGTACCAAAATGAAGAAAAAAAATATAGTACAGGGGTAATTTTATATATAAGCCTATATAAAAGTCTAACGATAGATATTAATAAATCTGATAATTCATGTATACCTGTTGTGTTTTGTGTTTTTTATTAGTGTACATATAAATATAATAAAAATTATTAAATGTATTAAAATTCTAAACATAAATATAATATATGTATTAAATATATTTATTACATTACTTTTTTATTTATTAAATTTATCATATTTATATAATATTTTTGTATCATATTTAAAATTATCACAAGAAAATAAAAATGTATGTCATAGCTCATTAAACGAAACATAGTGGCGAAGACGTTGAATATAAGAAAGAGATAGTTCCCAAGAATCAATGGTCAACCCATGTGAAAAAGAAGATATTGTATGAACTTTGATAAATTACAACACATCGCACATTGGATCTGAACATTGAACATGTTCCCTACTAAGATGCCCAAAAATTCAAAGCTACTATTATGCATAATATTAAACAAGTACAAGTCAACCTTGCCTTTTTATTTATTTACTTACTAAGAGAAATAGTACAACTCTTTTTATTCTTTTAAGAGAACCCATTGCATAATATTAACAAAATTCATTATATAAAAATAGTTTTAACGTTTATGATGTGGATAAAGTTTTTATATGTTTTTTTCTTTTGTATAAATATAAGATTCTAAAAATCCAAATTCTAATTTTTTTCTCAAAATAATACATATAAAACATTTTACTTTGACTACCCTATGTGGAGAATAGGAGTGCCCCTCCAAGGTTGAGCAATAAGTTGAAACTTAGAATTGACAATTTGTATCCGTATCGTTTCGTATATTTTGTCGTGTCATAATCGTGTTTAAGGTATTTTATATTTATATAAATTTTGATACATTAATAATTCGTATTATATAGATTTTGAGACATTCGTGTATTCGTGTCGTGTTCGTACTTTTTTTGCGTATCGTATTGTGTTTGTGTTGTGTTTTTAGTTATTTTTTTCTGTGTCGTGTAATCGTATTGTATCCAATATTTACAGGTTAATGAAAGCAAGGGTTATACCTTGGTGTTTTGAATCCATACCTCATTTGATCAAAAGCAATGCTTTAATTTGGATGGTATGTACTAAAAATTTTGAGTCACAAAACGAGAATTTTTTTTCCCCTCTTTTCTACCTCATAAATCTCTAACTTATTCACCTCAAGATCTGAACCTGAAACTTCCAAAATAAAATGTAGAGTTCTAAGTGTTATTATAGTATCATGTTGGAACAATCCACATACCCCATTTGATCAAAGGGAGATGCTTGTGGACCTAATTAAAGGGCATGTTCTAAGAATAGTTGGTTTAAACTTGAAATGCAATGTTCTATATTAACCTTAACTGAACTTTAACTTAATTTGGTGGTCAAAGTCAAAGTTAAAGGCAAATTATTATTATTATTTTGGTAAAAAAAATAATAATTTAATATAGAGTTAACTTTTGATACATTGATAATAAAAAAATTTAATTTCATAAATAAAGTTATAAAATTATCACATATTTTTTAATTTTTTTAATATATCTTAAAAAAAATATGTATTATCTTAGTAATCGTATTAGTAAAATTTAGGGAAAATATGAAAAACATGCAGTCCATAGAGAATTATTGTGAAATGGTATAATTAATAAAAGTTATTTGAAAAAGAGAAATGAATAATTAGAAATTGTTAAAAAGGATATTGTAAAGACAAAATTATCCTTGATAAAAAAAACTTTCTCCTCTCTTTTTTTTTATTTTTTAATTTATTTTTTAATTAAAAAATAAATATTCTGAAAATAAAAATTTTTTAATTTTAAAAAATAAATTTTTTACTTTTTTTAATTAAAAATTTTTAAAAAATAAAAATAATATGCCTAAAATTAATTTTTCTTTATTTTTTAAATTTTTTTTAAATTTTAAAAAATATATATATTTAAATATTTTATTTTTTAAATTTATTTTCAATTAAAATTTTAAAAAAATAATATTTTCTTAATGAAAGAAAAAAGAAAAGTAAGTTTTTTCATGAAAGATAATTTTGTGTTTACAATATTTTTTATAATAATTTCTAATTATTTATTTTTCTTTTTTAAATAACTTTTATCCATTATATCATTTCACAATAATTTTATGTGGACTGTATGTTTTTCATATTTTCCCTCGAATCTAAACCTATGTCGATGAAACCTTGGCAGTTGGCATGTACTACATCAAATGACATAAAGAGAGATAAGGCTTGGGGGGCTATATAATGAAATGGTCGGCAGACAAGACAGGTGGACCCGCTAATAGCCGTTAAGAACATGGCATTTAACCCTTAACAGCTTTTTAAAAATGGAAGGCTTTGCACAAAGTTTGCGGGTAATAGGAAAAGAAGGTCCCACAAGGACAAGGGTTATGATTTAATGGTAATTCCAGCCTCAAATGCCAACAAATATCAGACTTTACATTAACTCACTCTCTCTCTCTCTCTTCTTCATAAAGATTGATTCGCCAAAATGATGTCTATAGTTTTTTTTTTTTTCTTTCTTTTAAACCAGACACGGTTGAACTTGTCTTTGCTTTGTTAAAATGCAAAGCAAAGCAAGAGGCCAACCGTGTCTGTAATAATTAATTCTTACCATATCCAACAGATTTCAGGGGTTCCTCCCACTCCCAGGTTTTCATTTTGAGAGAAAAAAAAAAAAGAGAGATTTCTTTTGCCATTAGCCTTCTTCTCTTGTTTCTTTGTTTCCAAATTATCATTGATTGAGAATTGAAAAAAACTGGGTTTTGTTTTCAGTTTCTATTCCTCGTGGTTTTGGGGGGTTTTTTTTTTTGGGTAATTGGTTTTGGGGGGTTCTTTGGCTACCAGTGATTGATATTTTGGGTTTCTTTAATAGAGAAAGGTGAAACTTTGTAAAAATGTTGATGTTGCTATATCTTGAGAATGGGAATTGACTGTTTACCCCGTCAATTCGGGGCCTCGTTCTAAAGATCAAACTCGTTTCTTTCTGCAAACTGCCAGGTACCTTTGTTTCTTTTAGAGTTGAGATAGTTATTTGAATTTAGTTTCTCTCTTGGTTTTTGAATCTTGTCCTACAGTTATTTTTCCAGAAATATGAGGCTTTTGTGGTTACATTTTCTAGGGAACATATAATGAGAAAAGTATATGTTGGTTTTCTTTTTTCTTTTTATACTTTTTCTGACTCAAATCATATTAATGTTTGTTTAGAATTTTCTTGGTAGAAATTTGGTAATTAATTTTTTACTCTGTAGATAAATTTACAATTTTTTTTTTTTTTTTTTGTAATGGATTTTGGGCACATGAGATTGTGAGCAAAATAGGAAAAAGAATTGGTGACTGTAATCTTATAAATTTGTTAGTAACATTGTGAAATCTTTCCATAAAGAAATTTATGTGTTCTTTGTGTTTGATTATTTGCTTCCACATGCTTGATTGGGTATTTGCTATATTGTTCTGACTCTACATTTTTCTTGAAGTACCCGTGTCTAATACATATCCGGATATGAGTATGGGAATATGACCTTCCAAGGAACCTTCTAATACATGAGAAACTTAGAAAAAATTGAACATATCCGTGTCGGACACATACCTATATCCAACACTTGCAATAATAGTATATTTTATTGAAATGTATGTGTTTGAGCAATGCACCAGTTCTCCAATTTATCTGTTATTTTCTAATTCTATTTTCATAAGTTGATTTGATCCTCTTTTCCAATTTGTTATTTTTCGGATGCCTTTCACATGAATATGTAAAGGAGAAATGAGAATTTTTCTGGGTGTTTGATATTGGGAGAAATTTGGTCTGTTTGTCTTGCAGAAGTCAGAACCAAGTCTGCTTGACATTGTATCAAGTTGAATTAATGAACCATGGCTGGTACTGGTAGCAGTGCAAGTTTGCCAATTCGGGAAACGGATATTACAGTTCTAAAAGAAACGCTTCGCTCTCAACAGCAACTTCTGCAGAAGCTCTATGCTGAGATTGATGTGGAAAGAGAAGCCTCTGCTACCGCCACTAATGAAGCTTTGTCCATGATACTGCGTTTGCAAGGTGAAAAGGCTGCGGTTAAGATGGAAGCAAGTCAATACAAGAGATTGGCAGAAGAAAAGATAGGGCATGCAGAGGAATCTCTTGCAATTTTTGAAGATCTCATGTATCAGAAAGAAATGGAAATTTCTTCTCTCGAGTACCAAATTGAGGCATATAAGTACAAACTTCTAAGCTTGGGCTGTGATGATTTGGATGATGTTGAGAAAAAGTTTCCAGAGAATCCATTTGCAGAAAGAAATGATGCAGCATTCTATGGAGAAAAGGGCATTAAAGCCACTATGAGAAGACTCAGTTCTCTGCCCACAATTTTACCAACAGATTTCTATCAAAAAAAGAGTTCAAATGATGGAGAAAAGTATGCGACTCCAGTGCCAGATTTTTCTTCAAGCATAGATGCCGGAAATTTTGACATGGTAGTTCGCGATTCAAGCTTGGGTTCAAGGAGGAGTTCACTACACTCAGCAGCTGGGGACTTCAATTCTTACTGCGAACAGATCAGAATTCTAGATGAAAAGGTGAAAGAGATTTCAGATTGTAAAGAAGTTGGTAAAAATAAGTTTTCAAATGTAAAGGTTGAATCAGTATCCCGAAGTACCAGTCCGTCAAGAGCAAAACTTCCCCCTAAATGTCACAAAATAAAAACTTATGAAGATTCATTAGAGAGAGCCAATCCAAGTTCTGCCCATAATTCTCCTAGTACTGTTCATGATGTATTTGAAGTCCCATATAAATTTGAAGCTCCAGAAAGCAGTGAAAAAAACAAAACTTGCTTTAATGGGGAAAAGAGTCAAGGTAAGTCAAATCTGGAAGGAGATAATAGGCTAAAGAAGCCAGATTTGGTCCTGGAAGGAACTTTTGGATCACCTGCAGAAGATGAAATTGACTGGTTAAAGAAGAATGATTTTCTAAGTGCAAAGCCTGAGAAGAAAGGATGTAAATTGAGAGATGAGGCGAATGCTGACTGCGAATCGCCTGTTGAATATGACACTGAATGGGCAAAGATGAATAACTTGCTAAGTGCAAACAATGAGAAAAGGTTATGTAAACTGAGAGATCAGACGAATGCTGACAACAAATCGGCTCTTCTTCGGCCATCCACTAGAATTACTGACTATCAATCTGAGTTGCAACAGCTGACTCAGAGAGTTGAGCAGCTTGAGAGTGGGGGAAACAATACAAGGCATGAAATTAGCGAAGGAAGGGAAGATGAACTGAGTTTGTTGAAGCAGCTAAGAGAACAGCTTAATTCAATACAATCTGAGATGAGAAGTTGGAGACCTAAGAAGCCCTCTCCTTCGGATGAGGTTGCTCTACTTCCTCTCACAGAGGTAAGCCCTTGCTCTTGTTTTCTGTTTCTTGTGATTGTCCTTTTTCTTTTTTATCACTCTCTTGCATGCACATTTGTTGTTTTAAATTAGAAAAGAGGGAAAACTGAAATGAGGAGTTGTAGAGAATAATGCATACTGTGTCTGCATTCATTCATGCATATATATCATACAAAATCAACCTTAGGTAAAGGTTGTTGAACCAACCATCCTTGAATGATGGAATTACATGAGATTTTAAACTAAAATCACCTAACACAACAGACATATTGACACAGTATTTGCTGTCAGATTACATATACTAACTTAGCACAAAAAGATTCAAAATATCTTTAAAGTACCTAAGAAAAATCTCAATTGTCTAACACTCCTCCTTGAGATTTTTCTTGGAGACTCCAAGCTTTGACCTTAAGAACTCAAACCTTGGCCTTGAAACAGCCTTGGTCATCACATCTGCAGTTTGATCTTCAGACCTGCAGTAAACAACATCAACTTCTCCAAGCTTTTCAACCTATCTTATGGCATGAAACTTTACATTTATATGCTTGGTTCTTCCATGCTGAACAGGATTCTTTGTAATAGCTATAGCTGACTTGTTATCAACCCATATTACAGTAGCTTCATCAGGCTTCTGTTCCAAATCAGCCAAGAGTTTCCTAAGCCAAATGGCTTGGTTTGCTGCTGCTGCAGCAGAAATATAATCAGCCTTAGCAGAGGATTGAGCAACTACATCTTGTTTCTTTGAATTCCATGAAAAAACAGCACTTCCAAATGAAAAGACATACCCTGAAGTGCTTTTGGAATCATCTACACTTCCTGCCCAGTCACTGTCAGCAAATCCTTCAAGCTTGCAACTTTCATTCTTTAAATACCATAGGCCATAATCAAATGTACCTTTAATGTATCTCAATACTCTTTTAGCTGCACCATAATGAACTTGACTAGGGGCTTGCATGAACCTTGAGAGAAGACTTGCAGAATACATAATATCTGGTCCTGTAGCAGACAAATATAGCAAGCTTCCAATTAAACTTCAATAAACAGAGGCATCAACAGTACCTGCATCATCTGACTTGGACAACTTCTCATTCACAACTAGTGGTGTTGCCACTGATTTGCAATTCTCCATCTTGAACTTCTTTAGAACCTCCAATGCATACTTCCTTTGAGAGATGAAAATACCAGCATTAGTTTGGTGAATCTTCATCCCAAGAAAATACCTCATTTCACCCAAGTCAGACATTTCAAACTCATTCTTCATATTCTTCTTGAACTGTTTTAAGAAACCTTCATTGTCACCTGTAATATGCAGGTCATCTACATATAGTGACACAATGAGCTGCTCCTCATCCTCAAGCTTCTTCACATACAAAGTAGCTCCATTCTCACTTCTTATAAACCTTTCTTGCAGCAAATAGGAGTCGGTTCTGCTGTTCCAGGCCCTTGGTGCCTGTTTTAAGCCATATAGAGCTTTGTAAAGCCTATAGACTTTGTCTTCTTTTCCTGGAGATTGAAAACCTTATGGTTGTTCAACAAAAATCTCCTCCTCAAGCAAACCATTAAGGAATGCTGACTTAACATCTAGGTGATAAACTTTCCACCCTTTCATTGCTGCTAAGGCTAATAGAAGCCTTATGGTGTCATGCTTGGCCACAGGAGCAAAAGTATCTGAGAAATCAATTCCCTGCTGCTGAAAGTAGCCTTTGACAACCAACCTGGCCTTATGTTTATATTGAACCTTCTGGATTGAGTTTGGTTCTATAAACCCACTTGAGACCAATCACCTTATAATGGTTTGGTCTGTCTACAAGCTACCATGTTTCATTCTTCTCAATCATCTTCATTTCATCCATCATTGCTGCTCTCCATGCATCTTGCTGAGCAGCTTCACCATAGTTTTTAGGTTCTAAAGTAGCCACATTGCATCTGGCATAAACTTCATCCAGTGTTCTAGTGCCTCTAATTGGAATTTCAGTGTCATCTTCAAATTCTTCATCTTGGTTTTGTGGAATTACATATGGCACATGAGCAGCTACTTCTTTCTTCTCACAATTCCACTTGGCGAACTCATAAAATTTGACACTTCTGCTCACAATAACCTTTCCAGTAGTCACATTGTACAGTCTGTACCCCTTGGTGTTGTTGTTATATCCTAGGAAGATCCTAAAATTTGCCCTTTTGTCTAGCTTATCTCTCTTTGCCTTTGGTACAAGAGAATAGCACACACAACCAAAGACCTTGAGATGTTCAACAGAAGGCTTCACTCCATGCCAAGCTTCATAAGGAGTTTTTCCATTTAAAGCTCTTGTAGACAGCATATTCAGCAAGTATACAGAGGTATTGACAGCCTCAGCCCAGAAGCTCTTAGGAATTTCCTTTTCAAATAGCAGACACCTAGCCATTTCCATGATCATTCTATTTTTCCTTTCACTCACACCATTTTGTTGAGGAGTGTAAGGAACAGCAAGCTGCTGTTGAATTCCTGCTTGCTCACAAAACTTGGTGAATTCCCCTGAGTTGTACTCAGTTCCATTGACTGATCTGAGTCTCTTCATTCAACAACCAGATTCATTTTCCACCATGGTTAAACCTTTGAAACGCCTCAAACACTTCTGACTTCTGCTTGAGAAAGTATGCCTAGCTCATTCTTGTATGGTCATCCACAAACAATAGGAAATACTTGTTGTTGTTCAAAGAAGGTGTGCTCATTGGGCCACACACATCAGTATGCACCAGTTGTAACTTCATTGAAGCTCTCCAACTACTTTTGGATGGAAATGGCAGTTGGCTTAGCTTGCCATACTGACATGCAGTGCACACATCAGTCTTATCATGGATGGCAGGTAGATTTTGGACTAAGTCATTCTAATACATATGCTTTAAGGCAGAGTGACTGTAATGGCCTAGTCTTTTATGCCATAGGGTAGATTCATCTACATCACTGGAATAAGCTTGCAAGTCTGTTTGCTTCCACTCAATTGGAAAACTTTTATTTTCCATTTTGACTTTCATCAGTTCAGCACCAGTAGGGTCAGTTATAAAACATGACATATCTTTAAAATGCAAGGCATAGTGCCTTTCGAGCATTTGTCCTACACTCAACAAGCTTTGGCTGATTTCAGGCACAAATAAAACATCAGAAATGAACTTTGTACCTGAAGGGGTCTGAACTTCAACCACTCCTTTTCCCTTGACATCCACATACTCCCCATTTTCAATTTTCACCTTGGAGATGTAGGACTTGTCCAGCTCTTTAAAGAGACCAGCATCATGAGTCATGTGATTGGTGCAACCACTATCCACTAGCCAAGCTTCTTTGTTGATGTTTGCAGCAAGACATGTAGCAACAAAGAGCTTATCTTCATCTTGCTCGAGTTTTTCAGCAACCTGAGCTTGTCCTTGCTGGTTTGCTTTGTTTTTACAAACCTTCTCCACGTGACCAATCTTATTACAGGCCCTGCATTTAACTCCTGGTCTGAATTAACAGAACATTTTTGTGTGATTTTTCTTTTTGTAGTAGGGACAGTGTGGATACCTTCCTTTTTTGCTTTCCCATTTTTGGCCATCTCCTTCCTTTTTCTCTTTGTCTTTTCTTTCACCAGGATGCTTCTTTCCTCTGCTGTTGCTGCCATTTCTGTCTTTGAGCTTTGCTTGAACAGCTCTTTCAGATGATTCTTCAAGTCTGATAGCCCTTCTATACTCCAGTGCTTGAAGAGCATTAACAAGCTCTGCTAAGGTAAGCTTTGAGAGATCCTTAGAGTCTTCTAGAGAGAATTTTTTTTATTCAAACCTCTCAGGGACACTCACAAGTACCTTTTCCACTATCCTCTTGTCTGGCAGACCTTCACCATGCAGCCTTAGTTGATTTACAACTTTCATAAGTCTATCAGTGTACTCCTTGATAGTCTTTGCATCTTTCATCCTTAGAACTTTGAATTCCTTCCACAGATTCAGCACTTGGATCTGCTTGGTTTTTTCACTCTCTTGGAACTCCTCCTTAAGCTTATCCCACGCTTCTTTGGCTGTTTCACATGTCATGATTCTTGTGAATATCACATCTGACACAGCAGAGTGAATGCAAGACAATGCTTTGTATTTCTTGGCTACTTCCTCGCTGTGTTGTTTGATTTGAGCAATGGTAGGATTTGCTCTCAAGAGAGGTGTCTCTCTTCCAGTTTCGACAACATCTCAAAGGTCGAAAGCTCTTAAGCAGGCTTTCATCTTGACTGCCCAAATGGGATAGTTCTCCCCTGTAAACACAGGAGGTGTTGGAGCTGCAAAATTGTTGGAGGCCATCAACATGTTCTAAGTTGTTTACTAGTTGAAGAAGAAGATTTTTTTTCTGGTTTTTTCACTCTCTCACAATCCCTCAAGAACACAATTAAAGCTCTGATACCATGTTTTAAAACAGAAAAGAGGGAAAACTGAAATGAGGAGTTGTAGAGAATAATGCATACTGTGTCTGCATTCATTCATACATATATATCATACAAAATCAACCTTAGGTAAAGGTTGTTGAACCAACCATCCTTGAATGATGGAATTACATCAGATTTTGAACTAAAATCACCTAACACAACAGACATACTGACACAGTATTTGCTGTCATATTACATATACTAACTTAGCACAAAAAGATTCAAAATATCTTTAAAGTACCTAAGAAAAATCTCAATTGTCTAACAACATTGTTAAATCGGGTGACAAATTGTCTTAAAAGCTTAAACTAGAAAATGATCTAACTATTATATTTAAGTTTTAACATGTCCTTTCACGTGCAAACCGAATGAAAGATTAATGTGTTTTGCACGTATTCTCAAGTGAGAAGAAAAGTGCAAGCTGAAAAAGAATTAGAGCAATAATACACAACCTGATGGGCAATAAAACACTAGATGAAGAAATATTAAAGGGAAAGTTTTGTCAAGATTTGAACTCGAGAGCTCTGATATCATGTTAAATTGGATGATCAATCATCCTAAAAACTTAAACCAATAAAAAAACATCCAACTATTATATTTAAGTTTCAACACATGCATTATATTGCTTTGATCTGCTTGCAAAAATTAATGGCCACATGTATAGCAAAGGTTAGCTTACTAAGTCTTTTCACATTGTTAAATCGGGTGACGAATTGTCTTAAAAGCTTAAACTGATAGAAAATGATCTAACTATTATATTTAAGTTTCAACACGTCCCTTCACATGCAAACCGGATAAATGATTAATGGGCTTGTACGAAGACCCAATTGTAGAAGAAAAGTGCAAGCTGAAAAAGAATTAAAGCAACAATGTACAGCCCGATGGATAACAAGACACTAGGTGAAGAATATTAAAAGGAAAGCGGTTGTCAAAATTTAAACTCGAGAACTTTGATATCATGTTAAATTGGGTGATCAATTGTCCTAAAAACTTAAACCGATAGAAAAGGATCCAACATGCATTATATTGCTTTGATCTGCTTGCAAAAATTAATGGCCACAGGTATAGCAAAGGCTAGCTTACTCGGTCTTTTCTGCATTCTAGATTTCATTATATTTATCTTCCTCTTCTTCAAAGCTTGATAATGCGACTGATTTATGTGGACAGGCAATGCTGTACTTTTGGTTGTAATCAAGCAATTAATGTGGAATATATCAACTCAAACAAGCACTGGTGACTTCAAGACATGATTTTTCTATTGGGTGATGTGATAAAACAGAGAGTTTTTTTATCGAGATTGTTTTACATATAAAATGAATATTGATGCAAAACTTGCTTAACATGCATCCATCTTCAATGGTTTGTTTGAGCTCTTTCATGTCTGTATTTTCCTCATGAATTTTGATATGGTTTGTAAAACTGAGCAGTTTATTCATATATGCACATATATTTTATCTTTCAGTACTTTAAAGGATTTTGTAACTCAAAATATGGCATTATAATGGGAAAAAAAGCTGCAAGGAATCACTTAGTGCATGTATAACTTCGTGGTTGAATTGGTTTGAGTTGAGAATGCATAAATGCGTGTGTCAAGGATTTAAATCGCGGTTACGAACACATTTTCGGTCGCGTCGTGTTTGTTATGATTGAGGACGTAAAAAATGTTAATATTAATAATGATAAAAGTCAAAATCAGAAAATAACTACAACAGCATCCCGTTGCGATGACTATTTAAATCTAAATCTTGTCGAGTGCGTAAAACTCTTCTTCCACTTTTAGAAAAGAATAAGATAGTAAAATTTACCAGCCAGCATTTGCTAGTTGGGTCATGTTTAAACCTTAAAAACTTTGCCTAACCCAAACTCAAAGTGGGCCTTTGCAGGCTTAGTTGGTAACTTCGTCATTGAACAAATTCCGGATATAGCCCAAAACAAAAGTCATAACCAAAGATTTGGGTCGATGAATCCTTCCTTCCACCCTTTGGAGTCTTTAGTTATTTTAGTTCTGGCCTCGTTAAGCCCAATGTACAAAATTTTCAGCCCTTCATGTTTTCAACACACTTCTCTACTATGTATTTCATATTCTGAATAAAATTTTATTATTATTTTTTAGAAACTCATACTTGATATGATTTTACAAGGGTGAAAGATCTGCCTACTACAATAATAATTTTTATTATTATTTTTTATAACCATTAAATGTTATCAACTATTTAAATCATAATTATACTATTATTTAGATTAATTAAAAAAATCGCTGCGAAGGGCGGGGTATTATATCTCTAGAGATATCTAAAATGAGTAAGAATCCACCAATTAAGTGAATATTTTTATTTAACTATTTATTTGGTATGAAGAAATTTGATTTGTTCTTAAGGACAACTTCTGGTATGAAAAGATTTTAAATCAAAAGAAAATGATCTCATACACCGTTCGTATCTACATCAAAGCAAAAATGCAAAACCAATGAAAATTAGAAAACGAGAGAAATAATATGGGAGATTCAGATATATCATACATATTATTGTTCAGCTTATACAAACAAATATTACATGCAATAAAGAGAAAAAGAAGTATGATATGGTAATGGTATGCTTTTCTTCCTGTATTTAATAGTTACATAAACCAGAAGTTTGGGTGCACAAATAATGGAGAAACCAATATTATGAAGAGAAAAAATCCAACCATAATGATGATATCCCAGTTTGTTTCATGGAGTAGCATGCCTTGTTAATAAACACAAAGTACTGTGCCCCAAAGCCAAAACTGAGGAAAAACCCACCTGTATCTTCTTCCCTGTGGCTTCAGCTTGACTTTGCTCCTTCAACTGAGTTAATTTGACACTTTCACTTCCATAAACTAGCTTCAAAGACACAGCTTTTCACTTTTTTGAACCTCATATTAAACCATGGTAGTGGCATCCGGAAGGATACTCCAAGCATCTAATAGTGTCTGCTTATCAGTTTCCAGAATAGGTGTTCTCAGTTCGAGCATCGTCAATCTCCTTGGCTCATCCACAGATCTGAAAGAAGACCAAAAAAGTGTTTCAGATGAGCAAATGGAGAAGGCAGAAAACATGCAGAGATAGCAAGATAAAAAATACATCAGATTTCAGCCTGCATTTTGACCAATAAAAAATCATTGAATACGAGTGTTTAGCAGGAATGCTCAAATTAGGCAGAAACATAACTCTTTGAATGTCAATTTTAGACAGGGATGTGTCCAAGGCCGAAGAAGAAACTAAAAGCTAATCATGCTCTTAAAAAGGAAAAAAGAAGATCCAAAGAAAATTAATGGCTGTAACACATTTAAAATAGAGAAAATGCAAGTAAGTAAAGGCTTTTCACGTTCACGGTTTGAAAGCAGTTACATTTTTGGGAAAAGAAAAAAGGAATAACGAAGTTGTAGAGAATAAAGTAGCAACTGTTCACAAAAAATCTGCCCTTGTTAAGTTTCTGTCACAGGCATTTACCAGCAAAAAACTTAAAGAAGTTGCTTGAGCAGCAAAGGCAAACTTGATTTCTTACATTCAAAGCTATGAGATATCATCAGAAGCACATAGATGAATAAGTCATTAGCAGAATCTTTATGTATGCACAAGCAGAGGAATTTGATGCAGGGTAGAAAATTGATCACCTTAAGAAGCAAACAACTGTGAAATGTTTAGGTAGAATGCCGGAGGAGCATGAACGTGAAATTAAAGGAGCAAAAAGATTATGTCGGTCCACCTGCAGTTTCCATTCCCACCTGCTTCATCCACAATGACCACTTAACAGCCTCTAAGAACTTGTCGTTCTTGCGTAAGGCAGTGATTAGATTGTTGTAAGTTATCCTATCAGGCTCTATCCCATTTCTTCGCATTTCCTTGATCAAACCTACAGCATCTTCAACCATTCCAGCAATTCCATATGCCTTAATCAATGTGTTATAACTGCAAAGATCAGGTCCTAGTCCACATTCTTTCAATTCAGTCAGCACAGCAGCAACTTCATTAATCCATCTCCGTTCTCCATAAATATTGATCATAATGTTGTATGTATAGTGGTCTGAAGCACAATTCAATTCCTTCATCCTCTGCAAGACGCTTCTAAATTTCTCCATTTGGCCTTCTTTCCCATATGCATCCAACATACAATTATAGGCTTCAAGGGAAACTGAAAAACCATTGAATTGCATTTCTCGAACAGTTGATGACATATTCTTGAAGTCCTTATTTTGACCATAGGCAGCTATAATAGTATTGTAAGAGATTACATCTACCAAGCCTCGAGTTTTTGCCATCCAGAATAGTTTCTTGACCTTCTTGAAAAGTTTGGCTTTACCATAAACATCAAGCATGACGTTGAAGGTGATAGTATTAGGAGCAAAACCACGCTGAAGCATCTGACTAAAAATCTTGGAAAGCTCATCGACTGGCAAGGCACGTGCACAACAGTTAATGACACAGTTGTACATTTCCTGATCCCAGGTAACTCCACTCTTCAAAATTCTATAGTAAAGATTTGCTAATTTATCCTGCATGTTGCACTTTTGATAAATTCGGAGCATGTCACGGAACAGATAAATGTCTGGGACAATGTCTTTCTGTTTCTCCATCATTTGTAGAACACTGCAAGCATCTTTTAAAGATCCAGCTCTAACATACATTCTTACAACAATGCTAAAGCCAATCATGTCCAAGGCAACTCCTGAAGATTTCAACTTCAAATAGAGTGTTTCTGCTTCAGTGAAGTGACCCATGGCACTGTAAATGTCAATCATTGTACACATTATATGCAAGTTTGGTTTGTTTTCAGCATTAGGCATTTGAGAAAATATCTTAACAGCATTATCAAGATCACCCAACTCCTTGCAAGAGCAAATTAATAAATGATACAGGTTATCTTCAAAAACTGGATCCTTCCACTTTTTGCTCCCCAACACTTTAATTGCGTCATTCACTAATCCACTTTTCACATAAGCCATGACTAGAATGGAAAAAGAAATGGGGTCATCTAAAACATGTTGATAGAAAGACCCAATTAAAACGAGAGGCACTTTATCAATCCTCCCAGCCCTCTCATATGCTTGCAAAACAGTACCGAGGACTGAAGAATGTTGGCACCTCATCTTGAGCATATCATCAAGTGTTCTAATGGCACCCTCTTCATCCCCATGCTTTGCTTGCAAAGTTATTAGCGTGTACAAGTTGGATGAGTTAGGCTTGAATCCCAGATGTTTCAGCTCCTTGTAATACCATCCTGCCTCCCTATAATTGTCAGCTCGTCCCCAGCCCTCAATCATTGAACGGTAAGTTGTTTCATCAGGTTCCAATCCAACTTGCCGGATGCTCAGGAATACACGTTGAGCAGCATCCATATTCGATGATTTTCCATACCCTGTGATCAGTGTATTGTATGCAACAATATTTGGAGAAAAACCTGCTTCTTGCATTGAGACCAATACCTGCTCAGCCTCCTCTAACTTGCCGCGTTGACTATAGGCATTAAGCATCACCAACCAATTCTCAAGATTCAATGTGACTTTATCTTCTCTCATAAAGCCAATAATCTCTTCCGCTTTGTCATACAAACTCAGACGTGTATAAATCGTGATCATCGCAGAGTATGCAGATTGACATACAATGCCAGAATTCCTCATCAGTGAAAATGCAAACTCTGCCTCCCTAACATTCCAACCCTTTTGGTAAAGTCCCATAAGCATGCCATATGTGGCAACATTTGGCTGAACCCGATGTTCCAGCATCATCCTAAACCACTTTGCACCCATTTCCACAAGCCCCCTTTTAGAACAGGCGTATATAATTGTATTGAAAACCTGAAAATTAAGTTCACAGCCTGAATCACCATTTGCTTGCCTAACCATCGTTTCGGCCGCATCCCAATCTTCTCTCCTACCCAATACTCGAAGAACCAATCTATAAGCAGTCACATTTCTCTCTAATTTCCCATTGCTCCTCATCCACTCAAAAAATCTCAAAGCATTACTATCATTAGACTTCTCAAGTCTTTTCAATATAGAATTACAATGCTCCAATTTCAAGTCAGGCTTAATAGCAGAGTAATCAACATCCAACCCGCTATTACTATACACAAAAAAATCGCCTCTTTCTATTTCATTACTATTCCTTCTGAAACCAAACCTGAAACCCACATTTTTTTTAATCCCTTTCTTGGGGTTTTGACCTTTTTGGCCCTCAACAAATTTTGGGTTTTCATTCACTAAATCATTTTTGGAAGAAAAAAGGACATCTCTATCGACTGGGTTTGGTTCAGGAATGTTGGGGGATTCAGTTTCAAAGCGAGAGACTCTAACATGTTTGATCCTAGCCAAAGAACTGAGTATGGAAGCAGCTCTGGTGACATAAATACAACTAGTGAATGAAAAAGTGGAGAATTGATCAGGTAAGTGAGATGGGTTAACATAGAAACTGAGTTTCTTTGAATCAACAGTGTCCAAAGAAATGGACAATTTCAAAGAAGCCATAGCTGTTATTGTTACTGTTATCGAATTTTGACTCAGAAGAAGAAAGTTATATGCATAATTTTTGTGGATGAATGAACTAAAGAAAAATCAATAAAGAGGATGAAATAAGTGAGAAAGCTATTGTGCATACCTTGATGATGGGTTGTGGGGATAAAGAACGTTGAAGTAGTGGAGCAAAATAACTGTTTCTGGATTTTCATGTTACTTTTTAATTTCTCTATATATATTTCCTTTTCAGCTTTTTCTTTAATGGATATTTTTATAGAATATAATATAGTATATTCTTTAAATTTTAGTTTTATTCTATTTTTGTTTTTTAGGAAATCTAATTATATTTATTTTTGAGTTCTGAAATAACCAAGGTAATTTTGAAATTTAGTTCAGGAATAATTTTATCTTATTTTATTTGTTTGTGTGTGTCTAAATTTAGGATTTTAATTTTTTTTTATTAAAAGAAGTAAGAAAAAAGAGAAAAAGGAAGAGAGATGCAGCTCGATAGTTAAGGGGCTGAGTAGGGCTGTAATCGAGCCGAGCCTGAATAATGAGAAGCTCGAGTCGAACTCGACTCGAAACTCGTGGCTCGATACTTGGCTCGAGCTCGATCGAGTATCATTTTCTAACCTCGAGCTCGGCTCTAGACAAAATCAAACTATTCGAGCTCGACTCGATTAAGCTCGTTTACTTGATTTACATACTCGAGCTCGAGCTCGAATTAAGTTTTTTCATATACAATTTTTTTATATTAATTAAATTAATAAATAATAAGTTTTCAAGATAATATAAAAAAAAAAACTTTACACAAGCGAGGAACAAAAAATTAATCCCTAAAACACGCCGACAATAGAGATATTTGTTTGAGGAAGAAATTTAAGCCTTGTAAAAATACAAGCCAGGAAGAAAAGATGCTGACTAGAGCATATGCCTTTCCATGCCAAAGAGAGATAATTGGAAACAAAATTTTACATCTAGAGATCTATGAGATCATTACAAAAGGAAAGTACAGCAACTAACTTCTTTTAAGCAAAATGAAACAAGGAGAAGAAAAACTCATCTGAAAGATCATTGGATTTCTTCCAATGTTCTATCCTTTGTCTCATGGACCTAAAGAGTCACAAATATGATAGTGAAAGCGTAAATCGTAAAGGTTCCTCCATTGCTCCAAAATTTGTAAATTGTAATGATAGTGAGAGTTGTACTCCTTAACCTACAACCTTATAAACCAAAATATTTAAAAATAAGAGGCACATGTAGCAGAAATTGCTTTGCCACAAGTTGGAGGCGCAGGTGGAGACACAGGATGGAGACTGAAGCAGGAGGCTGGAGGGATTTGATTTTGGGAAAAAAATGAAGGAGGCCCGAGGCTTGGATAGAAGTGGGAGATGGAGAGGGAGAGAAGGTGAGGATGGGAGAAGAAAAAGAGACGGCAGAAGTGAGAGGGAGAGAAGGAAATAAATTAGGTTTTAGGGTTTTAAGTGTGTATATATATATAAAGGGTAAAATAGTAAATTAATAATAAAAATATAAAAAATATATATTATAAATAAAAAAGCTCGATTAGGCTCGCGAGCTACTCGAATCGGGTATTAAGATACTCGAACTCGACTCGCTCGATAGCTCGAGCTCCACCCGATAATTACCGAATCGAATTCGAGTTTTTTTCGAGTCGAACTCGAATAGCTTGCGAACACAAGTGTCTCGTTTACACCCCTAGGGCTGAGGAGCAAAGGGAGGATGATTGATCGACGAGGATGAGAGATTGGCTGAGGAAAGAGAGGAGAAAAGAGAGACGGAGAGGGAAACGGATTTCGACCTCCTCCAAGTTAGATTGACAATAAGGGAAAGGAAGGAAGAAACAAAATGCATGAGAAAAAAAAAAAAAGAAATAAGGAGAAAAAAATAAATAAAGGTTGGACGGACTTCTTTTATTTTCTCACTTTTCTTTTGCTTTATTTGTATTGTTTTTTATAATTTTTAATAAAATTTTAATTTAGAACAATTTTACAAAATAAAAAATGAATAAGTATACCTTGACAAAAGAAAAATAAGTATATATTTAGTGAAGTAGTTTTATGTTATTTAATGAAAGAAATAGAGAAATAAGGAGTAAAAAATTAAGAAATTATTTTTATTTGTCTCATTTTTATTTTCTCCTTCATTTTTTTCTTACTTTTCAAATAATATCTTTTGAGAATCAGAATTAAATAATTTTAAAATATCATATATAAGAAAATTTATCAATAAATTAATATTTTTAATTATATATTGTTTCCATAAAAACAGTTAAAGACAAAGTAAAAAAGTGAGAGTATAAAGTAAAAGAATATATATATATGATTTTAGATTTTTGGTAAAAAATGATTTTGAACCTTTTATGTATATAAAAAAGTTTTAAACATTTTTCATTGTTTCTTTTTTCAAAAAATTTCTAAAAAAGTTATAAGTTATTATAATATATATATTTTAAAATTATAAAACATACATTATTAATCTATGACTTTGTATTTTTAAAATTGAACAAAAAAATAGAAAAAGAAAAATGCTAAATTATTTTTCAACCTATTTCTTCACTCTTTTTTACTTCTATTAAATTTTTTTAAAACTAAATTTTAAATAACATAATATTTATCAATTGAGTTCGTTTTTGATGCACTTTCAATGTATAGACTCTATACACTGACAGTGAATCTTACACTGACATCTCATTAAAAAGTTAACTCCTAACCCTAACTCTTAATCCCTAACCACTAACCCCTAATCCGACAAGTGACATCGTTTGATACACTGACAATATATAATCTTATAAACTGACAATAAATCAAATATTAATCCTTATCAATTTATAATTTTAAAAATTTATAACTCTCACAACATCGTACTGGATTTTTCTAGTTTGGTTGTTACTTGTGAGTTGAACTGCTTTTGTTTTTTTGTTTATATATATATATATATATATATATATATATATATTCTATCTTATATAATCCATACATCTTTTTATATTTTAGTTACAATGATTCAATCCTTAACGACCTTAATTATATAATTCACACATTTTTGTTGACTTGAATACACACAATTATTTTTTGAAAAAAGAAATAACTATCAACATCGAATTTAAATTTATTAAAGAATGAACCATATATTACTAAATATCCATTTATATCAATAATTTATACTGTATATAATGGGATTAATTGAGTTTGATAACACTAATCAAGTAACACCAATTCAATTGAAAATTACTTAAAAACGTATTTTAACTTTTATATAATATAATCTAAAAATTACATATTTTTCTTTAAAAAAGTTATCAACTTTTCCTTAACAAAATTACACATACTTAACTTCTTTTTATCTTCTAAAACACTTGTTTTCATTTTTTTGTTCTACCAACGTAGTGAGTATACACATTTCTAGTCTATACTAATTATAAAGTCCCTCATTAAATTGGTGTCACAAATTAAGTGACATCAATTCAACTAGATTATGTCACACTCACTATGTGAGTGAAAAAAAAGTTATGTAAAAATATATATAAGTAGTTTTTTAAGAGAATGGTAATTTTTTAACGAAATGGTTTTTTTTTTTTTTTAAGAGAATGTTAGTTTTTTAAGGGAGTAGTAGTTCTTTTTTTTTAAGAAAGTGGATAATTTAAAAATATATATTATAGACATAAACACCTTTATAATATTATTATTTGATTTATTAAATATTTGGTTTTTTAATAAAAGAAGTGACTGAGTTGGTGTCACTTGACTCAGTGACACCAACTCAATCATTCCTTTTATAATAGTATAGATAGATAGATAGTATATAGATAAAATATTAAAATACGTAATTACCCTTATTTATTTTATTTATTTTAACATTTAATGATTTTTTTATATTTTCACCAACTGAGTTAGTATCACTTGACTCAGTGACACCAATTTAATCATTCCTTTTATAATAGTATAGATTAAAAACCTTACATAAAAACTAAATTAAAGTTATAGTAATACAATAAAATTAAAGGTATTTAGATCTTTTAATTTTAAAAAATAACTACCTATTAAAAAAATTGCTCACTATTTTTAATATCTTTTAATTTTTTTTAAAAAAATCTACTAACTAAAAAACTACTCACTCATTTTTTTAACTTATTATTCCTTTTAAATTATAATAATTTTCTTTTGAAAAAAATATTTTTTTACCCACAAAATAGGTGTGATAAATTCTAATATTAGTGAAGTGGTTGACTAAATTTTCTGTCACTAAATCAAATAACACCAAATCAATATATTAAATGACACTAAATCCCGAATTATATCATAATAAATATATGCAATAAAGGTTATAAAAATCATTTAAAATAAAATAAAGTAATAACAAAATATAAAATTATAGCTATTCAAAAATACAGGTATTCATGTCTGCATCTAATAGGAGAAGGAATTTCATTGAAAAACTTCTGGTGAATGACAAAGAAGTCAGTGATCCAGCAGCGATAAGAACTGAAGTTCTCAAACACTTTAAGAGTCAATATAGTGATGTTTCTACACTAAAGCTTAAAAGTTTCAGCTGTCCTTTTAAGAAGCTTTCTGAAGAACAAAGTATCATCCTTGACTCTCTCTTGTCGGAAGATGAAATCTGGGCATCCATTCAGGATTGTGATGGAGGCAAGGCCTATGCCTCTGGGCCTGATGGTTTCAATATGGACTTCTTCAAACGGTACTGGTTATTATTAAAATCCGGTGTCTTGTCTTTCATGGGAGATTTTTATGCTTCAGGTTCCTTTAACGTGAACATCAATGCTTCTTTTATCACCCTGGTGCCAAAAGGCAGGCAAATTTTGGATTGTTCTCTTATTTCAAATGAAATTGTTGATTTTTTTTTTTTAAAAAGGTTTTTGACAAATATTAGCTGGAATTATTTGGATTTCATTATCTCTTATGGGATTCAGTTCTAAATGGTGTGGTTGTATTACCAATGTATTGCTCAATGGCTCACATACATCTCAGTTCACTACGAAGAGAGGTTCAAGGCAAGGGTGTTCTCTTTCTCCTTTCCTCTCAGCATTTTGTATGATAAGGCCATGTCTCTTGATCTCTTCGAAGGAATTCAAATTGGTAGTTGCCCTCTTAAGATCCCCCACTTCCAATTTGCCGATGATACAATTCTTTTCTGTCAATCATATTTGCAGCAGCTTATGTCTCACTCTATCAAGAGAACCATAAAAGGGTTCCAAATCATATCCGGCCTCAAGATTAACTTCTCCAAAAGTTGTTTATTGGGTGTAAACGTTGACCAGTAGATTAGATTGTGTCTAAGTTGGGCAAATTCTATAAAGTGCAAATCAGGTCAGCTTCCCTCCACCTATCTTGGCCTTGCTCTTGGTGCTAGTCCTAAGTCCTAACTCTCTCATTACCTGACAGCCGGTTATTGATAAATTTTCAGACTAGAGACTCTCATCCTGGAAAAATAAATACCTCTCTATAGGTGGAAAACTCACTCTTATTATTAAATCGGTGCTCTCTAGTCTCCCTCTTTATTTTATGTCAATCTTTCAACTTCCTGCTAGTGTTAATTAAAGGCTTCCCTAGAAAAAATTCACAGGAATTTTCTCGTCTGGTTGCTCTGATATATGTAAAATCCACCTTGTCAAATGGGATTCAGTTTGTAAAGATAAGGATCCGGGAGGTCTCGGCATCACTGATTTAGGCTAAAAAACAGGGATCTGTTTTTGACATTATGCAAATGAACCAGTCTTTTGCGGGTAGTCATCTTGGGTAAAAATGATTTTGATCCAACCTCCTTAGTCCTTACTACCATGCTCTAAGTTACTCTAACTCTTCATTTTTACTGAAATATCCGTGTCCAACATCGGCGTCCGACACATATTCGGATATAGATATGAGGGTACGATTCTCCAAATATATGAAAAAATTAAGCATACTTGTGTCGGACACGTACCCCTATCCGACACTCATCTCCGAATCCGAGTAACATAGACCATGCCCTCCTTCTGACCTCACATCTCCAAGCCTCTTATCCCTTCTAATAATTTTCACTCTCTGGTTTCTTCGAATGTTGGGTTCTCCCTTAGATGTGGTTCTATTATTAAGGTTTTTTCTCCTCCCCTCACGCTTCCTCTTACATTTGGAAGGCAGTATGGTCGGGGTTAGCTCCTCCAAAAGTGAAAAAGTGATCTGTTGGCAAGTTATTAATGTTAAGGTGGCTGTTAATGCAGAACTTATGAAAAGGGTATCTCGGCTTTTTCAATTCTGGTGATCATTGTTCTTTCTATGGGAAAGAGCTAGAAACTTTGGATCATTTGTTTTTCTGCTTCTCATGTTGTTCAGGGAGGGGAAAATATATTTATCCCTTTGAGATTTGATAGAAATCCTATTTATTTCCCTAAGATTTAAAAAATACTTACTTATCTTCTAGGTTTGGCACAAAATACATTAATTCTTTTAAATTATTATTTTTAAATTATTTTTAAATAAAAAGACAAATACACTTTTTGGTAATTTTTTTTTAACTACACAATTATCTTTAATTACTATAAGTTAAATTCTAATTAAATTCTATTTTAATTCAAGTATACATGTTAAATATTTAAAATTTATGTCAATGTGGATTGATTCAGTTAGTTGAGTACTCATTAGCATCTTGACAAGCACCAGAGTTCGAGTCTCATCAGCACTTCCACATGGTGAGTGATCTATAAGTACCATTATTAGTTTTCTCTAAGACCTGCGATGTATCCTGATCTTAGATTGGGTAACCTCCCCTCACATAAACTTTTTTTACCAAAAAATATTTTAAACTTATCTTTAATTCAATTATTTATATTAACTTTGATATTAATATATTATGTTATTTTTATTTAAAAATGAATCAATTGTCATTATTTAAAAAAAATTAATGATAAAGAAATTGGTTAAGACAAAAAATGAAAAATGGATCGAAAAAATAAAATAAAAATTATATTTTTAATATTTACAATAAAATTTGTATAAATATTAATTTGATTAACAGAATGCTAACATAATTACTTTTTTAAAAATAAAATGTGTTTTTCAAAGTAATAAGAGTAAGTTTATTTTTAATAAAATCTCATGAAAGATAATTAATTATATATATTTTTATTCTCTTTTCTTCCATTTTTTCATTTTTTTTCTTTAACCAATTTTATTATCACTAAAATTTTTAAATAACAGTAATTAATTAATTAATTAAATAAAGATATTTTAATAAATTTATTTCAAAGTTAATATATAATTGAATTAAAGATAAGTTTAAAATATTTAACATGCACTTGAATTAGAATATAATTTAATAATAATTAAAGATAATTTTTCAACTGAATAAATTATCATTATTTTGTAGTTAAAAAGATTTTGAGTACAAAAAGAATGAAAAGAAAAAAAAAGATTAATAATTAAAAAAAATTATTTTTTTATTTAAAATTAATTTAAAAATAATAGATTAAAAGGTTAATGTATTTTTTTATTATCAAACTTTAAAAAGATAAATGAGTATTTTTAAAACTAAAAAAAAAATAAGTGAATTTTTTATAAAATTCGAAGAAAATAAGTGTCTTGAACCCTTTTCTTTATACTATCAGAAACCAGCAGGACAAAGGGGTTGTTCTGATCCAGTGAGATGAGATTGGGGAACACGTGAGACTGCGATAATAATTGTTAGAAACCCAACCCCAAGTAAATGGAACATGAGACAGATGCTGTGGGTGGTCCTTCAAAACTCCCTGATATAAGGGTTCAGACATCAACATCAAATATTGCAGGCAGCCCATGTGCCTGTCCAGGCCCTTTGATGTAACACCCATTGCCTGCCTCACCCTCACGTCAAAGCTTCCGTTAGCCATTTAATTTAATAATAATAATTTAAAGATTTTGTTAACGAGTATTCTTAGGTATTTTTTAAAATTAATTAATATATTATTTATAATAATAATATTATATTAAAAGTTTTATTAACGAGTGTCTTTAAGGCACTTTTTAAAGTTAGTTAATATATTATTTATAATAAAAATATATTTTAAATACAAAAATTAATAATTTTATTCATCATTTTTAATACATTGAATGAAAATATTGTTATATACTATCTTAAAGAGTGCCTTTAGGGCACCCGTTAACAAAATTCTTATATTCATTGCAAAAATCAACAATTTTATTCATTATTTTTAATGTATTGAAAGAAAATATTATCATATATAATAATTTTAAAAAATACTCTTAAAATATTTATTAGCAAAATTCATAATTTAAAAGTTGGTTTTTCACTTAAGATTGAGAACTTTTATAAAGCCTAAATCAACTTCACTTTCAACATTTTCATGCACATGCAAAGCATTTTGCAATAAAGCAGCCTGGCTAAGCTGCTAGGTGCTGCTATGGAAGTTGCCAAGAAACAGCTAAATTCAGCAGTGGCCTTGAATAAATTCTGGATCTTAGATGTAAAAAGAAAATAAATTGCAAATGTTAACAAATAACAGGTTAGCTAGTCATTTCAGCCGCAAAATTGGACTTGTACAGTGTACTAGCAGCAAGCATGAGTTCTGGGTCTTCCAAGTAATTTTCATGGCATCTTCATTGCCTGCCTGCCTGCCCCAAAAGGAGGCAAAGCCAACTTGAAGATTTTGGTGATTTGGTCTTTTCTAAATTCTGTGAACTTTTGCATCACTTTCTCCAATTTACTTTCAACTTGGAATTTAAATTCTTTTGTCCTATTAATTATACTGTTTAGTTTTCTTCAATGCATTTTAAAAATGAGATTTTTGTATTATTTCTTAATTACTTTATTTGTTTCCCATTCTCTCTCTCTCTCTCTTTTATTATCAAAGTCCCTTCTTTTTCTTATTGCTTTCAATTTTGCCATTGTAAAGTTGGATTATATTTTCATGGTAAAAATTAGTGTGAAAACCGTGTTTTCTACTTACTATGTGATTTGAAAGTCTAATTTTGTACCCAATAATAATAAAACATTCAGAAGTATAATTGCATGTTTTTGGCCAAAAAAAAGTCAAATTGCATGTCTAAGTATTAGTTTAGCATAAATGTTAGGAAAAAATTTAGGTTGAAAAATATGTATTTAAAAAGTGTGATGAGAAAATATGATTTAAAATATTTAAAATACATGATATAGTTGTGAAATTTTTTTTGTGAGGAATTGAAATATATATAAAAAAAATATGTTTAAAATAATAAAATTTTAAAAATGTAAGAATAATAAAATTATTTTATTTTAAAGACGATTTTTAAAATTCAAAAATTTTATTTTTTAAATTTTTTTATTTGAGTTATCAAATCATGATTTTAATAAAAAAATTAATTTTTTTTTTACTGATTTAACATTATATTTGTCATAAAACTCAATTTTTTATTTCAAAAACTTTGTCAATAATGATATTAAATGAATCTAAATATATGATGATGTACACCAGGAAGTGAAAAACTCTCTATTTTTTTATTTTTTTAATCTCTTTAACTTTTCGTCAAGCCGTCAGTCAAGGGATGAAAATGGAATTTCAAAAAACTAAAGAACAGAAAACTGGTATTCTCAAAACAGACAAAAAATAAAATAAAAGTTGCATTATTCCATTGATGATTATAAATAATTAGTCAAATTAAAAGAAAAATTGGATTAGCTTTCTTGTGTTCTTCCAAGTAGAGGTGACAAAATGAATCCGAACCCGAAAACCCGTCTAGGAAAACCCGAATCCGAACCCGCCCAAACTCGATTTGACCAAAAAGTCAAAAACCCGAACCCGAAAAAGCCCGAACCCGAATGGGCCCGAACCCGAATGGACCCGAACCCGAATGGACCCGAACCCGAATGGGCCCGAACCCGAATGAGCCCGAACCCGAATGAGCCCGAACCCGAATGGACCCGAACCCGAGACCGGCCTGAACCCGAACCCGAATTTAATACTAAAAATAAAAATAAACAAATTGCAATTTTTTTTTTTACAAAGCAATAACTTTAATTATTAATTTTATTCTAATTTTTTTTAATAATTTAATTAAAATTTAAAATTTAATATATTATATATATATATGATGAAATA
Organism: Fremontodendron californicum; assembly: GCA_030761205.1. Taxonomy (NCBI): domain Eukaryota; kingdom Viridiplantae; phylum Streptophyta; class Magnoliopsida; order Malvales; family Malvaceae; genus Fremontodendron; species Fremontodendron californicum. Next base: position 7,575,370 of record JAULJL010000006.1, read on the forward strand.
ATAATTTTATCAAAAAGTAAATTATATTTTGTACTTATAAGTTATAACTTTAACGTCTCATATCATGATGAATTTACAATCTAAATATTTTAAATTCTTGGAAATTTTAAAGATGTGAAAAAAATTTTGACAATAATTCAATTAATCTATAAGGGTAAAAAAATTGACAATAATTCAATTATTTTGGCCTTTTGGGTTATACTTAGACCTGCTCAAGGGCCGGGCCTGGGCAGGATATTTTGTGTTCCGGGCCGGCCCGGCCCGGAACAGTAATTTTTATTATAATATTATTTTATTTAATTTTAATTATAAAAAAATAAAAAAATAAAAAAAATAATTTTTTATTCCAATGAACAGTGTTTCGGGCCTAAACGGGCGGGCCGGGCCGACCCAGGGCCAGGCCTGGGCAGAGAAAATAAAAAAAAAACTGGGCCGCGGCCCGGCCCATAAGCAGCTCTAGTTATACTTATGCGGTTAGGTTAGGGTGGGTTTAATTGGATTATGGCTTTCATGTGATTTTATTTTAACGGGTGGATTTAATGGGGTTTTGGGTTTTATGGCATTTTGGTTTTGGGTATATTTATTATATATTAATAAATAATCATATTAATTATATATTTATTACTTATAATTTAAATATAAATTATATTTTTTAGTACTACTTTATAATTTATACTTTATACTGATGAAAAAAATATAAGTACTCGATATATATATATATATATATATCTTGACTATAAGCATAAATTTTTTGCATTTTATAAGTATATAAACGAATAGATGAAGGCCAGGATTTATTTTTAAAAGTTTTTTATTTTATAGTGAATATAAATTATAATGTATTTATATTTTGAAATTCGAGCTCATCAAATCAATTATTTTAAATACCAATATATTAATTTATAATATATCATATTTTTTATAATAAATTATTTCAAAATTTGATTTTATATAACAAATTAATTTTTTATTCTTTTGGTGCTAACAAATATTAATTTTAAAAAATAAATATAATTAAAAATATCATATAATAGCAAAAGTATAAAAATAAAAATAAAAATAATAATAAATTAATAATTTGTTTTTAGATATAAATATTTAAATTACGTAAAAATGATTACATCTAATATAAAATAAAATAATGTAAAACATACCCGTACCCAGATCGAACCCGAACCCAGACCGAACCCGAACCCGAATGGGCCCGAACCCGAATGGGCCCGAACCCGAATGAGCCCGAACCCGAATGAGCCCGAACCCGAATGGACCCGAACCCGAATGAGCCCGAACCCGGATGGACCCGAAACCGAATGAGCCCGAACCCGAATAAACCCGAACCCGAATGAACCCGACCCGAACCCGCCCGAACCCGCCCAATTGCCACCTCTACTTCCAAGCAGAGATAAAGAAGAAACAGAGAGAAACAGAGAGAAGGAGCTATTCTGCTAGCACCGTCGTGGTTACTTCCTGCAGAAGGTTCTCTGTTGATTTTCACATTAGAAAAAAAAAAAAAAAACCCAAAGAAGACGTACAGATAAAATAAAATAAAAAAATTTATATCGAGAGGGTTTCGTGGAGAGAACCTTGTTTCCAACCCCAAAAAAGAATACAAATTATACAATGCCTCTTTTCAGATTCCTTCTCTTCACGTAATCTCTTTTGATTTTCGTTTCCCCTCTCAGCTTCCGGTTTTTTTTTTCCCCTTTTCCTATTCGAAACCCCTTTTTTCTGTTAGTTTTTGGAAGGGTAAATTCTGTTTTTTTTTTTTGGTTGAAAAAAGTGGGTAAATTGGGATTACATGAGGATTTCGGGGTGGGGTGTTTTTCTGGATAATTTAATGTATATGGTGTTGGGTTGATGAGAATTAGAGTTTTGGTGGCATTATAATCGGGTGGTCTGTTGAGAATTCGGCTGTTTTGGAGAAATTTCATGGTGGGTCTGTTTCGATTTTAGGGGTTTTGAGAAGGATTCAACATTAAATTTGGGAAATTTATTGGTTTGATATATCCTTTCTGGGAGTCTTTGCAGCTTTATTGGTGGGTTTGGTGAAAATTTGGGGTTTAATCATTAAAGGCTGAGATTTTGGTAATTTTCCCCCCAATTGGACGTGGGTTAATTTGCAAAAAGATTGAATTTTGAGTGGTCTATTTGTGATTTTCATTGTGGTTTCTGTGGAGCTGAAGAAAAGATGAGTTCTAGTATCACAGAGAATTTGATTCCTGAAGGGAAGCTTTTGGTTCATATAGCTGAAAATGGGCATTCGTTTGAGCTCGATTGTCATGAAACTACATTGGTGGAGGCAGTTATGCAATCGATCGAACCAGTTTCGGGCATTGACTTCAATGATCAGCTCGTTCTATGTGCAGACTTGAAACTTGAGCCGCAAAGGCCACTTTCTGCATATAAGCTTCCTTCTAGTGACCGTGAAATCTTCATATTTAACAAGTCAAGGTTGCTAACTAATTCCCCAACACCACCACCAGAGCAAGTTGATATAGTTGAAGTTTCAGAACCTCGGAGGCCAGCTTCTTCTAGTGGCCCTCATACTTTGGATGATGCTCCTGACCCTGCTTTGAAGGCTTTACCTTCTTATGAGAGGCAATTTAGGTACCATTATCACCGAGGACATGCTATATATAATCGAACACTAGCAAAGTTTGATCATTGTGAAAGGCTGTTGAGGGAGCAGAAGGTTCAGGAGAGGGCATTGGAAGTTGCAAGGGGTAATTTAGATCAATATTATAGGATGATTCACCAAAATTGTTCGGAATTCATGAAGCGGTATAAACAACAACATCGTTATCATACTGATTTGTTGGCAGACTTTGATAAGGATATGCAGAAGTTGAGGTCCACCAAGCTTCACCCTACATTGCAGACTGCTACTAGGAAATGCTTATTTGATTTTGTGAAGGAAGATAACTTAAGGAAGTGCGTGGAAAATTGTAACAGCTCCCACAGGCAGTTTGAGAACAAAGTTGTACAATTCAATCAGATGTTTGGTGAAGTGAAGCGCAAGGTAGAGGAGTTGTTCACTTTGAGGGCTTCCTTGCCTATTAAGAATTTAGAACTAGCCATTAAGGAGCGTCAGCGATACCTGAATGAACAGAAGAGCATTATGCAGTCTTTAAGGTTTGCACTTTTGGTTTATGCATTTTTTGTTTCCCTCCTAGGAATTTGAAGGGAGTTTTGATTATACTTCCCACCCCCCTTGCATTATGATAGATAATTCTGATCCAGAGTCTTGATCGTTTATGCTAATTTTGCCATTTCAATTTTGAACTTTTGCTGTTTTCTTCTTTATATTAGATACTCGTCCTCACAGTGGATCAATTTAAGGTTTTGAGTGTTCCCCAGCTGTATGTAGAAATCATTGCTTTTGTTCTTCTTATGACCTTTGTTCTGCATGATTCATCAGAAATGTTATAATGAATGCTTAGACACAACCTTGGACAAGTTTCTAATCTGCATGACTCCTGGAACATAAGCAGGGATCTGTATTCCAGATTAGGAAAGAACTCAGCTGGTGTGTTTCTTGTCTGAATTGATGTTTAGGCACAAGCCCTTTGTTTGGGAATTCAAATTGGAAATGTGAGGAGCTAGACATTGATGACTTCTTGTGAATTAAGGAACTAATCAATATTCATGTGCACTGATGAATTCAAAGTCAATCACCTTAGTGATTGATGAGGATTGACAGAACTTGCAGATAAGGTTAACAATAACATTTTCACAAGTCTTATGTAGCTTGGCAATTGGAGGAGGTTTATTAATGGGTTTCCTCACGTCCATTTGGCTCTGACCTGTCGGAGACCACTTTATTTATAGAGCTTTTGATTCTAGCATATAGTAACTTATGTATATCAATCTAAATAGTGCCTACTGAAGAACTTTTTAAACACAAGATTGGGAGTTTTAATCTCATAGTCTAATCTGGTCATAAAAGGATTATGTACCTTTAGTAACATTTGAAAGTGCATTTTAACAATGCATAAATGAAAAATTATATCTTCTAATCCTAGCTATCAACACTTCACCTCTTAAAGCATATTTTTTGAGTTTTAGAAATTGGAATTTATTTCTTAGACAATTTAATAACCTTATTTCCTTTCTACTCTACTTTCTGAGATCCAAATGGATCTTAGATTTTCCTAATCATTAGATTAACTTTTGTTTAGTAGACTGTTTTTGTCAACTGCTTTATAGTTTACACCTTACACTTTTTTCTGTGCGCTTATGTTGCAATGATCTTCTGTAATAGTTATCTTTGTAGAATTTCATTAATGTCTGAAATTGATGACTTTGCATGTCTATTCCTGCAGCAAAGATGTCAATACGGTAAAGAAGCTTGTAGATGATTGTCTGTCCTGCCAATTATCTTCCTCCCTTCGTCCTCATGATGCAGTTTCAGCCCTGGGTCCTATGTATGATGTCCATGACAAGAATCATCTGCCCCGGATGCTGGCTTGTGAACATGAAATATCAAAGCTGCTCGACTTTTGCAAGTATAAGAAGAATGAAATGAACATCTTTGTTCACAATTACATGCAAACGACAACGTATGTTACATACCACATCAAGGATGTCAAGTTGCAGTTTCCTGTTTTCAGAGAGGCAATGGTGCGTCAGGAGGATCTATTTATGGACCTTAAGTTGGTCCGCGGAATTGGTCCTGCATATAGAGCTTGTCTTGCTGAAATAGTAAGAAGAAAGGCATCTATGAAGCTTTACATGGGCATGGCTGGTCAGCTGGCTGAAAAGCTTGCAACAAAGAGAGAAGTTGAGGTCAGGAGACGAGAGGAGTTTCTAAAAGCACATGGTTTATATATACCCAAGGATGTATTGGCTTCCATGGGGTTATATGATACCCCTAACCAATGTGATGTCAATATAGCTCCTTTTGACACTTCATTGCTTGATATCGATATTCCTGACCTGCACCATTATGCTCCTGAGTATTTAGCAGGACTGCCTACCAAGGGTGAGAAGCCTGCCAGCTTAAGAGGTTTAATTTCCATGTCGAATGAGAGTTCTCATTCAGCTGATGAAGAGATTGGTGTAGATACTCTTGAAAAAGATGATTCTGATGACTTCCTTGAGGGATGTGAATTGGTAGAGATTGCTGGAACTAGCAAGATGGAAGTTGAGAATGCAAAACTGAAAGCTGAACTTGCTTCTGCAATAGCCCTGATTTGTTCTTTGGGTCCTGAGTTTGAATACGAATCACTTGATGATAGTAAAGTCAATACTTTATTGAAAAATGCTGCAGAAAAGACTGCTGAAGCCTTGCATCTAAAAGATGAGTATGGAAAACACCTCCAATATATGCTCAAGGCAAAACAAATGCAGTGTGTTTCATATGAAAAGCGCATTCAGGAACTGGAGCAGAGATTGTCTGATCAGTATTCACAAGGGCAGAAGCTTTCTATAACTAATGATGTCATTGACTTTGGCCTTCTGGCTTCAAAGGCTGATGTTTGCAAGCCGGAAATCTCCGGTTGTGAGGTGAATGTGCCTCGCATATCTACATCCGAGCCCATGGATGAGGTTTCGTGCATTTCAAATTCTTTGGATGCAAAGCTGAGACTTTTTACACGGCAATCAAGCAAAGGTCAAGAAGGGGTTGATGAGAATATGATGGATTCCTCTGGAATGCTCAACCCTCAGTTGGATTCATCAATGCAAGAACCGCACCGAGAAGAACTGCAAGTTGGTGAGGAAGATGGAAAAGATAGGATGGTGGGACAGTCTGGCATGTCTCTCACTAACAGTTCTACTGCTGAGAGCATGCCTGAGCCTCTGAATGCTTTACCTTGTGAGACAGCAGCTGAGCTGGTTTTAGATTCTAAAGTTGGTGGGGATCTTGTGTTGGAATTGCGAAGTGCTGTTGCAGAGAAGTTGAACCAATTAAGTGAAACTGAAACTAAGCTTAGAGATGCTTTGGATGAGATTTCCATGATTAAGACGGAGATGGAAACGAGTCGTAAACTTCTTGATGAATCTCAGGTAGTAGCAGATAAAGTTTCTTCCCTCTCTATTTCATTTTGTTTTTCCAGAGATTTAAGATAGAACTGATTCTATTTGCATTTCTAACTGTTCTTCATTTAGCATGTCCTTTTTTTATGCATTCATGTTAGGTAACACATGGATATTACTGGGATTCCTTCCTTCACACATTATGAACTGTATTATTTGAAGTCATATTACTGGGATTCCCTCCTTCACACATTATAAACTGCATTATTTGAAGTCATATACTTTATTTGAAGTCATATAACTGGGATTCCCTCCTTACACATTATGAATTGCTCTAAGTTACCTGGAACATTATGTGAAAGTGGGGATGAAACTTGGTACAGCTTGTGCAGCTCTCCAACTGGCATTATAAGGCTATACTTGTCTGTTGCTGGACTATATAACATGGATGTAGAAATCAAATGCATTATGCTGCATATTCTTTACTTCAGTACTTTTGCTTCATTTGTTCGTAGTTTAGGGTGTCCTTTTATTATGTATGCCCTCCAGGCTAGATGTATGAGTAAAGTGGTCCTTTTATTTGTACTAGCCTAGTGGCACCCACAGTATGGGTGAAGAGAGACAGAATTGGAGCATGCTATACAAAACAATGTTTAAGGTGTAAATATAAGTTGTCAAAAGTGAGAGAAAACATAAATAATAGGGAGTTGAACTAGGTGCCCAAATTGGATGACAGACCAACTTGTAAATTTCGGAGGTTAGTGTTAAACTCAAGGGCTCCTTTATATTTTATAGAGAGGTTGTGTACTTATTTAATGTTATTATCTCGAATCATGTTTTCTACTCCTTTCGTCCCATTTTCTTTGTCTGTCTTTCCTTTTAAAGATGTTCCAAAACTGTCCTTTTTTCTGAACACTTAAAACTGTTTTTTTTTTTTTTTTTTCTATATTCCAAAATTGTTTTTTATTTTTTTAACTATTTTACATTAAAAACCATGGGACATCAATTTTAGGAAAAAAATAAAATTTTAATATTAAATCTGCCAAAGTAATGCTTTTTTCTTAAACTCTGTGAAAGTCAAAGAGAGACTAACAATTTGATATGGGGGGAGTAATAGGTTTTCTGGTACGCTAGAGTTGATCTGAAAATTGGTGGTAGTCGCTATGCTGTTCTATGTGCAAACATGGCTGAGAGATTAGTCGTTTCAGTATTACTACTAAAATTCAGCACAGGTATAATCGAACGTAATATGCTGCCTATTCCTTTGATTTGATTTAAAGATTCTAGGATACAACTATGCAAGGAAATTTTATTTTTCTGAGGCGTAACGCCGGAACCCACTTAGAGCTAGATATGTCTAGAGGATTAAGTGTATGCATGTACCATTTAGCATCCGATTACAGCTCATTGCACTGCCAATCAAATTTGATTTGAGGGAATGTAGAAGGAAATTGAGCTATTTGATCACCATCTTTTGCTATACTCTAATTTTCCCTCCCTGGGTTACAGATGAACTGTGCTCACTTGGAGAATTGTTTGCATGATGCAAGAGAGGAAGCCCAAAGCCATCGTTGTGCTGCTGATCGGAGGGCCTCAGAATATAGTGCGCTGCGTGCATCGGCTGTTAAGATGCGTGGTCTTTTTGAAAGACTTCGAAATTGTGTCTACACTTCTGGTGGGATGACTGGTTTTGCTGATTCTTTGCATGCTTTGTCTCTGTCTTTGGCCAAGTAAGTTACTTGATACAATGCTTGTGAGTATTTGCATAGAAGTAATATTCCATCCAGTCTCCTTCACCCATTACCACTATTTCTTTTCCACTGGTAGGTCATTATTAGGGGCAAAAGAACAATGGGCTCAGGGCTGGAAGAAAACTAGAAACATACTTTTGTTCTCAATTTCACAATTAAAGCAAAGAGAAAGCTTAATCAAAATTTATGGTTGAAGTCCATGCACAAAAAAAGTACTTAATGATAATAAGAATCTTAGGTCCTATTTAGCATTCTAGGAGGTGGATTTCTTTATAAGAATGTGGTTGGAAATAGGTTTTGTTTTTACCTTTCAACCTCATTGCTGTTTTCATTTTTTTGGGGGGGAGGGGGGAAGAAACTTCTGCAATCTATTTACTTAGAAGTTTAAAGGGTAATACACACATGACATTATCTTTTCTGATATTCTGAAGTGCCTTTTTTTTTAAAAAAATTTCACTTTTATGATTGACAGTTTAATGACCATGGTCAAAATATCTGTGTTGTGAAATTTTCAGTTCCATTAGTGATGGTGAAGATGATGGCACTGCTGAGTTCCGCAAATGTATCCAGGTCCTTTCCGAAAAAGTTGGTTTCTTGTCCAGGCATCGCAAAGAGCTGCATGAGAAGTATACTAATGTTGAAGCAGTAAATGAACAGCTTAGGAAGGAATTGGAAGAGAAAAACGAGCTGGTTAAAACTCTCTACACTAAGCATCAATTTGAGAAGCAGGTAACCTTTTGTCAATGTTCTCAACTTCATAAGATTGGGTGGAAGAAACTTGCTTATACCATGCATATATATGCTTGAACCGTGAAAAGAAGCTTCTGCCAGCATATGTTCTTGCAGAGCCATTAATCATGTATTATGTCTAGCAGGCTATTGTAGATAAATAGTCTATTTGTCATCCATTCTTCCTGATTAGTCTAAATATAATTATTCATAACTTCTCTATTTCTTTGCATGTGCATGTACGGAGAGGATATATAGCATCTTTTTACTCTTTAACTAAGTGGTTTGATGTTCTTGCTTCAGACAAACAAGGAAAAGATATCTTTCAGCCGCTTGCAAGTCCATGAGATTGCTGCATTTGTACTAAATTCAGCTGGGCATTATGAGGCAATCACCCGAAACTGCTCCAACTACTTCTTGTCTGCTGAATCTGTGGCCTTGTTTACTGATCATCTCCCAAACCGGTCGAGCTATATTGTTGGGCAGATTGTGCATATTGAGCGCCAAACTGTGAAGCCACTGCCGCTTTCATCAACTAGACCTGATCATGGTCGGACGGATGCTTCAGATCAACTAACTTCTGACACAGGGACAGAGCGGTTAACCTTGAACTCTGGATCAAGTTTGAACCCTTATGGTCTCCCTATTGGATGTGAATACTTCGTAGTGACAGTAGCCATGTTACCTGATACAACCATTCATTCACCACTTCCTTCCTGATCCCTCTGCCCCGGAAGCAGATATGACATGATGGAAGAAACCAAAATGTACATATGTTATAGAATATTCAGAAAGATAAGCCAGTCATTGTGGCAGTTGAACTAGATTTTTCCTTCTGTACAGCCAAGTTTTAATCTCCTTGTACATAAAGCTACTATTTGTAAATATGTAAAAAGAAAAAGGAAAAAAAAAAAAGAATTGTAAATATTTTCCAAGCATTGTCCCTTTAAGTTTAACAAAGCCTTGCTCATTTATTCAAAGTTTATTTTAAAAATATGGTTCTGCATGCTTGAGCATCATTTCTCCTATCATTTTTAGCTGTAAAATGTTAGTTGACTGCATTTGGCTCTTTCATCTCAAAGTTTTTACATAAACATAGACATTTTTACATGAAGTTTTCATTTGCTTTGTAACATAAAGAACTGTTTAGGAAATGAGGATTACTGAATGAAAATTCCATGGTTAATGACTTTGTTCTCCATTCATTTTTGATAAACCAAAAATCCCATCCCCAAAGGGAAGAACAGGCATTGTTTGCTCGCAGCCAAATGCCAATGGCCGATTCTACTTGGAGGTGCACATTAAGGTCAACAACCCTGAACTCCAGTTAGATAACCCACCAATTAAGAAAAACTTTGGTACACTGAACCTTTTGGATATTGTTTGACATGTTGACGACTTGATTCAACTGGCTGACTTCAGTACTTCAGGTAGCTTCTGGCCAACCACAACTACATTATTTGACGAGTTTTTAATCCAACATTAATCAGAAGATGAACTAACAAAACATTCAGAAATGACTTTATGCTTTCTTTTCCAACCATTTATGATCAGTAATCAACAACCTGAGAGGCCAGCCCCCATGCATCCAGGCTATATAAATCCGAAAGCTTGCCTTGTTTTCCTCAATCAAAGTTATCAAACCATAAGAGAGAACAACCTTCCTCTAAGAGAATAGTACTCTGCTTGCTTAGTTTCAATATATCTCTAGATATGGCCTCTTTCAATTGTTTTGTTTTAGCATTCTTCATGGCTTTGTCATTTTCAAGTATCAATGTTGGGCTAGCAGCTCGTCATCTCCTCCAGCTGCCACCCTTACCACCAATGCCAACTTTGCCTAGACTAACGCTGCCACCATTGCTATCTATCCCAAATCTCCCACAACCAACATTGCCGACCACCCAACCATCATTACCCAAGCCTGGAACTCTATCTCCGCTTCCTAGCATCCCAACATTGCCTACCATTACCATCCCTACTGCTCCAAAAGTCACCCTGCCAAGCATGCCCTCACTCCCCACAATACCAACTACTATTCCATCCATCCCATTCTTCTCACCACCACCTGCGAACAACTAGCCCTTAAAAAATGTTCAGTCTCTGATCCCTGATACAAAGAGTTTGGACTATGTGCCTTGGCTTTATTGTGGTGTATTTCCTTTTCAGTCTCTTATCTTCTGAGGCTTTTTAGCCATTTGTTTCATAGCCTTTTTACTTGTGTAAGAGTTTTCTTTTTTCTTTTTGGTTTTGGTTTTTCCACCATTATTGGGAGTTTGCTGTATTATTGGTGTCTCATTCTTGTATGATCAGAGACCACTTTCTGATTATATATATTGAATACTATAATAAAAAATCTCGTATTCGTGTCGTGTTATTATTTCATGTCGTATCATGTTTTGTATTGTATTTTAGTTATTTTTTTCGTATCGTATAATCATGTCGTTTTCAAACCTGTCAAGTGTGTAATTGATGTTTAGTGTTAAATATCCAGCCTATATTGTTCATAAGAAACAGTCTTGTGCAACACCGCGTTATGAGAGAGATTGCAGGGCCAAGGATAGTTTATACACATTTTAAACTTTGAAATCTTGCTAATAGGAAAGGAAGAGAAAATCCCTCAACTTAACAAACTTAATCAGCTAAGTAGAGAGAAGAGAAGAGAAGAAATTCCTTTGAATTTTTTAATGGTAAACTTATATTTTCCATTATGTTTGTAAGGTCTGCAGTGCAGGTAGATAAACCTTGAAGAGGAATAAGACTAACATTTACAAACATGGAACTCAGCTACTCAAAGGCCAAATTGAATAGCTCAAACAGACTTCCATGGAAAAACCTTAAGGTGAAGGTGTTATGCATTTGATTTGCACAAGACAGCTCACTTACTTCAATTCTGATCATTTCTTGCTCTCCAATTTGAATGTTTTCGCCAGCTTATTTATCTGTGTCCTCTTTCTGGATTCTTCATTTAGATGATCACAGGTGATTGCACTGGCGCTTGCACCGACTCAAAAGACGTTCCCATCTTTAACAAGGATAAAAAGAAATGCCACAATGAGCCTTCAAATAAAGAGCATAACATAGATTTAAGGAAACAATTTTTGAACACGACAACACGAACATGAATACGAAAAAAAAAACTAAAACACGATACAAAGACACGAACGTGTCAAGATTTATATAATACGAATTATTAACGTGTCAAAATTTATATAAAAATATATAACACTTTAAACACGATTATGACACTGAAAAATAACACGAACATGAAACAGATACACGGATTTCCAGGTCTATCTAGGACTAGTAATCTACCTTTGTGACAAGCGCATACAAGGGCAAGGTGATGTAACTGCATAGAACTTGAACGATTACACTGCAGAAGCCAAAAAAAGAAAGATGATAATATGCAAAATAAGAACTAATGGACACCGGGATACAGCCTCAGGTCTTGAGTATTTACCCCATTATAAGTCTAGGGATGATATAGCCTTTTTTTCCCATGATGCATGAATGGAAACCATAGGTCCACTGAGAGGAAATGAATTTAAACAAGTTAGTGCATTTACAGAACAAACTGGACTGGAGTAAAATAGCTTATCTTCTTGTTGGCAATGGCATACCAAGATCCAGAAGAAGAATGCAATCTCAAAGGCATTCTGGAATAGAATAAAGTGAATAAAGTCAAGAACTAGGCGTGGACGATTAAACCAAAAGTATTCATCAGAAGGTATCACTGGTGCTGCTTCCTGGCCCGGGGGCTTCCTTATTTCATCAACATCCTGAGCTAAGCAGACGATTATGTGCTTTAACTTGGCTCCAACAAGAAGTAGAAGCTGTAAAACTCCATTTACCTCAACAATTGTTAATCATGTGGTGATTCCCATTCCTCAACCAGTTTAAATGATCCACTGAAATGCAACTTATTCACTTACAACTAACGGTAGAAACGATAACCAAAAATACGTATGCCATCCTGCTTGGAAATATGAAATACTTAGAATCCCATCCCATTATTATGACTGAAATGTAATGACAAATAAAGTTGATTCCTTCAAATTAAAGGAAAAACTTACCTTCCACATTCAACGTCAAAAACACTACCACAAATAGCCATTGGTACCAGCTACATATGACAGGATATTAGGGCGCAATGTCTATCTTGAAATCAAACAGATCTTGGTTTAAAATTTTGCCAAGATTTTAAGGATTACCTTATGCCAACAACATGTCTGAAGTCCCTTTCAAGTGACAGCAACATGTGCTTGTGAAAATCAAATTCACGAAAGGCAGGGCAATGGGTCTAGACGGTAGGGAAAGTAGGTAAGTAGCATGCTATTTGTAAAGCAACCAAGCATTAAGTACATATGATAGATGATAAGAACTTAACCATGATAAATCCTTCTCGAAGTGCTATGTATTCTGACAGGGTAACAGAGCTATAGAACTGTTTGAAAAATGACATCTGCCAAAAGAACATAAGAACTCAATTGCTGCCATATGTTAAAAAATGACAATAAATAAGAGCTTTCAAAAAATGTTAACAGATGATCATATGAGAAAAAAATTATTTACATCTGTATTTAACAACTGTCAACAATTTTTTTTAATTTTAAACTCCCAGTGCTAAATAACAGATTTGATACCCGGGAAAGTCACAAGTTTCTGCCATTGCTGGTACAACTTGTGAAAAGCAGATATAACGATAATGTATATAAGTAAGATGAGCAGATGCATACAGAAGAGATGAAGACTATATGGAATTCTGTTACATGTACAAGAATATATAGCTATAAGACTTACGGTCCAGCTCACGACAGCTGCCTTTCTCCAATATCCCCATGCATGTTTTTCGAGTAAATTTCGGAGATGAAGTGTATGAGTGTCCTGAGCTGTACCTGCAGAACAAGATGAATCTCAACTCTGAACCATATCACTTCTAAGAAACCAGAATGCTGTAATAATGAAAGATAAATTAACTGATAATCTTTGGAAACTTGATTGATGTTACCCTTTTCTACTTTAGAAATCCAATCTTCCCAAGGTTTCCATTGGCGTATCTACATAAAATAAAGCTATATTTTATTCGGTTGACAGTTGAAAATGATAACAACAGTTCAATTAAAGAACAGGCAATATTGAAATTGATCTAGTACTCCTATAAGATGAAATATTATTCTGCTTTCTTAACCTTGCTATTGCCATTTTTTACTAATCTTATTGAGTCTGATTGTATGTGTTCAAAGTTCAAACACTTATTTCTAACCGAAGTTGCAGTTATATTAAGGCATAGCATCTTCTAAAATGAATAAGATATCTAATTACGGGGCAGCAAATAGTGAAAGTTAGAGGCACAAATACATTACCCTTGCTCCTCCAAGAACCAATATAATGGCACAGGAAACCACATGAACAACTGCCACTACAAAGATGAAAATGTGCAGCTGATGAAATGCTTCCGTTGATAATAAGGGGACCTTCCCCTGAGTTTGGAAAGAGAAAATTACAGAAATAAGTTAACCTTAAATCAACCCCTTCTTGAAAGGGTGAGCTTCATCTAGAGTTTCATTATTGTATTTCCTATTAAACAAATGGGAAAGGTATGTGAACTGGGCATAAACTGTGCAATAATGTGCATAGACATTCCTCAAATTGATATACAATGCCACATTCATTAACCAGCAGCAGCAGGGTGCTGAAAAAATAAACAATTTCTTACAGAAAGCATGTTAACATACCTGATGTGAACAATGATCTGAACTACTATCTGCAGAAAACAGGCGACGTCCATTGTTTATGGCTTGAGGCAAAAGATCATGACTTTTGCTTTCAGTATGCTTCTTGCATGGAAGCATACTGGATTCTAAGTAAGTTGGAATGCAGATTTGACTTATTAGACCTTGAAAGACATTTAATAGAAGGGAAATGAATCCTAACAGCATCAACTCTGTCAACAAACATCAGTAGCACATTGGTTAGGCTAAACATATAACTTCAGGAAAATTAAGGTGCGCTAGAGTTGCAAGATAAGTTAGGAATCAATTCATGAAATAAAGTAACAGCTGAAATTGAATTTGGTCAACATCAGGTATAAACCAATTGATGAACATTCTGAAAAACTGAGAACTGACAAGCATCTTAAAGTCGAAGTGCTAATTGATAAATTATAGTCCAATCCAAGTACATAACTGCTTCTTGGAAACTCCCTAAAACTTGCCTTTGCACTAAAATATAGGGTTTAACAATGTGATAAAATTCATTTTAGCCTTTGTACTTGGTTAATGTTGTATTGCATAACTCAATTATAGAACCGTAAAACAAATTAAGTTGGATTAAAGCTTAATTGGTAAATACGATAGAATTTTTTTTTGTTTGAAAATCAATAGAACTTTATTAATGAGGGGGAAACAAGTATGACAGATAACAACAAACTGCTAAGCAAGAAAAAAGAACACGGATAAAGACCCGTGAACACAACCAACACCCTGAAGGTTGATTGCAAAACACAAAACAATATGTTTTAACAATTCAAACCCAATAGAAATTATACGACTGAGTATGACATGAGATGCTTAAACATGAATTTTACTTCAGCAAATCTAGGACACTGCTAATACATGAGAAGTTCAAGACAGAAAAGGGGAGTAGTGAGGCAAACCTGCTTTTAGTTTTTGTAAAGCTTCAAATAGTGCATCTTGTTTGTTATACCTCAGGCACTGCATTGCCAAGTCAAAAACACACAAGAGATATTCTTAGGAATGAGATGCCTAATGTACTGAAAGTTTTCGTTCTTGGAAACTTCATTATAGAACAGCTCCAGAAGAAAACAAAGACCAAGAGATAAAGGAATTCCATGTGACTCACTGCAACATACAAAAATCCTAAGAAATATTCCCAAGTTTACCTTCTGCAAAATTTGCAGACTGGATAAACATATATGAATATGATCCTATACACAGAATTTAAATTCTATCTAAATGTTTAATGAATCATGATTGAGTCATGCATATAAAGCAGGTACAAGTTAATTTGGCCTGCTTCAGAAAATAGTTTTTTCTATTTGAGCATAGAAGCATGAAATTCAGCTTTACAACCTCATCTTGTATTTAATTACTATAAGAATCTGTTCCATCAAAGAAAAAGTTACAATATGAATTTGACATCTCAAATTATCTGTAAGTCTATGGTAATTTAATAAAAGCTCATACTTAAAGCCATTGCACTACACAAATTTGGAACTTTTTCTTCCCTTCCTAGTTCAGGTTGAATTCCAGGATAAATATTTAACTGAAAGTAAAAATAAATTGGGATTTCATCATTGTACAGAGTAAAACTATAAATTTGGTAAAACTTAGAGGATAAAAAAAATGTTAGGGTACCTTTCCAAGGTGATTAAGGCCTCTTTCAGCCAAAAGAGAGATAAGAATAATGAAAAAACAGACAGCTGCGACTACCCATGTTGGTTTATACTCCAGAGAGCTGGACTCTGCCATTATCTTGATTTCAAGACAAATGTGGTTGCTTTCACCCCATTGATGAGCCACAAAAGGACTGCAGATTTCTGTCTTAACTCTGAAGGGTTGACATTATTCCATGAATATATGAGAGAGAAAGAAAGTGTGGGTGGGAAAGAACAAAGCATATACAAAGCTAAGGGAAAAGAATTTGATTGGAAAACCCAATTAACTTTCCAAGGAATCAACTGTCGCCATTTTTGATATGAATATGAATATCACTTGATCTTTGCATGACAAAACATATCTACACTTGAACTTTTTAACCTTTTTTACATTAATTAAATCAAAGAAACTCAAAGATATTAAAAAAAATTCCATTAATGTGCTTGCTTGCTTGCTTGGTAAGAACTAAGAATTAAGAAAGAGGAAAAGTGAAAGAGAAGGAAATTTTGGCAAAAAAGAAAAATAAAAAGAAAATGGTTAAAATACTTTTTTAAAAAAACTTTTCTATTTTCATGAATTTTTCAACCCAAAAAAATACTTTTTATTGTACCTAATTAAAATTTTAAAATACATTTTTATTTAATTAAACTTTTATTTTGGATGAAAATGTATTAAAATTCATTATCTTTGTCAAGTTAACATTTACGTCCTTATTTTTAGTTTTACTATATGGCAAAATAGAAGATGAAAGTTTATATTGGGTTGATACTTACATGGCATATAAAATTACTGTAATTTTAATCAGGTGTCAACTAATTTTGAACTCCAAAATAATTATGAAAAGATATAAAATTTCATTAATATTTTAATTAATGTTCATTCTTTGTCACTACCATTTTTCGTTTTTTTATATAATACTGTTAGGGTGTTTCTAAATTTTATTTTATTTCGAGATGATTTATGTAATTTATTTAAATTTAATTTCATCTCGAAATATTTTATTTTTTCCAATGATGGATTAATGTCATTACTATTTTTTTTTCTTTTATCTTGTACAGATGCATACAGCTACTAATTAATACTCAATACCGTATATATCAGGATAAAGACTTTGGGTAACACGTTGATATGCATGCAAGTCTTACACTTATTTTTTATTTTATTTTTTTTGGAAAAAAGTTGCCTAGTAAACTTGAAAGAAATTTGGCCAAAAAAAAAAAAAAAACTTGAAAGAAAAAACTTCCAAATGAAAGTTAAAATAAATATACCTTTCACTCATTTTGTTACAGAAAATTAGTATAGAAAAAATTGAACCATTTTATCGATTGAATCAGTAAAAATAAGTTGAATCGATAAAATATCGAAAAACCAGTTTTAAGTTTATTTTTATCTACCTTATACTACTATGTATAGGGTTCTTGCTTATAATTCTGTTGGCAGAATTGATTTCTCGCATGTCATGTCAGATACATAAACAAACCATATTTGGCATTTTCTGGTTGAAATTAAAAGCTAATATCTTACACTTCTTGTAAACCAGGTCATACTCAACGGTATTATCAATCTAATAAGATAAAGATGAACAAAGATTCTGCCCCAATGGTTAAAAAGAGTGGAATCAATGTAACTCCAGTTTCTAGGCTGTCTAAGCAGAAAGAACGTACAGCAGTAGTAGATGAATTCGGGCATCAATATTACATTTTATGAAGAAAAAGGAAACAATCCAGCCTTCCCAAAAATCCTCCAGATTTGGTCGAGAATGGTGGAACCACTACAACTCTGGCATCAAAAGTGTCGAGGAAAACGTGGTAGTAGGTAACATTGAGTCTTCTCTTCAAGAACTTTTTCAAAAAAAAAATTCCACCACAACTTCTTCTTCAAGCTGTTTATTTGGCAATTCTAGCTTCTTGCTACCCTCATATAACTCTTTTTCATTCTTAAGTGTGACGACTTTGCAATACTCTTTATTATTTTATTTTTTTTAGGATTGATCTCAATATCGCTTGGAAGAGTTTCCATAGGACGATTAGTTCATTTGTGTCTCAAGATTTCTAAGTGACACTACTTGATTCTGAAGTTTAGTATCAGTTTTCGCCATATACTGTATAAACATCTCTTCCATTGATAGCTTTTTTTCTAAGATAGGAGCTTGAGCTTGTGATGGAAACCAATGAGGGAAAGCTTGCTTAGCGGAAGAGGTAGGCCCTTGATTATTATTCCAAGAAAAGTTTGGATGATTTCTCCAACCTGGATTGTAGCTGTTAGAATAAGGATTATTTTGTTGTCTATTATAGTTTCCAACATATTGAGAAGATTCGGCATTAGTTGGACATCTATCACTAGTGTGTCCTTCCCCACATAGTTCACAAATTACAAACGGGTTTTGGACCGCATGAACATTTATAGTATTAAAACTCTTAGCCAGTGCAGCCATTTGTGCTGTTAGGAAATTGATTGCATCCAGTTCATGAACCCCTATAGTTTTCCTTGCTACAAGTCTTTTAGATGGCCATTGATCATTATTGGATGTCATCTCTTCAAGTAAGTCATATGCATCATCAATAGATTTTTTTTTTTATTAATGCTCCACCTGCAGCATCATCAATAGTAGTTCTGATTGGTTCTGACAGCCCACTGCAGAAGGTTTGCACCTGAAACCATTTAGGTAACTCGTGATGAGGACATCTTTGGAGCAAATCCTTATATCTTTCCCAAGCCTCATACAGTGATTCAGAGTCAAATTGCACAAAAGATGTGATGTTTCGCATCTTAGCGATCTTGGCCTGTGGAAAGTATTTAGCTAGAAACTTTTGGCCCATGTCATCCCATGTAGTGATAGAGCTAGCAGGAAGTGAATTTAACCAACTCTTGACTCTATCTCGTAGTGAGAACGAGAAGAGTCTCAGTCTGATGGCATCGTCTGAAACTCCATTGTACTTGAAAGTATCATAATTCTCCAGAAAATTCATGATGTGAGCATTACGATCATCATTAGGCAATTCCCCAAATTGCATTGAATGTTGAATCATCTGTATGATGGCTGGGTTGATCTCAAAATTATTTGCTTGAATAACAGGTCTTTGGATGCTTGTATGCAATCCTTGCATGAGAGGGATAGCAAATTCTCGCAAGGTTTTTGTATCGTTGTTTTCAGCCATGAGTCAAAACTTGTAAATTCTCTCTTCTAAGTCGATGAAAAGTTCTTTCTAGTTCTAGATCAAAAGGGACAAATGCGTCTTCGCATACAACGACCAAGAGAACCTGAAAATAAAGAAAAAGAAAGTTTGAATTAAGACTAATAATGCTTGGTATTAATATTAACAAAAATAGTAAAACAATTCTCCGACAACGACATAAAAAACTTGTTGTCATATTTCAACCACATAAGTGCACGTATCGTAACAAGTAATAGAATGAAGAGTAGAGTATCGTTCTCACGAGGAATTGCACCTAATTTGTTAATTAGTAAGATTAAAACAACTTAATCTTATCCAAACACTTGATTAAAGGTTGTTAATTAAAAATAAAATAAAATAAAATAACAAGCAAAGAAGACAAATTAAAATATAGATTAATCACTTGATAAAAACCTAGAATTACAATTTTCCTCAACACTTCGTTTGAACCTCTCCTACTCTCTTAACTAATGACATTGAGTTGTTAATATAGAGCTCTAATTTATTTATAAGTATCTGTAGATGATTTTATAAAAATATCCCTCTTAACCAATTAACTATATTTCTATAAAAATTGAATTAAAACGAAATTCATTAAGTTTAGACTCTAAAATTGGTTACACATAACACGTAAGTATATTTTTACCCTATATGCAACTCAATTCATCATAATAAATGAATCTAAAACATATGTTATTCAATCGATGTCTAACACTAAACCTCTTTTTCAAATTGTATACCAAATCAATCTAATGGTTGATCAAGCAAATAGAAGCATTAAGCACAAGATTGAATAAACAACTCAAATATCATTAAAATCAAGAAAGAGAGTAAAAACTATATGTTGAGTTTCATTGCAATCCTAGAAAAAAGTAATTTAGTTCATACTAAACATTGAAAACATAAAATAAACGAGTTTCACCATCATAAGTATTACAATAAAGTAAAAGAAGAGTAAAAGAATACCGAGTCTTCGATCTTCAAGTCCCAAAATTTCTTTAACTCTTTGCAAATTTTTGGTGGCTGCTTTTCTCTTAAGAAAGCTAGGTTTATAAAAGTTAAAGGGTGTATATAATTAAGTCCTAAATGGTTCCTATTTATAGAGTTTCAAAAAGCTGAAAAAGAAAAACTTTCTGTATAAGTAACAGTTTGAACTTTCCATATATGTGTTGATTTTTTCCTTCTTGCTTTAGGACCTACAAAAATATAAAAGACATTAAATTAATAACTAATTTAAACATCAAATAAGTAAATAAAATTAATCTAAAAATAATTAAAAATAAGTAATATCAAATTTAAATTATAAGAACTTAATTAATTTAAATACATAAAATATGATAAAATAGCTCTATTCATAGAGTTATCATCGTGTTATGAAGAAAAAGGAAATAGTCCAACCTCTCAAAGTCCAAAGATCCTGCAGGGTTGGTCAAGAATATTGGAACTAGCAGAATTCTGGCATCAAAGCATGCTTTGCAGAAAAAGGAAACAGTCCAACCTCTCCAAGATCCTTCCAGATTGGTCAAGAATATTGGAACTAGTAGAATTACGGTATCAATGCATAGTATGCAGAGAAATAAAACGACCCAATCTCCTAAAGACTCTGCAGCATGGGTTAAGAAGAGTGAAACTACTACTAGAATTCCAACATCGAAGCAATTTACTCAGAAAAAAGGAAGAAGAAAAAAAACCCAATCTTCCAAAGGCCTGCTGGGCTGCTGAGCAAGAGTGGGAACATGTAGAATTGTGCCTTCTAAGCTGGTTACACATAAAAAAAAAAAAAAAAAAAAAAAAAAAAAAAAAAAAAAAACAATACCAGCCAAACAAAGAGAAGAGCAACATATCTATGAAGATCATATAGTGTGGGACTGGGAAGGTATGTTCACAGGTTCTTTCTGGTTTGTTCTAACCTTATCTGATACTAATATCTTTTCACATTCATCCTGACACTTGCCTATGGATGATAATCTGAATAGAACATCGCGCTTTCAGTTTGTCCTATAATTTACTTGCTCTTATGACATGTATAATACACATTTGCCCTAAAAATCACAGGGAGGGATCCTAAACTGATTTGGAAGATTGCTTAGACTGACAGAACCTATAGGGGGAATGTCTAGGAACAAAAAATGGTGGTCTCAGTTTCAATGTAGTCATAGCAAAAATATTAGGGGGAGGAAGGAAATTTGAGGCCTAGTATGTTAAGAGATGTGAAAAGTAAAGGGCCAGCAGAGTTGATTACATGGAGATGTTAAGAGAGACAGCTTAATGTTTGCTGTAAACTGCTATACAATGTAGAGATTCACCCATTTAGATTGCTTATTTAGAATGACCTCAAAAAGTAGATATGAGAAAGAGAAAAATTGACCTTTTATCACAACAATTTTCCATTTTTCTTTCTTCCTTTTCTTTACTTTTATTTTATCCTTGCATTTTAAGAATAAGAATTAACCCACTAGCATACCTTTTAACGTATTATTCCCCTCCCCAGTCATGATCAGAAGATGCTTCCGAAGCTTGGCTTTTCTTCAGTGTGGCCATTGCCTTTTCACAACATGTAACATCCTTAAAAGCAAGTCCAGAGATCCTCCTCCGCCGCACCTCGTAGTTACGTACAAATGATTTGGGGTTTATATAGTTTATTCTCTCAAAACAATCAAAAGAAAATGAGTGCAAATCAAATGGTAAATGGAACTGCTGCCTTGAACATCCTGAATCACGAGTTTATTTATGCGATGAAAGGACTACATGCTAGTTGCAGTAAAATTGGATCGGACCGATTGAACCGGAAATCGAAGGCTTATCCGATCCGGTGCAGGCTTATCCGATCCGGTGCATATAAAAAACCGAGCATATAATGAATCGGTAAAAAATCGGATTAAACGTTGGCTAGTTGCCACCTGCTCTCACGCTAAAACAAGTTTTTGTATTGCTAACAATCCTTGGAGGCATTCCGTAGAAGTAGATTTGTAGCGCCAGCAATGCTTAATCGTAGCAGAACACTTCAAACTCATAGTTGAAGTAACAAACTTGATCCCTCACAAAAGGTTTCCTTTTCCATTTTTCCCAACAGAGAACAGTCCCATTGCCAGAAGGTTTTCCAACGGCTCTAAGAAAAGCATCCATCAACACGATTCAACAATATCCAAGGCAACCAACCTCACCAAACTCGCCCAAATCCCTCCATGTTAAAATATCCGCCTTACAGTCAATCGCTAATGGCAATTTGCTAATTTGCACCTGTAGGATAAGAACAGAGAACTTGCAGAGAAGAATTACAATTTACTTACAAGTTAAAAATAGAACCAACAATCTGCTTGAGATATTACACATCAAATAATTTTGCTAAAACACCTAAGATTTTTATATGGGCTTTACTGGAATTCTTCATCAAAAGAATTTTCCGAATCCTGATAAATCCCATTGTCCAAGCATCCCTTCACATACATGTTTTTTTTTGTTGATATAATAGACAACCATCAGATTTCCAACCAACATGAGGAAGATTGGGAAATCCACTTGATATTTATCATTTTTAAACGGTCTATAAACATGAAAACTATCTTATCTAGCTTGACTATCTCCATCTTCTTCTGAAATGTTAAACAGGAACTTTGGGAGAGATGCAATTCGGGGAAGATGAAGCAGCAACTCACTAAATGAGTCTTTTCTTGACATGCCTGGAGCCTGCTTGCTACTAGAGACTTCCTTTGTATCCCCTTCAAAACCCTTAGCTGTAATATTAAACCCAGACTCTTGAGTTTTGTTTAGCTGAACATCTTTCCCATCATCAGGTCCATCGTAATTTTCTCCATTAGCCTGTGAGTTTGGGCCTGTTGTAGTGTCCTTTTGCAAAAGACAACAGAGAGAATTGACTCTTGACATGAGGGATTTCTCATCAGAGGCTGTTGTAAGTTGAGTGTCACTGAGAAGGTATTGTGCAATCTCCTCCAGCATTTCCTGGCAGTCTGGTATATTTTCAGAGGACGGATTTCCAGAGGTCATCTGTTCCGAAAGACGGTGTTCAATATGGTTCATAAGATCACTCATGGACATAGATGGGTGAAGTCCAGGCACTTTTATCTGGTCCCAATTTCTTGGCCCCTTTGAATCCACTGCTTCACAAACTCCACTTCCTTCAATGGCACGAGACTCCATCACTTATGTCAAATGAGAAATTAATTAGAGAAGAAGAAAGAAAGTAAAGTAAGAATGCTATATTTACAAATAGTTTATATAATACTATTTCACAAGGAAGAAAACATTTTTTCTACTCAACTATATGTCTAAGCCCAGAAAAAAAAAAAGGGAACAGTATTAATGCATATACTAAATCCATCAAAGACTGAACAAATCAAATAGCATGTATATGCAAACATATACAGAAATAAAAGAATACGCTACTGTGTTCTTTACACTGCTTCCTATCAGCATCACCACTACTATTAACAAAAAGATTTATAACTTCAAACCTGCGTAACATCATTATTAACGATAAAAAGTATAATTCAGATCAAATGTATTCATATTCCAAAGAGATCACACACTGCAGCGTATTAGGCATTGGACTTCAAAAGAGTAAATAAAAGAGAATGCAAAAAGACTATATAACTTAGAAACTTTATCCATCAGCACATAAACCCTGAGCTCCTGATTGTACCTGAACTGGGGGATGGAACTTCCCTGGACATATTTTCTGAGGTTATACCAGCAGAATCCCCTTTCTCAATCTCCAAGGACGAAGACTGAGCTGCAGCTGGTGATGCTATGTTCTGGAAGCCAGAGCTAGTAGATCCTTTACCAGTCTCCCCCTGGCCAAAGTCATGCCCTTTTGGTTCATCAGGATCCTCAAAGACCGAAGTCCGTGACTCAAAGCATGGTGAATCCAAAATTATCTCTGGCTGTCTGCTTAAAAAGTTCAAACGCATGTCGCACTGGATCAGTTTTTCAAAATGTTTGTTTAACGATCCTTGGGGACACTGCAGAAAATGTTGCCTGCAAAGCCACAATAAAAATTTTCCATTATCATATAATTATTAGCCGCATAAACATATGCAAACAACTGAGATGAAACAGCAAAATTCAGCTTGTATTTCCACAAATAAGAATTAGATACATATTGCTTTTACCTATGTATGCTAGCTTGACCATCAGTAAAATCTGAAGTTGCCTGCCATAAGGTGTGTTTTCTAGGCTGTGGATTAGTCTCCCGGAAGAAAAGGGGCTGTCTAGCCAGCTGCATCATTAAAGAAACAACCAAAGTCATACATATTCATTACAGGAAAAATAAAATGGAGAGAAAAACATCATATGGAACACAAGAAAGTTTACCACAACATTCAAAGTCCCCGGTCCATTATCAGGACAATTTGCCTTAAGAGCCATAATATCCGACCACTGTACTTCAATCTTACTCTTAAGCCCACCTTCCAACACCTCCCAAACAAGCTTATGCTTTGCAAAATAACACTTGGCCACTAAATCACCTTCATACCTCGACTTATACTGCAAATCACGAAGTAAATAATTCTTCAGCTACTTGACCCCCAAAATAAATGCATTTTATAAAACAATTAAATAATTTTTTTTAAAAAGTTACCTCCCAATGGCCGATTCGAAGAATGGAAGCTGGAAAATTTGAGGCTTTAAGCTTATCGGTAGCGGCAGCAGCTTTAGTCTCCTTTTTGACTCCAGAGCTCAAGTTTTCAGCTTCGGTAGCTGAGCCACTGCTTTCGGATTGAGAGAGGCGCATCTGGATCAAATCCAAAAGCGAAGGACTCTTCCTTAGCCTCAAACCAAGTGGGCTCGGCTCATCCAACGGATTGTATTGGGCTGGCGGTATCGGGAAAGCATTGTCATCGGAGTTCCACTAACAAAAAATATACAAAATCCCAGAAACAAAATCTTAAAAATTTAAAACCTCTAACATAAAGCTCTTATTTTTCTCTAAATAGTTTAGATAAATTAGGTAAATGGTTTTATTTCATTAGAAAAATAAACAAAGAGAAATAAGATAGAAAAAGAAATTACCTGTTGAAGATTTGGAGAAGGTTTGGATCGTTTATTAAGAGGGCCATGTTCTTCCTCTAAGGAATCCTCTACGATCTCCAATTTCACCGGCGGCTTGCCCCGCCACGCTTCGGGTTCCGGCCTAAGATTTCCCGATCTCATCAACTGCACCATCCAATCTCAGCGAAATCCCGATTTTCCCAATCCCAACCGCAAAAATCGCGTAAAATCTAATTTTAATTTTTCTCTCTCAAAGTTGAAGGAAAGAGAGCAAATTTTGGAGATTCTGAAAACCCTAGAAAATTACTTTGGGGAAATCTAATTAACGGTGTTAAAAGGAGAGAGAGATGGATTTTTTTGGCGGCGAACACGTGCGAATCCCGCATTATTTGAGCCATCGCACGTGCGATAAAGTTATGAGATTACTTTAATATCCTAGGTTTGTGGCAATTATTGGGGTTAGAGTTGAGGTTATTTTGGGTATTCGGGGAGAAAAGAGGAGCATCTGCTGGCAGACACGTAAACACATCAATGGATAATATGTGGGCCCAGGAGAGTTAGGGTTTCTTTTAAATGACGGCGGTGGTTTGTGCTGTCTTACACGTGGCGAGAGATCCCGCGGTAGCTTCTAGCATATGGCTTTTGAAGTTGACACGTGCAGTGTAGGGTTCAAGGTGCATAATCATTGATAAAAATTATTTAATTATTATTTTTTAAAATATATTTTTATTAAATTTTAAAAAAAACCACTAATTACAACTTTTGTTTAAATATCATTTTAATTTTTAACCAATACTTAACGACAGTAATTAATATTTTTCAAAGATTAATATGAGAATGATTTTTTTTTTCAAGATTAAAAAATCGGATCGAAAGTTAAATCGATCAGTTTGGTCAAAATATTTTTAAATATATAAAAAAATAATTTTAATGTTGAATAAGTCAAAAATATAGTAAATAATTAATAAAAATATATATTTGGATTAGTGATATGATCTTTAATATAAAAATAAAAGATTAATGGTTCAAATCTCATTCCTTTTTTTAAAAAAATAAAAAATAATTTTTTTTATCTTTTTTATCGATTAAACCAATTTTTCACCGGTTCATAAAAAACTTGATTTTATATATAATATTGAACAAAACAAACAACCAATTTTCGATTCATCCTATTCAATTTTATTCACTAGTTTCTTTTAAATATATGGGGATGGTTCGATTAGGAGAGGCTTTTTTTTTTTGGGTTAAATTGATAATTATGAATATTAAGGAAATTTGATAAATGTTGATTTTAAAAAGTTAAAGTTTATTTTTTTGAGATTGTTGGTTTAATATATACATCTTTCAAAAAGTGTATTAAATACTTTTATTTCATTCAAAATTGTAATTATATATTATTATTATGTATATTGAAATTTATAGTTATTATTTCTAAAATTAAAGTATTTTACATAATTTATTTTGTTAATAATTTAATTAAAATGATTTTTATATATGAAAAAATAAATTATTATCGGGGGGCTATATAGATGTTAGAAAATTCTTGAAGATGAAAGCAAAATCGTAGACTTGATAATTTGTGTATCTATATCGTGTTCATATATTTTATGGTGTCATAATCGTATTTAAGGTATTTTATATTTAAATAAATTTTGATACGTTAATAATTCATATTATATAGATTCTGAGACATTCGTGTATTCGTGTCGTGTTCGTGTTATTTTTTCGTGTCGTGTTTTGATTTTTTTTTTCATATCATGTAATCGTGCCGTATCCAATATTATCAGGTCTACAAAATCGAATTGGCTTAAGAGAGAAAGTATATATTAAAGCAAATGATATGAACTTAATAAATAATAAATTATAAAAATTAATGGTAATCTCAAAGTAATTTTTTGTTGTTGTTGTTCATATCTATTGAAGTTTTCACACCAAAAAAATTGAATCTAGGAAATTACAGGGATCAA
Source organism: Fremontodendron californicum (assembly GCA_030761205.1). Taxonomy (NCBI): domain Eukaryota; kingdom Viridiplantae; phylum Streptophyta; class Magnoliopsida; order Malvales; family Malvaceae; genus Fremontodendron; species Fremontodendron californicum. The sequence continues at coordinate 7,602,375 of JAULJL010000006.1, forward strand.
TTTTTTGCTTTCCCTAAAAAGTTTGAACTAATTAATAGTGTATAAGTAAGAGATATTTCCAAATTTTAAAATTACAAAGATTTTTTTATAATGAAAATCTAAAAAAAAAAAAAAGTTGTAAGAAAACAAATGGGTAATTTGATTTAAACCCGAAAATAAACTTGAAAGTTATGAAAACATTTCTTAAAATAGAATTTTAATTAACTTTAATAAGTATTTATAGACACATGTGTAACGAAATTCATTTTTTATTTCATCATAAAGCAAAAGTGTTTTTCAAGATAAGGTTCCATGTTTTAAGTTACTAAATAAATCACTCTTATATATAAATATAAATATATATTTAGATTCTGCCAGCTAATAAAAATAATATATATATATATATATATGAAAAACGTGGTGAAACTGATATTAAAATACTCTCTTTCTATAATTAGTAAAAATCAGAGATTAATAGAAAAAAGTATAGAAAAAGAATAGATATGATAATTTATGTATTTATATTATATTCGTATATTTTATCGTATTTTAATCATATTTAAAGTATTTTATATTTATATAAATTTTGATATGTTAATAATTTATTTATATAGATTTTGACATGCTCGTATATTCATGTCTTATTTTTTTTTTATCGTGCTGTATTTTATATTTTATTTTAATTATTTTTTTATATCATATTTTTATAGTCGTATCGTATCTAATATTATTTAGTCTAAGAAAGAAGCTTTGATTCAAAGGACATTATTATTAGTTTATTACTAACTAATATTGTATGGGTTTTGCTAACGAGTGTCTTTAGAGCACTCTTTAAGGTTAGTTAATATACTATTTATAGTAATAATATTATATTAAATGTAAAAGTTAACAAATTTATTCATCATTTTCAATGCATTAATTAAAGAGATTACTATATTTAATAACCTTAAAGAATGCCCTTAAAACACTCGTTAGCAAAATCCATATTGTATTTAGAAAAACAAAGGTTGCAAGGAAAGACAAAAAAAACATGTTCGGCATTGGGGGCATGAAAGTAAACGTCTGTAAGTTGGATCCATTCTCCTTCTCAGGCTGAAATTAAGGCCGCCTTGGTTTCCGTTAACAGGTCTTTTGATTTGACATTTAGCACATTTAACACGCCCAATATGCCGCGCAAAACGACCATTTTTTATTAGAGGCGACAAATAGCTTTTATATGATTTTATATTTATTTAATTGAATTATTATATTTTATTTATGTAGATCATACATATCAAATTTTAAAAAAAATAAAAATATTTAATTATTTGTTAATATAAAAAAAATTTCAACAATTAAATATATTAAAAAGATAATATTCTCAATCGATATAATAGAGATATCGAATCGATTTAAAATTTTACGCGTTATATTGCTAAATTCAACGATCAATTTATTAAAATATTAATCGAATATAAAATTATAAATATGTTAAATTAATTAATTTTACCAATATAAATTTATTCTCCTTAAATATATATGTGAAAGGAGAATATAAACATATAGTACTCTTAATTTCATCTCATAAATACTATTATAGTTTGATTTTTTGTGATAAGTTTTTTAAACTTTGATATTAATTATTTTAAATATTTGATTAAATTAAAATTTTAACAAATATATACTTTAAAACTATTTTATTCAAACATTTGAAAAATTATTTATTCAAAATTTTAATTAATAATAATTTATAAATAAAAATGGTCAACTTGAAAATTTTGATTTAAAAAAAAAAAAAAAACTCAAACATTAATTATGAGACGAAAGAAATATAATTATTGTATTCATAATTTTCTTTAATTTGTTGTTTCTAAGCTGTAATATACCTCGTGAAAATGAGGCGAGATGAAAGTCGAGTTTAAGGATTTAAAGCTGACATTAATTTCTTGTCTTTTTTGTTTTGTTTTTGAAGCCATAAATTTTGGAATGATACCCTGAACAATGAAAGGTAAATTTGAAAAAATTCCTATAATAAATTCAATAATTGTTAAATGGTCTAATAAAAAAAATTATTTAAAAAAAAATTAAAAATTATTAGAAAAAAATTGTAAAGATAAAATTACCTTTAATGAAAAAATATTTTCTTTCCCTTTTTCTATTATTTTTAATTTTTTTTTTAATTAAAAAATAATTTTTTTTGAAAATAACTTTTTTAAAATTTTAACAAAAATAAATTTTTATATTTTTAATTAAAAAATTTTAAAAAATAATATTTCTGAAATAAAATTTTTTATTTTTTAAAATTTTTAAAAAATAAATATTTTAATACTTTATTTTTTAGATTTATTTTTAATTTTATTTATTTATTTTTTAATTAAAAAATTAAATTAAAAAATAAGAGAAAAAGAGGAAGATAAGGTTTTTCATCGAGAGTAATTTTGTCTTTATAATTTTTTTTTAACAATTTTTAATTTTTTTCATTTCTCTTTTTCATATAATTCTTTCTAATTAGACCATTTAACAATTATTGTATTATGCATAATACGTTTTTCAAATTTACCCAACAATGAACATGAAGACGAGACAAGGTTGTCCACTGACATGACAAGGATATTGGCTAAATGGAAATATCGAATGTATTGGATCATATAGGATTACTCTGAATAATAATAATAAAATTGTTTATGCATATATGACTTGAAAATTTATTTTACTGTTTAAAATATATTAAAATAATATTTTTATTTTTATATTAATATTAATATATTTTTATAATTAAATTTAAATAATAATATTTTTTATTGATTAAATAATAATCCAGATTGTATCAACCTGAATTACAAAAATTATGATCTTTGTTATTAATAATTGAATCGAATTTTGCAAATAAATAATTTGATAACATAAACATTAATACATTTTTTGATAACATGAATATAAATATACACACGTTAATTATTAATAAAATATAAATATTTAAAAGTAAAAAATATATATCAAATTATACTTATAAATATGTTCATGATAAAAATTATATAATTTATGAATAATTATTTTTAATATATTTATTTTTTAATTTTATTTCTTTATTTAAACTATCATTATTGATAGAATTATTGTTATTAACGTAATATAATTATAAATATCCATATATAACTGTATACTAAAAGTTACAAATTGATATAATATTTTTAAAAAATATTTTTGATTTGATAATATTTTTCATAAATTAAAGTTTATTTAAATTAAAAAAAAAATTTGGCTATGCAATTCTGGGCAAAATTCTAGTTTTAATAAATAAATAAAAGTAAGGGCCACGTGGCAAGCAATCATAAATATATTTTATAATTTTTTTTATAATTATCATGTGTTGTATTCATATTATTTTTTTGTATTATAATCGTACTAAAAGTATTATAAATATATATATATATATATATAAATTTTAACACGTGTATAGATTTTGGCACATTCGTGTTGTGTTAATATTATTTTTTCGTTTTTTGTCGTGTTCGAAATTGGCAGGTCTACTAATACTATTCAAATAATTTTCAATTTTGTGTCACATTTTTTTTTATCGTGTTGATATATTTTGACACATTCGTTGTTTCGTGTTGTGTTAATATTATTTTTTCGTGTTGTATTGTGTTTTAATTATTTTTTTCATTTTCGTTTCGTATCCGAAATTCCTAAGTCTAATTGGCACTATTCAAATAATTTTCAATTTTGTGTCAAGTTCGTTTTATATAAATTTTGACACGTTCGTGTATTCATGTCGTGGTCATGTTATTTTTTCGTGTCGTGTTATATTTTAATTATTTTTTCATGTCATGTTCATATGTAATACTATTCAAATAACTTCTAATTTTGAATCACGTGTTGTATAATGATTGGTTTTTTATTTTTTTGAAAAACAAAATCATATTATTTTTTTGATTTTTTATATTATTGAATAAAAAAATATTTGTATTGATAAATTATTAATAAAAATTAAAATATTGAATAATAATAATAGATAATTGTTCAATTAGACTCAATTTGATTTCAAAAAACAAAATTAGGTTAATGAATTGATTTTTTTTTTTTTAAATTGAACCTAATTACCATAGAAATTTAATCGACCTTTAAACAAATTTCACAAATTCAAATCGATTCGACATCAATTTTTTAAATTTAAAAATCTTCATTTTTTAAATATTATTTTAAATTTATAAATAAAAATATTTTTTATTTTATAAAATATATAAAATAAAAAATAATGAAACCGAATCAAATAAACATTTTTATGGTCTGAATCAAATACGAAAAAATTCGAACTGAACATTAAATCTCTAATTGATATTTGATATATTTTTGCACACTTTCTAAACTCTAATACTATCTCTTTAGTTTTAATAATATACTGTACAAAAACTTATATTTTGATATATATATATATATATAATATAATTATTTTAACATCTTGTTCATCTTGCTCAACGTGCTGCATAATCTAACATCGCGAAGTCTAAGCACTAATTCATATAATTTCTTTCTCTCCGTCTTTTCGTTATTTTTAGAAGCACATTGGGTGCAAAATTGCAGAAAAAATTCCTCTACTTTTGACCTCTCATAACGTTTCATTCTACATACGTGGGCCTCTACCCACCTTAATTTCTACACGTTGAATATTTGACGGTTCTCACGGCAATTTCAAACAAAACAAACATCTCGCTTATTCAAATTCATAGACACTCAACAATCAAGTATATAACATAAGCAAACGAAGACCCGAGATAAAAGAAAACGGAAATACTCAAATTCTCCACTCATTTTCTACTTATTCTTTCTATCTTCCCAACACTCTAAAACATATACTAACTTAGACATCGGAGTATATCCCAAAAATCATACTCCGACATCTTTTTGATTCTCTCTGTACTTGCCGATCAACTCCTACTTCTATCCGACAACTTTCAATAAAATCTTCAGCTCCGTCTCCGAGAATACATCAACACCTGCCAACTGCCAAGTGTGTTTTACTTTGGTTTCGAAATTGGATATGAATGTTTTGATGCGTGTGAATTGTGAAAGACCCTACAGGCTACAAAGAGCAACATGACATGTTAAGAGGACCAAATATGCAAAACCTTGGTTGGGCTGGGCCCATCACCCATGATAACATGATTTATTTAGGTTTGTGAACTTTCAGTTGGTAAGTGGTAACACAGCTAATAACAAGAAGTCAATAACAGAGCCGGCTTTTATGAAGCTGGAAATCTGCAACTGAACCCGGAGCTTAGCTCAGTTAGTTCATGCAGTCACCTTTAAGAGTTGGTATCCAGCAGGTCTGGAGTTCGAGTCTCAGCATCTGCAACCCCTTCCCCTATCCTTAGGCTGCGGTCTCTTTTGTAAAAATAAAAATAAAAAAAATCTGTAACAAGATTTTGCTGGTCAACTCAACTGCTATTACTAATACTAAAGAACATACATCAAGGGTCAAGACAAAGCAAAATACAAGAGATCTCATGAACTCTTCTCTCTTTTTCTTTTGCTTTGAACAGCAAATGATTGAGGGTTCTAAATTCTAATGCCAGTCTAGTCTAAATGGTCTAAACCTTTTTAAACACCCAAAGCATCCACCATACAAGGCATAGGCATTCGATGCATGTAATGTTACCTGTGATGTAGTAAACTGGAGTGAAATAAGTGCCAACATGATTGAAAAAATAAATAAAATTCAACTCAGAATTTATCAATGGCCACTAAGTGCACCTGAGATTGAAACAATAGACACTTTTCTCTAACATAATTGTGAGAAATCACAAGAAAACAACATAAATAAGTCATCACATGACAGACACTTGAAGACACTTTTTACTTGGCATTTCTATTTACTTTGAGATATGGCAAGGCACCGATCACATTGTCATAGTCACTCCGGCTAACCGCATGCTGCAGATGGAAATTGACACAAATACACTCTAAGAACACGTTTTATACTGAAATAAAGACCTAAAGATTTAAACTTATGCATCAAAATAATCAGCAACTTAAACAGTCTGTTTAGAACAAAATTGGTAATGGATCAATTTCTCATATCTTCCAAGGCATCTTTAAGAGAAGAACACTAAAAGATAAATTCATGATGTTAAACTTGGCATTTGAAGTAAACCTCATGGTTTAAGTGGGCATTTCAAATTACGAGTAAATTCTCACCATAGTCGAACACAATTTCAATAAATTTCAATATGACCTGATTTTGTGCACATACATATGTACTGTACTAAATATGGTTATGCCTAAATTTCAGAGAAGAAACAAAGAAAGAGATTTAATTTACAAAATCTTCCAACATCTCCAGCCTAGATATTTGTATCTGTGTTCCAGTGAAAACACAACCAATCATGTTTCAAGCAATTAACTGAGCATTTAGACAAAACATAACTTTGGTCATGATAATGATGTACGTTAGTTGCAATAAATTTTAAGTTTTTGATTACTCTAGCCTTAGTTTAACATGGAACTTTCTACGCTGTCAACTTATCAGGAAAACAAAATGCAATCTGCCTCTCATCCACCACACTCACCAAACAATGGGTGACAACAAATAACTATGATTTCACCTTGAAATACAGTAAATGAATAAAGAGGACATTCAATTTAAAATATGTGTTTCAACATCTCCAGCTCCTATATCTTTATACGAGTTCCTATGAAGAAACAAAGAATCATGTTATCGACTGAGCATTTAAGCAAACCGTTTCATTGGTGGTGGTCCATGTTACTTTCGAATACCCTTTGCTCACTTCTTAAGGTCAATATGAAACTTTCTCACACTGTCAAAATATCAGAAAAACAAAAGTCTAATCTTGCATCGCATCCCACCACAATCACCAAACTATGATAACAAAAAATAACCATGATTCCACCCATCAAAACCTCCTAAAGACCAACCTGATTTTGCTATACTCCAGTAAGAACATAGGATCATTATTTCTAATATAGATACTCTCTAAGACACGTCTGACCCTTTTCTCAGTACGAGATATAAAATGGACCTATATATAGTGGACAACAAATAGCCTAAATGGGGTAGCCACAGACAACTCTTCCTGAAAGAAAAGAAAGAAAAAACATGTCACAATATAACGAGCAACAAAACAGCTGCTCCTTCAGGACTCTTTTCTCTCTTTGGATAACTTAAAAAGAAAAGAAAGCAATTTGAAGCCTGTCTGATTGAAAATCTTGACATGCCAAGGCAGAGTTCATCTACCAATCCCAACCACACTGGGGAAACTGCATTAGAGCCAAGAGACTGAATAGCAGGACTAAATTCCCATTCAAGTTGGGCAAATGAAGATGCACGGAAGAGGGGGAGGATCCACCAAAATTTATCGAAAATGACCAAAATTCTATGACTTCCAGAAGTACACAAGTAAAAACAATAATTATTCAATTTCTTTAACATATTTTTCCCTTTGCAATGTCTAATTTGCTTTCTTACCCACACCCCCTTGCAAGTTTAAGTTTTATATCTTTGACACAAGATACCAGTCATAATAAGGAGCTTCGAATTAAGTAATTAAAAATATAACCTACAAATTCATTTCCCCAAAATTGGTATCTGCAATTAAAGGATCAAGTTGCTAATCTAGTCCTAAGTAAGAACCAAAAGGCAGCATTAATTTGGAGCAATTAGTACTCACTTTTTTAGACTACCTAAAAGATCAAAGATTTAATAAGAACAAAGCACAATCTGAGGCAAAAGGTTGGAGCGAGAGTAAAAAAAAAAAAAAAAACTGACCATTTTGGAGAGGCGCAATTTACGCTTGGTGTTCTTCTTAGCCAACAAATGCTGCTTCCCAGCTCTCCTCCTTACTATTTTCCCTCTTCCTGTCACCCGAAATCGCTTTGCAGAAGCCTAATAAACCATATGACAACACGAAATCCATTAGAAAAGCACACCCATAAACACAAAAACTAGAACAAACTTGACAACCTTTTAAGCCGTGCTTTTTGATTACCAAGAAAATTATTCAACTTTTTTGGATGAATTAATAGATGCAAAAAACCGAATTTGCTCATAGTCATACAATTTCTCAACTTTGCTGAATTCTAAAACGACAGCTAAAAATGTGGACTCTTTTGGCCTAAGGTTAACTCAGTATAGTAACCAAATTCACATATGGCTTGATATAACAACACAAAACTAATGGTCCAAAATTTGAATCTTTCCTTCGTTTACTAAGGAACCAAAGACAAGAAAGAGAGAAGTACCTTGTGGGTTTTCATTTTGTAGCCTTTAGCAGCAAAGACAGTGAGAGATTGGAGTCTTTGAGGGGCAGGGGTGATCGCGGAAAGCATTTGGGAAGCAAATGAAGGGAACCCAGAAATGGTTTGAGTGGAACTGAGTTTCAAGGCTTTGCCCACCTTGTTCAATTGGGGGAGTTGGACTGAGCCACGAGGGAGTCGAGTGGAGGGGGACGGATAAGAATGACAAAGGGGTACATTAAAAGACATGGTCGTCAAATTCAGAGAAGAAGCCATTGATGAATGTGCTGTTTTGCTAAAGCTAAGGTTATGTTTGTGGGAGGGAAGTGGATTTGGATAGAACGGAAGAAAAGTGCAGTCCTAGACGCTGCGCCCTCATGGAATGTCATGGAGCAGCGGAACATTGGCGTTTGTGGCCGTAATTTGTTTATTCCAATATTCTCTCTCTCTTTTACCTCTCCTTGATTGGTTAAAACTTGCAATTTTGTTTTTACCGATATACTCCGAAAATCCGATTACTTACTAAGCATTTAGTATAAAAAGAGGGATGGAATTATAATTAGATATATTTATTGATCCAAATTTTTTTGAGATTTTTTATCCAATTTTGATTTGGGTCGGGTTTAGAAGCCCGTTTTATTATTTTTAAAAGTATTTTTATAATTAAATTTTTTTTAATTAATAAACAATAATTCAGACCGGTTCAAGCCGGTTTGAATTAAAAAAAATTCAAACCCCATTCAATACGAGTTGAGCTTTGAATAGGTCTAACTATAACGTGTAAAATTAATTAATTTTATGTATTATTAATATTTTAATAAATCGATCGTTGAATTTAATAACATAATTATATTGTCATGCACATAAAATTTTAAATCAATTCAATATCTTTATTATATCTGTCATTTTTAATATATATTGTCGATTGATTTTTTATATGAAATAAATAATTAGACAATTTTAATTAATTTCAAATTTAAAGTGCATGATCTATAACATGAAATACAAATCATCGGATTAAACAAATATAAATTATAAAAAAAATAATAAAGTATTATAAAATTAAATTAATTTTATATTAAAGTAAAAGATCCATCTACGTAACTGAAATTTTTTTATTACTTGTTATTTTTCCGATATGCTTATGGGAAAATTTCGTTGATCACATTCTATTTAAGTTGATGATAATTAATATTAAAGAGGTTAAAATATTAAAAAGGTTCCAACATTTTTTTCAGTTTTTTCAAATATTGAAGCGTTGAAATTTTATTTTTGTTTAAATTATTCTTTCTTTTTTTTTTTTTTGCATAAAAATCACTAAATTTTGTTAGACAAATAAGAGTTTTTACAAAAAGTAAATTTTTACTTTTTATTAGTTCAAAATTTACATGTCAATAATTGTAATTGATTATATTTAAAAATTATACTTATCAATTCTCAATAAATTATTTATTTAATTAAAATTAATTTTTTTTTTTTTTTTTAAAACATTCAATCTCTATCTTTTGGGTTTTGACTGCCATATAAAATAAGATTTCATTGATTAAATGCATATGTCAAAGAAAATATACAAAATTGAATTATCCTAAACTTTAGGATAAAACTAATCTCCTACATATTATTCCCTAAATACCCAAACAAAGTACTGTATTTTTTATTGCCTTACTCTTCAGTCTTCACTCACGACAATGAGTGGAGAAAAGCCTCAGAATCTCAACGGAAATCTGCACTATTTGGTAGCTGTAATTTCAGAAGAAGAAGACAGGCAATAGGAAAGGCTAGCATCTATATCTTTGTCAAAATCCTTGAAACTTGGATTAGAGTTATGACTATGAGCCTGCGGCAGCGGCAGCGGCTGCTGATAATCAGTCATCAATGGCTTTGTATCTTTAGCCATCAAAGCTCTCCATTCATGAATATCAGACACTGGGTTCAGCAGAGGGTTGCAACCCTTTTCCAGAAAAGGTTGATACGACCCAATTTCAATATCTTCCTTGCCATTATCTTCGGCTTTCAAAGCAGTCCATTGATGGAGGCTGAAGATTGGATTACGCAAAGGATTGAGATAAACCCTTTTCTTTCGAATCCAAATTGGTTTGACTGAAATTGATTTCATAATTTTGTTATGAACTATGTGAAACCCAGGCATGAGAACTTAGCTTTCTATCACACACACAAAGCCTTCAACTGCTATGTGATGAATTATTAATTAGACAATCTAAGAGTAGAGATCTTATTTATAGATTCGAGTCTGTCTGAATCAAAAAATTTGATTTTCCAATTCTATCCGTTAATCACAAATTTTTCCTATAATGATGATATTTCTTTATCACCAAGTTTTCTTTCAAATTACCAAACACCTACCGACCTTGTAATATGCATAAAAAATTATCTGGTATACGCGGAAGTAAACTTAATAAGAGACATATATTTCTGTACGGTATATATTTATTAGTATTTTAATCAATTTGTGGACTTTACAAATTTTATTTACAGTATATAAAAAAAACTACATAAAAAAAAAATGAAATCTTTTTTAACCAATCAGTTAATAAACGAAATCATGGTTTTGACAACCCATTTTATTAAAACCTATGAATGGCTTTAAGCCTTTACTTCAACTTTATTTAGGGATTTAAATTTTTTTTATATATAATTTCAGTTATATTAAATAATTATTATTTTTAAATTTTTTTAATATTTATATTAAAATAATTATCTTCTTTAATATATAAATTAAAATTTTCAAATTACATTTTTCTCAAAAAAATATATTATTAAATCAATTTTAAATAAAAAAAAAACATAAAACTATAAAATTTAAATTTTTTAAAATCAAGTGACAAATTTATTAAAAAATAAAATTTAAGTCGATTTTTTAACTAATCAGATTTCATTTATTTCGATTGTGGGAGTCCAAACCGACTAATTACCCCTAATAATTTTTGTTTTCTACTCAAAAGATAAAAACAATTGCAAAATTTTATTTTCACATAAATTTTTTTATTAATATTATTTATTATAATAATAGTATATAATAAATATTTTTAATTTATTTATTAATTTTGTAATTTTTTTAAAAAAAAAATTCTCTTGAATACACGTTTTTCAAAAATATATATATAATATCAAAAAAAAGTGTTTATCAGTTAATTTTATAATTCTTTCAAAAAAATTTGTCACAAATAGGGATGACAGTGGATCGGATATTTGCAATTTTTTAAATATTCGAATCCGAATACGCTTAATTTATCAGAAATCTAAATCTATTTATTATCCGCTTACTATCCGAATCCGCATCCGATTTAAAGAGCAATATCCACCGGATATCCAAATCCGTTAAATATCTGAATTTATTAAATTATTTAAAAATATATATAATTACATAAGAATTAAATATGTAAATGGAGCAGATAACGGATTCGGATATCCTACACTATTCGAACCAAAATTAAAGTAGATTTTAAGAACGGATATCCAAAGATTCAGATCCGAATCCACTCTGAAACCACTGCGGATAGTAAATTCAATATCCGAATTTTCAAATTATCTGAATCCATAATATCTGGAAAAAAAAAAGATAGAATCACAAAAGCTAAAAAAAAAAAATTACATTTTCTTATTAATAAATATTTATTATAATAATTATAAATTATACATATTTTTAAAATTGATCAACTCATTTTGTAAATTTTCAAGAAAACTGAAAGAAAAATAAGATAGCTACACTACCCCAATACCCCCTCAAGAGATACTTTATATATAGTTATAGATTATAGATAGACAGAACCACAAAAGTAATATAATATTTCAGACCTTAATTAAATAAAAACAATATTTTAAGATTTATTAAAATAAAACAATATTTTAAAGATTTAATTAAAGATAATAATAAAAAAAAAAACTTATCAATTTTCTTTGAAAAAATACAACCAAAAAAAAAAAAAAAAAATTCTCAACCTAAAAATATATGTTTTATGGCTGGCATTTCCTTTTTAATTTTTTACATGTGTTTTGCAATTTATATAGCTTTAATTTGCTATCAAAAGCACAATAAATTGTAAACCTGATAATTTCTACACAATACAAAGACATGACAAAAATACGATACATTTAAACTTGTATTAATATAATTAATACAACACATTTAATATACATATTATATTCTTATTTAAGATTTTAATACATTTTATAATTTGTATTATATTTATTTTTATACAATTGATAAAAAAAATATAAAACACGATCCGCATACAAAAATTATAGTATCTAATACACAGGCTAAAGATGACTGCCAAAACAAAAAGTAAAAGATATGGTTAAGCAGAAAAAGACTTCAAACTTGGTGGTAATTAAGAAGGGAAGGGATTTTACCCATTAAATGGGCTATTCAGGTTTCTTTGTTACACATCTATTAAATGATGAATACCAGTGGCAGTATACCACCCTCTCTTGTTGCCTGTTGGGGCTTCTTGCATGGTTATATTGCACAACAATTAACTTCTGTGTACAGACTACAGAGGCCAAGAGAAAACAACAAACAAAACCATTCCATTTTCTGGGTCTTATATTCCCTGACCCTGGCATATCATATTTACTTTGAGAACCCAAAGAAATTAGTCCTATTTCTGCAAAGGTGCAGAATGGCCTGATGAAATTCAATATCCTCAAGTTACTGCTCACAGAAAGCGGAGCTGACTTCTAGCTTAAGTTGTGTCTCTTTCCGTCGTCTCTTTCTCGGTATCAAGACCTTGTCAAGATGGCTATAGACTCCCATTCCAAGCTACATATAACATCCTGCACGTGCGCGGTATTGCATATTAACTGTAAGGAGCACACACTATGCTGTTACAGTCAAAACCCAGTGAGATAGTAAAGTTTCTACTTACCGAGGGGTTCTGCTGGTCAATGTCAAAGCTGTTAATTGCACAGGGTTCGGCTAGCAGCTCAATGGGTTCTTCACCTATGCAGTTGGTAGGATATCATTCATGTTAGTCGTGTGGTCTTTTCCTTGAAAGAAAAATGATAAAACATAGCATTCATCAAATTGGATCCAAATACAAATTAATGTAAGTCTCATCCTTACCTATTGATCTGCCCTAGCTACAAATGACAATTCAATAACAGTTGCTTAAAGTTAAAGAACTGCTTACCTTGTTCAATAACAGCAAGGATCCCATCTTCTGAGCAGATCATAACAGGTAGAATCCGTGAGGAAGAGATGTTGCTAATGTTCGAAGACCTCGTTTAACGATCATACTGAAACTTCCCAAACCTCACCTTCAGATAACAAAGGCATTGCATGCTCACCTGTCCCAGCACCAGAAAGAACAATAGGCTGTTGTTGTGCTCTAAGATCCCAAGCAAATACAGTGCCTGAAGAGCCTCCTGCCTATAAAATACTATAAAAATAGAAAATCAGCAAAAGATCTCAAGCAAATAGAAATTGTTAAAATCTAAAAATTGAAGAGAAGGCTAGCACAGAAGTCGAGTAGCCATTAAAGAATCAATAGAAAACAATTTCAACTTGATAAAACACAACCTCTTAAAGCTTTTCCAACATGGTTTTAATGCAGGTAAACTGATCAGGTTAAATCTTTTGTGAAGAAAAAGTTTCAATGAGGTAATTTACTGACATCAGAGAATGAATTGCATTGGTTGGAATGGCATCTTAGGAATCACTAAATTAAGCCTTTCCTATTGCTTAGATACATAAGAATGAATTAAACTGTAGGGACCTGAACAACTAAGTAGCCAAGAAGTTATTTCAATGGCATGTGTAAACACTTAATTTTGTCCGGATAACTAAAACAGATATGTTTTCTTCCTAAATTTATGTTTCAGAATGTAAAAAAACTTTTTTCATCCTGCAGGTGATATTTCGGAACTTAGTCTAAGAAAACGAGCGTAAAAAGTCAAACTTGAAAAAAAGTCAACCCACTGAAAAAGTCAACTACTGAAAAAGTCAACCCACTTTCAAAATCAAGATTTGAAGTTCAATTAAAAAATGGCAAAAGAATTTTGATAATCCGAGGTCTACATCGAAAGATATGGAGTTAAGAAGTTGGGTTATGGAGATTCAGTAGAAAGAAAACCCTAATTCGGGAAATTTGAGGAAAAGTGCTTAAACGATCGAATTGGTCGAAATTGAAGGTTCCAAATGAAAGATAAGCACTGACTACGGGTAATGGAGAAGCCACTTAAAAGAAAAATTGCAAGAAAAGTCAATCCGGAAGAAAATCGAGAATTAGGGGTTTTGATGGATTTCGGTGAAATTGAGAAGAATTACAGAAATGGCCCGACTCGGTAGGAATAAAGCCCCTAATGGATGAGGAGTGATTAAAAAAGGATAGCCCAAAGCTCAGTTTGAAGAAAATCTGAAAATTGGACTTGTTTTGAGCAAAATCGGGTTTCGGAGGCAAAAAAGCAAAATTGGAAAATTTGGGAAAAATAGCAAATGAACTCCAAAAATTCTGAAAAATTGCAAATCTCATTCTTAAATCATTTCGAAGAGATTGGCGAAAGAAAATCTTGATTCGGAGTTCGTTTGCAAAATGGCCAAATCCCCGGTCCCCTATGCAGAAATTCAAGAAGATAAATCCCGAAAAAATAGCAAATGAACTCCAAAAATTCTGAAAATTTGCAAATCTCATTTTTAAATTATTTGAGAGAGATTGGAGAAATAAAATCCGGATTCGGAGTTCGTTTGCAAAATGGTCAAATCCCGAGCCCCCTATGCAGTAATTCAAGCAGATAAATCCCGAAAAAATACCAAATGAGTTCAAAAAATTATGAAAACTTTCAGATCACACTTTTAAATTATTTGGAAGAGATTGGTGAATAAAAACCTAGATTTGGAGCTCGTTTAAAAAATGGTAAAGTTTGGGGGCATAAAAGGGCAAATTTGGAATAAAAAATCCAAATAAATAGCAAATGGACTCGGAAAATTTTGAAAACTCCCAGAATTTAACTTTTTATTATTTTGAAAGTATTGAAAAAATAAAATTTGAATTTGGAGCCCGTTTGCCATTTATTTTGTTCGGGGGGCAAAAGGTAATTTTACCCAAAAAACCGAAAATGGCTTTTCTTGCCTTTTAAAAAAATGAAGCATGGACTGGAAGAAGGGGGGTTGGCCGGCCAAGGCCCAAGGATAGGTAGATATTTTTTTATTTTTAATCAAAAGACCAACAATGAAGAGTAAGTTATTTTTTGATCAACTCTTTGTAAATAAGCCACATGGACCAATGCATGAAGAGGGAGAGTGTCAACATAATGGCTTAAGATTCTTGAACAGCTGTAATTGTGGATAGCTGATGGCCTAATCTAAGGGTGATAATTTCATATTTTAAACATCTTGGATCAATAACTTTTGGATAAAAATTGGTTGACTGAAAAATGACAACATCTTAACCTAGGGGGGCCATTCGGCCACACTACAAGGGGAGCATTCTCTCTTTCATTTTCAGTTATTCACTCTCTATTCACTCTTGGTTTTGGCTGATTTTTCTCTCCATTGTTGAAAAGTAAAAAGAAAAGTTTAGAAAAGAAAAGAAAGTTAAAAGAGAACAAGCTTGAAAGATAGCTTCTAGAGGTTGCTTTAAGCACCATACTCTTGCACTTTCTTTGATTTTCCATTCTTGATTTGCTGTTTTGATCACTATTTTGGTGAGTTTCTTTTGATTTTTCTTTTAAAATAAATGTTTTTAATATTCTTTTTCAAGTTCTTCATCATGCTTTCTTGAAAAAAAAAAAAGCTTTGAATTTTTTTTTATTTTGTTATAAGGTTGGCCGAATGGCCTAATATTTTTGAGGGTTGCTGTTTGTATTTTTATTTTCATGTTATTCTTGATATTTAACAAGTTTTGATGCTTTAATCTTCTTCTAATACATAAATATGAAGCTTGTTTTAATTTGATTGCTTGCCTGTTTCTATTTTTGAGTCTATTATCTTGTTATCATGTTTATTTTACTATTCTTGCATTTTTGATTTTTTGTTTTCAAAATGTTTGAGTTTGTTTATGTTTTTACATCTTGTAATCCATGTGTTTGTGAAAATGCCTATTGGGTTTCATGCATTTACTTTATATTTGCATGATTTGAGTGTTATTCTTTAGCTAAGCATGTTAGTATATCATGTGTTTGTGAAAATGCCATATTCATTTTAAGCATGAGACCATTCGGCCACTTCATATTGTATGTTTTGTGTGTGCATTTTTGTTATGTTAGTTGATAGGTTTGCATTTTCATGATATTTGGTTGAGTATTTTGTTTAAGCATGCCATATGTTTGTGTTATTGCCATGCATATTTTAGGTTTAGAATTGATTTGTTTTGCCATGCATATTCATGCATTTTAAACCTAGGTTGCATTAAATGCCATGCAAGTTCATTTAGGTCTAGGTCATTTTATTGATGCCATGCATTTTTCATGTCATTTAGGTTTTAAATCATGCATTTCATACATCATATTTGCTGTATTTTTCATGCATTTCATGTCCTTGTCACTTGACTTATGACTTAGGCCAATCAATGGCTCAAAGTCATGCTCTCTTGAGCATACTTGTGGAAAATTAAAGAGTTGTCAAATTGATTATTCTACCTTTGTGATTTTTTTTACTTAGCCAATTTTTGCCTAACTTTTCAAAAGTGTTAGCTACTGTTTGTGAGTCATTTAGAGAGTCTCTAATATTTTTACTTTGATTTTTAAATGATTTTATCAAAGGCAAAAAAATGTGTTTTGGCAAACAGTTTTTTCACCTAGTACTCGTACTTTCTCGATTTTTTTGGGTAGTCATCTTTAATCAAAAAATTAAGCCGATTTTTTTCCGTGTAGTTTTACGTGTCCTGAGTCTCCAGTATTTTTTTTTAGATTTTTTTTTTGAATTTTTAAAAATAAGGTAAAAAATCGTGCTTTAAAACTAGATAGTGGAGGCAGAATTGAATTTGAAGAAAAATCATTTTTCTGTTTTGGTTAAGTTACTTAGAAGGGGCTGATTAGGAAGTTTAGCTACTGACTTAGGGTAGTTTCTAAGCCTTTTTAAACTCTAAAAACGACGTTGTATAAAAATATCTTATTCGGATTTCGAGTTATTCGAGTTGTATAAATCAAATCCTAGCTAAACTATATAACTCAAATTACTTAGTCGAGTTGATCTGAAAATCCGAATAACTCTAATAAACCGAACCATTTAATTTGAAATTTGAAATTTTTTTCCATTTTTTCTAATTGAGTCGGATTTTGCTCACCCCTATGTACAACCTCCTTCAATTCGCCCAGACCGGGTGGTCAAACCATACCCAAAGAACCAAGTTTTAAGGAATCGGCTGCTGTCCACAACGGTCCAAGCTATGCGAGTGAAAGACCTGTCCATGGGTCGGGTAGCCCGCCCGACCCGTATTGGACAGGGCTTGGATAAGGTCTTTTGTAATTCGGGCCGGCCCGACCCGGCTCGAATTACTATTTATTAAATAAAAATATTTTTTATTTAAATTTAATCATAATATATATAAATATTAATATAAAAATAATATTTTAATATTTTAATATTTTTAAATAGTTAACCGATCTATACGGGTTAATCCGAGCCCGACCCGAATGATTTTGGGGAAGATATTTTTTTTTTCTTCCGCGGCCCGGGCCATAGACAGGTCTAGAGTGAATCTAGGCGAAGGAAAAACTCGACGCGGTGGCAGCAACGGTGTCGATGTGTCCTCCGCCACGACTCGGCCAGTTCTACGATTTCTTCTCCTTCTCTCACCTCACCCCTCCTATCCAATGTAAGTTTTTGTTTGTTCTTTTCTTTGTAACCGTGAACTCTTTTTATTCTAGTTTTTTTATTTTTCCCAAAGTTAAAATTCTTCTCTTGTTTTTTCATTTTTGCAGATATTAGAAGATCAAGTCGTCCATTTCTGGAGGATAAGACAGAAGATGACTTTTTCCAAATTGATGTAAGTGGGATTCTTTACTTTGAAGTTTTTATTTTTTACTTTTTTCAAATTTTTTGCTTTAAAAGATGGGGGGCTAATTTGATTCTTTGGGGTCTAACAAAAAATGTAGGTTCGAGTTTGTAGTGGAAAACCAATGACCATAGTTGCTTCTCGAAAAGGGTTTTACCCGGCCGGAAAGCGCCCTCTTCTTTGTCACTCTCTGGTCACTCTTCTAAAGCAAATTAGCAGGATTTTTGATGTTGTAAGTTCCATTTCATCTCTTATCTTCTTGTTCCTATTTTTTTTCCTTTATATTTTGAAAAGTAAAAGCCCGTTGGGTTTTCTCTAAGATTCGAACTTAAAACTTTTAAATTGAAACTTTCAAATTCTATCGGTTAGATATCTCCTTGAAGATGTTTAGTTGTTTACTTTTTCTATAGAATGCATTTTTTTAGGGGGGTATATAATGCATTCGTTTTGAGGAACTCTAATTTTCCTTGCAGGCATACAAGGTACTTATGAAAGCTTTCATTGAGCACAATAAGGTAAGTAAATTCTCAATGGAGTTGCTGCATTTTGATATTAATAAGAGTAGATGGTTTTAAGTTCAATTTGGACCGTCTGTTCTTTTTCTTTATTATTTTTACATTTACAATTCAGTTTGGCAACCTTCCTTACGGTTTTCGGGCGAATACATGGGTTTTTTCCTCCTGTAGTTGCGGATAACCCATCAGCTTTTCCCCCACTTCCACTGGAAGATGAAAACTGGGGAGGAAATGGAGGTGGACAAGGAAGAGATGGTAAACATGATAATAGGCAATGGGCAAAAGAGTTTGCAATTTTGGCAGCAATGCCTTGTAAAACAGCAGAAGAGAGGCAAATGCGAGATAGAAAAGCCTTTCTGCTTCACAATTTATTTGTCGACGTTTCAGTTTCTAAAGCAGTTGCAGCAATCAAGAACATCATTGAAACCAATCAGAATACTTTAAGTGACCCTTCTGCTTCAATTTTGCTTGAAGAAAAAGTGGGAGATTTGACTATTAAGGTGACAAGAGATGTTCCTGATGCAAGTGCGAAATTGGATTGTAAAAATGATGGGAGTTTGGTTCTTGGAATGCCAGAAGAGGAGCTCGTTCGGAGAAATTTACTTAAATGCATAACTACTGATGAGAGTGCAACTATTCACGTGAGTGAACTATTTTTTGCTGAATGTTTACTATGGTGAACTAAGAAAGTTGATACGTATTGCTGGCATTACATTACATTACATTACATTCCTTTTCTTTTGTCTTGTAGGATACTTCTACTTTAGGTGTTGTGATTGTCAGACATTGTGGCTACACAGCTGAAGTAAAAGTTTCAGATGTGTTAAATGCGGAGGGGAATCTGATTCCTTAAGACATTGACATCGAGGACCAGCCTGACGGAGGTGCCAACGCTTTAAATGTCAATAGGTCAGCTCATACCATTTTATTACTAAGTAGTTCTTATTGTTTACACAAAGGTATGAACTAACTATCCCTCAATAATACAAACACAAAGAAAGAATTAAACATATGGATGCATACACAAAGGAAAATGTGCACACACTTGATTTTGACAATTAGATTTATTCAAAATCAGATGTAACAATGGTATCTATGACCCTAGTTTACACTATAGGATTGTGAGATATTGATGTCTCTCTCGTACAAATACCTTTCAGCTTAAGGATGCTATTGCACAAACCTGCATCAGCTCACCGATCACAGAGTGTGGATTTTGAGAACTTGCATTCTGCTAGGGCTTCAGTGAGGAAAGTGTTAGAGGATAGCTTGCAGAAGTTGCAGAATGAACCCTCTAATAACTCCAGGTCTATCAGATGAGAGCTGGGAGCACACTGGGTGCAACATCTTCAAAATCAGGCTTCGGGGAAAACCGAGTCTAAGAAAAATGAAGATGTTAAGCCTGAGCCTGCTGTGAAGGATCTTGGAAAGCAAGGTGTATTGCTAAAGGAGATTAAAAAGAAAACAGATATTAATATGGTAAAACTGAACAGATTAAGGAGGTTTCTCCAGGTAACAATCTTGATATGAACAAGAAATTAGAAGTCAACAATCAGAAGGAACTGGAGAAGCAAGACGAGGAAATGGAAATGATGTGGAAAAAACTGCTTCCTGAATCAGCATATTTGCGTCTAAAAGAATCAGAAACTGGTCTTCACCTTAAGGTTACTTGCTGCTTTCCCAGAAGAATGACTGCTAATATTTGATCCATCCATGGGGTCTTTGAACTTATTTACATATTCCATTTCCCCAAAAGTTAACATGTAAATTCTTATGTATTAACCAGTTCTCTCTCTCTCCCAAAAGAAAGAAAGAAAAACATAGTTGCTTGTAAGTTTTTTTTTTTCTTTTTAAGTTTGTTACTAATATTTCTATGTTCATATGTCAGTCGCCTGATGAGTTGATTGAAATGGCACATAAATTTTATGATGATACTGCTCTTTCAAAACTGGTTAGTCCCTTAACAATCAATGTTTCCTTTTTATCTGAGATGTTTTGGACTTAATATAATTGGTTGGTGTGACTTCAAATCTTTTAGGTGGCAGATTTTGGCTTCCTTGAACTTTCACCAGTCGATGGAAGGACTTTGACAGATTCTATGCATACAAAGGGTTTGCAAATGTGTTCCCTGGGGCGTGTGGTATAGCTTGCAGAAGTTGCAGAATGAACCCTCTAATAACTCCAGGTCTATCAGATGAGAGCTGGGAGCACACTGGGTGCAACATCTTCAAAATCAGGCTTCGGGGAAAACCGAGTCTAAGAAAAATGAAGATGTTAAGCCTGAGCCTGCTGTGAAGGATCTTGGAAAGCAAGGTGTATTGCTAAAGGAGATTAAAAAGAAAACAGATATTAATATGGTAAAACTGAACAGATTAAGGAGGTTTCTCCAGGTAACAATCTTGATATGAACAAGAAATTAGAAGTCAACAATCAGAAGGAACTGGAGAAGCAAGACGTGGAAATGGAAATGATGTGGAAAAAACTGCTTCCTGAATCAGCATATTTGCGTCTAAAAGAATCAGAAACTGGTCTTCACCTTAAGGTTACTTGCTGCTTTCCCAGAAGAATGACTGCTAATATTTGATCCATCCATGGGGTCTTTGAACTTATTTACATATTCCATTTCCCCAAAAGTTAACATGTAAATTCTTATGTATTAACCAGTTCTCTCTCTCTCCCAAAAGAAAGAAAGAAAAACATAGTTGCTTGTAAGTTTTTTTTTTTTCTTTTTAAGTTTGTTACTAATATTTCTATGTTCATATGTCAGTCGCCTGATGAGTTGATTGAAATGGCACATAAATTTTATGATGATACTGCTCTTTCAAAACTGGTTAGTCCCTTAACAATCAATGTTTCCTTTTTATCTGAGATGTTTTGGACTTAATATAATTGGTTGGTGTGACTTCAAATCTTTTAGGTGGCAGATTTTGGCTTCCTTGAACTTTCACCAGTCGATGGAAGGACTTTGACAGATTCTATGCATACAAAGGGTTTGCAAATGTGTTCCCTGGGGCGTGTGGTAATTAATTCATCTCAGTATTTTTTCTTTTATATCTATATCTATAAATAAATGAATATATACATCCCATCAACTTTCTTATTATTATAATCCGAATTTCCCAATACTTCTAGTTCAGCCAAGTAATACATACCTTATGCTTGTAGCAAGTAGTAATGATGATCTTTTTTACAAAGAAACAATAATAATAATAATGGTTTCAAATCCAACAAATAGTTAAAGCTAATATAAGAGTGTCATTTTTCTTTTGTCATTCTATCAGAAAGTATGTCAACCAAATGATAAAAGTCACTAGAACTCTTCCCTTGCTTGGCTAGAAGATTTTTTTAATATTTATAAAATTTTAATTAAATTAACAATGACAATTAAATTTAAGTTGAATCATATTAAATTATTATTATTTATTTAAATAATTTTTTATGTTTTAACATACACAAACACAACATGTGAAAATAATTAAAACACGACACGACACAAAAAATAACATGAACACTACACGAATACACGAACCTGCCAAAATCTTTATAAAAAGAATTAATAACTTGTAAAAATTTATGTAAATTTATAATACTTTGAACACACAAAAATAACACGAGCACACAATTTTTTCTCTAAATTGAATTACTATGACAAATTATGCAAAATATGTCATGAATTGAGACATCACATGAACACAAATTTTTTTAATCTAAATTGAATCACAATGACAAACTATATAAAAATATGAGATGAATTGAGACACGACACGAACACAACATCGAAAAAATAATTAAAACACAACACGAAAAATAACATGAACACGACACGAACGTGTCAAAATATACATAAAATGAATTATTAACGTGTAAAAATTTATATAAATTATAATACTTTGAACACACAAAAAATAATACGAATATGAACACGTCACGAACATACAAATTTTCTTTTTTAAATTGAACCACTATGACAAATTATGCAAAATATGTCATGACTTGAGACACGATACGAACACACAAATTTTTCTTTAAATTGAACCACAATGACAAACTATGTAAAATATGAGATAAATTGAGACACAACACAAACACAACATAAGAAAAATAATTAGCTAAAAAAAACATAAGAAAATAATTAAAACACAACACGAAAAATAACATAAACAAGACGCGAATACACGGACATGTAAAAATATACATAAAATGAATTAATAACATGTAAAAATTTATATAAATTTATAATATTTTAAACACACGAAAAAATAATACGAACACACAAAATTTTCTCTTTCTTTCTCTCATTTCCTTTCTTTTCTTTCTTTCCTTCTACCTAAAAAAAATTACACGTGTCAATACCTTATCCATCTATATAGTTCATTTTTTATATATTTTAGATTTATTCTGATGATCAAGAGAACAGATTGTTGGAGAAAAATTAGGTTATCATTGTAAGATATATTTAAAGAAAATGTAATTTCTTTTGAATAGCGAATTTGAATAGCTTTTAAACTAATTCAATCCACCCTTAAAAGACCAAGAAAGAAAAGAGGAAAGTAGATTCTCAATAGTTTTCACCTTTTTGAAGTTGTTGAACAGTATCCACTAAAAGGACCAAAGTTATTACTATGCCATTAATAAAATTTTCTACTGAACGTTGTCAAATTTTGAATTGTTTTCAATTTTCATTGGTAATTTTTTTCAACCTAGTTGTGGCAATTAATTCATTTAAAAGACAGTCTCAGACTCTCAATAATGCCTCTAGCAATAGTAGATATATGGCATATATTTCTTGCACTCTTTAATCACATTGTTCTTTTTCCTTTAATATCACTTGTATACTATGAAGTATGAACAAAAACAGTTTTGTTTGAGTGGGGGCAGAATTGACTAGATATTATAGTCTTTAGTGTTATTTTCTCCAAAATATCTTGGAATGAAAAATCTTTTTAAAGAGTATCTGATCTCATTTAAGTTGGACAGAAGACTGAGAGCTTGGCTTTTTTTTTTTTTCTTTTTTTTTTTTTTACATATTAATGACTACTATAGAAGACTGATAAATATTTGATAACCCCTCCCGTCGATCTCTTCTTCCCCATTGTTTCTTCTTTTCTATCATTTTAGGTTGAGCTTGCAGACAAGCTGCCTCATGTGCAATCACTCTGTATACATGAAATGGTTGTTCGAGCCTACAAGCACGTGTTACAGGCTGTTGTATCAGCAGTTGACAGTGTTGGTGACTTGGCTGAATCAATAGCGGCATGTTTAAATATATTGTTGGGAACACCGTCAATTGAGAATGGTGACATAGTTATCATTAATGATGACAAATTAAAATGGAGATGGGTGGAAACTTTCCTTTCAAAGAGGTTTGGGTGGCAATGGAAATCGAAAAGCTACCACGATCTGAAAAAAGTTTGCCATTCTTCGTGGACTATCGCACAAGGTACAATCATCTTGCCATAGTATGAGGAATCTTAGAATGAATGCTTCTCCATCTCCATTTTCTAAATGAAATGATAATTCTTAGGTTGGCCTTGAGCTTGTTCCTAGGGACTATGACATGGATACTCCATCTCCTTTTAGGAAGTCAGATATCATAAGCATGGTCCCTGTATACAAGGTAAATGAACCACTGACTGGAATTTAAAACTGGAAACAAATTGTCTTCAATTCTTACTTGCTTTGGACTTTGGTGACGTTTCTTCTCCACAGCATGTTGTATGTTCATCAGCAGAT
The DNA here is from genome assembly GCA_030761205.1 of Fremontodendron californicum. NCBI lineage: Eukaryota > Viridiplantae > Streptophyta > Magnoliopsida > Malvales > Malvaceae > Fremontodendron > Fremontodendron californicum. The sequence goes on from JAULJL010000006.1 coordinate 7,626,790, forward strand.
GGACGTACACTGTTGGAATCATCGAAGACTTCCCTGGATAAATGTAAATTGGAAGATGCAGTCAATTATGGCACTAAGGTATGAGGAAGCATCTCTCTATATGCTATTCTAAATAGCTTTATTCTTTAGCAATATAAATGACATCTGAACCAATATTTGACTTTGATTTTGAAGGCACTTTCAAAGCTTGTGTCAGTCTATGGTCCTTACCATCGGATGACTGCAGGAGCATACAGTCTTCTGGCTTTCTGCTTTACCATACTGGAGACTTCAATAAGGTATTTGCTGTAAAATATGTTAACGTTTCTATGCATGCATCATAGGACCAAATTTATCTGCATTGCTACCCTATTGAAATCCACTGATGATAAAAAGATATGAAACAGAATAGTGGAAATCATCTTTTAATTTTTGGGATTTTGTCTCTTAGACACCTTTTTTGTATTCTTTTTTAAATTTACTTTATTTGATTTTTGAAGTATTGAATCAATTATTGGTGCATCCTAGACTTGTGCTTTTGTATGATCTCTATCCAGCATTAATAATTCTTTCAGCGTTCTGCAATATACTGATCTATTTTCAATTGTTTAGGCAACCATTTATCAGCAGAAAGCGTTGGATATAAATGAAAGAGAGCTTGGCCTTGACCATTCAGATACAATGAAAAGTTATGGAGACCTAGCTGTCTTCTATTATCGCCTTCAACATACAGAGTTAGCCTTGAAGTATGATTTTATTTCTTTCTAATTAAAGAAATTGTTTGGTTTAGCTCCCTTTGTTTTTAAACTTTGAGATTAAAACTTAGTCCTAAGCCTTAGTGGAATGAGAAAGGAACTTTTCCTGCTGAGATGATCCTCTTTGTGTTTTTTATGTCAAAAGAATGTATGCTATTGATCAGGAGAGGTAAACAAAAGAATGTATACTGTATAGAAAATACATGTTCATATGGTAGCCCCAATGCTGTAGAATTTATGCCATATACTTGACCACATGGAAGGTTGTGTTTAGGTTATGATGACTATGTTAAAAGCTGATAGTTGTTTTTCCCTTTCCTGTTTAGTGCTTAGGAATTCTTATAGTGGTAAAATTTTCAAATTTACAACTTGGTCTATAGCTCAAGAATTTCAGCTTTGAGTAAGATAACTGTTATCAACTACAATCTGATCACACTGGTCATGCTCAATTATTAACTAGATGATTGTTTCATATAAACTCAGGATGAAGCATCTGGATCATGATATGTTTTAACAAATTTTATATCCCATTAAAATTTGAGATGTAATTGGGTTTAGACTCTCTCATTACATTATCTATATATGTCCTGAAGAGTGTAGGTACTAATGATAATGAAGTTCATAAACATCCATTTTTATATGATTGCAAACTTCTTAAATGTCAATGTTTATGGTGATCATAGAACTTATACCTCATAAAAATAATATTTGATGAGGATTAACCTTTCCAATGATGGTATTTGTGTCCCAAAGAGTATGGTTGGTAGAGATTAGTAGGAAAACTTAACATTGATTAGCCAAATACTTAAACTTGATGCTCTGCTCATGAGAAGTGAAACATGGTTTTTAAGAAGCAAAGCCCATGACTTTGAGAAGCAAAAGTTCTATCATTTTGTAGGATGAATTCATTCTCAAGACACATCATTGAATGAATACTGTATTAGAATTCATGCTTAATCTTGTCTTTTTCTCATTCTAGGTACGTCAATCGTGCATTGTATCTTTTGCATTTAATGTGTGGGTCATCTCATCCGAATACGGCAGCCACCTATATTAATGTAGCAATGATGGAAGAAGGCTTGGGAAATGTTCATGTTGCTCTTAGATATCTCCATGAAGCTCTCAAATGCAACCAAAGACTACTTGGAGCTGATCATATACAGGTAAACTATTATATTAACAACTGAGAGTAAAGCAATTTGTCTGTTCATCATTTAATTAGCTGTACTAGATTGAATTATGTCAGTTGCTAAGATTGAGTGACTACTCTACTGTATTCACTGAATGAACTGAAACTTTAAATCTGGATTTTTGATTATGAAGTTGAGCTCCTTTCCATCCAAATCAACCCAAAAAAAATCCCAATCTAAATTCACTGGAAGTAGACTTGGAAATACTAAGGTTCATGTTTAATGTATTTTTGGCTTCTACAGACTGCTGCCAGTTACCACGCCATTGCTATTGCTTTCTCTTTGATGGAAGCTTACTCCTTAAGTGTTCAGCATGAACAAACTACACTACAAATATTACAGGCAAAACTAGGGTCTGAGGACCTACGTACACAGGTAATTTGATGTTTGATAATTTTATGATTAAGTCTGATTGTATTAGTGATTATTGGTCTTCATATCTATGTACAATGTCTTCTGTAGGATGCGGCTGCATGGCTTGAGTACTTTGAGTCGAAGGCTCTAGAGCAGCAAGAAGCTGCACGTAATGGTACTCCTAAGCCTGATGCATCAATATCCAGCAAAGGCCATTTAAGGTATAATCTACAAGCAAAATAAATACAGTTGAATATCAGTCCATGTTGTTCAATAGATAGTTGATTATGCGATGTGCAATTTGAGACGATTCAAAATTTTGAACTATAACTCAAAAGTTTGACTAATCTTTAGTTAGCTTGCATTTTGCTGTTAAAATTGTTGGACACTTTTTAGTTATGTTACGGACTCGAAGGTGAGTGTCGGATACAAGTATGTGTCCTACACAGGTATACTTGATTCTTTTAAATTTTTTTATTTATTTATATATTTGGAGAATTATACCCTCGTACCCATGTCCAAATATGTTTCGGATACAGGTGTCAGATACGAGTACTTTAAGAAAAATGAAGAGTTCGGGTAACATAACTTTTAAGTTGTCATTAACCTTTTGGGAATGAATGAACTTCCTGAAAGAATATGATTTACTCCCAACTCCCAAGGAAACCTCTTATATTTGATATAAGTTTAATTGTGAAGTCACCTTGTTTTTATCCGCCTCTTCTCTTTTAGTGTTATTGTGTTGGTAAGAATTATTTACAATAGTTTCTCATTTTGGATGAAGTGTATCGGACCTTTTGGATTATATAACCCCAGATGCAGATATGAAAGCAAGAGATGCCCAAAAGAAAGCAATAGTTTCTCATTTTTTTATTTATTTTAATTTATAAATTATTTTGATATTATATGTTATTTTATAAAAAAGGTTATAATTGAAATTTTTTATTATAATAAATTCTTTCCTTTTCTTTCCACTCTTTAACCAAACAATGGTTATTAGAATTTCTTTCCTTTATTAATTTTAACTATGCACTATCCAAACAAGAGGTATATGTATCCTTTCTTTTCCTCAACCTTTCTCTCTTTTACTTTCCTTTCTTTTCCTTTTCTTTCCTTTATTATTGTGTATCCAAACATAGCGTAACTAATATTCCCTTTCTGTCTTTTTGGTTACTTATCATCTTCATTGACAACATATCTAAGTGAAGTTTTTCCCTTCAACAAACAGATTAAGGGCAAACCGGGCCAAAACTGGGAGACAGTCTCAGTAGAATATCAGAATGACGAGATTTCATCACCAACTTATCCTGTTATGGAGAACTCAAAGTGATAATGGAAACAAATCTGAAGCTCAATTCATGGAATCTGGTAATGAAAAACCTGATTCATTTCTACCAGATCAATCAGTGCTGATTAAAAATGTTGGCCAAGAACAGGATGACACCTCACATGAAGGATGGCAAGAAGCTGTTCCTAAAGGTCGTTCACCTACAGCTCGTAAATCTTCTACTTCAAGGAGGCCTAGTCTAGCCAAATTGAATACAAACTTTATGAATGTGTCCCAATCCTCAAGATACCGGGGAAAGCCCAACAATTTCACATCTCCAAGAACAAACCCCAATGAACCTACTGCTTTAGCTGGACCTAGTCCTGGCTTGAAAAAGTTCATTAAAAGTTCAAGCTTCAGTATAAAGCTAAATAACCCAAGCAGCACAGCCGATGGAGTGGAGAAACTGGTAAACCCAAAATCAGCCCCAGCTAGCCCAGCTTCAACTGATCAAGTTACCAAGCCTACTCCAGTAGCAACTCCAATCAGTGTGCAGGCAGCTGGAAAACTGTTCTCATACAAGGAAGTTGCTTTGGCCCCAACTGGGACAATTGTAAAGGCAGGGGCAGAGCAGTTAGCCAAAAGGAAATCCTTTTCCAGAACAAAGCGCTCAGGCAAGCCAAGAGACAGCGGAACCAGATGTCACACCTAGTGATGTGGCAACACTAATGGTCACCAGAGAAGAAGTTCCGAAAGCCACTGGAGAGAAAGAGTTTCTAGGTTCTGAGATAGAAATGAAAAGCACTGCTAATGAAGGGAAAAAAGCTCAGACAAGGGAATCAGTGATGATAGAAGCTTTAGCGGAAAAAAAGGGCACAACAATTGAAGACATAAAAATAGAAGCTGGGATAGTAGAAGTCAAAAGTGATGTTGACACCACAAAAACAGAAGCTGCAAATGGATTTGCACATCTGATTCTTGCAAGGAATCAAATAGTGTTAATTGAAAAATTGAAGAATTAGAAATTGGATCTTTAGACAAATGCCAAGTTACATGTTCCAATGCAGAACCTTTGGCTGTTGTAACTGAAAATACAACTCAGTTTCCAGAGAAAGAGGCCTTTATTCCACAGGAAAAGTGTTAGATGAAGATCCTAAGAGCTACCGAGTGGTGAAGTTACTGTTAAACAGTTGCAAACTGAAGGAGAAAAGCAAGATGAAGCAGAAAATGATAAAAGAGACAACAAAGAAACTTTCTGCAGCTGCACCCCCATTTAATCCGTCCACAATTCCAGTTTTTAGCTCAGTTACAGTTCCTGGTTTCAAGGATCATGGAAGAATCCTGCCAATGCTACAAGTCAACTCTGTCCGTAGATCACCTCATCAATCTGCGACAGCTAGAGTTCCATATGGACCTAGGCTCTCTGGAGGCTATAGCAGATCCGGAAATCGGGTCCCGTACAACAAGTCTAGCTACCACGGTAGTGAACATTTTGGAGAAGGGAACCACTACTGTCCTCCAAGAATAATGTGTTGTAAGAAATATATGCTATATACTGTGAAATAAAAACAGAAAGTAAAAGAAGAACTTGATATATATATATATATATATATATATATATATATATATATATATATAAGCAGATTACAACAAATATGCAAAATCGAACAAAGACACTTACAGTAATTGATTTGAAAAAAATCAATATCGAGTCAAGGTTAGACCTCTAACTTTAAGACGTTTTTTGTCTGTCTAAGGTGTTTACAGTATCGATGCAAATCGTCTTCCAGGTTTTCTCGATATACGTTGCAAATGAGAGCACACCCGGATGCAACACAGCGAACAGAAGAATGTTGAAATCTCTCTCTCAGAAGACAAGAATATTTTCGGTGAATTAGTGAGTAGAAACAGATACAAACACTCCTATTTATAGATATAGAGAAGTCTGTTCGGTCAGACACATCTGTTGGACAGGAACCGGTTCGGTCAAAAGACAAGTCTCTTCCAATGAACCGGTTCAATCCAACAGGCAAGACATAACAGAAAAAGGCAAAGAACCGAACAGACACATTCTAGAAGAAGAATTATTCGGACAAACATAAAGTTGGTTGGTTTTGAGCTGGTTCGGTTGCTTGGTGTTGAGCTGGTTCGGTTTGGACAAAATTAAGCCGGTTGGACAGTAAAAAATTAATTACTGACCCAAACCTAAATCGGACCCGACTCGACCCAACCCAGCCCGGCTCGGCGGCGCGCGCATGTGGTCCTGCCCAAGTTGTGTAGGTCCTCACCCTCCACAAAAACTTGGGTGCCCCTTGGGGCCCAACCCATCATGACACTCTAGCTTATATAAACTATAAGCTAAAGTCATTCTTAGTCCTACGTGGGATTGACTACCACACATACCTTCAACCAACTTTCCTTCCTCTTCAAGTGGGTAAATAATGAGACTAATTTCTCATTCACTTTGATATCATTTGTGTACGTAAACGTACACCGTGTATCTTACTACGACAACCTACGTATTGGAATACGTATTTCGTATATATACACACTTAATATATACTATGATATCTAACAATCCCCCATATGAATGAAAATTGTCTGAATAAAACGACAAACTGACTCGGAGTACGAGAGAGACTTTGTTTGAAGAGTAATTGCATCAAGATAGGTAGCTTTTGGCTTTGAACCCTCCATAGTGAATAACTATCGGATTTACTCGGCTAACTAGTGAACATGATGTCTTGAACTATTCAGCCTTTAGTGTAAACCAAGACAATAATTATCACATAATTCCCCTTCGAACATCTTCGGTTCTCACGGTTGTGTCCATTTTGGCCTCGGACACTTCCTGGTTTCTTATGAGTACTCTAGAGGATTTAGCCTGATCAATTCTCATAGAAGTGGCCACGTTTCTTACTCATAATAGGTGATTGCTCATTAAGAGTATCCTGCAATACCCCACTTGATTATTTATCAAGCTATAAGAATCATTAAAAGCATAGCTTATCCTATCTTGCAGGCAGCACTAAATTATCATAGGAATGGATAAGAGTGTTTAACTCTTTTAGTGCTTACACACAGTTACATAATTTAGTTGTCCCTTTTGAACCTAGATCTTGGGATCTCTAGTCAGCTAGGTTGGGTTTCCACTATGTAACTTTAATTTATAGGCTTAAGACCCATTCCCCTCGATGATGTATTTACTTGCTCTCTCGTTAAACCTTTAGTAAGCGGATCCGCAATATTATCCTTTGATTTTACATAATCAATAAAGAAAATTCCATTTGAGAGCAACTGTCTAACGGTATTGTGTCTTCGACGAATGTGTTGAGATTTACCGTTAAATAAACTACTCTGTGCCCTACCAATTGCAGATTGACTATCGCAATGTATACTTATTGCCGGCACAGGTTTCGGCCAACAAGGAATATCTTCTAAAAATTTCCGAAGCCATTCTGCTTCTTCTCCAGCTTTATCTAAAGCTATAAACTCAGATTCCATAGTGGATCTGGCAATACATGTTTGTTTAGAAGATTTCCATGACACTGCAGCTCCTCCAATAGTAAAGATAAATCCGCTAGTAGATTTAGAATCTTTAGTATCGGATATCCAGTTTGCATCAGTGTACCCTTCAAGTACAGCTGGATATCTTGTATAGTGCAGTCCATAACTTGAGGTGTATCTCAAATATCTAAGTACCCTCACAATGGCCTTCCAGTGATCCTCTCTAGGATTACTAGTAAATCTACTCAGTTTGCTAACTGAGTAAGCTATAATTGGTCTTGTGCAGTTCATAAGATACATAAGACTACCAATTATTCGCGAATATTCTAATTGAGATATTGCGTCACCAGTATTTTTCTTTAGATGTAAATGAACATCTACAGGTGTTTTGGCTATATCGGTATCATTCTTACTGAATTTCTCAAGAATATTATTTACATAATGATCTTGAGATATTACCAAGCCATCTTGTGTTTTAGAAATTTTAATTCCTAAAACCACATCAGCTACACCCATATCTTTCATATCAAACTTACTGGTCAACCAAGTTTTGGTAGCTTTTATGATCTCATAGTTATTGCCTAAGATCAACATATCGTCTACGTATAGACAAGCAATGACATATCCCTTATTCGTATCTTTTACGTAAACGCACTTATCACATTCATTAATACGAAAACCATTTGACAACATTGTATTATCAAATTTTTGATGCCATTGTTTAGGAGCTTGTTTTAAACCATATAATGATTTAACAAGTCTACAGACCTTCCTTTCCTGTCCCGAAACTTTGAACCCTTCGGGTTGTTCCATATAGATTTATTCGTCTAAATCTCCATTTAGGAAAGTTGTCTTAACATCCATTTGGTGTATAACGAGATTGTTAAGAGCTGCTATAGCTATTAACATTCGAATAGATGTTATTCTCGTAACTGGTGAATACGTATAAAAATAATCGAGCCCTTCATTTTGCCTGTATCCTTTTATTACAAGCCGGGCTTTATATTTATCAATCGTTCCATCTGCTTTCATCTTCCTCTTAAATATCCATTTGGATCCTAAAGGCTTATGCCCTTGAGGAAGATCCACCAGTTCCCATGTATGATTTTGCATGATGGATTCTATTTCATTGTTAACGGCCTCTTTCCAGAATTGTGTTTCTAGAGATGACATAGCCTCGTTAAAAGTTTGAGGTTCATTTTCTAACAAATATGTTAGAAAATCTGGACCATAAGTAGTCGGTACTTTAGCCCGTTTGCTCCTTCTAGGTTCCTCTTGTTCCTCTTCATCCATATGTGGATTACTACTCGAGGACTCATGAGTTCTCTTTGCAGTCTTGTTTTCTTGTTTTTCCTTATAAGGAAGAACATCTTCAAAGAACGAAGCATTCCTTGATTCCATTATCGTATTGATATGAATATCGGGAATGTCCGATTTAAATACAAGAAAACGGTAAGCAGCACTATTGTTTGCATATCCAATGAATACACAATCAATAGTTTTAGGTCCTATCTTGACCTTTTTAGGTGGAGGAACGGCTACCTTCGCAAGACACCCTCACACTTTCATGTGTATGTAGTTTGGTCTTAGACCTTTCCATAATTCATACGGTGTCTTGTCTAACTTCTTCTGGGGTATTTTATTTAAAATATAATTAGCTGATAAAATAGCTTCCCCCCACAAGTTCTGAGGTAACCCTGAACTTATCAACAAAGCGTTCATCATTTCTTTCAACGTTCGGTTCTTGCGTTCTGCAATACCATTTTGTTGAGGTGAATAAGGAGCAGTGGTTTGATGGATGATTCCATTTTCCGAACAGAATTCATTAAAAAATGAAACATATTCACCACCTCTATCACTCCTTATTTTCTTTATTTTCTTGCTTAGTTGATTTTCAACCTCATTCTTAAAGAGCTTAAAAGCTTCCAAGGCCTCGTCTTTGCTTTTTAGCAAATAGACATAACAATATCGTGTGCTATCATCTATAAAAGTAATAAAATACTTTTTACCACCTCTAGTTTGCACAAATTTTAAATCACAAATATCAGTGTGAATTAACTCTAGAGGTTCACTACTTCTTTCTATTGAATAGAAAGGAGCCTTAGCTAATTTGGATTCTACACAAATTTCACATTTGTGATTCTTGTCAATGACAAATTTCGAAAGCAAATCCAAATTGCTGATTTTCTGCAAGGTCTTGTAATTTACATGACCTAATCTACCATGCCATAAAGTAGGGGACTCAACCAAGTAAACAAAAGAAATATTATTATTAATAATCTTATTCTTGGGTACAATTGTCATAACATTGAGCTTAAAAAGCCCATCACAAAGATATCCCCTTCCCACAAATATCCCACTCTTGGTGAGTACAAATTTATCAGACTCGAATACGAGCCTAAACCCATTCTTGCTCAGTAAAGAGCCGGAAACCAAATTCTTTCGGATTTCGGGAGCATGAACAACATTGTTCAATGTGAGTTGCTTCCCGGAGGTCATCTTGAGTACCACCTTTCCATGGCCTCGTACCTTGCAAGCCGTAGAGTTTCCCATATATAGTTGCTCATCATTAGCAGCTTCTTTATATTCGGAGAAACTCTTCCTTTCAGAACATACGTGACAAGTGGCCCCGGTATCAACCCACCATGTCTTAGGGTTTTCCACCAAGTTCACTTGTGAAACAACAGCAGCAAGCTCAAAATCATCAACTAGGTTGGCTTGAGCTTTCTTCCTCTTGTTCTGTAGGCACTCCTTTGCACGGTGTCCGGGCTTGTTGCAGTTGAAACAATTTCCCGTGAACTTTCTAAAATCCGTTCCCTTCTTTGCTTGGGAAGAACTTGAACCAACGAATTTCCTCTTGTTGGTCTTTTTCGAATGTTCAACAACATTCGCTTTGGCTTCCATGGTCTGGACCATAACCCTCTTCTTTGAACTACGATTATCCTCCTCGATTCTCAATCGAACAATCAAGTCCTCTAAAGACATCTCCTTTCGTTTGTGCTTTAGATAGTTCTTGAAATCCTTCCACGAAGAAGAGAGTTTCTCTATCAAAGTTGCCGTTTCGAATGATTCACTAAGAGTCATTCCCTCGGCAAAGATCTCATGGAGAATCAATTGAAACTCTTGAACTTGACTAATAATGGTTTTCGAGTCCACCATCTTAAAATCCAGAAACCGGCCAACCACAAATTTTTTTGTGCCGGCATCCTTGGTTTTGTATTTCCTTTCCAAGGACTCCCACAGCTCTCTCGCTGTCTTTATTGGACTATACACGTTGTATAACGTGTTGTCCAAACCATTGAGGATGTAGTTCTTGCATAGGAAGTCAGAATGCTTCCATGCATCTACCGAGGCTACCATTGTAGTATCGGTCTCTCCCTCGTTCAAAGTCGGGGCCTCCTCCCGTAAGAACTTGGCTAGATTGAGGGTGGTCAAATAGAACAGCATCTTTTGCTGCCATCGTTTGAAGTCCTGACCATTGAACTTCTCGGGTTTCTCACCATGTGTTACATGTAGCGGTTGTGGCGCTACGGGCGCTCTAGCAATACCGGTAAATGTTTCAGCCATCTATTATTCAAGAATAATAGGATCAACTTGTATACAAAATATACAAATATAATTATACTACAAAAATAATGTAACTAAGAATAAACACTTGTAATATAAAAATATTACAAAATCTAAATATTCAAAAAATATATATAAACAATATATATTATCACCGAAACAATATATAATATATATATATAGAAACAGTAAGAAAGGAAAAACCCAAACTATATATATATATATTCAAACAAAATAAATATATATATATCGAACAACACAATAGAGTAATATAAAAATATAATATATTAACACTAATATATATTAAAACAAATATATAAGAATATGAAAAAAAATATATATATAATATAAGCAACAACACAAATATATATATATATATATAAATCATGTGAACAATAGCAAATAATATATATGAATAAAATATATATTACAAAACACGTTCACACATGCATGAAGCGGCTCACATATCGTTTATAAACGAAACAAAAAGAAAAACCAAAAGTCGTAATGGTTGTCAACAGAGAGGATGATTTATGCCTTTCTACAAGAAACAAGTATAAACGTTTTGACCGTAAAGAATCGGTATAAGCAGAAAATAAAAGCTTTCACATAAACAAGATTGAATACGACGTTATTAGAACAAATTATTCCAACACTGCTTAAACAAATAATGGCAGTATACGAGCAACAGTATATAACAAAGACTAAAAAATATATATATATATATGAAGCATACAGTAACGAGAACCAAAGCATAGACACAGTATATGACAAATATTTCAAACAAAAAACGTCTTAAGAATGTTGGATGTAAAATATATGCTATATACTGTGAAATAAAAACAGAAAGTAAAAGAAGAACTTGATATATATATATATATATATATATATATATATATACAAACAGATTACAACAAATATGCAAAATCGAACAAAGACACTTACAGTAATTGATTTGAAAAAATCAATATCGAGTCAAGGTTGGACCTCTAACCTTAAGACGTTTTTTGCCTGTCTAAGGTGCTTACAGTATCGATGCAAATCGTCTCCCAGGTTTCCTCGATATACGTTGCAAATGAGAGCACACCCGGATGCAACACAGCGAACAGAAGAATGTTGAAGTCTCTCTCTCAGAAGACAAGAATATTTTCGGTGAATTAGTGAGTAGAAACAGATACAAACACTCCTATTTATAGATATAGAGAAGTCTGTTCGGTCAGACACATCTGTTGGACAGGAATCGGTTTGGTCAAAAGACAAGTCTCTTCCAATGAACCGGTTCAATCCAACAGGCAAGACACAACAGAAAAATGCAAAGAACCGAACAAACACATTCTAGAAGAAGAATTATTTGGACAAACATAAAGCTGGTTGGTTTTGAGCTGGTTCGGCTGCTAGGTGTTGAGCTGGTTCGGTTTGGACAAAATTAAGCCGGTTGGGCAGTAAAAAATTAATTACTGACCCAAACCCGACCCGGCCCAGCTTGGCTCGGCGGCACGCATGGTCCAACCCAAGTTGTGTAAGTCCTCACCCTCCACAAAAACTTGGGTGCCCCTTGGGGCTCAACCCATCATGACACTCTAGCTTATATAAACTATAAGCTAAAGCCATTCTTAGTCCTATGTGGGATTGACTACCATACATACTTTCAACCAACTTTCCTTCCTCTTCAAGTGGGTAAATAATGAGACTAATTTCTCATTCACTTTGATATCATTTGTGTACGTAAATGTACACCGTGTATCTTACTACGACAACCTACGTATTAGAATATGTATTTCGTATATATACACACTTAATATATACTATGATATCTAACATAATGAACCCACATGCAGCTGTGTTTTTACCTGGCCAACCTTGGGTGATTCCCATTAGTTACCCTGTCTCTCCAAATGGATTTTTGGCTTCTTCGAATGGCATGCCAATTTCACCAAATGATTATCCCATGTCCCCAATGACACCAAATTTTGTTCCTGTTACTCAAAATGGATTTCTCGCAACTCCAATAGGATCAGTAGTATCATCAGTTGTTGTAACTGTTGAAATTGGAGCTGAAAACAAAAGTGAAGCAGTCGAAGAGCAGACTCCAGAGAGTTCCTACTTCCTATACAGAAGTTGAAGGTGAAAATCAATCAACTGAGCAAAAACCACCAAAAGATCAATCTTTAGACAATGAAAACAAGCTTCCTGAAAGTGAAGGAAAGCCTGCAGATGTGGTTCCTTTGACTGGTGGTGTTACTGTGGTAAAAGAAGCTTGCAGTGAAATACAAGTTGATGCAAAATTGAGCAAGTGTTGGGGAGATTACAACGACGGTGAAGCTGAGATTGTTGAGGTTACAAGTTGAAGAAAACAAGATTATTTTTGGAAACTAAATGATTTGTCCATAGCAAAGGGTTGTATAGCACTAAAGTTACAAGAGACAAGTAGTGATAAACAATGCAGAGCCACTAGAGACGGGCAAGGAACATACCATGAACATCATCTGTTGAGTAGTTCATTGATGACTAATACTTTTTGTTCTTTTTTTACCCAAATTTTTGGTTATTTTTCTGCCATCACTTTCATTGGATGTCAATGAAAACATAAAGAACCATGGAATAATTGTATCTTTCTAGGTAGTTCTCCTAGGAATAATAATTTCATGTAAAATTGACAATAAAAAACTGCAGTTTTTTTTTTTCTTTCTTGTAGAATATAATGCAATAGCAACATTATATTTTTAGCTTTCGAGCATTAAAAGTGTATGTCTTCAAGCTGAGCCTAATCCATAACAAATGAAGAAAAGATTTAAATGATGCAGTTTGAGATTCCAAATCTAGGGGGGAAATCAGTATGATGAGCAATCAAATATAATTTTGATGTCACCAGTACAACAACATGAAAACAACAAAGAAATGTCCCTTATCATTAACATAGTCTACCTAACTGTAGAATGCTAATACGCACAAGTTGCTGATTCCTGACGAAAATCCATAATCACTAGGGTGGCAACACTATGAGCAAGTGCGGCGAGAACAACAAATACATGAAAAATCTGATGGCTGTGCCCTGCAATATCAAATGCACCAGGCTTCCACCGCTCAGGTATTCTGCTAGTGTAAACTGCAGCTCCTGCAGCATATAGAAAAGCCATGGCAAGCTCATATCCAAGGGATACAAATATATGCGGATGGCCCCAGTGCAAAGCAACTGCATGTGCTGCTGGGATCAACCCTGAGAAGCCCATTGTAAGAAACAAGGTAGCTCGAAAAGATCGAAAACGTGGCGCTGAGAGAGCAGGTGCTAATAGAGTGATGATGGCAAGGACTCCCAGCACTGTTATGGATGTGAGATAAAAAAGCCGTGAATATGGGTGGCAGAAGAAGGCATAGTAGATGGGGGCAAAGAAGGAGCAGACTATCATAAGAGAGATGCCAGCATAGTCTAGGCGCCAGAAGAAGAGGTTAAAGCGTCTGGAATGGCAAGCAAAGAGGTGTGAGACCGAGCTGCAAACCAAGCAGCCCATTGCACCAGACAAGAAAACAAACCAGGGCCATTTTGGAATAGGGTTATAGCCATCTTCTTTCTTCAAGTCAAAGAGAGGTGGCTGAGAAATGTGCCTGAAGTGTGAATCCTGCAAGGAAGCATCAAAATAATATGCATTAGAGTTCCTTCCGATAATTTACTGCTCCTATATATTAAACTGAAGTGGCAAAGCATATTGAAGAAAAGATTGAAATTACAGTATTTAATGCAAAACTTATCTGTTGACAGATATCACATCTTTTTGAACTGTTATTTAAATGGTTGAAGACAGCAAATATACCAAGGCCTAATGCTTCAAACAAAGGCATAGCATAATTACAAACTTCCTCGAGGTTCTTTTAACCTACCTAATATCTAAATTATAGAATTTTATTATATATTTTATAAATCTTGAAAAAAAAAATTGTAATTAAACCCTAATCGGTCAATTTAAACAATATTAGTTTTGGACTCTTGATTTTTCTCGAAGAATTTGTGTGTCAACAAATATATACGAGAGACATAGATCAATATTGAGAGTTTGAGACAACCAATATTATCGGTATCGTATCAGTACCGGTGTTATTGACTGATACATATACGTTACTAGTATTGTATCATTCCGATTTTTGTACCTATCCCTATCAACTTTAACGGTCTGTACTAGTCTGTACCGATCGATATAAAATTTTGATTTTTTTATTTTTCTAAAAATGTATTTACTTATTTGATTCTTTTAACTCATTCCTAATACTTTTTCTCTCGTGACTATTTTATTTTTTTCATAATTTTAAAATAAAATATATCATTAAATTAGATTATTGAATCTGATTAATAATAATTTACTAATATTTATAATTTTGAAAAATTATATTTGTATATAAACATATAAATTTATGTAATTGAGGTATATTTACCTATGTCAATCGGACTTGTATCTGAGTGTCGGATACGGATTTGTGTCTAACATAGGTATGTTCAAGTTTTTCTAAGATTTTCATGTATTTGGAGGGTCTTTGGAGGATCATATCCCCAGACCCATGTCCGGATATGCGTCAGATACGGGTGTCGAACACTGGTACTTCAAAAAAAATGAAAAGTCGGAACAACATAAATATTTACATGTGTATATAATATATATATATATATATATTATTAGAGAATTTCGAAATGAGTTATATATATGTATGAAAAAATATTTGAAAATTTTTGATCAACCCAATACGGTTCGACGAAACACATTGATATAGGTACATACCAATATTAAAATAAAAACGATACAATCATTGATAACTACTTTACACACTTTACACACGACCAATAAATGTAGGAAAAACTGTAAAAAAAATTAAATATAGTCAAGACAAATGTTAATATCCAACACAGCCAGAGTTTCAATATCATAGGATGAGACGATGTCAACAACATCATAAACTTCAAATTTTGTGTACTACTCTTCATTTAGCAACCAAGTCTAGAAAAAATCATTATACAACCAATAGGGCATAATTTCAATAATATTGCTTTTATTTAGGATGATTAATAAATTACAGCTTGACGCTCGTGAATGTATACGTCAAATGTTATGAATTACTAGTAGTATTTAGTAAGCAACATACATCCAGAAGATTTTTTTTTTGGAATAGGTCTAAATTTATGATTCTGTTTAAAATGAATAGATGATGATCAAATCTATAACTTAATTTTGATCAAATGTAATTTAATTATTGTACTTTTTAATTTGATTTAAAAAATACAAAACACAAAATATATTTTACAAAATATTTTAATTTTGACCATTTTTAAAATAATAAAATAACACTTATTCAAAATTGGATAGTGAATTTAATCACCACTTAAATAGTAAATTTAAATCTTATTCTCAATTTTTTTATTAAAAAAATTTAAAACTACATCCAAGAGCAATTACTAGCGGCCATCGTCCCGATGAGTAATCACGTGAGGCACTGAAACTCTCGAAGCAGCAACTTTTAGGAGTACTTCGAAAAGTCGTGAAATACAGATTTCTTCTTGGATAAATCTAAACAAATATGCTTTTAATAATTAAATAATTATTAAATAATTTAATAAATAAAAATTATTTAAAAAAATTAAAAATTATTAAAAAATATATTGTAAAAATAAAATTATCTTTAATGAAAAAATTTCATATTTTTTTCTTCTCTTATGTAAAAAATATATAATTTTTTAAATTTTAATAAAAATAAATTTAAAAAATAAAATATTTAAATATTTATCTTTTTAAAATTTTTAAAAAATAATAATTGTAGAAATATTAGTATTATTATTTTTTAAAATTTTTAATTAAAAAAAGTAAATTAAAAAATTTAAATATTCATTTTTTATTAAAAAATAAATTAAAAAAAAAAAAAAAAAGGAGAATTTTTTTTTTTATGAAAAGTAATTTTATCTTTATAATTTTTTGCCAACAATTTTTTATTTTTTATTTTTAAATAATTCTTACTCGTTATACTATCTAACAATTATTATATTATTAATGATATATTTTTCAAATTTACCTTTACTAAACTCAAAACTCAAACCCATACATTTCAGTTCCTCAACCAATGGAATCAATCCCTTATTTTTGCAAGATGATAATATTTACAAGTTGTTAAAATTAGTTAAAATTATATTTTAAAAATATATATATATTATTTAATATTCTAAAATATATCATTTTTATTTTATTATTAATACGTATCAATACGATATGTTTTGACATAACATTTTGAATTTATCAATATTTTTTAAATATTTATATATATATATAATCAATTTTTAAATTTTTAATAAAATATATATTATATATATATATATAATATATCTTCATTACATATATCTATATATTTATATGTTAACATATATTTTTCGAATTATAAATATTAATATTCAAAAATTTTAAAAATATTCGAAAATATAATAAATAATTATTAATCAAATTCAATAACTTAATTTAATGAATATATTTTATCCCAAAAAATCAATTAAGTTAAAAAAATCAAAAACTAAAATAATAATTTACCAATTTTTTAAAAAGTGAGACGTAAAAACTAATTTGACTGTACTCTAGTATTTTTTTAAAGTTAAAATATTAGCAATATATATTAAAAATATTATTATAAAAATAAAAAGACTCACATGGTGTGCCCCACTTGGGTTTCTATCTCTGACTGTAACCCACCTAACCTAACTCAACAAAACTTGTTGTCACGTCCCGCCCATTTCCCTTCCCTTCTTCACATTTCCCAATCTTCTTTTTGTTTACGTATTTATTTATAAAACACAAAATTTCCAAAATAGGAAGAAAAAAAAGCAAGTTTTAAGTGTTAAATAAAAAATGAAAAAGAACTGACCTGAAAGATATTATGATTATTATCAGAGGCGTTGACATCGTTCTTCATCATCATCAGCGGTCCTGATACTTGAGCTCTGGAAACATCCCCACGCAAAAATTAGCTTTCTTAATTTAGAACTAAAACCCAAAAAACCCAGACAAAAACTTAAAAATGACAACCAAGTCCTTACCTAGAAAAACTGGTGATCAAACCTCCACCTCCCAACTCCTCCATGGAACTCATCACCGTTAATCCAACGAATATTAAAAACCCTACCAAATGACTACAAAAATGATAATATATGATCGTAGAAAAAGAATGAAAAGACTGAAATTTGTGAGAATCGGATCGAGTCCCTTACGTCCAGATATTTAGCGTTTCGTTGTGCCATGAGAAAACGCTTAATACAATGTCCTTCAATGGCCATTCGCATCGGTAATAATCCAAAATGAACTCGTTATCTTTCAAATACTCAGGTAACTCATCGTATTTCACAAATTTCCTCTTAAATCTCTGCTTCTTCTTCTTATCTTCTTCACCTGAGTCAACTCGCTCGATTTTGTTATCATCATTCTTCACCGCCGCAACTTTTCGATAACGATGATGATGATGATTTTGCATGTTTCTTGAAAGTTTACCCAAACGCCTAGCGCCTAGACGGGGAAAAGCCTCCGGGAATTTTACCGACGAGGAATCCAAACCTTTTTTTTTTTTCTTTCTGGGGAGAGATAATTTTAGGCCTTTCTGCTACAATTCTGTTTACGAATATATAGGGAAAACCAGAGAAAAAAAAAAAAAAGATAAACGCGGAAATTCTTTTTATATTTTTGCTTTTATTTTTTTATTTGCTTACGCATGAAACTATTTGATAAATAATATAATTTAAAGCACTTTTTGATGAATAGGTATTAGGTTGCAGGTGTAGTTTGACTGTGTCTGATTATTGCCCTCAGGTTTTATTTAACTACTAAATAAAAAGCAATTTCGTTGTAACTTGTAACAGTTGTTTTTTTTTTTTTTTTCAAATAGATTTTTTTTTTTTTTTTTTTAGAATTTCGAATTGAAAGATAGGTACTTTACTTTCCTTAGGTAAGAATTTTATAATAAATTACTTTTCTCACCCCTTTTGACTAAACCTTGCACATGGTGAACCATGTAAAATTTTAATCACCTATCACGCCACCAAATTTTTTTAAAGTTATTTTTTTTGTTAAACTAGATAGTATTTTTTTTTTTTTTTTTTTGCAATTCCATAGTAAAATGGTTATTATAAGTAAATAAATAAATATTATTAATTTTGAGTCATAATTGTTTTATATCAAAATAAATAAAATGATATTCATTTATTAAACTCAAAATTAGACATTACAATTTATATATTCACGTTGTATTCGTATTATTTTATATTATAATTATATTTAAAATATTATATATTTATATAAATTTTGATACATTAATAATATATATTATATAAATTTTAATATGTTGATATATTCGTATAATATTTATATTATTTTTTCGTATCATATCATATTTTACTTATTTTTTATATTATATTCATATAAAATAATCTAGGATTAATTTGAAAAACATGTCCTCAATAGTCACTTTATTTTTAAATGGTTTAATATGTTAGAATTATTTAAAAAAGAGAAATGAAAAAGTTAAAAATTATTAGAAAGGATATTGTAAAAATAAAATTGCTCTTACAAAAAAAAAATCTCTTTTTCCTTTTTTCCTCTCATTAAGGTAATATTATTTTTTAAAAATTTTAACTGAAAATAATTTAAAAAAATAAAATATTTAATATTTAATATTTTAAAATTTTAAAAATAAAAAATTTAATTTTTTATTATTTAAAATTTTTTAATTTAAAAAGTAAACTAAAAAATAAAAATATTTATTTTTTAAAATTAAAAAAAATTATTTTCAAAAAATTTATTTTTTTAATTAAAAAATAAGAGAAAAAATAGATTTTTTTCATTAAAGACAATTTTATCTTTATAATATTCTTCATAACAATTTTTAATTTTTTTATTTTTAAAAAAAATAATTTTAACATATTAAATTATTTAAAAATAAAATAACTATTAAAGATATATTTTTTAAATTAACCCTATAATCTATATCGTCCTAAAATTATCAAATCTACTAAAAAAACAAATGCACTGACAAAAGCCCAAATCTACTAAAAAAAATAATGCACTGACAAAAGCCCTTGTTAACAGTCATAATGTCATATGACACGACTTGGCTTCATTTTTAAATTTCTTGTTTTCAAAATTCAAAGCAAATTAATCAGTAACGTGTATAACTGTATTTCTTGTTCCCGGTAAGCAACACCCTGCCAAATTAATGAAAAATTTTAAGTAAAATTCTTTAAAATAAAATTTTTGTAGGTTTTATTATATATGTAATTTATCATATTTATATATAATTTGTATCATATTTATATGTAAAAAAATTATATTATTTAAAAAATTACATAAATACATGACATATTTGTCATGTTTATATGTAAATTTTTTTACATATAAACATGACAATTTTATGTAATTTATTATAAACATTTTATTTAATTTATCATGTTTATATGTAATTTTGTCATATTTATATATAATGAAACCTATTTTAAGCTCACCCTAAAGAACTTACCCTAAAACTCTGCTTCCAAAATTCATGCCCATAGATTCTTTAGCAAAAATATAAGGCAAAAAAAAAAATGTTACTACTACACTATCCAAAAATTAAACCGAACTTTGGCAAAAAAAAAAAAAAAAACACTAAGCATTACTATTCTCAGTTTTAAGAAAAAAAAAATTATATATACCATGATCACCTAAATCTTTATTTATCATGATTTTAACAAATAGTGTTCTATTCTAACTGATGTAGATATTTTGTATACAAGGGCATTTTAGTCTTTCACCTTGGTCAAGAGAGACAAACAAATGGCTCAACACCACCTCAGACGCGCACTGGCAAGCTAGGCACACCTGACCCATGTCAGGCGTGATCACCGTTGGCTGCCTCATATCGGACAACTAACCCTGGACGCGTGTCAACCATGCATGACAAGGGACGTATTGCGTCAAGCTAGCCAATCTGATTGCACCACGTTTCTCTTTCTCTCCCCTTTTTTCCATTTCTTATATAAGGCAGCTCATCTTCCAGGTAAGGGGGCTCTCTCTTTGGACTCTCATTTTCCTTTAACCTTTTACTTTCTACCCACCTCCTTCACATACTGACTTGAGTGTCGGAGAGCCAACGCGGGAGCCACCTCCGGCCTCTCCTGACGTGTTTTCTTCCTCTTTTAAGTGCATGCCCTCAGATCCATTCCTGACTCAAACATTTGGCACGCCAGGTAGGGGACGCTTTTGAGTATGGAACCTAGAAAGAAAGTTGTTGAGGATGGAGAGAACACCACCAACTTCCGAGCACTTCCATAAAGAATCAACGACACCATAAACACTTAAAACAACGATATTGACCCATGACCTCGTCCCACGAAGGAGCAATTTGACTTGCTTAGTCAAGAGCTACAAAACCTCACCACGCTTACAACAGAAAGAGCCTACCAAAACCCTAAGAGACCAAGTTCAAACTCAAAACTCCACATCACCTAGTGAAAGCAACTCTGGCTCCTCTACCCTACTAGAGGTCTAAGAAAAGGTGGGTTCTAAAACCCACAACCCATCAGCCTCCAAAAAGGAAAAAAAAAAAAAAACCAACCAACTTTCATCCTCAGATGAGCAAACAACCAATCTAGGACTTGAGGCATGAATGGAGTCGAGGGAGATGTAAATGAAAAGCAAAGCTTTGGTGCATATGGATGAGCTAACGTTGCTCATGGAGGAGGTCAGTCGCTTTCAGCCTTCAATCGATTTTCAAATACCCAACATTAAGATTTACGATGGTACTTCTAATCCTTCTATCACTTAGAATTATTTTATACTAATATGTTGATAGGAGGTTTATGATCATTGATGTGTAAAGCATTCCTAGCTAGCCACCTTAAAAGGAGTTGGTAAACCTTGGTACCTAGGCCTAATACCATGATTTATCTCTTCATTCAAAGAGTTAGGGCACATTTTCCTTACTCATTCCATCATCAGTCGATGTGCCAAGAAACCACGCTGAGCTTGAGTACTATAAAGTAAAAATCGAGAGAATCACTCCGAGAATATGTGATGAGATTCAATGTTAAAGCTACAAAAGTGGATGCTTTCCACTTCAAATTCTCCCTCTCTCAAGAACCCCATAAAACACTCTCAGAGCTCCTTTACTAAGCTGAGAAATATATATATCAACATTGAGGAAACAATGGCCATAAAGACTAAGAAAGATAAGCATTGAAGCGACATGAAAATGGGGGAGAGAGGTTGAGAACAAACAAAGGAGCAAGAAGTTCAACATGACAAGCAGATATTCTAGGGTGAGAAACCTTGAAAGAAAATATGACTACTATAAATTGAATGAGACTCATTGCTAAAATGGCCCAGGTTAATGAGCTAAGATGCTACAAAAGCAAAGCACAAGATATGTGTATTTCACCATGGCCATGCTCATGCTAATGAGAAATGTGTCGACCTCATAATTGAGATAATCCTCGTGAGAAGAGGATAAGATGCTACAAAAGTAAAGCACAAGATATGTGCATTTTACCATGACCACGCTCATGCTAATGAGAAATGTGTCGACCTCATAATTGAGATAATCCTTGTGAGAAGAGGATAAGATGCTCCAAGAGCAAAGAACAATATATGTGCATTTCACCATGACCACGGTCATACAAATGAGAAATGTGTCGACCTCATGATTGAGATAATCCTAGTGAGAAGAGGTTGAGATGCTCCAAGAGCTAAGCACAATAAATATGCATTTCATCGTGACCACGGTTATATTAGTGACAAATGTGTCAACCTCAAATGAGATAGAAAACCTTGTGTGAAGAGGCCAATGAGACAAAGATGCTCTAAGATCAAAGCACAAGCAATTTACATTTCATCGTGACCACGATCACAGTATCGACGAATGTGTCGACGTCATAAATGAGATAGAAAACCCTATGAGAATAGGTGTGCATTGCACCGTGACCACTATCACACTATTAGGGTGTGTTAACCTCAAGGATATGGCCAATTTGATGGTGGCCGAGGTGAGCATAATCGTGGTGATGCACACCAAATATGGCCGACCTGATAATGGCTAAGTTGAGCATAACCATGTTGGTGGACATCAAAGATATAGCCAACTTGACAGTGGCCGACCTAGCATAACCATGCTGATGCACATTTGAAATATGACTGACCTAATGGTGGCCGAGCTAAGCATAACCATGGTGGTGGACATCAAAGATATGGCCAACCTAATAGTGGCCAAGCTGGCATAACCGTGGTGATGCGCATTAAAGATATGGCTGACCTGATGGTGGTCGAGCTGGCATAACCATGATAATGCACATTTGAGATATGGTTGACCTGATGGTGGCCGAGCTAAACATAACCATGTTGGTGGAGATAAGAGATATGAATGACTTGATTGAGAAAGAAGGGGAAATTGAGAACAAGCCCATTGCAGGGATCATCAATGTTATCATTGAAGGGACGTCGACCTTAAAAAAAAAAAAAAAAAGACCAAGGTGCCATTGCCAAAAAGCCTAAGTCATGGTAGGATGAGCCAATATCTTTCTTCAATGAAGATTTAAATAGAATATAATTCCCTTATGAGGACGCCGTAGTCATCAATGTTATGGTATATAATCACATCGAAAAAGAATCTACTTTGACATTAGAAACACTAGCAAGGTAATGTACTATAGTGCCATGAAAATTATGAGCATTTCCAAGGATATGCTGAAACCATATTCAACACCATTCATAGGAACTGAGATGAACAAGTTCCCATGTTGGGAACCATAGCCTTACTAATTACTCTTGAAATCAAATCAAAGGTTGTCACTACCATGGTGGGATTCACGATTAAATTCCATTTAGCATAGAAAATGATCATGGGATGATAAAGCCAAACGACCTTGGAAGCTTTTGGGTCTGCTCCTCATTTGAAAGTCAAGTTCACCACTTCACATGGGATTGGTGAAGTCAAAGGTAACCAACACATGGCACAACAATGTTATATGACAGACCTGAGAGTAAAGAGGAAAGGAAATGAAACACTCACATAAAAATTTTAGATTAGAGGCCAAAGTCATATTACAACAGACATGAACCAACAGATGAACTTATTCAAGTCTCTTTTAATGGGGAAGACTCAAAGAGGTTTATGCAGATCAACTCTAAACTTATGAAGAAAGATGAGCTCATACAGTTGTTAAGGGATATTGTTGATCTATTTGCATGAAAACCTATCGGAAATCCATGGTGAAATGCCCACCTTGGTAATAAATTCACCTAGGCAAATTCGTGTTGGCACAATTTCACCTCGGCATAAATTCAACTCACCCCGATGATCAATTCATCTCGGTACCAATTCACCTTGGCACAGGATCACCTTGGTGGTAAATTCACCTTGGCAGAAGTTCACCTCGACCAAAAGTCACCTTAGCATAAGTTCACCTCAGCCAAAGGTCACCTCGACACAAGGTTCACCTCGGCATAAGGTTCACCTCAGCCAAAAGGTAACACCGGACAAGCCCATCTAAAGACATAAATTCACCTCGGCATTGAGTCATCTCGACGCAAATCCACCACCACATAATTTCACCTTGGCAAAGCCTCACCTCGGCACAAGGCTCACCTCAGTCAAAAGTCATCTTGGCATTTGTTCACCTCAGCCAAAGCCTCACCTCGGCACAAGGTTCACCTCAACTAAAAGTCACCCTGGTTGTTCGGCACAAATTCCACCTCAGCCAAAGCCTTACCTCGGCACAAGGTTCACCTCAGTCAAAAGTCACTTTGGCATGAGTTCACTTTAGCCAAAGGCTCCCTTCGGCCAAAAGGTAACCTCGGATCAGCCCACCTAAAGACATAAATTCACCTTGTCAAAAAGTCACCTCAGCAACGAGTTGTCTCGACGTAAATCCACCTCGACAATAAATTCACTTTGACATAATTTTACACCTCCAAAATTATCGACCTAAGTTTGACAACGCAAGAATGGTGAATTTATGCTGACCTAAGATCATAATTGAACTTTGATTCATGAAGTTCATCTAGTCTAAATTATCAGACTAGTTGAGGGGGGACAGAATGATGTAGATATTTTGTATACAAGGGCATTTTAGTCTTTCACCTCGGTCAAGAGAGACAAACAAATGGCTCAACACCACCTCAGACGTGCACTGACAAGTCAAGCATACCTGACCCATGTCAGGCGTGATCACCATTGGCTGCCTCAAATCGGACAACTAACCATGGATGCGTGTCAACCATACATGACGAGGGACGTACTGTGCCGGGCTAGCCAATCTGATTGCACCACGTTTCTTTCTCTCCCCTTTTTCCACTTCTTATATAAGGCACCTCATCTTCTAGGTAAGGGGCTCTCTCTTTGGACTCTCATTTTCCTTTAACCCTTTACTTTTTTGCTCACCTCTGACCTCTCCTGACGTGTTGTATTTCTCTTTCAGGTGCCTGCCCTCGGATCCATTCCTGACTCAAACACTAACAAAAAAGGAAAAAAAAAAAATTTCATGCATGATTTTAAAAATAAATAAATTATACCTCATTTGAAAAATAAGATATTAAAATATGATCTCGTAAAAAAAGAAAATAAATTTCAATTTATACCACCTAACTTTGGTAAATGTGTTTCTATAATTCCTTATCAATCAACCAAAACAATATTTATTTTCTTCATAAATATAGAAAGAACAAATATATAAGTAATTATGGCCTGTCTGACGCATATTCTATTAATATTGGTACTATTTTTATTGCCTCAATTTATTTCTTCCACTGTTATTGAAAGGGAAAAGGAAAAAGGCAACAAGTTTGAATGCAAATGGCGGTTTCATGATTTAAAATTTTAAATGAAATCATCATGCCCGCCCAGCTAATTAAAATATTCCAATTTCTCTCGACTGATCATAAAGTATAAAAGAAGAAGAAAAAAAGGCCTTTAAATCAAATAACCATTGCAATTTTCGATGCCAATATGCTTATGATCGAGTACATTACAAATTTGAATGCATCCATCTTGGTATATCCTGGGGTGTGTTAGTCACTACAAATAAACTGTTATACACAGACGTTCATAAAATTATCAAAAAAATTAAAAAATTCGTCACAATAAATAAAAACCCTTATATCGTCGATCAAAATGATTATTTTGACAACATTTAGATTGACGGTATATCCTTTATCAATACAGCCGAAATAATTAATGGGTGATATACAGATAGTTATTGTGTGTCGCTATTGTTTTTATTGTCGGTATATCATCTGTTGCATTTGATTAGTTTTTTTATCTATACCAACGAACCGACGAATGCTATTTCTATTGTGATGATCTTTTCTGTCGGTATTAATATAATTGTCGAGTAATGAATAAATCTATAACAACCATTTTTATTACTATATTTAAAGTTTAACATTTAGGGCCGTTTAATCAACTAGCAAGAGGTTGGTTCAATTTATAAGTTCGAATGCAGGATCTTAATCGGTAGCTCATCATTTTTATGTTAATATCGAATGTATGATCTTTTATTGAGTTGAGAAATTGATCAATCTACTTATGTGAACAATCATTCTAGAGGTATATACATCTGAAAAATAAGCCCTCAACATCATAATTAAAACAATGTAAAAAATTAATATAAAAAAAAGTTTTGAAAACGGCTCTTTGAGGTTATTTAGTTAAGATACCATTATGGTGTTATTTTTTTATTAAATTCAAGTAGTTGACAGCTAATTGAGTAAGTTTAGATGGTATGCATATTGATTAGATTTTTGGAGATTTCGCGTTCCAAAAGATTTAAGTACGTAATATCTTTCTCATTGAGTTAAGTAGATAGAAATTGAAAAATTAAGAATAGATTAGAAATTAAAAAAAAGAATGTACTAATTAATAATTAATGTGATAATTTTTTATTAAATGAGAGAAGACAATATTACCCCCGCTTTGACAATTTTGAGGCAAGTAGTTGGCTTGTTAGGTCCATAAATTATTTAAGAAGCTAGAGCAGCGGATAGGGAAAGGAAGAATATATGCCATTGCCGACGCTCACACGGCTTGCCATCGTGGTGGAGAAAGGTGGTTGATCAACCGCCACACCTCAATGCCAAAAACACAATAATTCTTCCACATTGAAGGCTAATAAAAGTTTTTTATTTTATTTTATTATATATATATATAATCAAATGCTGATGTTCAAGTACGTTGTTCAACAAACATTTTCACCAGATGACCTTATTCGTTTACCCAACTGCAAGGTTGTCAACCTGTTAGATTATCTGTTTCCTCAAGGTTATGATGATAAGGAGGGCAAAGTTTAATTACGTGGTAAAATATTGAAGGGATCCAAATTAAGTTAGTAATAAACTTAATTATTGATCGGCACTTGGCTTAATTTGTAAGCTTTTGTGTGACTGATCCTTTAAGTTGTATGCTACGTTATTTGGATTTTTTATTTATTTATATTTGATATATGTGTTTGACATATATTTGAACATTAGTAGGGATATAATCTTTCAAATATATAAAAAAAAAAATTAAAAATTGAATATACCCATGTCGGACACATTCATATCCGACACTCACCTAAATCCGAGTATCATAGGTTCCATGCCCCCTTAATTAATATTCAAGAATCCCTAACAACAATTTAAATCTCCAAGTCGAGTCTCAAGCTACCTCAACATTTGAGGTTTCAACTGGTTGAGTCTAAAGCTAGGATAAATTCCTTTCCTTTTTCTTTTACAATTATCTTGGGTTATAGAAAGAATCTCTATCCATAAACAAGGGCGGATCCAAAGGAGGCAAGCAAAGGTCTTGGCCTCTTTAATTCCTCCAAACTTCTTATGTTTGTAACACTCATTTAACTAAAAAAATTGTAGAAATTTATTTTGATCTCTCTAAAAATTTATAATTTGATCATCTTTTATCTCAACCCCTCAAATATAAAATTTTTGGCTTCGTTTTTGTCTATAAATATAATTTTTTCTCTTAAAATTACGAGCCTAAACTTTTAAATTAAATTTGTTCATAAATCGGATTAGGTTCGAACCGCATTTGAATCGAGTCAAGACAGAAAACTAATATCTTTTGTATTTATCCCAATCCAATTCGATCCGAAATATAAATAAAATATTATGATCAAATCCAACCCAAATTATTAAAAAATACCAGACTCGACTCGACCTGTCCAAATTTGAAAACAAACGAAAACAGCCTAAAAATAGGCTTTCATCTTGTGATCAGATCAAACGAATCTCAAGTCTCAACCGTCGGATTAAGCCGTCAATATTTTGTTTCTCGAGAAACCCTTCTCTTCCTTTGTAATCCCTCTAGGCTCTAGGCTTTTCTCGCAGGTTTAAATTTTTTTGTAGAGAGAACATAGTGAAGCCTAGGCGCTTTAGACTAGCAACCGCCTTTTTGTTTAGTTACTTTGTCCAGTAAATTGGCTGCTTTCAATCTAGATTAACAAGACAATATCTCTGGTAATTGGACGGGTTCAGACGGATTTAAATTGGGTTCATTTGAATTCGAATTTATTTGGGTTCGGGTTCATTCGGATTCAGACTCATTTGGATTTGGGTTTAGGTTTGGTTCGGGTTTGTTTTACATCATTTTTATTTTATATTACATGTAATAATTTTTACATAATTTAAATATTTACTTTTAAAAATAAATTAAATATTTTATTATTATTTTTTAAAAATAATCTTTTATTATAATATGGTATTTTAATTATATTTATTTTTTAAAATCAATATTTGTTAGTACCAAAAGAATATAAAATTAATTTTTTATATAAAATAAAATTTTAAAATAATTTATTATAAAAAATATGATATATTATAAATTAATCATATTAATATTTAAAATAATTGATTTGATGAACTCAAATTTCAACATGTAAATACATTGTAATTTATATTCACTACAAAATAAGAGACTTTTAGGGATGAACCCTAGAATTCAACTTTGAGGCCTAAACGAGCTTGGACTACCCATTTACAAATATAGGCGGGCTTGGGCAGAATTTGAGACCTATATTTCGGGTCGGTCCGGGCTTGGGCAAGTGAATATGGTGTTGATACCAAGGTAGTCAGTACCGTACAGATGGACGTACCGTTTTTGTTCTGATACTGGTACGTACTGGTACCGGTGTGTTTCGGCGTACCGTTTCGGGTTTATCAGCATTTTTTAAATATTTTTTCATATATCAATTTTCAAGTTTTTTAATAAAATATATATTATATACACATGCAAATATAAATCCATTACATGCATATATATATTTTTATACAAATAAAAATTTTTAACTTTTAATATCTTAAATTTTTAAACATCAAATAGGTAAAATAAATATTAAAATGTATAAATACCCAATTTTGTCCGGGGCATTTGAATTGTTGGTATTGGGTTACCTTTTGGCCCTATGCTCAATTATTATCCAAAGACCCAATTTGGATCAAGTGTTACCCAATCCATTATTTATTTATTTATTTTATTTATTTTTATCTTGTATTATTCAGATAAAACAAAAAAGGATGAGATAAGGGATTTTGAGTCCCCGATGAATAATGGCTCTCTTTGGGTGAAGAGTTTGAATTTGTGCAAAATACGAAAGTTAAATTTAATTTGGATTAAAATTCTTGAGTCTAATTCTCTATATAAACAATCTCAGTCTCAATAATTAGGGGGAGAAAAAAAAAAAAAAAAAAAAAAGAACAGAAGAAGGACGAGCATTACTCTAAAAACGTGTTGAATATGAGCAGCACCCAAAAGGCCTCAGCAAGCACAACAAAGAGAATTAGGGCGAGTGTTACTACAGGGATGTGTTGATTGGTCGGGACTCGGGAGGTTTAGGGGCTTGGGAAACAATCCTACATCATTGCTATTTCTACCAAGGTTGTGTCTCTGGAGTCAAGATAAACAAGTTTGATGATCTAATAGAGAGCATGAAGAGGTGACAAGGAAAAACCGATAAGGTTTAGCTTTTTAGACTTTCTTTTTTCTTTTTTCGTTATTCGTTATTCATTATTTATTATTATTACTTATTATCAAAGTAATATTATATTATTTTTTACTATTATATATATATATATTAATCATTAATATTTATTAGTAATTATTAATTATTTTTAACTATTATATTTATTTTTTATTATTAACTATTAATTTATTTATTAACAAGATAAGTTTTTTTAATTGATGATCGATTATTTTGAAATTAATAAATTAAGATCTTTTCCAATGATGAAATCCGAGTTCACGTTTGGTTGATTTTCAAGGAATTTCTAGGTGAGAGAACTCTTTTAAAAATTCTCCAAAATGAATGAAGGATTTTTTAAGGGATTATTTTCGATATCAATAAAAGTCAAAATTTTATTCTTATAAAATAATTAATTTTCAATGTCTCTTTTTCAAGATAATTTTTTCATAATAAATGCCTAATTAAAATCGAAGGATAAATTAAGATTTTTTTCGATTATGAAATTCAAGAGAGTCACGAATGATTGACTTTTAAGAAATTTCTAGGTGAGAAAAATTCTCTTAAAATTTCTCCAGAACGAATGAAAGAATATTCTAAGGGACAATTTTTGATATTAAGATCAGAATTTATTTTTCGAACAAACATTAATAAAATGTAGATTAATTTTGGATGATTAATTTAAGAGAAATAACTTTGTTAAATAATCTAACTTTTTCGACGACGGAGCCTCTTCAATGGAAAGATCGATTTCTTTTGAATACTCTCGAGGTGAGGAGACGTCTTTTAGCAATTCCCCCAGATTGATGGAAAGGGAGACCTAAAAGATGGTTTTCGATATTTTTTAACTTAAAAAAAAAAAAGATAAATAAGACCATTTTAATTAAGATTTTTAAGTATCACAATACTAATTAGGTACCGTCCTTTTGGATGGGCGTTGCGAGGGTGCTAATCCTTCCTCACACATAATCGTACTCCCGAACCTAGTTCTTATAAGTAGACCAGAACCTATTATTTTTAAGGTGCCTTAGTCAAGCTTAGGATTACTTTAAAGATGATAGATTCGTATAGGTGACTAATCACACCTAGATTAGATGATTAGTGGCGACTCCATTGATTTGAGTCTAGCATGCCAAATTCGCATTTGGCACGTTATGACAGTTTGGCGACTCCACTGGGGATTTTAGAGATCGAGCCATAGATTAGTCTTGTGATACCTTAGGTTTTAAATATTGGTCTTTAAAAATGTTTAATGTTTTTTTATTCTTCTTTTTGATTTTATTATTTTTGATAATTCTTGTTTCTTATACATTGGTGGGAAAAATGAAGGTTTGATTGTTCCTTCGCACACACGACACATTGCATATCATAAAGCCCTATACCTGGGTTCGTCCCTTTTAGGAGGGGGTAAAGTACCTATACCTTCGTGAGGTGATAATCTCCGCAACGGCTAGCGAAACACCTTCAGAGTGTAAAGTACCAAAGCTTTCGTGAGGTGATAACCTCCGCAGTAACTTTGGAAAATACTCTCACCCGAATTGAACCCTTCCAGTTGGAGCCTATAATGGGTGAGGAATGGGGTGCCGAACTCATCCTACATGGTTGATGTTAAGGAGCAATTTGGGGACCTTTTAGCTTGGTCAAATATCCTAAGCCCAGAATATAGATAACACTTAAGAGGCCAACCTTAAGATAGAGACATGTCCACTTGTTTCATAGAGAATAACCCGAAATAGGACACATGAAGGAATGTTCTTGCTTTCTCACAAATTTTTAATATTATTTGTATTTCTCTAATATGTATCTAACTATTGAATTTTGTGAAACCTTTGTGGCCATTACTTGAATTAATTTTATTCTTTCAATTATTTGCATGCATTTGCATCATTTAAATATTTTACCAGGTACATTTTTAACCATGCTCATACATTTACCATGTACATTTTTTAACAATGCTCATGCATTTATCATGTACATTTTTCATGATGCTTATGCATCTATCATGTACATTTTTCATGATGCTCATGCATTCACCATGTACATTTTTCATAATGCTCATGCATTCACCATGTATATTTTTCATAATGATTATGCATTCACCATGTATATTTTCGTAATGCTCATGCACTCATCATGTACATTTTTCATAATGTTGCTGTTAAACTTTGTGAATTTTTTTGATGTTATCATTGAATTCGTTCTTTTATTTATTTGCATCATACATGTGCATTTCATGAAAGCATTTGAGTCTTAAATTTTAAATTGTGGTAATGAAGGGTTCAAAGATAGCTCAAGCAATCAAAGATCTTGGGGCATTCCTACAACATTCGTTCATGGGTTAAAGCAATGACAGAGGAACAGGCTGCTAGGATTCGTTCACGGGTTAAAGCAATGGTAGAGGAACAGGTTGCTAAGATGAACGAAATAGAAAAGGCACAGAATGAAATGAAAGAACAGTTGGCCAAGATGATGAATTTAGTGATGAATTTGAACAAGCAAAATCAGTCACCAGATGATAAAGATCCTACAAATGTGCCTGGTTTAAATCAATTTCGAGCTCAAACTGGGATGCCAATGACATCATCAGCTACTCCACACCAATTCTCAAGATACACTATTCTTGTGTTTGGGGCAAAGAGAGATCCTGTCCAAGTTCCAGACTTAGATGATCCCAAAGAGCAAGAAAGGTTGAAGGTAGTTGAAGAGATTAAGTCTTGTAAGATGAACCTGATTGAAGAAAGACTTCGGGCTCTTGAGGGGTTAGATCTCTATGGTTCCATGGACGTTGAAGGGCTTTGTCTGGTGCCAGATGTAGTGGTTCCGCCAAAGTTCAAGACTCCAGATTTTGAGAAATATGATGGGACTAAATGCCCGATAACCCATGTCACAATGTATTGTAGAAAGATGGCTGCTCACATGCGGGATGACAAGTTGCTGGTACATGTCTTCCAAGATAGTCTCACAGGGTCCGCTGCAATATGGTATGTCCAATTGAATAGAACCCGTATCCGTTCATGGAATGAGTTGGCAAGGGCATTTATAGCGTAATATAGGCATATTGTTGATTTGGCTCCAGACCATTTAACCTTACAAAATATGGAGAAGAAAGCTACTGAAAGCTTTAAAGAGTATGCTCAGAGATGGAGGGACATTACTGCAAGTCCAACCACCTTTCATTGAAAAAGAAACTACAGTCTTGTTTGTTAATACCCTCAAAGCACCATACTATGAAAGGATGATTGGGAATACCACTAAGAATTTTGCAGACATGGTAATCTCCGGGGAGATAATAGAAAATGCTATAAAGAGTGGGAAACTTGAAGCCGGAGAAACATCTAATGGAAAGAAAAATAGGGCATATAAAAAGAATGAGGGAGATTTCCAAGCTGTGACTTATGGAAGGCAACAAACAGGAGGTGCCTCCCCATACTATCCATACTTTGTGTACCACACTTATCCATTAGCACCATCAACCTTCCAACCAAACTTTTACCTTCAAACACCTATTCTTATGTCTGGCCTTGTAGCTAGTCTTTTAGCTCAACCTAGACCCTCAATGAGTAATCAAAGAAGACCTCGAAATAACCGAGAGAGAACCCCTATTGACCCAATTCTGATGTCCTACACTACTTTATTCCCACGTCTCATTGAAAATCAACTGGTTGCACCTGTTCACCTGGAACCTTTGAAACCTCCTTTCCCTGAGTGGTATGATACCGATGCTCGATGTGAATATCATTCTGGAAATTCTGGTCATTCTATAGAAACTTGTCCGGCTTTTAAACATAAGGTGCAAAGCTTGATCAATGCTTGCCTTTTGAATTTTGATAAGTAAGGGGAATCAAATGTCGGTGTTGGTCTGTCTACACGTGGGCATAATGGTGATGAGGTTTAGAATGAATGACTGAAGTTTTTGATTATCCTTGAACTCTTTTTTGTCTTTTAAAGTAATGTAGGTGGATCTTTTTATGTTTAGACTTGATTTATTTTTCATCATTTCAATGAATGGCAAGTTTGATGCATTTTCATTTCCTCTTTCATTTATTATTTTTTTCCTTTTGCCTACCATTTCAAATTTCACCAATGTCAAGTTTTCAAGTAATGAATGTGGTGACAATCATGGCAATAATCTGGGATTCAATTTTGAAAGTTATATCCGTATTAGTGAACTTGAACATATATGACCATACTTTGCCATTTGATTTTGTTGAGATTATTGTGAAAAAAGATGAAAGTTGATATGCAGTTTTGGCATGATTGGAAGAAAATTAGTAAAATTGCTTCACGAGTATATTGAATTGTTGTTGAATTCCTTTACAAGTATGTGGATTCCTTATGGTGAATTTCTATAAGCTTGTCATTTTCAATAAATGTTCTTTGATGGAAATATTCACATTTGAGATGATAATGGCCATCTTTCATATTTCTTTCATAAAATGATAAATTATCCTTTGCTACCCCTTTTGAGCCTGTTGGATTCTTGTTTTTGAATGAACCTTGACCAAGGATCACCCTCCACACCAGGGGGCAAGTATGAAAAAATATCTTTCTAGAAGAGAATGAATGATTGGATCATATTTCTATGCCATGTAAAAAATATCTTATGTTATGGAGGCAATGATAAGATGGATGGAGTTCCAAAATTTTGAACTATTTGTGATAAAAAAAAAACGAAGAGAAAGAAAGAAAAAGCAAGAAAAAAAAAGGGCAAAAAGCAAGAAAAAAAACAAAAAAAAAATATGCAAAAAGAAAGATGCGAAAAGTTTTGAAAATCCTCATTGAAAAAGAAATGATCCATGGCTCGGTTATTATAGAAATGAAAAGAAAGATATGAAGTGTTTTGAGATGAAAATGATCATTGATTTGCAACCCTTAAACACATGTTTGAGCCTATTTTATCCATTCTTTCATAACCCAAAACCCTGGCCTACATTACGTACCTGGAAAAGTCCATTTTGATCAAATGTGAATGTTTGAATTGAAAAACATATATTGAATTAAGACATGTTTGTGGTATCATTAAAGGACAATGCATCTTAGATGCTTAAAGACAGCTTCGAAGAAGAAAGAAAAGGCTTCTTACACTTTGATATGCTCAATTGCCTCCGAGAATATTGAGACGAACACATGATGAGGGAAGTTTGTTCTTGATACTTTGAGAAATAATTAGTTTTGAAAAAATTGCTCTTAAGTCACATGGCCATTGGAGAGAGTATACAACTATTTGTGGAGTTCTTATGAAGTGAAAAGCTTTTTCGAGGGAAGCATTATTTTGAGAAAGACAAATGAAGATGATTTGCCAAATACTGTGGAGAAATGTTTCTTTGAAGGAAAAAATGATGAAAAGAAAGAAAAAAAGAAACAAAAAATAAAAAAAAAAAAGAAAAAGAAAAAAGAGATGAAAAAAAGGAGGATTCAAATTGAAAACCCGAAAAGGGCAGTTTGAGTCATAGGAGAATATCTAAGTTGAAAACCTGAAAGGACGACTTAGGTATAATGAAAGTTAGTTTGAGGATTTCATTGGGGGCATGGTTTGGTATGACAAAACTCAAAAAGATCAAGAACACCAATTGGATTGATTTTTGAAAGTGAATCATGGATTAATCTCAAGATTGTTAACATATTCATTATTTGGGGATGTTGATATCCCATATCCTTGTATAATCCTTTGATTCGCCTATTATTTTTTGACAAATTTGTTCTTTTCCCTTCAATGATAAAGACCCTCTTTGTTCGATTCATTTTGTTCATTGCCATTCTTTGTTACCAACTCTGCATACCCATAATGAATAGAGGAAATGTTGATCCATTATATTTGTTATGGAATTGGAATGATGATTGATAAGTTGAAATACTGAACATAAAAGGTTCATGCATTATTTTGAAAAGAAATGTTCATGCATTAAGTTGGAATTGGAATGATGATGTTCTGGGACAAAATGAAACAATGATGAGAACCAGAAAAGTTTGAAATGTAGACACATGGGGCTTCTAAGCTGAAATATACACTTTGAAAATGGACAAATGCTGCATTTGAGAATGAATAAAATTAGCAAAGGACTAGACCGGTGGATGGAACTTGTTAGCTAGTTTTGAAGCTACATGTTTGGAAATGATACAAAGATGAAATAATGAGTTTGAGAATCATTTTGTTACCATGATTGGAGAGATATGGTGATTACCATGCATTGCATTGCATTTATGACGTTCATTTCATGAATTGCATCACATGACATTCATGACATTCATGGCATGCATTTAACATGTAAGAAAGATTTTGAGTTAGATTTTTGAATTTTGAATTTTGAAATCAAACTTTTTTAAAGGAAATTCTTGGACCTCGGTTGAGATGAAAATTTTGGTCTTTTAGATTTTGCACCTTGGTTGAAGAATGAGGTTAGACCTTGGTAGTAATGAGAGATGAGATTTTTTTCTTCAAGATGAATTGTTTTTCAAAGGTAAGTTTTTTAAGATTAGATTTATTTTATCAAAGACGAGAATGATTTAGTGTGAATCCTTAGCTAAGTGAGAATCTTTAGTTTAGTGTGAATCCTTAATTTAAGTGAGAATCCTTAGTTTGGTGTGAATCCTTATTTTGGGTGCAAATCCCTTAGTTTAGTGAGAATCCTTATTTTGGGTGCGAATCCCTTATTTCTTTATTTTTGGGTGCGAATCCCTTAGTTTAGTGAGAATCCTTATTTTGGGTGCGAATCTCTTATTTCTTTATTTTTGGGTGTGAATCCGTTAGTTTAGTGAGAATCCTTATTTTGGGTGCGAATCCCTTATTTATTTATTTTTGGTTGTGAATCCCTTAGTTTAGTGAGAATCCTTATTTTGGGTACAGATTCCTTATTTCTTTATTTTTGAGTGCGAATCCCTTAGTTTAGTGAGAATCCTTATTTTGGCTGCGAAATTACTTATTTCCTTATTTTTTTGGTGCGAATCTCTTAGTTTAGTGAAAATCCTTATTTTGGGTGCGAAATCCCTCATTTCCTTATTTTTGGTGTGAATCCTTTAGCTTAGTGAGAATCTTTATTTTGGGTATGAATCCTTTAGTTTGAGTGAGAATCCCTTATTCAGGTGAGAAATCTCGTACTTTGGTGTGAATCCTTTATTTTCAAGTTATTTTAAGTTGTGAATCCTTTTTATTGTAAATTTTAAGTTTGTCTTTAAAATGAAAGATTTCAAAGTTGGTGTGTTTTTGAGAGATTTGGTTTGAGAAGGGAAACTTTTAGGTTGAAACTAATTAGAAACAGTAATATTCAATCTATCAGTTTGAAGCCAAGTATAGATGGAGATGAATAATGAGCTGGAGAACTTTTCTATCTTGATTAGAGATTCAGAGAGTTGATATCATTCATACAATGCAGTCATGACATCCATTGCATGGTATGCATCAGCATTTTATTCATGACATTCATGTATTGAATTGCATTCATGCATTATATCCAAGAAAGATTATTTCAGATATTCAGTATGATTTAGACAGGAATTTCAATTTGGAATGTCAATTTGCGAGGTTAGCAATTTCTTTTGGGATTTAAGGTAAGATTTTTGAAGTTTATTTGAAGAAAGCATTTACGTTTGGTGAATTTGCAAATTTCGTTTGGTATTTAAAGTTGATGCCTCGTTAGGAGGAGTTTTTTCATCGTTCAGAATTTAAAGTTGAAGCCTCGGTGGAGGAGTATATTTTCACGTTTGAAAATTTAAAGTTGATGCCTCGATATGAGGAGTTTTTCTTCGTTGGGAATTTAAAGTTGATGCCTCGTTAGGAGGAGTTTTTCATCGTTGGGAAATTTAAAGTTGATGCCTCGTTAGGAGGAGTTTTTCATCGTTGGAAATTTAAAGTTGATGCCTCGTTCAGAGGAGTTTTTCATTGTTGGGAAATTTAAAGTTGATGCCTCGTTAGGAGTTTTTCATCGTTGGGAATTTAAAGTTGATGCCTCGTTGAGAGGAATTTTTCTTCGTTGGGTTTGTTTAAAGTTTATGTCTCGTTTAGAGGAGCTTTTCTACGATGGGATTTTCTTTAAGTACATAGTTTTTTTTTTTTTAATGTTTGAAAACTTAGTAGGGTGTCAACGTCTTTGCACATCCCCTGTTTCTCAAGGAATGCATAAAGAGGGGTAACTGTAGACACTCAATTTTGTGCGGGGCATTTGAATTGTTGGTATTGGGTTACCTTTTGGCCCTATGCCTAATTATTATCCAAAGACCAAATTTGGATCAAGTGTTATTCAGTCCATTTTTTATTTATTTTTGATTTATAATTTTATTTTTATCTTGTATTATTCAGATAAAACAAAAAAGGATGAGATAAGGGATTTTGAGTCCTAGATGAATAATGGCTCTCTTTGGGTGAAGAGTTTGAATTTGTGCAAAATATGAAAGTTAAATTTAATTTGGATTAAAATTCTTGAGTCTAATTCCCTATATAAACAATCTCAGTCTCAATAATTAGGGGGGGAGCAAAAAAGAAGAAAAGAACAGAAGAAGGACGAGCATTGCTCTAGGAACGTGTTGAATATGAACAGCACCCGAAAGGCCCAGCAAGCACAACAAAGAGAATTAGGGCGAGCGTTACTACAAGGATGTGTTGATTGGTCGGGACTCGGGAGGTTTAGGGGCTTGGGAAACAATCCTACATCATTGCTGTTTCTACCAAGGTTGCGTCTCTGGAGTCAACATAAACAAGTTTGATGATTGATAGAGAGCATGAAGAGGTGACAAGGAAAAACCGATAAGGTTTAGCTTTTTAGACTTTCTTTTTTCTTTTTTCGTTATTCGTTATTCGTTATTCATTATTTATTATTATTACTTATTATTTGTTTTATTTGTTCAATTTAAATTGCATGATTTATTTTTATTATTTATTAATTTTTGGACCTAATATTAGTTTTAGTTTTGATGTTTGCAGGTATATTTTTACGAATCAACTTTGATAGGACTATTATATTGTTTTTTACTATTATATATATATATATTAATCATTATTATTTATTATTAATTATTTTTAACTATTATATTTATTTTTTATTATTAACTATTAATTTATTTATTAACAAGATAAGTTTTTTTTTTAATTGATGATCGATTATTTTGAAATTAATAAATTAAGATATTTTCCAATGATAAAATCCGAGGAGTTCACGTTTGGTTGATTTCCAAGGAATTTCTAGGTGAGAGAGTTCTCTTAAAAATTCTCCAGAATGAATGGAAGGATTTTTTAAGGGATTATTTTCGATATCAATAACGGTCAAAATTTATTCTTTTAAAATAATTAATTTTCAATGTCTTTTTTTCAAGATAATTTTCCATAATAAATGTCTAATAAATCGAAGGATAAATTAAGATTTTTTTCGATGATGAAATTCAAGAGAGTCACGAATGGTTGACTTTTAAGAAAATTTTAGGTGAGAAAAATTTTCTTAAAAATTCTCCAGAACGAATGGGAGAATATTCTAAAGGACAATTTTCGATATTAAGATCAGAATTTATTTTTCGAACAAACATTAATAAAATGTGGATTAATTTTGGATGATTAATTTAAGAGAAATAACTTTGTTAAATAATCTAACTTTTTCGACGACGGAGCCTCTTCAATGGAAAGATCGATTTCTTTTGAATACTCTCAAGGTGAGGAGACGTCTTTTATCAATTCTCTCAGATTGATGGAAATGGAGACCTAAAAATGGTTTTCAATATTTTTTAACTTTAAAAAGAAAAGGTAAATAAGACCATTTTAATTAAGATTTTTAAGTATCACAAGACTAATTAGGTACCGTCCTTTTGGATGGGCGTTGCGAGGGTGCTAATCCTTCCTCACACGTAATCGTACTCTTGAACCTTGTTCTGATAAGTAGACCAGAACCTATTATTTTTAAGGTGCCTTAGTCAAGCTTAGGATTATTTTAAAGATGATATATTCGTATAGGTGACTAATCACACCTAGATTAGATGATTAGTGGCCACTCAATTGATTTGTGTCTAGCATGCTGAATTCGCATTTGGCACGTTATGACAAAATGTTAAAAAAATTTAGTAAATTATTATTAATTATGTCCAATAACTTAATTTAATGAACATATATATATTTTAAATATAATTATGAAAAAAATAAAAATATCATGACACAAAAAATATTGAAATTGGTTTAAAAATTCAAATAAGTTAATTTTTAAATAAAAAAAATTAAAAAAAAAATCAAAATCTTGTACCAACCACGGACCGGTACGTACCGGTACTGACCGGTATTGACCGGTACATACCGGTACAGGCCTGTACGACCGATATGAGCCGATACAAAATTGGAACGGAACATCACTGATACCGTTTCGATTTACCTTGAAAACGATCGTATTGACCGGTACGGTACTGATAACTCTGGTTGATACCATACCTAAACCCAGCCCGACTCGGCCCATGAGCACCTTTATACCAAGTGAACCAATCTTGAATTTTGATATGATATGTTACTAAAAGTAAATTATATCTTAAATTATATCAAGGGTAATAAAATAATAATAATTTAAAAAATACTTATCCAAAATAAAGTAAATAATAAATTAATTACAAAATTAATTTAGTTAATTATGTTAAATACTTTTAAATTCTAAAAAGACATAATACTTTTATAAATCCATATTTGATGACTTAATTTAATAATGAGCCTAAGATAACTATATCTATGTTGCAAAGAGCAACACACTTTTAAAAAAAAATAGTTTTTATCTATTTTTTAATATAAGAAATACTATTATACTAGAGATAAGTTAAAATGAATGAATTGTTATTAATTAATTTTAATATATAGAAAATACTATTATACTATTATAAAGGTGTTCTTAAAATAATATAAACAAAAGACAAGTAATATTTTATATTAAAAAAATTTCACTTTTTTAAAATCTTCATGAGTTTAGAATCTTTAGATAGTGGATTCATCAAGATATGGGACATTAAAGTTATAAGTACAAAATATAATTTTATTTTTGATAAAACTATTATTTTATCATATATATATATATAAAATATAAATTAAAATTAAAATTTAATTTTTAATTAAACTATTAAAAAAGAGATTAGAATAAAATTGATACAATTTGATAATTTTTACTTTTAGTATTTAATTCGGGTTCGGGCTCGTGTATTTTCGGGTTCGGATTTTTGACTTTTTGAACAAATCGGGTTTGGACGGGTTCGGGTTTTTCTGGGTGGGTTTTCGGGTTCGGGTTCATTTTGCCACCTCTAATATCCTGGACACAAAGACCCTATTAATAAAATAAAATTATAACTATTTATTATTATTAAATATATCATAATATATTATTCGAGCCGGTCGAGCCTGGCTTGAGCTTAAAATTCTCTACTGAAGGTCCGGCCCGTTTAGAAAATGGGTTTTAAATTTTGTCTAGATTCATTTTTTGGGCCTAACATTTTTGTTCAAGTCCTTCCAAATATCAGGCGAACCTTCGAGTTTAGACAAAAAACCCGACCCTTGAATATGTCTACTTCAAATTAAAATCTCAATTTTAATTGTAATAATCACTTGGACATCCATTAAGATCTGTAGCCAGCCATCTTTAATTCCAATAAAATTCATGACGACCTTGCTTATTGGTCATAAATCCATCGAGGATTACCTTCCAAGCTTAAGAACATTTCAAACTAATCTTAGAGTAAATCACATTTTATTTGTTACTTAAGTATCCGTGATAATTCAAATATGTTGATTAATTATTAGTTAAATTGAAAACAGTTTATTGTTAACATAAAACTTATTTAGCATAAATTACCTTTTTCATCGTCTAATTTTTCGCAGATTTTTATTTTAATCATTCAACTATAAAAATTGGATATACCACTTGGTCAAAGTATAATAACACAGAGGTATCAAGTTTGTTACCTTTTAATGGCTGAGGCAGTCAAAACAGTAACACTTTTAAACATTAGTGATCAAAATGTTATTTTTCAAAATTCGAAGATCGAAATAAAATGTATTAAAGGTTAAATGATCAAAAAACACAATTTATTCTTTTTAAGTTGATTATTTTGAAATTTTAATAGATTTTATAAAATTGAGAATCAAAATATGATATGTATACATTTTTAAGAAGTTCACATAATACAGATTAGATCTATTCATAAATCGGGTCGCGGCCTAAATTTTTTTTATTTTCCTTACACAGGCCGACAGGTCCGGGCTAGCTCATACCACTGTTCAAAATATAATTAAATTTAAATAAAAATATTTTTTATTGATGAAAAATAATTCGGATCGAATTAGAAAAATATTTATCCGACCAAGTTTGTTGGGCCAAATAAATAATACGACCCTTGAACATATCTAATAGAAACTAAGATAAAATCATAATATTTTTCAAAAATCTATGTCAGTTTTCACCAAATTGAAGGGGCTTTGGACATGTAATAGTATACCACACCAGAGGCTTCTCAGGCTCAAATTTGGCCTTTCAAAGCAGGTGGCCTTTTTCGGCCGAAAATAAAATTGGCTTTTAAGAGAATGGAATTTCGAGTAGGCTGAGAGCTCGGTAAGCTTAATGAGGCTCCAACAAAGTTTCCAGAGCCCAAACAGGGATTGGCTTATTAGATTTGAGCTCGATAAAGAGAAACTTAATTCTAACTAGAGGTGCTCCTGATCAGGTCGAACCGGATTTATGTATGATATTAAAATTATATATATTTGTTCAAGTTTGGTCTGGTCCAAAATATGGGCCTCAAATTTGCTCAAGCCCGTTCATATTTTGTAAATGGATAGTCCAAACCCGTTTAGGTCGTCAATATTATTTTATTCTAAAAAAATTTAA
This sequence comes from Fremontodendron californicum, assembly GCA_030761205.1. Classification (NCBI taxonomy): domain Eukaryota; kingdom Viridiplantae; phylum Streptophyta; class Magnoliopsida; order Malvales; family Malvaceae; genus Fremontodendron; species Fremontodendron californicum. The sequence continues at coordinate 7,669,218 of JAULJL010000006.1, forward strand.
ACAAATATTTTTTTTATTATTTAATTTTTAATAATTTTTTTCTTTTATTAAATTTTAAAACATGGATAACTTAGCATATTTTTAAATGTTTACCTTATAATATTATATATATTTATTTTTATATGATATAAATTACATAATATATAATATATAAAAATAATATATTATATAAATAAAAAACGGGCCACGTCGGGCCGAGCTTGGGCTTGATTGTTGGAGCCAAGGCCCGGTCCATTTTTTAAATAGGTCTCATTTTTTTGTGCCCATATTTCGGGCCTAATATTTTTGCCCAAACCTTCCAAAATATGAGCGGACCTTCGGGCTTGGGCGAATAGCCTGGCCCTTGAGCAGGTCTCATTCTAACAAGGCTAAAATAATATAAAAAAAGCCCCTGAATTTTACCACTTTATTTAGATAAACCCTTATACTTTTATTAAACCCAAATAAGACCTTAACCTTTAATTTGTACTCAAATAAGGCCTTAACCTTTAATTTATACCTAAATAAACCCTTAACATAAATTAGACCTGATCATGGGCCGGGCCGCAGCTCGATTTTTTTTTCTACCTTACCTAGGCCCAGCCCGGATCACTATTCAAAAAAATAATTAAAAATTAAAAAATCATTTTTATATTAATTTTTATAATTTAATTTAAATAAAAAATTAATTTTTTAATGCATGAACAGTGATTTGGGCCAGGCCGAGCAAACCCGGATCACCAAAAATTATACCTAGTCGTGGTCCAATACGGGTCGGGCCTACCGGCCTGTCCGGCCCATGAGCAGGTCTAATATAAATCAACCTTTCATTTGAAATTAGGGCTTATTTAGGTGCAAATCAAAGGATAATGATTTATTTAGGTACAATAAAAATATAAGAATTTATCTAAATAAAATGGTAAATTTAAGGAGTTTTTTTAATATTTTAGCCTTCTAACAATTATAAGTTTTCCCCCCAATTTCAAAATTAGTAATCTTTGTGAAATATAAGCCTATGTATCTATTTTTTTTTAAATGGATTCCAATTTTCTTTCTACCAAATAAAAAAATGAAGTATTATCAAGTGAATAATTTTATAAATAATTATCTTAAACATGAGTTATATCTATATAAAATTTGAAATTATTTCAAAGAAATATTATCCTCACTTTTGTTTTTCTCAATTTGATAACTATAATTATGGTTAGAAAAGTTTAACTAAATATATATTTTCTTATTAGGAATATTTATATTTTTAGTAGAATAACATATATTATATTATGTGCAACTAAAAAATATTTTAGTATACCTTTTTTTTTTTTATGTCTAATTAAAATATAAGTTGCCCCCTTTTGAATTTTTTTTGGCTCCGTCCCTAATCGATACCATATTGGTCAATATATATCAGTTTTGAAGAAAATCAGTATAATATCAATATTGTACAGTTTTGATTTTTGTATTAGTTCGTATCGGCATGTACCGGTCAATACAAGATTTAGATTTTAAAAAAAAAATTCTTTTAATGTTTTCATTTATTTGATTCTTTTAACTAATTCCTAATGTTTTTTTTTTCTTTCTCTCATGATCATTTTTATTTTTTCATAATTTTATTCAAAAATAAAATGTGTTTATTAAATTATGCAATTGAACTTGTTTAATAATAATTTATTATATTTTCTAAAATATTTTCATATTTTATTTTATTTATTTGATGTTTAACATTTTTAATGTTAAATATTTATAATCTTTAGAATTTATATTTATATATAAATATATAGATATATGTAATGGAGATGTTTATGTATATATAATATATATTTTATTACAGAATTAAATGAGTTAAATATGATTTTTTTTTATTTTTAAATGTCAATAAATCCGAAATGATAAATCAAAGCATACCAATATCAATACATATCGATACTAGAATAAATAACATAAAATGCAGGGCATTTAAGTTGTCCAAGTGTCCAAAATGAAGTGCTATATAAATAACACTTGAATAAAATCCCCGCATCGCCGGGGTAGTTTTAATTTTTTTTATAAATTTTTTAATTAATAATCAAAAATTATATTTTATTAATAATAATTTATTTAAAATTTATAATTTTAAATTATAATAATTTTTTGTTAATTATGAAAATTAAATTTATGATAATTGTTTATTTATAAATTACGTAATATAAATGCATTTTTAAATGTTATTTATATGTATTTTTTTTTTAAATTTAGATTTTATTGTATACTATATATATATTTATTTATTTATAGGAGGTAAAAAATAATAAATAAGAAAATAAAATTGGGGTTTGTATTTTATTCGTAGGATCGATTTTCTCACATAGGTTAGCAGCAAATTAGTTTTTTTTTTTTTCTCAAGCGGGTCGGATATGGATTCTAAATCTACCAACGAGTTAACATACGGAACAACCCCTTTAAATACATTATTTAAAATTAAAAGAATTAATAAAATAAATTTATTTTTTAACTTTTTTCGAGCAGTCGAGTCACGGATCCTAAATTGACCTGCAAGTCAACGTGCAGACTAACTCCTTTAAATACATGATTTAAACTTAAAACAAAAATAATTAATAAATTTTTTTTTTAAAAGAAGTCAATGCTTAGTCTCAAAACAAACTTAAAATTACTTAATTATCTAAAGATTTCAATACCCTAATTACCCCCTAAATTATAATTTATTCATTTACTTAGTTGTCTCCTTATCAAACCTTCTAAATTTCAAATTAAGCAATTCTATTACTTTGAGGGATAATTTTTAAAGTAAGTTATATATAAGTAAGACAAATATAATTTTAACTGGACAAAAATTCACTGTTGTTACTTTAACATATTACTGCACATAACATAATAGTAGTCACATCAATTCTCAAGGGCAAAAGCTTTTGGGATATTTTAATTTTCTACTTAGTCTTATAGCTAAAACTTGATGAAACTCTCGCAACTTCGCAGCATTGCCCTTATGTTTACCAGATAACAAAGGATAGCTTGAAATCCCTTCCTATTGCACAAGTCATGTTTGAGAAACCCTCAGAAACAAGCAGCCAAAAGTTGATTGGCCACAGGCTTATATGGTGCTTTAATATCGGGAGGCATTTCGATGATATAGCTTGGATTGCAATTCTGGATAAAGTTCCCATAAAGCATGGAGCAGTGAAGTCAGTTTAATTAAATTTTTTCCCTTTATAATGTGGATTGTTGAATCTCATGATCATCTCTTATTCACCTGCAGCTTTTCCAAACTGATTTCGGCTCATGATCAGGTCCTGCAACATTATGGCATTCTGGAGACAGGTTGGTGGTGACTGGTATCAGGAATTTCGGTGGGCTGAGCTGAAACTAAAAGGCAAAAGTTCTAATGGAAATCATTCTTAGTGTTGCTTTCTGTGCTTACATCTATTTGATTTGTACTACAAGGAACATCAAGCTCCATATGGTAACCAAGATCAAATTGTTGTCATATAAGGTGAAACAAAAATATAGTTGGGATAAACATATTGGGATAAATAATATTTTTCTTTACATTATAAGAAGTATTAGTAATTAATGGAAAATAATTAGTAGAAGTTGCCAAATTTTCTTGAGGCGTTATTGCTTGCCCCAGTATCGTGGTTATTATTATGAAAATTATACCAAAAGCTCATGGGTGCATGGGCTAAGGGCACTTGCCATTTTAACATACTGATCTTATTATATTGCGAAGTGATTTCTAAAGAAGTTTGATAAGGTTTTTTTCTTCTTCTTTTTGTTATTGGTAACAAAAAGGATCTACCTTAAAGTATAGGCTACTTTAATAGGGTTAGAGTATTTAAATTTGAAGTAAATGGTTAAAAGTTGATGGTCCTTTCCAAATTAATGAAGGCATTCCTAAATCATAGCTATAACTATATATATTCAGCCTAAAGTTACCATATGTGATCCAAATTAAAATCCTCCAATTTATTTATTGTGTTTGCAAAGGAATTTTATCCGGACAACATTAAGGAAGGCAAACTTATTGGTATAAGGATTCGTATTTGATGTATTGTCGGTATAAAATTAATACACTATCAATGAATCACATGATATCATTTCATTAATAATCAAATAGAAAATATAAATTAATCCGGAACTTAATCTAGTTGATTCATTTTATTATCATTTAAAATGAACATATAATAGGTTTAAGTTCGAATCTCAGTATTTACAATCATTTCTTTTATCTTTAAGTTGCGACATTTAAAAAAAAAAAAAGAGTAAAATATAAATGCGAATAACTTTAATTATTAATATCAAATATAAACTCTTAACATAATTTACATTTACATATGTCGAAATTGTAATAACTTAAGCAAAACAGATTCTTACTGCAACTCTCTTGCTTACAAAATAACTGATAGTAAAAAGGATCTCAAAACATTTACTATTTTATGATTTAATCTTATTACTTAACTACTATCTTCTTTCCAAATACAGACAGCTAAACTGAATTGAAATGTTGTCTTATTTTTTGTACAAGTTAAATTAAAACAAATCAGCTACCCATTTAAAAATATAAATAAATAAAAAAAGGTGACAGTATCAATATATACAGCAAAGAGAAATTTATTTAAGAGATAGAAAACGAAACAAGGGAATAAGAAAAGGGATTATAATCGGCCTATAATCTGTAGGATAGGAGACAGAGCTAAAAACTCATAATTTGAAAGCCTTAAATGTGATTGAAACAGCACAAAGTTAAGTAAGACAAGGGAGAAACAGAGCTCAAGCCGGTTAAAGACGGCAACAAAACAATTTTTTCTTTGTAGCCGGCTATTTGTAATTTGCCCATCACACAATCTTCCAAACCCAAGCCTCTATCTCGTGATCCCTTTAAAACCCTCTTCATTGGAGGATTCGGTCATATCTAATTTTCCCAATATTTTTTTATCACTTTTCTTTGCCTTGACGTACGTAGCTGTTCATCAAGTTTTTTTCATGGCGAAACTATCACAGCAGAACCAGAAAAACAATGCACAAAGTAATAATATTAATAACAATTGCAATGGTGTTGCTAAGGTGAAGAGAACTAGGAGAAGTGTTCCAAGAGACTCACCTCCTCAACGTAGCTCGATTTATCGAGGGGTCACTAGGCAAGTTATTTTTGTTACAATTACTTGCTAGCTAGCTAGTGTTTAAACATGAATTTTCATGGTATATTTCTTGATAAGTTCAGTAACCTGACTTGCATGTTAATTATGTGACTGTTTCAGGCATAGGTGGACAGGTCGATATGAAGCTCATCTATGGGACAAGAATTGCTGGAATGAATCACAAAACAAGAAAGGACGCCAAGGTTCATTACCTTTCCCCCCCCCCCCCCCTTTTCTTATTGATCCTTAATTGAGTTATATTTATAAGGAGCTGAGTTTATTGATTTCTTTTTATTTTCTTCCTTTATGGTTGCTGCTGCTGCTGCTATTTATACTCAAAATGCAGTCTACCTTGGTATGTTTAACTACTTCTTTGAGGGATATTTCTAATGCTGTTTTTAAGCTAGGTTTTTTTTACCTCACATTTGGGAAATTTACTCTTTCAGGTGCTTATAATGATGAAGAAGCTGCCGCACATGCTTATGATTTAGCAGCACTCAAATATTGGGGTCAAGATACCATTCTTAACTTTCCGGTAATTTTCTCTCTTATAGCAATGTTTCTAATTTCATGAGTATATAGTGTTTAGGAAGTTTGAGGAAGAAAACTTATTTAACATTAACAATAATGCAGTTATCAACATACCAGAAGGAATTGAAAGAAATGGAGGATCAGTCTAGAGAAGAGTATATTGGATCATTGAGAAGGTGAGATTAATATTGATGATGGACAAAGGTTCCTCCGTACTTTATTAAGATCAATAAGGGGATTATGTTTATGTTGTATTTGGTCTTGAATTTGCAGGAAATCTAGTGGTTTTTCTCGCGGAGTTTCGAAATACAGAGGTGTTGCTAGGTGCTTAATCTGAATTTATCTTGTTTCTTCTTCCTCATTTTCATCATCTTTTGTGAGTGAAAGCTCAAATTGTTAGAGTAACCGGGCTCTCAACAAAGAAATATATATATATTTTTTTATTGTTCTAAAATTATATTTGGACAGTATATGTTCATTTTGAATATGGCTTTGCAAAGTATTTGCATTTTCAGCATTATTTTTTTATAAAAAAATTGCAATCTATAAACAGAAAAAGAATTACAGATACTGAAATTCGAATCAAACTTACTAGATGTCATTTTTTAAAAGTGATTCCATGAAAACTAAACTAAACTAGACCTGGGTTCACTTTTTCAGCATCTTTAGTTATTCTTTGATCATCTACGTCTCAAATGCAACATATTCTTTTGTTACAACGTCGTCGTATTTACTTGTTTTTAAATGTTAATTAATATGTACAGACATCATCTTTTAAATGTTAATTAATATGTACAGACATCATCACAATGGGAGATGGGAGGCTCGCATTGGCAGAGTATTTGGCAACAAATACCTCTATCTTGGGACATATGGTACTAATTCCTCTATTTTCTTCTTCTGTCTTTTTTTTTTTTTTTTTTTTTTTTCCTTTTACTAGTTCCAAAACAAACAAAATTCTTCTGCCCTTTTTCATGCCTCCATCTCCTGTCCCGTATAAAATATTTTTTAACAAATCAAATTTAAAAATTGACGTCTGCCGTCTATTGAAGGGGTAAGAGACGAGGGCATGAAAAGGGCGGAGGAATTTTGTTCTCGCCAAATGTTATGTAAGAAAGCAAAAGAAGTTAAAAATGCTTAGACGACTGGTTACAAAAATTTATTCCATAATCATTCTGGTCCTAGATGGATTTAACACTTTTCTTTTTTCCCAGCTTATGGCGTTTGTGTAATCGACATTTGCCTTAATGTCCTGACTCATTCCTATCCAATAGCTAGGGCTAGCTTACTTTTTAGATTCATTGATTATAATAATACTCCAAAATCAAGATTGAAAAGGACAAGTGAGTTAATCAAAATCTTTCAAGTTGTCAAACAAACACTAGAAATTACTTATGGGTTTTTAATCTTATCTCTAATCTGTTTATCTAACTCTGATCATTTGAATGAGGCCAAGCATATATATATCTTACAGTTATGTTTGTAACTTTGTTTGAATTTCCTTGAGAGTTGGGGCATGCATGCCCAAATACCTTCCAGATAATTACGTACACTTATTGGAGGAGAAGGATTAAATCACGATTAATTTAGTAGGATGGACCACCAACCTTAACCACCTATATTATTCGGATTCGGATATGAGTATCGGATATGAATATGTTCAATTTTTTTTCAAGATTTTCATGTATTAGGAAGGATCTTGGAGGATCATATTTTTATACCTATATCAAAATATGTGTCGGACACAAATACTTCAAAAAAAAAAAAATCGGAACAACAAAATTAACAATTGTTTAATAGTATGAGTATCTAAATACAAGTAAACAAAATTTCAATCAACCCATCAAATTTTATTTAGAAATGAATCATTTTCAAGCTATTCTCACTGCAAAATCATCTACTGATCTGTTCATTGACTAATATTTTGCAGCTACCCAGGAAGAAGCTGCCACCGCTTACGATATGGCTGCTATAGAGTACCGAGGATTAAATGCTGTGACAAACTTCGATTTAAGCCGTTACATCAAATGGCTTAAGCCTAACCAAACCAACACTGAAAATAACCCTCACCCCAACCCTAATGTTACAGACACTACGACAATAACACCAAACCCTAATCAAGAACTTAACCTAATATTCTTTAACAACAACCAGCAACTGCAGGCCTCCAATGTCCCTAGTGAAACCTTGCTGATCACTCAGCCTCGGCCTGCGAATGCCACGTCAGCCCTAGGGCTTCTTCTTCAATCGTCAAAATTCAAGGAGATGATGGAGATGACATCAGCTGCTGATCACTGCCAGTTGACACCAATGGTATCGGAACCAGTGCAATGCAGTTTCCCTGAAGACATACAAACCTACTTTCAATGTCAAGATTCGAACCGATACGGAGATGGTGATGATATTACTTTTGGTGAGCTTAACTCCTTAATGCCACCAATGTTTCAATGCGATCAGCTTGATGCCTAGAGGAAGAGAATTTTAGTGGTCATAATATGCTTTGAGGATGAATTTATCTCTAATTTTTCCTTCTTTATTATTTATATATAAACAAATAAAGATGCATGTGTAGGTGCTTTGTCAATACAAGACTTCTAGAGATCAGATTGGATTAATTTTAGATTTGACTTAGCCTAGAAATTAAACAATTATTTATGGAGAAAAAGGCTAAGAAGGGGAAAGGATATATAGCTTCTTCATTGCAGGGTATGAAGTACTGGAGAAAGATGGCGGCTGATCAATATATTTGGTTCATTTCTTGTAGATTAGAGAAGAAAATAAGCATTTGTATTTAAGATATATATTTTTTCTATCAATAAGAAATCAATACTTGATCATCATTATCAACAGTTACATATCTCTCACGCCATCCCTTTCCATTTTTGTGTATTTGCCTAGTTGATGATAAGCATCATTTTCTAAAGAGAAATGTTTAATACACTATTCTAAATTAAGTAATAATCTAATGTCACAATCATCCATCAAATCAATAAGTTTTCACAAGTAAATGTTTAATATACACTATCAACAGTTGAATGTGCCTATGGCCCTATAGTTAATAATTTGTTATCTCCAGCAGTTATGTTTGTTCTTATTCAATCTACCATGTCTTCTAATCCCAAGCTATTACATGCAAAGGATTCGTTTGTCAAATTCTATTTGCGTTGAGCTTGATAAAGTTAATCGCAATTTCTTGTGGGTTTCTGATCAAAGACAAAAAAAAGTAACATGATCTAGGCCAGGAGGTGGTCACTTGTTCTAAGAAAAATGGTTTGTTTGGGTATAAGACAATCATAAGCTGCCTGCCAATGATGCTAGTATGGCGAAGCTTGGGTGGAGATTCGCTAACGAGCAAGATTCTCCATGGGCTAGAATTTTATTTGCTCAATATTGTGATAGTGGACCTAATTAAATGCGGTATACTCTATTGTTCTTCAACAGGGGATGAGATGGGTTATTAGATCTAGGGCCTCAACTAAGTTTTGGTCCGATGATCTTGGACCTTTGATGAGCTTATTTTAATGGGACTTGGTTTCCTAAAGATTTTAATCTTCTTGTGAAGGATGTTATTATCCCTCGTTTACTTTATTCTCTTTCGCAAGAAATAATCGCCATTATTAAGGTTATTCCTGTGCAAACGTCTTACGAAAGTCCTGACATTCTCGATTGGAAAGATTCTCTTTCTGATCAATTCTCTTCTAAATCTGCCTATGGTATTGCACGTAATGTTTCATCTCTTGGCCATACTTCAAGAAACTGGAGTTGGATTAGGTGAGCTCTTACTCATCCAAAAATCCATTTCTTTTTATGGCTCTGTGGCCATTCACGTATTTCTACTAGAGATAACCTGATTAATAGGGCCGGGGCATGAACTTAAATCCTTTGTGTCCACGTTGTCAACAGGTTACAGAAATTGTCTTCTTGTGTGACGTTTTTGTGAAAGTTTTAATTTGCCTTTTTCTTCACTTCTATGAACATGGGTCTTTATTCATGGTTGCAAATTAAATGTAACATGAAGTAGCCTTCACTTCCTGTTCCTTGGAATGCTGTTATTTGTATGATCATTTGGGAGTCGATATCACGAAAATCGAATTATTTTTCAGAGTGGAGACTTTAATGAATCCATCTGACATCATCAAACTTTGGTTATGGCTTATGCATATTGGGATATTTGAGGTAAAAATTGATCCAAAACTTTTATCACTAAACAGGTTCTTTGCCAACCCCCTAAACAGGGCTTTGTTAAGCTAAATAGTACTGATGGTTCTGCAAGTGCTAATCTAGGACTTGCTGGTGTAGGGGGCTGATGGAAAATAATTGGGTTTTACTCGAAAAATGGGATGCACTTCAAGCATGGCAGCTGAATTGTGAGGATTACGTGATGAGATGGTCTTATGCTTGTTGTTCCACATAATTTTTCCAACTTAATTATTGAGCAGGATTCTCTAGTTGCTTTAGATCTCATTACTCATGGTGTTCAGGTCTCTCATGTTCATAATTCCCTTATAAATGACTCTAGATTGATGCTACGATAGGGATGCCGCGGGTCGGATATCTACTTTTTTGTAATATTCGAATCCGTAAATCTACTTTAAAATCTGAATTCGTAATGCACCCAAAAGAGTATATCTTTATTAAACCTTGCAATTAATATCATCAATTCCGGAGGTCAAATCTGCCTTCTTGCTTTGCAACCAGAAATTGATTTTTTTGACTCCCAAGTCTTCTTCCATCTTGTGATTGTGATTTTGTAAGCTCTTTACCATCATTATTAACATTGACTTTATTCTCCTTATTATACCTAATATTCAAAAACATAATATAAGTAATCAAAATAAAGATATAAGACATAATTAAAACTAAGAATAGAAAGAGCATAAAATGTGACTTATCAATCCGTTTATTATCCGCATTAAATCCGAATATTACTATCCGAATCCGAATTAAATAACATTATCCGTCGGATATCCGAATCCGCTAAATATTCAAATTTAATAAGTAAAAAAATTAAATAAAAATATAAATCAAACAAAAATTAATTTTAAATTCAAATAAACGGATAATGGATTCGGATAACCGAATCTGAATCCGCAAAAATAAACAGATTCTGATAGCAGTCCATTATCCACATAAGTAATGCGGATTCGGATAATGGATATCCGAGATTTCATATCCGCATTCGCTTCGAATCAGCAAAAAGCAGATCGGATAATTGCAAATATTCAAATCCGCACTATCCATTGCCATCCCTTTGCTACGACAACTTCGTACAACAAAGCTTGTCCATACATATAGGGAAGCTAATGCTTGTGCTTATACTTTGGCAAAAATGAGAACTTCTCAATAAACAAATATCCACTGTTTCTATTTTCGGTCTCTCTTGGTGTCCATTCATTATAATCATGTTATATTTTCAATACAGTTTAAAGTTAAAATTAATTTTATCATAAACATATGTCAAATAACTATTGGAAGTACACCAATGAAAACACCAAAAAGGGCAAAAGATATCTTTTCGCTTCTCAATAGCATGATTTGTTATTTTTGTTGAACCACTTGTTGGTCTTAATCTTTATTTGTTAATGTTGTAGGGATTACTTTTTATTCATAAGATCTATCCAATTTGTAAGTAAGAATTTTAATTTCATTAAAAAATTTCATTAAATGGATTTATTGGATAATGAATAAAAAGTGTTAAAGTTTACATTGAATTGTTTTATTTTCAGAGTCTTAATTTTCATTAATCTTAACAAGTAAATTATTATTTTTATAATAAAAAAGTTAAAGTCTACATTGAATTTCTTTATCTTCGTAACATTAAAAATAATAAATTTAATATTTTTTATTATTATTAATAAGATTTATCCAACTTGTAAGTAAAAATGATTTCATTATAGACTTTCATGAAATGGATTTATTTGATAATAATAAAAAAAAAAGATTAAAATTTATATTGAATAGATTTACTTTTAGAGTTCTAATTTTTCATTAATCTAATCAAGTAAATGATTTTTTTTTTTTTATAAATGAAAATCATTTAAAGTTTACATTTGATTTCTTTATCTTCATAATTTTAATTTTTCATTAACATTAAAAATAATAAATTTATATTAATTTGATATAATTTGCAATGAAATCAAACATGTTAATACAAATTTTGATTAACATACATTTTATTAATTTTATTTATTTATAAAATATATAATTATACAATAAAAGTAAATAAAACAATGACTCATCACGAACGATACCCGTGAAAACAAATACTAGTTCACATATAAACATATACATATATGAAATACATATATGTTTTTTCTCATATCAACTTTTTTAGTCCAATAAAAAATCATTTTATTTTGTATAATTTTAAAAATATCATCACAAAACAAATATGTGTATATATGTATCTATAATTCTTACGTGTATATTACACTGTCCTTACAAATGATAACACTAAGGAAGATAATTTATACACGTTTTAAAAATACTCCTTAAAAACACATAACAAAGATTAAAGGTATTTTGGAATTTTAAAATCATATGATAGGTTTTTTAAATTATTGCAAAATTTATGTGTTTTAAAAAAATAATTTTAAAAAGTGTACGTAACATTCTCTTAATTCTATTAACATCCCTTAAAAAATAATGCTAATAACAAATTTACGTATTTTAGGTAATCTAATATCAAACAACTTAATTTGGGCAAAAAAAATCAATAAACTTATTTGCTGTCAGCTGGTAGTTGCTAGTCAAATGTGCAAGAGCTGTATCTTCTGTCAATTTTGAGGCTCAAACTTTCACCAAACGTAGCAGAAAATTCTGTCGGTGACTAATATATTTCACTTTTGTTATATGTCAAAGAAGGGGGAAAAAAAAAAAGCATATATAGTAAATGTATGGAACTTTTAACCTTGTTAGGTACTTAGGTTAGTTCCAAGAAACTTGATGTTACAAAATTCCATCAAAGACAAACCAATTTCAAGAAAAGGCGAAATTCTGTCTCCTCTTAAGAAAATTCCTGCACATCTTTTCCCAGCACTTCCTGTCAGGTTCAGCTATCTGTAATCCAACTTTGGCCTTCTCAGCAAAGTCTCTCTGTATTCAAACGAACATCAAAAAGAAAAAGGCCAAAATGAGGACGATTAACAAAGGGAACAAAGTATTGAAAAGGGATCGGAGCTGCACTGCTGCAGCCCTGGTTAGTTACCTCAATGGAGTTGTTATTGAGAAGGCGATCGATAAGGTTGTATAAGATGTCTTTGGTGTACTCAGGGTGGCCTTGAATGCCAAGAATGTGTTGCCCAATTGCGAACATCTCCACACCTGTCTTGTCTGAGAATGCAATCACTTCAGCTCCCATAGGGACCTGAAATACCTCATCCTGATGGCACTCTATAATTGTCAGAGAAGAGGGTATTTCATCCAAGTCTTCCAGGAAGCTGCTGGGTACTGACAAATCTTTCACAATTTTTACTTTCCTCAGCCCAATATCCCATCCAGTGCATGCCTTCCCAACTTTTCCCCCCAATGATCTGCACAAAACCTGTGGGAAAAAAAAGAAAGAAAGAAAAACATGGAATAAGCATTCTGGAATGTGGAGATTGTGTTGAAATTACAGAGAATTTCACAAATTGGTACCTGATGGCCAAAGCAGATCCCAAGAACTTTCTTCTCCATGGCATCAAGTGTTTGCAACAGGAAGCAAAGCTTGAGAATCCAGAAGTCATTCCCATAAGCATCATAGGGACTGCCACTGACCACAAATCCATCATATTTGTAGAGCTCACTCATGTCAGGGAAGTCTCCATCAACAACCCTGAACAAGTCCCACCTTTCTCCTTCTTCTCCAAAAGCTGCAACAAAGACATTGAAATAACCCCCGTACACTGTCTTCACATAGTCCGAGTCCCTGGCTGCCAGCAAAAGAGCATATCTTCTTTCTCCAGCTGTGATTATCTTCATCTTTTATCACCCAACAACTGAAACTTCTTCAAAACTTGTACAGTCTCTGAATTTTTAGATTTAGAAATTGAGGATGATATCTGTTATGCAAAGTTGAAGATTGAGGGAGGAAACAGGGGGTTTATATAGAAACAGGGGGCTTGGAAATTTCGATGTGGGGCAGGTTCCTGGATTATTGAAAAATTAAATAAAAATACCGATCTGCCAATAAATCTTGCATGGGTTTAAATTGTATACAGATTCGTTTGGACTTTGGAGACACGGTTTTAGCGCATTCCACTGCATTGGTTGCTAGGAAAGAGATTCACTGTCCGCGTCAAAGATGGGTGGTACCGTATCACATTCTTGGAGTTGTCCAAAAGGTTCATATTCCTCATCACACTTGAGAATTGAGAAATAGATTCAGCATTTGATTGGGCTGCTAATAGATACAGTGCCAATCCCACTATGGATGCATTTGCCCAATTGACACGTCTCAAAGAATCAATGTTAGAACTTATTGAATCCTTAGCAATTCATGCCAGGATTGATCATTGAAGATCTCCTAAATTTGATAATTTTAGATGTCATACGAAAACATAAAAAATAAAAAAATAAAAACGATAAATTTAATAAATACAAAAATATTATAATAAATATAACATAATACGTTTAATATGATTAACACAATTAACTCAACACGTTCATATTTATATTTAGAATTTTTACATATTTAATAATTTATATTATATTTATATGGCTAACAATCTGATATAAAAAAATACGAGATACGTATATATATATGTTATCAGATCTAGAGTGATTCAATTGCTGATAGAACAAATTAAAGATTTAAGAACATTAAGCTTTTGACTTGAGATAGTTTATTTCATAAATCAACTTCGAAACAATTTATTATGGAACATGTGCTTTTCAACTTGAGTTCTTCTCTCTCTTATCTCATTTAAGTAAATCTTTAAGTTAAATAATTGAATTCTAATTACTAGAACGTCTATTTTTTTTTTTTTTTTTATAATACTAGAACTTCTATTTTGTATCTTCTTAGAAATCAAATTGTACATTCAACTAGAATTTAAATACGAATTTTAAAAATATAAATACTCCATATATAGTGTAATCAAAATAGACCAATTATTATTTTTCGCCGTTAATATTCTTTTCATTTTTTTGAGTTCGTTTTCCACCGTCGTAAAAAATTTTAAATTCGATAAACGGATAGTATTAAAAAAACTTTCATATATATATATATATATATATATATATAACTATATATATTTTTTTTGTTAAATATATCTTAAAAGAGTATATGATAATTCTATAATTTCTTTGGAAGAGTCTAAATACTCCACCACATCTGAAAACAAATATCTTACTCTCTCAATCAATATCCTGTTCATTCGTTCAGCCAAACCATTCAACTATTGTGTCTTAGGAGGTGTCTTCTGATGTTTGATTTCTTGTTGTCAACAATACTCATCAAATGGTCCACTATATTCGCCGTCGTTATCAGAACTGATGCACTTCAACTTTTCCCAATTTGCCTCTCAACTGAATCCTGAAACTGTTTGAACACATCAAGCACTTGGTCTTTTGTTTTCAAAGTATAGACCCAAAGTTTTCTTAAATGGTCATCAATAAAAGTCACGAAATAAAGTGCACCACCATGCGACCTTACCTTCAAAGGACCACAAACATCGGAATGTACCAACTCTAGCAAATCTAATTTTCTTGAAGGAGGATGACTCTTAAATGAAACTCTTCTTTGTTTTCCAGCCAACAATGAGCACAGTTCTTTAGTGTAGCATCCTTCAACCCAGAAAGTTGATTCTTCTTGGCCAGACAATTAAGCTCTTTTTCACTCATGTGACTAAGCCGTTTCCAAGTGTTCCTTTGCAGGGTGATGTTCTAGACAAAGTTTGGTTTGGCAAGGATATGTCTTATGATCACCTGCGTGTGTTCGGCTGCAAGGCATTTGTACATGTTCCAAAGGATGAGAGGTCAAAGCTAGATGCCAAGACTCGTCAATGTATCTTTCTTGGTTATGGTCAAGATGAATTTGGGTACAGATTGTATAACCCAGTTGAAAAGAAGCTTGTTAGAAGCAAAGATGTTGTTTTCATTAAGGACCAGACCATTGATGACATTGACAAGGAGAAAAATGATCCACAGAATATGATGGCTTGACCAGCATGGATCCAATTCCTCTAACCTCTTTGCCAAATCTAGTTGAGGATGGAATGCAAAAAGATGTTCATGATGACCAGCAGGGTATAGGTGAGTTTGATGCTCCCATGGATATTGTTGTGAATGATCAACACCTAGGAACTATATCTCCACCAGAATTCCACTTCGGAGGTCTACTAGAGATCGACAACCTTCTGTGAGGTATTCTTCTGATCAGTATGTTCTTTTAACTGATGGGGAAGAACCGGAGTGTTATGAAGAGGCTATGGAGAGTGAATGCAAAGATCAATGGGTTGACGCTATGAAACATGAGCTTAAATCTTTGCAAGACAACCATACATTTGAACTGGTGAAATTACCCAAGGGTAAAAGAGCTTTGAAAAATCGGTGGGTTTACAGGTTGAAGCAAGAAGAGAATTCTTCAATTCCATGATACAAAGCTAGATTGGTCGTCAAGGGTTTCAGTCGGGAAAAGGGGATTGATTTTGAGAAAATATTCTCTCCAGTTGTAAAGATGTCCTCTATTAGAAGCATAATGAGTTTGGCAGCTTATTACGATTTAGAAGTCGAGCAAATGGATATGAAAACTGCTTTTCTTCATGGTGATTTGGAAGAAGAGCTTTAGATGGAGCAATCAGAGGGTTTCATTGCACAAGGAAAAGAGAACTATGTGTGCAAATTGAAGAAGAGCTTGTATGGTTTGAAGCAAGCTCCAAGGCAATGGTACAAGAAGTTTGAGTCTGTTATGGGGGAGCATGGCTACAAGAAGACTACTTCTGATCATTGTGTTTTTGTTCAGAAATTCTCTAATGATGATATTATTATTTTATTGCTTTATGTTGATGATATGCTTATTGTTGGTCGTAATGCTTCTAGAATTGATATATTGAAGCAAAAGTTGAGTAAGTCCTTTGCGATGAAAGACTTAGGGCCATCAAAGCAAATTCTTGGTATAAGGATCACACGTGATAGAAATGCCAAGAAATTATGGTTATCACAGGAGAAGTACATTGAAAAAGTACTTCAAAGGTTTAGTATGGACAAAGCTAAAGTGGCGAGCACTCCTCTTGCTACACACTTTAGATTGAGTGTCAAGCCGAGTCCTTCCACAGAAAAAGAGAAGGAAGACATGCAGAAGGTTCCTTATGCTTCAGCTGTGGGTAGTTTGATGTATGCAATGGTATGCACAAGACCTGACTTAGCCTATTCTGTTGGCACCGTCAGTCGATTTCTTTCTAATCCAAGCAGAGAGCATTATAATGCAGTGAAGTGGATTATGAGATATCTTTGGGGTACTTCCAACTTGAAACTTTGTTTCAGCAATGAGAAACTTGCTCTAGTTGGTTATACAGATTCTGATATGGCTGAAGACATTGACTTCAGAAAATCTACTTCGGGTTACTTGATTACTTCTGTAGTGGGAGTTGTGGCTTGGCAATCCATATTGCAAAAATGTGTTGCATTGTCCACTACTGAGTTAGAGTTCATTGCAGTGACCAAAGCGTGCAAGGAGTTGCTTTGGATGAAGAGATTTATGCAGGAACTTGGCTTTACTCATGAGAGGTATGTTTTGTTTTGTGATAGCCAAAGCGTTATTCATCTTGGTAAGAATTCAACTTTTCATGCTAGGTCTAAATATATCGATGTAAGGTATGTGGATACGAGATGTTCTCGATGCTAAATTGTTAGAACTTGAGAAAATTCATACTAATGATAATGGTGCTAATATGTTGACTAAAGTCTTATCAAGAGAAAAGTTTGAAACTTGTTGTTTGATCGCTGGGATGGCGAACACCTCCACATAGTTGAGAGGGGGAGATTTGTTGGGCGTGGGTCCCTCCCATGTGGAGGAAAGCCCAATTTTGCCCTTGCCCCTTAAATGTAAAATAAGGGGGTTGGCTGCTTGTTTTTGTAAGAGAGAGGCAGAAAGCCAAAAGAAAGAAAAAGAGAGAGTGTCGGCAAGAGAGAAGAAAGAGTGAGCAGTGCACAGCTTTGATCAAGTCGACGATCGAAAGTTCATCCATAGTTCGATCGACCTGATTTTTTGACAGTGGCTAGAGGACACGTAGATACTAGTTTTGTACGGTCGAAATTTTCATCCGAGCACTGTAGCGTTCCGTTTTGGTGTCCAAACAACAGTTCCGTTTTTGGGTGATTTCTCAACTTTCTCTCTTTATATTTGAGATCACTTGTTGATAGCTATAGTAGAGTTGTGTACTCATTGTGCTAGCTGAATTATTGTGATATTATAGACACACTCTTATTATAGTGAAGATTTTGAGTGGACTTTCAAGTCCCGTGGTTTATACCCTTTGATTTAAAGGGGTTTTTCACGTAAAATTGTGTCTCGTGTGATTAGTTATTTGTGATTATCCTTGGCTGAATTTGTGTTGTTGGAAAATATTTATTGTGCAATTTTAGCACCATATTTACAGGTCCTGTTAATTGGGAGAGAAAGAACTTACATTGTGCTTCCGCGATTTTTCGGTAAGTTCGATTTCTGCCTATCATGCTGTGTATAAGATTTTTTTTTTTTGCCAAAGATATTCTTTTCAATTGAATATAAAAATTAGATATCAACAAATTAAAATTAAAAGTTGCTTTCTACATGATCTTTTTTTTTTTTTTTTTTTTTTAAGATTGTGCTAAAATGGTTCGAAATTTGAATAGAGGAATGAGGAGATAGAAATGTGAATTTGATTCCTTTACTGTTTTAATTTTATAGTTTTAGTTTCTATACCTCAATTTTAATGAATTTAAGCTTCTAACTTTTATTAAAAGTTGATTATATTGATATTAATCATTTTTATTCATTATATATAAAAAAATTAAGATGGATATCACAATTTAAATAATTTAGATTATATTGATATTCATCATTTCTATTCATATTAAGAAATAAAAATAAAAATAAAAATATAAACCTAACAACTATTATATAATAACTCATAACATCATTTCACATAGGTTTTTTATACTATTTAATCATCATAATATTTTTTTTTCTTTTGATTTAACACCAAAAGTTTAAAAAAATTTACTTACATCAACTATCTCATATTATTATTCAATATTGGAATTTTTATCGATAATTTATCAATACAATAATTTTTTTATTCAATAATATAAAAATTAAAAAATTAATATGATTTTATTTTTTTTTTTAAAATAAAGAACCAATCATTATACAACGCGTGACACAAAATTAAGAGTTATTTGGATAGTTTCAAATACGAACATGACATGAAAAAATAACTAAAATACGACACGACGCGAAAAAAAAATATGACCACTAAATGAATATACAAACGTGTCAAAATTTATATAAAATGAACTTGACACAAAATTGAGAATTATTTGAAAAGTGCCAATTAGATCTGGTAATTTCGGACACGAAACGAATAAGAAAAAATAACTACAACACGAAAAGCTAACACTAACACAACATGAAAGAATGAATGTGTCAAAATCTATTAACACGACCAAAAAAATAACGTGACACAAAATTGAGAGTTATTTGAATAGTGTTAATCAGATCTGACAATTTCGAACATGACACGAACACGAAAAAATAACTAAAATACAATACAACATAAAAAAAATACTAACATAATACGAATGCACGAATGTGTCAAAATCTATACATAACGTGTCAAAATTTATATATATATATATATATCCTTAATATTATTATAACAAAAAAAATAACATAAATACAATAAATGATAATTATTAAAAAAATTATGATAGCTTGTCACGTGGCAAGCAGTTGTCCATCAATTGTATTTGTATAGATTTTTTTAAAGTTTAATCTATGCATGTAAAACTGCATCGAATGATAGAAATTTGTAGTATGCTAAGTAATACTAGCAAAAGAGCATTAACTTTTTATGAATAGAGGTGTTAATGGATTGATCGAACTTAGATATTATGTTAACATTATATTTGTTCGCCAAGCCCAACACAACAATTTAGGTCCCAAATTTTGCGTATAGACCTGTTAGGTTTGTTCATATTATTATTTTTTTTAAAATATATATGTTATTTTTTTATTTAATCTTTAGTAGTGTTATCTCTTTCTTATATTAAATTTTAAAACATAAATAATTTAACATATTTTTTAATATTTATATTATAATATTATATAAATTATTTATATTATATAGGTTACATAATATATATATAAATATAAAATTATTATATAATTAAAAAATGGACAGTGTCAAGCTAGGTTCAGGTCTTAAATTTTGAAGTCAAAGCCTGATTTATTTTTTAAATAGACTTTATTTTTTTGTTCAAGCTTATTTGTCGGATTTAATATTTTTGTTCAAATCTTATCAAATATTGGACGAACTTTCAAATTTGAATAAATAATCCGATTCGTGAATTGGTAGTTGTGAGCCAAAATTTGAAATTGTTTTAATTTGAATATTAAAGAAATTAAAGAAGAAATTGCTCCTTTTTAGTTTTTAATAAATAATAATAAATAAAAAAACTAAGATTTCAACTCGACAAAAATTCCAAATGGGGACAAAATTCTTTTCAACATGAAGAATGACTTATTGACTAAAGTACCTCAATAATAAGTTTAAAGAAAAATTTTAGCTTTATCATTGTGAATAAATTAAATTTCCAAGAAAAACGAGTGCAACAAAAATGATATATTTTGCAACCACAAAATCGTTGTATAATCTTAATGTGTCAATGCAAAAGAGTTAAAAACATAATGTCGATATGAGATGGTGGTCCTTACATTAACTCGACGACTTTGATCATTTGAAAAATTATTTTAAAAAATATCATCGCAATTAAAATTGTTAATGAGCCAAATCAAATTTGTTTAAAATTTGATTCGATTTATTAAATTTAAAATTTTAATTTTATTATTTAAATAATTTATTTATTAAATAATAGTTTTAATTGATTTAAATTTAAAATATTATATTTCAAATTCGATCTAATTATAAAATTAAAACAAACAAATAATTCGATTCTTGACTTATTATTTTTCATAATTGGTGCATCATTTATCATAATTCATAAACGTTTTGTAAAAACATAAAAAAAAAATAAGAACTTCAACACTTCGTAATCTTTCATGAACACCAGTCAATCTCACCTTGTTTTAAATGTGTTAAACCTTTTCCTTTCTTCCATTATTTCTATATTTTAAGTTAATTAAAATACATGTATTAATGTCACGTCAAAGAAAAAATATGAGAGAAGGAAAAGGCCAAAGGGCCCCAAAGAGAGAGGCCTACTTGTACAATTATTTTGATATTTGATATTTGGTATATAATATACGATATTTAAATAATTTATTTCTTTTGGATTTTGTAATTAAAAATTACAAAAGAAGTTCTTGGTTGAATTTGTTTTAAAAGTAAAGGAAATATAGTAAATTAATTTTGAAAAACGTGTTGAAATGCCATTAGGTTATGTTATACTAAAAAGAATTCTTTATTGTTTGCTGATGAGACCTCTCGAACATGTCGTCCATATCTATCTTCTCGCTATTGCATTCATTCCACACGTTTTTTTGTTAAATAAATATTAAATTATAATTTGTCTATCAAAAAGTCAACCAATTCAGAAGTTTTTTGTTTTCCCAAATTTTGTAGGATATGTACATATTTGTTACACGAAAATAATATACATATATTTTATTTAGACTTTAAGTTTTATTTTTTTTAATTTTATTTTTATATCTATAATTCTTAATACAAATATGACTCTATATCAAAATAGACCCAAACAATATAAAACACAACAAATAAAGCAACAATTAAGAATTTAAAATTAAATAATTAATAAAAATATAATATATAAAAAATATTAAATAATATTAAACAACATATATTATTAAAAAAAGTAAAGTACTTACAATACAGGTATCTTACACTAGAAGCACACACACTAGTTTGAAAATAAAAGATCACATTGAAATGAAACACACTCTTCTTTTATGGTTTTTGGCACACTAGAATCAAACTAAGCACACCCACACTTAATTTACAAACACTCAAATATTATACAAGGATTCTGAAGGTAAGAAAGGAAATGAAAGAGATTTATGAGGACGAACTGAAGGCTTAGAGAATGTTGTATATTTTCAGCTTTGCCTTTGATAAAAAAATGAGGCCTACTTATGTAAAGGATAGGAGAGGCTTGATTTTTTGTAGGTGGATTCCTTTCTGATAAGTATTTTGTGATTGGTTTCCTTTTTGATATATATATATATATATATATATATATATATATATATATTTTGCATTATTGGATTTTTTATGATGTAATTTGTCTTGCATTATTGTTTCACTTTTTATGTAGTCTTCTTGAATTCTTCAACATTTTTTTAGTAGTTTTATCACTAATTAAAGCTATTTAGACATGGTGTTTTTTTTTGGAAAATGAATGTTGCTTGAAGGAGGGGAACCATATTCTACCAAAAATTCATATATTCTTCATGATTCTTCAAGTGATCTTATTGTAAGATCTCTTGTTTCATATCTCTTTGTGCGTTCTTTTTCTGTTGTCCTCTTTGATAAGCTGATAAATATTTTTTTCATGTGACTTTGAATGCAATAATTTTTTTTAATTGATTCTAGCAGTCTTCTTCTCATTTTTGATTGTGACATTTTTAATGTGCATGGATCCGAGAGATAAAGTTGTTGTAAAACTTCATCCACATAATTCTTTTCTTTTTATGACTCCAACTGGGGTAAATCTAAATAGACTTAGACTAATTTTATCGATCCAGAAGAATAGTCAATCATATCAAACTTATCCCACCATTTTATCTAGGTTATTCTTTGCAATCATGGATTGGTTTCTGGATTTTCAGGATGAGAAATATTTTATTTCCAATGGAATATCTAAAGGAATTGATAATGAGCTATAAATTTAAAAAGTCTAATAACTTATGGATAATTGTAAATATATTTAAAATATTTTATATTTTTTGTAAGACTTCTGAAACATATATATGGAAATTTTGCTTTAATATGACTCATTCTTAGAATCATTGTTGAAACCAATTTGAAAAATATTCCCATTGAGTTTTGATTTGAATAAATAAAGAATCTTTGTATTCTGAATTCTACCTAAAGTTATTCATATTTTAAAACTTAATAAAAGAAAAATAATAAAGATTAAATGAAAATTACTATTTTTTTAGGAAAAAAAAATCAACTGAGTGGACTTGGGCTTTACCATTCAATCATCGAGACGAGTTTGGACAAAAATTGAGATTCGAATTGTTAGACCACAACAAGAATGAGAAGCATGTAAAGTATTGACACTATGTCTAGACTCGACCCGACCCATTCTCAGCTCAGCTCGGCATGTGAACACCTCTACTTAGTCAAAGTGGAAATTTGATCCTATACTATCTCACTTTTAGAGATTTAGTCCATATACTATAATTTCACCGAATTTAATCTATGTAGTTTTTTTTTATCGAATGTGGAATTTAATCTAATCGTTAATGATGCGAATTTTTAACTGTTAAATCAAGTGACATGGAAAAATTAGTGCCGCGTGGAATGACGGAAAAATTATCAAAATATTGTAATTTTTTTATCAAATTACCAATAATTTAAAATTAAGTACCGAAATATGCTAAAAAAATGCCATGGGAAGTCGCCATATCATATGGCGACTTCCCATGGCTAATTTTAAAAAATTATGAAAAAACTAGGAGGGAAGTCGCCATATCCTATGGCGACTTCCCTTCTAATTTTTTTAAAAAAAAAAAATTGTTTTTTATAGGTTAGAAGTCGTCATATCACATAGCGACTTCCGAACTAATTTTGTTTAAAATTTAAAATTTTAAACGGTGTCAACGGTAATAAAAAAAAAATATTTGAATTTGGCAACGGTCAATTGACCGTTGCCCACCCCCCACCCACCTATAAATACCCCCCTTCCCTTCGTATTTTTTCACACAAATTTTCATTTACTACTCTCTCTCTCTCTCTCTCTAAAATTTTCTCTTAGTGTACGAATTCAAATGGCTTCATCGTTATTGAGATTGCAAGATAAGAACATATCTGCGGTTATATATGAAAAGGTTAGTAATTTTTTTTAATTTATTATTATTAATTTTGTTATTAATTTTTATAAAATTATAACATTATTATTTATAATAATGGCTTCATCATCACTATTGAGGTTGCAAGAAAATCACATATCGGAGGTTATATTTAAAGAGGTAAGTAAATTGTTGTAATATTATTTGTATTACATTATCAATTTTTAGTACTTTTTTAATTATTATTATTTTGTAAATTTATAGTTTTATAATTTTATAATTTTTAATGTTTTAATTATTATAGTTTTATCATTTATTAATTAGTATTGTTTTTTCATTTTATAGTTTTATAATTATTTCTTTTTTATATTGTTTAATTTTTTTATTATAGTTTTTTAATTATTATAGTTTTTTCATTTTATAGTTTTATATCATTTTAATTTTAATTTTTATATTATATTAATTTTTATTATTATAGTTTTATAATTTTTTTAATTATTATTATTTTTTCTTTTATAGTTATTTATTTTTTTAATTATTTAATAATTATATAAATAATTTTAAAATTTTATATTATTATTGTTTTGTTATTTTATAGTTTTAGATTTTTTTAAATTTTTATATTGTTTAATTTTTTAATTTTGTATAGTTTTATAATATATTAATTTTTATTATTATTTAATTAAATTAAATTAATTATCAACAGGATACTCGTCACGTGTTACGTTAGAGGAAATTTACATTGGAGGACCTGCATCCATCTATTATCGATCACTTAAGAAGAGACGGATTTTATCACGCAACTCAAATTTTACGATTTTTGATACATCCCGACTTAATCAGTGCGTTGATCGAACGATGGAGACCCGAGACGCACACTTTTCATTTTCCATTTGGTGAATGCACGGTAACTCTAGAAGATGTTGCGTTTCAACTTGGACTTCCGGTCCATGGTGATGCAGTTACAGGTAGAAGCTTGCTAGATTGGAATGAAGAGTGTCAAAATCTATTGGGTTCGGTACCTCCAGATGAGTATGTATCTGGCTCAACGGTGAGACTAAATTGGTTGAAATCCTTTCAAAATCTTCAATTACACGCAACTGAAGAACATATACAATATGCTGCTAGAGCATATATTTTACGTTTGATTGGAGGATTACTGATGCCTGACAAATCGAGCAGTCGGGTACATTTAATGTATCTTCCATTACTACGTGATTTAGAGCATGCGGCAAATTATAGTTGGGGTTCTGCGTGTTTGGCAGTTTTGTATAGAGAACTGTGCTAGGCTACAGTTCCAAAAAGCCATGACAAAGGTGGATGTTTAGTGCTTCTACAATCATGGGCTTGGTATCGGCTTCCATTTCTTGCTCCACGCGTGGATGTTTCGGCTGTATACCCCCTTGCAAGCAAGTAATAATCTTTACTATTTTATTAGTTTTGTACGAACTTGTATTTTTATAGGTCTATTAAGATTTGATATGCATTTTAACAGGTGGAGTAGGAGTATAGATTTTACCGAGACTCCGACAGACCTTGCAAGTATAAGATTGCGACTAGATCGAATAGGATATGATAAGGTAAATATTTTGATTGTTATATTCAAGTATTTTTGTATTTCATCCATATGAAACTAATAATTTGTAATAATTATTCGCAGTTTCTGTGGATGTCATATTCCTCAAGTGAAATTATGGCATGCCTCCCATCAGATGCCTACAATAATTGTAATGTATGGAAAGCAAACACAGCATTGATATGTTTTTCATATGTAGAGTAGCACCAAACTGACAGGGTGTTGCGACAATTTGAGATGCAACAACCAATTCCTGCAGCCCCGGTGAAACTTGATAAGCTTCACAAGATCGACATGCGTGGTCGTCATGAGAAATTCTAGCCTGCGAAGCATGAACATTGGATCTATTGGTGGAATATACGTTTTCAACGAATTTCGACAGGTTATCCGATTGTTGGTAATAATTTCAACCCATCGGATGATTACATAGGATGGTATAAAAATGAAGGTCGGCCTTTTATTTGTCCACCGTCGGTGTATGAGGATGTTAGGAGTATGCCATTTACCGAACTAACTTCAACTCCAGTCCCTCCTACACAGGATATGGAAGCTGCTAGACCTAGCCGACAACGTGGACGAACGCGTCAACCGGCCTCATCGAAGTTCACAGCATCGAGGATGTCATTTAGTCATCCTGAACCTGAACGGGATCATGGAGTACCATCCAGTCATCGTTATTTCGTCAATCACCCCGGATATGACGTTGATGAGTGTTACCGACCATCACCTCCAATGACGAGGTTAGATGACCAGCTCCCCATCCTAAGTCCAAGTTCAGAATATCTAACATCAATATATCAGTTTGGAACCCCTGCGTCAGCATTTGATGGTACATCATTTCTGGGTCCATCTAGTAGTCAGGTTCCCGTTATGGGTGAACTAGGTGTTGGCTCCTCCAGCAGTGGGTTTCAAATTTTTGATACGGAAGAAATGACTGATGACATACAACCTGAACCAGTGGCGGTTATAGCAGGAGGTCGTGTTCGACCGTGAATACGTGCCACTAACGAGGTTGAACGACGGGTCCAACCACCATGCACTAGAAGAGCTCGACACTGTTGCTCTACACCATGCAATAATTAGAATAAATGTACTTTTATCAATATAACGAGAATATTGTATTTTAAATTCTTAATATATAAATTTATATGTTTTGCATTTCATGTTATTTATTTTAAATTTTTTGGAAAATTAATTGTTATTTTTAATTTTTTTTATTCAGCATATGTAACTAAAATCTTAATATTGTTATTTAATTTATAAAAATGTAATAAAATATATTATTCAATATATTTTTATAAAATTTCTTAATTTTATATAAAATAATAATCCAAATTACATGATAAGTAGAAAAAAACTTGCATAACATTTCCCTTAATGGCAAAATATGTAAATATTACAGGTTATGAAAACATGTAATTCTTTTATTGATGATGTGAACTCTCCCCCGATGTGCCAGATTGATGCGGACATTTTCGACGGCTATGACCTTCATTTCTGTATAATCCACAACGTTTTGGTTGGCCTTTCTCTCTAAGGTCCATTTCATTACGAATACGACTTGATTTTGGCCGACCATATGGATTTCTCCGCATTTCTTGATTGGGACACATTTCTGGACCATCATATTGAGGCCAGTAACCTTCATTTCCAACTGCTTCAAACTCATGTCTATAAACATTCAATATAGTTTTCAGTCTATAGACTTTGTCCACATATTGCATGCAATCTACATGGACATGTGCACAAGCAACAACTACATGTGAACAAGGGAACCTTTGTGCTTGAAACTTCCCACAGTCACACCACATGTCACTAAGCTTGACTTTGTACTTCATTGCAGAAACACCCTCTTGTGGATCAACTAACTCTTAAATCAGAAAAAATTGATTTGCTCGCGTAAAATTACGAACAAAGTGGGAGTTAGCTTTCCTGTGATTTTCTTGCATAGTCTGTGTGACTGTTTCACAGTATGTGTGTCCTCCCTCCATCATTGCAATTTGCTTGTTTCCCATCTTACAAAAAGTGCAGCCAACCTATAATATGTTGATTGTACTAAAGCAGTAATGGAGAGATGACACGTTCCCTTCAACACCGAATTGATAGATTCAGCTAGGTTGATTGTCATATGACCATAACGTCTTCCTTGATCATATGATTGGGCCCACTTCTCCTTGGGGATCCTATCAAGCCAATTAGCCGCCACTGCATTTTCTCCACAAAGTTTCTCATACATGAAATAAAAATTCGGCCGCCCAACTCGTATCCTAATAAAATTAAAAACAAAAGACTTGTGAATTTTAGTTTATTTTATATACTAAACGAAATATAAGAGATAAAATAACTATGATTCGATTCCATACCTATGTTAACAATGTGTCGACGCAATTTCTTATTGTTAAACTTCTTCATAAAGTTAGCTGCAATGTGTCGAATGCAGTACACTGAATATGCATGTGGAGGATTCCATCCACTACCATCGCGTCTAATCGCAGCTTTGATGGCTTCATGTCGATCAGACATCAAGCATATGCCAGGCTGTTTTGTCACATGTCTACGCAAATTAGTGAGAAAGAATGACCAAGCCTCTGTTGTCTTAACCTCCACAATGGCAAAGGAAATTGGCAGTATGTTTCGGTTGCCATCTTGTGCAATAGCTAACAATAATGTTCCTTTGTATTTTCCATATAAGAAAGTACCATCTATTTGCACAATAGGTTTACAATACGGATACCCTTCAATGCACGACTTAAATGTCCAAAATAGTCGATGGAATATTCTCTTACCCTGGACCAATCGATCACCGTGATATGCAGGTACCGTTTGCAATTCCACAATTGTACCAGGCACGAAATGTTGCATTGCACCTAACCATTTAGGTAGCTCATTGTACGATCTTTCCCAATCGCCAAAAACTCGAACAATTGCCTTTTGCTTTGCTTTCCTCGTTTTCTTATAGGAGGTGATTATCTATACCGAATTCGCATCTCGGCGATCAAAACTGAAACGGAGATCTCCGGATTTGCTTGGACCAATGACAGAATGCATGAACAGATCATGTTAGAATCTAACTTGCAATGATCTTGTGAAATCCTCCCCGATGTGCAAGTATGAGGCCCTTCATATTTTCTAATCTCCCATGCTTGTTTCTTCTTCATAAAAGTTGCCTTTATTCTCCAATTACACCCTTTTCCATACATTAGAAACTTGGCATAATATTTGGTCTGCTCAGATTCAATTACTCTGTAATCTACAGAGTTTTTGATGTTATAGTGCTTAATAGCTGAAAGCACAGCCTCTTTCTTTGGAAATTGTAACCCAACACACAGATCAACTGCAGATGGATCAAATGTCAGAGGCGTAGCTAATTTATGAGCATACTCAGGAAATTATTGCACTTGCATTGCCTCCAAATCTAGGGTATGCATATGGGATGCAGCCTCATATGGGGGAAGATCTCCATGAGTGTTTATCTCAGCAGGGACGACATCTGGGTCAGAATCACTGTTGTCATCACTTGTGAATTCAACATCCTCTCCCTGCTCACTAAAGTCACCAACATATTCACCATGGACTCTACGTGGCGGAACAGGATCAACACTAGTTGGCTCATCTTCGAGGGTAGTAGGAATTGTTTGTGAGACTAATGAATTATGAAACGTTGTAGCTTGAGATAACGGAAAGACTTCTTCTGCGGGAACGTCGTATGTAGTGTGAACATAGAACGACCCAGAATCATCATCTTCTATGGGAAAGTTTTCTGTTGTGCGAACATTTGAAGGCCCACAATCATCGTCAACATCCTCTATGTCAGCATATAACTCAAGTACGCCAACATTTGCAAATGTCTCATGAGCATAAAACATGCATCTGACATCATCATCATCTTCAAGTGAAAATGTTCTATATCAGACACATCCTTCACCAATAGAAAGAGGATGCCTATACTTAATCTCTTAAACTCTTTTTCTATTTCCAACTTTAATTTTTGTATGAATATGCAGCTTCAGTTCCTCTAATGTGACGTCTTCTTCAACACGAAAACTTTTAGGACGTTCACAATCCAAGGTAGCACTTTCGTCAGTATTCACTACAGCAGAATAGGCCTTTAGCGGCGTTTTTTTTTAACAATAGCGGCGTTTTTAAATGCCACTAAACATTTAGTGGCATTTTCGAAAAACATCGCTAAAAGTGTCAAGAAAAACGACGTCGGGAATTTTCCCGACGTTTTAAACAAAAACGCCGCTAATGTAGTGGCGTTTGTAGGGATATTTGTCGGCATTTATAAACGCCAACGTAGGATTGCAGCGGATGGTATTTGAGAAAAAATTAGCGGCGTTTGTAGATAAAAAAGATGCCACTAAATTGAAACATTTAGCGGCGTTTATCTCGAGAAACGCCACTAATTTTAGAATTTCGTTCTTTAATATTCACAAATATAGCGGCGTTTGTGTTATAAAAACGCCGCTAAATTTCCAGAATTTGTAAAAAAAAATATAATTTCTTTTATTTAAAAATTATAAGTAATAATATTATTCAATAAATTTATATTATAGTTTACAATCAATACATAACAGAAATATATTAAAATTTAATAGTATATTATAAAGTATAATTATACAACAATTCTATTAAGAAAGCACAAAATAATCAACATATAACAATTGGAATAAAATTTAAATTAAACAAGACAAGGTAGTATAAAATTTAATTTGTACCTGTAAATATATAACAATTGCAAGGTCCAAAACTCCTATTGCCAATCCTGCACTAACATTACAAGTTATTACAATTTTTTTCCAAATTTGTAAACAACCAGTAATTAAAGTTAATGAAAGCAAAAGTAAAAGAATTGACCTCCAAGGTTCATCATCTGTCAAAATGCCTCTTCCAATTCAATGTTTAGAACCTAAAAAAAAATGCAAAAACTTAAATTAAAATCTCCAATTTACAAAATGCAAAAACATAAAATTGTTACCTTCAAACAAGAATATTCTAGGAATAGAAAGAGATTAACAAAATTTTGCTTAAATCTTTTACCTAAAAGCTGGTGGGTGTGAGAGCATGGATAGAAGAGCGAGAAAAAATGAGTTTTGTGTTTTGGGTAAAGAGGAAGAGGGGTCTGTTACTAATTAAATTTCCAGCAAATAGCGGCGTTTGTTTCGACAAACGCCGTTAAATTGTAAATCTATTCATCTCCTTTTAAAAAAAAGCGGTAAATTTTGCCGCTCGATTTTTTTAATATTTAACGGCGTTTGTATACTAGAAACGCCGCTAAATTTATTCATTTAGAGGCGTTTATGGAGACAACCGCCGCTAAATATTTTTCTCTTATTTTTTTAAATGTAATACATTTAGCGGCGTTTGTCTGACAAACGCCGCTAAATGAGAACATTAGCGGCGTTTCTAAGACAAACGCCGCTAAATTGCAACATTTAGCGGCGTTTATGGATACAAACGCTGCTAAATGTTCTCCTCTATTTTTTTTTTAAATATCATACATTTAGCGGCGTTTCTCAGACAAACGCCGCTAAATTGCAACTAGCGGCGTTTATGGAGACAAACACCGCTAAATATTCTCCTCTGATTTTTTTTTAAATGTCATACATTTAGCGGCATTTCTTAGACAAACGCCGCTAAATTGCACATTTAGCGGCGTTTATGGAGACAAACGCCGCTAAATGTTTTCCTCTAATTTTTTCAATGTCATACATTTAGCGACGTTTGTCTGAGAAACGCCGCTACATGAGAACATTTAGTGGCGTTTCTTATAATAAACACCGCTAAATACACCAATAAAAACGTTGCGTTTCTTTTAATAGAAATGGCGGGTAATTTTTTAGCGGTAAAAAAAAAACCCGCGTAATTTGAGAAATATTGAGCGGCGTTTTTTGTTCTAAACGCCGGTAATTTATCTCATTTAGCGGCGTTTCTTCCTTACAAACGCCGCTAAATTAATTTTTATCGGCGTTTAGGGTAGAAACGCCGCTCCTTTTACAAAAACACGGTACCTGTCGGAGTTTTTATGTAAAACGCCGCCAGTAAAATGCCACTAAAACCCAAAATTGCTGTAGTGATTCTGAATTTGGAGGTGATGTATCTATACCGAATTCACATCTCGACGATCAAAACTGAAACGGAGATCTCCGGATTTGCTTGGACCAATGACAGAATGCATGAACAGATCATGTTAGAATCTAACTTGCAATGATCTTGTGAAATCCTCCCCGATGTGCAAGTATGAGGCCCTTCATATTTTCTAATCTCCCATGCTTGTTTCTTCTTCATAAAAGTTGCCTTTATTCTCCAATTACACCCTTTTCCATACATTAGAAACTTGGCATAATATTTGGTTTACTCAGATTCAATTACTCTGTAATCTACAGAGTTTTTGATGTTATAGTGCTTAATAGCTGAAAGCACAGCCTCTTTCGTTGGAAATTGTAACCCAACACACAGATCAACTGCAGATGGATCAAATGTCAGAGGCGTAGCTAATTTATGAGCATACTCAGGAAATTATGGCACTTGCAATGCCTCCAAATCTAGGGTATGCATATAGGATGTAGCCTCATATGGGGAAAGATCTCCATGAGTGTTGATCTCAGCAGGGACGACGTCTGGGTCAGAATCACTGTTGTCATCACTTGTGAATTCAGCATCCTCTTCCTGCTCACTAAAGTCACCAACATATTCACCATGGACTCTACGTGGCGGAACAGGATCAACACTAGTTGGCTCATCTTCGAGGGTAGTAGGAATTGTTTGTGAGACTAATGAATTATGAAACGTTGTAGCTTGAGATAACGGAAAGACTTCTTCTGTGGGAACGTCGTATGTAGTGTGAACATAGAACAACCCAGAATCATCATCTTCTATGGGAAAGTTTTCTGTTGTGTGAACATTTGAAGGCCCACAATCATCGTCAACATCCTCTATGTCAGCATATAACTCAAGTACGCCAACATTTGCAAATGTCTCATGAACATAAAACATGCATCTGACATCATCATCATCTTCAAGTGAAAATGTTCTATAACAGACACATCCTTCACCAATAGAAAGAGGATGCCTATACTTAATCTCTTAAACTCTTTTTCTATTTCCAACTTTAATTTTTGTATGAATATGCAGCTTCAGTTCCTCTAATGTGACGTCTTCTTCAACACGAAAACTTTTAGGACGTTCACAATCAAAGGTAGCACTTTCGTCAGTATTATGAATTTGGCCATTATAGTAGGCCAATGCGATCACTCTATTGCTCATGTTGTGTAGTAATGAAACTAAGAAGGATGAGAATGGAGGTATTATCACTCGGAAAAAGAAAGAAGAAATATAGAAGGATGAGAATGAGGAGGTATTATCACTCAGAAAAAATCTGATTGAAAAAATCTGGCTAGGGTTATTTGATTGAAAAACTGATAACTCATTAATGCAAAAGCTGATGATAAATACCATCTTTTGTACCGGACAGTCCAATAGTCACATCCATTGCAGAAGGAATCCAATTCCAATATTTTTTTACAACATTTGATTGACTGGAAAATAGCTGAAACCTATCCCTAACCCTAAATCATTAGTCACATCCATTGCAGAAGGAATCCAATTCCAATATTTTCTGCAGCATTTGATTGACTGAAAAATAGCTGAAACCTATCCCTAACCCTAAATTATTAGGCCCATCCATTGCAGAAAGAATACAATTCCAATATTTTCTGCAGCATTTGATTGACTGAAAAATAACTGAAACCTGTCCCTAACCCTAAATCATTAGTCCCATCCATTGTAGAAGGAATCCTATTCCAATATTTTGTGCTGCATTTGATTGACTGGAAAATAGTTAAAACTCTAACCCTAAATCTGGTCAATACTCCCATCCATAGCATAAGGAATCCAATTCCAATATTTTTTGCAGGATTTGATTCACTGAAAAATAGCTGAAACCCTAACCCTAAATCATTAGTCTCATCCATTGCAGAAGAAATCCAATTCCAATATTTTCTACAGCATAAAATTAAAATAATAAAAAAAGTTAATATAAAATTTAAGCATTTATATTTTTAAAAAGTTAAAACAATCGAAGATAAAAAAATTTATACCTGTTTGTTACAGATCTCACATATAAAATTTAAATGAGAAATCAAAATTTTATTTATATAAAATTTAAATAAGAAATAAAAATTTTTATATAAAAATTTAATAAGAAATATAATTTTCTTTTTTAAATTTTAATAAGAAATAAAATTATATTTTTTATAAAATTTTATTAAGAAAGAATATTTTATATTTTATAAAATTTTAATAATAAATTAAATTTTCTTTTTTATAAAATTAAAAAATTATAAATTTTTAATATATATTTAAAAAAATAAATAAACAAACCTAGATAATTTTTTTATTTAATTTACAAATTTTAAAATTAAAATACAAATTTTAAAAATAAATTTACAAATTGTTTTTTTTTTTAATTTAAGTAAAAATAAATAAATAAAACACCAAGGGAAATCGCCATGGGGGTGGCGATTTTCCTTGGTGTTTTTTTAAAATACACAAAAGGAAATCGCCACCCCCCATGATGATTTCTCTTGATGTTTTTTGCAAATTTTATCAATTTTACGCTGGGAAATCGCCATGGGAAATA
Organism: Fremontodendron californicum; assembly: GCA_030761205.1. Lineage (NCBI taxonomy): Eukaryota > Viridiplantae > Streptophyta > Magnoliopsida > Malvales > Malvaceae > Fremontodendron > Fremontodendron californicum. The sequence goes on from JAULJL010000006.1 coordinate 7,703,252, forward strand.
GCGATTTCCCAGCTAAAAAAAAAAAAAAGAATTTTGAGAATTAATCTGAAAAAAATGATATTTTGATATATGATTTTTTTAGCTATATTTTGATAAAAAAAATTTAAAAAATCACCTAAAATATGTGACCATTGGACCGAAAAATACCACGTCGTGGCACATGGTTACGAGTTGTCACATCGCACGATTTAATTAAAAAAAAAGTGTGCTTTGATTTAACAAAAAGAGGAAAACAATAATGGATTAAATACATAAAGTAGTAATAATAATCTATACTTATACTAAAAATTATCTACAATGAAGGAAAGTGTTCAATTTTAATTTTGGGAGATTTTGTTTGGGATAATTAAGCATGAGCAATAATTATGTTTGAGGGGTTAATTAGGATATTGTCAATTTTATTTTTTTTTTTATTAAAAATGAAAGAAAGAAAGAAAGAGAAAGAAAAGAAAAGAAGGAAGGAAGAAAGAAAGAAAGAAAGAAAAAATTATGTGTTCGTGTTATTTTTTGTGTCATTATCGTATTTAATGTATTATAAATTTATATAAATTTTGACACGTTAATAATTCGTTTTATGTAGACTTTGACATGTTAGTGTACTAGTGTCATGTTTATATTATTTTTCTTATCATATCGTATTTTAATTATTTTTTTCATTGTTGTGTTCATTTCGTGTTTCAGTTCATTCCATATTTTGAATAATTTATCATAGTGATTCAATTTTAACTTTAAATTCATTGACTTAAGAATTGAAATATTATATTTAGCAAATATTAATATAGATATTATATTCAAAACTTTAATCCAATTTTTCTATGCATAATGAGGACGTATTCTAATAATAATAAAAATAAAAAGTTGTCTTGATCCACCTCAAGTTGGGGAGATTATTGTATAAATTGTTCAAGGTTATTTCATGAGAAAGAAATTATGTATTTAATTTAAACTTGAAAATTCGATCATCTCATGGAAGACACTAGACCTGCTCAAGGGCCGACAGCCCACTCGACTAAACAGACTTGGTTTATATTGGATCGAGTATGGGTAAAAAAAAAAAGTGTTTCGACTTGACTCGGATCACTGTTTAACTATTAAAATAATATCATTTTATTTAAAATTAATTATAAAAATATAAAAATATTAATTAAAAATAATTTTTAATTTTTTTTAAATAAAGTGAACAATAATTTCGGACCCGCGAGTCGGTCTGAACCCGTCCAAGACCAGATTTGAGTAAGGATGAAACAAAATTTCATATCGCAGCCCGGCTATGATCGCTTCTAGAAGACACGTTAAGGTTGGATATACTTGCAACAAAGTCTATGGTTGAGAAAAGGAGTGCTAGTCCCTCTCACGTACGCCTCACCCCAACCTAACCAAATGCTTGTGCATGTATATATTCTCTTGAACCTAAAAAGGACTTTTGCACTAATAATACAATTAAAAACAAATTTGGAAAAGGAATATATGAATCTTCGTGAATGCCTAAAATGTATGTTCCCTTAATTTGAGTTAGATACAATGGAAATCCCGAGCATCTATTGCTTGTGTCTGCAATAAGATTGGTTCTGATGTATGTATGTTCCCTTAAAATGTATGTTCCCTTAATTTGAGCTAGATACATGTTTTAAAGTATTGGGTTCTGATTCTTCATCAAAATTTAGATTCAAAATTCTATCTACATATTAAAAGCTTTGCCTTGATCATATGAACTTTATACTTTAGGCCATTAATTTCATTCACTACTGTTGACATAAGGGTATACACTTTGGTTGTTGGTAGGGATGGCAAAACCCGAACCGACCGATGGATTTCGAACCGATCCGATCCGAATGGAGAGGTTTTTTTTTTTGAACAATGGATGCGGGGCGGGGCGGGGCGTTTTTTTTTGTTTGAAAGGCGGGTATGGAGCAGTTGCAGTATTTACCTGATCCGCCCCGCCCCGCCCCGAATAGTAAAATTACTATTTTACCCTTCCCTAAAAACTTAACATGTTTACTTCTTCTCTACAACTCCACCGCCGCTCCCTTTCCTTCTACTTTCCCTTTCCTTCTTCTCTAAATCAGTCTCTTTTCTATGAAAATACAAAGCTTTGATCTTTACTTGTAATATAAAAGAAAAAATTCCTTTTTTTTTTCTCAAGCAATTACATTTGTGTTAAAAGATTGTTTGCTGATCATTTCTCATTTCTGGGTAAGTTTTTTTTTTTTTTCTTTTTTTGGTTTTTGGTTTTTGGCTTCTGGGTTTTTGTTTTTTAATATAATTTTGATGTGGGTTAGTTTTAATTTTCCGAAATTTTCATGTTTTTGGAAAATTTTGGTAATTTGGTTTTGGTCTTTTTAGCTTGAATTTTCTTGGAATGAACATTTCATTTTTACTTTTTTAGTATGTTTAATTAAGTTGATCTTGTTATGTTTGAATTTTACTCTGTTGATGGAAATTAAGATTTGGATTCATCTTGACTTTCTTTAATTCTCCATAATATTAGCCTTTTTCTGAATTATGTATGAACTTTCCTTATGGTTTTAATTTCTTGAAGAAGTTAAACATTTGGGTTTGTTTTGTACCTGAAAAATTGCCTCTAACATTAATGTTTCATGTTACCCATAAAAAGAATCCAAAAAATGAGATTTTTTGTTTATACTGAAGAACAATTTCGATGTAGTCAGTGTTAAGGTATCTGCTTTTTTTTTTTTTTAGTGCAAATTTTGTTGAATTTGTTGTCTTGTCTTGTTATAACATTTAGGTGCTCCCATGGAAGTGAATTACCTTATGGTATTTTGTGTAGGGTTCAGCATATATGTCTGTTTGCCCTTATTAGTTTGATGGTGTGGTTGTCATCTATTTTCAAAAGTGTTCTTATTTCTGGTAGTAATTATTTCTTCAAGGAATGATCTGCATATTAATGGAAATGTTGATATCTTCAGGTTCTTCTTTCTTAATAACTGTTTCCTATTAGCAGACCAAGATGCGTGCACCATCATTGCTTGCACAATGCTTGCCAGGCTTAGTTTTAAAACATAGCTAACAAACAGTGCTGATGCCATTACCCAGAGTTGGTTAGTTTTAAAACATAGCTATATCATTACTCAAACCGTGGATGAGTCACAAGATTTTATCAAGAGACAGCAGTTGCGTGAGCTGACAATGCTAAATTCGAATTTCAGAGAGGAGAGTCCTAGTCCAAGTGGTAGTGTTTCTCCTTTTAATTTCAGTAGTTTATATGAATCATAGAAATGTAAGTTGGGTCTATTATTCTTCTTTATTTTTTTTTAAACATTTTGTAATTTCTCTCGTCTTGTTAATGTTCTAATTCATAGGCGACCTTGCTTTAGCATTATTGTCCTTAAATGACCCACTTTTTGGATTTAACAGGGTGCAGCTAGGCGCTTGAACTCATATAGGAAGAATGTTGAGATTGAATCTATTGGTGTTGCTGGAAAATTAAATGGCCAACAAACAGTGAAAAAATACTTTCGCTTAGAGGTAAGAAAAAATTATTACTACTACAATTTAGCAATCTGTGAAACTCAAAACCCACTGTTTTTAAATTTCTTTGCTTATCGAAAAGAATTCTGCAAGCAAGCATTTGATGTTGAAGCAGATTTCTGCAATGCTCCCCACTCAGTCGTCCTATATCTTTCTTAAAATTCCTTAATACACATTTATTTTTTTAATCACTAGTTTATACATTCATGTTTAAGCAGTTTTTGGAAAAAGAGACAGAAGATGTAAATGATGATGTAGATTTTAAAGCACTAGAAGACGGATTTGTTCTTCTATTACCCGCATAAGAGAACTTTATTATTTGAAAAAAATTAGAAATAACTAATAAAAATCGGATGGGGCGGAGCGGGGCGGGGCGTAACCGACATCCATGGAGGTGGTAGTGGTACCATTGCCATCCCTAGTTGTTGGAATCTAAACAGACACTAGATAGGGCTCAAAGCTTGCACTCCAATACCTAAAATTCTATCCTAGCTATCTAGTTTTTTATTCGGGTAAATATGAAAAACATGGCAAATAATTGTTAAATGGTCTAATAGATAAAAGTTATTTGAAAAAGAGAAATGAACAATTAGAAATTGTTATAAAGAACATTGTAAAGAAAAAATTGCCCTTAATGAAAAAACTTATTTTTCTTTTTTCTTTCATTAAAGAAATATTATTTTTTAAAAATTTTAATTGAAAATAAATTTAAAAAATAAAATATTTAAATATTTATTTTTTAAAATTTTAAAAAATAAAGAAAAATTAATTTTAGAAATATTATTTTTATTTTTTAATTAAAAAAAGTAAATAAAACATTTTAAAATTTATTTTTTAAAATAAAAAAATTTTATTTTCAGAAAATTTTATTTTTTAATTAAAAAATAAATTAAATAATAAGAGAAAAAAGGGAGGAGAAGATTTTTTTTATCTTTACAATATTTTTTATAACAATTTCTAATTATTCATTTTTTTAAAATGATTTTTAGTTATTAGATCATTTAATAATTATTTACTTATTAAAAGCATATTTTTCATATTTACCTTTTTTATTCAAGTTGCACAACTGGCAACCATTTTGATGAAATATTATCTCAAAAGTTTGGATTTTCTTCCATCAGAGATCTTTATCTAATGTGTTAATTATGGGAAGGGACTTGATAATTTGTTTATTTGTGACGTGTTAATGAATTCTTTTCATGTCATAAACGTATTTAAGGTATTTTATATTAATATAAATTTTAACGTGTTAATAATTTGTGTTATATAGATTTTGATTTATTCATGTATTTGTATCATATTTGTATATTTTTTTTTATGTCGTGTTGTGTTTTGTGTCGTATTTTAATTACTTTTTTATTATCGTGTAATCGTGTGGTATTCAATATTATCAAATCTAAAAAAGGTGCAAAATGATTGGATGATGATAATTCTTAGCTGAAGAATTATTTTGATTTAGTTTCCAAGGGATGGGAGAGGATCCTCTCCTCCACTACTTAGGGTTTATTTGGATTTTCGATAAAAGATATTTCCAACGTATTGGATGTCGTTTTGTGATTAGATTTTTTGATTTATTATTTTTTTGTCCAATTATTTATGACACCTTACTTTTTTTTCTTTTTTCATAAATAAAATTCAAACAAGTCCATCTTTTACCTTTCACAATAGTAATTCTAACTCTTTTTTTTTTTGGAATTTTATTTTATTTTTATTTTTATTCTATGATCATGAACCATCAACAATGTCAAAGATGGAAGATTTATGAAATTTTAAACTCAAATACGGGATATAAAAATTCAAATTTATGGCATTTCATACCAAATGTATCAAATTCTTCATATCATTTTTTTTTTTTTTTTACAAATTCTCATGCCATGATTTGTACTAAGCTGCTGGGCTTTCGATAATGATATTAATGGAGGAAAAAGTTGAGAGAAATAAGAGGGAAATGGAGTTGGTAACAGTGAGAAGAAAATAAATTAAAAGAAAAATAAGAACAAAAACAAAATTAACATGAAAAAAAAAAAGGAAAGAAAAGAATAAATTCTTGACACAATTCCAGTGCTTCAGTCAACAAAATGAAACTTACACTCCAACAACTACTGCTTTGACACAAATCCAAAACAGTAAGAGCTAAACAAGGAGACACCTTTGGCGATTAGAGCTTCAAACTACATCTAAGAAGTTTAGAGTTAAAATCCTGGGATTCATGGATGGGAGAGGACTACTTCCCATTGTTTAGCCCAATTCATCATTTCAAAGACCCCTTGGAACTTACAACCATTATAAAATATCGGCCTTACATTTCAAAGACTACAAAGATAAATAGCCAAATTAGCAGAAACGCTGGTTCATAGTTCTTTCCTAGATCCCCTTCTAACAAAGATAAGTATATTAAACCACATCAACAATCAAACATAACTTATCCAGTTCAAAATGAATAAATTCTAGTCAATTCCTCAATAGAAAGTTTGATCCAACTAGCTCACTCCTTTAACAAAAAAAATTCCTCATGGATGCCATATAATTGGTACAAAATCAACCTCAAATTATTCCATGGCAATATCGAAAAATAACAACAATGACAAACAATTCCAAGCACAAAAACAACTAAACAATACCCCGATAAAAAAAACTCATATGGGAAATAGCCACCAAAGTCACCTGCATCATTGCATTTGCATGACATTCTCCAAGTACCCACTTGTACGTATCAATAAGCCCATCTTTCAACGAAATCTTGGCACTCCACCCCAATGACGCTAGCTTGGAGCTATCCATGAGCTTCCTTGGAGTCCCATCGGGCTTCGAAGTATCCCAAACAAGCTCCCCTTCAAAGCCAACAACTTCCTTAACCAACTCAGCTAATTCCTTAATGGTAACCTCTTTTCCACTACCAACATTCACATGCTTCAATCCACTGTAATTTCCCATCAAGAAAACCACCGCATCAGCTAAATCATCGACGTGCAAAAATTTCCTTAAGGGACTCCCAGTACACCCCAAACAACTACCTCTTTTGCTACTTCCACCTTGGCCTTATGAAATCTCCGCATCAACGCGGGCAAAACGTGGGAATTTTCGGGGTGAAAATTATCGTTGGGACCGTACAAATTGGTTGGCATGGCGGAAATTGCATCGAAGCCGTATTGGATTCTGTAAGCTTGGCACATTTTAATCCCTGCGATCTTCGCAACGGCGTACCATTCGTTGGTGGGCTCCTGGGGGGCTGATAAGAGCGCATTTTCGGGGATGGGTTGTGGCGCAAATTTGGGACAGATACAGGAGGATCCGAGGAAGAGGACTTTCTTGACGCCGTGGCGCTACGAGGAATCGATGACGTTGATCTTGGATTTGGAGGTTGATTGCGATTAAACTGATAAATCTAGTCTTTTCGAGGGACTGTCACTGGAGCTGAGCTGGGTTTGTTGGTAAGAGGCTTTTGGCCCAGTAAACTTATGATACTAGATTTTAGCTCCGGGATTAAAGCAAAAAGTTCGGTTTTTATTTTATATAGTTACAGAAAATAAAAATATTGACGATAGTCGATATGTACCCACAATTTGAATGTGACAAATTTCATTTTGACAATTTAGTCCAGATGGATTTAAGGATTTAGCCATTTAAGAAGCTTCGTTTGTCAATTTTGAGTGAAACAGCTGACAAAGCTTAGGGAAAGAGCCATCCAAAGTATTTGGCAAGCTTGGAGTCTAGCTCAAGAGGGAAGTATCGTGTCCAATCCATTGGGCCAACTTGGAACCCAACAATGCTTTCCATATTGAAAATGAAAGGTCCCCAAATGCCCAATTGTAAAAAGGAATGGGAGAAAAATTAGGGTTGCATGAAGAATGACAAGGCAGTTGGTGATGCAAAGGAATTTTGGCATCTAGGATGCGAGGGCAAGTGGAGCCACCTCAAGTTGTCCCCTGTATTGTCTGTAGGGATATGAAAATAAAAAAGCAACATCTGATTACTGAACCATCATCAAATCAATAGCTGAATCATATTCATATATCAAAACAGATTGCATGTTATCATATGCCTTTGTCAACATCTTGCTTTGCTTTGCTTTGTCATCATACATCATTTCATTCTTAGAATCTTTATATGGAATAGAGTAGTACATCTCTTGTACAGTTGCACTTATGTGCTTCGCTACTTCTTAAAAGTATTCACACCTGGAATAAAACTTGGATAAACCAATAGAAAAGCTTATGAACACGCTAATTAAGCAAAGTCAATCTGCATAACTACTCGTAATAGTTTTCCTTACTGAAGTTCTTTAAATGCATTTATCTTAGTAATTGAAAGAATATATTCACACATTTTCAAAAGTAATATTCAAGATATATTATTACTAGTATATATTCAAAAAGAATATTATAAACTACACGCAGTGCACTTGTTACCATTTACTGTATTTTATTTAGGATTTATTTATTATGCAAAGGAGTTAATTTACCTTCAAAGCTTTCAAATGGTTCTTTCTTTTCATTCTCAAAATTTTGCCAAGTCATACAACGTTAGAATAGTTATATTGAAACAAGAAAAAGAAAAGAAAGCATTTGGGTTTACCCAGTTGGTTTTTTCTTTTTTGTATCTTTTGAATTTTGAGTTTAACTCTCGATTCACATAATTCAAATCTAGACTGTAACTTTTTTTATAAAGAAAAAAAAAAAAAAAAAAAAACATTTGAAAGCATTTTCAAAGAGTATTGATTCTCTCTATTAGCCATTAATCAGGTTCCAAGAAAAGAAAAGAAAAGAACCCAAACATTTTGAACGTGAAAAATGGAAATTTTGCACTGTTAAACACACATTTCTCACTGGTTCATGATGGCACGATTCATGAATGATTACATTAATTCCAAATTCAATCTTAAACGTGAACACAAAATGATTGCATTGACTCTGATGACTGCAACGTCAACGCGAAACGAAACAGGAAATTTTTCTCCAATAAATTAAAGGAATGACAAATCAAATTTGTAATAATCTTCCAACTCAGTTCAGTCCATACAATCAATTATAGAGTTCGACTCTACTGCTGAGAAAGCATGCAAATGACATTGACAACGGCTTTGAGGACCCGATCCAAAGATTATGCCAAACCCCTTTTAAAAGACTCGACCTACCAAATACCAAGCTTACCCTAATGCCAAACTCACCCATAATGTTTATTAACTCCAAACTAAAACTAACTCATGACAGCCCGTGACTGACTGACGGGCTACTATAACTGACGACTGTAAATGGCTGTCATCCCAGCCATCTCCTCCCCTTCCTCCGCCGCCTCCTTCCAGCACTGCTGCTGCATGGTCAATTTAGCGCGGATGCGCACCGTGCACCTCTCTCTCTTGGAGGAATAAGTCCTGTAAACCACACACCCACCAGCTGGCAGCTTCTGCTTCACCATATACTGACATGTGTACCCTTCCATGTCAGCACCTTCCATGGCCCAGAAACGGGCCCCACCATGGCAAGTGACAGCAACAGAAAACTCGTTCGGACAAAAACATGTCAGCACCCTCTTCACCAGAGGTTCCAGCTTGACAGCCTCGGTGTCGAGGCCCATGGCCTCGTAGCTAGCATAACTGAACCCATCTTCTGGGGTCACGTGCACCGTGGAGTGAGCGAACCCTTCGATCGCATTCATCGAATACCCGCACGGGTCAAACTCGAAGTCGCATATCACGTGACTGGGGATGATGTCAGCAATCCCGGACATTTTCGTCATTTCACGTGCCGAACAATTCCTATTCCCCGACTTTTTGTAGAACACGCCTGCCTTTTCTCTATCCAACCCCGTCATGCACATTTCAAGAGTGACAACTCCCCTCTGATCTTCCATCAACGGCGGTGAACATTTTGCTACAGCCGAGTAAACGTGCCAGCTACGAGTTGGAAACTTCGGATCGCCGATTATATAAGCCTCGGTAATAAAATCAGTGAAATATGCGTTTAACGCGGTAACTTCCTCAGAGAAGTTACGGTGAGGGGCAGGTTGGTGATCAGGGAAAATGAAGGTACCACGTGAGTAGTTGACTCGTGACACAGTGAGTGAGAGCGAGTTAATGAGCTGGAGAATCGGGGGGATTGATAGGAGAAGCTTTGTGGTTCCGCATGTTTTGAGGATGATCTTGTTTGGGTAAATGAAGAGGCTTGACTCTGAGAGAACGTAAGAGTCGAAGTTGGAATTTGAGAGCTGAGAAACTATGGCGCAGCAAGCTGGTTCGAGGATGGAGTCGAGTTGGGCTTTAGATAAGGCTCGGAGGCCCATCCCATTTGGGTCATTGAAGATGGGTGGATCCAAGCAAGTGATTTCCAGGCGTTTTTCGAAGCCTTCGAAGCCTATTGGTGAAGGAGGTGGTGGCGAATCCATGTCGAGTTTCATTACAACAAAGCTCAATGCTAACAATATCACTGGAAATTATTTTCTTCGATTTGGTATTGTTCAAGGTCTTCGATTCTTAGCAATTGTTGTTCAATTTGAGTAAAAAAAAAAAAAAGAGGCTGAAGAAAATCCTACTCTAAGACTGAGGGAGCCATTTATCTGGGATCAGGATGGCATTCTAACGCACTGCAGCAACAAAAACATTCAAAGAAACAAAATGTTAGACCAACAAAAATTAATAAAACGTTATAAAAATCCAAGAATGATAAAATGGAAGTGCTCTTCTTTTGGGTAATGAAGGAAACGTACGTTGGAGTAAGCAGCAGATCGGAACTTTTGGATGCCACCGTTTGGACGAATATCTTCGATGCTGTAACCGAGAGGAACTTCGTATTGTAAAGAATTACTACAACTACTAGACTTCTTTTTGCCACCCTTGGTCTCCATTACAACATCCACGCTTTCCTAAACCAAGAATCTCAATTAATCGTCTTCTTCAAAAGATTGAATCTCAACCAAATCGGTTTATGTACACACAAAAAAATATATATATATTGTATCAGAGATTGAAACTTTATGGACCAAAACGTAAACTTTCAAGAAAAAGACTCACATGCAGAGCCAAATAAACAAATTATTAGGAACCCATTGTTCGAAAACTTAAGTTTTTATGTACTTACTGATTAATGGAGAGAGAACTCTAATAAAAGGGGAAGACTTGAAACCAGAATTATCTGATCAAGAAATTGTTCACCAAAGAAAAAAAATTAAGGCAGGCAAAGGGGAATCAGTAGTAAGAAAAATAAGGATGCTTCTAAGAGATTCGAATTTTGGATTGAGGAAAGATGAAACGGGTAGGGGTTTTTTCCTTTGGTGTGAGCAAGAAAAGAGAGCGGAAACAGAGTATTTATAGAAGGCCAAAAACTTGGCTGGGAGTGGCATTAGTAAAAACTAGAGTTTGCTCTTAGTGAATATTAATGGAGAGGTTTGGCAAGGGGATTTCTGTTCAGTCCCACGTGGCGCCGCTCTTGCTCTGGTTCCTAGACACATACTACTAATTTTAGTTTACACCCTAATTCGGTATCCCACGTGTTGTTCGATAGCGTGTATCACACGTATTGTCGGATGGGATGATTCTCTATTTTAGAGGAAACCAATTTGGATTTTGTGATACAAACGTTAGCCCACTTTTTTGGAGAGTTTTCACCATGAATTTTGTTAACGAATATTTTAAAAATATTTTTTAAAATTATCATATATATGGTAATATTTTTATTTAATACATTAAAAATGATTAATAAAATTATCAATTGCTGTATTTAATATAATATTATTATTATAAATAATATATTAATTAATCTTAAAAAATGATTTAAGGACACTCATTAATAAAACCCTTTCAACATTACTACAAAGCGCGTGAGGGTTATGTTTTAGAAGTTAAGGGTTAAAGTTACAAGTGGAGGCAGGGATTTGCATGATGCTGATGTCAAATGTTGCCAGCTTTGACGTGGAATATGTGCATCACAGCTTTGATTCGATGTGGGTCTTACACGTACTCCTAATCAGTCACGGCAAGATGAAAATTTGAAAAAACTCATTTCTTGGTCCGTCAGGAAACTGGAAAGCATCTTTCTCATAGAAAAAAATAAGGAATCTTGCTTGCCTACCTTTCTCTTTTTCAAATTAAAAAAAAAAAAACCAAATTGACCTCAAGCTTTGTATTGATTTTACTGATGAATGTCATTAGGATGTTTGTCAATATATCATTATAAATAATATATATTTATATTAAATATAATTATTGATAATTAATTTGATAATTTTTAACATAAAATTGATTAATCGTGTTTAGGTACTGATTAAGAATTATTTAATTTTTATTTTAATAATTTTTTTTTATATTTAATGCATTACTTTTATTGAATTCAATCAAAACAATTTATTAATAAATTTTGCTAACGAATGCATTAAAAGGACTCTTTAAAGTTAATATATATAAGAATATCTCCATCTAATATATTAAAAATAATAAATAAAATTATCAATTATTATATTTAATACAATATTATTATTATAAATAGTATATTAACTAACATTAAAAGTGTCTAAGAGTACTTTTTTATTGCAAAATCCTTCATTTATTAATTAATATAATAGTATATTCATTTATTCATTTAATACAATATTATTTAATAGTACTCATTAATAAAATCCTTCATTTATTATATTTTTTTTCTTTAAATATCACTTTAACTAATGTTACTAGATATTGATTAATATTTTCCTTTAACATATTGATAGATTATTAATTAATGAATTTTATTAATGAATACTTTTTTAATATTATTATATTAAATAATTTACTTTTTAATAAATTAAAATCCATAATATTAATTATCAACTATTATTTTTATTATAAAAAAAGGTTATTGTAAATAATATTTTAATTAATTTAAGAAATCTCTAATTATATTCGTTAATAAAATCTTTAATTAATATAGTAACTGTAAAGACAGTGTAAACAAATGAAATTAAATCATCTTTCACCTCATGAATTTATTTTTCATTTTCAAAGTTTAAACAAGTTTGAATCCTTGGGAATTTTCTTTTCTTATAGAAAATAGATTTAATCAGGAGATTTTTGTAAATTTTAAATTAAACGTATCACATGATGCCAACTTTTTATATTTTGAATATATTGGAAGAGGTTTCAAGGGGAGAAATAAGAATTTTGAATATTGAACATTATATATTCTCTCTTCTTCTTTTTTTTTTTTTTTTGGGTATTTAAGAGCATTATATTCTCGTGTAATTGTCTAATTGACTATAAAATTAAATTGTTTAAAAGTTCACTCAAATTTTTTAAAAAAAAATAATAGTGAAGTTAGAGATTTTAGGTTAAAATTAATAATTTTATTTTAGATTTAGACCATTTAATAATGAAAGATAGACTTATACCATTTCATAAACTCTATTGCTAATCTTTTAAAAAAAATCCTAATCTACTCGTAATTCTTCAATTTCTATCTAATTAACTCATTTGATGAGGACATTACATGCCTAAGCCCTCTCGAACTTGCAACTTCTAAGAGTTTGTCAATAACATGCATACCATATAAGCTAATACTCAATTGGCAACTTTATTTTTAATTAAAATTCCAATTCAAGGCCTTCATTTTTTTTTTATGGAACATTTAAACAGGGCAAATAACCATATAAATCATTCTTACCTTGTTAGTTATAGATCTAAGAAATCAATATACAATAGTTATTAATGAATAGTTAATATGACCAAAAAAATTATCTCGTCCACTGTCATTAAAATTTTTAAATTTTACTAGTGGGTTAATAGGGTGAACATATTTTTGATATATTTAAATTTTAAAAATTTTCAAAAAAAGAAAAAACTAATTTTATCTATAATATATATAAAAATACGAATATGGATAATCTTTTGAACTGACAAAAATAGTTATCGATCGTTGTTCACTATATTTCTAAATTACCGTTATATTTTTTTTTATAATTAATAAGATTTATCTAATTTATAAGTAAGAAGTTTAATTTTATTAAAACACTTTTCCTAAATGAATTAATTTGATAATAAATAAATAAAATAAAAATTTATGTCAAATTGTTTTATCTTAAAAGTTTTAATTTTTCAAAATCTTAAAAAGTGAATTAATTTATTTTATATAAATAAAAAGTTAAAATTTACATTAAATTTTTTATCTTCATAATTGTTTTTTCATTAATATTAAAAATAATATAATAATTTGATATAATTTGTACATAAAACAAATTTTACATGCAAGTTTAGTTAATATGCATTTTATTATTTTTATTTATTTATAAAATATACAATTATATATTCAAAAATAAATAAAACAACGAGTATTCACATGTGAATGCATGTGAACACTAATATATATAAAAACACGAATATGAAAAATCTTTTGAACTGACGAAAATAACCATTGTTGTTCACTATATTTCTAAATTGACATTATAAATATTTTTATTATTAATAAAATTATCTCATTTATGAGTAATAAATTTAATAATTAAAGCACTTTTGTTAAATGGATTAATTTGACAATAAATAAAAATAATTAAAATTTTATATGAAATTGCTTTATCTTAAAAAATTATATGTTTCACTAATCTTAAAAATTAAATCTATTTATTTGATATAAATAAAAAAGAATTAAAATATACATTGAATTTTTTTATACATTGAATTTTTTTATTTGATATTAATGCAAATTTTAGTTAATATATACTTTATTAATTTTAAAATATATAATTATATAATAAAAAATAAATAAATAAACGAGCATTCACGTGAGAACGCATGTGACAACAAATAAGTAAAAATAAAATATGTGACAATCTCTTAATCCCGTTTGTAGAATTAAAATTTTTCATTATTAATATAAAAAATAAATTATATAAAAAATATTTTGATAAACGTATGAAGGCGACTAATCCTTTTAAAATCATTAAAATGCTAACAATTTTGTGCATCTTTTATTCAAATTTGTTATATCTAACAAGTCATATCCAACTAGGCCATAACAATATAAGATATACCTTTAAATTCTGTATCAAACTTTGACATATTTACGATGGAAAATTTTTTAAAGAAGAAAAGAAAAGAAAATGAACAAAAGAGACAAAAAGCTTTTTATTTATTTTTTGTTGGGTTCTTTACTTCTTTCGCATGGTAAAACAGAGTGCGACACAGCTGTGTGTAACTGAAATCCATAAAATAAGCTGAACTTTTAATTTTTGTTTTTGTTTTTGTTTTTGTTTCTTTCTGCTTCTGCCTGATTGTTTTAATTGAAGCAAAATTTTGTCCTCATCTTGATTTAAATTATTGAAATTTGTTTGTTTATCATATTCATATATACTACTATATCGTATTAATTATTCATAGATAAAGCCTGTTTACGATAAATGATAATCTGATATGGTGGTTTGATCCTAGATCTATCAATTCGTGTTATTTTTACGTATCATAATCGTATTTAATATATTATATATTTATATAAATTTTGATATGTTAATGATTTATGTAATATAAATTTTTACATTTTTATATATTCATATCATATTCATATTATTTTATATACCGTATTATATTTTTTTTTATTTTTTTATATTATGTTTAAAATTATTAGATTTATTTGATCCAAATCTCAATCCAATTTCGTTTACTTTTACTTAGAAAAATAAAATCTTTGTAGTCAAACTTCTAGCTTTGTGGCCACCACTTTATTGGGGATTATAGGTATAATGCATGTTATGTAATAATAAAATTTACCCGTTTATCTTTTCTAAGTCAAATGGTGGGAGTGCAGTTAATAAAAGATGGATTGGGATTGCGTATATTATTTTTTAGATTTAAGTATAAAAAAATATTTTGAACTAAAATTAAATAATTATCTAAGTTTTTATCATTTTATTACAATCAATTTACCCTTCAAACATTTATTTTTATCCATTTGAGCCCTCAAACATTTATTTTTATTAATTTGAGCTTTCAAACATCTATTTTTATCCAATTAAGCCCTCAAATATTGGACGAAAATTGATGATGACTTTTAATCAATTTTTGTTCAATCAAGAATTCAGTTTGGTGAAAATAGATATTTGACAGCTTAATTGATTGCAAAAAAAGACAAAAACTTGAATGATTATTTAGTTTTAGTTCAAGGACTTTTTTTTATTTATATTTAAGCCTATTTTTTAATATACTCATCATCATTCACATTTATACGATCCACCTATAAATGGTAGAAGTCTACTTATAAATAATAATTAAATTTATATTAAATAATAATAAAAGAAAAAGTAATAAAGGAAAATCGAATCCATAAAAAACTCCAACGATTTAATGGTTTGTCTGCTAAAAAATGGATTTGAGTTCTCATTTTTATTATTAAAAAAATATAATATACGAACATTTGATTCAATAATAAATACATGTATTTCTCGTTTAAAGAATTAAAATTCTCAAACTCGTTCTCCAAACTAATAAAAGACAACAAAGATGTAATGTAAATATAATACAACATGGACTAAGTGAAGGTGACTTTCAAAAGGAAATATTATATCATACTTTATATATATGTGATGGAGCTAAGTTAGAAGTGTTCATGGGTCAGGTTCGGCCGAATTTGGGTCGAGTCTAAGTATAGTATCAACAATATATATAATTGTCCAAATCAGGTACAGCCTGAAATATGGGCTTCAAATTTTGCTCAAACTCGCTTATATTTGTAAATGAGTAGTCTAAATTTGTTTAGACCCGTCTCTATTATTTTTTCATAAAAAATGTAAACAAATATGTTATTTTTATTTAATTTTTAATAAATTTTTTTCTTTTATTAAGTTTTAAAACATGGATACTCATATTTTTAAATGTTTACACTATAATATTGCATATATTTATTTTTATTTATTACATAATACATATAAAAATAAAAATAATATATTATATATTATATAAATAAAAACTGGACGGACTCGGATCTTGATAGTTGGAGTCAAGGTCATGCTTATTTTTTAAACGGACCTCATTTTTTTTATCTAAAATCATATTTTAAACTTAATATTTTTATCTAATTTTTTTTAAATATTGAATAAGCTTTCAAATTTAGATGAATAATCTTACCCTTGATAAGATCAGCTAAGGTCGGCTTTGAGAGTTTGGTATAAAGTTTTCCATGGGCAGCTTGTGCGCCCACGCTTGCAATTTTGACCTGCTTCCAGTAGGCATGCTTGATTGACAGTTTTTAAAGCCTGAGATTGAGCCCATCCAAACAGGTATCCTAAATATTATTTTATTAAAATATATACAAAGAACTTTTATTTAAATTCAAAGTAAAAAAACAAAAAAAAATGCAATAGTAACACATTTAAAATTTTCTTTCTAGCCAAAAGGAAACGGAATAAATTCCAATTGATTCCAAGATTTGTGATTGAAAATTAGCCTCGTGATAAATTTCTTTTTAGCCAAAAAGAAATGGAACAAAGATGGAATTTTACCAATAAAATTGATGAAAGATACGATCTAGACCTAGCTAAGCTAGCTAGGATAGGAATTTGTTATTAAAGTAGATATTAGGTGTGGATAATTTATGCTTCACAAAAGATGAAGCATCTTTTCCATAATCGGTAGCTCCCAAATTGATTAAAAATTGTTTTCATTTTCTAGCCTCAACATTTGTTTTAGATGGGATGGGAGGTTCATGTATTTCTTCATTCAAGAGTTGGATTCTGATTTCTTTTTTTTTTTTTCAATAAAAAATAAAATAATCGAATGGAGAGATTAAAATGTAAGATTTCATGGAAGTATTAAAAATATGATATTGTAAAGGAAAAAAAAAAAAAAGAGAAATATGTGCGGTTACATGATAATAATGGCTACCAAAAAACGAAAAGAAAGAGAAATATGTGCGGTTCACATATCAAATTGAAAATTTTTATTAGATCTATTAATTTTGAACATAATAAAATTATATGATATGAATATATACGGATATACGAACGTGTTAAAATTTATATAACACGAAATGTTAACATGTTAAAATTTATACATATAAATATACAACACTTTAAATGCGATTATTACACGAAAAAATAACACCAATAATATATATTATCAAATTTAATTTTCATATATCAAGTATCAACAATTTTATTTTTAAAGTACCGTCATGCTTTTTTGTAGTATTGAATATTATATGGTATATATTTAAGGTATTGAAAATTTTGCCTGATATTTAATCTTTCAAACAAAAAAATTGACAAATTTAAAAGTTCTAGTAATTTTTTATTTTATCTAAAAGACTGTAAATAATTACATGGCATGATGGTAACTTGGTTGAAAGAATTTCAAAAATATTAAGTTTAAATCAAGATATTAACAAGATAAATAATTGGCATATATAATTTTATTAATATATATGAGCTACTTTATATGATAATAATATGGGAAGAATAATTTCAAGACGAATTACATAATTTTTTTTCAAGCAAATATATTTTTTAATTAGTACAACTTAAATAATTCTGAATCTAATAGTGCGTGTACAAAAATAAAATATTTATCAACATATTTTGAACATTAAATTGGAGGAAATCATCAAGATTCAAATTATTAGAATATTTTCATATTTTATTATATATATAGAGTTGTTCATAGACTCAAATAGTAAAAAAATTTGTTTGTACAAGGTTTGACCTAAACCGACAAACTCGATCATCTTACTGTTTAAAAAATATTTAAAAATATTTTTATTGATTTCAAATAGGATCGAACTATATTGTTTGGATTGAAAATAACCTATCTCAAGTTCGATCTAATCCAAACCAAATCGAACGGGTAATCCAATCTTCGAACATATTGTATTTATGTGCTTATTAGATCGCAGTAAGTTTGTCACTTTATCTAATTAACTTATATATCATATGTTATTTTTGACTTTTACTTGCTCTTTAAATCATATATATATATATGGACGCTTAGTTTTTGTTATGTGTAGATGAATTTATCGATATTTTATATATTCAGAGACAATATATTCATTCAAAGGAAGATCCATTTACATTAATATAAAATTGAATTGATTTTATATACATTTATAACTTTTTATACGATATATATTTGTTTAATCAAACCGTCGTATTTCATGTTCTATTCACGTAGATCATACTCATCGAGTTTCGAGTAAATTAAAAATATCTAATTATTTGTTCAATGTAAAAATCTTTCAACCGTTAACTATATATTGAAAAAGATAGTATTCTCGATCGATATGATAGAGATATCAAATCGATTAAAAATTTTACGTGCACGACGAGTAAAATTATATTGTTAAATCTAACAGTTGATTTGTTAAAATATAAATCGTATAAAAATTATGAAAATGTGTAAAACTAATCTAATTTTACACTGATATAAATAAATCCCTCCTCGTTCATCAATATATAAATATTTAAAACCTTGAGTTAAATAACGTCTTTTTTTTTTTTGGTTTTTGCCATTAAGTTAAATAACCTTTGGAAAATAACTTACAGTACATCAAAAAAAAAATAGTTATAAACTTATTATTTGTGAATAGTGGAAAAATGATACAGAATAGCAATATCCATTAAAGAAATAATTAAAATAAGCCTAGCTAAGCTAGCTGTAGCTGGTCCTTAAATCATAGGGTTCAAACTCGAATAGTCGATAGTAATCAAATCGCATGTGCCCGGCCTTGTGGTCTCGTGCATGCGTGAGCGTCACCTTAATTCACCTATCGGCAGCGACGCGAGGGCGGCATTTATGTGATTCACTCATTAAGCACCACCAATGCACATATATATATATATATATATATATATATATATATATATAAGGAATGATCCACTTACATTAGTGTAAAATTAAAGTTGTTTTACACACTTTCATAACTTTTTGTACGATTTTTATTTGTTTAATCCGACCGTCGTATTTTATGTTATATTCACTTAGATCATGCACATCGAGTTTCGAGTAAATTAAAAATGTCTAACTATTTGTTCGACCTAAAAAACTTTCAACCGTTAAATATATATTGAAAAGATATTATTATCGATCGATATGATAAAGATATCAGATCGATTCGAAACTTTACACGTATGACGAGTATAATTATATTGTTAAATCTAGCGATCGGTTTGATAAAATATAAATCGTATAAAAAGTTATGAAAGTATGTAAAAAAATTTTAATTTTACGCTAATGTAAGTGAATCTTATACCCATATGCCCACATTAACTTCTGTTTTTGCTACATGATCTCAGTGATGACACCAATATCACATTTTATTTACTATTCTTTTTATTTTATTTTTTCTCCACGGTACATTATGTACTTTTATTTAATAATTGAATGAAAACAAATATTACACCACAAGGGAACATGTTTTTAACGGCAAAATTTTTTTGTCGCCAAAAATGACATTTCAATTGAAAGTTAATATTTTTGAATGAAATTTTTTGCTGGATGTAGCGAAATAATAATAATAATAAAAAAAAAATTCGTCGGAAATGATAATTTTCGTTAATAATACATAAACTTTTATCGAGGAAAATTTTTATCTCTAATTTCATAAAATTTGTCAATAATAAGGTTTTTGAATTTTTTCAAGAACTTTAAAATTTTTGAATATTTTAACTGGGATCCATAGGGATACTAGAATTACTGATGAAAAATGCATTCTTTTTCAATGAAAATCTATCGATAATAGCTATATTATCGAAGAAATTCTATCGCTAAGGTTTTATCTTTCTCAGAAATAATATATTGGCGATGAATTTCTGTCGATAATATCAGTATGCCTAACAGAATTCCATCTAAAAAAATATAAATTTTCGACAAATTTTCGTTGATAATACTTTTCATCGCAATTTTTTTTTTTTTTGTGTGCAAATTTTGTGAGGGAAACAATTAGTCATGATTTTTGCAAAAAATGTATAACTTTTTGTCAAAAAGTCAAGGGGAGTGCTAAACCATTTTAGTTGCTAATAAACCATGTAATTAGAATTTTAATTCTAGTTTTAGTTAACCATGAACTAAATCACAATTAAATCTTTCATTCATAATAATATAAGATCGAAAACTATAACGTAAACGACATACAATATGTAAATTAACAATTCAATGTTGAAATAAAATTAAGTATATGTCTTAGCCGTTCTCCTGTCAGTTTTCAACATGTCTTTGCACTTGATGTGGAAATAGAAACGACTTGTCAAAAAAGAAGTTAGTCTAGTTAGTTCATACAGTCAATTTTAAGAGGTAGAATCTAATAGATCTGGGGCTCGAATCTTACCATCTGCAACCCCTTCTCCTATCTCTGAATTGTGACCTCTTTTGTATATATCTATATATATATATATATATATATATATATATATATAAATAGTAACGAAATCACGGTTCAAATACAATCAAGTAGCATCTGAGCAGGACGAAGAGACTGATTTTTTCATCATAAACCAAACTAATTAAATCATCCATAATATATAGACTATTAAAATGTACTAACCTCATTGTTGTCAGATTTCAATACGCAGATGCAGCTATCGCAAACAAGTAATAAAGTGGAAGTAGAGTTTTGTACCCACGAGGAATTAAATATTAAATTTGTTAAATACTAAAATTAAAACAGCTTAATCTTATCCAAATAATTAATTGAAAATTTGTGAATTGAAACTAAATTAAAGAAAATACTAAAATAAAGAAAAGCAAATAAAAATTGGATTAAAATCAATGGAGAAAAGCCTAGGATTACAACTTCCCTCAACACTTCGCTTGGATGTCTTTTACCTCTTAATTTGATTAATGATCTTGAGTTGTTAATTTAGAGTTCTAATCTATTTATAAGCATCTGTCGATGGTCTTATAAATATATCTCCCTTAACCAATTAACTATATGTCTATGATAATTGAATTTAAGATAAACTCATTAAGCTTAGACTCTAAAAGTGATTACACATGACACGTAAGTGTATGTCTACCCTACATGCAGATCAATTCATCCTAATAAATGAATAATGAAACATATGTTATGCAATCCATGTCTAACACTAAACTCCCTATGTCTAGTTGTATTTAGGTTAACAAATTAGTTTAATTGGTGATCAAACAATTAAAAGCATTGAGTACAAGAATGCATAAACAACTCAAATATCATTAAATCAAATTAGAGAGTAAAAAATCCAAACTATGTGTTGAGTTCCATTGCAATCCTAGAAAAGAAATTTAGTTCATGCTTGACATTAAAAACAATAACCAAAAGAGTTTCACCAACATCAAATTACAAGAAAATAAAAGAAGATTAAGGAAGAAGAAAAAACTAAAGGTTGTCAGTTCTTCAGTCTTCAGTCTTCTAGTCTCCAAAACTGTTCTTGGCTTCTTGCAAGATGGTGGTGGCTGCTCTCCTCTTTTTAAAAACTAAAACTGACTAAGAAACTAAAATAAAGCCTAAGGGTTCCTATTTATAGAGCCTTGGAAGCCTGAAGAAGGGAAACTTAGTGGCCAAGTAACTGCCTCCAGCTTGAACTTTCCATATATGAGTTGAACTTTTCGTTTTAGCCTTAGGACTCTACAAAATTACAAAAGACATTAATTAATAACTAAAATAAATAAATAAAACTAAATAAGAAATAAATAAAAATAACTAAAAAATAGTAAATTAATAGTTTAAACTACAAAGACTTAGCTATTTTAAAAGCATAAAATAGGATTAAATAACTCTATTTTATAGAGTTATCACACCCCCAAACTTAAGATTTTGCTAGTCCTCGAGCAAAACTAAACTAAACTAAACAAAACAAACTAAATAAAACAAAACGAAATAAAGCAAAGCTAAAGATGATTGCACTTAACTAATGATTTTCTTAATTTTTTCTCAAAAGCTATCTCAAAATCTTAATTCAAAGTAAAACACAAACATAATCCAACTTTATGATTCAATTCAATCGTATGTATCATGCTTGAATGGATTTCCAGTGTGTGTGTGAATAATCTCTTGACAAATCATTGCATGCAATCCGAATAAGTTTATGTCAATGCAAAATACGAATTATAGTACTAGATTCTCATATGTTTGCTTTTCATCTCTCTCTCTCTCTCTCTCTCTCCACTAATGTAGACTAACACTTTGTCAAGGATCAAGTAGGTCTTTATTAAGCTTGTAATGTAAGGCTAGGGTCAAGGTATTATAAAGAATATATTTCGGTTAAATTCACCCATAGACACTTTACATTTTTATCAGGATTTTTGAGAGCCATAGACTTTTCCTCAAATTACATTATCCATTCTTTCTTTGAATACACTTCTTTTTTGCTTCACCAATTTATTCACTTCCGTTCTTGGTTTTCGAAGAACCATAACTCTTTTTTTTTATTCACCACCAATTCACCCAAGTTCAACATGGCTCATAATTGGTTCCTGTAATATCATCACATGCCTATATATTAAAGGTTAATAATGATTTTTTCTTATTAGGCTAGGCTAAAAGATGTGACAATAAAAAAAATAGATATATCAATAGGCACAAAGAGGTAGACTAAGGATAATCATATATAAAGGTAGAATCGAAAGGCTCAAACGATCCAAAGATGGCCTAAATCACTTCCTCAATTTAGTGTTGTCTAGGATTTCGCCTCGAGAGAAAATCAAACAAATTCTAGGTCCTAGATATAATTTGCAATTCACATCAACGTAATCAGTCTTTAAATAAGCAATGCAGATCTAAGCAAGAGATTAAGTGCTCAATTCGTTGAAAATCACATCCATAACATGAAACTAACAAAAGAATTTAACACAAATTCTTCTCATGCTTATGTTGTTCCCAAGAATCAAGATAAACCAATAACTAAAATTTTATCATTGGATAAGGATTTTATCATGTCAAAATGCATCATATCTAAAATATTTTTTTTATGACTCCTAAACATAACATAATAAAACAAAAAATAAATAAAAAGACACACAAAACATAATAACTAAAGACAAATAAACACCCCCCAAACTTAAATCAAACATTGCCCTCAATGTTGGAAAAATAAAAGAGTTAGAATAAGAGAACTCCCCTGTCCATGAAGAAAATTCAGAAGCACGCTAATCTTCTTCTTCCTCGTCCGCTTCTTCTTCCTCATCATCAAAAAGTGGTGGTGGTGGCATAGCGGGGGCTTGGTGCATGTTGGCACCTATATAATAACCAAGGAAATGGAACATTTGCTCAAGAGCCTGAAAGCAGTCATCGTGGTGAGCACTACGAGCTTCCAATCGAGCTATGCGTTCCGTCATGATTAATTGTCGAGGTTGAGGAGGCCTGGATGGAGGAGGAGCTTGTGATGAACTCGCACCGAGTCTTGAGGGTAGACCCTCCATTCTCGTGTCAAGCGATGTATAATAGTGCCATCTAGGGACCCTTTGAATGTAACAATTCTTCACTATTGCCCATTCGGATCCCTGCCTGGTCACACAATTGAGTGATTAAAGAAGGAAACCAAAGGCCTTCTCTTGGAGATTGAACACTATGCAGAATGGTCCTATAAATGAGCTGGCCAATGTCAATTGACTTGCCCGTGGTGAGAACATAGATCAAGATGGCTCGATCTTTGGTGACATCACTAACATGCTTACAAGGAAGCATATTGGCAGCTAAAAAATGCAACCAAACCCGAATCTCTCGGTTTAAAGTGTTGGCCTTGAATGAAGCAAGTTCCCCATCCCTTGAAGTCTTCCAAGTCGTCCCATTGGGGCATAAATATGCTGCGACCGCATCCATGTCAATTGGCCCATCCAAATACTGAGTATATTCATCAGTCTCAATATTCGGGGTTGGTAATACTGATTAATGGTCTGCGGATCAAACGAAACTTGGCACCCACGAACAAAAATCGTATTATCGCTAAGTTCAAAGGCATTGGCATAAAACTCTCTGACAACCGGGAGTACGAAAGATGACGGTGGAGCACAAAATTTCTGCCAATGACGTGAATTGATGACTTGTTGAAACTCAAAATGCTCATGTGGATCAATATGAAACCCCCTCTCCAGAATAGGGCTTTTATGTAGGAGCAAGTGGTTATGCCGTTGAACCGCTGCATCAGATACAAACTTGCTTCTATCAAAATTGGGTGCACTAGTGCCAGTTCGGGTTTTCTTCCTTGGTCCCATATTCGAGTTCTTGTTCAACAATTGACCCAAATCCAACTATTATCTTCACCAAGCATCCAACCTAAGATAGAATTACTAGCAAATTCTCCAATTCTCAAATATGCTCAACACAACCCAATCCACAACAAGAAAAGCAAATTATCTTCTATTTGGACTAATTCTCAAAAACCCACAATAACCCAATCCACAATCAAGAGTAGTTGAAGCAAGAACAACCTTCAATATTAGAAATCAACCAATAACCCTCAAACTAGTATAATCTTTATGGAATTTTGAAAGACTTACTTGAAGAACTTGAGGATGATGGGAGAGTCCCTTCTTGAAGATGATTAAAGAAATTTATAGTTGTGTAGTGGGTTTGTGAAGAAAATTGAGATGAAGGTGTGTAGTTGATTTTTATGAAGATGGATAGTTGAGAGAGAATGAGAGATTTTGAAGAAGAAGAAAGAGTTGGTAGTTGAGAGAGAAGAGGGAGAGGGTTTGGGAGAGAAAAGAGTTTTTGGTGGCTGCCAAAAAGATGAAAGGGTTTGGGGGATTAGGTTTTTGTTAACCCTAAAAATAATAAACTCTTTTTTTTCGAGCTTTGGAGCCGCGGCGCCAGCTACACTGACTCTAATTTATTTTTATTTTTACGAGGTTTGGCGTCGCGGTGCCAACCTCTCTGACTTTAAAAGGAAATTTTTTTACATTTTTAGGCGACGCGGTGCCGACCTCTCTGCCATTTTTTTTTAACTAAAAACCTGCAAAAAAATAAAATAAAAAATAAGATGAAATTAGTAAAATAAAATTGAAATCAAAAATAAAATAAGAAAAATCAAAGAGTAAAGATTAGAACTTGGGTTGCCTCCTAAGAAGCACTTGATTTATAGTTGTCGGCTTGACTATCTCAAGCTCATTCTGGATCGGCTAAGGTGATGGAGGATGTTTGGCGATCAATATCGTCTCCCCAGTAATACTTGAGTCATTGCCCATTCACTTTAAAGTTGAGATTGGCATTTTCATCGATTAACTCGACTGCTCCATAAGGGAATACTTTTGTGATTTTGAAAGGGCCGGACCATCAAGATCTTAGTTTTCCCGGGAATAGTTTGAGAGTAGAGTAAAACATATTGGCCTGGTTCAAACTGTCTCTTAATGATCTTCTTGTCATGCCATCTCTTGGTCTTTTCCTTGTAAAGCTTGGCATTTTCATAGGCTTGAAGACGGAATTCATCCATCTCATTGAGTTGCAATAGACGTCTCTCTCCTGCTACTTGAAGATCAAAATTCAACTTCTTGATGGCCCAATATGCATATTGTGTTCTAACTCTACTGGAAGATGGCATGCTTTTTCGGAAACCAATTTGTAAGGAGACATCCTAATTGGAGTTTTATAAGCCGTCCTATATGCCCACAATGCATCATCCAATCTCTTGGACCAATCTTTTCTAGTTGGCTGACAGTCTTCTCCAAAATCCTCTTGATTTCTCTGTTAGAGACTTCGGCTTGACCACTTATTTGTGGATGGTAGGCGATGGCAATTTTGTGCTTGACTCCATATTTAGCAAGGAGGGCTTCAAAATATTTGTTGCAAAAGTGAGACCCCTCATCACTAATAATTGCTCTTGGAGTGCCAAAGCGGGTGAAGATATTATTTTTCAAGAAGTTTAATACCACTTTGAAATCATTGGTTGGCAACACTGTTGCTTCCACCCACTTAGATACATAATCAACCGCAACTAGAATGTGAAGATTTTTGTATGAGGAAATAAATGGACCCATGAAATCAATTCCCCATACATCAAAAATCTCTACCTCAAGAATGTTGTTTAGAGGCATCTCGTTTCTCCTTGAGATGTTACCCACTCTTTGACATCTATCACATCGGGCAACAAACTGTCGAGCATCTTTAAAGAGAGTGGGCCAATAAAAACCTGATTGTAGCACTTTTGCCTCTGTCCGTTCTCCTCCAAAATGTCCTCTATAGTCCGAAGAGTGACAATGTTGCAAAATATCATCAACTTCTTCCTTGGGTACACACTTTCTAATAATCTGATCATTACATTGCTTAAACAAGAAAGGTTCATCACAGTAATAATGCTTGACATCATGCAAGAACTTCTTCTTTTGTTGAGAATTTAAATCAGGTGGAAAGATTCTACTTACAATATAGTTCACATAGTCGGCATATCATGGTGATTCCTGTTGAAGAACTAGAAAGAGTTGCTCATCAGGAAAAGTTTCATTGATTTGGATTGCATTGCCAACTTGTGCCCCATTATCCAATCTTGATAGATGATCTAACACTTGATTTTCTGTTCTTTTTCTGTCTCTGATCTCTAAATAAAACTCTTGCAAAAGAAGTATCCAACGGATCAAGCGAGGTTTTGCATCTTTCTTATCAATAAAGTACTTGATAGCTGAATGTTCAGTATAAACAATGACTTTGGTGCCCACAAGATAAGATCGAAACTTATCAAAAGCAAATACTACTGCAAGCAATTCTTTTTCAGTGGTGGTGTAATTCAACTGAGCATCGGTCAAAGTTTTGCTTGCATAGTAGATAGAATAAAATATCTTATCTTTTCGTTGGCCTAAGATTGCACCAACTGCAAAGTCACTAGCATCGCACATAAGCTCGAATGGCAGGTTCCAATCTGGAACAATAATGATAGGTGCTGAGATCAATCTCTCTTTCAATGTCTTAAAAGCTGTTAGACATGTATCGTCAAACTTGAAAGGGACATTTATTTCAAGGAGGTTGCACAGTGGCTTTGAGATCTTGGAAAAGACTTTAATGAACCTCCTATAAAACCCGACATGACCAAGGAAACTCTGAATACCTTTGACAGAGATTGGAGGTGGGAGCATCTCAATTATTTCAATCTTTGTTTTATCTACTTCAATCCCTCTACTAGAAACTTGATGTCCTAAATCAATGCCTTCTTGAACCATGAAGTGGCATTTTTCCCAGTTTAACACCAAGTTTGACATCTCTTAAGCACTCTAGCAAGGTGATGTAGACATTCATCAAAAGAATCTCTAAAAACTAAAAAGTCATCCATAAATACCTTTAAACCTTGCTCCACCATGTCGGAGAATATGGCCATCATGCATCTCTAAAAGGTAACAGGAGCGTTGCAAAGCCCGAATGGCATTCTTCGAAAAGCAAAAGTTCCATAGGGGCAAGTGAAAATGGTCTTTTCTTGATCTTCAGGAGCTATAGCAATTTGATTGTATCCCGAATATCCATCCAAGAAACAATAAAACTCCTTACCAACCAATCTGTCTAGCATTTGATCAATGAATGGCAAAAGAAAGTGGTCTTTCCTAGTGGCTTTATTCAACTTTCGATAATCCATGCCAATCCGCCAACCAGTCACTGTTCTAGTTGGAATGATCTCATTATTAGCATTGGCAACCACTGTTATTCCTCTTTTCTTGGGCACACATTGAACTGGACTTACCTATGAACTGTCGGAGATAGGATATATGATGTCTGCATCCAACCACTTAATAATCTCCTTTTTTACCACTTCTTTCATGATGGGATTAAGTCTCCGTTGATGCTCTATGGTAGCCTTGTGATTGTCTTCAAGAAGGATTTTATGCATGCAAATTGAAGGACTAATCCCCTTAATCTCGGCAATCGACCAACCCAAAGCCCTCTTGTGTTCTCTTAGTACTCTAAGGAGTTTATTTTCCTTCTCAACATTAAGAAAAAATGAGATAATAACAGGTAATTCAGATTTTGCACCAAGAAAAGTATACCGCAAATGTGAGGGTAACTGCTTAAGCTCCAGGGATGGTGGCTCTTCAATGGATGGCTTGGTAGATGATGTTTCTCTTGTCTTAAGTCCCAATGGTTCAAATTGATGAATGGATCTTCCAATGCTTGGATGAGCATTCAACAAATTTACACATTCAATAAAATCATCATCATCTTTTTCTGAAGTACTTATCAAGGATGCCTCAAGTGGATCAACAAGATAGCTATTTTCAAAAATCTTAGTTGTAGCACTATCCACCACATTAACTGCAAAACACTCATCAGATTCATTAGGAAATTTCATAGCTTTAAAAACATTAAAAGTTACCTCTTGATCTTGAACTCTCATGGTAAGTTTGCCTTTTTGCACATCGATAAGAGTTCTACCGGTAGCTAAGAAAGGTCTCTAAAGAATAATTGGTATTTCGCGATCCTCCTCTATATCCAATATAATGAAATCAGATGGGAAGATAAATTTCTCTACCTTCACTAATACGTCTTCAACAATACCTCTTGGATATGTGTAAGATCTATCCGCCAATTATAGTGTGACTGTAGTAGGCTTAACTTCCCCCAACCCAGTTTCCGATAGATTGATAAAGGCATAAGATTAATGTTTGCTCCCAAATCACATAAAGCTCTACCAATGAATTGATTTCCAATTGTGCATGGAATGGTGAAACTTCCCGGATCTTTAAGCTTAGGTGGAAGTTTCTTTTGGAGGATAGCACTGCACTTTTCAGTAAGTACAACAGTCTCAAATTCACCAAATTTCCTTTTCTTAGACAATATGTCTTTTATAAACTTGACATATTTTGGCATATGTTTCAAAGCTTCAGCAAAAAGTATATTAATATGAAGCTTTTTAAATACATCCTGCTTGTCAAGCTTATTCTTTTGAAGACACTGAGGAAAGGGTGGTGGTGGATA
This sequence comes from Fremontodendron californicum, assembly GCA_030761205.1. Classification (NCBI taxonomy): domain Eukaryota; kingdom Viridiplantae; phylum Streptophyta; class Magnoliopsida; order Malvales; family Malvaceae; genus Fremontodendron; species Fremontodendron californicum. Next base: position 7,732,543 of record JAULJL010000006.1, read on the forward strand.
ACATTGCTTCTTTTTCTCTTGAGTCTTTTCAACTTCTTTTTCCACCATATCTTTTTCTTTAAGAGGCTTAGGAGGCAATTCTGGCCTCTTTCTCTCCTCTTTTAACTCTCTTCCATTCTCAAGTGTGATGGCTTTGCAATGTTCTTTTCCGTCTCCCCTAGGATTGGTTTCAGTATCACTTGGAAAAGATTCCCTAGGAAGATTGTTAAGTGCATTAGCAAGCTGGCCCACTTATGTCTCAAGATTACGAAGTGTCACTGCTTGAGTCTGATTAGTCACTTCTTGATTAGCCATGAACTTTGTAAACATATCTTCCAATGATATCTTCCTTTTTGGAACAGGAGCATGGGCTTGTGATGGAAAACCAGGAGGGTTTGCTGGTTTAGCAGAGGATGAAGACCCTTGATTGTTATTCGAGGAAAAGTTTGGGTGATTTCTCTAACCCGGATTGTAATTGTTGGAATAAGGATTGTTTTGCTGTCTATTATAGTTTCCAACATATTGCACTGACTCGCCATTGGTTAGGCAGCTATTGTTGGTGTGTCTTTCTCCACATAATTCACAAGTTACTAATGAGCTCTGGACTGAATGCACACTCATAGCATCAATTTTCTTGGACAAGGCAGCCATCTGTGCCGATAAGGCACTGATCTCATTCAACTGATAACTGCCTGGAGCTTTCTTTGGCAAAATTCTCTCAGTGGACGATTGATAATTATTTGAAGCCATCACTTCAATTAAATTATAAGCCTCATCAATTTCCTCCTCATGAGTGATCCACATGTTGCAGCATTTATAGAACTTCTAGTATGACCCATCAACCCATTGTAGAAGGTGTTTACCTGAAGCCAGTCAGGTATCCCATGATGAGGACATCGTCGGAGCAGATCTTTAAACCTTTCCCAAGCTTCATATAATGATTCCGAGTCATCCTGTATGAAAGATGTGATATCATTTCCCATCTTAGCTATCTTGGCAAGAGGAAAATATTTGGCAAGAAATTTCTGGGCCAGATCAGCCCAAGTGGTAATGGAGCCAGCAGGAAGAGAGTTCAACCAACTCTTGGCCTTATCTCGAAGTGAGAAAGGGAAGAGTCTCAATCTAATGGCATCATCGGTAACACCATTTTGTTTGAAAAGATCGCAAACTTCCAGAAAATTCACGATGTGAGAATTCGGATCATCGTTCGGTAAACTGCTGAACTGAACTGAAGTTTGGATCATCTGAAGGATGGCTGGCTTTATCTCGAAAGTATTTGCCTGGATGGCAAGCCTCTGAATACTAGTTTGCAGGTCTTGCATGAGAGGAACCCTATACTCTCGCAAAGTCTTTGTCTCATTAGCTTCAGCCATTGTATGGTTGTTAGTTGCAATTTGTAAATTATCCCTTCGATGTCGATGAAAAGTTCTTTTTGACTTTGGATCAAAAGGGACAAGTTCGAAACTTCTAGATCTCCGTATTCAACAACCAAAATTACTTGAGAATAAGAAAAAGGAAATTTGAATTAAGACTAAGTATGCTTGGTATTAATATTAACAAAAAAATAATAAAACAATTCCTCGGCAACGACGCCAAAAACTTGTTGTCATATTTCAATACGCAAGTGCACGCTATCGCAAACAAGTAATAAAGTGGAAGTAGAGTGTCGTACCCACGAGGAATTGAATATTAAATTTGTTAAATACTAAAATTAAAACAGCTTAATCTTATCCAAATAATTAATTGAAAATTTGTGAATTGAAACTAAATTAAAGAAAATACTAAATAAAGAAAAGCAAATAAAAATTGGATAAAATCAATGGAGAAAAGCCTAGGATTACAACTCCCTCAACATTTCGCTTGGATGTCTTTTACCTCTTAATTTGATTAATGATCTTGAGTTGTTAATCTAGAGTTTTAATCTATATATAAGCATATGTCGATGGTCTTGTAAAATATCTCTCTTAACCAACTAACTATATGTCTATGATAATTGAATTTAAGAGAAACTCATTAAGCTTAGACTCTAAAAGTGATTACACATGACACGTAAGTGTATGTCTATCCTACATGCAGATCAATTCATCCTAATAAATGAATATGAAACATGTGTTATGCAATCCATGTCTAACACTAAACTCCCTATGTCTAGATGTATTTAGGTTAACAAATCATTTAATTGGTGATCAAACAATTAAAAGCATTAAGTACAAGAATGCATAAACAACTCAAATATCATTAAATCAAATTAGAGAGTAAAATAATCCAAACTATGTGTTGAGTTCCATTGCAATCCTAGAAATAAATTTAGTTCATGCTTGACATTGAAAACAATAACCAAAGGAGTTTCACCAACATCAAATTACAAGAAAATAAAAGAAGATTAAGGAAGAAGAAAAAACTAAAGGTTGTGAGTTCTTCAGTCTTCTAGTCTCCAAAACTGTTCTTGGCTTCTTGCAAGATGGTGGTGGCTGTTCTCCTTTTTTTAAAAACTAAAACTGACTAAAAAACTAAAATAAAGCCTAAGGATTCCTAAAACAACTCAAATATATAGACTATTAAAATGTACTAACCTCCTAGTAATAATTTAGACAGAATCATCAAAATGCTATACTTGTGTGCTTTAAAATAATTACTGTTGATCATTTTGGGGTTTCACATGTTACATGTTTAATAATGCAAATGGAAAATTAACAAATCCCTTGTTTTCAAATTAAATGCAGGTTTCAGTTGCAAGTTACAACATAGGCACTATTCTCACTTCCAATCGTTTGATAAAAAAAATTCCAATTATAACTACATGAATTTAACTCAGTGAACTAAACAGTTATAACTAAAACATGAAATTACCTGATAGATCAAAATGATCAGATAAACAGTTATAAATAAAACATGAAATTACCTGATATATAACACCATCCATCTATCCATAAAGAGTAAAGGATCAAAAAACAAAAAGATGATCCAAGAAGCAGAGTTAGAATTTGTTATCTAAAACTAAAACAATTAGATCAAAATTAAGAAATTAAGAAAAGAAATGTACAGAATCTAAAATGAAATCAAGTCTCTGAAGCTAACACTAAATTCCAATGAAAACTAGGGAAAAAATATAAAATTCCGTCGCAAAAAACCTGGGGAGGACAAATCCGAAAAAAATTGGTCGCAATAATTTCTTCGTAGATACTCTATTTTTGTCACTAAAACTTTAAAAATTTATTGCTAAAAGTTTTAACTTTTCTAATTGAATTTTGTTGGAAAAAACACGAGTTTCGTCGAAAATAGTAATGTATTTTTGACTAAATTACTCTCTCTTGTAGTGATACTTCGCTAGAGGGGATGCACCAAGCGCGAGGGGCGCGTGTCACGGCCTGCGCGAGCCCGCTCGGGTCCGTTACACACATAGCAGGTCCAGACCAAAATTTGAGTTACATGAAGCATCCTGACCCACCAGACCAGGCCCAATCCCTAGAGCATTCTAGAAGGCCTTGGAAGACATATTTTACCTGGAGGTTCTAGAAGCTTGGAGACCTAGTAAAAGATAGTTACTGCCCAAAGTTCAAGCTTATCTAGGACTTTAGAGTTCAGAGTTTAAATAGTTTAGGCCTCTAGATAATGTAATCTTAGCCGTACATTTGTAAAGATTTGAACCGTTGATGTAAGGGAGACTTAACTATAAATAGAGGCCTCCCCCAACCTCATTTGGATCATTCAACACTTGAGTAATCAAATACACTGAGCATTATTCTCTACTCTCTCTTGTTATGTTTTTCTGCTTAGCTCCAGTAACTTTTAGTTGCCAATGCCTTGGAGTGTTCGTCTAGGCACGAACCCTCTTCTTGAGTGTTAGCAGGCTGACTTAGGCATACAAAGAAGCGATTTTCAGCCTAAGGCCGCATGGTTCGCTAGGCTAAAGTTTCGGGCCCTTGACAGTTGGTATTAGAGCTCGTGGTTCATGAAAGGTGCTGATCAGAGTGATGGCATCTCAAGCAGAAATCCAGACACATAAGGTCCCAGAGACTCGTGGGAGGAGTAAGAAGGCCAGTTCGAGGGATGTTCTATCGTCTGTAGATGGAAAGGTGGCCAAGCTTAAGGTGATCGTTGGAGACATACTAAAGAACCTTGAGATCGTTAAGGGTCGCATCGAAGAGCTACACTCCGTGGTGGAGAAGCTCAAGGACGGGATGCAGGGTGCTCTCAACGAGGCAAAGGACATGATCACTCAAAAGAATGATACTCTAGAGGCCATGATAGTGGCCATGCGAAAAGAGATGGAGGAGCTCAAAGGCGAGCTCACATCATGCAAAGCATCCATAGGGGGAGGCGTGCTAGCTATGACACCCAAGCACAAGATGGAGGTCCCTAAGCCAAAAGAGTTCAAGGAAACCAGGTTTCGTGTAATGGGCATTGATGTGATGTCACTAAGGTAAACATTGCTTCCATGTATTTTACTGATGTTGCTCTTTTATGGTGGCGCCGTATGTGCAGCGATGAGAAGCGTAGAGGCATTGCCATTGGAACCTGCGAGGTGTTCCAAACTGAATTCAGGAAACAATTTTACCTTGAGTATGTTGAGGATGAAGCTCGTGACAAGTTGTGACGGCTTATGCAACAAGGCACAGTTCGGGAGTATTTGTTGGAGTTCAGTGAACTTATACTCCAGATTTCAGATTTGGGGGAGAACGAGGCATTCTTCTCATTCATGGATGGACTTAAACCCTAGGAAAAACAAGAAGTGCGATGGAGAAGTGCCCAAGATCTGACCGAAGCCATGGCTACAGCTGAGTCCTTGCTCGACCTCAGTTCAAAGAAGCTGGACAAGTTTGAGTCTTCCAAACCCAAGCCCAAAGGTAGGGCAATGGTGGGGGAGACAAGGATTAATAATCCAAGAATGGCAATGGGAAGCCACCGATAGGGAAGTAAAAGTCCAACAAATAGTCCGACAAGAAGAAGGATAGAGAGCCAATGGAGTGCTTCTTATGTGCAGGTCTGCACCAGATGCGAGACTGCCCAGAGCGAACCAAGCTGTCCGCCATTAACAGGGAGGATGATGAGCCAGAGGATGAGACTCTAAAGCTTGGTTCCATTATACTCAGTTCTGTGAAGGCCGGGAGGTGCCGAAAGCATAAAAGTCTGATGTTCGTAGACATCACCATTGTAAGCAGAAGAAAGAGTGCTCTAGTTGACATAGGAGCATCTGACCTTTTCATGTCCGAAAAGGCTGCCAGGAAGCTTGGTTTCAAAGCCGAGAAAATAGTCGGGTGGATCAAGACTGTTAACTCTAAGGAGGTCCCAACCATGGGTGTAGCAAAATGAGTGGAACTACAACTTGTAGATTGGAAAGGCAAGGAAACTATTAAGGTAATCCCATTGGATGACTATGATTTTGTACTTGGCTTAAATTTCCTTGACCGGGTTAATTCTCTGCTTGTACCTTTTGTTGATTGCATATGTATCTTGGATACTCGTTACCAATGTGTTGTACCGGTGAATCGAGAGACGGGTGTTAGAGCCAATGTGCTATCCGCAATCCAGTTTGCCAAGGGTGTGCCCAGAGATAAAGACACCTACTTGGCGGCCCTGAAGTCTGATGAGCTTCAGGACGAGACCCCCTGGAGGTGCTAGAGGTCCTATAGTCCTTTGAGGATGTGATGCTTGCAGAGTTGCTTGAAGGGCTACCACCCAAGAGAGAGGTGGATCACACTGATGCATCAGACTTTGCTAGTGGAGAAGTGCTGATGCAAGATAGACAAACAGTGGCGTTAGAGAGTCAGAAGCTCGATGAGACAGAGCTTTGCTACACGGTCCAGGAGAGAACATCAATGGAGGACCGTTATTACTGGCCACACATGCAGGAAGATGTTAAGGCCTATGTGAAAACTTGTCTAGTGTGCCAATAAGATAAGGTTGAGCTTGAGACACCAGTCAAACTCTTACAGCCATTGTCCATACCGGAGAGCCCAGGTAAGAGCATCTCTACGGATTTTATTGCAGGTTTGCCTAAGGCAGATGAGTTTGGAAGTATTATGGTAGGGGTGAACAGGTTCTCAAAGTATGAGACTTTTATTCCAGGAACCAAAGAGTGCCCAGTGGAGGAAGCAACCCAATTGTTCCTGAAGAACAAGGCGAAATACTGGGAAGTACCACAGACCATTGACAGTAACGGGACGGTTCTGGAATGAGTTGTTCAAGTTGTTGGGATCAAACTTGAACTTTTCCACCAGTGTGCATCCCCAAACAGATGGGTAGACCAAGAGAGTGAATGCTTTACTGGAGGTATATCTCAGAAACTATGTGATTGCAACACAGCAAGACTGGCCAAAACTGTTGATATGGCACAGTTTTCTTACAATTTGCAGCGGAGCTAGGCCATAAACCAGAGTCCTTTTCGAGATAGTGATCGGGCAGCAACCACTTACACCCAGTGCTGTTGCAACAGGCTACACGGGACCAAATCGAGCAGCTTATAGGTTTGATAAGGCTTGGCAGGAGCAGACTGACTTAGCCAGGGCTTGCGTACACAAGGCAAGAAAGCGCACCAAGAAGTGGGCAGATCAGAAGCGCAGGGATGTGCAGTTTCAGGTTGGAGACTTAGTTCTTGTCAAATTGCACTTGGTTATGCGTCACCCAGGCATGCACAAAGGGCTTGTTCGGAGATACGAAGGGCCTTTTTGAATTCTGAAATGGGTAGGCAAGGTAGCCTACAAACTTGAGCTGCCAGCAAAACTCAAGGTACACTCAGTTTTTCATAGACGAGGAGGATCCAGACAAGGGCAAGTCTCAACGCGCACCAGTATGAGTGAAGGCCTTCTATGATAGAGATATACAGTGTATACTTACAAATCGAGTAGTGCGGCAAAAGAATTACAGGCCAAGGCATGAGTACTTTTTCAAGTGGAAGGGAGTACCCAACAGTGAGGCAAGTTGGGAACTAGTCGAGGCATTGTAGCAATTCCAGGATCAGATTGAGTCGTTCCATGCAGAGGACACGACGAGGGTGTCGCGGGAACAGATGGGGGAGAATCTCACTGCCCGTGCGAGCCCGCTCAGGTCTATTACGCACATAGCAAGTCCAAACCAGAATCTGAGTTACATGGAGCATCTTGACCGACCAGACCAGGTCTAATCCCTGGAGTATTCTAGAAGGCCCTGGTAGATAAATTTTATCTGTAGGTTCTAGAAGCTTGGAGACCCAGTAAAAGATAGTTACTACCTAGAGTTCAAGCTTATCTAGGACTCTAGAGTTTAGAATTTAAACTGTTTAGGCCTCTAGATAATGTAATCTTAGTCGTGCATTTGTAAAGATCTGAACCGTTGATGTAAGGAGGATTCAACTATAAATAGAGGCCTCCCCCAGTCTCATTTGGATCATTCAACACTTGAGTAATCAAATACGTTGAGCACTCTTCTCTAGTCTCTCTTGTTCTGTTTTTCTGCTTAGCTCCAGTAACTTTTAGTTGCCAGTGTCTTGGAGTGTTCATCTAGGTACAAACCCTCTTCTTGAGTGTTAGCAGGCTGACTTAGGCATACAAGGAAGCGATTTTCAGCCTAAAACAGCACGGTTCGCTAGGTTAAAGTTTCGGGCCCGTGACACACGCACCAAGCGCGGGTGAGGGCGCATCAAGTTGGGTTGGGGGAGGGGGGTTGCACTAGAAGGGAGTAGCGTTGGAGGGTGGTTGCGAAGTGGGGAAATTATTCTGTCATTAATAATTTTCGTTGAAAAATTTTGATTCTCAAAATAAATATTTTTTATATTTTCTGAAATTTCATTTTCGATTACTTTTGTGACGAAAATTTCGTCAAAAAGTCACGTGCTATAAATACAAAATGATACCAAACTTTTACCTACGCATTTTCATGCTGGTATTTTTCGATGAATTATCGACGATTTCTCAATGGAATTTCTACCGAAAAAGACAAACCCATTCTCCATGGATTATGTCGAAAATCGGTTGGTAATATTGATATGTTGTCTTGTAGTATCAAAATTTGAGACTTCCTTTACTTTTACTCTCTGTTTCGTTTGATATTATAATTCTATCATGTGTTCAATTAATTAATTGTTTTAATATTAAAATTAATCTATAATAAATAGGTGTCAAAAAATTATTGGAGGGACACCAATAAAAACACTAAAAAAGGGTGAAAGAAATTTGTTCGATAAGTATAAGCTATATTTGAAAAATATTTGTTGTGCCATGTCCTATTGAAATACGGACATTTAAGATTAGTACCAACGAGGTTATTAATAAGACTTGCACCCAAGATCATTTTATGTTGAGACGTGGCAACTGAGTCAATTTCTTGTCAGTTTTTAGTAAAAAATTATAAGTCATTTTTTTTTTGGATAATGTAATTAGGGATATCTTCAGACTTTACTTTGATTGAATCTCTTTCTCGAACGATCATAAAGATGCATTCTCATACATCGAACTCTTGTTGATAAAGAAAGAGAGCTCGTCTCCTTATAGTTCATGCTAATGTACATTATCATGATTGGTGGTTGTTTAATATATCTTAATATTAATTTAACAAAAAAAATCTTATTATATATAGTATTTGAATAGTACTTAGATCTTAATTATTGGGCATATAAATAATTGAAATTACATATAAACTTTTTTTTGTCGGCTTCATATAAAATAACAATTAAAAATTTTGAGATCCGTCAAAGTGTCAAGGAAAAAGAAATGTAATCTACAATTGATAGAGATCGAATAGTTTAACAAAGTCATGCCTTATCCAAAATTTGAATATGAAATGTAATCTACAACAGCCTTTCCTTATATCTGCAACATTTTATGAAAGGGTTGGCCCTGATTTGTGGAAACTACCCACTTGAGACACCCATAAGAGGGAAACGAAAGAGAAACAAACAAAACATAATATCACAAAAAGTCGAGCATATCTCCGTCCATACGTGGTAATTAGTGTATTAATATTAGTATTATTTTTAATATTATAATCGTATTTAAATGTTATATATTTATTTTAATTTTGACACATTAATAATCTGTATTAAATAAATTTTGACATATTCATATATTTCTAACATATTCATATTATTTTTTTCGTATTATATTATTTTTTATTTTTTTTTTTGTATTATATTCACAATTGACAGATCCTATGCATAATCCAACAAGCAAGGCAAGTAGTCTTTGCCACCTCATATATTTTAGTAAGAATTTGGATTTATGTGAATAAAATTATATCACTACCATTACTCTATAAGATATTTTATATATGTTATTGTTAATGGAAATTAATGTCTTCCAATCAAATTGAGTCAAAGGGCTAGTGAGGTGCTTGAGAATCCCAACTCTTAAGAGTAAAAATTAAATAATTATACATATATAGCTAATGATGTTAGTAATAAGACAGGTTATATATTTAAATTCTACTTTTATTTGTCCGTAATATTATCCTTCATGCCATCCTCTCGGGCAAAGACTCAGCACCCACTACCATTATTATACATATTAATTATACTAATGGGAAACTCGCACTTCGTGTCGGGTATATTTCAATTATTCGTAATTGTAAAAAACTTAATGGAGATTGATAAATATATATATATATAAAGAAAAGATTTATTTATATTAGTATAAAATTAAATTAATTTTATCTATATTCATAATATTTTATACAATTTATATTTTAATAAATCGATTATTGAATTTAATAATATATAATTGTACTCGTCGAACACATAAAATTTCGAATCGATCAAATATCTCTATTATATTGATCGAAAATACTGTCTTTTTCAATATATATTTAACGGTTGAAAGTTTTTTACATCGAACAAATAGTTAGATATTTTTAATTTACTCGAAACTCGACATGCATGATTTACGTGTATAAAATATGAAATACAAAAATCATATAAAAAGTTATAAAAATGTGTAAATTAATTTAATTTTACATTAATATAATAGGATCATTTATATATATATATATATATATATATTGTTAGATTTTATGGGTTTTTTTATGGTTTAAGATAAATGGGGAAAATAAGGTATGTATAGTGATTCTTTTTATATGTAAAAGGGGTCCCAGTTTAAAAAAATATACAAAGATTCGAATTTCAGATATATTGAGTGTTATTTTTTAAAGATTTTGTTAATGAATGTTTTATGGGTACTTTTTAAAGCTACTAGATATTGTAATATTTTTACTTAATACATTAAAAATAATGAATAAAATTATCAATTTTTATATTTAATATAATAATATTATTATAATTAATTTATTAATTAACTTTAAAAAATATCCTAAAAACAGTCGTTAACAAAATGATTCTTTTAAAAATGAACCAATTAAATTAAATTTAGAATCTGGTGAAAATAAATATTTAAGATGTACAAAAATATTGGGCTGACGTAGCAAATTAAGGATGACGTGATATTGGAAGTGACAAGACAAAAGGTTTGATTAATTATCTTACTGGTTGAGAATAAACTTGCTCATGGTGGAATCGGATTACAACTCGATTTTTTTTATATTTTTTTTCAGGTCCGGCCTTGAATAAGGTCGGATTAGTCCGTTAGGTTCGAATTTACTGTTTATAGATTAAAAAATTATTTTTTTTATTTTTTTAATATTTTTTATATTTTTATAATTAAAATTAAATAAAATAATATTATTATAATAAAAAATACTGTTCCGGGCCGGATCAGGCCGGCCCGAAACAAAAATATCAAACCCAAGCCCGACCCAATACGGGTCGAGCCTACCGGACTGAACGAATTGTTCGGTCTATGAGCAGATCTAGTCAAGAAGATAAAGTGACATTTTTAAACTAGAAAAAGGTTTGTGTTTATTTATTTATTTATTTAAGGGATTTGTGTATTTCTTTCAATAAAATTTGGGCATTAATTGCACATATTTTCATCCTTCCTAATTTTTATCATCTTTACAAACTAAAATATAAAATGTTCAAAAACTACATGTTTTATCAGAATAATTATCTCTTTTCTAATTTATTTTTATTTGTGCATTCCACTTTTTCATTTTTATTTTAAGACAATTACTATTTATAAAGTAGATTGGTAATAGAGATGAAATTTATTATTAAAAAAAAAAAAAAATTGAACAAGATAGTGTAATGATCCCGATAGAAAGCCAACATGAGTTGATTTAGTTGGTTAAGTATTTATTAGTGTTTTAGTAAATATCAAGGTTCGAGTCTCACCACCAATACCATTTGGTGAATGATTTGTAAATACTACTGCTAACCCTCTTTGAAATCTATAATATATCCTAATTCTAGACTCAAATAACCTCCCATCACCTAATATCCTGATAGAAAAATGGCTGTCCCATTTGCTTTAGCACTTAGCAGCATGGCAATTGGCAAGAACACACTATCCACTCACCTATGAAAGCGCCAAAATCGTGTTGCTGGTGCCATTGGTGTGGGCCTAAAAGGCCTAACTTCTACATCTTTAGCTTCCCATGTCTTTTCATCCTGCTGCAAATCATGAACACAACTAGGAAACTAAGGCCCATTTGGATGCTCAGTTGCCTTCAGTGGTGCGGTTGCTGGGCATCTAATTGACACATCAGTTTAGTACAAATAGGGTGTTTTCCAATTGGATTGGACCCCTGTTCTGTCACTGGCCTTTTCCCTTTCGGTGAAAATTTTACTTTCCACACTACCTCTCATTTTCCATACTACCCCAGCTCTTTCTTTTCTTTTCATTTGAATCCTTTATCATTTTTGCTTTCTAAAAACTTTTTTCAGTTTCAATTGCCAAACACGTTTTCAATATTATTTTCCATTTTTCAAGAGAACAAAAATGAAAATGTACTCGATTTTCTAAAACCAAGCACTACCTTATATCTTTATTTTCTTAAAAGGGATCAATTGTAAATGTATCAATTTCGTTCCCTTAAATAATTAAGAATTTCTCGTGTTTGAGAGTTTAAATTCTCCAAATTATTGTATCCAAATTTTTATTCATTCTTTTTTTTTGGTATCATTTTACTATATTGGTAAACACCTAACCTTTGTGAGGTCATTTAGTTTGCAAAACCTTTGTTTACGTTATTGAGATGGTGAGAACAAGATCTGAGGTATCTTCTTGAGTGTTTTTGTGATTTTTTTTTTTTAGAAACTCATTTTTGAATTTAGAGGTTATTCTTTAATCTTGAAAGGTAACTGTAAAGGTTATACCTTAATCTTAAACAGGTATTTGTAAGGTTTTTATATAGTGGTTGAATTCTTGACAAGGTAAACTAAGGAAGAAAACGTAAGTACTTTGGTAAATTATCGAACGTCTATAAATTTTTTAGTTTGAATTTTCTATCCCTTTTCATCTATTTGATTTCAAGTTCAATTATGCTCAAATTTCATATATATATATATATATATATATATTGTATTCTCATTTTTTTCATTTCTATTTATTGAAATTTAATTTTGGAAAAAAAATTTAGAGTCAATTCAAATCATCCTCCTCCTTTTAGATTATTTATATACACTTGAGCTTAATAGTCACAATAGACTTGTCAATAGATCGAGCCGAGACTCGTTTTTTTTATTTTTTTTATTCAAGCATAGAGGTGCTCATGGGCCGGGCCGGGCCGCGGCCAGGTTTTTTTTTTCTGCCCAGGCCCGGATCGCCCAGGCCCGCCCGTTTAGGCCCAAATCACTGTTCATTAGAATAAAAAAATAATTTTTTTATTTTTTAATTAAAATTAAATAAAATAATATTATTTTAATAAAAATCACTGTTCCGGGCCGGGCCGGCTCGGAACATAAATTATCCTGCCCAGGCCCGGCCCAATACAGGTCGGGCTTGCCGGGCCGGGCGAGCTGCCCGGCCCGTGAGCAAGTCTATTCAAGCACGGTTTGAACTAGCCCCGAGCCAATCCAAAAGTCTATATCACTATTAAAATATTATTTTTATATTAATATTTATAATTAAATTTAAATAAAAAATATTTTTTATTAATAAAAAATAATTCGGGTCCGCATTTAACTTTTGCCTTTTCCCATTCTATAAGGACTTCTTTTCTTTTGCTGGCCCTTTCATAAGGTTTTTTTTTTTTGCCTTTTTTTCTTTTCTTTCGTTTAGTTTAAGCACTGAAATAGCTGAAAATAACAGCCAACGTGGAAGCATCAATTCCATGGGCATGGAAGAATAAACGCACTCCAATAAAGATTTGGTTTTGTTTTGTTTAGTTTAGTTTACAACTCCTATACTTCATTGTATAACATTTTAAAATACTATTTGCCAAGTCCTTAGACAATGGACACACATCTCTATAACCAAAAGGATTGTGGTGGGTTTTTTTTTTTTTTTTTTTTCAGTTTAAAGGCAAAAGAAAGAAAAAGATCCACTAAATTCCCTCATGTTCTTGCTTCTCTTTTTTAGCTTTTGCTTTTGCTTCTTCTTTTTTTCTTTTTTCTAGGGATGGGTCTTTGCTTCTCTCCACAATCCTCACAAGCATACCACTACGGGGCTTTGTAAATTTTCTTGGAGGGTGGTGTCTTCCCAATTTGAGTTAAAAGGGTTTTGCTTGGTAATGTTTAGTGTAAGTAATTCAAAATGGGTTTTTTTTTTACCATTTTTGGATGCTTTATTTTATGTCTAGGGATGAACCAAATTGGAAAAAAAAAAAAGTTTGGATGGGAGAGGTTTTGTAATTATTCAATTGGTTCATCTTCTTTTTATTTGTTCCAATAGGGTTTTTTTTTCTTAAGTCGTGGTCAGAGAATAAATGAAGAAATTACAAGTATTAAAATTTGAATCAAAACCTGTTGGATATCACCTCTTAAAAATAATTACATGAACCAACTGAATTAAGTCCTTTGATTTCTTTCTTTCTAATTTGTAGAAATCTTTCTTGAAATAAAATTGGTGGGATGCTCTAATAATCTTGAATATATTAATGGCAACTATATAATAAAGAATATCAAAGTGTTTTATAGTTATTAATTTATGAATTTTGAGTGAGAGGCTGACAGCTATTGAATGTAAGTTGAAATGAAATTTGTAGAGATAGAAAAGCCGTATTTGATGATATAACCTGGCCAATTATATAGAAGGGAAGAATTTAGTTAAGCCTTTATATGCCTATTCTAGTCAAAGAATTAGGGAATATATATATATATATATATATATATATATATAAGTAAAAAAGGGCAAATAGCCCGTAGAATATACTATAGTTAAGAGTTTATGATAATTAATAGCATTTTGAAAGAAACTACCACAAAGTTCCTTAATTAATGGATGGAACTCAAAGAATCAAATATGTGCTTATTTGATTTTTTTAATGAAAAACAAATGCAATTTGAGCATTTGACAGATAATAACAATAGATGCTTACATTCTATGCTTAAAATCTTCTTCTTTTAATTAAAAAAAATATATATTAATCAATATCTAATGATATTAGTTAAAATGCTATTAAAAATTTATAATTAATAAATTATTTTAAGAATTTACAAAAAACAATGCATTTAAAGATAAAAAGTTCTAAAATAATAATTAAATAATTTTTAATCAATGTCTGTAAATACCGATTAACAAGACCCAAAAAACTAGTAGAGATTTGCCCTTCTTGAAGTTGAAAATATTAGATTTTGGGCTATGGTGAAACTCTAATGAGCCAAGCAATGAGCTTTATGCTAATTGAAGATAGATGATAGAACATAATAATGTAGAATATAAGTGCCCACAAATTATGTGAAGCCGAGAGGATAGAGCATCATTCATCAATCATCATCATGAACTTGTCCAATTGGTATGTGTGACACCAATTATTAAACAAGTAGTGCTAAAGAATCATAATCCCAATTCCCTTCTTCCACCCCAAACCCACAAGAATCCATCATCATCAACCTTTTCTCATTCCCCCTTTTATTATTAACTACCAAGATTATATTAAATATTTCATAAATAAAAAATTATATTAAATATAGAGACATTAATTTGGTATAACAATTTTGTACCAATAATAGTGGGTGCAACATTTTTTATACATCGATGATGAAATTTTTTAATTTCACAAGTGAAATTAAAGTTTATTATGTGTCTTATTTTTTTTAATTAATTATTAATATATCTTAAATGATATGTGTCATCCTGCTAATTCTATTCGTGGAATTTAAAATTCCATGAAACATATATAAACAAATTCCATTTTCTTGATGTCTATTAAAACATTGATTATAATTAAATATTTGATTTACTAAGAGATACACTTGAAATCATGAAGCCAACATGTTCACATAATTAAATGGTCTATTACATTGTTTTTCTTTTTTAATTGATGTGGGGTTTGGAAGCATATTAACTTTTTTTTTTTTAGAATAAAAGATTTTCATTTATTAGTTAAAATTGCATCAACAGAAATGATGCCTTGGAGAAAAGAAAAATAATCCTCTACCTAATAAACATGCTCATGAACCCCCTTAGCTAATATTAACTTCTTTCCAATAATAATTGATTTTGAATTTGATTTTTATTAATAATTTCTTATTACTGTTATACATGCAGGTAGTGTAGATGAATATATAGTGGATGACTAGATTATGATAAATATATATGGTAAATGTATTAGGTTAATTACTATGTACATAATTATTATGGTGTATTGTATTCTCCTCTCCCTATTTATTTTTGAAGTCCTATATAAGGATGGGTTTGCATCCAAAAAAGGATAATAAAAAAAGTTTGGTGACATAACTAGTTCCTGAAGAACTAAACTTTGAAAGTTCATATTTCTTTTATCTTAATTTTTCTTTATTTATTCTTTTTCTTTATTTATAATAATTACCCTAATATTAAATATATAATTTTTACAAGATATGACATATCTTATTTCTGTTGAATGGTATTTATATCGGATAAGTTTTGAAATTTACCCAATCTTATATTTAAATTGAGCGTTTTTATTTATTATCAATTGGTCTTGATCTATTAGTTGTTGGGCATTTTCATCTATTTAAATTGGGCATTTTCATATATTGTTAGAGTTCATTTTTTAAGCAATATAGTAAAGTTTTTAAATTTCTACAAGAGGTATTAAAATCACCACATATCTTATTTTTTTATATAAATTAATTAATTTTTTAAACTAATTTAATGTAATATATGATAAACCATTAATTTCGTTAATGAAAATTTTAATTCTATTAATGAGATAATTTCTTTTCATGTTATCTTTTGAGTTTATTCACGTGATCATCCATTTTGATTTGGTTGATAGTATTGACATAATTATTTTAGAATAAATACTTAACAATTTTAATTTGTACATAGAGTAGTTTATCTCTAAGGCCTCGTTTAGTATTGCTTCTCGCACAGCTTTTGAGGTCAAAAGCTGCTTTTCACCGCAAACGCAATGCTAAACAGATAAAAAAAATTAGCTTCTGCTGTTGAAACCATGGTTTGAAAAGCCAAACCAAAAAGCCAAAAAATATAACTTTTGGGCTTTAAAAGCTGGCTTTTGAATAAAATGACTTTATTATCCTTACATTTCTACACTTTTATTATTTTAAACATATTTTTTTTTGACATTTCAATTTCCTGCAACACTTTTTTACAGGAATGCTAAACACTTAAAAGTTTTTAAACCACACTTTTGCACCACACTTTTTAAACACACTTTTTTCAACCCAAATTTTTTCCAACTTAAGCTTTTTCCAACGATAATGCTAAACTAGCCCTAAGTGTTTTTTTTTTAAAGAAAAAAAAATAACTAATACTATACTACTGTTTATTAATAAATTTTTATATAATTTTACATCGGCTTTTTTATTGCAATATAGCCAAAAAAAAAATTATCAAATTACCGTTACTTTTTGATTATTTCCCAAAATACGCTTTTTTTTTTCAGCTGGGAAATCGCCATCCCCCATGGCGATTTCCCAGCGTGTTTTATGCAAATTTGCAAAAAAATACCAAGGGAAATCGCCACCCCCCATGGCGATTTCCTTTGGTAATTTTAGCAAAATTTGCTAAAACCATGAAGGGAAATCGCCATGGGGGGTGGCGATTTCCCTTCATGTATATATTTTTTTTAATTAATAAAAAAAAATTATATTAATACAATATTTTATTTTAATTTGATAAATTTATTTTTAAAAATTATAAATTAAATTAAAATATTTTATTTATAATTTAAAAAAATTTAAAAATTCGTAAAATATATTTTAGATTTTTTTATAATTTAATATTTTGAATTTTTTTTTTTTAATTTTAAATTTCAAATGAAAAAAAAATAAAAAAAAAAATAAAAAAAAAATTCAAAGGGCCCCATCCCCCTCCCCCCACCCCCCACGTCCCCCCTCCCCCCACACCCCCACCTTCTATAAATACCCCCCTCCTCTTCTTCAAATTTTCATTCCTCTCATTCAAATTTTCATTTTCTTTCAAAATTTTTTCATTTTTCTACCAAAAAAAATTTCTTTCTACAAATTTTTTTTTTCTACAACAATATTTTGAAATGGCTTCACTATTGAGGTTACAAGAAAATCACATCTCGGAGGTTATATTTAACGAGGTAAGTAAATTGTTATATTATTATTGTTTTTTATATTATTATTATTTTTTATATTATTATTGTTTTTTATATTATTATTGTTTTTTATATTATTATTGTTTTTTATATTATTATTGTTTTTTATATTATTATTGTGTTATATTATATTATATTATTATTGTGTTATATTATATTATTATTGTTTTTTATATTATTATTGTTTTATATTATATTATATTATTATTGTTTTATATATTATTATTGTTTTATATTATATTATATTATTATTGTTTTATATTATATTATTATTGTTTTTTATATTATTATTGTTTTATATTATATTATTATTGTATTATATTATATTATTATTGTTTTATATTATTATTGTTTTATATTATATTATTATAGTTTTTTATATTATTATTGTTTTATATTATATTATATTATTATTGTTTTATATATTATTATTGTTTTATATTATATTATATTATTATTGTTTTATATTATATTATTATTGTTTTTTATATTATTATTGTTTTATATTATATTATATTATTATTGTTTTATATATTATTATTGTTTTATATTATTTTATTATTATTTTTTATATTATTATTGTTTTATATTATATTATTATAGTTTTTTATATTATTATTGTTTTATATTATATTATATTATTATTCTTTATATTATATTATATTATTATTGTTTTTTTATATTATATTATTATTTTTTTTTATATTATATTATTATTGTTTTTTTATACGAAATTATTGTTTTATATTATATTATTATTGTTTTATATTATATTATATTATTATTGTTTATATTATATTATATTATATTATATTATATTATATTATATTATTATTGTTTTATATTATATTATATTATTATTGTTTATATTATATTATATTATTATTTTGTTATTTTATAGTTTTATTTATTACTTTTTAATTGTTATAGTTTTATAATATATTAATTTTTATTATTATAACAGGAAACTCGTCGCGTATTACGTTCGAGGAAATTTACATTGGAGGACCCGCATCCTTATATTATCGACCACTTAAGAAGAGCCGGATTTTATCACGCAAGTCAAATTCGACGACTTGTGATACAACCCGATTTAATCTCTGCGTTGGTCGAACGATGGAGACCCGAGACGCACACTTTTCATTTTCCATGTGGTGAATGCACGGTCAGTCTCGAAGATGTTGCGCTGCAACTTGGACTTCCGATCCATGGCGATGCAGTTACAGGCGGAAGCCTGCTAGATTGGAATGAACTGTGTGAAGATCTATTGGGTGAGGTACCTCCAGAAGACGTCGTATCTGGCTCAACGGTGAGACTGACTTGGTTGAAAACGTTTCAAAATCTGCCATTATATGCAACCGAACAACAAATACAATATGCTGCTAGAGCATATATTTTACGTTTGATTGGAGGATTACTGATGCCTGACAAATCGAGCAGTCGGGTACATTTAATGTATCTTCCATTGCTACGTGATTTAGAGGAAGCAGCAAATTATAGTTGGGGTTCTGCGTGTTTGGCAGTTTTGTATAGAGAACTTTGCCGAGCTACAGTTCCAAAAAACCATGACATAGGTGGATGTCTAGTGCTTCTACAATCATGGGCTTGGTATCGGCTACCATTTCTTGCTCCGCGCGTGGATATTTCGGCTGTATACCCCCTTGCAAGCAGGTAATAATCTTTACTATTTTATTAATTTTGTACGAAATTGTATTTTTATAGGTCATTAAGATATTATATGCATTTTAATAGGTGGAGTAGGAGTACGGGTAGAGATTTTACAGAGACTCCGAGCGATCTTGCAAGTATAAGACTACGACTAGATCGACTAGGATATGATAAGGTAAATATTTCGATTGTTACATTGAAGTTTTTTTTTTTATTTAATCCTTATGAAACTAATAATTTGTAATAATTATTCGCAGTTTCTGTGGATGCCATATTCCTCGAGTGAAATTATGGCATGCCTCCCATCGGATGCCTACAATAATTTCAATATATGGAAAGCAAACACAGCATTGATATGCTTTTCATATGTAGAGTGGCACCAAACTGACCGGGTGTTGCGACAATTTGGGATGCAACAACCAATTCCTGCAGCCCCGATGAACCTTGATAAGCTTCACAAGGTCGACATGCGTGGTCGTAATGATGAATTCTGGCCTGCGAAGCATGAACGTTGGATCCAATGGTGGAACATACGTTTTGAACGAATTCCGACAGGTTACCCGATTGTTGGTAATAATTTCAACCCGTCTGCTGATTACATAAGATGGTATAGAAATGAAGGTCGGCCTTTCGTTTGTCCACCGTCGATGCACGAGGATGTTAGGAGTATGCCATTTACCGGACAAACTTCAGCTCCAGTCCCTCCTACACAGGATATGGATGCTCCTAGACCTCGCCGACAACGTGGGCGAAGGCGTCAACCGACCTCATCGGAGTTCACAGCACCGAGGATGTCATTTGATCATCCTGAACCTGAACGGGATCATGGAGTACCATCCAGCCATCGTTATTCCGTAAGTCACCCCGGATATGACGTTGATGAGTGTTACCGACCATCACCGCCAAGAACGAGGTTAGATGACCAGCTCCCCGTCCTAAGTCCAAGTTCAGCATATTTAACATCCATGTATCAGTTTGGAACCCCTTCGTCAGCATTTGATGCTACATCATTTATGGGTGCATCTAGTAGTCAGGTTCCCGTTATGGGTGAACTAGGTGTTGGCTCATCCAGCAGTGGGTTTCAAATTTTTGATACGGATGAAACGACTGATGACATACAACCGGAACCAGTGGCGGTTATAGCAAGAAGTCGTGGTGGACCGCGAATACGTGCCACTGACGAGGTTGAACGACGGGTGCAACCACCACGCACTAGAAGAACTCGACACTGTTGCTCTACACCACGCAATAATTAGAATAATTGTAATGTGTTTTAAATTTCTAATATAAATTTATATGTTTTGCATTTCATGTAATTTGTTCGGAAATTCATTGTTATATTTTATTTTAATTTATATCTTAATGTTGTTATTTAATTTTAATATAATAATCCAAATTACATGATAAGTTGCTTTTCTTTTTTTCATTTTAATTTAATTTTCTTTTTAAATTATAATAAGAAAAAAAAATTTAATCAGAAATTAAATTAAATTTTTTTATCAAATATCCAGTTTTAATCCAAATTATATAATCTTCTTTTTAAATTTTAATAAGAAATATATTTTTATTTTTTATAAAATTGTAATAATAAATTAAATTACATTTTTAATATATATTTTAAAAAAATAAATAACCAAACCTATAAAAAAATATTTTAATTTAATTTATAATTTTTAAAAATAAATTTATCAAATTAAAATAAAATATTGTTTTAATATAATTTTTGTTTATTAATTAAAAAAAAATATATACATGAAGGGAAATCGCCACCCCCCATGGCGATTTCCCTTCATGGTTTTAGCAAAATTGGCTAAAATTACCAAGGGAAATCGCCATGGGGGGTGGCGATTTCCCTTGGTATTTTTTTGCAAATTTGCAAAAAAACACGCTGGGAAATCGCTATGGGGGATGGCGATTTCCCAGCTGAAAAAAAAAAGACGTATTTTGGGAAATAATCAAAAAGTAACGGTAATTTAATAATTTTTTTTTTTTGGCTATATTGCAATAAAAAAGCCATTTTACATCACCCAAGAAAAAAAAAAGTAACTGTTTTATTATTATTATTATTATTATTATTCCTCGGGGGTAACAAATTAAAAACAAAGTGTCTTTGTACCTGGACGTTGTGTATTTCAGAAAAACAAAAGTCTTATTTAGCATTCTTTCTAGTAAATTTTTAAAATTAAAAATTATTTTTTATCATAAATATAATATTAAATAAATAAAAAAATTAGTTTTTTTTTTTAAATCATGATTTGAAAAATCAAATAAAAAAACAAAAAAAGTATAAAGCTGGCTTTTGGATAAAATAATTTTATTATACTCATATCTCTACACTTTTATTATTTTAAACGTATATTTTTTTGACATTTCAATTTTTTACACCACTTTTTCACAGCAATGTTAAACACTTAAAAAATTTTAAACCATACTTTTTTATCATACTTTTTAAACACATTTTTTTCAATTAAATTTTTTTCAACCCAAAATACCTTTGTACCTGGGCGTTGGATCACTGATAATATCCTTGTTGTTTATGAGCTTGTGCACACATTGAAACTGAAAAAATAAGAAAAAAAAATTGTTTTTGCACTCAAGCTTGATACGAGTAAAGTTTATGATAGAATGGAGTGGATTTTTCTTGATGATAAATTTTATACATAAATATATATGATGATAAATTTTATAAATTTAAATACTCATAAATATAAAAATTTGTTATCATTACACAAAACACTATACATAATTTTCATTCATGGATTTATTTTTATTGTTAGATTGCATAAGAGATATTTTAAAATCATTAAAATAAGTTTAAAATACTCAAATAAAATTATTATTAAATTAAAAATTGATAAAAAATTTATTTACTAAAAAAATTAAATTTATGATATAATTATAAATTGTAATCCGCAATATAATCATGTATATTATTGATTATTTAGTTAAAAATGTAATTAATATATTATTTTCAAATTTTAAAAATGTTAACATTAATTTTATTTTTATCAAAATTAATTGAAATATGTTTTAACACAAAAATCATATTTATAATTCTTATTTTATTTCTAGTAGACATTGTCACAGATAAACTTATTTTTATTTTTATTAACATGTATTTAAATTTATAATATAATATAAATTTTAAAAAATCTAAAACATTTTACAAATTTTAAATTTAAAAAGAATGGACACAAACACAACATAGTGCGGGTTCATTTTTAGTTATTAAATACTAAAAAAAAACCAAAAAATGGTTTAAAAAATGAAGAATATAATTTTTTTTTGATATAAAAGAGATTACAGTTTAAATATAAAAATATTATTTTAAAAAAATAATTATATGAATCAATTAAAATTAATCCGAATTCAAAACACACGGAATAACGATGAGAGGGTTAGTAGGGTGTAGCAAAGCAAACATAAGTAAGCTTCGTTTAGTATTGCTGTTGACATAACTTTTGAGATTAAAAGCCGCATTTCATTCCAAACATAATGTTAAACGAGTAAAAGATTTTGACTTTTGTGATTGAAATCATGATTTGATAACCCGAACAAAAAACTCAAAAAATAGAGTTTTTGAGCTTTAAAAGTTGATTTTTGAATTAAATGATTTTATTATTCTCAAAATTTTAAATTTTTATTATTTTAAAAATATATATTTTTAACATTTCAATTCTTAACGAACTCTTTTACAATAATGTCAAATACTTTAAAAAATTTAAATCACATTTTTTCATCATTTAAAGACAATTTTTTTCAACCATAATACTAAATTAGCTCATATTGCCCAAAAAAAAAAAAAAAAGTTAGCTACTCACTCAAACACCAAAAGCTACACCACCCAGCCCCATCTTTGGTTCGTTGTTTTTTTTTTTATTTTTTTATCTAAGTTTTGGTTGTAACAAGAAGAAAATAAAAGTGAATAAATTTTTTTTTTTTAAATACTAATAGTTAGAAAAAAGAAAAAAAAAGTGCTTGGGCAGTGGAATCCAGTTAGTACAAATTTTACAGTACTGACGTCTCTCTCAATTTCTGCACACACTCTCTTCATGACACCCCGTATCACCCACACCCACCTTATTTTTTACTTTTTCTTATAGGAAGAAAATAAAATGGAGTCTCTTTCAGAAATTCAGACTTTTACTTCGTTTATTTGTTTACATATATATATATATATATTTAAGTAATAATATAATTAAAGTGTTGTTTCTTTCAAAAGGTGTGTTGTGGAGAGAGAGAAAAAGAGAGAGAGAGACTCAGTTAAAAGGAAGCCAGGCAGCAGAGAAAAAAAAAAAAGGAGAGCTAAGTTTTTCTTTTGGTTGGCCTTAAAACCCAAAATCAAAAAGCAGAGAAAATGTTGTTCATTACTGTTATTGAGTCATAAAAATGAGTATTTTTCTTGTTCTCTTCTTCTTCTTCTTTGTTTCTTCTGCTACTGTTTCTTTGTCGTATGAGCCTCGTAACCATGAAGGTAAAGGAAAAAACTACAAACTTTCCTATTCATTGGCTTGTGATAAAGTTATTGTTTTTTTTTTTTTTTTCCCTTTTTGGGGTTTGATTTTTTTATTTTGTTTTTGTTGGTGGGTTAATAGTGGAAACGTTGATAAGTATAAGGAGAGAATTGAATGATCCACATGGGATGTTAAACAACTGGGATGAAGACTCTGTTGATCCTTGTAGCTGGGCTATGATCACTTGCTCTTCTGAAAATCTTGTTATTGGCCTGTCAGTTTCTCTTTACTTTTTAGCACTGTTTCCTTTTATTTCTGTTCTTTTTAATGTTTGCTTGTTTTGAAAACATTGTACATTTACGCTAAAATGTTTTAGTTGTTTTTCTTTTTCATTTTTATGGGTTTTTGTTTTTTGTCCCAGGGGAGCTCCAAGTCAGTCTTTATCAGGAACTTTGTCTGGGACGATAGGAAATCTCACCAATCTTCGTCAAGTGTAAGAAGGCACAACATTCTTTTTTTCCTGTTGTTTTTGTTTCATTTAGAAACCTTTTTTTCTAAGCAAAGTTTAAGTTTCTCAAGATGAATGTTCTGATTTAGCATAATTTCATTCATCTTTTATGTTCTTTACTCTGATACTGATATTTTGTTTTTATGTTCTAAATTGCTGCTGTGAATTTGAAGGTTGTTGCAAAACAATAACTTATCTGGTGAAATCCCACCCGAGCTTGGGGCTCTTCCAAAATTGCAAACATTGGATCTATCTAACAATCGATTTTCCGGTGCAATTCCAGGGTCATTTGGACAGTTAAATAGTTTGCAATACCTGTAAGTATTTCACTGTAATAGACTACTAGTTCTTTGTTTCCTGTTTGTATGCCAAGAAAAGTCGAGGAGAAAAAAAAAAAAAAAAAAAGAAGGGAAAACTGAACTTTGAGTCCTATGTTTCTCATTTAGTCATGTTAACCAAATAGTTGTAAAAGACTTTAGGGAGGGGTCCTAAATTATAATATCAAATTTTCATGTACATTCAAATCATGAGGTCTTATTTTTTGCAAATTCTGTCTGTGATATCTTTGTTTTGTAACTTTGTTTATAACATCTTAGATACTGTGTTGTTTTGTACTGTAATGGGAGTAGGAGGCTGAACAACAATAGCTTGTCTGGGCCTTTTCCTGCTTCCTTAGCAAAAATCCCTCAACTTGCTTTCTTGTAAGTATGAATTTCTTTCGTTTTCCATGTCTTTCTCTATCTTGTTATGTTTTCTCCCGTACACTGCTTCAATTTTCAAAATCAGATTATTAGTGTTTCAGGGACTTGTCTTATAACAATCTAAGTGGATCTGTACCCAAGTTCCCTGCCAGAACTTTCAAGTGTGATTTCTTTGCTTCAGCTATCTCTTATCAATTACTATCATCATTCATCATTTAGTTCTAATTTTGCTTTTTGGTACATGGATTGTAGTATTATGGGAAATCCATTGATTTGTGGAAGCAGCTCCACTGAAGTTTGCTCTGGATCAACCAATGCTGTCCCCCATTCATTTTCCCTGGGCTCATCAAATGGTAACTCTTCAAACCTCTTTATAACTCTCCACAACTAATCTTCGTCTCCTTATTAATGGTTTATATATGTTGGTTTTTTGCCTCATGAATCAGGGGAACAAAAATCAAAGAAGTTAGCAGTTGTACTTGGAATTAGCCTCAGCTTTGCCTCTCTCATACTTCTAACATTTGCACTTCTTTGGCACATAAAGAAACGGAAAAAGCTAGCAATTCTAAATATTTTTGGTCAGTGACAACAACTAAATACTGTTAAAAAGTTTCTTACATTTATATTTTATTTAAAGTGATTTAACATCATCACACTTTTATTGCAGATAAACAAGAAGAGGGCCTCATAAGCCTAGGTAACCTTAGAAACTTCACTTTCAGGGAACTCCAGCTTGCTACAGACAACTTCAGCTCCAAGAACATGCTAGGCACTGGGGGTTTTGGCAATGTCTATGAGGGAAAGTTAGGAGATGGTACGCATGTGGCAGTGAAGCGTCTAAAAGACTTGACAGGAAGTTTTGGGGAGTCACAATTCAGGACTGAGTTGGAGATGATCAGCTTGGCGGTTCACCGTAATCTACTTCGTTTAATTGGATATTGTGCTACCTCTAATGAGAGACTTCTTGTCTACCCTTACATGTCTAATGGCAGTGTGGCATCCAGGCTCAGAGGTTGGTACTAGCTTTACTTTGCTGAGCTTCTTTCATTCAATTCTCATGTTGGACAAGTTAATTTCCTATTTTGTTTGTTGAATAACTGCACAACCACTGTATTGTTGCACTTTAAATGTCTAATCTTGCCATGAACCACAATTAGTTGAAATGGCAAAAATTAAGTTCCAGCCTAGGCGAATTAGGACCGTGCTTGGAGCAGTTGTTTTTCTTGTTTTTTTATTGTATGGATCAACAGAATAGGCAAAAGTCTAAGGTTAGGAACGACAAGCTACTATGTTCTGGCTTTGCACAAAGATTGAATCAAGTTTTAAAAGAAAAAGTATTCTTATAAACTTGCTGATGATTTTTTTACTGTAATTTAGCACACGTCTAATGTAAATGAATTGGGTTTGGCAGGAAAACCTCCACTAGACTGGAATACAAGGAAGAGGATTGCAATTGGAGCAGCGAGGGGACTTCTGTATCTACATGAGCAATGTGATCCAAAGGTAATCCACAGAGATGTGAAGGCAGCTAATGTTCTTCTGGATGATTACTGCGAAGCCATTGTTGGTGACTTTGGCCTTGCAAAGCTCCTTGATCATGCTGATTCCCATGTCACCACTGCTGTCTGTGGCACTGTTGGGCACATTCCACCAGAGTACCTCTCAACTGGCCGATCTTCAGAGAAAACTGATGTGTTTGGATTTGGCATTCTCTTGATAGAGCTCATAACTGGAATGAGAGCTCTTGAGTTTGGTAAAACAGTTAGTCAGAAAGGAGCAATGCTTGAGTGGGTTAGTTTCCTCAGCAACTATAATGAGCTTAACTCTTTTCTTTTTATTAATATCAAGTAGGTTGATTCATGACCACCTTAGATGTTGAAAGAAATATGGTATTGATCAAGGGATTTTGATCTAAATATATTTGACCATAATACCTTTTCACATAAAAATCTCCTGATTGAGTTATCTAGTTTGTTTTCTGCATGTCGATTAATCTTCGTATTAGTTTGACCTAACTGGTGATTGCCTCTTATTTTGATGTATGTTTATCTTTAACCTCCATTATTTTCAAGCATTTAGGAATCTGCCTGTTCCTATGCCTTTGCAATCTTGAGCTACAGTGTTGTGGCACAATGTTGATACACAGAAATGCAGAATTGTTGGAAAAGCAAATTAAAGTATGCAACTACGTCTCAAGAATGAAGATTCAGAATGGATCTTCTGGTTTAGTAGCGCTGGCTGCTGCTGGTTTTATCAACTAGTCATAATTTACATGCATTTGAGCTCTAGGATTTTCGACTTTGTTTAGGGGCCATTATTTACCCTGCAATCACTATGTTACTCCGACTCTTCATTTTTCTTGAAGTACTCGTGTCTGACATCCGTATCCGACGCATATTCGGACATGAGTATGGGGATATGATCCTCCAAGGACCTCCAAATACATGAAAATCTTAGAAAAGATTAAACATACCCGTGTCCGACACTGACACCCGAGTCCGATAACATATTCATAGCAACATAATATAGTTAGTACTGTATGTGAAGAATACTTTACCTTGCATATTGTACATGTTGGGAAAGATATATTAGGAACAAAGATGATGGAGAAACATTTGCAATTTGTTGTGACAGGTGAAGAAAATCCAGCAAGAAAAGAAAGTGGAAGTATTGGTGGACAGAGAGCTGGGGAGCAACTATGACAGGATTGAAGTCGGAGAGATGCTGCAAGTGGCTCTGCTATGCACTCAGTACCTTCCGGCCCACCGCCCAAAAATGTCCGAAGTGGTGCGGATGCTCGAAGGTGATGGCCTTGCTGAGAAATGGGCAGCATTGCATAATCATACTAATCTCACCATGAACCTCATTCCTAACAACTTCAGTAACAAAAGCCCTACAACTGGATCGAAACATGATGAAAAACGTCATGATCAACCGAGCAACATGTTGGGCAAAGGAATGGAAGAGGATGATGATGAACGTTCTTTGGATTCCTTTGCCATGGAACTCTCTGGTCCAAGATAAAAAGATCAAAAAAGAAAAAGAGGTGAAGTGAAATATATATAGAGGATGAATTCTTTGCAAGTTACCTTACGTTTAAAGACTTTTGATGTAAGTTAATAGTTTCTGGGGTTGTAAGATATTTGTTAATAGTTTTTGGGGTTGTAATGTAAATATCTCTTTTACTGTTTTTTTTTTTGCTTTGAATCTCTTTGCTGCCAAATGGAAAAATGGGAAACATACACTGAGCACACTATGGATGTATAGGGATTTAGATGTGGATAAGACTGAAGAGAACAGCATCAGAATCAGAATCAGATGCTCTGCTCCCAAGTGTGAGACAGAGACTAAAACACAGAGTGACTTCGACAGTTTTGACTAAAAATAAAATGGCATTACTATTTCTATTTGCTATTATTATTTTTGAGTCTGGAGGAATTTATAAGGTATTTTTCAAAAGTTAAAAGTTATTTTTGTTTATTTTGTCATGGGATAAAATAAATTTTTGCCAAATGATTTAAAAAAAAAAAAAAAAGAAGATATGAGCCGAGAAAGAAAAGGGAGATGAGAGGAGTGGAGAGACAAAAATGGAGGTTGAAGGAAGGTGAGGAGAGAGGTGGCTAAGGGGAGGGTGAGTCAAATGGTGATTGATTGAGGGGGTGATTGGTAGGATGAAAAAATGGAGGAGAGAAGAAGAAATGGATTTGAGAGAAGGAAAAAGAGGAGAGGAAGCCGCCAGAGAGGGAGGAAGAAAGAGGAGGAGAGTGAACGGGCGGTTGTCTCGACATGGCCAACGACGGTTCAAGTAGTTGGTTGAAAGAAGAAAAAGGAAAAAAAAAATAAAGAAAATTTTTTTATTTTATTTTTTACAATTTATTATTTTCATCATAAAATTAATAAATATATATTCAGTGAAAAAAATTAGATTTTTTTGATTCTTATGTATTAAAATAGTTGTAAATATATATTTCTCTATTTTATCATTTTCTTATTAATTTTTTAAAAAAATCTTGATTTAAAAATAATTATTGAGGTTGATTTATCATTTTATATTTTAAAATTAAACAAAGAAAGTATTAACAAAATAAAAAGAGATAATGGAAAAAATGTTAATTATTTTATTTCTTTATTTTTATTCGTTAGCTTTTTTTTTTTTTTTTTTACAATTTTAATTTAAAATAATTTAATAAAATTATTCATATATATATTTTATAAAAAAAATATTTAACTCCCGCAATTTCGCGCGTGATGTTTTCTAATTTATATTTATGATTGAGTCTTCTATATATGAATAGTGACTCTATATATTATAGTGACGTGAATGGATGGAGAAAGATAATTAAAAAATTAATAATTGGGAGCCAAAAACCCTTATTAGATGAGTAGTCAATAAACTATTTGAAAGGTAAAATGATGTATTTATAGATATCATATAATGAAGTACTAAATTTTTAAAGAAAAGGATGTACAAAATATAGATTAATATATGATAGAATTTATTATTATTTACTAAGATGTGTAATAAAACGTAAGGTTCGGGTTAAATTTAATTATGACTCAATATTGAATTTTATTTATTAATTTTATCATTATACTTTTATTTTTATGGATATTTAGATAAAAAAGAAAAAGGAAATTAATGAAAATTTACTAGTAACATCAGTAGAGACTTCAAAAGAAATTTTAATTTTATTATTTTATATATAAAAGTAATAATAATAAAAATATAATGATAAAATTAAAAACTGAGAATATCGTGAAAAAATTCATCAACAATGTAGACAAACAATAGCAATAATAAGTCACTAGAATTGGTCACACTCGAAGGAAAAGCAGTTTTTGTCATAATGTGCCAAATACGAATTCAGCATGTTAGACACAAATAATAGAGTCGCCTCTAATCATCTAATCTAGGTGTGATTAGTCACCTTTATGAATCTATCCTATTTAAAGTAATCCTAAGTTTTACTAAGGCACCTTAAAAAGAATAAGTTTTGGTCTACTTATCAGAACTAAGCTCGGGAGTACGGTTACGTGTGAAGAAGGATTAGAACCCTCGCAACGCCCATCTAAAGGACGGTACCTTATTAGTCTTGTGATACTTAAAAAGTCTTAACTAAATGGTCTTATCTATCCTATCATCATTTTAATTGTTATAATTGAAAATCTCGAAAATCATTTTTTAGGTCTTCCTTTCATTCATTCTGGAGAAATTACTAAAAAACGTTTCATCACCTCGAGAGTATCCAAAAGAAACCATTCGTTCTATTGAAGAGGCTCCGTCGTCAGAAAAGTTAGATTATTTAACAAAATTATTTCTCTTGAATTAATCTTCCAAAATTAATCCTCATTTTATTAATATTTGTTCGAAAAATAAATTCTGATTTTAATATCGAAAATTATCCCTTAGAATATTCTTCCATTCATTCTGAAGAATTTTTAAGAGAATTTTTCTCATTTAAAAATTTCTTAAAAGTCAACCATTTGCGACTTTCTTGAATTTCATCATCGAAAAAAATCTTAATTTATCCTTCAATTTTAATTAAGCATTTATTATGAAAAATCATCTTAGAAAAAAAAATTGAAAATTAATTATTTCAAAAGAATAAATTTTGATCTTTATTGATATCGAAAATAATCTCTTAAAAAAAAAATCATTCCATTCATTTTGGAGAATTTTTAAGAGAATTCTCTCACCTAAAAATTTTTCAAAAATCAACCGTTCGTGATTTCTTTGAATTTTATCATTGGAAAAGATCTCCATTTATTATTTTAAAACTAATTAATCATCAATTAATAAAAAACTTAATTAAAAAAATCATACTAATAATAATCAAATTAATAATTAATAAATAATAATTAAATATAATTAAAACAATAGTTTGAAATAATTAACAATAAATAATGGTTAAAATATATAAATATAATAGTATAAAATAATAGTTAATAAAAATAATATAATAGTAATAATAGTTAAAAATAATATAATAATACTATCAAAGTTAATTCGTAAAAATATACCTGTAAACATCAAAACTAAAAATAAAGTTAGTCACAATAAATAATTAATTAATATTTAAACAAATAATAAATAAATAAAAAGTACTCAATTCAAATATAAAAAAACGTAAAAGGTGTAGAAAAATGATACAAAAGGAAACAGAAAGAAAGGAAAAAGGAACAAAACAAAAAATATATATATATATAGGACAACGAGCAACTTGGTCGGGCCCAGACGCGGGTCGTCCCGACCCGTTGCTGGTTCCCATTCAATTTTTTTTTTGTTCACTTTTTTACCTTTCTAAAAAAAATCCTCTTATTTTCTCTCAACTTCTTCTTCTTCAAAATACCAAGAACAAACCTAGAAAATTTCCAGATTTCGGTAACTGCCAGCTGTCGCCGTAGATCTCCGGTCTCAAAAAAATCTAAAAAAATCTCTAAAAATTCCTTTCGGTCTCCTCTTTCCAAAAATCAACTTAGTTTTTCCCGAATTTAACCTGATAATCCTAGATCTGAGTTTAAAAGTCACAACTTCAACCTCTCCGATCTCCTCCGTTAGCCGCCGAACGATCACCAAACTTCAACCTAAGCTTCGTCTAATTAAAACCAAGATTTTTCACTACTAAACACTCTTCGAAACAACTCCTAGCACTAAAAATCAAAATTTTCAAAATTCACCAAAAAAAATTCTTCTAGTGATCTTGCTTGCTTATTCCAAAAATTGTATATTTTTCTCATGTTTTTTGTGGTTGAGGCTGGGGTTCATTATATAGGAAAGGAATTTTGGTTTTAATCTAGTTAGGAGTCTTTAATCTGATCAAGAAATGATTTTTGTTCCAACCATAACTCTTAGAGTCCAAGTTCAATCCAAAGAAGAATTTTAGTTCAACCCAAACTTGTTTTTTTATTTTATTTTTTTTATTATTATTTTTTTAATTTCGATTTTTTTTTCTGATTTTTTTTTTGTTGTTGTTGTTTAATTCGAAAACAAAATTCAGATTACAACCCGGATAAAATCTGGTGTCTACGATTGGCCCTCTTTGTGCATTCCCTAAGAAACAAGGGATGTGCAAAGACGTAGACACCTTACTAAGTTCTCAAACATTAAAAGACCTATGTACTTAAAGAAAATCCCATCGTAGAAAAGCTCATCTAAGCGAAGCGTAAACTTTAAATAAATCCAACGTGAAAATATACTCCTCCACCGAGGCTTCAACTTTAAATAAACCTAATCATGAAAATATACTCCTCCATCGAGGTTTCAACTTAAAAAACCTAACATGAAAACATACTCCTCCACCGAGGCTTCAACTTTAAATAAACCTAATCATGAAAACATACTCTTCCACCGAGGCTTCAACTTTAAATAAACCTAACATGAAAACAAACTCCTCCACCGAGGCTTCAACTTTAAATAAACCTAACATGAAAACATACTCCTCCACCGAGGCTTCAACTTTAAATAAACCTAATCATGAAAACATACTCCTCCACCGATGCTTCAACTTTTAATTCCCAACGAAAAAAAAACTCCTCTCTACGAGGCATCAACTTTAAATTCCCAACGATGAAAAACTCCTTTCTACGAGGCATCAACTTTAAATTCCCAACGATGAAAAACTCCTCTCTACGAGGCATCAACTTTAAATTCCCAACGAAAAAAAAACTCCTCATAACGAGGCATCAACTTTAAATTCCCAACGATGAAAAACCCCTCCCTACGAGGCATCAACTTTAAATATCCCAATGAAATTTGTAAATTCTCAAAATTGGATACTTTCTTCAAAAGAAATTTCAAAAATCTTACCTTGGATCCTAAAAAGATTTGATATGGTTCTCACAAATTGTCATTCCAAATTGAAATTCCTGTCTAAATTATATTGAATATCTGCACTAGTCTTTCTTGAATGCAATGCATGAATGCAATGTCATGAATGGAATGTCATGAAGGAAATGCTGATGCATATCATGCAATGGATGTCATGAATGCACTGTATGAATAATATCAACTCTCTGAATCTCTAATCAAGATAGAAAAGTTCTCCAGCTCATTATTCATCTCCCATCTATACTTGGCTTCAAATTGATAGATTGAATCTTACTGTCTCTAATTAGTTTCAACCTAAAATTTTTTCTTCTCAAACCAAATCTCTCAAAAACACACCAATTTTGAAATCTTTCACTTTAAAGACAAACTTAAAATTTACAAAATAAAGGATTCACAACTTAAAATAACTTGAAAATAAAGGATTCACATCAAAGTATGAGATTTCTCACCTGAATAAGGGATTCTCACTCAAACTAAAGGATTCGCATCCAAAATAAAGATTCCCACTAAGCTAAAGGATTCGCATCCAAAATAAGGAAATAAGGGATTTCGTACCCAAAATAAGGATTTTCACTAAACTAAGGAATTCGCACCCAAAAATAAAGAAATAAGGGATTCGTACCCAAAGTAAGGATTCTCACTTAACTAAGGGATTCGCACCCAAAATAAGGAAATAAGGATTCACACCGAACTAAGGATTCTCACTTAAATTAAGGATTCACACTAAATTAAAGATTCTCACTTAGTTAAGGATTCACACTAAATCAAGGATACTCACTAAAATAAAGATTCACACTAAACGAAGGATTCTCACTTAGCTAAGGATTCACACTAAATCATTCTCGTCTCTAATCTATAAAAAAACTTACCTTTGAAAAACAATTCATCTTGAAGAAAAAAAAATCTCATCTTAAAAATTCTCATTACTACTAAGATCTAAACTCATCTCTTCAACCAATGTGCAAAATCTAAAAGAGTTTTCCTCAATCGAGGCTTAAAATATCACGAAAAGTTCTTTCTTATCGATGTTAAGAAAAAGTTCCTTTAACCGTAATTCATGATAAAATCTTATCCCTTATTGAAATATTTTAAATGCATGCACTAAATGCCATGAATATCATGAATTTCAATTGTGTCAAAGGAATACTCAAGCTCATCATGTCATCATCTTTTAATCTTCCAAACACTGACTTAGAACCAGGCTGACCTCTACTAACTCCATCAGTTGATCACAACACCTTCTCTTTCAGTTTCAAGGCTTTAAACAGATACATTTCCAAACTTTTCATTGTTCTCATTTCATTCTCCTTTCTTCCCAGAATGTCATCTTTAAGCATATTCAAATTCCAAGTGAAAAATCTTCAATGCTGATGCTGCAAAAGAGCCTACTCTGCCATTTACCAACTCAATAGATTCCATTTTTCAAAACCATTTTTTCATCATGGTAAAAAACCTTCTCATTCTTTGCCCCAGAAATATCACTCTTATCAAACTGGTTCAAAACTCAAATAGGCATCCCCTAAACCTGAATGTTCTCATGTTATGTTTTTGAAAATTCTTTGAAAAGAAAGAATTTGTCCAAAAAAACTTTTCTCATTTTCAAATCATGCCCCAATGGTAAATCAAAATTGCCCCCAGAAACATCACTATTTTCCATGTTCAAAAAATCAAATTCCCATTTACTAAACAAAAATGCAACTTTAGATCTTTAAAAAACTAGTAATTACTGCAAGAATGGACAAGGCGAATCACAATTTGGCTCATTGACTATTTCAATTTGTCAAGGTTTTGGTTATCAAATGAAAGTTTCTTCACATAAGGGAAAAATCAATGTTTCTTCATTTAAACTCGCAATGATTTTCCTTCAACAATCAGGTTTTCAAAAAGTTTTATTTTGAAAACACAATCCATTTTAGCACTCTTTCTAAGTTTCTTGATATATAGCAATTCAACAAATGTCAAGACTATCTATGATGGATTCAAAATTTGGACAAGAAAGGAAAAAGGATTTTCAATTTCGGGCAAAGTCATCCAAATGATGTTGACCTTCTTAAGTTTCTCAAAAGTGTTTGGTGTTTCCTGGTGGGTTCAAAATATCATTTCTTTTGTACTTCTTATTAGGCTTTGGCACAGTTATGCAGAGTTGCTTTCAATTTTTTTTTTTTTTTTGCTCTAGACTGCCCGTTTTGGGGTTTTCACCCTAGAGCTTCATTCTTTTCTTTCCTTTTTTTTTTTTGCTCTACCATGCATTTGAGAATTCAAATTTCTTCAATGACAATTCAAAAGGATGAGATAAAATCTGAGGAAAAACTCTTCAACTTAGACATTCGTACTTGATCAAAATGGACTTTTCAAGCTTGTAATGTAGGCTAAGGTTTGGGGTTATGAAAAAAAGGATAATTAGGCCCAAAAATGTGTTTAAGGGTAATTAAACCAAGGATAATTTCTTCATCTCAAAATATCTCATATCTTTCTTTTCATTTTGAAGGTAATCAAACCACGGATCATTTCTCTTCATGAGGATTTCATCATTTCTACTTCTCATCAAACCATGGATAATTTCTGTTCATGAGGATTTCATCTTGCGAACTTTTCTTTTCATTTTTTTTCTTTTTATTTTTTTTCCTTTTTTTTTCTTTTCACACACTTTCCTATCATAAAGTGAGTTTGAAAATTTGAAACTCAATCCATTTCAATATTTGCCCCCCTGACATAAAGCATTCTTTTCGTGGTGTAGAAATATGATCCAAATGTATGACCCTCCATAGAAAGATAATTCTTCATACTTGCCCCTGATGTGGATAGTGATCCTTGGTCAAGGTTCATTCAAAAACCAAGAATCCAATAGGCTCAAAGGGGGTAGCAAAGGATAATTTCTCATTTTGTGAAAGGAATACGAAAGATGGCCATTTCCCATGTCCAGTATGAATATTTTCATTGAGGAGCAAACCCCAGGTGAATAAGAATTGCCATTAAAATCATTTGAATATCTCATATGCATGATATCACTTTTTTTTTTTGCAACTCATGCATCCTCTTAATGTGCCTATCCAAATGAAGGCCCAACCCAACAATTCTCCTTATTCCGGCTTTCTCAAAGTGTCCATGCAATTTCATTCGATCATAGAGGAAAACAAAGTTTGCTCAAGTCGGTAATGGTGTCCAAAGAAAAACATCAAGTCATTTGGCTCTTTGGTAATCCTCCCCCAAGATGTGGCAAAGGATAACTGGGTGAAAATGGGTATGACTCAAATCAAAACATTCAAGGATACTGGAAAAATATGGCTTTTAAGGTAATTTTGCCCCCAATATGTAAGTAAAAGACACCATTCAGGAAAAGAAAAGTTCGGGCATGGTTGAGAAACTTAGGAGTGATGTGTTTAAAGCTCTAGATAGCCTTGACACTTATCAAATTACCAAAATCTAGATTCTTTCAAGAGAGTGCCTCATGAATTGGTTCTCAAAAAAATGTTTTGCAAATCAAATGATCATTTCATTGCTCATTGCTTAGACGAAGATCATTGACCTTTTGGGATTCATTTCCTGGTCAAAAGAAAGGTGAGGTTCACGACACTTCAAATTTAGGCCATCAAAGAAATCAAGCTTTTATGTGGTCTGATTTGAAACTAGACAAGGGAATGGATTTCCAAGTTCATTCTTAACAATAATCACCATTTTATTTAAGATCGAAAAAATATGCAAATATAAGCTATTCCTAACAAAAAACAAATCTCCTAAAGCACCTAAACAATGCTTAAAAATGTCATGCCAAAAATGAAAACATCAAAAATTCCTCCAGATTGAATTTCGAGTGACATCCCTCATCTTCGAACTTCAAATTCCAATCATTCCAAAACCTCCAAAGTTAAGGTTCAGCCTTTGATGAGATCCCCTAAACATTTGGCTTCGTCCTTTTTTTCGAAGCTCAAAAACCCTGCTTCAATCAGACTTTGTATTTTCAGCTTCAAAGCTCCACAATTTTCAGTAGAGTGGTCCGAAATTCCAACATGATAACCACAAGTAGCATTGGCATCATGACCTTTAGGATAAGGAGGCTTCAAATCTTTCGGATAAATTGGTCCGACAAAATTGGCTTGAAAAAGCTAGAGAAGTAACTCCGTGTAGGTCATTGGAATTGGATCAATAGGAGTTCTATCCCGATTACTACATCGTTTTTTTTTATTAACAGGCCCAAAAACTGGTCGAGAAGTGACACCACGATATCTGTCTGCGTGCGGACCAATCTGCGGTGATGATGTGAAGCAAAGAGTTTCTTCCTTAGGTATCTGAAATGGTATCCAATCAGAAGACTTTGTACTGAGAATTAGGTGTTTAAGTTCAGCTATTTGATACTTTGATTCATCATGTGAGCCATCCAACGCATGTGGTTGATCCAAAGGTGATGGATATTCTCGAGGAATACTTTCAACCATCTTAAAAAGCTACTCTTTCATTTCTCGAATATCATGTCCAAGTTCTTCAACAACTCCCTCTAAAGCAATAATTTGTACTTCCAGTTGACCTCTCATGTCTTTTGGATGCATATTTGCCTTCAACCCTTCAATCCTGTTGTTTATTTCTCCTGCCTTGCAAGCACTTTTACAAATCTGGTCTAATAAATGCCTGAGGAAGTCTTGCTTTTGTCCATATTCCCTTTTATTTTCTCGAGCTTCTGGGTTAACTCTTAGCATTTCTCTTTCTTTTTCACGTATTGTATCTTTTCATTTTCTACTCCCATATCTTCAAGCTCCGAAACCGTTGCGAAAACAAATCATCCAATCGCTCAAAGACCGTCTTCTATACCTTGCATTCATGGTCCAATTCATGATTTTTTTGCTCAGATTGACTATCTTCTATTCTCTTTATCTTCACTCGCAATCTTTGGTTTTTCCTACTCTAATTCATCTTCTTCTGCGCATGACTTCCTCTTGGTTAATTCAAATTTCAGCACTGAGTCTGACTGAGTGAGCTGAACTGGGATATCTGAATTTTTTTCTAAGGAAGTACCACATCTTTCTCTCGCCTAGCTTGCCACACAAGATACTCAGCAGTAACACTGCTCGAAAGCAAACCTTGGTCAACCCGGATGGTTTGTTTCCAGACTTTGGCGAGATCTTCTTTCTTCTCTGAAGCCCCATCGTCCGTATAAGAGAATTCCAAACGGTTGAGCCTTTGCGTCATAGGAATAAATTGTTTATGTCCAGCCTGCCTAAAGACCAAAATAGGTGCGTAACTAACGACCCCCCATAGCCCTTGAAGAGGTACCCAAGGTTGATTTCCACAACTATATAACACAGAATCAAGCTTCATCCAATGAGCTAACCATACAACTTCTCGATTCTTGAGCTTGCGAAAAAATGACATCCAAACGCGTTATGCCTTTAGGTTCGGCCAAACACTGTTACAGAATTCCTGAATGGGAACGTCAGAGGTGAAGTATGACTTAATGCATTCAAAATAGCTTTTCATCCATATGTACAATAATTGTATGCATCCAGTAAAGCGTCCATTTCCTAATCATCGACAGTGACTCAACGATCTGATAGTTTCTGCCAATATTGTTGGTGCCACAT
The DNA here is from genome assembly GCA_030761205.1 of Fremontodendron californicum. Taxonomy (NCBI): domain Eukaryota; kingdom Viridiplantae; phylum Streptophyta; class Magnoliopsida; order Malvales; family Malvaceae; genus Fremontodendron; species Fremontodendron californicum. The sequence continues at coordinate 7,770,792 of JAULJL010000006.1, forward strand.
TCAGCCGGTGCTCAACCTGATCAACCAAGTCTACTACGGCCATCTCGACATGCCTTAAGATTTTGGGAAAGACAACCATCCCATAAAGGGCAAGCGCCATTGCTTTCATACCTTCTTCATCGTTCAGATATCCCTAATGAAATCTCCCAAAAAATCCCATGTGATATAACTATATTCACCTTTTTTCACGACGTGATGGTCCACTTCAACCAAACTGATCCCCAACATCCTAGCAACTTTTCTGGGATAGCCCATTTTATTTTTCAAGTAGACTTTGTCAGGGTCTCGGTAGTCAAAACGGAGCATTGCAGAGTATTCTTCAATAGTGGGTACCATGTCTACCTCATTGAAGACGAAACATCTATAAGAAAGGTCCCAAAAATGTACCATCGCCTGAATTAAGTTGGTGTTTACTGTGACTTGGAGGAGTAACGCGAGGTCACCATACCTTTGCTAGAATATTTCTTGTTTTTCCCTGTTCCAAGATCCCCAGATGTCAACTAAATCGGCAAGATCATTCTGTGTAAGGTCTAGATGAACCTCCTCGGGGAGTATGGACACATAGCCGGCTGGTAGATAGTTTTCTTTCTTTCGTTGAACCTTTTCGGACCTCAACTTCAAACAACTCGGGTATTCAAACTTTACATACTCGGATCTTACTAGGATTTCCATGGATGACAGTAAAGATTCTTCTTATCAAAGACTGTTATGCGGCAAGATATCTAGTATGATGCATGATGCGAATGCAATGAGAAAGAGAAGGAAAGAAAGAAAACAAGAAGTTAGATATCATATCAGCAAACTTATGAAAGGATAAAAATACAACAACGTGTGTAAGCACTACATCATCATGGTGAGCATATCAACAAGCAAATGTATAAGATAAACAAACATTTAACATCATGTAAATGAAAAAGCATAAGGTAAGAAGTGTTCCTTCGTGTGTCCTAAGTTCGGGTTCTCCTCTATACAAGGGTGGACATGGCTCTATCTTAAAGTTTGGCCACTTAAATGTTGTTTATATGCTGGGTTTAGGATACTTGACAAAGCTAAAAAGGTCCCCAAATTGCTCCTTAACATCATCCATGTAGAATGAGTAAGGCACCCCATTCCTCACCCATTATAGGCTCCAATCGGAAGAGTTCAACTCGGGTGAGAGTATTTTCCAAAGTTGCTGCTGAGGTTATCACCTCACGAAAACTTTGGTACTTTACACTCTGAAGGTGTTTCGCTAGCCATTGTAGAGGTTATCACCTCACGAAGGCGTAGGGACTTTACCCTCTCCTAAAAGGACGAGCCCAGGTATAGGGCTTCATGATATGCAATGTGTCGTGTGTGCGAAGGAACATTCAAACCTTCTCTTTCCAACCAATGTATAAGAAACAAGAGTTGTCACAAATAATAAAATCAAAAAGAAGATGAAAATAAATAAATAAACACTTTCAAAGACCAATATTTCAAACCTAAAGTATCACAAGACTAATCTATGGCTTGACTCTCTAATGTCCCCAGTGGAGTCACCAAACCGTCATAACGTGCCAAATACGAATTCAGCATGCTAGACACAAACAATGGAGTCGCCACTAATCATCTAATCTAGGTGTGATTAGTCACCTTTATGAATCTATCCTATTTAAAGTAATCCTAAGCTTGACTAAGGCACCTTAAAAAGAATAGGTTCTGGTCTACTTATCAGAACTAGGCTCGGGAGTACGATTACGTGTGAGGAAGGATTAGAACCCTCACAACGCCCATCCTATCATAAATAGTCTTGTGATACTTAAAAAGTCTTAACTAAATGGTCTTATCTATCCTATCATCATTTTAATTGTTAAAATTGAAAATCTTGAAAATCATTTTTTAGGTCTTCCTTCCATTCATTCTGGAGAAATTACTAAAAAACGTTTTCTCACCTCGAGAGTATCCAAAAGAAACCATTCGTTCTATTGAAGAGGCTCCGTCGTCGAAAAAGTTAGATTATTTAACAAAGTTATTTCTCTTAAATTAATCTTCCAAAATTAATCCACATTTTATTAATGTTTGTTTGAAGAATAAATTCTGATTTTAATATCGAAAATTATCCCTTAGAATATTATTCCATTCGTTCTGGAGAATTTTTAAGAGAACTTTTCTCACCTAGAAATTTCTTAAAAGTCAACCATTCGCGACTCTCTTGAATTTCATCATCGAAAAAAATCTTAATTTATCCTTCAATTTTAATTAAGCATTTATTATGGAAAATCATCTTAGAAAAAAAATTTAAAATTAATTATTTCGAAAGAATAAATTTTGATATTTATTGATATCGAAAATAATCTCTTAAAAAAAATCCTTCCATTCATTCTGGAGAATTTTTAAGAGAATTCTCTCGCCTAGAAAATTCTCAAAAATCAACCGTTCGTGATTTTTTTGAATTTCATCATTGGAAAAGATCTCCATTTATTATTTTAAAACTAATTAATCATCAATTAATAAAAACTTAATTAAAAAAAAATCTTACTAATAATAATCAAATTAATAATTAAATATAATTAAAACAATAGTTTGAAATAATTAATAATAAATAATAATGGTTAAAATATATAAATATAATAGTTAATAAAAATAATATAATGGTTAATAAAAATAATATAATAGTAATAATAGTTAAAAATAATATAATAATACTATCAAAGTTAATTCGTAAAAATATACCTGTAAACATCAAAACTAAAAATAAAGTTATTCACAATAAATAATTAATTAACATTTAAACAAATAATAAATAAAAAAAAGTACTCAAGTCAAAAAAAAAAACCGTAAAAGGTGTAGCAAAAGGATACAAAAGGAACAATATATATATATATATATATGACAACCAGCAACTGGGTCGGGCCCAGGCGCGGGCCGGCCCGACCCGTTGCTGGTTCCCATTCAAATTTTTTTTTTGTTCACTTTTTTACCTTTCTAAAAAAAATCTTCTTCTTTTCTCTCAACTTCTTCTTCTTCAAAACACCAAGAACAAACCCAAAAAAGTTTCAGATTTCGATCACCGTCAGCTGTCGTCGCCGCTGTCGCCGATCTACGGTCTCAGAAAAATCCCAAAAAATCTCTAAAAATTCCTTTCGATCCCCTCTTTCCAAAAATCAACTTAGTTTTTTCCGAATCTAACTTGATAATCCTAGATCTGAGTTTGAAAGTCGCAATTTCAACCTCTCCGATCTCTTCCGTTGGCCGCCGAACGATCACCAAACTTCAACCTAAGCTTCGTCTAATTAAAACCAAGATTTTTCACTACTAAACATTCTTCGAAACAACTCCTAGCACTAAGAATCAAAATTTTTGAAATTCACCCAAAAAATTCTTCTACTGATCTTGCTTGCTTATTCCGAAAATTGTATATTTTCTCATGTTTTTTGTGGTTGAGGCTTGGGTTCATTATATAGGAAAGGAATATTGGTTTTAATCTAGTTAGGAGTCTTTAATCTGATCAAGAAATGATTTTTTTTCCAACCATAACTCTTAGAGTCCAAGTTCAATCCAAAGAAGAATTTTAGTTCAACCCAAACTTTTTTTTTATTTTTATTTTTATTTTTTTTTTATTTTTTTGATTTTGATTTTTTTAATTATTCTTTTTCTTTTGTTTTTTGATTTTCTCTTTTTTTTTTTGTTTAATTCAAAAATAAAATTCAGATTACGACCCGGATAAAATCTAGTGTCTACAGTTTTAGAAAAAAAAAGTTACATACAAATAGGTTTTTTTTTTTTAAGAAAAAAGAGTGTGTAGTTTTTTTTTTAAGAAGTTCGTATTTTTTGTTTCAAAAAATATATATAAAAAATTTAAAAGATATTAATACTTAATTTTATTATTTGATATTATGAATTTATTTGGTCTTTTTGTAAATTTACCAACGGAGTTGGTGTCACTTCTTTTTAATAAACTTTGATATAATTTTGATAACCTTTAATATGATTTTAATAACTTTTGATATAATTTTAATAAAATTTTATATAATTTTGATACCCTTTAATAGAATTTTAATAACCTTTGTAATGGTTTTGATAACCTTTGATATTTGAGAATATTTAATATAATTTTGATAACTTTTGTAATTGTTTTGGTAATCTTGGATATAATTTTAAAAACTTTTGAAATAATTTTGATAACTTTTGATGTGATTTTAATTACATTTCGTGATGTTGATAGCCTTTAATATGAATTTGTCATTTTGATAACCTTTAATATAATTTTGATAACTTTTAATATAATTTTGATAACCTTTATATAATTTTGATAACTTTGGATATAATTTTGGTAACCTTTGATATAATTTTGATAACCTTTAATATAGTTGGTAATCTGATAGGAAGCAAGGCTCCCTACCAACAGCGTTGCCTGGTGACACTGCTCTGTAGTAGAGCGCTATCTAGCAACAGTGTTTCCTGCAGCAGTGCTCTCTGGCAGCAGGCAGCGCTCTCTGGCAACAGTGCTTCCTGGTAGCTAGACCTGCTCATGAAACGGGCCGCTACCCAGAAAAGTTTCATTTTCTTTACTCAGGCGCAGCCCGCCGACTCGATTTACTGTTCACATAATAATAAAAATTTTTAAAATATTTTTATCATTAAACTTAAATAAAAATATTTTTTATTAATTAAATAGTTATTCGGGCCGACCCAAATCACAAATATCTCTACCTAGACCTGGCCCAATATGGGTCGGGCGGGCTACCCGACCTTTGAGCAAGTCTACAAGTAGCAGCACTACTTGACAGCAAGGCTGCACTCCCTCGCAACAATGTTTCCTGCAACAACACTCCTTCGCAGTAGTGCTCCTTACTAGCAACACCCCATGGCAGCAGACAAGCTCCTACAACAGCATTCCTTAGCAGCAAAGCTCTCTGACAGCAGCGCTTCCTAAAAATAGTGCCCTCTGGCAGCAGCGTTCCCTAACAGCAGTGCTTCCTGACAACAGTGCTTCCTTCAACATCGCTCCCTTGCAGCAGCACTCCTGCAGTCTTTAGTCGCTTGTGTAGCATGTGTCAAAAATGACTTACAATGCAATTAACAAGATACACAACTACGTGAAGACTGTGGAGCTAACCCCGGAAGGTTGCCAGGATTCTTTGGTTTGCTCCACTCTTGGGATATCCTGGAGAGCATGACTTGGAGGCTTAAATATGGATACTGTTAAGAAGTCAACTTCTTAACCTTTCCCTGGAACACAAGTGCTTCATTTTCTTGTTGAACAGACAATGAACTCTTAAGTGTGCTGTCAAACAACCTTTCTTCAGTGCCTGTAGCCAAAAATTACTCGGGTGTAACCCCCATTTAACTTTCATTCCATCCACTATCTTTGGTAACCTCTTTCTCTCTCCCACTACCCATGATTGGTGTCACTTTTACGTAAGCGGTCTCGTGATAACTTCTCACTATCTTTGTAGCTACTTTTGGTAACTTTCTTAGGGAGGATATAAATAGAGGTCCAAAGGTTTCATTTGGGATATTTTGGTAATCTGACAAACTTGAGCTCTCTAGTTCTCTCTCTATCACTCTTTCTCTGCAATTATTACAACTATCATATTTTCCATCATCTTCAGTCACCTACAGTCTTCATTACCATCACCTGACATCACATTTATTCCCCAGGGTCTGCTCCATCTTCCTCTCCGCCATGTCCCTACGACATCTCATTTCACTAGTTTGCAACGTTTCCTCATCCGATCAAAAGAACCATCTACAGTACTTTTGATATAATTTTGATAACATTATAATAGTTTTGGTAAATTTTGATATAATTTTAGTAAGGTCAAATTGTACTATTAATCCCTGTACTATAGAGAAAATGCGGATTTAGTCCCTCTATTGTAATTCGAAGAAATTTGATACCTCTACTTTTCGGGATTTTGAATTTCAGTCCAATTACAAACTTTTTTTGTTTCCTCCGTTAATTTTAATGACGTGGCTTTTGACTTTATGATGTGGACGTTGACTTTTTTTACTTGACTTTTTATCAAATTTCTATTGGTCTGCATTTGATGACGTGGAATTCGTTTAATAAAAATAAAAATTCTTTTGCCACATGTAATATATAAAATAATTTTAATAACTAAAAAATTAAAAAAAATTATTAATTGTTTTAAACGTTTTTCATATTTTTCCTTTCTCTTAAACCAAAACAAACTTAAAATTTCCCAGATGATAAACCCCCAGTGAATCGAAACTGCTTCTTCTCTCTCTGACCTCTTAAAATTTTTCATCCCAAATCCATCACCTTCAAAACCTTAACCCTTTCCCCTTTCCAACTATCACAGCCCAAAAAATCGATCAAAATTCTTCAGGGGAAGTGAAGCCATGGCCATTGCAAATTCTCTAGACCAATCTTTCTCTCTCCTCACCGTCTCGAACAACCACGCGATTTGGCAGTGAAGCTTTCGTCTCTTAAATAGGCCAAGGATATTCTTTGCTCTCTCGATTCTTCCTCCGCTATCGATCTCTTCCTTTACCTCACCGACCTCCAGTGTTCTCCTTACAGCCTCCGCTGTCATTCATATTGGGATTGGATCTTTTGTGTCTGGGTTTTGTTACGGTCTAAGGGTTTTCTTTTGAAGTTTAATTTGCTAATTTCTCTTTGATTTCTTCTCTAGTAGCTCTCTTTTGGATTTGGAAAATTTTGATGTCTTAAACATAGAATTCAATTTTTTTATTTCATTATTTTGGGTATTTTCTTTCCTTCTTTTTTTTTTAAAGTTTTATTTTTTGGAATGTATTTATACAAATTGATATAATTGCAGCGACACATTTTCTTGATCTGGTGACTATTTGGATGCTAGGAAAATCAAGAAATTTGAAATTTTGAATCTTGATAGCCTATGTTTTGAACTTTGAATTTTGGTGGTTTGTTACGTTTCCAATTTTTTTTTCTTTATCATTTTTTAAAATTTTTGAAAGAACAGAAGGCCTTGTTGCTGCTATTTTTGAATCTTGAAAACCCATGTTTTGAACTTTGATTTTTGGTGGTTTGTCACGTTTCAATTTTTTTTTTTTAATTTTTGAAAGAACCGAAACCCATGTTTTTTTTGGATAAGCAAAGTTTTTATTTATCCAAAAGCAGCATACACTGCTACATCAAAACAACCAGCATAGCTGGCAAACAAATGTACTATTTTACAATGTCTTCTTTACATAGCTAAGAACCAATTATGCTATCAGTGATCTTTTTAACCCCCATGCTATATGCAAATCTCTATTAACAGTATCATCCTTTATGGTTTTCATCCCCCCTAGTCTATAGCTAACCTCCTCCTTGATTTTCTCAAGCATTTGCATACATTGCTGAGATTGTTTACCAAACCTGCGGTTATTCCTCTCCCTCCATACATGATATATGAGAGCATTCCAAGCAATTCGAAGCACTGTAGCAATAAGAGATTTACCTTTTAGCTTCCTCTTTGCCCATTGAAATTCAAAGTCCCAGCTTCTGATGACTCTATGAAGCTTACATAGGTGCAGAATCTCCCTCCATACTGCCTTAGAATACTCACACTCAAAGAATAAATGGTCTCGAGTCTCCATTTGTTGACTGCACATATCACAAGTTCCATTCCCCATTCCATCAATCGATCTTTAGTAGGGAGCTTGTTCTGAATTGCCATCCATGATATTTGGGAATGCCTTGGAATATGGTAGGCATACCATACCAATCTATCCCAATCCACCTTTGGCTGCCTTGGCCTGATTTGCTGCCACACTTTAGCCACTGAAAACCTGTCCCCAGGAAATTTCCAAGCTAATCTTCCATTATTCTGATAGGTAAATTGAGCTGCTAATGGTCTCAATTGTAGGATTTTCCTCCAAATCCAGCTACTTCCTTGGGTGATTGGGAACTGCCAGAATGAAGTGCCTTTTAGAACATAGTTGTGGATCCAAGCAATCCACTATGAACCTGCCTTAAAAAGCAATGTCCATATTATCTGCATTATGCTTGCCCTGTTCCAAGAACCTAGATCCTTCAGGCCAAGTCCCCCCTCTGATCTTGGACAACAAATTTTCTGCCAGCTCACCCTTGCTCCTCTGGCTTCTGCATCTTTCCCTAACCAATAGAATCGAGAACAGAGTTGATTAATTCTGGAGAGCACTGCCTTAGGTAGAATAAAGATTCTGCACCAATAGTTTTGTATATTGAACAAAACTGATTGAATAAGCTGAAATCTTCCAGCATAGGACAGAATCTTTGATGTCCAGTGAGTGATCCTAGCAGTAATCTTTGAGATAAGTGGGACACAGTCTTTTTCTGTCAGCTTCTTTGTTACTAAAGGAACCCCCAAATACCTCACTGGCAGCTCTCCTAGCTTGAAGCCTGTCAACCCCTGGATTTCCTGAAGCTGAGCTCTACTGATCCCAGAAGAATAAAGTTCACTTTTGGCACAGTTGAGCTGCAAACCAGAAAGTTTATAAAAACTTTCCAGGATATCCTGCACTCATTGGATGGATTTCAGGTGCCCTTTAGTGAAAATTATCAAGTCATCAGCAAAACATAGGTGAGTGAGCCCAATCCTTTTGCACTTAGGATGGAAATCAAAGACTTTATGCTGTGCAGCAGCATCCAAAAGCTTAGAAAGTACATTCATAGCAAGCACAAACAGACAGGGAGAGATAGGATCTCCTTGCCTTATACCCTTTCTCCCTTAAAGTAGCCCACCAAGCCTCCATTAATTGATAGAGAGAACCTAGGACCAGTGATGCAACTCTTGATCCATGTTATAAATTCTGTTGGAAAATTCAAAGCTGCAAGAACCAGCAAGAGGAAGTCCCAGTCAAGTGAATCAAAAGCCTTTTGAAGGTCAACCTTTATAGCACTTCTAGGTGACAGAGTTTTCCTGGCATAGCCTCTTACTAACTCCTGTGCCATTAGGACATTATCTGAGATATTCCTTCCTTCCACAAAGGCACTTTGACTTTTGCTGATGATAGTTGGCAGGAATTTTTTGAGTCTTCTTGCCATCACAGATGTAATACTTTTGTAGACTACTGAACAACAGGAAATAGGCCTGTAGTCTTTAATACAAGTAGGATTTTGGTTTTTTGGCACTAGAGCTACAATTGTGGAATTAAAGCCTGCCAGCAAATCTCCTGTCTGGAAGAAATGAAGAATGGCATCAATGTACTCTTCCCCTACTACTGTCCAAGCTTCCTTAAAGAAGTGAGATGTGAAACCATCTGGCCCTGGAGCCTTGTCCCCCTTGATGGCAAAAATGGACTCCTTGACTTCCTCCCTGGATATTGGCTTTGAGAGTTCAAACTTCTCTGCATCCGAGAAGGAGAACTGCAAAAGTTCTCGTAGAAACTCCCTTGTACATCCCTCAACATTATAGTCCTTAGTGCCAATAATTTTCTGGAAATGAGAGACTGCTGCCTGAGATATCTGTGAGAAGGTTTCAAGCCTATTTCCACTATCATCATACAGGACTCTCATTGTGCCCCTATTCTGCCTAGCTGCAACCATCTTGTGAAAGAATCCAGTATTCTGATCTCCTTCTTGAAGCCATTGAACCCTTGACTTCTGCCTGAAGTGACTCTCCCATGTTGCTGCCATTGTTAGGGTTAGATTTTTGATTTGGGGATTTTTAAGTTTGTTTCAATCGTTCTATTTGAGAGAAAGGAAAAATATGAAAAAGGTTTAAAATAATTAATAAAAAATAAAAGTAAGTTTTTAATTTTTTAATTATTAAAATTATTTTATATATTACACATGGCAAAAAAAAATCAATTTTTATTAAAAGAATTTCATGTCATCAAATACAGACCAATGAAAATTTGATAAAAAGCAAAGTCAAAAAAGTCAACGTCCACATCATAAAGTCAAAAGCCACGTCATTAAAATTAACGGAGGAAATAGAAAACGTTTGTAATTGGACCGAAATTCAAAATCCTGAAAAGTAGAGGTATCAAATTTTTTCGAATTACAGTAGAGGGACTAAATCATCATTTTCTCTATAGTATAGGGATTAAAAGTACAATTTGACCTTTTAGTAACCTTTGATATAATTTTGATAACCTTAGGTATAATTTGATAAAATTTGATAACTTTCGTGACACTAAACTCAATAAAAAATATTAATAATAGTAAGTGGCAAAATTCTCGACTATGGTAATAAAAGTAAAAAAAAAAAAAAAAGGGATATCAGAAGCCGACTTCGATTTTCTTTTTCCGCTCCAAGGCTCTATTTTAAGGAAAAATTATATTATGGACCTTTCCCACCATGCCAGCCATGGTTCCACCCAATTAAATTAAAACAAATCAGATTTTCATTCCACGTTATACTTACTCTCCAACGTAAAACACGACCCTAAACCCTAAACACGATCCTAAATCCTAAACCTAAGTCCTAAACACTTAAATCCTAAGAAAGAAGCTAAAAAAAACAATAATGATGATGTGGAAGAAAATTTTGATATAGTGTACTTTGATTGGTCGGAACCATGACTGACATGGTGAAAAAAGTTTATGAAATAAATTTTCCTATTTTAAGGGCACATTTGGATTCGCTTTAACAACCGTGCGGTGTGAATGGAGCACATTTTTGCTTATCTGCACTACACTTGGTGTTTAGGCTTCTTTTGGAAGCAATTGAAGCTCCAACACGGTATTGTCATTTGGATCTGCTGCACTCCTTAAGATTTTTTTTAGAAATATCTTAATTTTTTTATTTTATTTTTTTTCATTTAAAAATTATAAAATAATTTTTAAATTTAATATAATAAATAAAATTTATTATTATAATAAACTAATAAACATATAATATTTGTTATTATATAATTAATACGAGTTAATTAAAAAATAAGTATTACATATATAATAAAGAATAAATTTAATAATTTTTAATAATTTATTAATTTTATAAATGTTAAATTGTCTAAAATTTTCATTATATACTTTTAATTTAATATCTCTAATGATCATTTTCTCTTTCACTACAATTCACCTCACCTCCATTACTGTTTTTGTATGCAAACATATATCAATCACTTATTTTTTTGGATAATTAAATCCAACCATTGTTAACTATTCATTTCTTGTTTTTAAAATATCCTATGACATTTAAATTTTTATTTTTATTTTGAATTTATATTCAAATTACTTTATTTTTTATATATTATCTTTATTAATATAAAAATCTTTGATCGAATTGGTGTAAATGTCAAGTGACACCAATTTAGTTAAAAAAATTATTTAAAAACCTAAATATAACTATAATAAAAAAATAATATTAGGATCATTTATGATTTTTATAAAATTACATTTAAAAAAAATTATCCAACTTTTAAAAAACTACTCATTGTTACTCAGGTAACTTTTCATTTTCTAAAAAAAAATTACTCTCTCATATATATATACATATATATTAAATATCATTCTTTTTCAAAACATCATTTTTTCACCCACAACACAAGTGTCAAATTCTAACATGTTTAATATCATTTTGTTGTACGATATTTTTAATTGTTATACATATAATTTCTTTAAATATTAACTATTTAACTTTTTTTTTAATTTTTTTTTATTTTATTTTAATATTAAATGCTAAATAAAATTAAAATATACATCAAAATAATTTATTAATACATTTTATATTAATATTTTAATGATCATTTTCTTTTTTCATTACACTGCATCTCACTATTGTTTTTACATAAAAATATATATATCTCAATCAGTGGTAAAAAAATAGGTCCGGACCGATCAGTCGGATCGGTTGAATCGAAAACTGATAGTCTGTTCAATTTGGTGCATATAATAGAATCAAGAATTCTTCTAACCAGTAAAAAACCGATTGAACTAATAAAAAATTGATAAAACCTGAAGAAAAAAAAAATCAGTTTTTAACTTTTTTTTATAAAAAATTTATTATATGTAATGAGATTTGATTTTCAAAACCTTTGAATCTATATTAAAAATCATATCATTTACTCAAATACTATTGTTATTAAATACTTATCATATTTAATATTAACTTTTTTAATACAATCGGCATGTTCAATCAATCCAACTAATTAAATCCATAATAAAAAATCTCATCGATTTAACATTCGATCTAATTTTTTAAACGTTAAATTCAACACTAATTTTAATCTCAAAATTATATACTCAATTTCATGAACTATTTTTAATCTCAAAATTATATACTCATTATTACAATAATTAATCTCATGAACTATTTTTAATCCTAACCAATCTCGGAAATGGACTCCAACATCTAACTAAAGCTTAGGTTCCAGTTGAAACCTGACAGTTATGGTAGACCCACTTTAGGTACTGACGTGGCAGAATCTGGACCACGCCAGCATGATCTTATCAAGTCAATGGTCTGATTTGGCATAAGCGGTTCAGATTAAACGATGATGGTAACAGGGACCCAGCCTCACCACCCGCCTTGATTCCATTCTATGGCTTCTTCTTCAAATGCTAACGTCTTTACTTTCGCTTTTATTTTAAGAGAGAGAACAAATTATATGCTTTTTGATGAAAGGTTTTTGAAATTCCTTCCACGGGTATCAACAATTCTCATAATGGCCAATCAGTCCTCCTCTTTCCCAATCCTCTGCGCTTCCTTCAATCAAGACAACAGGTAAATTTTAATTTAAAAATTCCTAATTTTTCATCCAATTTTGCAATAAAGTCAATATTTATAGCTTAAATGAAGCGCTTTTTGATAGATTATTCCTTTTTTTTTTTTTTTCGCTGGTTTCTAATTCCGCAGTGGTTTTGCAATAAGCACTAAAGATGGTTTCAAAATATTCGATTCAAACACCGGAAGGCTCTGTTACGAACGAGGTGAGTTAATTTCGCAATTTTTTTTCCTTTCGCTTTTTCTTGATTTTGAGCGAATTTGTTCGAAGCTTTAAATAAATAATTGATTAATGATTTTATCTTATCTTATTTTGATTTGATTTGTTTCGCTAGCTGTTAGAGCTTTCATTATTGTTGAAATGCTGTATAGTTCTAGTCTTCTCGCCATTGTTGGAGCCGGTGAACAGGTGCTTCACAAATTTACTCCTTTTTGTTCATAATTTTTTTTTGTACTGGTTTTTTTATAATTTATTTAAAATTATTATTATTATATTTTGTAGATGTTGATGAATTACTGAACTGTTACAGCCATCTTTATCTCCACGCCGTCTCTGTTTGTTCAATACAACAAACGGTGCTCCTCTCCGAGAAATGACTTTCCTAACTTCGATTCTTGCTGTCTGCTTAAATAGGAAAAGGTAAAAAGACCGTCTTTAGCTTAAAATATAAGCAGCTGAAAGCTCCATAATGTATTCATTTGGAAATTCTACCGCAGATTCTTCATTCCTTTTATATATGGATTCAGAATGCTTGATTTTGACTGGATAAATATAGTTCATTTCAATTCAAATATGGATGATAGTACCTAGATGTAAGTCAGGATAATGACATCTGCAAGGAACTGTTCAATGTTTAGGAATTACCTAATTACTAGCTGGAGAGTTTCCCCCCCTCTTACATTGAATGGATTTTGTTCTAAAAGCTTTCTGAGTTATTATGTGAATCTTTACTAATGACATATTGGCGATTGTTGGTTTCCTGAGTTTGGCATGAGATTCTGTTATATGTCTTGCCTTAGATCTTGATATCAGTGTATTGTTAGTTAATTTTTGGAAGAGGAATGGGACCGTGCCTCATATACACGTTCTATGAGATGGCACTGGTACCTTTAGATCAGTAAGCAAAGAATATCAAGTACTTCCCGACTTATTTGCTAGGAAAGCAGTAGTAGAGGCCCAGCTGCTATACTTGGGGCTTTTGAATGGCTGAAAGTCCAAGAGAAAATGATTAACAGCCACGTAAAAGATATTTTATAATTTTTATTAGTATCATTAAACTAAAATAAAGATTCGAAGTAGTTTGGTTCCTTTCCATGATAGGACTTTATAGGTGTCTTCATTTTGTCAGGGCTAGAAAATTATCTTGTTTCTCAGCCAAAAGCTTTCTTTCTGTTCCATAATAATTCTAGAGTCAAAGTCTGAGGATACGTCGTATACATTTTATTTATATATTACTCTGTGTAGGTGGCTTTTCTTGTGGAATGCTATACACTAGTATTTGTTAACAACAGTGTTGAAGGGAGTTTAATTAAGTTTGCAAATTGAAAATGCAAGTTCTATGGAAATTGGGTTTAGCAAAGATCTTGGAACGGGCAAAAAAGTATCATTGCAAAAAGAAGTTTTTTCTTCGACAATTTAATTCCATTTTTATTTGGTTCTTGCCACATACTTCAGTTTTTCATATCTCCATGATGAGTCAGCCTTTTAGGCTTTATGCTATAGTTGTGATTTCCATTTTGACTTCCTATAGTCATACTTAATTGCTCTGAGGTTTGTATGTTAGTCTCTGGCATCATATTATCTACACTAGTCTATTGGATATGATTATCTTCTTTTTTTAATGATAATTACTTTGTATAATTGCAGACTTGTTGTGGTTTTGCAAGAAAAAACCTACATATATGACTCAAACAGTCTTGCAATATTGGATACTTTTGATACTGTGCCAAATTTAAAGGGTAAGGTAGAATGTGTTTCTTATGTATATAAGGTGGCTTTTGCTACCTTTCAAGTAGGAAATATTTAGTTACACCAGTTTTCTTTAACTTCAAAAACTGTTGATCCTAGTATTTTTATAGGTGCTGTGAAAAGTGTTAAACTCTTTTCTTGATAATTCAACTGTTACAAGTCTTAGCTATAAATACAGATTGTATAGAGAAGGAAAAGGAAAAAACTAAATCAAATCCCAAGATTCTAGGTATACAATATTTACATAATTACTAAATCAATCAATCCTATAATTAAGGTTAGAATCAGTCCTATAATTAAGGACGGAGATCTTGTATTTTCCAACACTCCCCCTCAAGCTGGTGAATAGGTATCTTCCATTCCCAGCTTGAAAATAATCTCCTGAAATCATGTGTTGTTTAGTCCCTTTGTAAACACATCTGCCAACTGATTCTTTGTGGATACATGCGGTGTACAAATCAGGCCGGTGTCTAATTTTTCCTTTATGAAATGTCTGTCAACCTTAAAATGTTTCGTTCTATCATGTTGCACGGGGTTGTGTGCAATGTTTATTGCTGACTTGTTATCAGAATAAAGCCTCATAGGTTCATCTCCTTTGATCTTCAAATCTTCAAGAAGGATTTTCAACCACAATAGCTCGCATATCCCTTGTGCCATTGCTCTGAACTCTGCCTCTGCGCTTGATCTTGCTACTACATTTTGTTTCTTACTCCTCCATGTGACAAGGTTACCTCCAAGAAAAGTGCAGTATCCCGAGATAGACCTCCTGTCCACAAGTGAACCTGCATAGTCAGCATCAGTATAGGCTTCAAGTACCACTCTTGTGTTTCTTCGGAACAAGATTCCCTTCCCAGGTTAGCCTTTAAATAGTGCAAGATTCGATAGACAGCCTGTAGATGAACTTCCTTTAGATCATGCATGAATTGACTTCTTACACTTACAGCATATGCTATATCAGGCCTTGTATGTGCAAGATAAAAGTCTTCCAACTAACCTCTTATACATCTCTCTGTCCACAGTAGAGTCTTCTTTTGTTTCTCCAAGTCTGTGATTTGGATCAATTGGTGTATAAGCAGGTTTACATGCCAGCTTTCATGTTTCTTTTAAGAGATCACTGACATACTTCTGCTGTGAAATAAAGATACCCTATTTTGAGTGAGCCACCTAAATTCTTAGGAAATACTTCAATCTTCCCAGCTGTTTTATCTCAAATTCTTTTATCAAACACTGCTTAAAAAATTCCTTCTCAGATTCATCGTTCCTAGTTACAATGATATCATCAACATATACTAATAAAACTGTAACACCCCCTGCATCTGAGTGCTTAATGAATAAAGTGTGATCCCCTTGACTTTGCTTGTATTCTGTGGCTAACATCACCTTTGTAAATCTACCAAACCAAGCTCTTGGCGACTGTTTGAGACCATACAATGCCTTTTTTAGTTTGCAGACCTTGTTGATTTCTTGATTTCCTCCAAAACCAGGTGGAATATCCATATATATATATATATCCTCCTCCAAATCACCATGAAGATATGCATTCTTAACATCAAACTGTTGTAGATCCCAATTAAAGTTGGCAGCTAATGACAATAAGACTCTTACTATATTCATTTTTGCAACTAGAGCAAATGTTTCCTGGTAATCCACTCCATAAGTTTGAGTGTAACCTTTAGCTACTAATCTAGCTTTATATCTCTCAAGAACTCCATCTGCCTTATACTTCACAGAAAAAACCCATTTGCATCCCACTGCCTTTTTTCCTCTAGGCAACTCCATGATTTCCCATGTTTTATTTTTCTCCAAGGCCTCTATATCCACTCTCATGGCTTTCCTCCATTCTTCTTTGGACAATGCCTCATATAGTGTTTTAGGAATTGAAATGATGTTTAGACTCACAAGAAAGGTTCTAGGAGATGATGAGAATTTTTCAAATGACACAAAATGAGACAAAGGATATAATGGGTGTTTAGTACATTCTCTTGCTTTCTTTCGAATAGCAATTGATAAGTTGAGATCATTGTTTTCATTCAGAGGTAGTATATGTTCTATTTGAGTAGGTTCAGATACTGTAATTACCTTATTCTCCGAGTTAGGAGGAGAATCTCGGACCTGCACTGGTTCTGGAACTGGAGCTCGATCTCTTGAATACACTTGCTCATATCTCCAAGTGTCATAAATCGGGGTTACAGTGCTCTAGTCAGACAAGGGAGATGCAGACACAATAGGTTGTGGTTGGGTTTGTGGTACATGAAACACAGTTTGTGGTGAAGTGTTATGCTCAGTCAAAGGAGATGCGGACATATGATTGGATGCAGGACTAGAGGAGAGGGAAGGTAGGTCTAGCAAGAAAAGTTCCCTATACTTATCTTCCACTAATGAATACTCCCCCTAAAGATAAGGTTGAGTAAAGTATGGTTTCCCTTCCTCGAAAGTAACATCTGCTGAGAAAAAAAACTTGTTGGTAGGTGGGTGGTAACACTTGTATCCTTTTTGGGTTGACGAATATCCTACAAAGACACACTTGATTGCTCTAGGATCTAACTTTCCTCTATTATTACTATGAATATGGACAAAAGAGGTGCAACCAAATACTCGTGGTGTGAGGTTATTTGTGATATTCACATCATAATATGAGAGAGTACTTCCATTGGTGTTTTAAACTCCAAGACCTTAGAGGGAATTCTGTTTATCATATGAATAGCTGTAAGGATGGCCTCCCCCCAATATGATTTTGGTATATTTTGCTGGAATAAGAGAGCTCGGGTGGTGGCTAATAAATGGCTATTTTTCCTTTCCGCAACCCCATTTTATTGTGGAGTATTAACACATGAAGACTCATGGATTGTTCCCTCTTTTTGAAAATAAGAAAACAACTTGGTTGAAGTAATCCCTAGTATTGTCTGATTGAATTTTTTTTATTTTCACACCAAATTGGTTCTGGACCATATTATAAAATCTAGGAAGGACAATACTCACATCTGATTTGAATTTGAGTAGAAAAATCCAGGTAACTCTAGTGCAATCATCAATGAAAGAAACAAACCATCTAGAACCTGTCACATTTGGAATAGAAGTAGGACCCCAGATGTCACTATGAATCAAATGAAAAGGATTAGAGCTTCTTTTATTGCTAGCAGGAAAAGACACATGTTTATGTTTTGCAAACTCACAAACATCACAATGGAAACTCCCGACATCTAGCCCTTTAAACAAAGAGGGAAACATGGTTTTCATAACTCCGAATGAGGGGTGACCAAGGCGACGGATTGTGTCTTTATTGGAAGAGGAAAGAAATGATAGAGGTAAACTATCCTTGACACTCTTTGAATTGCTTAATGTTTCAAGATGGTAGAGTCTGTCCCTCTCCTTAACAAGTCCAATCTTTTTCCATGTGTTCTGGTCCTGAAATATACAGTGAGTTGGATAAAACATTACATTACAGTTCATATCATGAGTAAGCTTCTGTATGGACAATAAATTAGTGGATAAATTAGGAACATGAAAAACATTTTTTAGGACAAATAGTGGATTAATTTGGATATCTCCTAAGCCTTCCACTGTGGTAAGTGAACCATCTGCAATTGAAATTTTCCTATTGCTTGGACACGGAGAGTAAGTACTAAACTTTGAAGAAGAATGGGTCATATGATCAGTAGCTCCTAAATCAATGATCCAGGAGTCTCTGTTGGATTTATCTGAGACATTAACCTACAAGAAAGAACAAACTTACCTGAGAGTGCCAAGGAACATGTAGCATTGGCTTTGGGCTTTCCCAACGCCCCTAACAAGCCTCTAAGTTTCTCAATCTCCTCTCTATTCAAATCTCCTTGATCTGGAATTGTTTCTGAGCTTGTAGTCATGTGTGCCTGGCCTTGACTTCTCTGCTGTCCTCCTCGGTATCCCCATTCTCTACTCGCAGTAGTAGGCTTGCCATTCAATTTCCAACATTTCTTTCTAGTATGCCTTGATTTTTGACAATAGGTACACCAGAGGGTTTCCTTGTTGTCCCGTCCTGAAGATCTTGATGAAGAAAGGTTTTGTTATTTCTTATTTTTGAACTAGTCTATTACAAGGTATTTATACATGAAGGAAGGGTTTACTTAATCCCTAAAAGGTAGGAATTTGATAGTATTTACAGCTAATTTCAAGCTGGAAATCCCTGATTTCCAGCCTTGGGTTTCCAGCTGGAAATCCCTGATTTCCAGCATTGGGTTTCCAAGGGTTTCCAGCTGGAAATCCCTGATTTCCAGCATTGGGTTTCAAGCTGGAAATCCCTGATTTCCAGCCTTGGGATTCCAGCTGTCAATCCCTGATTTCCAGCACTCCCCCTCAAGCTGGGGAGTAGATATTTTCCATCCCTAGCTTGCCTACAATCTGCTGAAATGCTGAACTCATCAGTCCTTTAGTTAAGACATCTGCTAGCTGGTTCTTTGTAGAAATATAGGGAGTGCAAATCAATCCACTTTCAAGTTTCTCCTTAATGAAATGTCTGTCAACCTCCACATGTTTAGTTCTGTCGTGCTGAACTGGATTGTGAGCTATGTTGATTGCAGACTTATTATCACAATACAACTTCATTGGAGTCTCCCATTTAATCTTCAAGTCATCTAGTATAATTTTGAGCCATAACAGTTCACAAATACCTTGTGCCATTGATCGAAATTCTGCCTCAGCACTAGATCTTGCTACAACTGGTTGTTTCTTACTCCTCCAGGTTACCAAATTTCCGCCAATGAAAGTACAATACCCAGATGTTGATCTTCTGTCAGTAACACAGCCAGCATAATCGGCATCTGTGTATGCTTCTAGTTCCATTCTTGTGCCTTTTCTAAAGAGAACCCCTTTTCCTGGATTGCCTTTCAAATATTGTAGGATCCGGTATACTGCAGCGAGATGGACACCTTTAGGATTTTGCATGAACTGACTCACAACACTCACTGCATATGCAATGTCAGGTCGTGTGTGTGATAGATAGATTAGCTTCCCCACAAGTCTTTGGTACATGCCTTTGTCAGCTGGTTCTCCTTCCACAGATTCTCCTAATCTATGATTTGGCTCAATAGGCGTATCTGATGGTTTGCAACCAAGCTTACCTGTTTCTTTTAACAGATCAAGAACATATTTTTGCTGTGAAACAAAGATTCCTTCCTTGGACCGAGCTACTTCTATTCCTAAGAAGTACTTCAATTTTCCAAGGTCCTTTATTTCAAACTCTTTTGCTAAATACTTCCGAAGAGCCTCCTTTTCATCTGGATCATTCCCAGTTACAATTATATCGTCCACATAAACTATCAATGCCGTGACTCCCCCTGAAGCCGAATGCTTGATAAACAATGTATGATCACCCTGACTCTGTTTGTACTTCATATTCACCATTGCTTTGGTAAATCTTCCAAACCATGCCCGGGGAGATTGTTTGAGCCCATACAATGCTTTTTTCAGTTTGCACACTTTGTTTTTGTCCAGATTTATTCCAAAACCAGGTGGTACTTCCATATAAATTTCCTCCTCAAGATCACCATGTAAGAAGGCGTTCTTCACATCGAACTGTTGTAAAGGCCAATCATAATTTGCTGCTAGGGATAACAATACCCTTACTGTGTTCATCTTCGCCACTGGTGCAAATGTCTCTTGATAATCCACCCCATAGGTCTGTGTATATCCCTTGGCTACTAGTCTTGCTTTATACCTCTCAATGGATCCATCCGACTTATACTTCACTGTGAAGACCCATTTGCATCCTACTAGTCTCTTTCCAGTTGGTAATTCTGTTAGTTCCCATGTTTTATTTTTCTCCAAGGCCTCCATTTCTACTCTCATTGCATGCTTCCATTCCTCTTTGCCAAGTGCCTGCGATAAGGTCTGTGGGATGTCTACAGTGTTTAGATGGGTAAGAAAGGTTTTGTGTGGGGTTGATAATTTTTCAAATGACACAAAATGGGATAAAGGATGTTGTGTGCATTTTCTAACACCTTTTCTTGTGGCTATGGGCAAATCTAAATCAAGAACAGTAGGGGATATCTCAGTAGAAGGACTTACCTCAGTTCCAAGTGACGATTTGGTTTCTTGAACTTGCACAGGATTGATCACTGGCTTTATCCTTCTTGAGTAGACCTGTAGTGGCTTTGTGAGAGTAGGATTTATGAGTTCACAAGGTTCAGAGGTAAGTTGTCTTTCAGGAGTGGGTTCTGTTTGTACAAGAGATATTTTAACCACCATTGATGGTTCTCTCAAGAACAAATCCTTATCCTCCATAAATGATACCTCCCCCTGAGGATAAGGGCTAGAAAAATAGCTTTCGTGTTCTGCAAAAGTAACATCAGCAGAGACATAGGTTTTACGAGTAATAGGATTGTAGCACTTGTACCCTTTTTGAGTAGGTGAATATCCTATGAATACACACTTGACTGCTCTAGGATCTAACTTGCTTCGATTATTAGAGTGAACATGAACAAATGAGACACATCCAAAAACTCGAGGGACTAACTTCATAGACATATTGAAATCTGAAAAATACTTAGAAAACACCTCCATTGGACTTTTAAAATCAAGAACTCGAGAGGGGATACGATTTATTAAATGAGCTGCAGTAAGGACTGCTTCCCCCCAAAAGGTTTTTGGAACATTTTGTTGAAACAAAAGAGCACGAACAGAGGCTAACAAATGACCATTTTTCTTTTCGGCAACTCCATTTTGTTGGGGTGTGTCAACACAAGAAGATTCATGAATAATTCCCTCTTTTTGAAAGTATGGAGACAAAGTTTGATTAAAGTAGTCCCTAGCATTATCAGTCCTCAACTTCTTAATTCTAACATTGAATTGAGTTTTGACCATTGTATGAAAAATAGGAAAAATGTTGCTCACATCAGATTTTTGTTTTAACAAATAAATCCATGAAACTCGAGTACAGTCATCTATGAATGAGACAAACCAACGAGCCCCCGAAATGTTGGGAACTCGAGATGGACCCCAAATATCACTGTGAATCAAAGAAAAAGGAACAGTAGTTCTTTTATTACTCAAAGGAAAGGACACACGTCGGTGTTTAGCAAATTCACAAACCTCACAGTGAAACTCATTTAAACTAACATTCTTAAACAAAGATGGAAACATGACACTAAGAACACTAAAGGAAGGATGCCCAAGTCTAAAGTGGTAAAGCCAAATTTGGTCTTTATTGCAAGGAGAGTTATTGGAGAGAAACGAGATAGGTGATTTGTTTTCACTGTTCACTTGTTCACTAGGTAACTCAAGATAATAAAGGCCATGTCTCACCTTAGCATGTCCAATCGTCCTCCTCGTAACTTGGTCCTGAAATACACAAGAAATATGAGAAAAAATCATATTGCAGTTTAGATCTTTTGTAAGTTGGTAAGCAGACACAAGGTTTGTAGATAACTTGGGTACATGTAACACATTTTTAAGAATAATAGATGGGCTTAGAACAATGTCTCCTTGGCCTGCAACAGTGGCCAAAGATCCATTAGCAATGACTATTTTTCTGTTGCTAGGACACGGATGATATGTGAGAAATTTGTGTGAAGAATGAGTCATATGATCGGTTGCCCCAGAGTCAATAACCCAAGAGTTTGAAAATTCAAAATTGGCGGCACTTAAAGCATATAAGGAATGAGGCTTACCAGAATTTGCCAAGGAACAGGTACCTGTAGACTTTTCTAATGAATCAAGAAGTGATCTTAGCCGTTCAATGTCTCCTTTGTTGAATTCATTCTGTTCTCCACCATGGAACTCATATGATCTGTCTTCTTTTGATTGAGTCATATGCACCTGGCTTCTTTGTGTTCCACTTTTAGGTCCTCTATTCCATTGAGAACTTTGTGGCTTGCCATGAAGCTTCCAACAGTGCTCCTTAGTATGACGGGGCTTTTTGCAGTGGGTACACCAGAGGTTATCCTTGTTTTGTAAAGTGATTGTTTTTGAAAGAAGTAGCTCGGTCATGGAAGACATTTTGTAAAGTGATTGTTTTTGAAAGAAAAATCTGCAATGAAGGCTGCTGATCAGTGACCAGAAATTCAGCTATGAAGGCTGAAAAAAGAGAGAAAAAAAAAAATTTAGCAGAAATTCTGTTCTTGGACAGATTTCAAATCCCAGAAAAAATTTTTGAAAGAAAAATCAGCAATGAAGGCTGCTGATCAGTGACCAGAAATTCAGCTATGAAGGCTGAAAAAAGAAAAAAAAAAATTAGCAGAAATTCTGTTCTTGGATAGATTTCAAATCCCAGAAAAAAATTGAGCCTATAGCTCTGATACCATGAAGAAAGGTTTTGTTATTTCTTATTTTTGAACTAGTCTATTACAAGGTATTTATACATGAAGGAAGGGTTTACTTAATCCCTAAAAGGTAGGAATTTGATAGTATTTACAGCTAATTTCAAGCTGGAAATCCCTGATTTCCAGCCTTGGGTTTCCAGCTGGAAATCCCTGATTTCCAGCATTGGGTTTCCAGCTGGAAATCCCTGATTTCCAGCCTTGGGTTTCCAGCTGGAAATCCCTGATTTCCAGCATTGGGTTTCAAGCTGGAAATCCCTGATTTCCAGCCTTGGGATTCCAGCTGTCAATCCCTGATTTCCAGCACTTGACAAATCTGCCTTTCCACTTTCTTGTTTCGGTGGCTGTTTTGCCTTTGTCACCATAGCTGACCCTTCTAAGACTTGGTTTTCAAGCATAACCCCCTGCGGCTCTCCTCAGCCCGAATTAGTGAGATAGTTTCATTGAGGGATGATACCTCTTCCTTGCCGAGAATTTGAACTCTAAACTGATCAAACTCAGCATTGAGTCTTGCGAGAAAATCGTAGACTCGATCTTTCTCAATAAAGCTCTTGAAGATTGCAGCATCTTCAAGGCATCTAGTCTTAATGCACCGATAATGATCAAGTTCCTGCCATAGGTTCTGCAGTAAGTTTGCATATTCTGTAACAGATTTATTACCTTGTTTCATTGCACTTGTCTTGACTTTAATCTCATACACTTGCGTTGCATCACGAGCCTTTGAATATGTCTGTCGAACAACATCCCAAACCTCTTTAGCTATAGATAAAAACATGTAGGTGTCGCTGATTCAGGGTTCGTTGAGTTCCATAACCATGACATGATCATGGAATCTGCTTCGTCCCACACATCAAACTTTGGATCGTCCTTCTTTGGACCAGTCCCTAGAAGATGGCTAAGCTTCCCTTTTCCCTTCAAATAGGTTTGAACGAATTGAGACCACTTCAAAAAATTCTTTCCATTCAATCTCTATGCTGCCTGAATATTCTGCAGGTCACCAGATGCCTGGTGCAATCTAACTTCCTCAGAAGATACTTTGGTTCAGACATATTGGATTGGGTTTAAGAGAACAAACAAAGAGACCTAAATTCGAGAAAAAAAATCGGAAGGCCAGAGGTAAAATTCCCAGAGAAAGCCTCTGATACCATGTGAAAAGTGGTAAACTCTTTTCTTGATAATTCAATTGTTACAAGTCTTACCAATATTTGGTTGGTTGGAGTGGTTAGTGGCTCCAACCCCCTAGATGAGAACCAAGGTTCGAATCCTGAGAGTCTCCAATGTTGGGAGGGCTTTACAATTATACTCCCGACCTGACAGAGATTAGTCTTCCATCAACCATAAAATGGGGGTGGGGGGACAACCTTGGTTTACACCGAAAAAAAAAACTGTAACAAGTCTTAGCTATATATACACAGATTGTATAGAGAAGGAAAAGGAAAAAACTAAATCAAATCCCAAGATTCTAGGTATACAATATTTACATAATTACTAAATCAATTAGTCCTATAATTACGGTCAGAATCAGTCCTATAATTAAGGACGGAGATCTTGTATTTTCCAACAGGTGCTTATATGACTTGAAGTAGTACTTCCAAGACCACATTTTATCTTAGGTTTTCTTGAATGATTAAGACATGACATTTCAAAGGATATGGAACTGAAGGAATAGTTCTGTAAGAAATAGCTTCTTACACAGTTTTAAATTTCTAATAACTTTTCATGGTTTCTTACTCACTTAAATACTTATTGAGAAGTTGATATTCCACTTGACTGGTTAAACACGGAGTGGAAAAATGGAAAGAAGATAAATAAGAATTTTTGTAGTTGGAGGTATCCAAATATTTTGGAGTGAGGGGTACTCCTTTGACCATTGGATAGGTCCATCCATGCAAGTTTCAAATTTCTTCCATTTCATAGATGATCTGCATTCCATTTGATGAATTTGCATGATGCTATGCAAACCAAAGAAGGGTAATTCCATTTTGTTGGAAATCCAATTGTGACTAAGTTGTAGGAGGTTTTAAAAGGATGTGTATAGTTTGAATTAAAGTTTCTCTTGCAAACTGACTTCAGCTCAGAATTCTTTTGGTGCTTACTGGTTTCTGGAAGTGAGTTTATGAAACAATTGTTATAACATATGGCAGAGACCACTATGGAGTGAGTTGCTTTACTAAACATGATTGCATGTTGCAATTGTCTTGCAGTGGAAACCTAGTTATATTGCCACATTTAAGGTGGGTTGTATCTTTGGTGCTTTATCTAAAGATCCTTAAGGGTTGTTTTCACCCAAACCCTCTGCCCCCATTTCCTACCCCTATTCGTGCCCCACCTCTCAAAACAAGCCACGTGTCCATTTTTGTGTTGTTCTCTTCATGCTGTTTGTCTTTAATGTTTAACCTAATTTTCGATCTAATAAAAAAACCAATTTTGCTTGAAAATAAAATAAAGAAACATTGATACAAAGACGCTGAAAACTAAGGGAATTGTGCTATGGAATTGTCCTATTCGGTCATTGGTATCCTCATAGTCACCTTCAAAAAAATCCTCAATTTAAATTGATATTTAAAAAATGTAAAGCAAAATTTTCATATTCTCCCTTTGAAATCTGGAGTTTTCTTCCAATCCTCAATTTAAGTTGATATTAAAAGAGTGTAAAGCAATCTCTCTCTCTGCATTCTTTAAAATGTAAAATACCAATTGGTTGTATTTGTATTTTGTAGCCCGCTGTTAAAAAGTTGGAAGCAAACAAGGAAGAAAGCAACAACAAGAAAATGAACGCATGGCTTGTTTTGAGAGTTGGGGCACGGATAGGGGCAGAAGATTTGGATTCGGGTTGTTTAATGTGTCTGATCTATTTATGTTGTGGTTGGTAGGGAGGATGGAAAAGTTTTGAACTTAATGGTTGTGCTATATAAAGCGGGAAAGAGGTTATGAAAGTTGCCATTGGATTGAAAATGTTTCCATCCTCCTTAGTCCTTACCAAGCAAAGCCTTATGCTCATAGCCAAAATATAATTTATTTTCTGCTCTTTGTTTGCTGAACTGCTTTGGAGAGAGTTATGTTGGATAAGATTTAGGTCTGAATTGATTCTTAATGCAGTAACTTGTTGCAAGAGACCATGACTATTGTTCCATTCTGAGATATGCAAAAGTTCACCTGTAGCCAGGTTCTTTTCAGTCCTTCAAAATTATTCACTTATTATTTTTTGGATCTCCTTTCAGTTAATGACTCAAATTTCTTATGAATATTACTGACTTTGAGATAAGAAAGGGATTAGAAAATGTTCCCAAATTAGAAGATGGAGAAAGACAATCACGTACTAGAGTATCATATTTTTAATAATCAATCTCCATGCATCTTTGTGCTTTTGAAGAGCAGGGAGAGCAGCTAGGCTATGCAAAAGTTGTATACTCTCTATCAGGAAGGGTGATTGTTGATAGTTAATTATGAAATTGAAAATGGTACAGTTGGGGTAGCTGAGAAGGCATTGTGAGTCATGTACATACTCCTGAACAAAAAGCATTTTCATTATTTGGTTTCCTGAGGGTTTTTTGTTATTTTCTGTCTTTCAGGACTTTGTGCATTCTCCCCTAGTTTGGATGGTTGCTTCTTGGCTGTTCCTGCCAGTATGACCAACGGAGCTGTATTAGTATACAATGTCATGGAGCTCCAGTCGCATTGTGAGGTTGTAATAGAAAAGGTTTCTCATCAATTAAAACGAATATTATTATTTAGCAAATTAGGACTCCAGGATGCATTGTTGTCATACTGGATTAAGTATTTCTTGTCTGCTAGAAATTGCACCAACGTGATATAGGAAGCAGTCAAGTTTTTGAAACTCAGAGTAATTAAGTTGATTCACATCTGCCTGTCAAGATGGAGGGTTTGGATTTTCTGATAAATATATTTATTCACAAGATACCATTCTGCATTCTTTTAAGCTTCTTATCCCCAATAACATTAACTCCATAACCCAGTGCATTTAATGTGATATTATTCTGTGTATTTTCCTATAAGAACATTAGATGTGCTAGCTGTTATTTGCAAAGTGTTTAAATTATGAAAAGCATTTTTTTGAAGAAAAAATTAAGCAGGCTCTGCCTACAAAAACTATGAACAAAGCCGGAATAGCTCAAGTATGTTGGCTTCTATTTTTGGTGGTTACCTTCCCTTATAAGAGATTTCTTTGTATTTACCTTCCTGTGACTGAGGAATCGATAATTTTAGGAGCTGAAAGCTTCAAGTTTGGGTATTGCTATTGTTATCCTTCTTTTGAGCAGGGAATAACCATTTGTACTCATATCAACTGTTCTGTTGTTTCATATTGGCTTCACATTTATATGATTGCCTTGTATGGTAGAGATGTCATTCTTCTTTCTATTCTTTGTGCTATTTAATTCTTTAGATTGATCATTTTTAATTTTGCATTTATTGCATTAATTGCAGATAGATGCCCACCGGTCTCCTTTGGCTGCAATTGCTTTATCTTCCAATGGGACATACATTGCAACAGCATCTGAACAGGGAACCATAATCAGAGTTCATCTGGTTTCAGAAGCAACTAAGGTAAAGAATTGCGCTTCATGTATTTGATGAGACTTGATATATGAAGTGTCTTCGGTACTAGACGCATTAGTAAATGCAGGCTGTTATAGGCGCAATTACCCCTTCTTGCTCGAATAGTAGAAAGTAAACTTGACAATTGACTTTAGATGACGACCTCATGCTGCAGAATTGCAGAGACAAACTTGCTCATGTAACCTTCGATTTTTTTCTTTCAGTTAAAGTAAGGAAAATGAATGAGTAGGGACCGGAAGAGTGAATTAAGATCTGTATCAATTTGATCAATGTTAATTGATTTTATACCTTAAAAGATCTGTATCAATTTTAAGCGTAAAAGCAGAAACATGTTATGAGTTGTTTTTAGATCTAGAGTCAAGTTAATAGTCTATTTTGATCTCTTAAATCCACTGATCAAATGGTAGGACAGTCCTTGCTGTAGTGCCATGCAGCCATTTTATGTTATTTATGATGAGTGATTTATGCTCAGTAGGTTTCCTTTTCTTTTTGACTTGTAATAAGTTGAATTCTTTGAAGCAGCATCTTATCAGTGTTTATGTCCACTCAAATTTTAACTTCATATATGGAATCTAACCATCCTTTATTTTCTCAGTCATATAGTTTCCGGAGGGGAACATACCCATCAACCATATTTTCATTGTCATTTGCACCATCATTGAAACTTCCAGATATTCTTGCAGCCACAAGTTCGTCAGGTTCGGTTCACATCTTCACTTTGGGGTTTGATACAAATCAGAGGTGAGGACTGCAAATAAAATCTCATTTTAGTGTAGTCTGGAACATATTTCTGACAATCAATATATATGTATGATCCTATGTTATAAAATAAATTAAAACAAGCAAGGTTCTTTCCCTTGTCCTTAGTTTTTAGATTTCCCTTTGTTGGCTTTTCAGTTTCAATCCTTTTGTACTTTTAACTTTTTAGTATAAGTAATTTTTACAATTATAGAGAGACCCTTGGAACTTAAGTAGCACTATCACACATCTTCCATCTAGAACTCTTGTGCATCTTAAAATAGAGGTTAATAGGTTTGAAGGATATTTTAACCTTTGTTTGACTACTTGAAAATCGTATGTTCTTATCTTGAATAATGTGTCTGTTTTTCTTTGCTGTGGGAAAAATAGGTTTTGCCTTCTTCTTTCTCAATATTTCAGGAAAATTTTTAGTTTATCGAATATTCAGGAGCCATAAGAAACATTTTACTTCACCTTACTGGCTTGAATAATGAATGGGGGTCTGTGATAGTTTAAGTGAACCTGAGAGGGCAGTGTAATTTTGCTAACCTCAGGGTATCTCTCTGTGATCATCAGAAACTGAAGGGTCATAAAAATATCATCAAAATTGTCCAAACCAACAGAAGTTACTTCTGACACAAATTTTAAGTAGTATTTTTTAGCATTGCATCTGTTTCTCTGCCCATAAAATCTATACGAATGGTTTAGTGGAGTTAATTGACCACTTTTCTCAAATTTTTAACTCTTAGCAGGAGCAAAAAATCAAGTAGTTTTCTTGGATCAATATTACCTGATTCTGTGAATGATGCACTAGATCCAGCTCACCATCATGTGCTTCACAATGCTGTTTCTTCGGGAGTCAGAAGGTAACACAATTTATAACTGATTTAATGAATTTATTAGTTCATTAGCACAATAGAAAACAGTTTAACTGGTGGCAAACCTGCTGATCCGTATTAAAATTAGCCTAAGTAACTCTTGAGGGTGTTTAAATTCGAGCAGGCTCATTTTTTTAAAATTAATTTACTTTTTCTATTCTTTCTTGTAGAACAATGCTCAAATATGCTTGGTTAATTGCCTAAGAAGATGAAATTCATTAAATTGACCCTTTTTATCTTTTAAGTTCTGGATCAGTCATTTATTATCAAAGCTAAACATGTATATGGGAGAAAACTAGACTATGATGTTACATAAATATATGTTCAAGCGCCTTAGCAGAGAAATATTCTGATTGGCTTTAATCTGAGAAAGGGTTATCAATATTATTTATTTATTTGCTTATTATTAAATTGTCCATAAAAAATATAGGCAACACATAAACTTATGTTTGACATGGCCAGATGAAATATGATTTTTACTAGATGACAAATCTCAACAAATGTGCTAAAGGTGCATTGCTCTAATGCAGCTATGCAGTGGTTCGCAAGGTAGACAAAGTTGCCGATTCATCCTCATCTGAATTCGAATCTTGTAGGTCAGTTCATGGATGTGTCTTCAAAATTATATTCTCCTCTCTATATTTTTGCATTCATCTTTCCTGTGTTCTATTCTACTTGCCATTTTATATTGTGGATAACATTTTTTCGCCCTTTTATATATATGGATGATGAATTAATTGAAATTTACAATGTTCATGAATTCTAATAGAATTCTGATATATATACATGTTATGCCATGATGTCTCTCCTGCATTTAAGCAGAATGGAACCATTTGATCAGTTGTCTTGAAATGTGCTTTTTGGGTAATCCGTGGAACAAGTGGTTAATGGTTAAATTTTCTTGCATCTTGTTTTTCCTGCTTCATGCCATTTGTTTTTAATGCAACCAAAATGGTTTGACGGTTACACCTTCCTTTCCTAATTCCAATCATTACATTAAAATCATGCTACTGAGAAAGGATGGTACAAATTTCTCTAAAGGAGTCTAAGAGTGCATTTGTATGGTAATTTCAGATTTGTTTGTAAGAAAGTAGAGTTGCAATTAGTTATTAACATTAATATAGAGTGCACCCATGGATAGATATTAGGTTATGATTGTGGTTTTATTTGCTATATATTAACGAGCACGTGCATAATGCTCTTACCCGTACAAGAATGTGCCACAATTTATCCAAAAGAAAAACTTTGGATGTACACGTAATTGAACTTAGATATGCATAGAGCCAATGGATACTGCTTTTTATGACTATATTCTTGTTAGGCCATACACCCAATGAACAATCATCAATGTAAGCGGAAGCGAAATCAAACAATAAATCATCAATAGAAGAAAACAACAATTTATGTGGTTCGATACTCAACTTGCTTATGTCCACGGATGAGAGAAAAGATCCACTAGTTGTAGAGAACTCCAAACAGATCAAATCATCAACACTCAAACTCACAATGAATCCCAATCCAAACAAAACACTCACCAAACACAAATCGATAACACCCATGGGCACTGTCATCATCCTTTATCCCATGGAGTACAATCACAAAAT
Source organism: Fremontodendron californicum (assembly GCA_030761205.1). Taxonomy (NCBI): domain Eukaryota; kingdom Viridiplantae; phylum Streptophyta; class Magnoliopsida; order Malvales; family Malvaceae; genus Fremontodendron; species Fremontodendron californicum. Next base: position 7,801,455 of record JAULJL010000006.1, read on the forward strand.
ATTCACTCATGAGCACTCTCATTCTCCCCCCATTGGGTGTCTACACACCCAACATCAGACAATCACAAAACATTCACACTCATGGCACTCTTATCTATTTATAAACCCACTAACTTGCCCACCAAGAACCTCTTTTGCTTTTAAAATTCTTGCCTAACAAGTCTTCTTGTCCATCAAGTAATAAGTAGCAAATTCCAAAAATATCTCAAACAAATCTGTTACAAAATCTTTTGGTGATTTGAGTTAATATTCCCAACAATCTCCACTTTGACTCAAATTTCCTCGAATCATCAATTTTCATGCTAGACATGTTTGACTCCACCAGCAACGGAAATCTTTTATAATTCTCTCTTGTGTCTTCAACTTCATTACCATCTTCATCAACATCATCTTAAATACGAACCTAATCTTGCTTTGATACTTCTTGTTAGGGTATCCCATACATATTTGACTTCAACCTAGTTCTGATACAACTTGTTAGGCCATACACTCAATTAACACTCATAAATGCAAGCGGAAGCGAAATCAAACAATAGATCATCCACACAATAGAACAACAATTTAAGCATTTCGACACCCAACTTGTATTCGTCTTCGGATGAGAGAAAAAATCACCTAGTTGTAGAGAATTACAAACATATCAAATCATCAACACTTACAATCAATCCCAATCCCAATCCAAACAAAACACTCACCAAACACAAGTCAATCACACCTATGGACACTCTCATTCGCCTTTAACTCATGGATACTTTCATTCTCCTTTAGTCTCCTTTAACTCATGGGTACTTTCATTCTCCTTTAGTCTCCTTTAACTCATGGACACTTTCATACTCCTTTAGTCCCATAGGGTGTCTACACCCTCAAACATCAAACAATCACAAAACATTCACACCCATGGACAGTCTCATCTATTTATAAGCCCACTAACTTACCCACCAAAAATCCTTTCCTCTTAGAATTCTTGCCTAACAAGTCTTCTTGTTCTCGAGCAATATCTAGCCAATACCAGAAATATCTCAAACAAATCTATCATCAAATCTTTTGAGATTTGAGTCAATATTCCTAACAATAACGTCTTAGGCCTTGCATAGAATAAGGTACTTTCGTTAGTTTTTATCTTATTTTATTTTATTCTTTTAAAAAAATCTTGTCTCAACTTGTTTTATTAGTTTCTTCTACTTTGCTTGCATTTTTTTTTCTTTTCTATATTGGACATTGCTGCCGCATTTATGCTTTTATAATTTCTGCTTTGCATTTTCTAGGGCCGTAGTATCCTTGATAGCATACAACGGGTACTTTCAGGAATATAACTTGAGTATCAACAATCAAAACGAGTCTTCATGGAGCTTGGAGCGCGAATTCAACCTTCTGACAGTCATTCCAGATAAGGCAGAAAGCTGATGACTGAAATGTTGCAGCATGGCACCTCTAATCTCCAAACCTTGTTGTAGTTGTACGGTTGCTGACACAGTTCGAACAATGAAAGGAGATGTATGCAATCATGTACTTCTTACCTTGAGCTGTTTTAAATTATTAGACTTACACATGATGATAAAAACCTGAAGCAGTTGGGAGGGTTAAAGTATTATGTAAATTTAAATCAACATCTTACAATCATTTCTCGACATGCCACTCCAAGAATGTGATGTGTTCACTCACCTTTCTTAGGAGGTCGATTTCTGCGAGGTTGGATTCGATTTCTAACACTTGCAATTCTCTTTCACTTATCCCTTAAGTTTTGACTTTCTTTTGTACGAAGACCTTTTAAATATAATAAGGATAATAAAGGTTGGCATAATCATAGAGAAGTTGTGTTATCAAATTGAAAATTGTAAACACCAATTAACTTAAAATTGTTAACTTTGCTGATGTAGTTATTTTTTTCGTATTTTAATCATGCTGTGTCTAAAATTATTAGGTAAAGGTTTAGAAGCACTTTGGCAATGAAGTTCAAAGTTTACTAGATATGTGGTTGACACGGTTTTGGTATAATTCATGGACGTTGTGCTACATGGGAGCAATGAATCAAGACCTCGTCTGATTTCCAGCTGTGACATTTCACTTTGATAGAGGAAGCCGATTTGGAGCTAGATACAGAAAAAGCTTGTTTGTTCAACTAAACCCTAATGCATTTTGCATGGCTGCGTTTCCTAGCTATGCTAGTGGTGACAATATAACAACTTTGTCTTTGATTGGAATGTTGGCTCAACAAAACTACAACATCGCCTATGACATTTATGGAAAGACAATGTCTTTCCAGAGGATTGATTTTGAGCTCCTCGATGACTAAAAGTTTGTAATTTTTCAGCAGTGTCATGTAAAAACTTGATGCAGTGCATTTTTTTTTTAATTAATATTTAAATTGGTTCTCAAACTATATACTTTTTAATGATTTTGTTCTTTAAAAATAAAATTCACAATCAAATACTTTAATTTTATTTCCGTTAAGCAATTTAACCTAATAGACTAATGTCATTACATAAAATGCTACTAAGTCGTCACGTGTTAAGTCAATACCACATCAGCTTTTAAAAAATATATTTGACCTGACACTTGATGATTTAGTATTAGTCACTATACCACATCAGCATTTTATGTAATGAGATTAGTCTATTAAACTAATCTGTTGACAAAATACAAATTTGGATACTTAATTATGATTTTTTTTTTTAATACCAAATCTTTAAAAAATATATAGTTCGAAACCAATTTACATATTAACATTTTTTTTCCCTCTCCTATTGCTCACAAGCAGAAGCCGCCCTTCTTGTTTTGTTTCAGAACATTTCCAAGAAAAAGGGGAAAAAAAAGGCATTAATGTTCTTAGGACCCAAGCAACCAAATTACAAAGGGGAATCAAACAGAATCAGATTCACAAGGTATGCAGGTGGGAAGCAACCCAATCCGGATGGCATTGTGGAATTCTTGCTTCGACAGCAATCTAGTTAGCAACCTCATTGGGCTTTCTTGAAACATGCATGACGAAAGGATATCTGGAATATTAAAACTGTAATGGTGGCATCTCAACTAGTAATAGAGGAGATTATTCAGGGGCTGATTAGGATTCGAAATGGAAACTTGTTCTGGCTTGTGATCATGCTTGAGTCATCTCCATTTACGAATCATAGATAAAAATAAAAAGCTATTAACCTGGAGATTCAATTTGCTCCTTCAGGACATTAAAAATGTATTCAATCTAGCTTCAGATTTTATAAGAACAACTTAGATGTTGGCAGATGCGAATTCAAGGGCAGGCAGGGGCCATCAATTTAAAACTTGGCCCTATTAATGGCTTACTATTTCGGCCCATTCATGATGTTTCTAGCTTCGTCCCTGGATGTTAGTTAAAGCCGAGAATTTGTGTTGGAGAGTTTAATCGATTCTGGAAATCGATAAAAAGTTTCAATAGCTTGCCAGGAAGAATTTGGAAGGTGGACACCTCTTGGGAAAGGAGAGAGAACCAAGACATAATTTGCAAAGAGAAAAGGATAAGAGGAAAGAAAATACAAGATTTGGCAGCCACTGAGCCAGGAAATGCATTGCTGATAGGGTGGGTGGGGGGAGAAAAGTATTTTGCTTTCGTCCTAAGAATATCTCTCTTGCTGACTTTCATGCAAGTTGTGCGATAATTTTCAAAAGTTGGAAATGGTTAGTGTCATGACCCCACTTCCACGTAACGCGGGATTGTCCGCTTTGGCTTCGTAAAGTCGTACGATTTTGTCTACAAAAGTGCGCTGCGTGTGGGATTTGCCTAAACTCGCACCCTTCCGGCCGAGGTTTGCCCCAACACGTGGTATTGTCCGCTCTGCCTTTCACTAATGTGGCGCACACGGATTTGTCCCCCGGTGCTTCCTCAGGAGTCCATGAGGCGCGCCGCACTAGTGGAAAGTGTGCCACCCCTTACAAACTCGTCTCTCACTCGTCTTCTGTCGATGTGAGATTTGCTTAGGGACCTTTCAGTTAGAATGTTGGAAATGGCATTTTCAGCTTGATCTCTGCAAAATAGGAAGAGAAATTAAAGACATTTTGCAAATAAAGCCAGGAGGAGAGGTAGTTGGAACTGCCAAAGCCTAAATCGTTGGTGGATCATGCAACTTGTTAACCTGTCCAACCTTCGGAAGCTCTTTAAACCTCAAAGACAGAGCAAAGGTACCTGTAATTCTCAAAACATTGAAACAACGAAAGCCCTATACCATACTGCATTCTCACCCCTTACTGTAAAAGTTGGCAGATAATACCCTCCACATAAGCTAATCTGACAGGCAAAGCCTGAGGTTATTGTCTTCCTTAATGCCTTGGTGCTGTTTCTACATGGTATCTATGTTACCGAAATCGAGGGTGAATGTCGGATACGGATATATCTTACATAAATATGCTCAATTTTTTATAAGTTTTCCTATATATTTGGAAGATCATATCCTCATACTCATATCCTAATATTTGTCAAACACAAATATTAAATACGAGTACTTTAGAAAAAATGAAAAGTATAGACCACGTAGCATGGTATGGATAACCGGAGAACATTCTCTTTTTATCCTCAAGAACAAACATGATTTTGTAAGCTGCAAACCAAGTTGCTTTTTCTGATCCTGTCAAGATGGAATGTTTAAGAAGACCAAAACATAGGGAAATAATTTTTGTTAAACTCCCAGTTTCCCACTATCAGTAGGCTGCAATCAAGAACTTATGTTTCCAAAGCATCAATTAAAACAGTCTTCTCATCCTTCATTTGCCGAAGTGACCACTGGTTCTATAGCTAATTGCATGAAAAATTAAATAAATGAATCTAAGGGGGCACTCGGAAGTTAGATAAAACTTCTCAGTTTTCCTTTTCATTAGGAATAGAACTAATTCATGTTCACTTTAACCAATACAACATGCTTTTCTTCAAACTTATACCAATTGTGGTCCAACTTCTAAAATTTGAAAGCAACTTCGGAAATTTTCAAGTTTAACTATTTTCAACCAAGAGCTTTGTTTTGTTTCATTTCAGTGTTAAACTCATCTATTCCTTGTCTTGACAAACTTTGGCCTTGAAGCCTTTTTCTCCATCTTTTCCCTTTTCTTGCGAGTTTTTTCATCCTCCACCTCTCCCTAATTCACACACAATCATACAAAAAAACTATGTTGAGTATATGAAGTTTTACTATTGCCTTTAAGGTGATAAAAAGAATATGAAGGTGTGGAAATACCTCTGAGCCTGGTGATAGAAACCCTCTAATGAACCCGAAAGATTTGTATGCTCCAAATGCTGGTATCTGAAAGGCAACAAGTAACTCCGTAATGTTTCGGCATCATCTTATTTGTTCCACCTTAGCGAGTTACAAAAGATTCCACCACATAATTAAGACTTTGTCGGCGAATGCATATCAGCATAGAACTTTCCATTGGCAAATGTTTGTTCTTAAAGACTCGTATCATCTTAAGATCCTAAATAACAATTCCTTTCAGTTGGAATCCCAGACAAACATGGCAAATGATTAAAAGATATTCACTTACCAATACCACATCAAATCAAGTACTTTTCACCAAATATAGAAACACCTAAATAATCAATCCTAGAGATGGGCATCAATATTTTAGGAGAAACTGTCAACAGAAAATTAATTTCTCATGAGAAGCTCATATGAAACATGATCCCCCACTAATAAGCCAAAGCCTTCTGGTCTAGTGGTCTAGACATAGCATCAAATGATCTCCACACAAGTATGTCTTCTATAATGGGAGTCAACACAATTTAACAATTAGATCAGCTACCCTTTGATGCACAAGTCTGACAGAAGGGAGATAACTAGATTAAAAGCTAAAATTTTTCACCTTAGAGATCCCTAAATAACACTGTCAATCCACTATGCTTCCATGAATGTTATTTACTTGTTGGCTAGTTAACCACCCAAGGAACGTGGGATGATATTAAGCAGAAGAAATTGAGCTACTATACCAAAATTATATTCTCCTAGTTAAATGAAATTAGCAAAATTTCTTCCACAAATTTCAGTCTTTCATTTTTTTTCCCAAGATATTTTGACAATTTTCACTCTTTCTTCAAATTCCTTTCTCAAAAAAAATGTAAAAGCACATAAGCATTAGATGAACTCCCACCAGAAACTATAAAATGCTCTTCCATACCAAAAGCAATCAAAGGATGGAAGTATCAGATCGGTGCTTTCTACGAGCAAACTAAGTAAATAGAACTTACCACAAGATATGTATACCAAAACTTGTCAGAGATGATGGACGTCAGTTGCACGAAACTTGTAATGTAGATTACATCATGGAAATAGCTGCAAAAAGTGAGCAACTGTAAGTCGAGAATATTCAGTACATGCAGGAAAAAAATACAGATTTTAAGAAAATAGATTGATCAATTCATTAAGTCAACAGAACTTAGATATGAACAACAATATTTAAACCATACCAACCAGTTAATAAGCAAATGAACTTTATTGGCAGATAAGAAAATTAAGAATGTCTGATTTCCCAGTTTAAAACATGCACAGTATGATTCCCTACTTTAGGCTTCTCCTCATCCCCTCCCCTCTTCTTATTTCTAAGTGTTTGAATAAAGTAGGATGATTTTCTCCTTTTCTGAACAGTTACATCCAAACACAATCATCATGAGATGCATGACTAACATTGGCATGGAATTGGACTCTATTCATAAGGAAAAAAATATCTCACTCTTTCCCACTATAAACATACGGTCTTACTATATTATGATTCACATGATTATATCATAGCTAATCATAGCTGCCTAAATACAAGAAAAGATCCACACTAAAAGGAGAAAAGTAGAGCATCTCCGATAAAAATGTAAAATAACTCGGCAGTTAAAGAAACAGGTAAAAGAATAAGGGCAACCTAAATTTATGATCTAAGAACTACATTTCTTTCATTCCGCCTGCCACTTTTGGAAAAACCAAATCCGTAGCTCCACTGATGCAGCAGTAGTAGAAAAATAGAGAAAACAAAGAGAAAAGAATAAAACAAGAATAATTGGGAAATCTCAAATCTGTATTCAAATTCTCATAGAAAAAAGAATAAAACACTGACAAGTCGCCAATAACGTAGTTATGTGAGCTCTCAAAGCCTAATATAGAGCCCAAACAAAAATAAAGCCAAAGCAAACTAATAGTAATATTCTGCCTAAGGTAGGTAGCTAAGCCTAGAGGCACTGTTCCTCCATTATATGCATTGCCTCATTTACAAAGAATTAGAAAATGTAATCAGAATGGTCCTTCTAACCAAGCTCCTCCTAATATTTTAATAAAGTAAAAAAAAAAAAAAAAAAAAACATACATTGAAATTAAGGTGAAAATAGATAAAACATTGAACAAGACATACCCACATATTCCACCAGTACTCATATCAAATCCACCATCAAAAAGCTCTCCATCATCAGAATAAGCAGGTTTTGCCATCTGGGCAAGTTGTTTATAGGGTATAAAGTAAGCCACAGATGTCAAAAGTAGACCAACCCAATGTTTCCATGTGAATGAGGAATGGAAGATCAGCATCCTAACCAAGACGTATATAACCTAGATAAACAGAAAATTGGAACATAAACCCAATAAAAAAACTGTTAACAATTAAAAAAATGCAACAATCAAGACAAGAAAAATAGATAGTACTTAAAACGCAACAACTACCCTCCCTCTTTTCTTCCACATCAACTAAAATGTAACAACAACTGCAAGAAATTTAATGTGGTTGTATGTCAAACAAAAGCTAACTAAAACAAGGTTTCACCGGCTACAAATAAAAATGCATAATGTTCAACTAAAAAGGACAATACATACTACATAGTGCATTTTTGTTGCTACATATTAATAAAGTACAACAAAAAAAAAATCGATGTTAGAAACTACCGAGATAAACACTAAGAATAGGTTCCAACTTCCAATGGTTATGACGTACAAGATCACCATTGTTTACTAACCGAGCTTGCACTTAATTGGACTATGTTTGTGCACTTACTGTCACCAGAGAATTACCAGGTTAATGCAACTAGCCACAACTTTCAAATTTAATAAATTTCGCTTTTACGTATATGCATACACATAAACACATATACAGAGACACGTGCAGCCGGACTATTATCGGATTCATTTAACGGTGAGCAAAGGGTGCATTTCAAATGTGTACAGAATTCGGAAAATTCAATTCCAAATGAATCAATGCCATCTAATAGCTATTAAGTTTTCCCTTTCCTGATTGTACATCATAAAGTTATCACTTGAGCATAAACATACTTACAAAGGCATTCCTTCACCAACCTAATTTAATCAGAATCTAAAACTTTCAATTAAGTACAAAATAAACAAGTGATCACTAGATTAAAGTAGAGTTTCAAGAATTAGGGGAAATAATGATAATAAGATGATGAGAGCGTACATTGCAGGCAATGATGAGGCGATGGAGATTGGCCATGTGGCGAGTGTTCTCTTCCTTTCGCTTCTTGGCACCTTGATTTGCCATCTCTCTCTCTCTCTCTCTCTGGGGCAGTGGTCAACGAGTTGACTCAGTTGAACCCTAACTAAGATCAGCTTGTTGAAGAACCGAAATGGAGAGGAGAGGAAAGTGATGAAGCCTTAGAACGGTAACTTCAACCTTCGATCCCTTTTCGCGAAAGCCCAAAACGATGGGTTTTCTAGGCCCAACTCATGAATCTGGCAACAGATTATTATATGATTAAAAATATATATTGAAGAAATCATTCCAAATTTTTTTTATTAACAAGTACTTCTTTCTAACACTGTTTAGTTTTTGGCTTCTCGTCTATGCTCATTCTTGTTTTATGTTACTTTTTATAAATAAGATTTAAATTTTTTACTTTTTATAAATAAGATTTAAATTTGATAATTTTAAACACGATACAAAAATATGATACGAAAAATGATATATTTAATAAATATGAAAATAATGTAATAAATACAACACGACACGTTTAAATACGATAATCATGATTAAAATAAAATATTTAATACACGTATCATATTCATGTTTAAAATTTTTTTATATTTAATAATTTATGTTATATTCATATTTATATTATTGACAAAAAAATACGAAATACAACACACATACATAAGTTATCAAATCTAATACGTTGATGAAGGGGAATTTAGACCTCGTTTTTGGAGCATGAATACATGCACATTACATTAGACCAAATATGCAAGTATTATTAGTTAATTTGTAATTAATTAATTAATCATGCTTATCTTAGGGTGATTGCTTAATATGCATAAATAACTAGTTTACGTGATATTAATAAACTGTTTTTATGTTAAGACAGGGTGGGTTTTTTTTTTTTTTTTTTTTTGTATTTAACAAATTTTCATGCATTTCATCAATTAAAATCTTAAAAAATTATCTTAAACATTTCTTTATCAAAATCTTTAATCAATTTAGGCTTCGTTACAGTAATTATTTTGGTTATTCATTTTTTTCCCTATTTGTTATTTATTTTTTAAAGTTATTAAGAAGAAAAAGTAAATAATATAAAAATAATCATTAACTAAATATGGAAAAAAAAATGAAATATGTTATAATTGTTTTACATACAAACGAAATCGTATAGCTAGTTCTGGTTTATTCTTTAAAACCATACTTAATTAATTATAAGTTATGAGAATTTGAATTTTCGAGAAATTGTGCAAAAAAATATGAAATTGCCCATTTGGCATAAAGTTTTAATACTATTTTAAAAAAAAAAATGCTACTATTATTTTCTTTCTTTATTTATTTTGCCTTTTACCTTTGAAAAAAAGAAAACCTCAAAGTAAAAGTAAAAGTTACCTTAGATTTTTTAAAGGATCGCACATTATTGTAACAGAATCGATAACAATATAATATCGAAATCTAAAGATTTAATTAATGCTACACCGCATTAGATGGAGACCGACATTGTTTTGTTTGACATTTGACATGTTTTTATTAAACTTGCCTTGCCTGGCTCACATGAGAGATGCTGATCTTAGCCCTTAGGATTATCTATTTATTTATTTATTTAATAATAGTACTATTGGTTTTTTTGTTTTTTTCTTTTGAGAGAATAATAGTACTATTGTTGTTTATGGCATCTCTAGGCAATTAGCTATCTTTAAATAATGTCTTTTAAAGGTTATCTCGCACTTAGGAAGATTTCTAGGATAAGCTTTAAATAATCCCTTTAAATAATATCTTTAAATAATCTTTTATGATGAACTTAAAATAGGTTACATTACATATAAATATAACAAAATTACATATAAACATGATAAATTATATAAATTTATCATGTTTATATATAATTTTTTTTTTTTACATATAAACATGACAAATTACATATATATATATATATGACAAATTACATATAAACATGATAATTACTTATAAATATGATAAATTACATATAAACATGACAAATTATATATAAACATGATATATGTGTCATGTTTATATGTAATTTTTTAAATAGTGTAATTTTTTTTTACATATGTAATTTTTTTTTTTACATGACACAAATAACATATAAACATGATAAATTACATATGTAATGAAACCTACGAGAAGCTCATGATAAGGAACTTTCCTTATAATTTTTTTCGCACTTAGAGTGGCAAATGGAATAGTAGTTGGATGGTTCAGATCGGTTAAGGTTATTTCTTTTAAGTTTGGGTTATTTTAGATTTTTATTCAAATTTTTTTGGGTTTAGATGTGATTTGGATTTTGGCTAGTCAGATCATTTTTTAATTTTTATAAGAGATGTAATTATTTTCAATATGTTTTTTTGAGTTCAAGTTCAAGTTTGAATCATTTCAAATTCGTATTTTTAAATTTGGATTATTTTGAATTTGAATTTTTTCGAATTCAATATTTAATTTTTTAAATCAAATCAGGTTCGAATGATTTAAATTCAAAAAAAAAAAAATTAGATGAATTTTGGGATTGATTTATTTTGTCACCTCTACTCTCACCTTCCATTTTCTCATTCCTTCTTCCGCATGGATGCCAAACTTACGACTTACGAGGTCTAATCACTATAGAGCTAGTTTTTTTTTTTTTTTTTTTTTTTTCAAGGTTCTTATTAGTAGCATAATTTTTATATGAATAGTTGAATTATTAATATTTTTGTAATGAAAAGATTCAAATTTAAAAAATTTAGTATCCGAATCTCATTTCACCTTCATTACGTGAACTAAGTCCACATGACATATAACTTGAACATTGGTTACAATATTTTGTAACATTCATTTCTTTGAAAAATCCCAATAATGGAAAACCTCGAATTCTTCATTTTTTTTTTTTTTGTTGATATTTTGAGGGAATAGGAGATTCGAATCCTGCTCTTTTTGAGCAGGAGAGCATGCACCAATCATTGAGCAAAAGATGAATTTTTTTTCAAATTTGTTTAGCTTTTTTTTTTTATGGTGCTCTTCATCTTAATTTATTATTTTAATAAAAATAATACATTTTAATATAAAAATACACTGTAATTATGTTTCATTAATCATGACTTATAAAACTATTCAATATATACATTACTTAAACAAAAATGAATTAATGGATTATGTAAATATTGTTGGAATTCACATGATTCAAGAACTTGTTCATCACAATATCATGCATTGAATTCAAATCATAAAAGTTAATATCAATTTATAGATGCAATAGAGAATTAAACTGGAATGAAAGATCAAATAAGAGTACTTACCTGAATCCATTGTAAGAATCAATGGTAGAATTATTTTTCGAATCAAAGATTGGGTAGGATATAATCTTACAAGCTTAGATAATATGTTATGATTTCTTTCTCACCGATGGGGAAGAAGAAGAATACGTTATGTTATCTAGCTCAGAGATCATAACCTCTCTAGTAACTGTAGGGTGGTTACATATATTCGTAAATAAACCCATCAATGGTCACAAAATTGTCAAAGTACTTGAGAAGTCCCTGTATCATACCATCTAATGCAAATTAGTCCATCTACTATAAAATTGAGTAATTTAGTCCCTGTACTTTTAAAATTGAAGCAAAAAGATAAAATCACTAACTAGTGTAACAAAAACTGTTAAAAAAGCTGACGTGGCATTTAACGTTGTGTTTCTTTGATGATGTGGCACCAATAAAATATATTATTTTAAGCTGACATGGACAAAATAACAAATTAAGTTGGCAAAAAATAATTTGATGTGGCATTTTTGCCAACTTAGTTTATTATTTTGTCCACGTCAGCTTAAAATAATATACTTTATTGGTGCCATGTCAGTATTTGATATCCACGTCATCAAATAAACACAAGGTTAAATGCCACATCAATTTTTTTAACAGTTTCTGTTACACTAGTCAGTGATTTTACCTTTTTGCTTCAATTTTAAAGGTACAGGGACTAAATTACTTAGTTTTATAGTAGAAAGACTAATTTGCACTAGATGGTATAGTACAGGGACTTCCTAGGTACTTTGATCGTCACAAAATCAATATAATTAATAACATAGATCAAGTATGGATATGTAGCATGGAAATTACATGTAATGTGATCTCATTCATGCCTATTTTCAACTGGTCCTACTTTATGACTCCAAGAGTCTAAACATTTTCTAATACCATATGTAAAACCACAGTAGAAAGCAAACATCTTTATATCAGAGTACTCAGTCAATCATGAAATTCGTTCATACCATAAAACTCAAGTCTGTACAGAACATAAACATAAACATGTCAAAAGCACAATAACAAACTCCCACTAGACAAGCATATCATCAAGTCCAATAAAACCCCTGTGAGCAACATGCTCATGAAACACCTTAGGTGGTAAACCTTTAGTGAGTGGGTCTGCAATTATAGAGTTTGTACTAATGTGCTCTATTGACACTTGAAGACTCTGAATTCTTTCTTTTACAACAAGATACTTGATATCAATGTGATTCGACTTTGACGAACTCTTGTTGTTCTTTAATACAACTCAGCGGCCTTGTTATCACAATTTATCCTTAGTGGTCTTTCAATTCCATCGACCACTTGCAATCCGGTGATAAAATTTCGCAGCCATATTTTCTGATTTGACGCTTCATAGCAGGCTACAAATTCAGCCTCCATGGTAAAAGAAGCTACAAGTGTCTGTTTGGCACTTTTCCATGAAATAGCTCCTCCAGCCATCATGAAGACATAGCCTGATGTGGATCTCCTGCTATCAACGCATCCAGCAAAACTTGAATCGGAGTATCCTACGATCTCTAAACAATCTGATTTTCGAAAAAGGATCTGTTTGAGGGATCATAGAACTTGAAAACCCCTCGATCTTTTAGAGTAACCCACAAAATAGCAACTTACAGTTCTTGAGTCTAGTTTCTTCTCGTTAGGCCTGTAAGGCCTAGCTTCAGCTGGACATCCCTAGACATGCAAGTGCCTAATACTAGGCTTATTGCTTGTCCACAGCTCGTATGGTGTTTTAGTTACTGCTTTGCTCGGAACTCGGTTCAGAATGTAAACTGCAGTCTTTATTGCCTCTCCCCAAAATGATTATGGTAGAGAAGAATGACTAATCATACTTCTCACCATGTCCTTAATAGTTCGATTTTGTCTCTCAGCTACACCACCATTTTGTGGGTTCCAGGCATGGTGTACATAAGTGCGATTCCGCACTTTGTCAAATACTTGGCGAAAGGCCCTGGACACTGTTCTTCTGATCCGTCATATCTACCGTAATATTCTCCTCCACGGTCAAATTTGACAACTTTAATTTTCTTGCCTAATTGATTTTCAACTTCGGCTTTGAAATTCTTAAACATGTTCAATGACTGTAACTTCTCATGAATTAAATACAGATAATCATAGCGAGTGTAGTAATCTATAAAGCTGATAAAATACTGTTGTCCATTCCATGATGCCTTAGGGAATGGACCACATATGTCCGTATGTATCAACTCTAAAGGTTCACTACTCCTGTAGGCACCTGTTTTCTTTATGTTCGTTTGTTTTCCCTTTATGCATTCTATACAGATTTTAAGATCTGATAAATCAAGGGAATCAAGAATTCCTTTTGACACAAGCCTTTGAATTTTCTGTTTAGAGATGCGACCTAATCGCTTATGCCATAACATTGATGAATTCTCATTTGTTAATCTGCGTTTAGTACCCAAATTACTTGAATGCAAGTTTTCATTATTATTAGAGGTTATGGTGTCCAATTTATACAATTTATCAATTAAAGTGTCGATGCCAATAACATTTGAATTCAAAGAAACACTAAAAATTTCATTTCCAAAAGAACAAGAGTATCCTGATTTGTCCAAACAAGAAACATAAATTAAATTCCATCTAAATGACGGCATAACAAAAGTTTCTTCTAAATCCAAACTAAAACCAGAACTTAATTGAATCCTAAAGACATCAATTGCCTCCACATCAGCCTTGTTGCCATTTCCTACATAGATGTATCTTTCAGCATCCACTGACACTCCACTCCTTAGACAATCCTGCATTGTAACACTTATGTGAGTAGTTGCACTCGTATCTATCCACCAAGTTTCACTATGTACTAAAGCCAGATTAACTTCTGAACAAACAAAGTTGAGAAGTTTACCTTCCTTTACACGCATGCGGCTTACTTGGAACATTCTTTCTTAAGGTGGCCAGCTTTCTTGCAAAAGAAACAGGAGATAACCGTATCTTGTTTCTTTTGATCTTTATGTTGTGATGTTCCAGAGTTTGTAGTTTCCTTATCCTTATTCCTTTTTCACTTCTTGTTGGCACCCTTATCATGGGAATCTGTTGCCAAATGAGCACTTTCAGCCATTTCTTATTTCAGTCTCTCCTCTTCTTGCACACATTGAGCTATAAGCTCATTTAGAGTCCATTTTTCCTTTTGGGTATTATAGGATATTTTGAATGGACTGAATTGTGCTGGAAGAGAGATCAAGACTAGATGGACAAGTATGTCTTTCAACAAATCAAGCTTTAAGTCCCTCAATCTTGTCATAAGATAGGACATCTCCATGATGTACTCCCTTATGTTTCCCTTGCCCTTATACCGCATTGAAACAAGTTTATTGAGAATAGTACTCGTTTCGACCTTTTCACTAGCAGTGAATCGATCTGCGATTTGCTTCAGGAAACTTTTGGCATTTTGTTCCTCAGATATTCCGCCCCTTATGGTTTCTAGAATAAAATGTGCATGATCATAAGACTCATGCGGTTTGATCGCTCCCACTTCTCGTATGCAACTTTCTGAGCATCAATGTTTTCACTGGTCAAATCCGCAAGGCGATCAAATCTTAATGCATAGTCAAGATCCATGCAACCAAGCACAATCATAACATGCTCCTTCCATTTCTTGAAGTTTGTGCCGTTAAGCACAAGGATGTTGTTCATGTTGGCAGATATTGAAAATACTATAAAGAAAACAAATAATGCTCACAGTCAATCATTTATTCAAGACATGTATACATGATAAGAAAACACATATTAAAACATACACATGTGGGTGGGCCCATCTCAAGATACCTAACACAACATTGCTATTTAGTCTTTGGACAGAAACAACAATTTGTAAGTAGTACTCTTTAATCCTAGTATATGAATATTGATAACTAATCCAACCTAACATTATGCCTTTTTTTTGGACCGACATAATGCAAGTAAGGTAAACCAAAATATATCACATATTCAGGACTATCCATTATCCCGCCAAAATAACATTCTTTTGGGCCGATTATTACGCATGGATAAAAGCATGCTTACTTATTCAAAATTGACAAATTTTACCTAATAGTGGTTACTTTGGCAACATATTAGTTCGATTCAATCAATTCTAACATAATAAACATATTAGTGCGAGAAAAGAATTAAAGAAAATAAATTTCTCTCTGAATTGCTTGGCTCTGTGGCATTGAAAATTGGCGTCGCGGCATTGGGCAATCTGCCTTAATGGCCGTGGTGTTGATGCCTCGGCCCTTATTCCCGAGACGCTGATGTCACGACATCAAGAATTACATGCCGCAGCATTAAGCTATAATTTCAGATTTTGCGATTTTCAGAGATTGAAAATCGTCCCTGTCGCAACCTAAAAAATAACGACGAGTCTCATCGCAAGACTTTATTATTCGTTAGGCGTGACATTAAAAAAAAATCGAGGAAAAGTCGACTTAATTCCTCTAGAAAAATGAAGGTTTTGAAAATGACCTTAAAAAAGACATGGAGTCGCCACCAATCTTTTTTAGCTAGGTGTGATCGGCCACCTATTAAAACCGGTTTTATAAAATATTTTAAAAATTAATTAAAACATTTTAAAAACCAATTTCAAGTCTGCGTTTTAAACCAGAGAAATCAAAGAAGCGGGTTCGGGAGTCGGTTACGTGTGGGGAAGGATTAGCACCCCCACAACGCCCGTATAAATCGGTACCTTATTAATCGTGTGTTATCTCAAATCTCGGTAAAAGTTGGTTTTAAATTTAGTATTTCAAGTTAATTCCCAATTTAAAGAAAAATAATTCCATTTTTTTATTGAAAATGATCCGGAATTTATAAATTCAAAATTTTCCTATATTCCCCAACAAACGTGGCAAAATGTAGAAATTTTTATTAG
This sequence comes from Fremontodendron californicum, assembly GCA_030761205.1. NCBI lineage: Eukaryota > Viridiplantae > Streptophyta > Magnoliopsida > Malvales > Malvaceae > Fremontodendron > Fremontodendron californicum. The sequence goes on from JAULJL010000006.1 coordinate 7,818,033, forward strand.
TTTTGGAAAACTTTCCGAATCATTCTCTTTTTTTGAAAGAAAGATATTCCTTTATTAATAATAATTGATGATATTCCCTCCAGCAAACCCGGTAGAGAACTCATGAATTATTTTAACTCTGGAATATCTTTATTTTTATTGAAAATCATTATCCTTTTTTAAAACATTTAAAAGAAATGAATATGTATAGGCATGACATAAATAAAATGACATAGCAAAATCTAAATAATATAATGCAACCTAAATGTCATGACACATAGAAATTATTATGGCAAGAATCACATATTATATAAAATGCATGAATATAAAAATGCAATGCATGAAATGTATTTTTTCCTTTAATTAAGGAAATCCGTATATCTAAAAAGATATCCGGCTACCTTAGGAAAATATGTCAAATTAAATATTCTAAAACCAAAATACTTTGTGATTGTTTGAAAACAATTTTGAAAAGCTTGAATTAAAAATAAAAACTGGGCTAAAATTTTTAAATTGCTCTAATTTCCTAAGTTTAAAAAATCCGGACTTGACTACCCTTAACCCGGGACTTGAAAAACCATTTTTAGAGTTTAAAAGGCTTAGAAATCACCCTAAGTCAGTAGCTAACCCTCCTAATCAGCCCACTCTAAGTAAATTAACCAAAACAGAAAATTGGTTTTTCTTTAAATTCAATTCTGACTCCACTGTCTAGTTTTAATTCACGATTTTTTATCCTATTTTTAAAACTTTCAAAAATTCTAAAAAAAATACTGGAGACTCAGGACATGTAAAACTACACGAGAAAAAATCAGCTTAATTTTCTGATCAAAGATGAATTCCCAGAAAAACCATAGATGTACGAGTTTTTTTTTAGGAGAAAAAACTGCTTTGTTTTTCTTTAAAATCAATTCTGACTCCACTGTCCAGTTTTAATCCACGATTTTTTACCCTATTTTTAAAAATTCTAAAAATTCTGAAAAATTTATTGGAGACTCAGGACATGTAAAAATACACGGGAAAAAATCAACTTAATTTTCTGATCAAAGATGAATTCCCAGAAAAATCGGAGATGTACGAGTTTTGGGTGGAGAGAAAAAAAAAACAAAACAAAACTGCTTTGCCAACACATTTTTTTTTGTCTTTGATAAAATCATTTAAAAATCAAAATAAAAATATTTGAAACTCATAGAATGACTTGAAAACAGTAGCTAGGACTTTTTGAAAGTTAGATAAAAATTGGCTAAGTAAAAAAAATCACAAAGGTAGAATAATCAATTTGACAAACTTAATTTTCCACAAGTGTGCTCAAGAAAGCATGACCTTGAACCATTAATTGGCTCAAGTCATTATTCAAGTGGCATGAACATGAAATGCATGAAATAATGCAGCAAACATAATGCATGAAATGCATGGATTTAAAACTAAATGTAAGAAAAATGCATGACATAAATAATATGGCCTAGACCTAACATGAACTTGCATGGCAATAAATGCAACCTAGACCTAAGATATGCATGGCATTTTCACAAACACAAGGCATGCTTTATTCAAAAATCCAACCAAATATCATGCAAATGCAAAAACCTAACAACTAGCATGACAAAAAATGCAACACACAATGCAAAACACATGGAGTAGCCAAATGGCCTCAAGCTCCAACAAGCATGGCATTTTCACAAACACTTGGTATGCTAGCATGAAAAACTAAGTCATAACACAAAAATCACACAAGCATTTTCACAAACACCTAATATACCAAATCTAAAACATGCTCACTAAGATATAAAACAAGAATCATGCAAGAATCACACAAGCATTTTCACAAACACTTAATATGCTAACTCTAAAACATGCTCAAATTTAAACAACATGAAAACAGAAAATTAAAAATGCAAAAACATGATATCTAAGACATAAATGACAACAAACAAAGCAACCAAATTAAATATAACTTAAGAACATGAAATAACATAATATTTAAAACATCAAAAATAAAGAAAATAGCATAAACAATATGGTAAAATGAATCAAAAACAACAAAATAAATAATGTAGGCCATTTGGCCATGGTGAGTTTATTGTAAAAACAAAATGTAAGAAAAATATACTTAAGAAAGGAAATGAAGGAAGAACAAGAAACATTATTTTAAAATGAAAACTCACCAAGTAGCTTTTGAACGGATTAAGCTATAAACCCTCAGAGTAGCTTTTGAACGGATTAAGCTACAAACCCTCTCACAAGTAGCTTTTGAACGGATTAAGCTATAAACCTTCTCACAAATAGCTTTTGAACGGATTAAGCTATAAACCTTCTCACAAGTAGCTTTTGAACGGATTAAGCTATAAACCTTCTCACAAGTAGCTTTTGAACGGATTAAGCTATAAACCTTCTCACAAATAACACTATGACTCACCACCCGGATAATCCTAATACAAGTGTATAGACTATCTCACAAGGGGTAGTGGGTGATTTCAACCAAAGGCCAAGACCCCTTATTTATAAGGTGAGCACCTCCTTGGCTTGACATTACAAAGGGATGTGGGATTGGGACTTAGGCTCAAAAATGAAAATCTCTAACTTAACTCTTGATTTTTAATCACTTGATTGAAAAAAATCCTAAGCTTCCTCCTTCCTTTGGGCTTGGGCAGGCCAGCACTTCTCTTTTCCAGCCCAGCTCTGATTTTTGAAAGGCCCAAAGAAGCCCTTTTCGGTTGCTTGGGTGAAACGACCATTTTGCCCCCCGGATGCAAAATAAATATCAAACGGGCTCCAAATTCAATTTTTCTTTTTTTAATACTTCCAAAATAATAAAATATTGAGTTCTGGAAGTTTTCAAAATTATCCGAGTCCGTTTGCTATTTATTTGGATTTTTTCTTCCCAAAATGTCCTTTTATGCCCCTACTTTTTACCATTTTTTAAACGAGCTCCAAATCAAGATTTTTCTTCACCAATCTCTTCAAAATAATTAAAAAGTGTGAACTGGAAGTTTTCATAATTTTTGGAGCTCATTTGGTATTTTTTCGGGATTTATCGGCTTGAATTACTGCATGGGAGGCCCGGGATTTGGCCATTTTGCAAACGAACTCGGAATCAAGATTTTATTTCGCCAATCTCTTCCAAATAATTTAAAAATGAGATTTGCCAAATTTCAGAATTTTTGGAGTCCATTTGCTATTTTTTCGGGATTTATCTTTTTGAATTACTGCATAAGAAGCCCGGGATTTGGCCATTTTGCAAACGAACTCGGAATCAAGATTTTCTTTCGCCAATATCCTTCAAATGATTTAAGAATGAGATTGACAAATTTTCCATAATTTTCGGAGTCCATTTGCTATTTTTCCCAAAATTTTCCAATTTTGCCCTTTAACCTCCGAAACCCGGTTTTGCTCAAAACAAGTCCGATTTTCAGATTTTCTTCAATCTGAGCCTTGGGCCATCCTTTTTAATCATTCCTCATCCATTGGGGGCTTTGGTCTTACCAAGTCGGGCCATTTCTGTGATTCTTCCTGATTTCACCGAAATCCACTAAAAACCCTAATTCTCGGTTTTCTCCCGGATTGACTTTTCTTTCTGTTTTTCTTGCAAGTGACTTCTCCATTACCCGTTGTCAGTGCTTATCTTTCATTTGGAACCTTCAATTTCGACCAGCTTGATCGTTTAAGCACTTTTCCCCAAATTTCTTGGATTAGGGTTTTTTTTCTACTGAATCTTCAAATCCCAACTTCCGAACTCCATATCTTTCAATGTAGACCTCGGATTATCAAAATTCTTTCTCCATTTTTCAATTGAACTCAAAACCTTGATTTTGAAAGTGGGTTGACTTTTTCAGTAGTTGACTTTATGGGGTTGACTTTTTCGGGGTTGACGTTTTCGGGGTTGACTTTTTTCAAGTTTGACTTTTTGTGCTCGCCCTCTTAAACTAAGTCTCGGAGTACCACCTGCAGGATGAAAACAGTCTTTTTATACTCGGAAACATCAATATAGGAAGAAAACATACCTGTTTAGTGGCCCGGACAAAATTAGGTGTCTACAGTCCCTTAAAGCCAAATGATTCGATTTGCATCCTCCAAATCACAAATTTATCATCCTTAAATCATAATAACTAAGTTTTATGAATAATATATCATTCAAACATTCTCAAAACATCATAAAACACAATAATTCATGGCAAGAAATTCAGAATTAAATCTCTAACTCTTAGTTTTTTTCAATGGCAGAAAATTTATAAAATAGGCTTAAAGATCTACTCATAACAATTCCTTAATGGCATAAAATCATCCTAAATCATCTCTAATGATCTAACAAACCAAGGCTTTAATACCACTTGTTGGAATTCACATGATACAAGAACTTGTTCATCACAATATCATGCATTAAATTCAAATCATAAAAGTCAAGATCAATTTGTAGATGCAATAGAAAATAAAACCATAATGAAAGATCAAATAACCTGAATCCATTGTAAGAATCAAAGGCAGAATTATTTTTCGAATCAAAAAATTGGGTAGGATATAATCTTACAAGCCTAGATAATACGTTATGATTTTTTTCTCACCGGGGAAGGTTGAGAATGTGTTAGTTATCTGGCCCAGGGACCATAATCTTTCTAATAACTGTAGGATGCCATCAGTTATGGGCCCGTCAATCATAACTGAAGGTTTTTAAGTTTCTACACATAGTTGGACCCATACCTTAATATTGATATCTTTATTAGCCCATTTAATTATTAATTTTATTGAATCACTTATTAATTAGGCTTTATAACAAAATATCATATCTTATACAATTATTTAATATGTGAGTCCACCTAATGAAAATTGCTAACAAATATTAGTTATGGTATTAAACATTTTATGAAAACCATAAACCAATAAAAGAAAAGCATGTCATAGGCACGTGATTTTCTTGACCGGAAAAAGATAGCATGAGAAATTATTTCAATTTCTAAACAGATAAATAAGGAATCATATAGAATATATCTAGTTTTTGACCCTTTTTATTTTATTTTTGAAGGGATATGGGCTTTCTTTATTTTTTTTGTCTTTGTTTTACAGAAAAGGACTATCGAATTATTATGAATGACAAAAACTTTGAATTATAGAACAACCAAAAACCTGGCCATACCTTTTTGAAGGGGACATATTCGGGGTCGTTTGGATCATATCTTGTCTTTTGTTTTTTAAATTTTAAAAACATAAAATATGTTTGATAAATAACGTTTTTACTTGTTAGAACTTTTCTAAATGCAGTTATTCCACCAACAATAATCTTAGATTGAATATTAGAAAGGAAAATGTTAACCGATAATTAATGAAATATATATTTTTAAATTTAGTAAAAATAATACATTAAATATAAATTTATTTGTTAAATTAATAATTAAATAATCATTAATCAGTACCTATAACAACTTTGAGAGAAATGATTGTATTAAATGATTATTCCATGTGAACATATATCCCTTCAATTTAAAACATGCAATGTAATTAAATTTTTTTAAAAAAATTAATCATTTATTATTCATTTCATGTAATTATTAAATGAAAAATATTTATTTTAATAATTTATTAATGATTTTTATAATAAATAATTAATTTTTTAAAAATCTGATTATTATGATTTGAATTAAAAAAATATACATCGACTGACATTGAATAATCATTTTATACAATTTTTTGAGATCAAGACTCGTGTTAGTAAGGAGGATATAAAATGGCGTTCTAACAAGTGGAAGAATAATGTTAGCCACCTGTCAGTACGCAGTTGGGGAAAGGCCACCAATTTGGCAAATGTTGTACATGCACGTAGGTGTGGCATTATATGGTACAATTTAAAGTTTTCAACAACTTTTTCACCGAATCCTACAACAATAATAAATCAATTAAGGCCTCTGTTCTTTTCTTTTCTTTTCTTTTCTGTTTTGTTTTGTTTCTTTTTTTCATTCAAAATAAAACTTAGTACTGTAATGACATCCCTATTTTCTGATTGGTTGATGTACTTTGTTAGACAAATAATTGGAGGAAATCAAAATTGGGGTCTGCCATCAAATAAAAATTATTTACTTTTTATTTTATAATTTTTTTAAACATTTAGGTAAATTTAAAAAATATACTATCAACAATATAATAATTATTAAATGATATAATAAGTAAGAATTATTTAAAAAATAAAAAATTATTAAAAAAAATTGTAAAAACAAAATTACCTTTGATATAAAAAAATTTCCTCCCTTTTTTCTTATTTTTTAATTTACATTTTTAATAAATAAATAAATAAATAAATAAAAAATTTCTAAAATTATTTTTTTATTTTTTTAAATTTTTTTAAAAAAATATTTTTTAAAAATATTTTTAATTAAATATTTAAAAAAATAATATTTCTTAAATGAGAAGAAAAAGAAAAATAAATTTTTTTTATTAAAAAATAATTTTATTTTTACAATATTTTTCATAATAATTTTTATTAATTAAATCATTTAACAATTACTTAACTATTAAGAATAATTTTTTTAATTTACCCTAAACATTTTTCATAAAAATGATGTAAGAGGAGATAGAGATGAGAACTAAGCTATCCTATACTTCTTATTATGGGTCAAGACTCAATAGAAATTCAACACTCAACAGGACACGATAATAATGCCCACTAAGACTGAGGCCTACCGCCTCCGCTTACGAAAAAGGCAGTGTCCAACATTTGTGGCGATTGGTTTATGGGACGACCATGTGGAATCCTGCAAAGCCAGTGGGGCCTACTTTTCTTTTTTCTCTTTGTAACGGACAAAAATAAAATAAAATAAAATAACCAAAATTTAAGAATTTTTTTTATATTTTTTATTGAAATATTATAATTAAAATCAATGAATACAGAATTAATTAAAAGGATAAATTTAAATTTAACATAAAATTAAATCATCAAATCAAATATTCAACAGATTTCAACTTTTTAATTTTGTAGTTTCAAAATCTTTTCTTTCCATTGCTACTGAAACAAGGTTTGATTCCTTGACAAAATAAAATAAGTATTGCCTTTTGTTTTGTTTTTTTTTTTTAATTTAAATTTTCGCCAAAACATGTTTTTTTTTTCTTTGCTCAATAATGGCGTTTTCCAGGGTTTGCTGACACGACAGTATGATTCACGATTCACGAGATAAATTATTTGTTTAATAAAAACGAGTCAAATACAGCGCAAAGTGTACGTGTAAATCCAACCAAGTCGGAGTTCTCGGACACCTCCACCTCCTCCAAACTCTTTGCCTTTGGTCATGGCTTATCGATTCCACAACCGAAAATCCAACAAATAAATATCTTTCACTATTTTTTTTTGAGAAATTATTTCCTTATATTCCCTGATATAGATAATTTATTTTTTTCGTTTTTCCTCTTCGGAATTTCACAAATTTTATAGGTCCTCCAATTTGGTGGAGCCTATTGAATTAACCAGGTGCGTGCTTTTATTTTCTCATTTGATGTGTGAATAATCCGTAGTCTTTTTCTCATATATATTTTTTAAAAATTTTGTTTTCTAAAACTGGACAATTGAAGCATTAGGATTTAGGATCAAAGCGTTTAAGATTTCAATATATATATATATTCTACTATCAAAGAAGAAAAAAGAAGCTTGAGCACTTCCTTTGTTTTAAAATTTTTCAGTAATTTTTGTGATTTATTCGTACATAATTAACGATGAGGTCAATATTCAATTTTTTAATTCATGCCAAACACGTTGATTAGAAATATTTTCTGTTTAATCACACTGATTTTCATATATATTCTTTTCTCTGCAAAAAGTTTATTGATAATGAAAGATTTACGCCGGGCAGATAAGTGGTTTTCTTTTTTTATTTAAATATTTTATTTTAAATCCAGAATTTATTCTGTTTCTTAAAATTGCAAACTTTGCTTTAACTTTTTTTTTTTTTTTTTTGGGTTTCAGGAAACTGTATATTTTAAGGACTTTAAGAACTTCAAGCTCTTATTTAGTTGGAGAAACTTGTTACTGGAATTATATTTTTTAATTGAAAATGAGAGCGGCTGCTCGATCAGTTCGCAACATAAGATCAGCTTTCCGACATCAGAAGAATAGTTATTCGAGTACTTTTGTAAGGAGGCGAAGTCATTTGATTAAAAGCAATTCTAGTTCTGTTTATAGACTGCCTGACAATGCCGAAATCCATAGATTTTTATTCCCTGCAATTTTTATAGCAAGACCTTTCTCAACGGATGCTACTGCTAAAGTTAATATCAAAGGTTCTTTTCCGTTTCCATTCGTTTCTGTTTGATTAATTAAATTAGCTTAGGACACAGAAATGATGTGAAATTGTTGTTTATGTGGTTTTTTATGCAGAAGTGAACAGAGCAGGGCCGCTTGTGGAGTATGAACGAAGAATTGCAGCTGGTGAACTCTTTGATGGTGATGCCTGCCAAGTATGAATTTCTCTTTAGCCTCATATTTGCTGTTTATTTTGTTCCAGAGGATAAATTGCCAAATAAATAAATAAGGGTCTTATAGTTGATGCTATTTCACTTGTTGTTTGTATGAACCGACCTTTTATCAATCAAAAGCAATGCAGAACTTTGAATCCAGCTTCACATTCATGAAACTGTGTACACCTGCTAAATGCTTGAATAGGAATTTCGCGTGATTTGGTTTGTGGCTATATGGAAATCATGTGTTTTTATTTATTAATTGGTGTTCTGCTGGTATTTTGCTAGGCAATTTTGAGGTCTAGTGGCATTGTGAAGTTATTCTGACAGTGATTTTTGCAGGTAGGCACTTTAAGAGAACTTCAAAGGCTTTATGATGAGATTGTTGAGTCAGCTGATGCCTGTCGGTTGGATCGCTATGCAGTTCCTGAGAAAACTCTTAGGTAAGTCTTCTGTTTTATTGCTCCCATGTTAGACCCCTGTTTTCTAATTTTGTTTATATATGGATAGCTTGCATTCATGCTGTTCATATTAATTAAAATTTAGTTTGACCATGTTCTTGTTTTATTTCATTTATCAATAGTTGGTCACTATTTTGTTTTTCTTCAGGAATCGGTGGTTTTGGTCTCGTTTAATGCCACAGTCTTCATACTCCCCTGTCAAGGGACTATATCTTTATGGAGGAGTAGGCACTGGGAAAACTATGTTGATGGACCTCTTCTTTGATCAATTGTAAGTTTCGTTAGCATATTTAATTTGGTAACTTATTATATATCATGCTGTTAGTTAGAATAATGGAGATAAAATTTTATTCGACTTAAAATATGGGTATATTGTCCACATAATATATGGTATCAGTATGTATAAACCTGTGATATTCTTACTCATCATTGCCTGCTATGCCAACTGCTCGCTCTTGCTGATTTCTTTCCTATGTTCTATTTCCACTTTTTCAGATCCTGCAATTGGAGGAAGAAAAGGATCCATTTTCATGACTTCATGTTGAATGTCCACAGTCGCTTGCAGGTGAGAATATGTATCATTGTACATTTCTCCTAGTAGAAGAAGTTAATGATTAAGTAAGAAAACATCTCACATTGCAGACAAGACTTAATAATGAATATAGTAATTGAGTTGTTTAAATTCAACAACTTCAGTTTTGGTCAGTATTTTTATCTTTCTTAATAGAAATGGGAATCTGTATGATATTTCAACCATGGAGTTATTGATAGGGTCAGTGTCAATTATCTGGATGAACATATTTGTCAGGTTGCAACCTTGTTTATGCGTATTTATTTATGCACTCATGTGCTTATGTCTATGTACTTAATTAGACATTAGATTCTCTCATTTTCAAGCTATCACTTGTAGTTGGAATTTTATGACAAAATCTCATTCTGTCCTTGCTGATTTTGCATTGCACTTACTGATAAACAGATGCTTATGTGAGTTTATGACACTGATTAACTCTTGCAGAGGCACAAGGGTGTTGCAGATCCACTTGAAGTTGTAGCAGGAGAGATATCTGATGAGGCGGTTTTATTGTGTCTAGATGAATTTATGGTACAGCGTTTATAGTACCGTTAGTTTTCCTCACAAAAGGGGAAAAAGAATTATTGAATTATCATTTATTATTCTGATTTAACATTCAAATCAATTGCTTTATATTTCTGCAGCCAATTTTGATTTCCAATTTTGTGGTCTTTTGTAGGTGACTGATGTTGCTGATGCATTAATACTGAACCGTCTTTTTGGACATTTATTTAGCAATGGCATTGTAAGTAAATGTATCTCATTGTAATCGTAATTATGTTGAGTTGGCACTCATTTTCGGTTGAAAATTAACATGAAAATTAATTGCATGGACTCTGATGGGAGGAAAGTGCAGATACTTGTTTCAACTTCAAATCGTGCTCCGGACAATCTCTATGAAGGTGGATTGCAGAGGGATCTTTTTCTACCCTTCATTGCCACTTTGAAGGTATGGGTGGAGACATCTTCTTAATGTAGTGAATTGGGGGGTTGGGGTCGTTCTGTGGGTGGTGAGTGAAGTTTTATGACCTGTTTGGAATTTATTAAAAACTCTGGAGCTTATGTTTCTGTAGGAAAGATGTGTTGTTCATGAAATTGGTTCAGCAGTAGACTATCGGAAACTGACCTCGGTATGATATAAATCGTTCTGGTGTAGATTCACTGAAATTTCATTTCTGCAATTCTAGCCTGAAATTATCATTTTCTAATTTCCGATGCTCAGGCAGAAGAAGGTTTCTACTTCATTGGCAAAGATTTGTCAGGCCTCCTAAAACAAAATTTTCAGCAATTGATTGGTGAACATGTTGCTAGGTCACAAGTGGTTGAAGTAGTTATGGGTAGGAAATTGCAGGTATGTGCTAGAGTACTAGATTGTATTCAATGTAGGGTACATTACTTGATTGATAAGCTTTTCTTTTTTCTTTCTTGTGACCAGGTTCCTCTTGGTGCTAATGGATGTGCTTATTTCCCGTTTGAGGAACTTTGTGACAAACCTCTTGGGGCTGCAGACTACTTTGGATTGTTCAGTAAGTGATATTCAAGCAATGTTGACGTCTAAACTGTTTTTCTTGTTTCGAGTCTCAACTAGTTAGGATAAGGATATCTTTAATATGAGTTTGGTACTTTAGATTAGAAAAATAATTTATAGTTATTTCTACAGTAACCAAGCATTGAGTACCAATAACTGGACATGAAAAAGTGTGATTTGTTACCTTCACTGTGTTTCTCCTGCATAAACAAAAGAAATAGTATTCATTTTACTTTAAAAGTAGGTCTCCTTTATGTATTTGACACACTATCATTTTGTTATAGGGAGGTTACCTTGGTTGGAGCAGCCTGAATTTGTTACCAATAACTGGACATGAAAAAGTGTGATTTGTTACCTTCACTGTGTTTCTCCTGCATAAACGAAAGAAATAGTATTCGTTTTACTTTAAAAGTAGGTCTCCTTTATGTATTTGACACACTATCATTTTGTCATAGGGAGGTTACCTTTGGAGCATCCTGAATTTGGATTTGTTATGTTAGTTCTTTTGATGGAAAATGTGTTAAGCGTCCCCTTTTGGTTAAAATTTTTTTTTTTTTTTTTCTGGATAGATCCTTTTTATGTTCCAATTATATTTCTTATACTATCTTCTTCCTTCAGAGAACTTTCATACCCTAGCTTTGGAAGGTGTTCCAAAATTTGGGCTCCACAACAGGACAGCAGCATATCGGTTTGTCACTTTAGTTGATGTATGCTCCATTGCTTCTTATAGCTTTGACTGTTTTTGGATCCCATAAGACTAACTTGTCTTTCTTGGTTATGGAAAAGTGTTAATCTCATTTATTTCTTTGTTCGCTTAGGATATTTATTGGTTTGGTTGTATATCGATTAATGTAAATGCTTGCAGAGAAGTATTCTGTGTAGAGGAATGATTCTGTTTATCTTGAATGAATTGCTATCTAGCAGTCATATTGGGAGTGTAAAATTTTAATGATGAATGAAGTATATGATAGATCTGTTAGCCTTAATCTTGATTCTTCAATGTTATAAAGCGTATGGTTTAGTTTAGAGATATGGTAATCTATGTCGTTTCGACTTTTTATTTTTCTTGAAGTACCCGTGTGCAACACATATTCGGACATAGGTATGAGGATATGATCCTCCAAGGAAATACATGGAAAAACTTAGAAAAAATTGAACATACCCGTATCCGACACTCACACCTGAGTCCGAGTAACATAGATAGTTAACTGTTTGCGTCTATAATGCTACAGGAGCACCATTTAAGAGCTCATAATTGGGAATGCTCTGTTCTTTTTTCTTTTCTATTTTGTTGTGATGAAAAACTATATCTGCTCCGCTTACATTTTTATTTTCTTTGTTGCAGGTAATGTATGAGAACAGGGGCAGACTGTTGTGTACTGCTGAGGGCAGTCCACAAGAACTTTTTGAAAATATCGTGACAGTTTCAGATGCCCAGCAAATGGCCCCTAGAACCTCCTCGAGGTCAAGGAGAAATGATGATTCAGACCTTTGTGTGGATAATGAATTGGGATTTGCAAAGGACCGCACCGTTAGTAGGTACAAATGCTAACCTTCACATGTAAACTTTTTCTATATGACATGTTTCTGAACTCTTTCTTTGCTATGTTGCTCGACTCTTTATTTTTCTTAAAGTATTCGTGTCTGACGCATATCCGAACATGGGTATGGAGATATGATCTTCCAAGGACTCTCCAAATACTTGGAAATCATGAAAAAAATTGAACATACCCGTGTCGGACACATACTCGTATACGACACTCACACCCGAGTCCGAGTAACATAGTTTCTTTGTACCAGTTTCATTAGTTTTCACTACAACCAAACACCAATTGATTCACATACCATCAAATTTTCCCAGCTATGATCTTTAGGCTTATGCATTCATTTAAGTTAGTGGTAGAAAATGGCAGCGCATGAGCATGAAGGTGCTTATAATTTGTTCCCCCACGGTAATAGCTTTTGGCATTATTCATCAAAATGACATGCACGATATTATTTCTTATCATTTTCTCCTTGGAGCATGTCAAAACTTATTTAGTGAGAGTTAGTTCTTAGGAGACGATAATGACTTGACTCGTCTGTTTCACCCTCTTGGATGAGATGTTGAATCTGAGGTTTACAGCTTTCAATTTTGATTTGCACGTTAGGCTTGTCTGTTTGTCAAATTCTATGTTATCCGGATTCGGGAGATATGGGTATGTGTCAAACATAGGTATGGTTAATTTTTTTCTGAGTTTTTTCATATATTTGGAGGATCATATTTTTATAACTATGTCCAAATATGTATCGGACGTAAGTGTCTGACACGAGTATTTTAAGGAAAATGAAAAATCCGGATAACATTAAATAGGTCAAATTAGTAACTTTCTTGATTTTGCCCTTGTAGCTGTTTCCTTAAACTAGAAAGTATCTGTACAGCTTCGAATGCTTCTTGTAATTAGCCAGGATGACATTCATTTATTTTCTGAAATACTGACTCAGAAAAAACTAAATGACGCAGACTAACAGAAATGAACAGCAAAGAATACCTTGAACAGCATGCTGAGGAGAGGCAGCTTTCTCAAGAATTTGCCAACGTAGATGCCGCACAAGTATAAAGCATAAAACGAAGATTCATAATCCACCCTCGGTGGCTTTGGTGACAAATTGATCAGAGTACTTCTTTGGGTATGATATTTATTACGTTTGAATAAGAAAAAGATATGAAATTTGTGATGTTCTATGTTACCCGGACTTTTTAATTTTTTTTAAAAGCATTTGTGTTCGATATATATTCGGATATGAATGAGGTATGATCTTTTAAATATATAAAAAAAACTTTAAAAAATTTAAATATATTCGTATCTAATATATACTCGTATTCAATATTTATCCGCTTTCAGGCAACATATAGAAATACCAAATTGTTGAGGAATTGTTGTAAATAATCCTTTAGAAAAATACCAATAAAGCAATCCCAAGAGCTATACATTGGCGCCTTTGAATGCTTTTTCTTGATTTGTCTGCTTTTCTTTGGATAACTTTAAAATGATTTCTTGAATCATCAAAATGTATTGAGCTTCTTACGCCAAACATGGGATCAAATCAGAACAAATTGCTAAAGGGACATTTCAAGTCATTCTTATTAGTTACTATCTTTTTAAAGAATTATTTTTATGGTTTTTACCATTTCTTAAGCTTGACAGCTTCTTATATGTATAGAAAGTTTTCTTTTTATTTCTTACTTTTACCTAATTAAAAAAAAAAAAAAATCACTTATCATTTCAAAAAAAAAAAACCACTCACCATTATCACTTATATTTTAAGTCCACATGTTACAGTAATAGATATACTTTATAGATGCTTTTGTTTTTTTAATAAAAATGAATAAAAAATAAAACATAAAATATTAAAGATAAATAATAATAAAAAAACAAATGCATTTATCAGATAGAATCTAAATAAATAATATTGATAAAAAGGCAATGTAAGAAATCGTACTCTACCATACAAGATCTCATTATTTTCAGACATTGTTCGCGAAGTAACAATCTCAATCATATATATATATATATATATATATATATATATATATATAATTTACTTAATCGATATCTATAGACATTGGTTAAGAATTATTTTTTTATATTTTAAAAAAATATTTTGCATTTAATATATTATTTTTATTAAATTCAAAAAAATAAAGCATTAATTATATTTTTATTTTTATATATATCACTTTAATTAGTATCAATAACATAACATTATATATATATATATATATATATATATATATATAATATTATATAAGGTAAATGTTTATCTAATAAGTTTTGCTTACATAGATGACAATGAATGTATAATGGGCGATTTGATGATTTGATAGCAAAGGCAATAAAAAATCTAATATATAATATTATTTTCAGGTAGGATATTAGTTAATATTTTAAAATTTAATGTTGGTTCATTAGAATTGTATAAATCGATACATGGATGACAATCTATTTTCATGGCATATAAAATGATTTTAAAAAATTAATTATTTATCAAATAAACTTATTTATTTAATAAATTATATTTTATTTTAAAATTACAGTAATTAAGTTTATCCTTTAGTTATTTATCGTGATTGTTGTTATTGTTATTTTAGGTTTAAACAATAACCGAAGTACATGCCTGAATCTCATCAATCACATGTGTGCTGCGTAGATTTGCTCATGGGTCAGGTCGGGTTGCCGTCCATAATTTTTTTCTTCCTTACCTAGATCCGGGTCAGCCGATTTACTGTTTATTAAAATAATAAAAAATAAAAAAATTATATTAATATTTATAATTAAATTTAAATAAAAAATTATTTTTTTAATAGGTAAACAATGATCCAGCCTGATCCGGATCACAAAATATCATGCTCAGACCCGATTCAATACAGATCGAATCTTTTGGACGGGCTGCCCGGCCATGAGCAAGTCGCTTGCTGGCTGCATTAAGTCGTATATGTTTTGCCAATATTTTCAACCTAAACCAAATTAACCAATTATAAACCTGCAGGAAAATAAAGAGATAGTACTTTGTTCATATTACTGGATTAACAAAACATTAGCATATGAGTTGAGATTATGCCATTATGGTTTATCCCATGGCCATGGTTGAGGCTGATTACAACCAGAACCCCTTTTGTGGAAGCAGTAATGTCAGACCCCCCCAAATGATGTGCAAATGGCAGCCATGGCTCAACAGAAAACTTACATAATGCAGCCTCCCTCGGCCATGGTTGGCTATGATTCAACCAACTCTTCTGTTGAGGCTGATTACAACCAGGATCCCTTTTGTGGTGCAAAAGCCTATGTAATAATTTTTTCGTAAGTATGATATGAAAGAGGATGTGATTTGATTTTATTGGTTGAACCCATCACATATTTTTCGTAAGTACGATTAATTTTATTGATTTGAATCATCGCTGATGTGGTGAGAAAGATCTATGTAATAATTTTTCCCTGTTGAGAGCATTGAGTGATTGCAAGAGCCCAAAGGGCCGAAATAATACAAATAAATAAATGAAAAAAAAAAAAAAAGATTGGGTTTTCCTTTCAAATAATTGGAATCTGTAAGGTGGTGCTCTGGCCAACATAGAAACTCAACTGAGATGCAAGCAGATCAATGTAGTTTATAAGTTATAACAGAAAGAAAAAACGTTCTGACAGTTGATTTACACATCAAATATGCGTCGAACATTTAGACCAACCATTTAATGCAACTCTTGCATTAAGCAAACAAACCATATATAATTTTACCCTAACTAGGACATTTTAAGTGCTCCATTTTACTTGCAAAACAGTATCCTGCATAGAAAACAAACTTCCCAAGCCTGTATGTTGTATCATTCTAAAGGTTGCCTTCATTTTTTTCTCACTGCATTTACCAACAAAGAAAATATAGCTAGTGAGTAGAGACCATATCAACGCTGGAATGATACAGAATACGAGCCAGTGTTTGGATCTTTGACAGCTTTGAAGTTGTCGACACTCATCCCAAATCGACCGAGAACAGAGTTACCCAATTCTTTTAGCTTTCCTGCTCAGAGGAATGCATATTTATATATGGTTAGTGATGCATAAATGAAGCATGCAGAAAGATGAAAAGAGTTAAATATGGTCCCATATGCTAGCTACAACAATTCCACCGAGGATCTAAATTGCTAGTTCAACATTAATTTATAACATGAATATACAGCACCATCAAATAAAGTTTAAGCTCAATATTCTCCCCATTTCTATGATAACCGACATTAATTGATGAAATAGCGAACATAAGTTGAAAGAACATATCAAGTTCCCTTCGACAATTGCTCAGAGAAAATATCGGTGACTAGAATCAAGTGCCAAACTGCTTGCATTAGGTTTCAAAGCCTACAATGAAATGCAAGATCCGAATAGTATTCAATGACCGGTATGCATCATATTCAGATTGCACATAGCTAAAGTCAATCATTTGACATGGGCACTTCAAGTCCATGCTATTCAATTAGAGATGGAAACCAATAGCCAATAAATCAGATGCTTATTTCCATTTGCATTTAGTAGTAGAAAATAAAAAAAATGTAAATTTGTTTAGGCGAGTACTTGGAAACATGAAGTTAATACCACATACTAAATACCTACGAATTTGACAGTAAATATTTTTGCACGCCTTAGATACATTCATTAGCATAATAATTCAATGAACGAATCCAAATACAAACCATAAAATCCATAATTTTAACACAACCTTGAACAATGTAATGAATAATGATAAGAGATTCAGTAAAATGCCAGTTTCCCTCCCTCTTCTCTTCATAATACGTTTCTGGGATATAATAATGTAGAGCAGTAAAGCATCCATAAAATACTATGTTACTCGGAGTCGGATGTGAGTGTCGGACACGGACATATGTCCGACACGGGTATGTTCAATTTTTTCTAAGATTTCCATTTATTTGGACGGTCCTTGAAAGATCATATACCCATACCCATGTTTGGATATGCATCAGATACGAATATCGAATACGTGTACTTCAAGAAAAATGAAGAGTCAAAGCATTAAAGCATCCATAAAATAGTCGAGGCAAAACGAAGATTATGATCCCATATGGTAAATATCAAGAAAATTGATTTTACCTTGTTCAAGAATGCAATTAATGAGATTTGATCTTTGAGTTCAAAACTGCAAAAAAGAAAGAAAAAAAATGCAGATTTCAAGCTTACCAATCATCTCCTCTTTCATCTTTTCTCTTTTTTCTGCAGCCAGTGGTTCCAAGCGACGAATGGCCTTCCTAGCCTGGTCATTTGAAGGATCCAATTCCAATATCTTCTTCATATCTGTAAAAAAAAAAAAAAAATTAGAACAATAATTTCAGCAATAAAGAAATTACAAACATATATAATGCTGACACCTAAATCCAATCATCAAGATAGAGCAATGGATACATTTTCACAAACACCATGAAATAAATAAATATTTCTAACCTTTTGGATTATATAAAAGAAACAACAATAAAATCAAATGTACTTACCAGAAATTGCCTCTTCAAAGTGTTCAAGCTTTTCATGAGCTTCTCCTCGTCTAACAAGAGCTTTTATATAAGAAGGATTAAGTTCCAATGCTTTTGTGCATTCCTTGATGGTTTCCTCATATCTCCCCTAAAAATGTGCATTTTTTAACATTAAAAAGAAGTTCAAAGGAAAACAATGAATAACTTTATTCAACTTTAAGAAGTAATAAAAAAAAATTGAAGAAAAAGTACCAGCTTCAAAAAGCAAGCAGCGCGATTCGAATGACAAATGGAACGAATTTCAACGGCAGTGGGCATGTCCGCCATAGCTTGCAAAGCAATCTCGTACTGTAGCAATGCTTCTTCATATTGCCCTTTTCCAAACAACTTATTTCCTTCCATTTTCGCATCATTTGCTTGTGCCAAAGCTTTCTGGAAACAGAAAATATTTTTTAATTATCTATTTTATTTCATTTTAATGATTAATTAAGCAAAAAAAGGCCCAGAAAGAAGAGAGAACCTCTTTCAATTCCTCGTCGTTTAAGGCATCCTGATAAGAATCGAGACCTTTCTGTCCGGGTGGTTGTTGATCGTGGGCGTGGTCGTCTTCTTCGTTGTCGCTGACGTCACGTTCGCTTGCTGTTTCAAATCCATCGGAGGCAGCATCTCCTCCGTTCACATTAGATGATGCGGCGGCGGCGGCGGCAGAATCCGACGTCGTTTCGGTTGATGATGGAGTCGCTTTCATGACCTCTTCTTCCTCTTCTTGTTGTTGTTCATCAGTGGGGTGGGGTTCAATCAGCACCATATTTGGGTTTAGGATCAACGAATCTAAAACAGCCTTACTCTTCAAGTAAACAAACTGTTGATTTTATATTTCGCCGAGATAAAGAAGAAAGGAGATCAATTGTTTGTCTAAGACAAGGGTTTTTTTTTTATTTTTTTTATTTTAAAGTCAGCTTCCGGAAAGCTCCTCAACGGCATCGTTTGGCGTTCGCGAGTCTTGTAAAGAAAACTGATTGGGCTTTCCTTGGACTGGGCTTTGGAATCTGAAATAAAGAATACCGCTAAAATTTGGAGCATCTAACATCTTATTTCCATGCCTACCCAATGGACTCTTTTATAGAGTGGTAAAATGGATTCATTATGGAATACCCACAAGTATTAGTTCAATTGGTAAAACGAGTTTTTTTTTTTTTTTTGTTGAAAATATACTACTTACGATTATTGTATTAGAATTAATCAATTATAATTTTGAATTTTGTAAAATGCATCAAAATATTATGTAGAATACATATATTTTAAGTGGTAGATTCATACATAATTTTGTGTTGTGATTAGATAATTGCATGGTTGTAGTAAAAAAAATTGCATGTAAAATGCTTTTTTTTAGTCAGGGTTTACCATGTTGATGTTTAAGAATGCGTTTTTATGGGGAAAAAAAAAAGATGGATTTTGTCATTATACTATGAATCAATATTTAATATTTTAATTTATATAAATTTCGTTAAATTTTACCACTATATTTTTAATTTCATTAAATTTCACTTCTGTACTTTTATTTATTTATTGTCCATGAAATAATGAAAATAATTTGTTATTCTAATTTCATTACTTTTTGCCCAAAAATCGATGAAATTAAAAGTACAACATAAAATTTATAATTTGTATTAACAAAATATCCCGTGAAATATTCTGATTTCGTTACTTTTTATCTGGTAATCAATATTAACGTAAAGTATAATGACAAAATGCACCTTTATCCAAAAAAATCTTATGTTTTTTTAATTGTGTATTTGATCTCGAATTATAAATAAGATGTAATCTTTTTTACTTTCAGAAGATGTCCTTTTCGAGAAATTAAACCAAAAAGAATTAAGAGACATATAAAAACATGTTGAATTATTGACAATCAATTATTCAACATACTAATGAGTGAGGACAGTTTGGATGATGCATATATGGCAATGGCAGCATAGCACTCTTTTCGAAACAACAGACGCAATGCGACAAAGAAGAAATGAGCGACCATGGGCCATGGCTGATCTGCAATGCACCCCATTAACAAAGCATAATTTAAAATAATATCATTTGCTTTCACGAATTGGGATTTGCTAACCTTTCACCCACTTAGCCATCGACATGCAATCAAGCTCTATTTTCTAAGTTCATGAATTTGTCGAGTTTGACTTCATTTCTTATGCCATAGGAAGACTCCAACTCAATTGGACCTTGTAATTTGTAATAGCAAATTTAATCTGATGTTGATTGAAATTGATTTTAAGCGAATCAATCAGCTGTAAGAGGGTCATGAATCATGATTCATGATAATAAACCACACGTCTTCTTTTGCTGACTCAGACATATGATATTCAATTTTTTTATTTTTTAAAAATATTCATCTTTGATATTTGATTTTGACATATATTTAGATATGAATACGGAGTATAATCTTTCAAATATATAAAAAAAATTAAGTATATTTATATCGAACACATACCCATATATATTTAACACACACTCCAAATTCGAATAACATAAGGTTTCAAATTCCTCTTCATACCTTGGGCTAGAGTGATGTTTTAAACCTCATAATTAATTTTCCCTTCAAAAATGCCATCAAAAATTAAGACGAAAAAATTTGAGCTAACACTTGGGATTCCACCTTTGTGTAAAAGCAAAGAGAAATTTTAAATGTTAGAAGCAGGGTTTTCAGTTCATCTTAATCTTGCGATTATATGTATGCACCCTTTTTTAAGTTCTGAAACGTTTAACAAACAGTATAAAAAATTAATTCATTAAGGGAGGGGAGCTTCGCAGCAGCCATGCATACTTCTCTCTTTCAAAAAGAAGGTTAATTTGCAGTTAAAATTTTCCTCACATAAACACACATGATATGATAATAACCACTCTGCTAACTGTATATGAAACAAAGAGTGCTGACAGAAAAATCAGCACATTTTTCTCAATGACAACAATATATACACATTATCTTATAATGTTTAGAAATTACAATCGATAGGAATAAGGAAACCCAGGTTTTACAATTATGCAGTGCCTTCAACCAGTTTATTCAATTTCTTGGTCCTCAACCTCTCAGCATAAACCTCACTCCCTTGGCATTCATACCTGCATTTAAGAGGCATGATAAATTCAATTCAGCCACCAAAAATGGAAGAAATCACCATGTGCCACCTTTTCTCTTGACAATAACCGATTTACATATACTTACTTGGGTAGTAAAGATAACAAAGGGCTCAGGCTTTCTGCAAGTTTAACAGCTTCTTCCTCAGTATTCACTATTTGATTGAAGCAAAAGTATCTTCCAATCGTAGACGAATCTTCAAAAGCTCGAATATGAACGTCAGCTAAAAAGCTCACATCAACAACAGCTAGAACTCCATTTTCAAACATTTCAGCAGCTCCTATTTCAGATAGTAGTAATTAGATACCAATTGCAGACTAAATATTATGATATTGTTTCAGATGGAGTAATTAGCTGATATGCATATTTTATATACCTTTAAGATAGGACATGGTTGAACAAGGATTTTGTTGTGCAACGCCAGGGCCGAGAACTAGTCCAGCATTGACAGAAACCATGTTAAGCATTCGATCCATGGCAAGAGCCCAAGCAGCCTGCTCGGAGAGTGTTTTAGCAAGGGCATACCACAACTGCACATCAAAGAAGAGATCAAATTATAAGAGCCAAAATTATGTAACATTTATGTATGCAATAACTTGGCTACTCAATAGGAGCTGGGAAAAATATGGATTCAAGGGCTTACTACTAAACCATTCTTTAAGATTAATATTTGGGTAAATAAGTACCCCAAATGAATTGGTATATTTTAACCTCTTATTTGGTGGCATGGTGCATGCATGATGATCAGTTTTTCTTCGTTTTGGCAATTAAGAAGGAAAAAAAAAAATACTACGTTGTTGCCCTTGAAATAGAATTTTAAGCTGCAAAAAGACGAAGAATTTAAAGAGCTAGCTTTATTGACAAATTAAAAAAGAAAAAAAAGAAAATCTGAAAGTTTCACGTCGTTGTGCTAGCATCAGATTAAGGTAGCTCTACCAAACTAACAATATCACGATTTACCTATTGGCTATTGCCTAACCACCACCCTGTAGTCTGTACAAGTTAATGTGAAAGGCCAAGATGATATCACGACCCAGTTAAAGAATCTTAGATTTGTTTATTGACAAATTAACCTTGAATTCTAATATTTATCTCTGTGGATGACATTTCTTTCATTGAGATTGTCATAGTTTTACTTTTCTTTTTCTTTTCTTTTCTTTTTTTTTTTTTTAATTTATGATAAAATAATCTATTATATTTAGAATTTTTTTTCCCAGAAATACAGTGAAATTAAGGAACCTAGTCAGTCAGTTTACATGCAATTTCTAGAGAGTATTTATAATTAGGATTAGTAAGATGATCAGCTAGTCAGATGTAACAGGACACCTCCATAGACAAATTCTTTGATTAAACACTGAAAAATAAATGAAGACTACTTTGTACTTTGAAAACAAAGAGATGTAAAGATGAAAACCTTCATTTTCCGGCAGAAATCTTGATCACTCCAACACCTCTCATCTACATCTTTCTGTGAACAAATATTCTCTCTCCAAATAGCTGCAGTTAAGGAAGAAGTGAACACAATCTTCTGCATGCTATCTGTTTGTGCACATGCCTCCACTACATTGATTGCTCCCCTCACTTCCAAATCCACAATTATATCCTGCGGCGCCCATAAACCAGGGAATTGTTAATTAATTCCAGGCAGGGTAACAAAATATGGGAATTCTGAAAAGTTTTGATTTTGACTTACATCATAACCATCTGGACTGTCTAAACAACAGAACAAAGCAGAGCAACCCTTCAAAGCAACAAGAATGCTATGGTAATCAAGAATATCCACACTAAAAACTGATAATCTCTCCTCCACTCTTTCCATTTCCTTAATTTTCTTCTCAATCTCTGTCTCTGATCCTGCAACAATCCCAAAACAGAAAAAAGAAAAGAAGCTTCAAAACAAAAAGAAAGAAGTCCCAAGAACAAGAAAGATACCAAGAGGAAAAAGAAGAAGAAGAAAGATGAAAAAAAATTACCCTTTTTCTGAAGAGCTGCATGAACTGTGTAACCTCTACTCAAAAGTCCTTTGAGAATCCAAAAACCCACATAGGTTGATGCATCAAGAACACAAACTGTTGGCTTTTCGTGATCCATTGTTGTTTTTTTTTGTTTTTTTTGTTGTTGCTCAAAGTAGTTTGTTTCTCCTTTTACTTCCTTAATTTCCTCTTTTTTTATCTCTTTGCTTCTTGTAATCAACTTCCTTATATACAAGTTAAAAGAGAATTTGAAGGTGAGATGAGTTCTTAAACGAGGACGAGTTGGTGAACTATTTTGCAACACGTTCCCATCTACTCTCCGTCTAAGTACTCTTCCGGCTTCTTTTTTTTATTTGTAAAATTATGGCATCTACTTACAGTGGATTTTTAAATTTTATAAATGAATTAATTGTGTGATATATATCTTTTAAAAATAATAAAAAAAATAAATAAAACATGTAAAAACTTCTTAATAAATATATAAAAAATGAATTCTTTTTATTTTTTATAATATCAATTTACACTTTCACGTAACGAGTTAAAAATATCAATTCGGTTAAAAAAATAATAAAATGTAATATATACATTTATCTTTTTATAAATTAACATTGGATCACATTTTTAAGCTATATTTGTCGCAATTAGATACTTAAAAGAAAGTTTTTTTTTTCTTCCTAATATTATAAAACATCAAATGGAAGAAAAGCTAAAAGAATAGCATGTGATGTAAATGATATAAAAAATAATTAAATATGATAAAATTTAAAAAAAATAACATGAATATAGTACGAATATATGAATGTGTTAACATTTATATAACATAAATTATTAACGTATTATATAAAATATATAATAATTTAAATACGTAAAAAAATACAAATATGATATAAATACATGAATTACCGGATAATAAGTCAAAAGTGTGTTGAGTGAAATTCAACGAAAAAAAAACAATTTTTTTTCCACCGATGTAAAGCAAATCCAAAATGTTTTGAGAGCTAAAATTATTGAAATGAGGTAAATGTGGCCTTCTAGTGACGGAAAACATGGGGTTAGGCAACTTGAAAATTGGTTTTCTGTATCATGCATAATATTAAACACTACACAATTACATGATATGAATATAATAAAAAAAAATTCTAGAACATGACACGACAAAAAATTCGAACACGACACAAATATATGAATATGTCAAAATTTATATAACATAAACTATTAACACATCAAAATGTACACAAATATAAAACACTTTAAACACGAACACAATAAAAATACACGAATTATCAAATCTTCCTATCAAGAAGAAACATTAATCATTTTATTGACGATAGAATTCAGGTAAAGTTCTTTAAATCAGATTCGTGAAAAATTTTCATTTAAAATATTAAATAAAAACTTAAAATCGATAAATTGAAAAAAAAAAAAAAACCTTATTTTGTATATTGAGTACACAAAATTTAAATTAATTTGATGTTTTAGTTAAGCATAAGCATCTTTATTAAAAAGGGAACCACTTCAAAAAAAAATCAAATTATATATATGGGAAAAATTATATATACTCATCTAATATATTGATTTCATACAATCACATAATATATAATTTTTCAAAATTCTATTATAGTTTATAAAAATTTTAATATTTTTCTCTTAAGCCCCTAAAATAAAAAGTGAGTGTATAAAATAAGTGTATGAGATGAGTGCATGTAAACTTGCTCACGGGCCGGCAACCCGCTCGGCCCGGTCCAGATCACAATTCACCTAATAAAAAAATAATATTTTTTAAATTTAATTATAAAAATATATAAAAAAAATTTAATTTTTTTAATATGTATGAATAGTAAATATGGGCCGGGCCAAAAAAATTGGGCCGTGGCCCGACCCGGCCTATGAGCACCTCTAAGTGCATGTAATATATATGCTATGTTTACATAATTGTTTAAATATTGTTAATTTTATCATGAGAAAAGTATATATGCCCTGTCCGGTTTGATAGAAATATAATTACCCATTTAATTTGAAACACACCCTCTTAACCTCGTGAAATTTGGTGAAAAAAGACACTAACCCCTCTTAGATGTTATTTACTATGTTAATTTTAGAAAAGATAAATATACCCTTTATTAATGATTAATCATTTTTGTATTTTCTTTCTTTCTTTCTTTTACTCGAGACTTTATTAACTATAAAATAGTGAGAATTTAATTAATTTTGAAATTATCTTTAATTATTATAAAATAGAATTCTAATTAAGTTATATTCGAATTTAAGTACACGCTAAATATGTTAAACTTATTTTTAATTCAATTATATATTAACTTTCAGATTAATTTATTAAATTATCTTTATTTAAAATAAATTAATTATCATTATTTAAAAAAATTTAGTGATGAAGAAATTGATTAAAACGAAAAAAAGAAAAAGGAAAAGAAGGAGAAGAAAAAAATAGGAAAATATAATTATCATACTTGAGATTTTATTGAAAATAAATTTACTCTTAATAGTTTGAGAAATATATTTTATCTTTCTTGAAAAAATAATTAATGTTAGGATTCTATTAATCAAACTAATATTTTTTTTAATTTTACTTTAAATATAAAAAATACCATAATTTTGTATTTTTGTATTTTTGTATTTTTGTATTTTTTTCATTTTTCATTTCTTTTTAATTAATTTATTTTTCATTAAAGTATTTCTTTAAAAATGATAATTAATTTATTTTAAATAAAAATAAAATAATAGAATTATCTCAAAGTTAATATATAAGTGAATTAAAGATAAATCTAAAATTTCTAACATGTACTTAAATTAGAATATAACTTAATTAGAATTTAATTTGATAATAATTAAAGATGATCTTAAAACTAATTAAATGCTCATTATTTTATAGTTTAAAAAAGCATTTACTAAAAGAAATAGTGAATAGAAAAAAAATCAATAGAGAAATAAATTATTAATAATTAATAAAAAATATATATATTTTTTAAATTTAAAGTTATTTAGTAAATAACTTTTCATTGAATTAGTATATTTGGGATAAGAAGGTGTTTTTTAAACTAAAAAAATTAATATATTTCCTATCAAACCTTTAAGAG
This sequence comes from Fremontodendron californicum, assembly GCA_030761205.1. Taxonomy (NCBI): domain Eukaryota; kingdom Viridiplantae; phylum Streptophyta; class Magnoliopsida; order Malvales; family Malvaceae; genus Fremontodendron; species Fremontodendron californicum. The sequence continues at coordinate 7,844,218 of JAULJL010000006.1, forward strand.
CAAATGTATTTTACTCTTTATCATTGAATTCTATGAACCTAATGAAAATAGGTGGGTGCCAAATGCCATCCCTTCAACTCATGAATTAAGAATTCTCGCAACAATAAGTCTACTCAACATAGATGAGAAGTTAATGAATTTTTTTTTGAAGAAATCTTTCAAAAAAATTATCAACTAATTTGATAGGTTCCTTATTAAACCATGGTATTTGATTCAACAAATACATTATTATGATATATTCTTTCATATGTATGATGCAATTCAATCTGTGTTTTTCAAATTTATAATTTTTTTTAATTGAAATTCAAAATGAAAATAAAATAAATGAAATATGAAAGAATATAAAAAATGTAATAAATATATACATATATATAATATAAATAAAAATATATAAATATAAAGAATATGTGCATTTAGAATTGGAATTTGGTAGAGAATTGTTGCAATCAGAGTGTGGGGCAAAGGGAATTGGCAAGTGGCAAATTCAGATAATTTATATATTTTTTTGTGTTTGTATTATTTTTACATGTAATAATCATGTTTAAAGTATTATATGTTTATATAAATTTTAACATGTTAATAATTTATTTTATATAAATTTTAACACATTCATATATTTAGATTATATTCGTGTTACTTTTTATTTCATATCAAATTTTAATATTTTTTATATTATACTTATGTCATTTAAAGGTGTCGTGTTTAAACTTGTTAGATCTAGCAAATGGCAATGGGTGGAAATGCCATGGTTGGATGTGGTGTGCGAAATGACAAAAGATACGCTTTGCATCCCAATCCCAATCCCATCAACAATAGAATAGAAGAAGGATAGCCCCACACTCACAAATCACAATTTAAAGCACATACTACGGACTTTCGAGTAGACCAAATTAATTGGCAATCCCAAAATTAAATGATTAACCCTTCACTAAATCTTTCCATTACTCTTTGACCTTAGGCCTTAGGCCTTAGGGGAGCTAATACCCACCACACACTTCAAATTCATAGGATTTATTTATTTATTTATTTATTTATTTATGTTGTAGCTTACATAGGCAGGCAGAAGATGAGGCATTGGTAGGTGGAAACCAACGAATATTTAATGTAACCTACAAGGAACCATTAATGTCGTAACAAGTAGCACTGCAGAAGCCATTGATGTCATAACAACTGCCCCCCGTCTATTTGGAGGTTTTTCCACTTTGGGCATCGGGAAAAAAGAAAGTTCTCGTCTTTTTCACAAACTCAAAAGAAAAAACAAGAAAAAGAAACTCCCAAATTTTAGTAACGGATTGCGTGGGGAATTTGCTAAAAACCTTTGGCTTCCATTTTGGTTTGGTCACCAAGCACCTGAGTTCTGTGTAGCTGCTATTTAAATTTTATTTTATTTTATATTAATCTTGTTATATTTACTGAGTAGGCAATCTACTATTTGCTTCATCGTGTAGTTTGACTTTGTTTCGTGTCTATTTCTGGGTATATCGATCAAGGGGTCAATTAACGAATATGGTCGTGCAACTAAGACTCTTTTAGGGCAAACCCCAACAAAACAAAACCTGATTGACACCCAAAACCAACTCTATTCTGTTCAACTTATCAGAAAACAAAACTTGACATTTAGTCTTATGATTGTTATGTCTTTTAAGTTACTCGGACTTTTCATTTTCCTTCACGTATTCATATCTAACATAAATTCATCGAATATGGATATGAAAATTTGATCTTAACATGTAATCAAATCTGACATTCAACTATGTGTTCAAGTATCATAGGCTGTCTCTTTATATAATTTAGATCTAAGATTTTAATCATACCCTTCCCCTCTCGAACTTTCTCAAAAATGGCCAATCCTTACCTCATTTGGAGCTGAATAAAACGATGAGAACTTTAGGACACCTCCCATCCTTTATGGCATTGAGGAATAACGTCTACTGATTGTTGAACAAACTTGATGGAACCTGAAAGAAAGGAGAGGAGATGAAGATAACAATTCACCATTAGAAAATGAAACAACAATAGGTTGACTATACTAAAATTTCAAAAGAAACATCAAATATTAGTATGAAGAACAACTTTGGCAGGTGTCTAGACAAATATAAAACTGAAATTCTTGAGTTTGAATCATTTCACAACTAGCTAACAGAAGGCATAATATGCTATGTTACTCGGACTCGGATGTGAGTGTCGGATATGGATATGTTTCCGACACGGGTATGTTCAGTTTTTTCTAAATTATTCCATGTATTTGGAGGGTTCTTGGAGGATCATATCCCCATACCCATGTCCGAATATGCGTCGGACACGGATGCTTCAAGAAAAATGAAGAGTCGGAGCAACATAGATTATATGTATTTGGCATGACCACCTGTGCATCTCCAGAAAGTAATGCATCCATGTGACATCAGGGAGAGAGATTACACTGACTTTTTTTTAGAAAAGATACAGTTTTATCTCTAATTAGATTTTGTCATAAAAAAAATAAAAAAAAACCGATATCAATATTTGAAACCTACCCATGCACATGGTCCAAGCGAGCACCATATGATGCAGTGTTGACAGTTATTCGGCACTTAAATAAAAGCAGATAGGTGTAAAACACATAAAAAGTTGAAACGAAGCCAGTGGATCTATAAAACAAACTGTTTAACCAACATTTCTCCACCATAAGAATGTTATCAAATGAATCTTCATAATCCAGTTATTTCGAGAAGATGGTCACTTTTATGTTTTATTGGGAATAAGGTATTTGAAAACTTTCATAAATATTTGAGACGAAGGACATTAATATTTAGCTATTCAAATCCCAAATTCTTGAAAAATTTGCGATTAGAATAATACTTCTTTTTCTTTCCAATTTGAAATATCCACGGAATTGACATCAATAGCTTCTTCGTTTTCCACCTTACAGCAGTGTCAAACCAGTTCCCACTCCAAAAAGCTATTTGCAGTTATGAGAATATTAGTCAGGAGCTTGAGAAGGCCTTATTGGTTATTTCCGAGTCTTAAACTTATGTTTCTTTAAGCTAAAGTTACAGATACTGATTTCAATTTAAGTTTTGTTTTAGAGTAGTATCATTTTCTGTTTTTCTAATTAAATGCCAGGGGTGTTTCTGTATTTTCCTGGTTTGCTACATATAGCAGATTCTGAGTCCACTTTTAACCGAATTAACCGACCGAAATTTAATTCGGTTCAGTTAATCGGTTAACCGAATAAAATTCGGTTCAGTTAACGGTTAAAGGTTTTGAAAAATTTCGGTTTTCGGTTAATTCGGTTCGGTTAAGCGAAAATAACCGAATTACACGAATTAACCGAAATTCTTCAAAACGACATTATTTTATGCGTTTAGATAATTTTTTTTTAAAAAATTAATTTATATATTAAAAAATTAAAAAATTATTTTTTTTTTTGATTGGTTGGACTTGGATGGATAATTTGGATACAAAATCATGTAAAAAAATTGGTTAGCAAAATAAATTTCTTATTTATTTCGGTTAATTCGGAAACCGACCGAATTAACCGAAATAATTTCGGTTCGGTTAATTAACCGAACTAACTATTCGGTTCGGTTAACGGTTAATAGAAAAATAATTTCGGTTAATTCGGTTATGGGTAATTCAGTTCGGTTATTAACCGAATTAACCGAATGAACACCCCTATGTCTAGGTGTTATTTCAAGTCAAGTTTGTTAGTTTTATTGGAGTAGGAATTGCTAGGAGTCTAACTGGCTCTTTTTTTTTTTTTTTAATTAAAGAATGTAATCTTTTTATTGATAGATACTGTTACTACAGAATTTCCAGCATTATTGCTTTCTTTTTTTATTCTGTGACATAATCAACTTTTGCTGTGATTTCAATGTTAGGGATCTCTTTTAGATTTGAATTCTTTTAAAAGAAATATTATTAACTTTTCTCTGTTTGCTTAACAAAATTCAAATCTAAAAGCGGCAATAATCCACGATCACCCAGCTGTCCTACGTCTTGCACCAAAAAAAAAAAAAAAGCTGTCCTACGTGACCCCTTCCGCAGCAAAAACATTAAAATTAGCCCCATAAGAACAAAGACCATAAACTTTCCATTGCATCACACTGCCACTAGTACCTCACTGATTATCACTGCATTACCACCACAAGAATACTGTAAAAACAGACCTATTTGTAGTTACAGGGCAGGCAGAAAGCAAGTGCATAAAACAAGAACATATACCATATTTCATTTTCTGAAAGTAAATGAAAGTATAAAAAGAATGTAATAGAAAACTAATCTTCGGTTCATTTTAAGTAGATAGTCAGAGTAGAGAAGGTTATGACTTATGACATACCTTCACATGATGAGGCATGATCTTGATATCAAAGGGTGCTTGAAGCCATGTCTCAGGTGAATATAACAAAAAGTTCTCAGGTTTACTAGTGTACACATCAGCATATTGATGGATGTGATAGGCAAAAGCAGATTTCTGACCTTTGTCAGTGAGGAAGGTGACCCCAAAAGATCTATTGAACATTCTCTTCATCATGCAGCATGCTTTCTGCCTCTCTTCATTTAGTTCATCCATAAGTAACTTGTATGCCTCACTTCTCTTACTATTGGTTATAGTTGCATGTAATTGCCCAAGCAGTTCCTGTAGTATATGAAATTTTGCCTGCACCAAAAGAAGATTTTTATAAGGATAAAGTAGAAATTCTATTGTAAAGTTGTCGCATTGCAGACAAAGCGATGAAACTTTGCAAATAATAAAACAGTCAACAGAAGTAGTACTGTACATTGTACTCCATTCAACTCAATCAATCTCTGAGTTGCCAAATAACTAAATAAGGAAGCCTACCCCTTTTCACCAATATCAAATCAATATTAGACAGTGAAATAAAAAGTTCCAAACATCCCAGAGGCAGAAATATATACTTGTTCAAATCGATAACTATCCTCGTTTTAGTATTTCATTCATCAATTAAACACAACCCAAAGACATGAAAAGTTTGTCTCATAACATGCCACAAACACACACAAAAGATAAAGATAAAAGCTCAAACTGTGACTTAGGATATAAATACAGCACTCCTCTAATGGCTGAAACCATTACTGTCTAATTCGTTTTATTAAAAGAGAAAACAAAAAAATGTTTAACATCAATGAAACCTTTGGTGTTTTGCCAGTTAATAATTTGGAAAAAAGTTATCAATCATCTAAATAGCATACCCCGTGTTTTGTATACCAATGTATTTAAAGAAAATCATGAACTGATCTAGAATAGCTTGTGATCTGTTTGGCCTGTTTCCACCTGTAAATACATAATCTTATTAATCGGGTATTACTTTATCTCTCTCTCTCTCTCTCTCTCTCTCCCCCCATTTATATTTGTGTTTTTAGTGGTTACAGTCCTTTGTTAGTTTATCTCAATAATAAAGCAGTTATATTTATTTATCATAGTAGAGTTTCTATAAATACCTCATTATTAGGTACTCTTTCCTTGTGGTTTTAACTCAAGCCTTTGTTCTTGTTTTGACTTTGATTGTTCATTTCCCTCTGTTCTGAATCAATCAGCTTCCCCTTAAGTTTCTGAACTGCATCACTAGCCTAGCATTTGGATTGGTCAGCTAAACTGTCAGTTCAAATTTAAGTCAAAACAACAGAAAATACAAGATCGTGGCATTAGTGAAAATGCCTTCCTCAATCAGCATGCTGGTTTTATACTTTCTGTGGCAAAGAAGTGATATGAAATATGTAGAAGTTGTCAAATAGAAATTGACTCTTAATTGCCTCCATTTAAGTATAAGATTAGTATTATTCACCAAGGTAAATCAGAGATATTTAATATGAAAACATGCAGAAAGGTTAAAACCAGATCCAAGTATGGGAGGAAAAGAATAAGGCAAGAGTATTGGTTTCTGACATAGCTATTAATTATATACTTGACCTGCTCGTAGAAATGTACAGGATAAAAAATTGTCGCAGACTTATTACTTAAATGAACTAAGGACTAGCTTTCCACTTTTTAGCTCAAATAACAATATATCATATGATATATGATTTTATTTATTGTCTTAAATAATAATATGTTGTTATAGTTATTGATGTCATCTTAAAATTTAACTATCTATGTAGGCTTTTGAGACCTAACCAAGTTGCCTCCAGCTTGAGACCGGGTTCAAATTTGAACCCAAATGAACTTGTTTAAAATAATGAACAGAGAAAAGTGAGCCTGAAAAGTATTAATTCTCTGCGAACTAAGTTCAAGATTGGAGAGATAGGCTAAAGTCATATCAGCAAAATGAAAACATCAAGTTTTAAGATTACTAGAGCTTCAGTTTCATTCTCTGCTTGTCTTGTTTTGGCTTGGCTTGGCTAGACTTAACTGAACACTACCCTTACATGTAGCCAAATTTTTAGCCTCAACAATGTCTAAGAACAACTTAACCTTATCCAAACAAAAGCAATATTCAACCCAAAAATGATCAATCATAAATGTTACTAGTTATTTTAAGCTACCATGACATTGTTCTAATTCCTTCTATCACTTTCACTAATGGTTTCAACCGACATATGTAAACTAAGGAAATCAGAAGGCCCATAATAGAAAACATTTTAGGAAAGTAAGCCTTAGAGTACTGCAAGCATTTAAAGACAAGGGATAAGAATGTAAAAGAAGGCATACTTCTAGTTCATGGATGATTGCAGCAGTCTGCCAAACAGCCTTTGAAGGGCCTCTCAAGTCACTAAATAGGTGATCACCAGAGTATAGTAAAATGTTCCCATCAGCAAGAACTTACCATAATCTAGTTACACATGGTTGAAGAAACTTGTAAAAGATCATATATAATGCTACTTGATCAGTAAATATGAAGCATAAAGTATGATATACCTCTGGGCCGTTCCACTTAGTAATTTGGAAAAAAGATTTCAGGGATCCATGGTAATATATTTTATTTTAAAGAAATTTATTTACTTTTTTAAAAGCTAGAGTATCCTTCTCCGTGTCATAGCAGCTGGAATTTTAGTTCCAGGAGACTGATCAACAAATACGATTTAGCAAAGCATGCAAATGCTTGACCAAGTGCAGAACAGATGCCAAGGGAGGAATAAAACTAAAACAAAAGGCAAGAACAAAGTAATGCAGCCAAGAAAATCAAAGTTTCTTATTCTTGCTTCTGCAGTTCTATTCTTAAGCAATTCATGGAACTTTCATCTTCAGGGGCGGAACTATTTTTTGAACCTCTGCACCCTAGATTTTAAAATCATCTGGTCAATTTTCTCTGTGAGATTGTAGGAATTCAGGTTTATGTTGGTTATTTACTTATTTATAAGCTAGTTTGAATGGGTATTCTAATTCTGGTAGGTTAAGAAATATTCTAAGGTCTCTTGTAATCATGTTTTACCTTTCCACTACAGAACTGAGAATTATTTTAGTTGCTCCATTCTTCCCTGGACACTCTTCTCACCTACTTGGCACCAGATAGCAAACTAATTCTTCAATTCAAACCAGTCTTTCTCATGATAATTTGATCTCCTATTTTATTTTCTCAACTACCATAAAACCTAAAATTCCCTTTGGTCTAACCCTAAGCCCACCAATGTCATGTAGGCAGATTAACTCCAAAGTCCAAATCCTTCCCTAAGCATAACTGTTCTTTTTCATCTTCTTTTGCCAAATTAATAAGTTATTCCTTAAGATAAACTCTAAAAGAAAAAAAGGGTTGCTAAATTAGTTCAATGTTGCTATCTCACATCATTGTAGCAGAAAAGAAAAATTAAAAAATCAATCACCTCCTTTACAAACCATGTAAAAGAAATAGGTAGAGAATTTAACAAGTTGAAGATACAACCCGGAATGGATGCTTAGAAGTGTAAAACTCTGGCTTATTGGCTTTTCGAATTACAACATCAAAAAGCTCCCTCCATGAATCTCTGTTACCCATAGAACCCTAAAAAAATGTCAAACTTTGCTCAAAGGCTTTGCTTGGTAGGTGGATAGAATAATGAAAAGATAAAAAATTGGAAGGAAAGAAAAATGAAAAGAAAGAAAGAAAAAATTGGTAGGTGGATAGTATGCTTGGTAGGAAAGATAGAAAAGTGGAAAGAAAAAATAATTTTCTTTTCATCCATTGCTTGGTATGTTGAAAAATGAGAGGAAAGAAAATGAAAAGTTTATTATTTTACCATTATACCCATCGTAAGTTAAGATGAAAAAAAATAAAATTTAAAAAATGATGGATAATTTTGTAAACATACACACTTAACTCATACTAATCTCATTTTCTTTCATATTTTTTTCAAATTTGGAGTGATTTGTTTTTGTTAAAAAGTGTGAAAATGATAATTTTTCTTATTTTCTTTCCTCTCAGTTTTCTTTCCTACCAAGCACACCCAAATTTTATTTTCTTTCCACTTTTCTACCATCCTTCCACTTTTCCACCCTACCAAGCACACCTAAAAAGTTCACTACAAATAATTCTAAGCATGAAAATAAGGACGGAATGAGAATAATACATTAACAAACAAGCAAATGTGCTCAAATATAGCAAACTGATGAAAGTAACCACAAATTTTGAAAGGTGAAACTCTTTAGATATTACATATATACATGTGTAGATGCAAATTAGTCACTACCAAACTCTCCATTCAATACACATTCACATGTCAATACATTATTAAAGATTAAAAAGCAATTCACCTCAAACACCCTCATGTGCAATATTATTTTCTACATGCAGGCTATGAAGGTCACGCTACATACATGCGCAGGGAGAGAACTGAGGTTCTATCATCCTGTTCCTGTATTTAAGTTACTTGTCACTTCCCAACATATCTTAATGGAAGTGGCATCATTCATCCACCTGAGTTATTTCGACTTAAACATATCAGGTTGAAAGGTCCTCTTTACAATTCGCTAAAGAATAGTTTGCATGTAATTAAGTATCAAAAAGGAAAAAAGAGGGGAAAAAAAAGACCCAACAAGAAGTTCAACAAAGAAAAGTTCCATCTGAAACCCGATGTAAAATATGATGCACAATCACCATTGAACGACTTTCACAATTGATATAATTGAATATATTGACAGCATATTGACAATAAATATATCTTCTCTATGTTTAGAAAGTAAAAGGGGTGAATGGCAAATTCATAAAAATGGGGGATGAGTCGCATATTGTTTCAAAAACTTACCTTAAAAAGTGAAGCATTTATAAGCAAAAAATACATATGAATTGTCCATTAAGATGACCAAGAACTATATCATAAGAAGGCATCGATGTTACTGCAATGTAAATTACCTGCACCAAGTAATTTGTACATATGGTCTAAGGCTTCCCGCTCTCTTCGGCTCTTCTCAGCCTTAGAAGTACCATTCGAAGGGTTACTATCGCCAACAATGGCTGTTCAAACAGATAGATAAGTAGAATATTATGATCATGGTATGTTCAAATCACATAAATAAATAAATAAATAAAAAAATCAAACTTCAATTCATTCAAATTTAGGCTAAAGAGACAATTCTTTGTCTAACCTTCAGCGATATCATGAACAATTGCCATTTTAACACACCTACAAATAAAAATTAAGAAAGAAAAAAAAGAGAAAAAAATCTTAGTCAATGCAGCAGCTGAAATTTGTTCACAAAATTTGAAGGGAAAAAAAGTAGTACTAACTTGTCTCGATCAATTCAGGGAATATCAAAAGAAATTAGAGCCATTAATCCCATTCGATACATATGATCAGCTATTGATTCCGGATTCTTTACATCTTTCATCACCCAACCAGTTCTCTGCGTCGTCTAATTCATTTTAATTTATTCAAATAATACTAATTCACCATTTTTATTTATTCGCAACAAAACTATACAAATTTAAATAAATAAAGAAATCGGAATATCATTAAATAAATACCTTGAGGCGGTGACAGAGAGAGAGAAAATCGATAGCAGAGGAAGCAGAAGGAGGAGCCACGTCATTAGAAGATGAGGGAGCTGAAGGATTGATACCGTTACCGTTGGTGACGGAAGAGGAAGATGACGAAGCCATTCGTTGCAGTGTAAAGGCAGTCGGTGAGAGAGAGGTGCGGGTGAGGAAGGATTTGAAGCTGAGTTGAGTTGAGGAAGTGAAAGAAGGGACGAGGAATGCAGTGAGGAGGTTCTACAGGGACACACTCGGGAGTCGGGCTCGGCTCCCACTCCCATTTTTTCTTTTTAGATTTTCTAAATTTTTAAATTTTACAAACAAAATAAAATATTATCATGTATTTTTATAATACTCGTATTTGTTATCACATGTATTCGCACGTGAATATTTATTAATTTATTTATTTTAAAATATATATTATGTATTTTTAAAATAAATAAAAATAATAAAATGCATATTAGTTAAAATTTGCATGTAAAATTTGTTTCATATACAAATTATATCAAATTATTATATTATTTTTAATATTAAAGCAAAATTAATTGTGAAGATAAAAAAATGTAATGTAAATTTTAACTTTTTATTTATATCCAATAAATTAATTCGATTAGTAAAAATTAAAATTTTTAAGATAAAAGCAATTCTACCTAAATTTTTAGTTTTTTAATTTATTATCAAATTAATACATTTAATGAAAGTGTTTTAATAAAATTAAACTTCTTACTTGTAAATTAAACAAATCTTATTAATAATAAAAAATATTTATAATAACAATTTAAAAATATTTGCTCGTAAATACTTAATTTTAAATAATAATATATATTAAATAAGTGGTTATACATTGTAAATATTTAAAATTAATAAAATGAATAATAACATGTAAAATTTGTCTCATGTATAAAACATATTAGAGTAATATAAAATTAAAATTTTAAAAATAAAAAAATAAAAAAATAAAAAAGTTAAATAATAATTACATTAATAACGTGCATATTAACATGTAAATTTAATTTCATGTATATTAATATATTATATGTTAATTAACATAAATTTATTATTTTTAATATTAAAACTCTAAAAAAAATTAATGTAAAGTTTAACTCATTTTTATTTATCAAATAAATTTATTTAATGAAAGTGTTTTAATGAAAATAGAGTTCTTATTTATAAATTAGATCAATCTTATTAGTATTTATTTAAAATTGAAATTTAGAAATATAATAAACATATATATTTATTTTCGTCAGTTCAAAAATTTATTTACATTCGTGCTTTTATATATATTATATATAAAAATTAATTTATTAATTATTTAAATATATTTTAATAAAATATGTGAAAATGTTTTAACTTTGTTAGTTTAGTTTTATAATTTCATAATAATATATGATTATTTTATTTTATTAAATCATATTTTATTTGTATTTCAATTTCGTTTGGATCAGTTTATTTTAATATATATAATTACTTGAGTTTTTTGTTTTACATAAGTGTGTAATTTAATTTTTTTTAATAAAAATAGTTGACAAAATATCTATCTTTTGTCAAATTTTTAATCATTTGAAATCATAATATTTTTAATAAAATATTTAAAAAGGAAAAAATAAAAAAGGAGTTAAAATTTTTAATCCAGAACATAGTCATTATTTTTCATTATCTTTTCTTTTCACAATAAAACATCATTTACTATTTTTATTAAATTATATTTGATCAAAAATTAAAAAAAAAAAAAAAGAATATAGGGCTTAATTGGCTACCAATTGGAAGCCCATTAGAGCCCTTCATGGAAAATAATAAAAAACTATAGTTTTATATATATATATATATATATATATATATTTGATAATAGTGTATTCCTTAAAATCTAAATTAGCTTAAATATACGAGAAAATTGTGAACTATAATTTAAAGTAACACAAATTAAAGAAATATGAGAATTTAATACTATTAGTTAACTAGAAAGAAAGCATTTTGGCAAAAAAAAAAAAACTAGAAAGAAAAGCATGCTCCTAAACCCTACATAATTAAGGAGTAACTTATTACTCTTTCTTTGCTAATATTTATACCATAAACAACAAATTAATAAGAGCTCAAGGAACATAACTCCCAAACTTGGGAACTCCTAGGCAAAATGGCTGATGAATGAGTAGAAAACTCGATCGTTTGTGCAATCATATTAACCATATGGTCATGACAATGTCGCCCCATGTTCACCAGCTTCCCACAACAATTCTTGGACACAATAATCTCCATATCTTTGTCAGTTATTATTATGAGAGAATTGTTCCCAAATATCAGATCAAAAATCTCATCCCCGCACTCATCCCCTAGGATTACTGCGCATCGCTGGTAGAGATCCTCGAATCGTTCGGCCTCCACCTCCGTCGACGTCGATAAGGAGGCTACGATGTCATTGGCAACTGCTGAGGGCGAAATGTCCCCAACATCCAAGTCATTGTAGGCAACTACTGCTGGTGAGATTATGGCTAACTCACATGCAAAGATGGCCAAAATTAGGATAGGAGTATTAAATTTTAGCATGGTGATTAACTGATTATAATACTCTTTTGATGGTTAAAGAAATTTTTTGTTATATATGATGGGGGACTTTGAGGGTGAAATTTGATGTGTTTTATAGGAGAATGAGGTTTTGAAATTAACGGCTTTATTTTATGTTTTAACTTTTAAATAAATATAGTATTAAGTATTCTTAAATTTAATTTGGTTTAAGTAACTGCTGCAACTGGTTCTAACTTCTAACTTTTAACGTATGAATGTAACATGCGTTAGTAAGTTCAGATTGCGGAATTTGCATAATTATTTAGGATTTGTATTTGATGCATTGACAGTGTATAACTTCATTCACTATCAGTAAATAAGATGATGCCACCTCATTAAAAAAATTTAAAAATAAAAATAAATTATTTTGTTTCTAATGAGGTGGAATCATCTTATACACTGACAGTGTATGAAGTTATACACTGTCAGTGTATCAAATATTAATCCAATTATTTAATGCTTTTTTGGCGGCTGACCTTTAACAGTTTAGGTTTTTTTTTTCTTTCTTTTTTGGGTGACAAAGGGTCCATTTGGATGGACGGTGAGATTGGCTCCAGTGAGATTAAAAACAACGGTGGAGGTGAGATTAGTTACTGTAGCGGTGAGATTTGGATACTATAGCGGTGACATTAAAATCAGTGGTGGGATATGTGTTTGGATGCAAAAACAGCGGTGACAGTGAGGTGAATTATAATGAGATGAGAAAATGACTATTAAGGACATTAGATAAAAATGTGTATATATATATAATAAAAATTTTAGTTTATTTGATATTTATAAAATTAAAAAATAATTAAAATTATATTTATATAAAATAATAATTTTATTAATAAAATTACAAAAATATATCAAAAAAATATTTTTGTATTTATTTTTTATTATTCATGTAATTATTTATTTTCATTTAATTCCTATTAATTTTATAATAAAAAAATTTATATATTTATTAAATTATTATATAAAAATAAAATATACATTTATTATATAATTAAAAAAATTTATATATTTATTATATAAAAAATAAAAAAAAAATTAACCTTAATTGTTAAAATGGTAAAAGGCCCTCCAACTAGAGGGCTTTTTTCTCCACTAGAGCATAAATGCTCCAGTGGAGAAAAGGGGACCAGCATGTCTACCGTGCTGACCCTTGTGATCCAAACACTTATTATAGTGCGGTTGAGGCAAAAAATTGTCCCAACCGCACCTAATTGGGGCTCTCTTTAAATCCAAAGGGAGCCAAAGAAAAAGTTTAGTCTTTTAACCATTTCAAAAATTCCTAACAATGTTATTGGAGTAGATTGTATTAGGATTTGAGGGAAAAACATACTCCCACATGCAAAAGCATTAAGTACAATTGAGAAGCATATATGATATCTCTTCTTTCATCATTTTTAGCCTTTTGAATACTATCTTAAATTAAGGATATTCTAAATGGTTTAACTATTGATTGAGTTCGTATTTAATACACTGACAGTAAAAAACTTTAATTTCTCAAGTAGAATTAAAAGTTTGTTATATGTCCAAATTATTTTTTAATTATTTTTTTAATATACCTTAAGGGACGTATATATCATTTTGTGAAATTTAAAAACTCTACTGATAATAAATCAGATAATTTCTCTTAATTATTACCCATATTAGATCCTGAAACCAATAAGTTAATTTGAGGTCAAAAGTCTAATGTAGATGTGTTCATGTCGGGTCAGGCTGGGTTTGGATCGGGTCTAAGAATGGTATCAACACCACATATACTTGTCCAAGCCCGGCCCGACCCAAAATTGAGCCTCAAGTTTTGCCCAAACTCACCCATTTTTGAAAATGGGTAATCAAAACCCGTTTAGGTCCTTCCATATTTTATTTTCTAAAAAAAATTAAACAAATATGTTACTTCTTATTTAATTTTAATAATTTTATCTTTTTTCTATTTTATTAAGTTCTACAACATGGATAATTTAATATATTTTTAAATATTTAAACTATAATACTATATATATTCATTCTTTATACTATATAAATTACATAATATATAAATATAAAAATAATATATTATATAAATGAAAAATGGGTCGGGCCGAACTTGGGTCTTGATTGTTGGAGTTAAGGCCCGGTCTATTTTCTACGAGCCTTATTTTTTGCTCAAACTCATATTTCGGGTCTAATATTTTTATCCAAACCCTCCCAAATATCGGACGAGTCTTTGAAATTGGACGGGTAACCCGATCCTTAAACCGGGCCTAATCTCAAGACAATTTCCAATCATGTTTTTTTTTTGGTTTGCTAAGCCAAGAGTTTGTTAAGTTAGAAATAGAGAGACAAAGAAAGTTTATATATAGTTTGCTTATTGTAGAGGGTTCTTTGGTAGGGAGAGAAAGCGTTACAAACAAGTGAAACAGGATGTTGCCGGGAGACGGCGGAGAGGAAAACTGGAGCAGATCCTGAAGTACTGAGTGTAGCGGTAAGTTGTGGTAAATAAGGCGGAAGAAGTAAGGAGATGGAGGAATAAGGCTGAGTATGGTTGAGGACAAGGCTGGGGAGAGAATTAGAGAATAGAGGGTTGTAGAGAGAACTTTAGAGAGAAAAGGTTCTCCAATAGCAAAAAGTCCCCAAATGAGTTGCGGGAGCTCCTATTTATAGGTGTCAAGAATAGGAGTTACATATCATAATCATTGAATATGAATAATGATAAAAGTGTCAGTTACTAATGTATTAATACTTTGTTTGATGGGAGTTTAGATTGTTGTTGGTAATAGTAAATAGTGAACAAGAGTTCACTATTTGTTATGAAAGAAATGGAGAAACACTCATATTTTAGGGAAAGATTAAGAGGAAACCTCTTAGCTATCTTCATATTTGATCCACTAAGCCAAACTCTCCAGAAGATCCAAATAGTGAAATTAACCCAAGAACCCTGCCATATTATGGGGTTATTTTCACTTCTTCTGTTTCGGTGAAGTAGTATCAGGCGAAACATCTTCTGTAGAATACTTTTCGGTAAAGGTCCCTTTCCATAAGAGTGTTGTTTTGTGAATGACTTGTTCCATGAAGGTGCTATTTTCGAACGGAAGCTGTTCTGAACAAGAGCTATTCCGAACATGAGCTGTTCTAAACAGAAACTGTTCTGAACATGAGCTGTTCTGAACGAGAGTTATTCTGAACAAAAGCTGTTCCCGTGGAAGAACTTCCAGTGAAGCTACCTTTAGTGAGGTGACCTTATTACTTGTTTTGGAATACCTTTGTTATTGTACGAGGAAGTGCAATTTCCTGTAAGACAATTTTATTTCTCTCAGGAAGAGATAATATATTAGTATCCAAAATCAAGTATCTACACTTATTAACTTTTTTTCATGAAGTGTAATTTTATATATATATATATAGCAAATTATTGAATCTTACTTTTGCAAATGTAACATCAGACCAGCTATATATATTGAGCGACAAAAACCATGAAATAGACCTTCAAATATTCCAAAGACACTTAAGTCCCTTGTTCTAATAATTCTTCTTCATTTTCGGAAAGGATGAAAACAACAGGGAAAAAGAAAGAAAATCAGTATATATATATATATATATATATATATATATTTGCGAAAATTTTCAGATTTCTTTTCCTCTAGAGCTTGAAAGATGCCCTAATTGTTGAATTAAACAAGTGTTATCTTTCTTCGCACTTGAATTAATGTTCGTCGCTCATGGCCTCCTTGAAGGCAAAATATATGATTTATCGATCTAATTACGATACATTTGCTCGAAAATGTACGCAACGTAACGGCGGTAAAGTAGCTTTAAGAAACCGAAATGCTAAACATAAAACATGATTTATTTCCATTAATAAAAGAAGATCTATTCTCCAAACATAACGAAAATTAAATTATTTTTTATGTTGAAGTATTTTCATACATACTCATCAAATTAATATCATCAGGTTTCAGAAGGGATGGGAGAAGGGTCCGACAACTAAAGCACACTTATTCCAAACTTGCTTGCTTCTTGGAATACCCAGAGATGCATTTGCCTTGTATTCTGGGAATGAAAAAAATAGTCTTCACTAAACTGATATGGCAAGGCTCTCCCATCTCCACAAGGACCCCGCAAGTGCAACACTCTTCACTCACACTCAACTCCTCGAACATATACGTAAACACCTCTTTCGAGCACTCTGCTGTCATCTTCGACATACATTCGTTCAAAAACTTCATTGTATAAAGTTTTACCGGGCCGGGCTTACCATCATGGGATAAAAATTATATAAATTATTAAATTTTTATTTTTATAAATTTTAAAATTATATAATTTTTATTTAAAATTTATTTCTTTTGCCCAAGCCCGAAAATAAAATTATATAATTTATAATTGTAAATTTTACATAATAACAAATTTAAAAATTATATAAATACGATCCGGGTTTATCGGGCCGGACTTACCACCATGTAGACCTGTCCAAGGGCTAGGCTACCCGCCCAAGCCTGAAAGCTCGCCCATATTTGGGAAGGCTTTGACAAAAATATTAGGCCTGAAAAATTGGCTTGGGCAAAAAAATTAGGCCCGTTTAAAATATAGGCCGAACCTTGGCTCCAACATTTAAGGCCTGAACCCGACTAGGCCCGGCCCATTTTCTAATTAAATAATATATTATTTATATTTATATATATTATGTAATTTATGTCATATAAAAATTAAATATATATAATATTATAATATAAACATTAAAAAATATGTTAAGTTGTCCATATTGAACAACTTAATAAAAGAAAAAATATAAAGTTATTAAAGATTAAATAATAAAAATATATATATTAAAAAAATAGAAAAAAAAATAATATGGGCTGGCCTAAACGGGCTTGGACAAAATTTGAGGCCCATATTTCGGGTTGGGCCGGGCTTAAGCAAATAAATGTGATGTTGATACCATACATGGATCCGGCCCTTATTTTTAAAAAAAATAAAAAAAAAAAAAACAAAATACAAGAAAGTATTTGTTTCTTTAAAAAAAAAAAAAAACTTTGGGAATTGTGAAAAATTTCCCTTAAAATTTTTTTTAAAAAAATTAAATTAAATTAAGTTAAAAAATCGTCATGGCCAATGACGATTTTTTAATGATAAATTTTTAATAAATCGTTATGGATCATGACGATTTTTCAACTGATTAAAAATATAAATTTTAAAAAATAATTTTAAAACAATAATATTTCTATAAATAAAATAAAAAAAATCGCAAATTATATCCATTTGACATGGATTTTAGCAGAATGACTCAGCATCACATCAACATCAATCTGATCACAGTCTAATTTTTACTAAGAGCCGGCCATCCATATCAAACCAAGCCAAGCCAAGCCTAGCCAAATCAAATCAAACTAGTCACTCTCTCTCTCTCTCAAAACCGGTGAAGATTATCTCACTCACTAGATAACATAAAAGCCAAAAGTCTTGTCTTTGTCTTTGACAATATAGCTTTGGATCCAAATTCCAAACACAACGTTAAACATAATCAATCATGTTAAGAGACAATCAAAGCAATCCACGTGTTAATACAATCAAATGTTTAGCCCTCACCTTGTCGGTGGACCAAATTATCTGCCTCCTAATATTATATTAGTAACTAGTAATAGCATAATTATATATGTTATTTTGGATATTCCAACAATGAAGTTAAAAATCTCTGGGAATTAATTATATTTTTTTATTTATGTAATTATATAATTACATAGATATATGATTTATATCTGAATTTATTAGTAAAATTTATTTAAACACCAGGAATAATAAAGTATTATAAAAAATGTTAATAATCATTTAAATTGATATTTATAAAATAAATCTATCTATAATAATATATTAAAGTTATCTTCAAATGGCCACAACTTCAATTAATAATCAAATCGAAGGTCAACTTGAGTTGGCTTATTGCTTGCCATGTGTGGTAAGTTTTTTTTTTTTTTGGTTAAGAAGAAAAGAAAGAAAGTAAAGAGAAAGAAAAAATAAAGGAAAAATAAATAATAAAAATAATTATTTGAAATTTTTTTAAAAATTTGTAAGTGATATCTTTTTATTAACTTTGATTATATAAGTAAATAAATTAATAATTTTATTAAAAAACTAAGGAATAAATAAAAAATAATCAACAATAATATAATTAATAAAAATAAAAAAAATAAAAAATTTCAGTTAACATTAATTATTATTATATGAATATTGTGAGCATTATTTTAAATCCTATATATGTTATGTATAATGTTACAAATATATTTTTTTATATATATTATAATGTTACAAATATAATATACTTATGATACAGATGAATAATTTGACATATACATTAATATATATTTTTGAAAACAAGAATATCAATATACACACATCAGTTATTAATAAAATTTAAATATTTTTAAAAATAAAATATATCAATTATGCCTGCAAGTACGTTAATGATATAAATTATATAGTTTATGAATAATCACTTTCAATATATTCGATTTTTAATTCTAATTTTAATTTAGAACTAAAACCATCATTATTAATAGAATTATCGTTATTAATATAATTTATATTGATGTTCGTATATACTAAAACTTATAAAATAATATAATGTTTTCAAAAATTATTTTTGATAAATAATATTTTTAATAAATTAAAATTACTTTAATAAATTTTTTTAATACTTTTATATGATGCTTAAAAGAGAGCAACAGATTCATGAGATTGGTTTGGTGATAGAATTTTTATTTGATAGTTTGATTCATTTTAACAATATTATTATGAGTATTTATTCTAAAATATGAAAGTAAAGTAGAAGTCGTTGAGATGTTAGATAAAATTATTGATTCAAATATATTCTCATGAATTAAAAGTATATAAGCTGTTTTTGATGGTTCACAGGCTTTTGGATTGTTTAATAGGTTACACCATAAAGGTTTTGTTAAGTTCATTTAAATTCATCTTTTTTTTTTTTTTAAATAGTTTTTTATAATGATTCAATTTAAATTATAGATTCATTGACTTAAGAATTGAATAATTTCATCTGCTATATATATATATATATATATATATATCATGTTCAAGACTTATACAAATAATTAAATTAAACATGTAAATCCACTAAATCAAATACGTGAAGCTGCATGGGCATTTTCTAGTACTAATTGTTCCTTTTTTATAAGAATAATACATTAAACGAAAGAAAATAATTAATTTTTAAGTATTTTAAATGATCTAAATTTAAGAAAAAAAGATAGAAAAATGAGATGATGGATAATAATACAAATTTTAAAATAAAACTTTAACCTTTCACATTAAAACTAATTAAATTAATATTTTTTTTGAACTTTTTAATAAACTTCGTGTTTAAAATAGAATATTAATTAATATTAATTAATAACTATAAATATGGAATACCGGTTAACCGAGTATTATTATCATATTAAAAAATTTAAAATTACTGAAGTTTATAGGATAATAAAAGGAGGGGACTCATCAATTTTATTTCATTTAGATGGATGATAAGAAAATATTTCCATCACATCGTTATTTTGTCACGACTCTTATAAAAATGTAATGTCGTTTTGAGATTTTGGTGCAGTGAAAATTTATTCCTACCATTGATCCAAACTAAACATAAAAGATATGTTTGGAGGGAGAATTTGGATAAAAAAATTTATTTTAATCAAAATTTTAAAAGTTTAAAAATAAATTTATTTATTTAGTTAAAAGTAAGAAATAATTTTAAAATTTAAAAGAAATTTTGAAAGAGAATTTAAATATCTAAATTTTTTTATTAAAGTTCTACCAAAAAGATAATTTTTCAAAATTTCTTCAAATTCTTCTCACTTTATTTTTACATGATCCACTATAATATACAAAACTTAAAAAATAAATATCATTTTTATTTAACTCTAATATTTTTTATTTTTTACATTATTAATAATATCTATACATTTTACAATTTAATGATACCCATATTGATATTTTTATTTTTAATATAATTATTATTTTTTATTTCATGAAATTTCAATAACCTAATTTTAAAAAATATATATTTATCTAAACAAAACAATTTTAAATTTTAAATAATATATTTTAAAATATTTTAATTTTAATTTGTTTCAAAATTTTAAAATTTCCGGTCGAAACGCATTAAAAAAAATAAGAGATGGATAGGGATGGAAATCAATTTCCTATAATTAAATAAAGGATCTTTAATCACCGACCAAACAAAAACGTGTGCACATGTTCACCAAAGAAACAAAGGACCCCACAACTTGTCGGAGAGATTGAAATACAATATACAGATACTATATATATATATATATATATATATATAGTAATTATAATAATAATAATAATAATTTCAATTTGCCTTTATTCTTTGAGAAACAGGGCACTTTACTTTGAATAGGAATATTATGTCCATTTTCTTGTTTTTATTCGTGTTTTCACTCTCATAATTAGTTATGAATTCTTTTTTTTATATCGTTTCTTTTTTGTTTGTTTTTAACTGTCTAACAAAAATTACGAAATATAAATACGATCGATTGATATTTTATTAATGAGCGAATAGTGAATTTTTATTATGAGAATGAAGATACGAATAAAGGCAAAAAAAAAAAATAGAAGCAGAGTATTTGGATTCCTTTACTTTACGCAGCAAATTTTATACAAAAAATAAAAGTTTCTTTGGATTCTTCTCCGCACTTGAATCCAAAAATCTGGACTTTGCAGTTATGGTCGTTTGCTGGAGCGGATTAGCAGCAATAACCGATAATTGCTGATAAGAACACTGCAAACCATGTCAGCCAGCCATGTGGCCTTGTTTGATTCTTAATGGAGTTTTAGCAAAAATACAACTTAAATAATTATTTTTTTTTTTAAATTTTGAAACTCTGAAGTAAACAAAGACATTTCAATCCTTTATATTAAAAAAAAATTAATTGAACCAATCAATCAATTTTCTCTATAGCATCTTTGTATTAAAATGGGCTAATATCACATTTAATCCTTAAATTATAATAAATTATGCAATGTAACGCTTTTACTTTAAAAATGTGTAATGTGGTACTTAAAGTTTCATTCTCTTTATTAATGTAGTCAATTTGCTTAACACCATTAACTCTTAATGATGACGTTGATAATTTGCTTACGTGACATTGTCACGTGTCATTTTTAATATAAAAAATTTAAATTGTTTTTTCTTTTTTTTTTTTCCTCTCTCTCCCCTCCCCTTCACTTCCAATCTCCCCCTTACTCAAGTGATTTCAAGCTGAATCCGACCAGTCACCAGCCAAAAACAAGTTGGTGTGGCTGGAAATGGCCTGACCAAGCCGAAATCAGCTTGAAACGGAAGAACCATTTCAGGTCGATTCTGACTTGAAACCACCAGAGTAGGGGGGATCAGGAATGGAGAGGAGAGGAGAGGAACAAAGAAAGAAAAGAAAAAATAATCTAAAATTTTATTTGTCCACATGTGATAATCACTTTACATGTGGCATTTCTTGTCCACGTGTCATATTAGGATTGGTCAACTACTACCTCAGCTTACATATTTAACGATGTTAGAGAGTTGATGTACATTAATAGACTGGTTGAAACTTTAGCTATTACATTGCATATTTTTAAAGTACAAGTATCACATTGCATAATTTGTTATAATTCAAGGACTAAATATGAATTAACCCTATTAATATTGTTAGGCCAAGAGACCGAAACTCAAGTAAGCAGCCCACAAGCTACGCTCCCAGCATGGCAGACACGTGTAATACACCTAGTGAGCTCCCAGCTTCTCAGCAGTCTCATCGAGCTCTAGTGATCAAAGACACCTGGTTTACACCTATCAAGCCATGAGCTCTTAGCACAGACACGAACATGTATAAATAGCCTCTGTTAAGGCTGGTCTGAGGTAAGTAAGTTGAAACCTACCAAAATTCCTGCCAAATTTCTTTCCCACAGTTTTCCTCTGACCACTACTGACTTAAACATCGAAACACATTTCAAAGACAAAACTCAAGTGTCCTATGACACTCTTTTATTTTAATAGGATTCTCAACTCTCATTGATTATATCACTTGTCAACTTAGCTCGCCACTAATAGATATAAAAAAAAATATTGTATTCTTAGTATTTTTTATACTACAAGTTATTTTAATCTGATTTTATAATTTGAATTATGTCAAAATAGAGAAAAAAACAAATGTATTTGAATTTTACCTTATTTTATTTTATTATATAGTGGAACAGATTTTCAAATTTAAAAATGTCAAACAAAATAGTAGGCCTTTTTCAGTATATACTTTTAAAAATTTCTATGAAACGGCTAATTAATTAATTCAATAACCTCGTTTATTCAACGCATCTTTTAGTCAACAAAATTTACAGTTAATATATATTTCACTCACCGTCAATAAAATTAGAACGTTATTATATATTGCATAAAATATATTTGAAAGAATTAATAAAATATGTAATAACATTTCAATAAATTTCATCAACGAGGTATAAAAAACTTTCTAAACTAATTCATAAGTATTTTCAAAATTTTGAATATATTTTTTTCCTCAAAATAATTAATGGCTTAGTGCTAGTATGTAAAAAGAGCCCAAAGAAAAAAGAAAAAAAAGAAAAGGTGAGATAGTGGGAGAAGAAGGCAGGCACAAAAATGGGCCACGGAGTGGACAGCTGAGCTGATTGCCGGCAAAGGAAAGCCTGAAGGGTGAATTTGAAAAACATCCATAAAAAATAAAATAATTTTTAAATAATTTAATAAAAAATTTATTTAAATAAGAAATTAATAAATTAAAAATTAATAAAAAAAAAATTGTAAAAACTTAAACACCCCTAACTTTTACAGCCTTTTTCATTTTCGGTTATCCCTATTCTTACATTAAGTCTAGAGTTCTCCTAACCTTTATAGCCTCAGCAAAGCAACAACAACCAGAACAATCACCAAGTTTACTAGCCACATCATTATTACCGTCAACATCACCAACAACTACAGTCCTACGACGTTCAATCTCCAAGACCACTTCAAGATTTTCGGACTGAAAATCCACCAGGGCCATACGCCTTTGGGAGGGGTAGGGCTGTAATCGAGCCGAGCCGAGCTCGAACACTGAGAAGCTCGAGCTCGATTCGAAACTCGAGGCTCGAAGCTCGGTTCGAGTTCGATCGAGTATAATTTTTTAAGTTCGAGCTCGGCTCGAGATAAAATCGAACTATTCGAGCTCGACTCGATTAGGCTCGTTTATATACTCGAGCTCGAATTAAGAGTTTTTAAGTATGTATATATATACTCGACTCGATTAGGCTCGCGAGCTGCTCGAATCGGGTATTAAGATACTCGAACTCGGCTCGCTCGATAGCTCGAGCTGCTCGAGCTCGAGCTCGGCTCGATAATGACCGAATCGAATTCGAGTTTTTTTCGAGTCGAACTCGAATACCTTGAGAGCACAGATGTCTCGTTTACACCCCTAGGGAAGAGCCCTATGGGGCTCGGTCGTGTTCCAATAAACCATATCTAATCAATAGGCAGACATAATCCTTTTAAACATGTCGACAAATTGAATGAAATTTGTAAAATAAAAAAAAGGAAACTTGAATGGAGAAGAGTAGAGAGAGAGAGAAAAGTGAAAGAGGAAAGAAAGTTGAAAGAGAAAAAAAACATAGGGCTTTTTTTTTTAACTTATTTCTTTTATTAAAGATATATTAGTCATTTCAAGATTTTTTTTACAATTTCAGATTTTCTTATTTTCTTTTTAAAAAATATTTTATCTTCTTACATCATTCAATAATTTTTGGTTTTTTTTTTAAATTTATCCAAAACTTAAAAGCTCAAATGCGATATGACGTGGGCAGCCTTTACAGCTGGAAAGAGAACGTGGGTGAGACCAAAATTTTAGCCGAGTTGGCTGCCGTACAATTTGCTTGTCTTTTTTTTTTTTTTTTTTAACATTCTGTGGGAGTGTGGGACCCTCCCACTCCTCAAACCGTCTTTCACGGTTGCCCCACCTGTCCTATCTTACTTAGCTGTTTTTTTTATCCTCTATTTATCTTCTTAAATTAAATGCCACAAAATAATTACTATACTATATATATATATATATATATACTATATATACAGTTGAAATTTTTATTTAAAAATAAAAAATTAAAACAATAAAATCAAATTATGGATGTTTTAATTTTTTAATTTATTTTTACACATTTACATTTTTTAAAATTATAAACTATCCATATATAATAAAAATTACCTATTTATTTTTTTAAAAAAAAGATACTCCCAAAGTAAGTGTAATAGATTCTAGTATACATAAAATAAATTCATCTTACCAATCAACTATCCAACAAAAATACTATTAGCGTAGAAGAAAAAACTGTTAAAAATGTCATAAAATTTAAAAATAATTTTACACAATAGCATACCTAATGATTAAAAATGAAACTTCTAATTATTAAGATAAAAGAGAATATCTTTTTTTTTAATGTACCTAAAAACTTGCTAGTATTATTCTACCAAAAAAATCAATTAATTAGCAATAAACAGATAGAATCAAAATTCCTCTCATGCAAAATAAAAGAAAATAATATTTTTTATAAAAAATCAAAGGATACATTTCCACATAGATATTAAAATATGTCATTATACTTTATTTTGATTAATATTTATCATTTTGCTTTTAAGAGTAAGGATAAATTTGTCATTACACTTTAGCTCAATATTGAATTTTATTATTATATTTTATTTGATTGAATTTTGCCATTAAATCTTGATTTTTGATTTAATTTTGTTACTAAACTTTGATTTTGGATGATTTAAAAATAAAATTTAACAAAATAAATTCTTTCAAATATTTTATTTTTATAATTGACAACAATAAAATAATTTATAAAAATATAAAAAATAACATAAAATTATTTCTTTATAAAAAATGTAAACTTAAATTTTTTTCTTTTTTTATTATTCAAATCTTTGATGATCAATAATGGCATTGGTTAGTAGTGATCTCGAAGACGAAATTTGAACGTTGGACACTAAATTCAACATATCCATATATTTTTCTAATTTTTTGTCTATTGGTATTTTTTTTCTTTGTCATATCATTTTATTTTTTATTTTTAAATTGAAACAAACATAATATTAAATAAAATAATTCAAATACGAAGTTGTCTATCATTATTAAGTTTTTTAAAAAAATGATAACATGAAAAAAGTTTTAAAAAATAACATTGTGGGGATACGTCGGATTTAATACTCGACAATCAAATTTAGCAATAACTTGAAGAATATAAGAAAGACAAAAAAATCAACCCAATTATTTTTTTTATAAAAAAATTCTATATTATTTTTATTTTTTCATATTTTAATTAATTAATTATTATTGTTAATTATTAATATGAAAAATTTAAAGGAATATTTTTTTTATTAAATTTTATATTAAAATCATCCAAAATCAAAGTTGAATGATAAAATTCAATCAAAAATCAAAATTTAGTAGCAAAAATCAATTAAACAAAGGTAGAGTAAAAAATTCAATATTGAATTAAGTATAGTGACAAATTTATAATTTATCCTAAAATTGTAATGTCAAATATCAATCAAAATTTAAATATCCACCTATAATAAAATAACAAATTTATTCTTTAACCCTAAAAAATAACAAATTAGCAAAATGCAATAAGAAAAATGCTGCAACAAACAAAGAAATTTAAGTTACAATGCAAAGGCAACAAAGTAGTAAATATGAAAGAAACCGAGATATTAGGAAAAATGCAAACTTTAAACTTTACTTACAAAAAAAAAAAAAGAAAAACTACCATGGTTAAAAAGTTTTTTCACTGCTCCCCAAGCAAAGAATGTGTAATCCTCGTCTTTTTTCTTTGAACTTATACGGGTTTTCCTTTTGTTTTCCCATTGCATTTTTTCTTTTTTATTAATAGGAAAAAAAGAAAATCCTACATTA
Source organism: Fremontodendron californicum (assembly GCA_030761205.1). Taxonomy (NCBI): domain Eukaryota; kingdom Viridiplantae; phylum Streptophyta; class Magnoliopsida; order Malvales; family Malvaceae; genus Fremontodendron; species Fremontodendron californicum. The sequence continues at coordinate 7,870,610 of JAULJL010000006.1, forward strand.
TAAAAAAAATAATAATAAGAAAAAGTAAAAGCAGAAAAAAAAAAAAATTATTCTACATCCTTGCGGTTATTATAACCATAATAAGATAAATACCATCTAACAAATTTCTTCAACCCGGTTTGCAAATCGGTGGTGGGTTTATACCCGAATTCTTTTTTGGCCGAACTGATGTTCGCATGAGTGAACGGAACGTCACCGTTTCCAGGCATATCCACAATATTCCTTTTTGCTTTCACCTTCAAATGTCTCTCCAAAATATTCACCAACTCCGGCACCCTAACCGGCGACGTATTGCCCAAATTAAAAATTCTATACGGAGCGGGTCCCCGTTTCTTGCCACCCGACCCGGTGCTTTTCCCGGATGAATCCAACGATCCTAAGCAACCTTTCACGATATCGTCAATGTAGGTAAAATCTCGTGCCAAATCAGCCCGATTCTTTCCCCGATATATGGTGATCGGTTTCCCTTGCAAAATATTTCTCGTAAACGAAAAATACGCCATATCAGGTCTTCCCCATGGACCGTACACGGTAAAAAATCTTAACCCAGTAATTGACAGACCGTATATATGGTTGTAAGTGTGGGTAATTTCTTCACCTGCCTTTTTTGTGGCCGCGTATAAACTAGCCGGCTGGTCGGTCATGTCGGCTTCAGAGAAAGGAACTTTTTCATTTAAACCGTAAACCGAACTGGAGGAGGCCCAGACAATCGCCGGCTGGGGATTAGCGGACTTGCAAGTTTCGAGAAGCGTGACGAGGCCGGCTATGTTGCTGTGAACGTAAGAGTTAGGGTTTTCCATGGCGTACCTGACTCCGGCTTGAGCCGCCAAATGCATCACGTGAGTAAAAGCCACCACGTCGAAAAGCTTAGCCAATAGCTTGGCGTCGTTCAAATCACCTTCAACGACCAAAATGCCGTGGCTGTTAAGCAGCGATTTCCTCGCTTTTTTCAACGAAGGATCGTAATAGTTATTAAAGTTGTCAAGCCCCACGACTCCGTCTCCGCGTTTTTTGAGGGCAAGGGAAACGTGTGAACCAACGAAACCAGCTGCTCCAGTTATCAAAACGGACATGCCACCGGAACGATGGATCTGAGCGGAGTTACGGACTTGTTTTTCCCATTGGATACCACCCCAGGAAGAAGTGAAATACCGGCTACCGGAATCAACGAAACTCTGAAAGCTCAAATACGACGCCGTCATTGCGATCAAGAATAGAGCCCACAAAAACATGGTGCTGGTTGAAGCGAAACAACGATGTAACTGGCGGTTCATATTGTGCGCTCTGTCGATCTTGAACTTCCCTGGCGTCGACGGAAACAGCTCATCCTCTAAGGACGGCATTTACATACTATTCTCTATTTCTAGCTTTTTTTCCTTTAAAAAAAACAAAAAAGATTTTTTAGAATTACTTGATTAGCAGAGGAAAGGGATAAGGAAAGAAAGATTTCTGCTTTTTTTTATTATTATTATTTGTGGAAAAATAAATAACAGATGCAGAAAATAAGGGAGGCGAGTTTTAATTTTTCCTGCACCTGCCAATTGAGGGAAGATGAGGAAGGGTTATATAAAGAAGCGACAAGTATACGCGTGAACGCGTTAAAGGACGGCCAGATTGGATGAAAGCTGATTCGTGTATGCTGCTGATTATGTTTTGTGTTATTTTTTAATGTTAAATTTTAATTAAAAATATAATACGTGTATTAAGCGTGTTTTATTCGTGTTATATTTTTATATTGTTTTTAAAATTATCGGAATGAGATAATACTAAACTAAAATTTTATTAACATTTACCATTAACTGTACAAAATTATATGAGAGGTAAATAATTAAATATTATAGACTTTTGTAAGGATTATTTAATTATTATTTTATAATAATAAAATTATATTAAATGCAGTAGCTAATAATTTTATTTATCATTTTTAATATATTGGATAAAAATATTATTATATATGGTAATCTTAAAGAGTGTTATTAGGGCACATATTAGCAAAATTTATATTGTATTAAATGCAATAACTGATAATTTATTTTTCATTTTCAATAAATTGATACCCTTAAAAGAGTGTTTTAGGATACTATTTAACAAAATCATTTTATAAATATCGCCTTATTCAGTATCACTAAACGTTGATTAATATTTTTTAATTATATATTAAAAAAGGATTTGTTAACAAGTGCCGCAAGGACAATCTTTAAAGTTATTATATATAGTAATATCTTCACCCAATATATTGAAAATAATTAATAAAGTTATCAATTATTGTATTTATTACAATTTTATTACTATAATTAGTATATTAACCATGGTAGTCGATAACGTATTGGTACTGGTCGTACCGATCGATACGTATCGATTTTGAAAAAACCCGAAACGGTACCAACATCGTATTATTTTGGTTTTTGTATCAATTTGTACCGATCGTATCAGTACATATTGATCTGTATCGATCGATACAAGATTTTGAATTTTTTTATTTTTTTATTTTTGAAATTTTTTTCACTTATTTAATTCTTTTAACCAATTTTTAATATTTTTTAGTTATAATAATTTTTTATTTTTTCATAATTTCATTAAAAAATAAAATATATTTATTAAATTAAGACATTGAATCTAATTAATAATAATTTATAATATTTTTCTAATACTTTTATATATATTTTATTTATTTATGATTAAAAATGTTAAATATTAAATATTTAAAATTTTATATTTACGTATAAACATAAATATATATATGCAATTAAGGTATATTTATATGTGCATATAATATATATTTTATTAGAAAATTTGGAAATGAGATTTATATATATGAAAAAAATATTTGAAAAATATCGATAAATCTGAAACGGTATGTCAAAACATACCAATACTGATATATACTAGCACCAAAATAAAAATGATACAACCACCGATACGATACTAATTATTTTATATTAGATAGGCTGGTAGTTAATGATTATTTAATTACAAGTTTAGAATTTTTTTTTGTATTTAATACATTACTTTTATTGAATTCAATAAAAAGTAAGTTATTAATTACACTTTTTCTTCTATATATATCATCTTAACCAGTATCACTAGACACTGGTTAACATTTCCCTTTGATATTAACTAATCTTAAAAAAAAATTGTTAGCTCAAGTGTAGAGATTAACCAAGAGGGAGGTGAATTGGTTATTAAAAATTTCACAAGTAAATTTGATTTTTAATATATGAAAATTAAGAAATCAAACTTAATATAAAATAAATGAACAATATGAGTAGCTAAAATAAAGAGTAAGGGAAAATAAAGCAAACAATCGATGAATAGAGGTTCGGTACCTCCACTCGATGCCTACGTCCTCTCTTCTTGGCACTTCTTTGCCAAGATGTTTCACCAATCCACTAGTGAAAATTACCTTTGAGGTTAAAGTATAACCTTACAATCCCTATCTTTTGAGGTTTAGATAGAAACATCTTGACTCCTTAAGAATTCTACCCAAATCCTTAAGAACAAGTCACTCAAAATCTCAAACCCCTTTAGAGAATGAAGATTTGTTTACAAACTAAAATGATCCTCTAATAGGAAAGTGTTTGCTAATTTTAAGCACAATATTTGAAGAGACTATTACAATGATGAAATGAATACAATGTGAAATAAAGCTTAAGCACAATGAACACTTGAAAGCTTAGAGAGAATATGAAAATTCTTGCTTTGATTTGCTTATCTTGGAGTCTCTTAGTGCTGGAAGAGTTAGAAACACCCTTTCTATACCTCCAATCTCAAATATGGACGTTGGGAGTGGTTAGAGATAGAATAGAACCGTTCTTTCTTCAAAAAATCGTACTTGGAAGTCAGTGCAGTACACATGGGATCGATCCTATGATAATAGGGATTGATCCCCTCCTTTTTCTTCTTTAAAAATATGACCGTTGGAGCCATGGAATCGATCCTCTCCTTGTGGGGATCGATCCCTTACTGTCCTGCAAAGTTCAATTAGCCACTGACTTGTATGGGATTGGTCCGGGATCGATTCTGATGAAATTTTTACACTAGGGGATCGATCCTCTATATAGGGGATCGATCCTCTCCTTAGAAAAATGTTTTCTTTGCTTTTTAAAAGAGATTAACTTGTCTCAAAAATATTTTAATCACTTATATATAATTAAGAACATGTATTTTGAGAAACTAAAGGAGTTTAAAATATTTTAGCATTTTCAAAATAATTCAAAGAAACATGCTAAATTGAAACATTTAATTTCAAGCTAATCAAGCTTAAGAATTTTTCATTTCAAAATTAAGATCAATTCAAAACTAGTATAGCTAACAATCTCCCCCTTTTTATACGACAAAACTTAAGATAAATTTGCTTGTAAAAACTCCCCCTTAATTAAAGAGATAAGGATTTTCAATAAAAACGCTCCCTTAATTAAAGCATTCTTTTCAACTTTGCAAAAGACAAATAAGGAACAATAAATGATACTCTAAATTCACAATGTCCACAAACGTTTAAGCATTTGATATCCACCATAATTCATATTAATAGAAACATTTAAGCACATATGAAATTTTTTTCACTTTTTGCTTTTTATCAAATTTTTCATTTTTGTTCACTTAAAGAAAATTTGGTAATATGAACTTTCTCCCCTTTTTTGTAATATCAAAAATAAAATCAATTCAAAGCTAAGGGGAATGGAATATAGCAATCCAAGAGCAATATATCAATATACCAAAAGAATAGAGCAATTCAATACCAATATATCAATATAGCAAAAAAAATATAACATTCCAACAACAAGTCAATGTCCAAGTCAATATGCACAAAGTCTCAATTGCATATATAAGAAAAAGATAGCTTTAAGTTCAAAGATAAAACCTGAGAAATACCAAAATTACATAGATAATGTCCAAAGTGAAAATACGAAAGCATTGAAGTTCAAATACATGTAGTAATGTTCAAAACCCAAAATGAGACCTAAACACATCTATGCCAAGCCCGAAACACCCTAGTGCGAAGGATCATCGTGATCGGAGGGTGGAAGAGGTGCAAAAAATGAGGGCATGTCCCGAAATCGGGTGTCCATATGATCCAGCCTTGGATCGACATGTTGTCGAAGAGAGGCAAATTCGATGTCGACATGTTGACGAAGAGAAACAAGTTGGTCGTCAAACCTCATAGTGACATTATCCATCCTCATATTGATATGAGTTTGGAGCGAGTCAAATTTGCTCATGAGAGCATCGATGACCACTTGAGCGTCTAGAGGCACGGACGAGGCACCAACCGAGGGTGGTACTTGTAGAGCATCTGGTACATCAACATCATGCTTATCTATATGTTTGCCACCATCAATCGATCCAGTTTCACAAAATTGGAAGCTAACTCCCTTAGTGTTCCAGTTTCAGTAGTAGCCATTATTGAACCGAAATAAAACCTTAAAATTGTTAGAACAGAACTTCTGAAATCAAAACGAACAAGGCTTCAAGGCGTGTATCAATGCCACTATCTTTAAGGTTTTATTCGCCCCCACCGTAAGTGTGCAAAGGAGTTACCGGCGTATAAACCTTGAGGATACAATGAAGTCCAATGACTGATTTCGTATTGCACTAACGAAACCAATCCACTGAGCACTGAGCAGTGTATAACAAAACTATCAAACATTTACAAAGAATTTCTACAGCAATCTTTTATAGAAGAATCTGAGAAATATCTTGAAGAAGGAGGGAGAATAAAAACGAAAATAATGTTTTCAGTGTCATCACTTCTGAAAACCAGAGAAGCATTTATAGGCTATTACATGTCTGTTCATACAGACACAACTTGACCAAATAAATCTGTCTGTTTCAAACTGACAGGAAGCTTCTTGTACAGACATGACTTGTCTGAATGAATTTGTCTGTTTGAAACTGACAGACATCTTCTTATATAGACACAATTATTTGTTCAGACTGAACAAATCTGATTATTAAATAAAATCGGGCAGCTTTTACTTTTGTCTAAAACAAAAAATAAATAAATTAAAAATAAATAAATAATTATTTATTAGCTACAAGCGCACGTGCCAAGTGCCCAAGTGCCAAGTGCCATTATAATATATTAATATTAAATTAATATAATATAATATAATATTAGGCCATCCAAGCCTAGCCATGGTCAATTTGCACTTAAGCCCGTATGTGTCCAACTACTAAAACCATACACTTTTCTATATTTAAAGAATATCATTGCCTTTATTCTTTTCCAATGTGGGATTCTATCCCATTGTTATTTTGGAAATATTCAACAAATTTGCCACTAACTTGTATGGGATCGGTTCTGGACCGATTCTAATGAAATTTTTACACTAGGGGATCGATCCTCTATATAGGGGATTGATCCTTTCCTTATAAAAATGTTTTCTTTGCTTTTTAAAAAAGGTTAACTTGTCTCAAAAAATATTTTAATCATTTATATATAATTAAGAACATGTATTTTGAGAAACTAAAAGAGTTTAAAATATTTTAGCATTTTCAAAATAATTCCAAGAAACATGCTAAATTGAAACATTTAATTTCAAGCTAATTAAGTTTAAGAATTTGTCATTTCAATATTAAGATCAATTCAAAACTAGTATAGCTAACAAAAATATAATAAGATCACTTGTTAGTAAAACCTTAAAAAAACTTAGTATCAACTTTTATGCAGGTCATAAACCTTTAATTTCATCATTGAACTTCTATTATTAATAAATTAGGTCACTTATGCTAACCCGGTTGAATAATTTTAACGAAAAAACTGACTCAATATGCATATATATTTTACATCTTATCAAGATAATGCTTGACTGGCATTTTAGGTAAAAAAAATTACGCTGAGTCTGCTTTTTCGTTAGAATTACTTAACAGATTTGTATAAGTGACCTAATTTATTAATAATAAAAATTCAGTAAAATAATTTGATAAAATTAAAAGTTTGTGACTTACATAAAAATTAATGTTAAATTCAATAAATTCAGATTATAAATTACCCAATGTTATTTTTATTTTTATTTTTGGGAATTTGGACTGTAAGTGTACTAATTTAATTTATTGTACGCGGATTTGTTTGAAAAACTATGATTGACCGTTCACTTTTAAAAGTAAGGTTGTAGGCTTGTTGTACGATCATTGCATTAAAATACAAGTAGTGTATAATAATTATGTTTAACTAATTAATTAAGCAAGGACTGAAGAGATATAAAGGTTTTAAAGATATGTTTAGTGGGGGTAGTTTGGGAATTTAAAAGGCAGAACATGGGGCCGTAATAAATATACCACTATTACCATTTACTGTTTTATAAATAAATAATTATATATTTTTATCCAAAATGTGGTAAAAAATGAAAACAAAAATTGGAATAGTGAAATTTGAGAAATCTATATTATTATTATTAAAGTTTTTATTGAGTTTGGTATCATAATTTCATAAATTAAGTAATATTAATTTAATTAATAAAATTATCAGAAGCTCAAAACTAAAATAATAAAAAAAATATATCTTTTAAAATTTATTATTTATAAAAATTATTCATTTTTACAATAAAAAAATACTTAAATAACTTATCTCTTCAAAAAAAAAAATTAAAAAAACTCATTTATATCGTGAGTGTCTCAAATTTTAATTATACATTTGTGAGAATGGACCAGTTACTGAAAGAAGCGGTGGTGACTGGAAATGTTAGATAGTTGAAGAAAAGGGACTAAAAAAACAACAACGGGGATTAGGCTGACGAATCCGGCTGTCTGATCTTCTTTAAGCTGCCTTCGGATTTCATCGCGCGAATCTCGAAGGATTTTGTAGTCATGTGAGAATTGGGCGGTGCCCCTTCTTTCTTATATTCAATCTAGTTTCAGTTTCTTTAATTTTTCTTTTATATGTTTTTTTTTTTTTTTTTTTCTGTTTTTATTTTGACCAGATATGTAATTTTCCCTTTATTTGGTATATTTTAATGAATTGAATTTCTAGATTCTTTGTTTCTGTCTGTGTCCAAGACTCCAAGGTTTGGGACAGCTTGGGTCCACTTGCAAAAGGAAAGTGGAACGTTCTTTGAGTAAAGAGTAGACATACTTATTCGTGTATATTTTATATATCATAATTATATTTAAAAATTTTAATATTTTAATAATTTATGTTATATTAAATTTTGATACGTGGATATATTTTTATAATATTTATGTTATTTTTTTATATTATATTATATATCATATTTTAATTATTTTTTTAATATTATGTAATTATATCATATTTAAAATTTACGAATTTAGTAAAAAGTATTTAGTTTAATTTGATGGGGGGTTGAAAATGGGTGGCAGAGGCAGATGGTAAGTACGATCATATTCATCGGCTCCATCTCTCTCTGCCTCTCTGTTAATGTTCTTTTTCCTGCTACATGGCATGGGGAACGGCTTGGAACTTTCCTTTTCTTTTCATTAAAAAAATTCCTTGTTTTTGGTAAACATTTTGCTATTTGTGTGATTGCCTGATTTCCTTTTCAAGTATTTGCCTAATTGGCGAAGTGGTAAATACGGTGACTCCTATCATACGAATATTTACTGTGAAAACCGGTGAGAATCTTTGAATTGCACAAGTTTCAAAATTTTCTGATCAGAAAATAGTATATTTTTTTTATTTGTGTTTTTCTTGATTTCTGTTGGTTGTAATAAAAATTACAAAATAAGGTGACTCGTACAAAAAAATATTTAGTGTTTGCAAACTATTTATTTAAAAGGAAATAAAAATTTGGTAATAGAAACAACTTGATATATTCAAACTTGATCTATTAAAATTTAACTATTTATGCCTTATTTAAATATGAATAAAATTAATACTTAATATTTGAATTCAATTATTAATATTCACAAATATTTAAATTTGACATATTAAATCATAAATAGCACAGTTTTTTTCATTATAAAATTCAACTCAAATACTGAAATTCAAAATAAAAAAAATTAAAATAAAATTTTCATACACATTATTAATGAAACTTAAATTAAAAAATTAAAGTTAACTCGTAGAAAATATATAAAATTTAAAATCATATTTAGAATAATTAATAAATTATTTTTTTGTTCAAAAATTAATGAATTAATTTAGTAAGTATTACAGTAATAATATATAAAACAAAATTTGAATATTAAATAATATTATTTACAAATTGGGTTGAATTGTATGAGGTATCTGATATTAAAATAATCATTGTCATTTTTATCTGTCTTTATCATTTAATCTAATTTCAAATCATTTTTTGTTTTTTTTTTTTCCAGCAACCTGATAATCTTATTGCTAAATTCAACAATGTTCGAGCTATATGTGATCGTAGACTTATCCACGAGACATGCTACCCATCTAGTTCGACAAGCTCGATTCGAATTAGACTGGATCGCCAAGATTATTGTTTAAATAATAAAAACAATATTTAAATTTAAATTTAATTATAAAAAATATTTTAATATAAAATATTTTTATATATTTTAAATAGTTAAATGAGCTTTCATACTCGAACTGGCCCAAGCGGGGCCTGAGCAAGCAAAAAAAGTTTTGTTCGAACTTGGGCCCATCCCGACTTGACCTATGAACACCTTTGTTGGTCACTTAAGGCTATTTTCATTTTCAAATGACTAGATTTGTGTTGTTTGGATCTTAAATTAATACTAAAAAATTAGATTTCAAGGAAAAAAATATATAATATTTTGAGACAAAAAACAATTCCAACATGTTGGATTTGGTTAAATGAAGTTATTTTCGATTAAAAATGAAGCAAAAATAGTGTTGACGAGACTAATGTATTTAAAAAATATATAAATATTTGGCTTAGCAAAAAACCCTCAAAATTCAAATCCATGTGTTTATCAAATTGATTTCTTTATTATAAGTTTATCAAATTTCATTTTTTACATGGTTTGCTTGTTATTATTGTTAATACAAATATTGTTATTAGTTACAACTTTTGTAATAACAAAATAGATACCATATTTTTATTTTGTAAAAACTCATGGGCTAATTATTGTGTCAAAAACTCCAATGCACCAAAATATATCTTTTCTTGTTAAAACTTAATTTTTGTTTTCTTTTTCATAAAATAATTTTCTTAAATGATGATTTTTTGTATTTGAAAATTATAAGAGCATTTAATAAATAGAATAACATAATAATGTATATAAAATTTGAAAAATATCTATTTATTTTAAAATAAATATTAGATAATTAAATTATTTTTTAACTTAAAAATGAATTTGGCCCTTGTAATATTTTTATCTATATTCATTTTATCAAAATAAATTTTGAAAGAAGATCAAAAAAATTGTTTTTAATTTCTTAATTTTTTAAAATTTCAAATTTTTAATAAATATCTTTTATTATTTGTGCAAACATAATATTTTTCAATTTTTTGATTTTTTTGTAATTCTCCTAAAAATACCATTGTTCTTACCGTTCCTGCCACCGGTAAATACATGTCTTTGGTTGAATGTAGTTTGATTCGAGTTTTCTCCTCACGGCTGGAATTTTTTTTTCTTTCACTTAAAAGCACTTTATTACAGTAAGTACATGCGTTATTGTGTCAATCGGGTTTTGTTTTAGGGTTTATATTTTATGCATTCGCCATATATATATATATTTAATGAATCAGATTATATAATTTTATTAAAAAATTTTTTTAAAATAAATACAATTAACTTTATTTTTAATGAAGTGACATCATCTGATTCACTGATAATGTATAAATTTATACACCGTCAATATATCAAATATAAAATCCTTTGTTTTAATGGTAAGAAGGAGGCTTTAGAATTTTTAGGTCCAAGTTTTCATATATGGTTTAGTACAACATCGTGTTGATTTGTTTGTTTAATTGATTTATTTATTGATATCTTCCACAATGTATTATTTGATAGATATCTGTATATATTATAAAGTTATTGATTAAATTGATGTTACGAGTCAAGTGATACTATTTCAGTTGAAAATTGACATAAAAGTCAAAATAAAACTATATCAAGAAGATAAAATTAAAGATATTAATGTCTTTTAATTTTTTAAAAATATAATTATTTAAAATAAAAACTTTCCACTTATAAAAAGTTATTTTTATTCATATAACTTTTTATTCCTCTTAAAAATTACCGTATTTTTTATCAAATAATTTGTACACTCATTTTAATACACATTTTCCAAAGAAACATATATATTTTTCACCCACATGGTGTGCCAAATCTAGATGAAACTTGAAAGTTATTTGAGTGTAATTTCTACTTCTAGTTTATAATCTCTTAAAAAGTAATAAATACTGTGTTTTCTAAAGAATATTATGTAATACACCATGGAATTTAAGTTAGATAGTTTTTTTTTTTTTTAATAGAAGTTATATGGTTGATACATACTTTCTTAAGGTAAATTTTAAAAAATCAACAAAGAAATATTATAAATAAAAGAAATATTAATTTTTTCATTATTAGTGGAGTTTCTAAATTTTATAAACGGAATTAGTAAAGAACACATACTTTTGATGTATATTTAAAAATAAAAATTTAAAAAAATAAAACATATGACAATCTCTTATCTCCACTTGTGCAGTTAAAAATTTCAATGTCAGTATATATAAACAAATTCTAAAAAAATGACATAACAATATTTTAAAGTTTAAAACTTCGTCAATCGATGTATGGAATTCTTTCTATTTAAATATTGAATTCAAATATCTTTTTTCAATAAAATATATATAATAGTCAAAAAGAACAAAGCAAAACTTAATAGATCATTAAATATTATTATTATGTTAGCTTTGTTGATACAAGGATAGTTAGACTACGTTTGTTATAAGATATTGTTCTTTTGAGGTTTGCAAGCTTGCATTCACAATTTTATTCTTTGAGAAAAGATATCTCGATAGAGGAAGGTTGTCCTTATTTTATAAAACCATAACCAATTCTTGACTTTTAGATTTGGGATCATTTTCCCCTCAAAACTAGCATCTTATCAAGAGTGTAGATCATGTGTTCACTGAGAGGCAGTATGAATTTCCACATATGATGTCGTTGTTGATGCAATGGATCAACATCGTTGATACAAAGAATGATAGGAATGCGCTTGCTATGAGGTACTATTCACTGTGGGGGTCTGGGGGTCGTTCTTATAAAGTCACAATCCAATCCTTAGCTATTAGATGTGAGATCGTTTTTCTCTCAACACTAGCCATAGTAAAGGATGTAGACTGCATTTTCATTAAGGGTTGGCACGAATATGAAATGGATTCCCACATTAGTGTCATTGTTGATACCTTTTGAGGTAAGAGAATCAAATTGGAGGAAGTAAAAAGATATGGTGAATATAACCTATCAAGAAGGAGAAAACTGTCAAAGGAGCATCGAAGTTTAGACTCCGAATGCGCTCCGATGTTTAAATCAACAAGTATTCAAAGAGAAAAAGAGAAAGCAAAGAAAAGAAAAGCATGCACAAAATGTAATGGTTTCAGGGTTTTAAACCTTACCTCATACCTTTTATACTAGAAGCATGGAATGCAAGAAGGCAACAACTGTACTTGCCAATTGTGATAACCGTTTGTCTTTGATTGGCCTCTGAGTCTAGCCTAACAAATGTTAATTCCTCCTTAGAGTCATCTGGTGACTTCTTGATGATAGATCTCATAGGCTAATTCTATATTAAGTTTTAAGCTTTGAATGATGTTAGATATAACAAGCTTAAATCACAAAAAATATATACATAGAGATTCCTTTTAAAATAATAAAAGGCTTTAATGATTTTTTATTATTATAATAAAGTTCAATTGATTTTTATTTTTTTATAATCAAATGTCACATCATTGAAATATAAAATACAATGTCATACGACATGAGACATATATATATATATATATACCATATCATCTTATACATATATACATGCCAAGTCAGCTTTCACGTGACATGCTAGATTTGGCCTTTGACTTCTAATTGAATTATTAGTTACATGCTGGTCTCACGACTTGAGCTCGTTAATTCAAATCTTATAGTTTATTAGGCTAAAGTTTCAAGCCCATGACAATGACACGTGTCGATTGTTATTAAATATTGATCAAATAGACTAAAAATAAAAACATGAAAATAAAATTAACTCAAATAAAAAGATGAATGGGTAAAATGAATCATTTTACTGAATTCAAGGTAAAATTTATTATTATACCATACATTATTCAATGTTATTGAATTGCATAGGAACTTTCAATTTTCATCATTATCGTGAACATGGACCATCTAATTTAACTTTGATCAATTATTACATGCCCCTCATGTCATTAATTTAATGTCATGTATCCAATATTCAATAGGTTAGCCAATGGCCATGCCCAATTGCCCATCTCCAATATTACTTGTATCTACAACATCTCATCATTAAATCTCGATAATTCAGATGAGACTAACCCTAAAGATGAGGTAGACTCATACCATTTTTTTTTATATTTTATTTTTAAATAATCAAATAAGTCCATGACATTTATTATTATTATTATTATTGAGATTATCAAAAATCAAATTTAGTTATTAAAATAAGAATCTAACACTCTATTAATCGTACGACTGTTATCATTTATTTTGTACGCATTCCGTTCATGTTCAATCCAATATCAACTTACGTGAGGAATTTTTTTTTTTTTTTTTGTTGCTGAAGGAGGTAAAATGCTTTTTTTATTGCATGTTTTAAGTTATACAAAGAAAAGTAACTCTCATCTCACCAAAGAAGAAAAGAAAAGAAAAATAACTCTTCTTCAATCTATAAATCTCATCATTTTTGTTTTCAATGACTAATTTTTAGAATTTAGAGTGATAGATTATATTTATCACCCATCTTTAAACGGTGCAATTTTATCATTGTACCTTTTAATTTCAATCAAAAGAATGTTATGTGGGGAAATAAAAAAAATTCTTCAGAAATTCTAACTTTTGATCATTATTAAATCAACTTGAAAAGATAGTGGTAAAATTATGCATATTCAAATGCAAATGGTAAATTCCATCTATTTCTAAAGTGAACTAATAAATTTGGACCTTATCTAAACATGTTCTTGCTTGATTTTATTTTTATTTATCTAATATAATTTAAAATAAATAATCTAATAATATAAGATGTAAGTATTTTTTTTTTAAATAAATAAGTTATCTGATTAGATTACATGTGAAGTAGTTTTTTTTTTTTTTTTTTTTTTTTTTTTTTTTTTTTTATAAATAAAATGCATAAACACCTTTAATTGTATTTTATATTATAAATTCAATTTAAAGTTTTAATAAATTTATCAGCTAAATTGATATCTTATTGACTCGTGATACCAATTCTGTTAGCCATTTTAATATAAGTATAAATTTATAATGAAATATTTAATGCACACTTAGCCCTATTAACTTTTGTGGATTGACTAATCAAAACCAACTTTTTCTTTAAGAAACCATAAACAAAATGAAGTATCAATAATAAAAAAATGCGGTATAATTAGTAGTTAGTACTTATAATAACCATATATACACATTTTTGTTGGTATAATATGCCTTTGCAGTTACGAAAAGAAAATAAAATCATGATTGTACTTAATTAAAATTATTTGTCAAAATTATCGAGAATTATGATATTTGATGGTTTTTTTTTTTATTACTTTAAAAAGAAATCGTAGTATGAGGATAAGGAAAGAGATTGTGCATGTTGAAATTTAAATTTGAAATTTGTTGGATGCCACATTTTAAGAGTAACTGTATGCAATGTTAAAAAAATTGGACGAAAGTTGAACCTATCAGATCTCTGATTTTCGGTCCAAGCGGTTCATCTGGTTAGACCGAACGATTTGATAAAAATAATTTTAAATATATATAAAATAGTTTAAATGTTAAATAAGTAATAGATATATTAAATAATTAATAAGATTATGTATCTAGTATAGTGATATGATCTTTATCATAAAACCAAAAGTTTAAAAGTTCAAATCTCACAAATTATAATTTTTTTATTATAAAAAAAAAAAGATTTTTTACCGGTTTTATCCGATTTTTTACTGGTTAAACCAGTTTGCCACCGGTTCAATAAAAATTTGATTTTATGTATAGTATCGAACCGGATAGATTATCGATTTCGATTCAGCCGGTTCAATCGATTAATCCGATCCAATCCAATTTTTTATTCACTAATTGTATGAACTAATTGAATTAAACCTGAGTTCAATATATAATGGTCTTTGATCCCATTATTAATTAGCTATTGTGCTGTCTAACTGTTTTATTCTCTTGGAGTTCAATTTCCACTACTTGTAATTTTACTTTTCTTATTTCTTAATCTTCGACACTTCTCTTGTACTACAAAAATATCTTAAATACTAATTTTTTTTTTTTCATTTAATTTATACAAATAGTAACCGGAATTTTTCATTCTTTATTAGAAGGCTGAATTATTTCTTATATATAATGGATTTTTTTTCATTTAAATTCTTATTAATTATTAGAATATCCATCCTTAAACTCGTTTTAAGAAGATATAACAATCTTTTGAATTTATATAATCGGTTTAAAAATATACTCTATGATTATATCTGTATCTATTCTTTTGAAGTAGTACATTCTCCAAGTATTCTCTTTTAGCAAAAAAAAAACTGTTCTATAATCCTTTTTTCGTAATTTTTTTTATGTCTCAAAAGTCTGTCTATCTTCTGGAAGAAAAAAAAAAGAGAAAAAAAAGGAAGTCTATCTTTTTCTTGAATACTTATTATTCTTATATTTTTTATATTTCAAATTTATTCATCATGATTTTTTTTGCAACCTTTTGTTATTAAAAGCCATGGAACATAATTTTTTTTTTTATTAAAAAATTACTAATTTCTGTTGAATGGCTCAGAAAAGAGAGCAGGAAGAACTTTAACTACTAATAGATATAGAAATATTCATTACGAGTTTTTTACTCCACAAATAGAATTAACAAAATAACACATTTTAAAAATAAATTTAAACATGTGATAATTTTTTAATTATTCCGCTTGTGATTCAACTGCCAGACTATCAAAAACGAACTCATATATATATATATATATATATATATATATATATCCAAAATTAATAATACTAAACACTTGTATTTTCCGCTTCCTTTAATGTAATTTGTCCAAGTATTGGCCTAGTGTAAACTTTTTCCTCTTTTTTTCTCTACAATAGTCTCTTAAAAAAAAAAAAAAAAAATTACCGCTTGAATCAGTCTACTTTTTTAATGCAACTCAAATTTAAGATATTACCTATCCTTCATCAAACCATTATTTAATTTATTACCATTTATCCCCCCCCCCCCCCCATAAAATATTAAACTCCTTATAATATGAGTCAAAAACACTCAAGTGATTATTTAAGATTCATGCTGAAATTGAAATGTCAAATGCATCATAATTTTAATCTAAAATATATTTTTCCTAACCTTAAGCAAAAGAGCCTGACTCTGTCTGACATGTGAGTGAGGTGATTTGTGGTTCCAACCATATATTCGGACCTTCCTAGAAGCAAGATCAATTTTTTACTAGTTTTCGCAGTTATATTCCCTTGCAAATAGACTACAATCTACAACTGAATTTCTCTTTTTATTTTTTTTATTTTTATTGCAAATAGAATTCATTTTCCTTGCAAGAAGCCACACCACTAAACTGTAAATGAAGATGAAACAATCTGCTGAAAAAAAGCAGGTTCATGAATTAAGGCATCAGAAAAACACTCTATTTTTTATCAACTCATCGACCATGGTGCATCGATGCTCGATTAGCTCAACAAATCTCCATTTGTAGCTTTATTAATTTGAAAATTTCAAGAATAAACATTGAAACTAGCTAAAGACAAGATCAAGAGAGCAACTCCAAGCCAGAGAAGAGGTCACCTATACTTTGCAATGTGTGATCACAGAGGACCCGGGAAAGCACCATTCTCCCTCTGCTCATTCCACCTCTCAACCTGCAGCAATTTCAGCAACTTCCAAAATATTAAAATGGGAAAAACGAGTTTAATACAATGTCCCAACTTATTATTTTATCTTCTATTTCCTTAACAAGTAACTCTTGATACAAGCACTAGGGTAAAAAATCAAAATAATTTAGAATGTGTAGAATGTAAACAGCGAGGACTGGGATGAGTCTGTTAATCATTTATCAACCAGTCCACCAATAGCAGAGAGCACATATACATTACAGCATTAAAATTAAAATAACAATGACTACTAGATTAAATAAAATCTCAATAATCGCAGTCACCAGCCTACCACTGTAACTGCCTACTGGGGTCAGTTTGATGTAGTAACTAGTAACTCAAAAGATCATAAACCTAAATTCAGTCCACATAAATCACATATGAGTTTGGTCAGCTTATCCATCTGTCTCCACATGTGAACAACAATAGCATAGGAACATATATGAGCTCAAAAGTCCTTCAGTGAAGATTTACTCTAGGATATGATAGTTGATACCAGGTCATAAACATTTCTCTATATACTATTTAACTCAAAAGTCCTTCAATGAAGATTTACTCAAGGATATATATTTGATTCCAACTCATAAACATTTCTCTATATACTATTTAACTCAAAGGTAGATAATGATAATCCATCTAAAATCTTGACAAACTTTATGAAACTGTCCATAAACTAATAACATGTTCAAGTAGACACTTCTTTCATATTTGTAATAATAATCATCAGCAATATCAATCATAATCCTTTCGACATGACGTAAAGTACAGCTTGTAGTATACTAATATGATACATTACTTCTGATGATCAGAAGGAAAAAAAAAAAAAAAACAGATGTGAAAGTCAATAATTCTCAACATAAACACAATATAGAGCATCTGGTGTGAGAAAAAAAAAGCACCTTAATTTACTTATGCCCTTAACGTCAGAGTTTAACTTATTTCCTTATTTACACCTATTTTTGTATGCATCAGTTGGTGTCTAAAACCACAGATTATGTCACAAGCTTTATCAATGAAGCCATGACATATATAAAGGCATACTTAAGCTTGTGAACAACAGAACTTGGTACTAGAAGCCAAAAAACAAGCACATGATAAAAAGTTTATATGAAATATACTTATATAAAGCATAATTGCATAAATTCCATTGCAACAAGGCAAAGCTCGTTTACATATGATGATGTAAAAAACTAGGTATACTCACCCATTCACCAGGACAAAGAGAACGATAGTATTTGGCAAATCTCTCACATTGATTAGACTCTTCACCCTTTGCAGCCAAGCACCTGTAGTTGATTTTAAGATTAAAAAATAAAAAGCAAATTACATTTGATAGTTTCCTAACAAGCAGAATTTGAAAATTAACAAGCAATGTACCTGTGAAACTCAATGTAGCGGGTGAAGCAATGTCTGGTTTGATTTGTTGTAGGGAAACGAAAGTCAGCTGGGGCTGTTTTCAGTTCAATCTGGGACAATATACAAGGAAAAAAGATAGTGTGGAAGAAATGTGACAACTAATAGATGATAACTTCTGTTACTTATCAGTTCAAAGTGAAACTTTCCAACTACAACAGTCCAGAATCATTTACCAAAGCAAAAGAGATAAATTTGAAATCATTTGTAGGGGTTATACATTAATCTTTCAAAGAAATTATAAAGTAGAATAAATATACACACTCATAACTTTAGAAGCCAACTGGCATGAATATGTATCAAGTTTTTGTGACAGCCAACAGGCTTCCATGAGAAACAGACAAGAAAAGTTATTGCAGTTTCAAAATGCCACAAAAGGGTATCTGAAAATTCTCACTGCAGAATCAAAGTGTCATCTGATTCATAGTTCACAAACAAGTTGATGGAGCATAATGGCAGCAGCCTCCAAAGATGTTTAGGAGGAGTCTTAAGGCTGCTTGTAATATCCAAGCCTTAAACTTGGTATGTGAACAATGATGAGAGCTTAGTTGGGAGCTTGAGTAGGCTTTATCATTTGCTTTTGAATAATACTTTAGGTTTATTTGTGTTAAAATTGCAGGCTTTTATCTCATTCCGATTTCTAGCTTGTTAAGTGGGAAGGACATTGCTGAAATTTTCTAGTTTGCTGGAAAACACAAGTCTACATGCCTAAGAGTCTTATTTTGGGCTTTCCCTTACGTTGTACGGTTTTTTATTATAGTTTAGGTATCGTTGTTTTAAGTCAAGTTTTTTAGTTTGTTAATTGGTTAGTTTCCTAATTAGAGTCTCAAGTATCTGTTAAAGTCCTAATTGCACTAGAAGTGCTAGTTCTTATTTGACCATATTGACCAGGAGTGCTAGGATTCTATATGTAATCTTTTTATTGAAAGGTTTTTATTGAAAGGTAGATTAACTATAGAAAATTTTTCAGCATTATTCATTATTGTTCTGGTGATTGTCTGATAACCTCTGGTGTGATTCCTAAGGGCAAAGGCTATATGATTTATTCTGATTATTTTGTTACACTGTTTACATTTACAACCAGCCCCAGATTAACCTCTTTAAACCAAAGAATTGTCATTTACCAAACTCCACCAATTCCAGAAAAGCAACTGTGAAGTTCCCCACCTAACCATCAATTAATGTTCACAGACAAGGTTCATAATACCAGAACAGCCTCTGAACAAGAAAGCTGTCCAACATCACAAATTCCTTAAATCATAGATGAACCAAGAAATACATGAAAGTAACTTTAATAAGTTATTAAAAGAGGTCAAACTAGTATTTGATCTTTCTTCTATACATTCAAGGTCAGTATAGAAAAGAAATCATGAAATAAACTAAAATTAAAAACACTCTATGCTTAAACTTGACTTTCTGCTTTTAAAATATCCTAATTTTCCTTTAGATAATACTTTCAGTGGCATAATCCACTGAAGTAATCCTGTATTCTTTAAGTACTTCAGAATTTATGCTTCTAATGGCATAACACTTACTACAGTACGACTTTTGAGGTCATCATATGTTGCCCTAATTATAAGTAAGAATAGAATCTCTCCAGTGTCTTCATTTCCTACCTTGCAACACATTAATTCGTAATGGCTATAAAGATAACCATTGGCCTTGATAACTAGATACACTTACTTTATATCTTATCATTCATACAAAAAAGGCCAAAAAGGGGGTTTCAAGAGACAGGCTTCTGTATGAAATAAGTAGTGATCATTGAAGTTACTTTTCAAATTATATCCTAGTTTCGGATTAAGAGAAGAATTAGTTAGGCAAAACAAACTTCACGGTGAAACTACAATTGCCTATTTCCTAAAATAATTTCCTTTTCATAGTAGAAAAAGATTCAAGCTTGCTAGACTACAATGATCAACAATCTAACATAATATGTGAAACATAGAAAGAATGCAATATTCTACTTCGGCACACAAATTCTACGTGAAATGTGGAGCCTAACGCAATTCTCACCAATGAGGGTTGAATCCTTCTTGATTTAAACAACTCTTAAATTAAGGTCCTAAATTTCTAGAACATTCAGCTTAAAAATTATGTCAAATATCACATGAAAAATACTTCTTTTTTCCTAAAGTAATAAACTTTCAGATTCTTCACATCAAATGACTTCCAAAATTAACAGTATTCCCCTTCTTGTTCAAGCATTGGCAAGGAATGAAAAATTCACAACTAAAATCTAGAAATTTAATAAAAGAGAGTATTTAAAATAATAATAATAATCGGCCTATATTAAATTATATATATAAGAAAACAGTGAATAAATTTGAGATCAATTGAGGAAATCGCTAATCAAATTTTAATTTCTAAAAAGAATAAACTTTCGATATTCTTTTTGTTTCCGGCAGTTTCGTGGAAAATAGACGTAGAAGCAAAAAAAAAAAAAAAAAATAAAGAGAAAATAGAAGGGTACCTCGTCTGCCATGACTGATCCGATCAATGAGCAAAGAAGCAAAACAAGGTTATGTACCTTTGATGGGTACAAAAATGAATGACCAGTTATTTCTCTCCGGTTCGTCCTATGACCAATAAGAACACGCCACGTTCTCAAATAAGCTTGAATGTGTTTTTTTTTTTTTTTTAATTTATGAAAATAGATTTGATTATTTATCTTTATATAATATATGAGAAGGGATTCACTTATATTAATATAAAATTAAATTATTTTTATATGCTTTCATATTTTTTTATATGATTTATATTTTAACAAATCGACCGTTGGGTTTAACAATATAATTGTAATTATCGTGCACGTAAAATATTGAATCGATCTGATATCTCTATCATATCGATCGGGAATACTGTCTTTTTCAATATATATTTAATGGTTGAAATTGTTTTACATTGAATAAATAGTTAAACATTTTTAATTTACTCAAAACTCGAACGTGCAGAATCTACGTGAATAGAACATGAAATCGACGGTAGGATTAAACAAATATAAAAAATTATAAAAGTATGTAAAACTAATTTAGTTTTACATAAGTAAATCTCTACTCAATATATATATATATATTCAACCGTTAAATGAGAAAGATTTTTAGCTAAATGTTTTACATTGAATAAATAATTAAACATTTTTAGCTCATTTTCAACCGTTAAATGAGAAAGAGCTTTTAAATAAATTCAATATTAAATTAAATTTTATAAAATAATTCTATATATAAAATCGCAATACTTAAATACCCCCTAACGTCAAACTTATTTCAAGCACACATGTTAACATACTAAATCTAACTATAATCTCATTACTTTGCTAAAAAAAAAAAAATACTACAATCTCATCTAAAGGTGCTCATGGGCTGAGAAATTTTTTTTCACTTGCCCAAGTCCATTTCGGATCAAGCTCGGATTGGTTCGTAAATTCATTTTACTGTTTATAAATTATTAAAATATTAAAAAATTATTTTTATATTTATATATAATTTATACTTAAATTTAAATAAAAATATATTTTAATTATTAAATAGTAATTCAGGTTAGGTCGGCTCGGCTCGAATTACAAATATTTTTATCCAAACTTGACCCGACTTTTGAGCATGTCTAATCTTATTTCATATCTATGATATGATAATTCATGAATCTTAGGATGATTTCGTACTTAGATTTTTTTTATTTATCTTTTGCTTCTAAATGATATCAACGCACTCGACCAAGCTCAATTTGAGTGAGGGAGCGATATGTTTATAGCAGTGTCTGTGGTGAAGTTGGTATCTGAGTTACATAGATTCTGGTATCAGTGTTCGACACAAATATTTATTCATTTGTTAGACTCGTTTTATGTTTAAAATTTTAAACTCACAAAATCAATTAAAAAAGATTCAAAAATTGAATACGAATATCTAATAACAATGTCTTAAATAAAGATATATATATAAAAATGATGTAATATCATCATATATAACTAAATATATTTATTCATATAATTTTATATGAAATATTCATATTTAAATATATTTTCTTTGATTTAATTAATTTTATTTAAAATATTATTGATATTGTTTTATTCATATTTAAATACAATGATTTTTTCTTAAATGCATTCTTTAATACTTCTTCTTTAATAGGCATAACTTTCGTCTGACCACCAATAGCAACTAGTACATTTTTTCGTATTCCACCCGTAAACTAATTGCTATTCCATCAATAAACTAATTTCTATCTTCATATCTAATTATTGTCCAACTTTAATTCAAACAATCCAGAGACTAATGATGCTGTTTAAAGAAAAAGAAAAGCTAAGTATTCAAGATATAAAAAATGAATAAGAAAGATGAAAGGGGATAAGCGAATATAGATAAAACAAGAGAAATGATGGATCAAATTTTTTTATTCTTCCTTCTCCTCCAATTGCAACAGTCACAAAAACCTCATTCAGTACTTTCATGATAAAATGTCGAATACATATTTTGTATTCTATCCTACTAATAAAGTCTCAAATGCAAATACATCAATCATTATTTAAAGATCCATGTATCATAGGTTGGTATTATAAGAAGATAGTGCATGAAAAGTAGTAAGCGAAGTGTGTAGATTGTAGCAGAGAAAGAAGTGGAGATCAGGCGCATGTGCTTTGCTTTGTTGCTGAGAGATGTGATGTGGATAATTTTCTGAAATCCGGTTGAACCAAAATTTTTAGTGGCTGAAAAGACTGATAATGCTGGGAGTTGTGGTGATTCCTTTTGGAGACTCAAAAAGGATGGAGACACGTCATCATTGAAGAAGGTGCCGACCCATGAAATCCATCTCCCACTAACTAAAGTGGAGAACGATTATATTGTTAATATGATCATAACTTTGTTGCTTAAACATGCGCACAGATGAATTAAATACAATAAAATCTATATGGGGATGAAAACTAAGACATAAATAGGAAAAGAATATACTAGAGAATAATTCAAGATTTGGTTAGTGGATTTTAATGGGTTTGAGCAAGTCCAAATGACATTAAGATGAACAAAGATGGATGAATTATTGCTAAGACAGATAAGATGGAACTTCTCCATGATGTAAAAATTCGGCAAGAGGGTTTGAGTTATAAATGTGACCCCAAAAGGTGTAATTAGTTACTGCATATGAGAAAATTACAAGCTCACTAGCCAACTACAGCACAAGTTCCATTTAGAAAGCTTTGCTAATGCGTCGAAAGATAGAATGATATTGTCACTCTCTACATAAACATACTTTTTTGAATCCTAGAACTACTAACCTAAGAATTTATAATTTGATGCACTGGTTATAAGAGTACTATATAGTACCAACATTTGGTTGGAAGGAGTGGCTAGTGGCTCCTTCCCCTTGGATGAGAACCAAGGTTCGAATCCAGGGAGTCGCCAATGTTGGGAGGGCTTTGCTATACCAACACTCCCGGCCCGACAGGGATTAGTCTTCCATCAACCATAAAATGGGGGTGGGGGGACACCCTGGGTTTAATACACAAAAAAAAAAAGAGTACTATATAGTACTCACAGAGTTTAGGTCCATATAATAATTAGCAGTCATATATAAATTAATTAAGTCTTAACTCAAATTATTCATTATTTTTTTTAAGAGATTGATTCTTTTCAAATCCCCTTCCCCTATACTCCTAAACTTTGGCATCCCTTTGTACCAAAAAATTAGCAGCCATGCATATATTTCTCTAAGATATAATAGGAGTCATAATAAATTTCATACTCACCACCATCTTAGGTCTAAAATAATATTTTCCTTAATTTATCCTATATAGTGCAAACAAGACCTCCACTAAATCCAATTAATTTCTTTGCGATAAACTTCTTTCATCTATATTTATTTAATTGTTATGTCAATAACATTGTACTTTATCTTCCAACTATATATACACATTACTCCATGAGCTCAAATACACAATCAATGGACTTGACTTGGGTATATATCCAATTGTCAACTGAGTGCTCCATATTGCTTAGCTTTAAGAATTCTCACTCATGCAGGTGATCATGTATAATATATATGCTGGTTTAGACAGAATTCGAGAGGTTCTCTATATAATTAAGAGCTTAAACCGTACTTAATGGAGAGAGTCTGATTATCTTGTTTTTTATTTTATATTATCATTTAATCAGTTGTACTTAGTATATATGACCGATAATCCGATATGAATGAAGAAAATATTAACTATGGAAAAGCAAAGATGGATTGGAGGCCATTAGCCTTGAACAGAATCATATATATAATAATTATACTACTAGTAATAGTATATATGAATCTATACCTCAAAGAGGTGCGACTGCATTGAACTCATTCACACAAGCATTGATGTTGGTGACAGACATTTATTTATGAGAAACAATATTTGCACATCCATGCTCACTCAATGCATGAAAAGGGGTAAATATATATCATATTTTGATGGGGTGTGCGAATAACATGGTACTTTATCTATTTATGGATAATTTGTTTTCACTTTTATCTTCAACAACATAGCTAGCAGCATGTTAATTTTAATTGTCGCCACCGTTGCCATGACCCTCTCCATAGCCATGTCCCTCGCCATAACCTTCACCATTGCCCCTGCCTGACCCCTGACCATATCCCTCACCATGGCCAGAACCTGACCCAGAACCACCTTGGCGTCCCTGGTTACCACCTGACCCTGACCCAGCATAAGATCCCGCATATGAGCCTGCTTCAGAGCCTGCATCTGACCCAGAACCCGAGTTTGAATAGGATGAAGAGGAAGAACTTGACCTAGAACTGGAACCAGAACCTGAACCAGCCCCAGCTCCAGACCCTGAGCCACCACCTCCGAGACCCAGGCCTACACCTGCTCCAATCCCTAGTCCTACACCACCAAGATCGATACCCAAGTCCTTTCTTGCAGCCCTGCTCTCCGACACAATAGCCCACATAGCAAGGAGAAAGGCGATCAAAGCTAGGGACTTCAATACAGCCATTTTGTTTCTGTCACTCACTCACTCTTGTATAAGAGGAACACTATAAAGTTGTCTTAATTGGGAAGATGTAAACTTAGCAGAATTAAGTTGCAAATGCGAATTGAACTCTCCAATCTCTTCTTTTCTGCTATAGATAGATTACTGGCAGAGTAAGCAATTTATATAGTTGTTGATGGTAAGGTTTTGGACATTAAAAAAAAAAAAACGTATGCACTGTTGAGTGTAGTGGAGAAATTTGTTTACAAGAATTTATTTATTTATGTTAAAATAAATAAATCGAATTTGATTATTTTATTTAAGTAAGCTGTTATATTTTTATTATATATAAATAAATTTTTAATTTTTAAATATTTAATACAAATGTTTGTTAATAATAAATATAAAAAAAAATATTTAAAAAATATTTAATTTACATCCAATTTAAAAATTACTATCATATTCTCATAATTTTAATCAACACTTTTATATATATATATATATGTAAAGTTATATTTTCAAAAATCAGGTTTGATAGAACCTGGAATGAGAAAAGCAAGTACAGGAGGAGGATGATTGGGTTCCGGACACGTGTTTCCAGGTCACCGACCCATTTGATCTCCACTCAACATTGTGGAAGCATGAATGGCTCATCCTGTTGACTACAATGTTTCTGGTAGCTTCTTCAATTATTTGGTTGGTAATTAACTTTTTATTTTTTGCAGCTAGCTAGCTCAGGGTCACTACAACCAAATTGGTTTTCAGTGGCGCTAACATAGCGGCGTTTGACTTAAAAACGCCGCGGAGTATCGTGTTTTTGAATACCCGGCGGCGTTTCTATTAGAAACGCCGGGAAGTTGTAAAGTAGCGGCGTTTTATATATACAAACGCCGCTAAATCTGTACTAATTGCGACGTTTTCATTATATAAACGCCGCTAAACTATAATCAAATTTTATCAATTTAGTAAAATTTGGACGCCAAAATTTGGAGGCGAGACGCTGCGTTTAGGTTTTTGTTTTAGCGGCGTTTGTGTCCACAAACGCCACTAACTAATATAATATAGCGGCGTTTTTATATATAAACGCCGCTAAATATTTAGATAAAGCGGCGTTTGTAAATATAAACGCCGCTAAATATTTCGATATAGCGGCGTTTGGTAATAAAAACGCCGCTATATTGATTCATTTATGGCTTAAGGCAAAACGATGTGTTTTACCTTGTAAATTTGCGGCGTTTGTTGATACAAACGCCGCTATGTTTGTTAATATGAATTCAGCCCCCAAATCAAAAACCTAAACCGAGTCTCTCTCTCTCTCTCTCTCATCTCCAACCCCAAAAAGTCATCTCCAAGCCGATTTTTCGCATTTCATCTCCAAATCATCATCTCCAAGCCGATTTGTCTTTCTTCATCTCCAAATCCGTTCAATGTACTGTAAGTAATTCGACAATTTTCTGATGAGTTTTTGTTCCTTTTTGCCTGCATACTGTTTTGGTATACGATATAAATCCATTTGGTATACGATATAAATCCATAAAATTGGTTTAAGATAAATGTGGATAGTATTTTTTTTTGGTTGATATTTTGGATAGTATTTTTTTTTTTACATGTTCACAAATTTACTGCCACAACTAATTATTTCCTGTGACCACCTTGTCTACGGACAATAGAGAGCAGCCCGTATGGTGAAAATAGTGAAGGCGAAGCAGTAAATCTGTCACAGCTGGTAAATTATACAGCCTTAGTCCTAGGACCAATCTCAGTTATTTTTTGGTTACTTCTTTATATTTCCAGTTTTGTCTTATTTTTATTTTATTTATATATGTTTATCCTCTTCTCTGTTTTGAAAGGAGCTACGATTTTAGTGTCTATTTATCCCATTGTTGATGAAAACATTTTAACTTTTCCATATTTTACCTATACATGCAGAACCTCATCGATCTGGCAGGTTCCGAGAGCTCGAAGGCTGAAACAATAGGCGTTAGACGAAAAGAAGGATCTTATATCAACAAAAGCTTGGTAACTCTAGGAACTGTGAGCCTGATTTATTACTTTTTGTTCGAGTCATGATGGAAATTGAACTTTTTTTCATTAAGTTCTTTCTCTTTAATCTCTAAGTAAATAGTTGGATCATATACACTTTGTTACTTGATTTAAATTCTATGGTAAATTTAACAAGCATTTGGAGAGAATATATATATAACTATAGCAGAATAGCATTAAACCAACTTCCTATTTAATATTTATTCTTTCAAAACATAGTAGGACAGTTTAGGACAGCTGAACAGATTTGGAGACAGGTCTGATCTGACCAACCAGTTTCAAAGGAAGCCAATATATTCAAGAGGATAAATACTTTTAACTAAAATCTCAATTCAAAGCTTTTTAAGATAAAAAATATATAAAGACTATACACATAACTATATGAGAGAATATATTATTACAAATTTACAATGAAAGAGTTATATCTTCTTGAATGTTGTCCATGTATACACCTATGTCCTATGGTACAACATCTTAAAGTACATCAATGCCTTAAATCATCATCATCATCATCATGTTAGAGCTTCTTGAAATGGTGTATTTAAATCCCATCAGGAGCTCCTCAGAAATGTGGATTTAGTCCTCCATGAGATACCATGTTCTCTTGAAAAATCCAACTCAGCACCAGAAAACAAGTACCTTAAAACTGTCTTAGCAATTTAGCATACAACTCAGTTCTGTCAGATTACTTCATAGCAGGGGATTCAATTTGCAGTTTGCTTAGGTCCAAATATGAGCAATAACTTTGGTGATTCCAGCATTCCAGCACCAGATTCTTTGGCATCAAAAGTAGCCAACCAAGGGACATATAAAAACATGGCACCATTTAGGACACGATTGCAAAATCCTGCCGCTGCGTTGGCATCAAAACGACCAATCGCAGCTTGCCATGCTGGCAAAGTTTAGTAGGATTCGTATATACTGTGAGCTTAGCCTCCTTATCACTTAATAAAAGAACATGTGCAACACTGAAAGACTCACATTTTTCAGTAGCAAATTGCCACTCTCTTGTTGATATATAGAACCAGTCTTTCCTTGCAGATTTAGTGGCTTTAACTTCAATATATTCTATATGACCTCCCTCTTCTACCATTAAATCATAGGGTAACCCAGTTTCATTATATTGATTGACCCACTTCACTGTCTTACCCAAGATGCTAGTAAAGTATTTGAAAGCAGCAAGCTCACCCAGTTTCCCAGTTAGCAAAGCTTGTGCTGTACTGGTGTGCCAGTATGAAGCTGATCTCTATGGCTAAATTCGGATGAAACAAATCCAGTATTAGACTGATTTCTCTTGCTAAATTCAAATGAAACCAGCTCAGGGCTATACGGCAATAGACTTAAATCGACAGGATCAAATGCTACATGACTGGGCTAAATTTATGTTGATTGTTATGCGTTTCTGAATTTTTAATTGGACAAGGGTGGTTCTGAGATGTATTCTTCAACATTTTGTGGTATGTTAATTGCATATGATATTTTAGAGCACATGACAATACTTTGTTCTTATAACTGCTGACAGCTACTGTATGTTGGAATTGATGACATAGACATACCATTAATGTATCTAATGGTTTCATAACATGATCTAGTTTCAGGTTTATTGCTTAATCTAATGCATATTTATCTCTACTAGTTTATTAGTTCATTTTTATTTTAGAATTATGATTTGATGAATCTTCATTTCCCATGGCAAAGAGCATATAGATGAAGCACTCAAGAATTCAAACAAAGCAAAGATGGTGTGGTCAGCAGACCACTTAATTTGATATATAGTGGATTTGACATGTGTTTAATAAAACATCTTAGATGATATAAGATCGAGTTCTAATAAAGACAAAGTAAATGATTAAGGGAGTCTGTTATTCTCATTATTTTTTTGTCATAAGCTCATGGTAATGCTAAAATATGAGTTTCTGATGAGACTTAACTATGCAGAACGTACAAAATGGATAAGAGTTGGATGCAAAAGTCGAGACTAAGTCAAGAGTACGAAGATGGAGTACATAGTTTTCTCGATTTCGCTTTTGAGAACGCAAGCGAAGATAATAAGATATTATGTCCTTGTTCGAGGTGTGCCAATATTGATTGGCATATGCGTGGAGTTGTTTTCGAACATTTGATTTGTGAAGGATTTCTCCCGGGTTACAGACAATGGTTTTTTCATGGAGAGTCCGCAACTTCTAGGTCATCTTCTAGAGTTCGTCCAAGTAATTCTAACAATCAACATCAGTCTATTAGACAAGATGACATGGAAGGCATGTTGCGAGATGCATTTAACATGCGTAACCATAGTTTGTACACATCTTCACCAGAAGTTCCTGGAGGGAATGATGGGTTCAATGTTGGCATGAATGACTTTGCTGAAACGGGAAGAGGTATGGGTGATCAGGAACCCAATGGAGAAGCGGCAAAGTTTTATAAGTTGCTTGATGATATGAATGAAGAACTTTACGAGGGATCTAAGCATACAAGATTGTCTTTCTGTGTCCGTCTTTTTCACTTAAAATGCTTAAGCGGGTGGACAGGAAATTCTTTGACACTGTTATTAGAATTTTTGAAAGAAATGTTTCCTTTTGCAAAAATGCCTCAGTCTTGTAAGGATTCGAAGAAGATGATAAAAGATCTAGGCCTTGGATATGAGAAAATTCATAGTTGTCCGAATGACTGTATGTTGTATTGGGGTGATAGAACAAATGAACAATTTTGTCATGTCTGCGGTAGATCTCGATGGTTGAATGGAAATACAGAAGAAAATATGAATGAGGACGATGGTGACACACATTTAAAGAAGAAACCTGCAAAGATTTTGCGGTACTTTCCGTTAATACCAAGACTTCAACGAATTTTCATGTCATCAAAAACATCTGATTCTATGAGGTGGCATCATGATGAAAGGATTGATGATGGCTTATTAAGACATCCTGCAGATTCTTTGGCTTGGAAATCATTCGACAATAAGTTCCCATCTTTTGCTAATGATCCCCGAAATGTGAGGCTTGGACTTGGTTCTGACGGTTTTAATCCGTTCAAAATAATGAGTACTTCTTATAGTACTTGGCCGGTTGTCTTGATTCCTTATAATTTGCCTCCATGGATTTGCATGAAACAATCCTCTTTTATCTTATCCATGATAATTCCTGGAGAGAAAGGTCCCGGAAATGATATTGACATTTATATGCAACCTCTTATTCAAGAGTTGAAGCAGTTATGGGAAGGGGTTGAAACATATGACGCATCAAAAAAGGAAAACTTTAATTTGCGTGCAGCTTTGTTATGGACTATAAACGATTTTCCTGCTTATGCAAATCTATCTGGTTGGAGCACCAAAGGTCGTTATGCTTGTCCTTGCTGTGCTGCACAAACATGTTCAAAATGGTTATATAACGGAAAGAAATTCAGTTATATGGGACATCGTCGGTGGTTAGATGAAAATCATAGATTTAGATTCCAAAAACATGTCTTTGATGGCAGTGAAGAGTTAAGACAAGCACCTGAGACCACGATTGGGTCGGATATCTTGTTGATGTTGAAAGATATCAATTTCACTTATGGAAAGATGAATCAAACAATGTCTTACTACGAACCATACCGCGTGGTGTGATTATGTGGCAGTATGAGAGACTGGTTAGATTCTGGTATTCAAAAAAAGGAGAGGTATCATTTATAATATATTTTGGTCATTTACTTATAGTACTTGATATAATACAATTTTATGGAATATGTATAGTTTTATAACGTGCTTTGTCTAATGTAAAGGAACGAGAAAAGATAGGGGTAAGCAGTAGACAACAACAGAAATACAGTCACACCAGTGGTTCAAAAAGTTTTGCCAGAAAAGCTAATGAAAAAGTAAGTTTACATTCATAATGTATTAATATATTAGTTCTCAATTATTTTAATACAATTTAGTATTAATTATTTTTGTTTTGTAGGAAATTGAGCGGGGTGAAAAAATTGGACGAGTTGAACTGTTTCAGTTAACTCATACTAAGAAGGATGGATCCTATTTGAACATCGAGACTCAGGAAATTGTGGTATATTTTCTTCAAACTTGTTTTCATTTACAAATATGTTTTACAAAAGATTTTATTAATTTTATTGTTTTATAGGAGAAAGCTCGAAATAAAATTGCTGAGTATCAAGTCGGAGCATCAGATGGATCATCAGCGAATATGCAAGATGTGGAGAATCAAATATTCACTGAAGTAGCTGGAAAAGAACGATATGGACGGGTTCGAGGTGTCGGAATGGGTCCGACACCATCTAGCTACTATGGACTTGGTTCTCAACGGTTTACTGCTTCTTCTTCACAAAACTCCAGTGCATATGAAGTTCAGATGCTGAGAGAAGAAATGCAAAATATGAATAAACGTTTTGAGGAGAAGGAAGCAGAGAGACAAGCTGAAAAAGAAGAACAGGATAGACGATATCAGGAGCTGCAGACACAGTTTCAGTCATTGATGAATTTAGTGCAGCAAAAGAATTTAGGAGGCTCATCTACTTCAGATTAAAGAATTTGTAAGTGGATTTGATGTGTTGAATAATACATTGTATGGTTCATATTAAACAATGTTTTTATATTATATATTTTTTTTATAATTTGTGTTGTTTGTGTATTATTCGACAATGTTGCGCATTTCAGACCTTCAATTGTATTTTTTTTAAAAAAATATTCTGCATTTACAGCGGAAATAAATAGTATTTTTTTAAAAAAATATTCTGCATTTATAGCGGCGTTTGTGAAAAAAACGCCGCTAAATACATAAAATTCTGCAAATATAGCGGCGTTTTCTGATAAAAAAACGCCGCTATATATATAAATTCCTGCAATTATAGCGGCGTTTTCTTATCAGAAAACGCCGCTAAAAGCCAGAATATAGCGGCGTTTGTGATCAGAAAACGCCGCTACAAGCCAAAATTTAGCGGCGTTTGGTATTCAAAAACGCCGCTAAAATAGAACACTTAGTGGCGTTTGAGAACAGAAAACGCCGCTAAAGTTTCAAGTATTACCATTTCGGACCTTCAATTGTGGCGTTTATAAACGCCGCTAAAGTACCTAAAAACGCCACTAATTTAGCGGCGTTTATGGTGAAAACGCCGCTAAATTTCCCGTCACTGTTTTTACCGGCGTTTGTTGCGGCGTTTTGTAAAACGCCTCTAATTTTTTTCGCGGCGTTTATAAACGCCGCTATTCCAAAAAAAAAAACGCCGCTGAAAGACCAATTTGCTGTAGTGGGTGAAGAAGAAAAATAAAAAAGGTAGCTAGCACTCATTATTAGGGCTTGTTTTTCATTGAAGATAAGAGCATGCGCATTACTTAAAAGATGGTAAGGATTGCACCGCCAGTTGATATAAGCAAAAACCAAATTCGAATTTGGATAGATACAATTTGTCTCCCTGATTTCCAACTCCAAACTGATCTCTGTCAAGAAACAGCAGAAATTAATGTGATGATTTAATGACCACTTAACACTTAATTTAGCATGTCTGTCGACTTTTTCCTTGTTTAATTCCATCGACGACTCTTTTACCATGTGGTTTATGCTATTAATTAGCATGAAGCATGTGTTATTTTTACTAATGTTGATCAATCTTATAAGTCTTATTAAGTCTTTAACAGATAAATGTCTTAAATTATGCTGCTTTTTACATCTAAGTTGAATTATGCTGCTTTTTACATCTTAGTTTTAACATCCAGATGATAATATATATATATATATATATATATATCAATATGTTTTGGTATATGAATGAAGAAGCTAAGAACAATTTGCAGTTTGCATTTGCTATTTGCTATTTGGAATTTGTCTCCACATAATGTCACCTTTCTTTCAAAAAGCACAGCTTTGACATCCAACAACAACTGGAAGTACTCTATGCCTTCCTTGAGAAGCCTTGGGGAAAAAGGAAACTAGGAATTTTGAATTCTCATGACCAACCATTTTAATGGTCTTATATATATAGTTTCCAATTAATAGGCAGGGATTTGTTTTAAACCTCCAACTTTTTTGCTACAATACTAAGTAAAGTATCCTTTTTTTGTGGCTATTCTCAGCTTGAGATCTTCAGTTATAAAGGTACATGAATCTTAAGATTATTGAAGACAGAAACTACCATATATATAAGTAGCAAGACAAGAATTCGAGCAAATAATGCTACTTTATTTTATATATATATAGTGATATCGATAATTTTGACACTCTAAGTCTAGTAAAACTGTAAAAAGTGAATACAACATAACAAAAACTTAAATATCTATTTAAACACCAGCCTTATTGCCACTTGAGTTAAAAACTTAAGTGGCTAACATTAAAAGAAAACTACTCATCACCACATTTATTCATGCACAAGATGGCGATCAGTTTCATTTTTAATTATTTTATTCCCCCGCATACATTTTTTAGCAAGGAATGCTTAGTTGCCGTTGCCTCTCCCACGGCCTCCTCCTGACCCAGCTCGAGAGCCAGCATAGGAACCAGCTTCAGAACCTGCATCAGAGCCGGCTCGAGATCCAGCATGGGACCCGGCAGATGAACCAGCTTCAGAACCTGCATCGGACCCGCCAGATGAACTGGATGAAGAGGCTGAACTAGATGAAGAGCTTGAACTTGAACCCCCAGATCCTGAACCGGAACCAGCCCCAGCTCCAGCTCCTGAACCACCACCACCTCCCAAGCCAACGCCTATCCCTGCTCCAACCCCAAGCCCTATGCCACCAAGATCCAGTCCAAGGTCTTTTCTTGCAACCCGGCTTTCAGATACAACCATTGACATGATAATAAGTAAAGCAATCATAAGAGCTGTAAACCTGAAAGAGGACATTTTCAACAATGTAGAAAAAGGAACAAAACACAAAGTGAAGAAGCCTTGGAAAAAAAAAACTGAATTCGGATGCCAATCTGAATGCAGTTGAATTCTCAGTATGAGCTTCAGAAATCAGGGGCTGACCAGGGCTGTATACGGACCTTCAGGAGAGTTAAGCTATTTATAGCTGTTGAGCATTAAAATGCTGCCAAGGCAAGGGCATGAATGTGAAACGAGTTAAAGCACTGTAAAGGAGAAATTTCTTTGTTTAAGAAATAGAGGTGGAAATCATGATGTGGCTTGTCCAAGATTTTTTTGGAAGCAACCTTGTGGCTAAGATAGCTGCCTTCTTTAACTGGGTTTAGGACAATTGTCTAAACGTTGCCGACCCATTACCCATAGTGGAGCATCGATAAGTGGGGGCTTTGTTTATTGGTTACATTGTGAGTTGTGAGGGTATTTGAATAAGACGATACAAACATACATTTTCTTTTCGATTCAATAGCTCAAGTTCTTGTTTCTTACTCTTTTGTAGTTGTAAATTTTCTCATAAGCCATCGTCATTAAGGACATTCGTTTAAGCATTCCACTTCAATATTGTAAATTTTCTCCTGCGCCATCGCCACCACCATTCCATTAAACGTCCTGACTCCTTAGGGCGTGATATTGATTAAAGATAAAATATTGTTGTAAGAATGTTAAAAAAGATCTATTTTACTTGATAACACCAGCGTATCTACTTATGAAACGTTGAAACTAGTAAATAATACCAAGACAGATCACTTGTAAGGTTCAAATTTAAGATTATTATTGTTGAAATTGAAATACAAATGGTGTTTGAAGAATTTGTATTCTTATGTATCAATATCAATATTATATATATAAAAGTATCAATTTCAAAAGTACAAATAGTATACGGCTAGCTTTATATTGTTAATATGATCATAACTTTGTTGCTTAAACATGTGCGCAGATGAATTAAATACAATAAAATTTATATGGGGATGAAAACTAAGACATAAATAGGAAAAGAAAATACTAGAGAATTCAAGATTTGGTTAGTGGATTTTAATGGGTTTGAGCAAGTCCAAATGAAGATGAACAAGGATGAATTATTGCTAAGACAGATAAGATGGAACTTCTCCATGATGTAAAAATTCGGCAAGAGGGTTTGAGTTATAAATGTGACCCCAAAAGGTGTAAGTAGTTACTGCATATGAGAAAATTACAAGATCACTAGCCAGTTACAGCACAAGTTCCATTTAGAAAGCTTTGCTAATGCGTCGAAAGATAGAATGATATTGTCGCTCTCTACATAAACATACTTTTTTGAATCCTAGAACTACTAACCTAAGAACTTATTCACATAATAAAACTTTTGTTGCATCTTCTAAATTAAGCAAATAGATTGGGGAGTATATATGCAGAAATAAAGATATATGAATAAAAAGAATGTAATATCATCATATATAAATAAATATGTTTATTTACTTTTATATTTATTCATATAATTAATTTTATATAAATTATTCATATTTAAATATAATTTCTTTGATTTAATTAATTTTATTTAAAATATTATTTATATCATTTTATTCATATTTAAATACAATGATTTTTCTTAAATTTATTATTTAATACTCCTTCTTTTATAGGCATAACTTTATCTTGAACACCAATATTAACCGGTACATTTTTGTCTATTCCACCAATAAACTTTTCATCTTCATCTATAATTATTACTCAACTTTAATTCAAACAATTCAAAAGATTAATGATATTGTTCAAGAGAAACTGAGTATTCATGATACAAAGAATAAATAGGAAAGATGAAAGGGAGAGTATGGATCAAACTAGAGAAATGATGGAGCGAACTTATTTTTCTTCTTTCTTCTCCGGTTGCAACAGTCATAAGAACCGCATCCACTTTTATAATAAAATGTCGAACACATATTATATATTCTATCCAACTAATAAAATGTCAAATACAAATACATCAATCAGTATCGAAGGATCCATGTATCATAGGTTGGTATTAGAAGATAGAGCATTAAAAGTAGAAAGCGTGTAGACGGTAGCAAAGAAAGAAGTGAAGATGAGGCGCATGTGCTTTGCTTTGTTGTGAGAGATGTGATCGATGTGAACAATTTTCTGAAATCCGGTTGAACCAAAATTTTTCGTGGCTGATAACGTTGGGAGTAGTGGCAATTCCTTTTGAAGACTCAAAAAGGATGAAGACATGTTATCATTGAAGAAGGTGCCATATCTCCCACTAACTAAAGTGGAGAATGATTGGCTTATATATATACGGCTAGCTTTATATTGTTAATATTAATATAATAACTTTGTTGCTTAAACATGCGCAGGTGAATTAAATACAATATAATATATATGGGATGAAAATTAAAACATAAATAGGAAAAGAATATACTAGAGAATTCAAGATTTGGTTAGTGGATTTTAATGGGTTTAAGCAAGTCCAAATGAAGATGAGCAAGGATGAATTATTGCTAAGACAGATAAGATGGAACTTCTTCATGATGTAAAAATTCGGCAAGAGGGTTTGATTTATAAATGTGGCCCCAAAAGGTGTAATTAGTTACAGTATATGAGAAAATTACAAGATCACTAGCCAACTACAGCACAAGTTCCACTTAGAAAGCTTTGCTAATGCGTCGAAAGATAGAATGATGTCGCTCTCCACATAAACTTACTTTTTTGAATCCTAGAACTACTAACCTAAGAATTTATTCACATAATAAAACTTTTGTTTTGCATCTTCTAAATTAAGCAAATAAATTGCAGAAATAGGATTGTACAATTTAGTTTCCCCAATTTTATATATTTGATATTTATGTACATATAATTTAACAACTTCCAATACATTATATATATATATATATATATTTATCTTCATTTGACAATTGACATGGTAATGTATAAGCATCGTTTTTATGGAAAGCTGCATGACTTTATAATTGATGCACTGGTTATAAGAGTACTATATAGTACTCACAGAGTTTAGGTAATACAACTCCATATAATAATTAGCAGTCATATATAAATTAATTAAGTCACACTCAAATTATTCATTAATTTTTTAAGAGATTGATTCTTTTCAATTCCCCTTCCCCTATACTCCTAAACTTCGGCATCCCTTTGTACCAAAAAAATTAGCAGCCATGCATATAGTTATCTAAGATATAATAGGAGTTATAATAATGTGACAAAACGTCACATTATTTCCCGAGTTGAGTGGCACAAAATCATCATTTCTTACTCACCACCATCTTAGGACTAAAATAATATTTTCCTTAATTTATCCTATATACTGCAAACAAGACCTCCTCTAAATCCAATTAATTTCTTTGCGATAAAATTCTTTCATCTATATATATTTAATTGTTATGTCAATAACATTGTAATTTATCTTCCAACTATATATACACATCACTCCATGAGCTAAAATACACAATCAATGGACTTGACTTGGGTATATATCCAATTGTCAACTGAGTGCTCCATATTGTTTAGCTTTAAGAATTCTCACTTATGCAGGTGATCTTGTATAATATATATTCGAGAGGTTCTCTATATAATTAAGAGCTTAAACCGTACTTAATGGAGAGAGTCTGATTATCTTATTTTTTATTTTATATTATCATTTAATCAGTTGTAATTGGTATATATAACCGATAATCCGATATGAATGAAGAAAATATTAACTATGGAAAAGCAACGATGGATTTGAGGCCATTAGCCTTGAACAGAATCATATATATAAGTATACTACTAGTAATAGTATTGTTTGAGTCAGGAATGGATTTGAGGACAAGCACCTGAAAGAGGAAGAAAACATGTTAGAAAAGATCGGAGGTGGCTCCGGCGTTGGCTCTCCAACGCTCAAGTCAGTATGTGGAGGAGGTGAGCAGAAAGTAAAGGGTTAAAGGAAAATGAGAGTCCAAAAAGAGAGCCCATTTACTTGGAAGATGAGATGCCTTATATAAGAAGTGGAAAAAGGGGAGAGAAAGAGAGACGTGGTGCAATCAGATTGGCTAGCCTGACGTGGTACGTTCCCCACTATGTGTGGATAACACGCGTCCATGGTCAGTTGTCCGAGGTAAGACAGTCAGCGGTGATCACGCTTGACCATGCTAGTGCGCTTCAGGCCTGACACAGTATGTCCCTCGTCATGCATGGGTGACACGCGTCCATGGTTAGTTGTCCGATGTGAGGCAGCTAATGGTGATCACGCCTGACATGGGTCAGGTATGCCTGGCTTGCCAGTGCGCGTCTGAGGTGGTGTTGAGCCATTTGTTTGTCTCTCTTGACCGAGGTGAAAGACTAAAATGCCCTTGTATACAAAATATCTACATCATTTTGTCACCCCCTCAACTAGTTTGATAATTCAGACTAGATGAACTTCATGAATCAAAGTTCAGTTATGATCTTAGGTCAGCATAAATTCACCATTCTTGCATTGTCAAACTTAGGT
The DNA here is from genome assembly GCA_030761205.1 of Fremontodendron californicum. Classification (NCBI taxonomy): domain Eukaryota; kingdom Viridiplantae; phylum Streptophyta; class Magnoliopsida; order Malvales; family Malvaceae; genus Fremontodendron; species Fremontodendron californicum. Next base: position 7,909,295 of record JAULJL010000006.1, read on the forward strand.
TGGTAGTTTTGGAGGTGTAAAATTATGTCAAAGTGAATTTATTGTCGAGGTGGATTTGCATCGAGATAACTCGTTGCTGAGGTGACTTTGTGACAAGGTGAATTTATGTCTTTAGGTGTGCTGATCCGAGGTTACCTTTTGGCCGAGGTGAACCTTGTGCCGAAGGGAGCCTTTGGCTGAGGTGAACTCATGCCAAAGTGACTTTTGGCTGAGGTGAACTTTGTGCCAAACAACCAGGGTGACTTTTGGCTGAGGTGAACCTTGTGCCGAGGTAAGGCTTTGGCTGAAGTGAACTAATGCCAACATGACTTTTGACTGAGGTAAGCCTTGTTCCGAAGTGAGGCTTTGGCTGAGGTGAACTAATGCCAAGATACTTTTGATTGAGGTGAGCCTTGTGCCGAGGTGAGGCGTTGGCTGAGGTGGACTTTGTGCCGAACAACCAGGGTGACTTTTGGCTGAGGTGAACCTTGTGCCAAGGTGAGGCTTTGGCTAAGGTGAACTAATGCCAATATGACTTTTGACTGAGGTAAGGCTTTGGCTGAGGTGGACTTTGTGCCGAACAACTTTGGCTGAGGTGAACCTTGTGCCGAGGTAAGGCTTTGGCTGAGGTGAACTAATGCCAAGATGATTTTTGACTGAGGTGAGCCTTGTGCCAAGATGAGGCTTTGGCTGAGGTGAACTAATGCCAAGATACTTTTGACTGAGGTGAGCCTTGTGCCGAGGTGAGGCTTTGGCTGAGGTGGACTTCGTGCCGAGATGAGGTGAGGCTTTGCCAAGTTGAAATTATGTGGTGGTGGATTTGCGTCTAGATGACTCAATGTCGAGGTGAATTTGTGGCGAGGTGAATTTATGTCTTTAGATGGGCTTGTCCAATGTTACCTTTTGGCAAAGGTGAACCTTATGCCGAGGTAACCTTTGCCTGAGGTGAACCTTGTGTCGAGGTGGCCATTGGCAGAGGTGAACTTATGCTAAGGTGACTTTTGGCCGAGGTGAACTTATGCCAAGGTGAATTTACCACCAAGGTGATCTCGTGCCAAGGTGAATTGGTACCGAGATAAATTGATCACCGGGGTGAGTTGAATTTATGCCGAGGTGAAATTATGCCAACACGAATTTGTTGACGTGAATTTTTTACCAAGGTGCCATGATTCTTGGCATTTCACCATGGATTTTTTATGGGTTTTCATGCAAATAGATCAACAATATCCCTTAACAACTGTATGAGCTCATCTTTCTTCATAAGTTTAGAGTTGATCTGCATGGACCTCTTTCAGTCTTCCCCATTGAAAGAGACTTGAATAAGTTCATCTGCTGGTTCATGTCTGTTGTAATATGACTTTGGCCTCTAATCTAAAATTTTTATGTGAGTGTTTCATTTCTTTTCCTCTTTACTCTCAGGGCTGTCATATAACATTGTTGTGCCATGTGTTGGTTACCTTTGACTTCACCAATCCCATGTGAAGTGGTGAACTTGACTTTCAAATGAAGAGCAGACCCAAAAGCTTCCAAGGTCGTTTGGCTTTATCATTTCAGGATCATTTTCTATGCTAAATGGAATTTAATCGTGAATCCCACCATGGTAGTGACAACCTTTGGTTTGATTTCAAGAGTAATTAGTAGGCTATGGTTCCCAACATGGGAACTTGTTCATTTCAGTTCCTATGAATGGTGTTGCATATGGTTTCAGCATATCCTTGGAAATGCTCATAATTTTCATGGCACTACATTACCTTGCTAGTGTTTCCAATGTCAAAATAGATTCTTTTTCGATGTGATTATATGCCATAACATTGATGACTACGGCGTCCTCATGAGGGAATTATATTCTATCTAAATCTTCATTGAAGAAAGATATTGGCTCGTCCTACCATGACTTAGGCTTTTTGGCTATGGCACCTTGGTCTACTTTCTTTTTTTTTTCTTTGTTTTTTAAGGTTGACGTCCCTTCAGTGATAACATTGATGATTCCTGCAATGGGCTTGTTCTCAATTTTCTCTTCTTTCTCCATCAAGTCATTCATATCTCTTATCTCCACCAACATGGTTATGTTTAGCTCGGCCACTATCAGGTCGACCATAACTCAAATGTGCACTATCATGGTTATGCCAATTCGACCACCATCAGGTCAGCCATATCTTTAATGTGCATCACCACGGTTATGCCAGCTTGGCCACCATTAGGTTGGCCATATCTTTGATGTCCACCACTATGGTTATGCTTAGCTCGGCCACCATTAGGTCGTTTATATTTCAAATGTGCATTAGCATGGTTATGCTAGGTCGGCCGCTGTCATGTCGACTATATCTTTGATGTCCACCAACATGGTTATGCTCAGCTTGGCCATTATCAGGTCGGCCATATTTGGTGTGCATCACCACGATTATGCTTAGCTCGGCCACCATCAAATTGGCCATATCCTTGAGGTTAGCACACCCTAATAGTGTGTTAGTGATCACGGTGCAATTCACACCTCTTCTCATGGGGTTTTCTATCTCATTCATGACGTCACGAATCGCTTGTCCTTTGATCTTGGAGCATCTTTGTCTCATTGGCCTCTTCACACGAGGTTTTCTATCTCATTTGAGGTTGACACATTTGTCAATAATATAACCGTGGTCACGGTGAAATGCACATTTATTGTGCTTAGCTCTTGGAGCATCTCAACCTCTTCTCACGAGGATTATCTCAATCATGAGGTCGACACATTTCTCATTTCTATGACCGTGGTCATGGTAAAATGCACATATATTGTGCTTTGCTCTTGGAGCATCTTAGCCTCTTCTCACGAGGATTATCTCAATTATGAGGTCGACACATTTTTCATTAGCATGAGCGTGGTCATGGTGAAATGCACATATCTTGTGCTTTGCTTTTGTAGCATCTTATCCTCTTCGTTGATGATGGAATGAGTAAGGAAAAGGTGCCCCAACTCTTTGAATGAAGAGATAGATCATGGTGTTAGGCCGAGGTACCAAGGTCCACCAACTCCTTTTAGGGTGGCTAGGAATGCTTTACACATCAATGGTCATGAGCTTCCTATCAACATATTAGTACAAAAAAATTCTAAGTGATTAGAAGGATTAGAAGTACCATCATAAGTCTTAATATTGGGCATTCGAAAATCGGTTGGAGGTTAAGAGCGACCAACCTCCTCCGTGAGCAACGACAGCTCATCCATATGCACCAAAGCTTTGCTCTTCATTTGCATCTCCCTCGACTCCATTCACGCCTCAAGTCCTAAGTTGGTTGTTTGCTCATCTACTAGTTAGGATGGAAGTTGGGTTTTTTTTCTTCCTTTTCAGAGGCTAATGGGTTGTGGGTTTTAGAACCCACCTTTTCTTGGACCTCTGGTAGGGTGGAGGAGCCAGCGTTTCACTAGGTGATGGAGAGTTTTGAGTTTGAACTTGGTCTCTTGGGGTTTTGGTAGGCTCTTTCTGTTGTAAGCGTGGTGAGGTTTTGTAGCTCTTGACTGAACAAGTCAAATTGCTCCACCGTGGGACGAGGTCATAGGTCAACATTGTTGTTTTAAGTGTTTATGGTGTCATTGGTTCCTTATGGAAATGCTCGAAAGTTGGTGGTGTGCTCTCTATCCTCAACAACTTTCTTTCTAGGTGCCATACTCAAAAGCGTCTTCTATCTGGCGCGCCAAATGTTTGAGATAGGAATGGATCTGAGGGCAGGCACCTGAAAGAGGAAGAAAACACGTCAGGAGAGGCCGGAGGTGGCTCCGACGTTGGCTCTCCGATGCTCAAGTCAGTATGTGGAGGAGGTGGGCAGAAAGTAAAAGGTTAAAGGAAAAATGAGAGTCTAAAGAGAAAGCCCCTTTACCTGGAAGATGAGGTGCCTTATATAAGAAGTGGAAAAAGGGGAGAGAAAGAGAGACATGGTGCAATCAGATTGGCTAGCCTGATGTGGTACGTTCCCCGCTATGTGTGGATAACACGCGTCTATTGTCAGTTGTCCGAGGTGAGACAGTCAGCGGTGATCATGCTTGACCATGCTAGTGCGCTTGAGGCCTGACGCAGTACGTCCCTCGTCATGCATGGGTGACACGCGTTCATGGTTAGTTGCCCGATGTGAGGCAGCTAACGGTGATCACGCCTGACATGGGTCAGGTATGCCTGGCTTGCCAGTGCGCGTCTGAGGTGATGTTGAGTCATTTGTTTGTCTCTCTTGACCGAGGTGAAAAACTAAAATGCTCTTGTATACAAAATATCTACATCAAGTATATATGTATCTATACCTCAAAGAGGTGAGACTGCATAGAACTCATTCACACAAGCATTGATGTTGGTGACAGACATTTATTTATGAGAAACAGTATTTGCACATCCATGCTCAGTGCTCACTCAATGCATTACAAGGGGTAAATATATCATATTTGATGGGGTGTGCGAATAACATGATTATTTATTTATGGATAATTTGTTTTCACTGTTATCTTCAACAACATAAAGCAGCATGTTAATTTTAATTGTCGCCACGGCTGCCATGACCCTCTCCATAGCCATGTTCTTCGCCATAACCTTCACCATTGCCCCTGCGGGCCCTGCCAGACCCCTGACCATATCCCTCACCAAGGCCAGAACCTGACCAAGAACCACTTTGGCGTCCCTGGTTACCACCCGACCCTGACCCAGCATAAGATCCCGCATATGAGCCTGCTTCAGAGCCTGCATCCGACCCAGAACCCGAGTTTGAATAGGATGAAGAGGAAGAACTTGACCTAGAACTGGAACCTGAACCAGAACCAGAACCAGCTCCAGACCCTGAGCCACTACCTCCGAGACCCAGGCCTACACCTGCTCCAATCCCTACTCCTACACCACCAAGATCGATACCCAAGTCCTTTCTTGCACCCTGCTCTCCGACACAATAGCCCACATAGCAAGGAGAAAGGCGATCAAAGCTAGGGACTTAAATATTACAGCCATTTTGTTTCTGTGACTCTTGTATACGAGGAACACTATAAAGTTGTCTTAATTGGGAAAGGAATAATGTCCATAAATAATAGTCGTTGAAGTTTATCAAATTTATTAATGTGATATATGTATTTTAAAAATGTTCAATGTGATATCTGTATTATCAAATCGTGTATCAATGTGGTATTTTGATTTAACACCGTTAAATATAGATGATGATATAGTATTTATCAATCAGGTGATAACATGTGGCAGCATCTGATTTTTTAGATATTAATATTTAAATTTTTGTAAAAAAATAAAATAAATAATATTTAAAAAATAAATAAATAATATTTTAAAAATTAATTTCTACTTTTTAAAAAACTTAAAAAATTATATTAAAATAATAAATATATTTTTTAAAATTAAATTCTATTTTTTAAATTCAAAATTTTAAAAAATAACAATTAAAATATTTAACTAAAATTATTTTTAAAATATATAATATTTGAAAATTAAATATTAAATCATTTATAATATCTAAAACTTTTTAAAAAAAAAAGTTATTTTTGAAAATTACAAAAATTAAATTATGAAATTATTTTTATTCTTTTAAAAAATTTAAAAAATTAAATATGAAATTAATTTTTTAATTTTTTAAAATTTTAAAATTTAAATTTTTTAAATTTTTAATTAATTTTTTAAGTTAATACACGTGGCATCATTGTATGATGCCACGTGTCATCATTATATTTTTAAAATAATAATATTTTTATTTTTAAAATTAAATTAATAATTTTTTAGTTAGTACACGTGGCATCGTTATATGGTACCACGTGTCAAGTTTTCATTGGATACAAAAGCCACGTCATCAATTTTTAACGGTGTTACTGACAGGTACTATAATAGCACACGAAATGTAAACTTTAATTACCAAAATAGATATTTTTAAAGTATAAATACTATATTAATAAATTTAATAAACTTCATGGTCATTCATTACATTATCCTATTGGAAAAATGTAAACTTAGCAGAATTAAGTTGCAAATGCGAATTGAACTCTCCAATCTCTTCTTTTCTGCTGTAATAGATTACTGGTAGAGTAAGCTATTTATATAGTTGTTGATGGTAACTTGGTAAGGTTTTGGAGATAATAATAATAATAATAAAATAAAATAAAAAGTGTGCACTGTTGATGGGAGTGTAGTTAGAGATGGCAATTTGTACTGCGGATTCGGATATCCGTGGATATCCGATCAATTTTTTGTAGATTCGGATTTACGGATTCGGATATTAAAATTACTATCCGCAGCAGATTTGAAGCGGATACAGATATAAACCCTCAGATATCCATTATCCGAATCCGCATAAGTTATGTGGATTCGGATAGCGGATTCGGATATCCGAATCCGAATTCGGTTTTTGTAAAACACATAAAATTTTGCTTTTAGAGAGACTTGAACCTTGGCCTGCAAAGTTATCCACCAAAGACTTAACCAAGTGAGCTAAGCTTCAATTTTAAAATAACATGTTACTAAAATTAAATTATATCAAGTATAATGAAATATAATAATAATTTAAAAATATTTTTTCAAAATAAAATATAATAATAAATTAATTATGTTAAATACCTTTAAATTTAAAAATACATGGTACTTTTATAAAATAATATTTGATGACTTAATCAGCTTAATTAGTTAAATCACTCTAATGACAATATTTATTTTATTTTTTACAAAATGACCTTGTAACGAAGTTATATACTTTAGTACTTATGTTAATTAAAATAAATATTAAAATATATATTTTTTCTAATACGACATATATATATATAAATGTTTTAAGTATAAATCTTAAGAATCAAACTTTTATTAGCTTAAAAAATTATACATAAAATCTTTTTTCGTCTTTTATTCTTTAATTTCATTGGACAATATAAAAGTAAATTTTGTTTAATACGAAATAAATATTTATATATTTATATATATATTTTTAAGTATAAATCTTAAGAATCAAACTTTTATTAGCTTAAAAAATTATACATAAAATTCTCTTTCATCTTTTATTCTTTAATTTCATTGGACAATATAAAAGTATAATGATAAAATAATTATAAAATTAAATTAGTTAATATATGTTAAACATTTATAAATTCTAAATATACATGATATTTTTATATAAATGTATAAACCTTAACAAATTATATACATATATGTATATATATTTCTTTGAAACCCTTTACACGACATGAATACGATTAAGGATGGCAACGAGTCGAATAATTAAAATACGATATAAAAATAACACAAACACGACATGAATACACGAACGTGTCAAAATCTATATAACACGAATTATTAATGTGTCATAATTTATATTAATATGTAATACCTTAAACACGATTATGAAACGTTAAAGTACACGATCATGAACTATATGAATACACATATTGACAGGTCTAAATAAAATACACATATCATTTTCAATTACCTATTTTATATACTTTATTCTAAATTGTATAAAAAAAATATTGTATGCATTTCGTCTAATCGTGTTCCATGTCAACGTGTTTGACTTGATTCGGATCAAAGTTTTAAACATAACTTTTTAAATCATGTTTGATTTGATTTGAATATTAATATAAAATATTTTAATAATATTTATCAATATTTTTAGTATTTTTAGTATTTTAATATTTATCAATATATTTAAATAAAAAGATAAAATTTAAAGATTTATTTATTTATTTTAACATTATAAAATAGCATAATAAAAAAAAAACATTCAATATAAAATAGCATAATAAAAAGAAACATTCAATTTTTTATTATTATTTAAGATTAGAAAAGAAACATTCAATCTATTATATTTCATCTCAAGAGTTAAATTAATGTTTAATTTTTTCTTTATGTAGTATCCAATTCAGTTGGAGATTCAGCTAGCACATGTGTTATTGAGGAAGAGGAGTAATCTTTCATAATTGATATAACAAAGTTTTATGTTTGTTTTTAGTTTATGAAACAAATACTTTTAGTTTATGGAGCTAATTCCTTGTATTACCTATGTTGTCTTTTGCATTTTGAAATTGTTATTTTCTTATTTAAGTTGTTGTTGTATTTTAGAATTTATTTGTTGTTAATTATGAGTGATTTTGAATTTAAAATTAATTTTTGTTTGATTTTATAAAAAATTTTAATTTTTTTTTATTTATCGGATTCGGATTTTTTGCGAATTCGAATATCCGACGTATAATGTTAATTAATTTAGATTCCGATCTGGATAATAATATTCGGATTATTGCGAGTAATAAACGGATTCGAATTTCAAAACAAATTTATGAATTCGAATTCGAATAATACAAAAACTAACAAATATTCAATCTAATATCATTTTTATTTTTACCTTTTAGCTTTTGGTTGTAGTATTGAAATGGAAGTAGCATTAATGGATTTTGATGGAGAGAACCTGAGATGAGAAAAGCAAGTAGGTACAGGAGGAGGATGATTGGGTTCGGGACACGTGTTATCAGGTCACCGACCCATTTGATCTCCACTCAACATTGTGGAAGCATGAATGACTCATCCTGTTGACTACATTAATTAATGTTTCTGGTAGCTTCTTCAATTATTTTTAGTTGGTAATTAACTTTTTCTTTTTTTAATTTGCAGCTAGCTAAGCAAGCTCACCATTCTTTAGGCAAGGGTGAAGAAGAAAAATAAAAAGGTGGCTAGCTCATTATTAGGGGCGGGCTTGTTCTTTCAGTGAAAAAGGTTGGTTGTAGCCGAAGATTAAGAGCATGCGCATCCATATCGCCAGGATTCTAAAAGGTTACTTAAGAGATGGTAAGGAATATTGCACGCCAGTTGATATAAGCAAAAAACAAATTCGAATTTGGATAGATACAATTTCTCTCCCTGCTTTTCAACTCCAAACTGATCTCTGTCAAGAACCAGCTAGCAGAAATGATAAAAATGACCACTTAACACTTAATTCAGCATATATACATGTCTGTCGACTTTAATTTTAGTGCTTTCCTTGTCTAATTCCAACGACTCTTTTACCATGTAATTTATGCTATTAATTAGCATGAATTATGTGTTATTTTTACTAATGTTGATCAATCTTAGACGTCTTATTAAGTCTTTAACAGATAGTAAATTTCTCGAAGTTGAAGTATGCTGCTTTTTACATCTTATTATGCATGTATTCATTCACAAAGCTATTTGGTAAGATATATATATATATATATATATATATATATATATATCAAAATTTTCTTAATATCATTTTTTCCATTATTCAGAGTTGCCAGTCTTCAAAACACGAATTTGATACCCGTACGTTATGAATTATATGAAGACATTTAGTTGGTAGAAACATCCTGATGATAATATATATATATATATATATATACATCCTGATGATAATATATATATATATATATATATATCAATATGTTTTGGTATAATGAATGAAGAAGCTAAGAACAGTTTGCAGTTTGCATTTGCTATTTGGAATTTGGCTCAACATAATGTCACCTTTATTTCAAAAGGCACATAGCTATGACATCCAACAACAACTGGAAGTACTCTATGCCTTCCTTGAGAAGCTTTGGGGAAAAAGAAAACTAGGAATTTTGAATTCTGACCACATTTTAATGGTCTTATATAGTTTCCAAGTAATAGGCAGGATTTATTTTAAGGGATTTATTTTAAGAATTTATATTTGATTCATTGTCAGTGTATACATTTATACACTGGCAATGAAACACAAGATATTACTTGTTAAAAAATATAATTATTTCTATTTATTTTTAAGGATTTTTTCAGTTTATAATACAAATCCTTGTTTTAAACCTCCATTTTTTTTTTTGCTACAATAGTTAGTAAAGTATCCTTTTTTTTTGGGGCTATTCTTGTCATATATCAGCTTGAGATCTTTAGTTCTGCTCTTATTTTTTTTTATATAAAGGCACATGAATCTTAAGATTATTGATGACAGAAATACCATATACAGCGAGACAAGAAAAGTTATTTGAGCAAACAATGCTATTTTATTAAGACATATATATATATATATATATATATATATATGAAGTGATATCGATAGTTTTGACTCTCTAACTCTAGTAAAACTAGAAAAAGTGAATAACAACATAGAAAAACTTAAATATAAACTCATATTTAAATACCATCCTTATTGCCACTTGAGTTAAACTGAAGTGGCTAACATTAACAGAAAACTACTCATCAGTACTGTACACACAAATTTTGTGTCGAAAATATGACAAATAAAATTTGCAGTCAAATAAGAATTTTATTAATCAAACTTTGAGGTTACAATCTCTGAATATTCTTAAAGAAAGAAATCCTTTGATTCTTTTCTTCAGTAAAACTTTGATTCAAGGGTCTTCACGACTTGATCTTGAATCGGTGAGATCTGCTTCAAGGGTCTTCTAGACTTGGTTTTGAAAAACAGGAATTATCTCCTTTCCTTTGATGAACAAGATCGGAGAGCAGCTTCTTAGAGAATTCTCAAGAACAAGCACCGCGTTCTTAGAATTTCTCTAATTTCTTCTTAAGAATTTTGAGAGGATTTGGCTCTTCAAAATCTTCTTCTCTTCAGGCTTTCTGAGTCAATTTGTGTTAAGGGGAGGTATCTATTTATAGTGGTAGCTAGCCAGGTGAAAGAGAGTTTTAAAAGAACTTATCCTCCTTATTTATCTCTTAATTAATTTAATTTAATTAGAGATAATATCTTCTTATTTATCTCTTAATTAATTTAATTTAATTAGAGATAAAATATTTACTTTTTATCACTTAATTAATTAATTAAATTAGAGATAAAATATTTATTTTCATCACTTAATTAATTAATTAAATTAGAGATAAAATATTTATTTTTTATCACTTAATTAATTAATTAAATTAGAGATAAAATATTTATTTATCTCTTAATCAATTTAATTTAATTAGAGATAAAACTTTATTATTTATCTCTTAATTAATTTAATTTAATTAGAGATAAAAATTTATTATTTATCTCTTAATTAAATTAGAGATAAAATAATTATGACACATGGGTGAAATTTGATTGGATAACCCATGAATCCTTGCAATTTGATTGGTCAAACCATGTATACATATTTAATTAATTATAATATGATATTATCAATTTCACATGGTAATGTATAATTTAATTGAAAATTTCTTGATTAAAGAAATTTCAATTGACATGTGGCTATTTGTAATTGGTTACAAATTTTCTCCTTCTACAAATGCCCCCTCAAGACTTGGTTACGTACACGAATTTTTTTTTTCTTTTTAGTGTAGCAAGTGGACAAGTCTTGAAATTTATCTACATCAATTAATTTTCTTCATATAATTTTGTATATGAGACGAAAAAATTGATTTAGCAAATATAATTTCCTATGCATCAAAATGGACCATGAATAGAATATTGACCCACCCTAAATGGTCTAGCAACAAAATGGATATTGGGTGTTGGGCCAACATTGGCCTACGTATGGCAATATGAGCCAATATTGGCCTACATAACAAAAATGGCATAGGACTGCTAGACTTTAAATATTCTTCAAATTGTTTGATTGGTAAAGGAACCCAATAGCCCATGCAAAATATAGTTCACAGTTTGAAGACTTTCTACAGTTCCAAAGAATTTGAGTTTGATCTAATCGCTTCTTTGCTTAAATTAATTTCAATCAAAACTCAACCTCCAATTTTAAAGAAATTCTAATGCAATTAGAAGTTCTATTCTTTGACCATATGGGACTTGAATTATTTCCCCTATAAAAGCAAGGCCTTCTCAAGCTAATTTGCATATCAAATTAATTGCCAAAGGTTGCTACGTTGGAGAGCTTGATAGGTTGCTACGTTTGTGTGCCCGACAGGTGAGCCCTTTTTTTTTTTTTTTCGCAAAGCTCACAGTTAATTAAGCTTAAAAGGAATAGAGACATGGAATTTTCAAGATGGTAAAAATCTATTCCTCTGAACTATATATTGTTTCAATAGGGAAAAGTGAGGGACTTCTTTTCCACTGAAAATTTATATTTGATTGGTCTTTCTAAGAGTGTATATATGCGACCTTAAGATGATGATGCATTGTTGGTGTTGCTGCCCTGCTTGTGGTCACCAAAGATACGTTGCCGGAAGTCTGAAACCCTTAGCGGGAGACCCTTTCGTAGGGATACCTTTGGTTCCCAACCAAGTAGTTCTTTGGCTCTCAAAATATCAAGCTCTCTCTTGTGTGGGTCATCTTCTGTGTTGGATCAAACTCTATCTTTGTATTCGGGTCAAAAGCACAGATTAAAGCTTGGATATCAGCAAAAACGGCATCGCAAGTTTCAACCAATTTTTTTTTTAGCGTTTCCGGTAATATCTCCCCGCCGACCCTAACCGCCATTCCAAATTCGAAATTTTTATCGGGTAGATCCAATGGGTTAATTGGGTCGCATGCTTCGACCCGTTTCAAGATCCGATCCTGATGAGCATTATCGCTACAACCCTGATCGAAATAGGCTTGAAAAAACGGTGGTTTTGGAAGTGGGGACCACGATGGGATCATAATTAACTGGGTATTTAGAATCAAACCCAACTTTTGAGGTTAAAATGGAAAGAAATGGAGAGGCCGCTGAGGACGTTGGAAATGAAAGACCAATCAGGTTGACCGGATTTTGGTGAAGCAGACTGTGATGACCTCCGTGTACGGAGTTACTTATGTTGGTGCACGCGACCAGATCAAGAGAAGGTTGAAGGAGCGATGTGCTATTGCAGATGATACAGAGCTTTTTATTGCATCTTGCTATGCAGCAAGAACCACCTTAACGGCCCTTGGAGAGATGTTTCAAGTTGCAAGAAGTATCATGGGTTGGCTTGGTGAATGTGCGAAGGTGATAGCTTCTGAGAATCAGCCAGTGCGGTGGGTCGCTCCTCTTGGTCTTCCTGTTGTGCAGCCTTACCGGCAATTAGGGCGGCATCTTATCAAAACTTCCCTTCCGGTGTTGACTTTACAACGAGAAACAGACAAGGTCATGGCTAAGCGGCAGAGAACAGCATTTCCCCCAAATTTTGTTCATTCCCTTGATGGCTCCCATATGATGATGACTGCTGTTGCCTGTAAAAAGGCAGGCTTGAAATTTGCAGGGGTCCATGATTCGTACTGGACACATGCATGCGATGTTGATGAAATGAACAGGATACTAAGAGAAAAGTTTGTTGAACTCTACGAGGCACCAATACTAGAGAATTTGTTGGAAATGAAAGAGACGGCTCCACCGAGGGTTTCGGTGACGACGGCGCTGCCTTGGAGGAGGCCATCGTGGCAGTAGTTACCAACAATGAGAACGCTTTGAATTGGGTTGTTTTGGGTTTGTGGGGTGGTGGTTACCATGAACACAAATAAAATAAAATAAATCTTTAATCTTTGTAAATTGGTAAAAGCGCCTCAAGATTGGATGCATTTTTTTTTTATTCTTTAAATTCTCTACCTGCTTTGACATTTTTTTTATTTGTTTTGTTTTTTTCTTTTTTGTAGAATCATCATGGTGTACTTTAAAGATCACAAAGATTATCTTGTGATTCTTTCCAAGGAAGACGAAGACATAAAAGAAGGATTATATCTCTTCACCAACAAGCCCATATCGGGTAGATATAAATCCGCTTGGAAATCATTTGATTTTCCTGCCACTCTAGAAGATTGGTCGATAGAACTTTCTCCAACCTCACAATCTTCTCCAAAGGCGAGATCTCTTCAATCTAATCTTCACGTCAATACTTCTAATCATGAGAAGTTTGACACGTTGGGAAGCCGTATCACCTCCGAAAAGTCATATTGGGGATTTTCCTTCAAGATTTTTGGAGAGTTTGGTTATATACCAAAGTACTGGGAATGGACTGAAGATGTGTTGTACCACTTCAACAAAAATTTAACGACTGTTAGTATATATGATGCTGTTTATGCATCATTATACACTTATGATCACAACAAGGACGTCATTCGCGCTTTTTGTGAAGCTTGGTGCCCGGCTACCAACACTCTCCACCTTGCTACTGGGGAAGCTTCCATCTCCTTATGGGATTTGCATAGGCTAGGCGGTTTACCTATTCACGGCATATTTTATGATGAAGTCATTCCTTGTGCTGCCGAATTGACTGGCTTTGATAACAAGGGAAGATTCATCCCGAGATGTTGTGAATATCTATTTGCTGCATTCCATCTTTTGAAGCAAGGCAAGGAGGATAAGGTGTCTATTGAGGATTGGATCAATTTTTGGTTTCAAGGGAAATTGCGTTACACCAAACCACCTGCTCGAAAAGCAAAGAAGCTTGTTCGTCCAAAAGCTACACATAATCCTACTGGGATTCTTCGGAAATACCAAGGTCGGGGAATGGCAGGAGATGGAGCATTCACTACACTTGGAATCAAAGACAGTTTAACAACAGACACTTATTTAGCTGCCTTCCTTTCTTGTTGGATTTGTGTTTTCGTTTTTCCAAGTAAAGATTCAGAATTTGTTCGGCCAGAGACATTTAAGATAGCCAGCCTGATGGCGCTTGGGAGAACTGTTAATCTCGCGGTCCCGGTGTTAGCCAATATTTACCATGGACTAAATCGAATTACACTTTCTGCTCAAGCGGGCTCTTCAGATGTGTGTTTTCCAATTCACTATATTTATGGGTGGCTAAGTTATTACTTCCGGACTCACTTTCAAAATCCAGATGATGTATATGGGCCTTTGATGAGCAAGTTTTCAGGAGAAGGTGGAGCCAAATACTTTGAGGATTATGACGCCCGCAAGTTGATTCATAGTGGCATAGTGTGGAATGCTAACTTATATCCCAGGAATAGAGATGAAGTGATTGTTGATGATGACGCTCTTAGTAAGATCAATCATGGCTACCTTGTTAATGTTCGTTCGAGCTATTTGCCCACCCGATGTAACCAAACCATCATTGTGGAACCTTACAGTCCTCATCGATTTGGGAGACAATTTGGGTTTTGTCAAGATATTCCCGGAGCTCTTAAGGAAGACATTCGTTCTGGATCTGTGGATGATCTATGTAGGTTTTGGAGAATTTGCACTCGTTCTCGTACAAAGTCCAGATTGATCTCTCCAGCTCGTTCCCTAAATCCTAATGATCATGCAACCGCAAGATACATGGAATGGTGGTCCAAAGTTCATGAGCCATATCTTGAGCATTCTATTGATATTTTGATTTCAAGCATCCGTACATCACCGTCAAAGAGAAGAAAACCTCCAAAGGATGTTAAGAAAAAGTCTTTAGAGATTTCGCAAGACAAATCCAATAAAGCCAAAGTCTCGTCTACCATAGATTTAACAGAGGAGCATGTGAAGACTTCACAAGAAGTTCTTCGATCAGTGTCATTAGTTGATGAAGGACAAAGGGTTTTACCGAAAGTCATCGAAGGGAAGCACAATGCGATCGTTGAAGATTCAATTGATGAGAGTGATCATGAAAGACATTGGAAGCGAACCAGGCCAAGGGAATCCTTTCAAGGTGATATATCCCCCGCCAAAAGTGAAGCTTCAGTTTCTAGTTCGCATGAGTTCAACAAACTTGCAGCTAAGATCAGAAATAATGTTTCAAGTACCGTTTCCAACCAAGAAGATGCTTGCCCTAATGTGATTGTTAATAATACTTCTCCTATAGTGAAGACTCCCACAGGCCCTCATGTTGAAGCTAGTCATCTCGCCCTTCCAGAATTTTCTAAGTTTAGTGCTGAAAAAGTGATATCCGATAGTGAGTTGAAGCTTGCAACTATTTTGTGGGAAAGCATTCAACCAAGGATTATTCGCGCTTCTTTTGATCGGGTTTCTTCACTCACTAGTGATGTCCACAAGATCTTTGATGCAATAGAAGCAATTAAGTCCGTTGATTCATCCTTTTTGAAAGGCATGGTGGAAGACTACTTTACACAAGTCCAGAAGTTTAACGAGCTTGAATCTTCCATTTCTTCATCCAAGGATAGAATTGAAAGACTTCAAGCACTTGAAATTCGACTTAAAGATTCAATGTTACTTGAACATAAGACTGTTGAGAACCTTAACACCCTGCAGTAGAACTTGGCAGATATAGAGCAAGAGTTCATTACTTTGCAACGCAAAAAACATAGACTTGAATCTTTGCTCCAAGAAACTGAAGATGAACTGAAAAGAAGAAGAACCGACACCTCCAAGATTCGTGAAGAGATGAATTCTGTTGAGTCTATTACTACCCTTACTGAGGATGAAGCCAAAAACTTAGATTTGTTGCGAAATATGTTGGAAGCCTCTTGAGACGACTCGAAGAATTTCAAATGGAAGCCCTGAATCCCTTTTGATGTAACTTTTTTTTTTTTTGAAATTTATATTAGTTCTTAGGCTCGCTAGTTTTTTTTTTTTTATTGTACGTTCTTTTCAAGTTTGAAATGAAGTTAAATTTCTTTTTCTCCATATATCATCTTTCTTTTGCACTTTCTGAAGCATTTTTGCATCATGCATGGACTACAAATTAAATTCCCAAAGATCTTTAATTTGCAAAAGATTTGTTTTACTTGAAAAATAATTTGAATCATGAAATTTGAATGGAGAATTATCATGATACTTTCAAGTGAACAAAAGATAATATTTGAATCAAAATTTTTTTTTTTTTTTTGGACTGAGCTTGGCAATGAAACCAAGCTGCCTACGTACCCTCGAATTTGAAGGATCAAGTCATAACGTAGTTCATCTTTTTTTTTTTTTGCCCTAACTTTTGCCTAAGTTGTCCTAGAAAGGATTTTCAACATAGCGGGCTTTTTTTTTTTTTTTTGGTGCAGTTTAAGCTCGTGCTTAGGAGCAATACCTTCTTTAAGCATAGTAACGCTTCAAAAACTTTCCATTGATCGGTCAGACTTTGACACCATCTTGATCAACGATCTTGTATGCACCATTGGTATAAACTTCTCGAACAACGTATGGTCCATCCCATTTTGAAAGGAACTTGTTGCCAATACGATGTGAAGTATTTATGGGTCTTCTTACAGCAAGGACTAAATCTCCAACTTGGAAAGATCGCTGCTTGACTTTCTTATTAAAAGCTTTGGATAGTCGAGCTTGATAGCACTCCAAGCGTTGTTGGGCTTCCAACCTTTTCTCATCCAGTGCTTCTAATTCTTCCAAACGTAAGCGTACATTGTCTTCACTAGAAAGATCTTCCTGGATTGCAATCCTCAATGATGGAATTTGTCGCTCAAGTGGTAGAACAGCTTCTACACCATAAAAAAGTGCATATGGAGTGGCTTGAGTTGGTGTGTGATATGTAGTTCGATAAGCCCACAGAGCTTCTCCTATCCTTTCATGCCAATCTTTCTTTGAACGGTTAACAACTTTTTTGAGAAGATTGCACAAAGTCTTGTTAAAAGCTTCTGCTAATCCGTTTGCTGGAGCATGGTACATTGAAGACTTGTACTGCTTGAATTAAACTGTGCACATAATTTGCTCATGTCAAACTGCTTCCCATTATCAGTTATGATGTGACGAGGTACACCATACCGATAAATGATGTTTGTCCTGATAAAAGTTGCAACAGTTTCTTTTTTTACTTCCCTGTAAGGTGCCACTTCTGCCCACTTTGAAAAGTAATCTGTAGCGGCAAGTATGTACATATGCCCTAGTGAACTCTTAGGTAATGGTCCTACCAAATCAAGTCCCCAAGCATTGAACGGCCAAGATGTGACTGTCGGATGTAATGGTTCAGGAGGTTGATGGATGAAGTTTGCATGAAACTGACAAGCTTGACATTTCTTGGAGTAGTCCATGCTATCCTTTACCATTGTTGGCCAATAGTATCCCATTCTTTTACTTTGAAAGTGCAATTTAGCTCCAGACTGATGTGCACCACAAATTCCTGAATGAGCTTCTTGTAAGGTTTTGGATACTTCATCTTCTCCTAAACATCGAAGGAAGACACCATCAAAAGAGCGACGATAGAGCGTACCCTTGAAGTAAATAAATCGAGGAGCTCGACATTTCACTTCTGTTTTATGCCTTGGATCATTGGGTAACCTCCCATGCTCTAAATAATCAATCAATGGTTGTCTCCAATCTTCTTTTTCAACTTCGCAAACTGAAACAACATTGGATTCTGTATTGTTATCTTTAAAATTAACTGGAGGCAGAACCCATCGTTTGCAAAGAGGGACTTTTACTTCTACACTTGGCATGGCAAGAGCTGATGCTAGATTAGCTAGAGAATCTGCTTGCTTGTTCTCTCTTCTTGGTACATGTTCTAAGCTTACATTGTCAAACCATTCCAAAATTTTCTTCGCATAGTCGACATATGGTGAGAGGTCAGGCTTCTTAACTTCATAAAGTGAAAGAAGTTGGTTGATGACGAATTTGGAATCCCCAAACACTTTAAGTTGAGTGATCTTCATATCCACTGCCATTTCCAATCCAATGATCAGAGCTTGGTATTCTGCTACATTGTTGGAACAATTTTCAGTGAGAGTAAATGCATAAGGCAATACATCTCCTTCTGAAGTGACAAAGACAAAACCTGCTCCAGCTCCATCTTGACGGCCAGCCCCATCAAAGAATAGTTTCCATGGCCTGGGAATTTTGATGAAAAGAACATCTTCATCTGGGAGATCTTCAGAGAATTCCCAATCATCTGGAATCGGATGGTTTGCAAGGAAATCGGCAAGTGCTTGCCCTTTAACTGCCTTTTGTGGAATATAAGTAATATCGAACTCTTGTAGCAAAAGAGCCCATTTTGCCAATCTTCCACTGAGCACAGACTTGGACATGAGATATTTGAGGGGATCTGCTCGCGAAATCAAACGAACAGAATGAGCTTGCAAATAATGCCTCAGCTTTTTAACTGCAAACATCAATGACAAGCAAGTCTTTTCAATGGGAGAATAATTTAATTCAGCACCATTAAGAGTTCTACTAAGATAGTAGAGTGCAGTTTCTTTTCCTTCATCATTCTCTTGTGCCAATAATGCTCCTAAGGAACGTTCTTGTGCAGCAATATAAAGGATTAACGGCTGTCCTGGTATAGGTGCCTTCAGAATAGGTGGTTGTAACAAAAAGGTCTTAATGCTCTTAAAAGTATTACTGCAGGCCTCATCCCAGACAAAAGGGACATCCTTCTTCATTAGCCGGCTAAATGGTTGACATCGACCAGCCAAGTTTGAGATAAAACGTCGGATATATGCCAATCTTCCTTGCAGACTTTTAAGTTCATGCAGATTGCGCGATTCAAGCATTTTCATGATTGCATCTATTTTTGATTGATCGATCTCAATCCCACGATGTCGTACGATGAACCCCAAAAACTTGCCCGAGGATACTCCAAACGCACACTTGAGCGGATTCATCTTCAATTGGTATCTACGCAATCTTTCAAACACTTGGCGAAGATCAGCGAGATGATTGGATTTTTCCTTTGACTTCACTACCAAGTCATCAACATAACATTCGACATTTTTGTAAAGTATCATCAAAGATCTTTTGCATTGCTCTTTGATAAGTAGCACCTGCATTCTTTAACCCAAACGGCATAACTTTGTAACAGTATATTCCTTTTGGAGTTCGAAATGCGGTAAGTTCTTCATCTCTTGGAGCCATACGAATTTGATTATAACCAGACGATCCATCCATAAATGACAAAGCTTCATGGCCAGTTGTAGCATCAACCATTATTTCTGTTATAGGGAGAGGAAAGTCGTCCTTTGGACAAGCATTGTTCAAATCTCGAAAATCTACACAAACTCGAAGTTGACCATTTTTCTTTCTCACTGGAACAATATTTGAGATCCAGGTGGGATACTTGACTTCTCTAATAAAGCCAGCTTTGATGAGCTTATTGACCTCAGCTTCAATTTGGGGGATTAAGTCAGGATGGAAACGTCGTTGAGCTTGTTTGATAGGTCGGACACTTTTCTTGACAGCCAGATGATGCATAGCTACTTTTGGATCAAGTCCCGGCATTTCTTTGTAAGTCCAAGCAAAGATATCTCGATACTCTATCAAAAGATCAAGATAGGCTTTTTCTTCTTCTGGTGGTAAGCAAGCATTAATAAAGATCGGTCGTGGATCTTCACTAGTACTGATGTTAACCTCCTTTAGCTCATCAATAGTAGCTTGATTTCCTTCTTCAAAAGACGGAGGGGCTTCTTGGGCTTCTTCCTCTTGAGATTTTTCACCAGTTTCCTTTACAGATACATGGTTAGAAGTAAAGATTTCTGTTTCTTCAAGTTCTTCTTCCTCTGAGGATGAGACTGATTTGGTTATAACCACTGTGTGCTTTCTAGCCTTTAAAACTTCACCAGTAGTTACCTTCCATTCGCTTTGCCTTTTCATTCGAGAAGGAATTTTGCTGTGAAAATCTCTTGATTCCTTTAAAGTGGAAGACTTTCTTTTTCGATCACAGTTAACTTCTTCAGAGTACAGACTTCCAAGCCTTGACTGAATGGAAATTGGTTTACTTACAGAAACTTCACTGCATTTTTTTCCCATTCGTTCAAAAACTGACCTTCGTGATGATTGAATGCTCAAACGATCAAACACTGAACATCGTGTTGAGCGTGCCCCCAAGCGATCAAACACTGAAAGTCCTGGTGGCTTCACTGCATCTTCTTGCTCCTCGGGAACTTCCTCCACATTTATGTACCTCGAAGTTTGTTTATGAATCTTCAATTTTAATGGAGAATATCCAAGCCCCTCTCTAGAAGTTCCGATGTGATCAATCTTCTTTTGCCAGACCTGTCGGATCTTGAATGAACTTTGCGGCTTTTCTTTGCTAGGCTCTTTTGTCTCGCGAGCCAATTTTGCAACATCCTCTTGTTTATATCCAGCTTTGACAAGCAACCTATAAGCATTAGGATCAAAATCTTTAGCTCGATGAGTAGGAAGATCCTGATGTTCGCAAAGAGATTCTTCTACTGGTCTAACAAATCCTTGCAGTGGAGGTATAAGGCCTCTTGATTCTTCCAAGTTAGTGAGGGGAAGAGTCAGATCCTTTAAACCTTGAGCAATTTCATCTTCTCCAACTGTGGAAGAAGCCAAATTCTTTCTCTTTTGCTTTAATTCTTGCATCGGGTTGGGCATTACTTCTTCGATAAATGCATCTTTTAGATAAAACTTTGCATCTGCGAAATGTGCTTCTGCTATAGTAAATGGCTTAGCGTCTGCAAGGATCGTCTTGACTTGACCGTTTCTGCAATACTTGAGACATTGGTGCAGAGTTGAGGAGACTACACCATTTTGATGTATCCACGGTCGTCCTAACAACATGTTGTACGTCGTTTTGGCATCGATTACATGGAAAAGTGGACTTGACTCCATATCTCCAATGAAAAGTTGAAGTCTAAGTTTTCCAAGAGCTCTTTGTCCCCCTTGGTTGAATCCTTGGATCATCAAGCGGCTTTGCATCAATTCATCCAAAGGAACTCCTAATTCTTTCATTGTCATCAACGGGAGTATGTTGACAGCAGAACCATCATCGATCAAGATTCTATTGATTTTCTGTTCCCGAGTATATCCTACGACGAACAACGGCCGATTATGAGGGGTTGACCCTAGCAACAGATCCTCATCAGAAAAGTTAATTTTCGTAGCACAAGAATGCTCATCAACTTCAAATGCTACTGAGTCTGTGTTGTTTTCATTATCTTCATTGCCACCGTTATGGTAACAAGTCATGAAAACCAAATCTTCATTTCCAAGCTGAATTGGCATGAATTCGTTTAAAGTGATTTGCCTCCTTGACTTCCTCCCTAATGAATTTTTGCCCCGAGATGGCATTTTTGCTTCTTGAGGCACATTGGGCTTTGGAAATTTAGATGGTTGTTTGATCATCTTAGTTCTTGTAGGCACTTTCACAACTTTTGGAAGATTCTTCTTTTTTGTTTTTTCGGCGTGTGACTAGAGTCCAACCATCGTAATCTTGATTTTGTCTTTGAAGCAAATAGTTGCCCCCACTTCCCTGAAGATCCACTATCGTACTTGTACTTGGAGCCAGTATGATAGGATCAAAAGAGCCAAATTTTATGGTTCTATCCAGCAAATTGGATTGAGAAACCATATTGACTGATGCCAAATTTGACGACACCGTTTCTTCTTCAAACTCGATTTTCCCTTCTTCATAGAGTCGCATAATTCTATCCTTCAAAATAAAGCACTTCTCCAGAGGATGGCTAATCAAGCGATGGTACTTGCAATAATTGGAGTCTTCTACTTTATCAGCTTCTTCAGGTCGCTTCATTTCTGGCAACTGAATCAGCTTAGTCTTTAAAAGTTCTTCAAGAATGCTTGAAACATCAGAATCAGGAAAATGATACTTCTTTTCTTGCCTCTCCTTCAAAGTGATCTTGCCTTTACCTTTGTCTTGGATAGGAGAAGATTTCGTCTCTTGAGATTGTTTTGACTTGGGAGATATCTTAAGAGGCTTGGTAGTCACGGCCATGGACTGTTTGCTTTCTCCCTTGTTGGTAAAGGTTTTGCCCCCTTTGCGGGTATCTTGTTTTTCCTTGGCCTTCTTTGGCTCTTGCACCGGAGGTTCTTGATTTCCAGCAGCTGTCATACTCAACTCCATAACATGAGCACGAGTGGCTAATTCTTCAAAGGTCTTAGGCTTGATGCCTTGAAGAATGTAACGCAAGCCCCAATTCATGCCTTGGATGCACATGTCAAGGGCAGAAGACTCAGACAGTCTTTCTTTGTAGTTAAGGCTCAGATTTCTCCATCTGTGAATGTAATCAATGACTGGCTCATCCTTCCATTGACGTGAGCTTGTGAGTTCGATCATGTTGACTAAGCGACGAGTGCTGTAGAATCGATTAAGGAATTCACGCTCAAGTTGTTCCCAGCTGTCAATCGTCCCAGGCTCAAGATCAGTATACCAATCAAAGGCGTTGCTTTTTAGGGAGCGAACGAATTGCTTCACCATGAGATCCCCATAGGTACCTGCATTATTGCAAGTTTCCACGAAATGTGCAACATGTTGGCGTGGATTTCCTTTTCCATCGAACTGCTGAAACTTTGGGGGTTGATAGTTTCCAGGCATCCTCAGACGATCGATCCTTTGAGAATATGGTTTTGCATATGTATATGAAGGTTGAGTGATGCTTTCAACTTGATCTTTGATAGCCTCCTTGATAAGATCCTTGAGCTGACTGGTAGTGACGAGTTCATTGATCTTTTCTTCAGAATCCTTAGCAACTTCCTTGCCAGAGTTCTCACCATCATCTTGAAAGATTGATTGCCAATTTTGGTTTGAAGCTTCGTTCCTTTTTCCAGTGAGACCGGCGATCTTGTCCATCATGGAAGCGATCTGATTATCTTTCTCTTTGATGCTTGCTGAAAGAATTTCAACAGATTTTGCCAGAAGTGCAACTTGTTCTTCCAATGACGTGGTGCCAGTTGTCATGACAGCCATTACTCCAGAACTTGATTTTGGAGCAGATGATGGAATATGGCTGTTGCTTGAGTAGCTATCTTGTTCTTTGTATGTTAACTGGCGACTTGCACTTGATCCTCGAGGAGAATCAACTTGTCCAGCGGAAACTTCTTCTAAGTCTTGAATTGGAGAAGAAGTGTCATAGAGAGGGTTTTGATTGAGCACCGGAAAAGTTTGCTCATACAATTCAACAAGAGCTTTGGTCTTCCTCCTAGTGCCATAAGGATGAGCAGGGATATCAACGCTTGATGATGAAGTAGGGTAGACTGCAGGATTAGCTCGAGCAGGCTTGAGAGTTGGTTTGTTAGCAAGGTTCTTCTTGGGAGCCATTGCAACTTGATAACTTGAGTTTTGAAGAAAAGAGATGAAAGGCAGAGATGGTCCCATCAGGCGTGCCAAAATTTGTACACACAAATTTTGTGTCGAAAATATGACAAATAAAATTTGCAGTCAAATAAGAATTTTATTAATCAAACTTTGAGGTTACAATCTCTGAATATTCTTAAAGAAAGAAATCCTTTGATTCTTTTCTTCAGTAAAACTTTGATCCAAGGGTCTTCACGACTTGATCTTGAATCGGTGAGATCTGCTTCAAGGGTCTTCTAGACTTGGTCTTGAAAAACATGAATTATCTCCTTTCCTTTGATGAACAAGATCGGAGAGCAGCTTCTTAGAGAATTCTCAAGAACAAGCACCGCGTTCTTAGAATTTCTCTAATTTCTTCTTAAGAATTTTGAGAGGATTTGGCTCTTCAAAATCTTCTTCTCTTCAGGCTTTCTGAGTTGTCAATTTGTGTTAAGGGGAGGTCTCTATTTATAGTGGTAGCTAGCCAGTTGAAAGAGAGTTTTAAAAGAACTTATCCTCCTTATTTATCTCTTAATTAATTTAATTTAATTAGAGATAATATCTTCTTATTTATCTCTTAATTAATTTAATTTAATTAGAGATAAAATATTTACTTTTTATCACTTAATTAATTAATTAAATTAGAGATAAAATATTTATTTTCATCACTTAATTAATTAATTAAATTAGAGATAAAATATTTATTTTTTATCACTTAATTAATTAATTAAATTAGAGATAAAATATTTATTTATCTCTTAATCAATTTAATTTAATTAGAGATAAAACTTTATTATTTATCTCTTAATTAATTTAATTTAATTAGAGATAAAAATTTATTATTTATCTCTTAATTAAATTAGAGATAAAATAATTATGACACATGAGTGAAATTTGATTGGATAACCTATGAATCCTTGCAATTTGATTGGTCAAACCATGTATACATATTTAATTAATTATAAAATAATTAATTATAATATGATATTATCAATTTCACATGGTAATGTATAATTTAATTGAAAATTTCTTGATTAAAGAAATTTCAATTGACATGTGGCTATTTGTAATTGGTTACAAATTTTCTTCTTCTACAAGTACTCATCACCACATTTATTCATGCGCACAAGGTGATGATCGATCAGTTTCATTTTTAATTATTTGATTCCCCGCATACATTCTTTTTAGCAAAGAATGCTTAGTTGCCGTTGCCTCTCCCACGGCCTCCTCCTGACCCAGCTCGAGAGCCAGCATAGGAACCTGCACCAGAGCCGGCTCGAGACCCAGCATGGGACCCGGCAGATGAACCAGCTTCAGAACCTGCACCGGACCCGCCAGATGAACTGGATGAAGAGGCTGAACTAGATGAAGAGCTTGAACTTGAACCCCCAGATCCTGAACCGGAACCAGCCCCAGCCCCAGCCCCAGCTCCTGATCCTGAACCACCACCACCTCCCAAGCCAACGCCTACCCCTGCTCCAATCCCAAGTCCTATGCCACCAAGATCCAGTCCAAGGTCTTTTCTTGCAACCCGGCTTTCAGATACAATCGCTGACTTGATAACAAGTAAAGCAATCATAAGAGCTGTAAACCTGAAAGAAGACATTTTCAACAATGTAGAAGAAGGAATAAAACACAAAGTGAAGAAGCCTTCGGAAAAATAAAAACTTAATTCGGATGCCAATATGAGTGCAGTTGAATTCTCAGTATGAGCTGCAGGAATTAGGGGCTGACCAGGGCTGTATACGGAATTTCAGGAGAGTTAAGCTATTTATAGCTGTTGAGCATTAAAATGCTGCCAAGGGTCTGAATATGAAACGTGTTAAAGCACTGTAAAGAAGAAAGAAATTTCTTTGTTTAAGAAATAGAAGTGGAAATCATGATGTGGCTTGTCCAAGATTTTGTTGGAAGCAACCTTGTGGCTAAGATAGCTGCCAAATTGCAAGGGATCTTAAATTCTTTAACTGGGTTTACGACAATTGTCTAAACGTTTGCCGACCCATTACCCATGGTGGAGTATCGATAATTGTAGATAAGAATGGTTGAATTACGTTAAAAATATTTTTTTTTTATGTTGTGGGTTAATTTTATTGTGGGTTACTACGCTATTCTCAATTACTGGTATCAGAATTTTTGATTCGAGAGAAGAGTTATCTAAAAACTTTTGATTCAAGCGAGAAAAGATGCTGTCAAGAGTTTTTTGATTGGTTCGAGCGAGGAGAGAAGGTTGATTCGAGCGAGGGTTTTGTTCAAAGAAGAAGAGTTGCTAAGTTTTTGTCAAGAGATAATTGAGACTTTGACTTAAAAAAAATTTACTGGATATATTGAGTCTAAGTTTCACATTGAGTAACTTGGTAGTTAAAGGGAGTGCCATCCCATATTATTTAACTTGATTAAGTCAAGTAAAGCACTCATCCCACATTGAGTAGTTATGTTAATCCAATGAGGGTACTCACTTATAAATAAGAGCTTTAGCTTTTAGAAGAGAACCACTTTTATCACTTGTGAGAGAAACTCTACATTTAAGTAGAAGTTGTATTGAGGTTCTATGGATGGTGAGTCATAATATATGAGAGGATAGTTTGTAACTTTATCGGTGCAAAAGTTACAATATTTGTAAGAAGGTTTGTAGTTTTATCCGTACAAAAGCTACAATATTTGTAAGGAGAATTTGTAGCTTTATCCGTGAAAAAGTTCTAACTTGTATTATAAGTTGTAGCGTGAAAAAGTTATAAGTTGTAGTGGTAGCCCACAACAAGCATTAACTCATAACATGCACTGCCATAACCCTACAACTTAACTTTTAACAGGTGGCATCGTAGGATGCATTGTTGTTTGTCAGTGTATAGACCTTTACACTGATAGTATATCAAATATAAATCCTAATATTAATAGATGCATAATTAACTGTAATTAAAATTATTTAAAAATTTTAATATTTACACGAGGATTCTTATCAATTAAAAATAGAGAATCAGTATAATTACGAGTTTATGACTATATAATATCATAATAAAATAACTTAAAACTAAAAAAAAAAAAAAAATTATGTTATAAAAGAAGATAAAATTGTCCCTAACCTATTTTAAAAATCTCCCTTAAATCTCAATTCAAAAATAAATATAAATAAATTATTTTTTTTTATCCCATTATCAAACAAAACAAAATAAAAATCTTTTTTATAAAATGCCAACGGAATCCCTCGTGACTCAGTTTTAATAAGATAATAAAAGCAATATAATATTAAGAGACCACTTCCTCTTTTAAAGGTTCCCCGCAACCTCAAACTCACCAAAACTAATGCTTAATATTATGCCTTCTTTCTCCCACCCTGGGTTTGCCCCCGCTAACCCGGAGGCCGATGTTGCTGCCAGTGCCACTCCATTCTAAACTCCCCTTTGCATTCCTTTTTTTTTTCTTCTTATTCTTCAACCCGGTTTTAGACTGTCTCTGAGAATATAAATATCCAAGGGCAGGCTTGAAGGAACACAATTGCTTTAGAATCTCAATGTTTGATTGATAGAAGTTTGATGGCTGAATTTTGGGCTTTTTCTGGAATTTGAAGTTGGTCGACAAATTTGCGGAAACCCAAAGGCTCCATCCATCGGTTTCTCAAAGCCCTGCAACCAAAAGGTAATTTGGTCATAGCAGTTTTTTTTTTTTTTTTAAATTCAATAAGGGCATTGTTGGTTTGATAAATTTACTTTAGTTTATACTGAAACGGATTAATTAATGCAAAATTAAAGAATTGATTTAGAAACTTGAACAATTAAAACCTTTTTTTTTCTTAAAGAGAGGAAGTTTATAAAATCTGCATTTCAAGGATTATACTATAAATGAAACCTTGAAAGATGTCAGAAAATGAATCGAAAAGAGTTGAAAGCATGACAAGTCTTGTTAGTTAATTAATCCTTATTTACTTACAAGTCTGCTTAGATGACTTAGGTAGCAAAACTAAATAATGGATATAAGTATTGAACATTAAACATGAGATCAATATTAGTGATGGAAGAAGGTATTATTGACACTGGACACGATTCGACTAACCAAAGCTTTGTAAAACTATTAATGTATAATGTGTTTAAGGAAAACCCAAATGAAAATTGTTGTGCTTACTATAGGACAACAATTACGGAACATAAATTTCGTCCTCTATAGGAAAATGAAATATTAAGAAATAGCGGAATTTCTCCCTTTATTCCTTTAAAGATAATACATATTTGAAATTATAGTTATGCATAAACAGAAAGGTTTGAATGTGGATTATGTAGGAGAATGCCCACATTTGTTTGGTCTAAACCATCATGTCTTTAAGAATATAGAATTTTGAAACCGTGTATGAATTGCTGAACCCTGTGGAGATCTTCGCGGCAGGTCTGGGCTGGATTCCACTTTACCACAATAGCATTGTTAATCATTATCCTTGTAAGTCATGGGAGATTTTTAGTTATGTTTAGTGGCCTTTGCTTGTGGAATGAAGCAGCGGCAGTTAGATTCATGCTAAAACCAAATTTGCATATATTCTAGTCATAAAAAGAGGGTAAAGTTTTGGAAGGATTACAGAGTTAAGGGGTGATTGTTAAAATGGAATCTGTTATTGTTTGGTTTGGATATTTATGGAATGAAGCAAGGATGCAATAATACACCATGATGTTGCATGGAGAACAGATTGGGTTTTTCTATCGTTGGTTAAACATGAGACTGTTACTTGTTATTGATGTTTGGAATAATCCTTTTTGGAATGACCAAGTAAAGAAGGAACTTATTATTTTAGGATTCTTTGATGGTGGAGGAAGAAGAGCAAAGTGAAACATTATAGAGAATTTAGTGGATTGAAGGTGAATAAACAAAAGAAATTTGTCTTTAGAATGGTCAGGTATTTATAGGCATGTGATGATGCCACTTGACGTATTGGATGTCTGCATTCACGTGTCACAACTGGTAAAATTAATTCTTCTTTCCCTTACAACATACAAATAGTGGCATGCATCATATCCTCTTTGGAAGGACATTTATAGGATGTGCTTTAGTGCGCACGCTTCCTCAAAGATGCTTCACTCCAGAGTCCAGTGTGGAGCCAACAACCTCAATTTATCCCAATCTTTTAAAACAATACTTTGCTAAATTCTCTTTGATTTGTGATCTTATGCAAATTCGAAGTTATATGTTCCTTTCTTTATTTATCAGATATAAAAAAAGGCACCAATTTGGAGAGCAACATCCACTGTCCTCAGTTTTGAGAGTCCTTCAAGTAAAATATAAAGCCTCCTTTCTGAATCTGGCCTTTCTTTCCATGCAGGAAGGGTGTTTTTGCTGTCCCTTTTGTCCATTTTCCAGTAATGTCCCTCCTGTCTATCATTGTTAAGTTTTCATAGGTCAAGCATACAAAATCACCTTAAAACATAAACACCTAATAAGAATTTAATGACATATGTGGCTGGGAGAGTTTAATATGAGGATGTTTGCATTTTATTTAAGCTAAGTGCAAAGAGTTCGACACTGGAGGAGTTGTGGAGAAACTATATATTTAGGAGGAATGACTGATTACCTAACTGGCTAGATACTCGTAGTGAAACTTAAACAGCTGATTCTTGCTAAATTTTGAGTCTGGGATGATGATGTTGACAGATAGATATCAGAGCATTAACTGGTTATAAATTTGATTCAAATATCCATTTCAAAGGTTGGTGGCAGTTCTCAAGTCAGATTTGAGATGGTGTAGGATGCCATTAAAATTCTTTTTCTTTGTGTGATTTGTTTTGACTATTGAGACAGAAAATTGAGCATTTTCCATAGTTTTTCTCCAGCAATTGGTACTACTTCATATTAGATTTCTCCTATCTTCAGGAGAAATCTAAATTTTACGGTCTTATGTTACTTTTGATATTTGTGCCAGTCATTTCTAGTTGTCTGTATTATTTACTGTTAGTTAAATAACAAAATCCCCCTTAAGGTCATTTTCAAACGATTTTCCTTATATTCCTAGAGAAAATATTATTTGTCTTAAAAATGTATGTGTAGAGAGGTAAGTGTCCAAAGATTGGTCATATCATTTAGGTGAATGTATGTTTCAGGTTGTAACTCCTAAAATTCGAGGTGTTAACAGTAATTTCTATATAACCTGAGGGTGGTTTTTCTAATTTATCCCTTTTTACCTTCAATTGTTACAACCAAGTTTAGTTTTCATTTTACTAGAATATTGTGGCCACTAATCTATCCACATATAATAGAAGAAAAGGGTAGTTATTGAAATACTACAGTAATTAGAGAAATCAAGTTAAAAAGGTATTATTATTGATAAAGTAGCTTTGGAGAAATAATAAATTATCTTCAGTAATGATGCATGTAGATGACTCCACATAGTGAGAAGAACCTTAGTTTATTTCTGTTTTAATGATGCATCGTGCTATTTTCTAAAAAATCAACATCTACAAAGTGAATTTTAAATGTGTTTATCATGTTGATAAATTGCATGTGGAAAGGATCTACTTCCCTTGCCATGGTAGCAAAATTGTTCCGTATTTTGTATTAATCTAATAAATGGAGCTGGATTGATATTGTTGTTGCTATATGTATTATTGAGTTAAATTCATCCAATAGAAGTTAGAGAATAGAAAAAAGGAAGCTTGTATGCTTCTTGGCAGTTATTGCTGATTGAGTGAGGATTCTACCATGCACATCATACAGTTTTGTTGTTGTTTTTCTTTTCATTGGGTATAGTTTGAAGCTCAAGTTTGAAGGACATTCTTCCTTTTGCAACCTGTATCAGGGCTTCTCTCTCTCTCTCTCTCTTTCAATTTTTCTTTTACATTTGGTTTTTTTCCCTCTTTTTGGGAGGGGGGTGGTGCCTGGTGTTTCAAAATTTTGTTTCTATAATCTGGTTGTAGCAGGGTATGCTCTTTAATTTCTCCATTATCATATATGTGGTCTTCAGGCCTGTGACTGACTCTTGCTTTTGTTTTTATTTAAAAAAAAAAGAAGAAGTTAGGTATCCATACCTAAGGTGTCTATTCTCTAGATCACTATTTAAGTGTGACCCAGTCTGAGTGGATTCTCGGACAGATGGCTTCTAGAAAAAATCGATCAGCATATGAGGGACGTTCCATCCAGGCTCCAGGTGTGATACGACATGGTTCACTTGCTGGCTCAGGTCCTCCTGCTGCCCGTGGGGCTCTGGAGCCACTTCCTCCACCTGAGCTTTTAGAGAACAAGATTGCTTCTCAGGCTGCAGAAATTGAGCGACTTGCTGGAGACAATCACAGATTGGCAGCTACTCATGTTGCCTTGAGGGAGGATCTTGTGGCTGCTCGGCATGAAGCTCAGAAACTCAAGGAACACATCAGAAGCATCCAGACTGAGAGTGATATTCAGATCAGGGTTCTGCAGGAAAAGATTGCAAAAAAGGAAGCAGATATTCGGGTTGGTGAGAGTGTGAAAAAGGAGTTGCAACAGGCACTTATTGAGGCACAAACTTTAGTCAGAGCCAGACAAGAGTTAATCGCCCAAATTCAACAGGCCTCTCAGGAGTTGGTGAAAACTCGTGCTGATGTGAAGAGTCTGCCAGAGTTACATGCTGAACTTGAAGGTTTGAGGAAAGAGCACCAGAGATTACGGTGAGTCAAACAAGTGATGTTGTTGCTTTGTGTCCTCGAACCCTTTAGTAAGTATTTATCATTGTAAATTTTTGTTGCAATATTTGCTGTTTTGTAGTCAAATGTTTTATTATTAATATAATGGTCTTGTCATGAAATACCGCAGGACTAAGTACTGCATTTGGTCATTCAAATTCATGCAAGGACCTCATTTCTCGTAAATCTGATTTATTTGCTCTATTGTTCATCTGAATGTTAAATTGCCTGGTAACTGTTAATAAAATTGGCATGTTGAATATGCTGTTTGCTATTATTGCCCCATGCACCAGCTTTAATGTGGCATGCTGTTTTAAGTAAATCGATGGAAGGAGATGGTTCTAATGAGCCTGGGATGGCACCAAATTTATATATTGATTCATTCTATGAGCCCAGAGTCATAAGTCATGCAACATTTCCAAATGTTCAAGCGAGCAAAATAAATATGTTGCTCACCTCAAGATCTCTCTGTTTCATATTTCATTTGTCGTGTTTTCTACCATATAGTTGCTAAGAAGTTGGCGCTGATTATTTTTTTGATCTCTTTTACATGTAGTGTTACATTTCAGTATGAAAAAGGGTCAAACATAGAGCAGGTGGAGCAAATGCAAGCTATGGAGAAGAATCTAATCGGGATGGCAAGAGAAGTTGAAAAGTTACGCGCTGAAGTCTTGAGTGCTGATAAGAGAGTGCATGGTAACTTTCCTTTCCTGTAGAGATGGTCCTTATATTAGTTGGCACTCTGGTTGCTTCTTTTCTTTTTTCCCCTTCCTTTCCCCTTTGCTAACACTTGCACTGATGTGGTGTTCTGTAGCACCAATAGGTGTGGCACCATATGCTGGTGGCTACATGAATCCTGATCCTTCATATGTACCACCTTTTCAAGGCGGCACCACCTTTTTTGATGGATACGGTCGGCCTGTAATGCAGATGGGTCTTGGCCCAGCAGAGGGCACGATCCCGTATGGTAGTAGTACCAATGTTCCAGCTGCTACTGCTGCAACTGGCGGTCAAGCTGTTCCTGGTTCGGTTTGGGGAGCACCCTATGATCCATCACTTGCTCAGAGGTAAACAAGGAGAAACTGCCTTGAAAGCTGCCATGTGAGCTGGCCATAATCTATCTTGCCTTGACCCAGTATAGCAGGTTTACAGGACACGGAGTTAACTAGGTTACTGTGAAAGCTACAGATTGTTAGCTTTACGTTGTTAATAAAGCACCACAGATCAATGTCAGCAGTTACAATATGGTCATTTCATTTTACTTGCAAATTAGTATCTTAGTACCCATTGCACTTTAAACTGTTGTTCAATTGAAACTATGTATGTATGTATGCTTTTAGAGTAGGAGAAAGGTGAAGCAAGACCTATGTCTTTCCTTGCGTTTGAAGCAATTACAAGAGGAATGGCATAGTCTTATTAATTTGAGTGCCTTCTTAATGTTAAGAGTTATATTCTCCAACTTTTGTGCATGTATATGCCTGTTTATCACTTATATTGAAATGGTATCTGATCTCCCTTAAGAATGAATAATCTTTTGTTGCATATTATCACTTTTAGAATTTATAACCATGAATTGACCTTAATTGCTAGCTATAACGTTTTCTAGTTTGAAGGGTTTTTTGTTTTGCAGGTCAGGTGTTTGGTTTTATGTTCTGAAACTATTTAATCTCTTTTGTTACATAACCTGAAGCTGCTTATTGATTTTTTTAATTTTTTTTTCAGACAGTTCCGCCCTAAAATAAGAAATGAATTCGTTGCGCAATCTTCCATGTGGACTTTAGGACTTAGGAGTCCTTGGAAGCTGTTTGGAAATCCCCCTGTTTCAGTAGTGTCCAATTATCTACTTTTACCCTTAGAAAAGGAAAATTATTCCCAAAATTCTTATAATCATAACAATGGTACCTAAACAATTTAGACTACTTCTGGCCAAAAAAAAAAACCCAATTTAGACTACTGACTAAACTTTCGCAGAAGTTAATTTCCAGCTTGATTTTCATAAATTTCTACCTCTGTTAAGCAAAATAAAAAAGGGGTAGCTTGGTACAAGAAAAAAATGGCTACAACAATAAATAATTTTCATTATTTTGAGTCTAGGCAGCTAGCAATTAAGAAAATTTTGAACAAACAAAATCCTAACCATGAAAGAGAGAAAAAGGTAGTCAAAAAGAAAAATGAATCAGCCCTTCAGCTTTGCTCTAAGATATATGGAGCTCCCACATTGTTACCAGAAATAAAGACAAATGAGAACTGATAAGTAGCAAAGCCATGCAAACCAGAAACACCCCAAGTTTCAACCATTTGCTCTGCAATGTTCTGATATAACCTTGTCTACAGGTTTGGCAATTGTAGCATAAAACGTCCCTATCGTTCTTCCATGAATCACAGTCGGCATTATATGAATCAGGTTCGTTTACCAGATTATCATTCTTTTCCCAAAAGGTGGCATTCACATACTTCATCTGGCACTCTCCAGGTGGTCTGCAACATCCAGACTTTAAAATGACACAATCAAGTATAAACAGAATTAGTATTTATCACCCAAAAAAAAAAGAGATGTCAGCTAACTCAATTAGTAATTAGAATCAGTTTGATATGTAAAATAATTATACCTCTACCAATGATAATTTCTTCATACTGAAATCATATGATTTGAGCTCCATTGATGTCATGGCCAAATCTTGGCAGACGCCAGTGTCGTAAATGCATTCTTTGATGTTGCTCCAAAGGCTATTGTCATGGATTTTCATCTTGAACCACAATGGTGTAGCTGGAATCCTTCTGTTTTCAATGTTGTTAGCCCCAAGTAGTGCAAGACCGACGGTAAACATCAGGGTCAATGGCACCATAACCACAACAATTCCCACCATCTGTAACCGAGCTCTCAAGAAGAGAGCAGCATTGCAGATAAAGAAGACACAGATCAAGCCAATGCTAATCGCAATCTGCAAACTAGGCAGCTTGAAAAGCCATTCGCAGTCATAGCTTTTCATGTATAGCAGCCAGATGACGGAGGAAAGAACTGGAAGAGAAAAAACAAATGAGACCACGGATAATAAACCTGAAATGCGTTTCCCTTGAAAGAGTTTCCCTGGAATAATATTTTTCTTCGTCTCCTCAGCCTGTTTAGGTTTGTTCTCTTCAATTATTGCCACTGCTACAGCTTCTGCTGGATTAGCTTTAGCATTATTATCTGCCATTGTACTAACCAATTAGAACAAGACTTGAAAGAAATGATCGAGACTTTGCTCAAATGTTTTCACACTAGCTACTACTGTTTAGTGCATGCCAAAGCGTCTAGACAGACAACCCAGCTACTATGTTTTTGTTAATACATTAACGTTTTGTTGGGGATAAAATATATAGTCTCATGTTTTTACCAAGTCTTGATCTTTAATGTACTTATCGTACGGATATAGTTGGAGAAAAAATAGAAGGAATAGAGAGATAATAGGGAAACGTTAGGAATCTATTTTCCTTGAAATTAACTATATATATATATATATATATATATATATATATGACGTGTAACAATATGTGTACTTTGATGTTCGTCTCAACTGTTAACTATGTTCGTTATCAGCCTCAGTCTTGATACTAGCTCTTGATGAGTTTCTTGACTCGAATAATTCTATTTTTAGGATTTGTTGATGTTGTAATTAGGCATGAATTAGAGACATTTTGTGTATAATATTCTAGCCATTATAAGTTTTTAGAATATACATATAAATACAAATTCTTCAACACAGCTTTGTATTTCATCTTGTTTTTGTTTCTTTTATTGATGAGACTCCATGTATCTTTACTAAAACACATCCATTTAGATGTTTTCGTGATCTTCTTCCAAACTCAAATTGACGGTTTCACTATCGTCTTGAGTTTAAGGGAAAATGTTGGCTATCTTGATATTAGCCTTAATACTAGCTTTTGATGAGTTCCTTTGACTCCAATAATTTTGAGATTTGTTCATATTATAATTAGCATAAATTAGAAACATTTTATGTATAAGTATCCTTACCATCATACATTTTAGAAAACTAATTTATGCTACATGTTGCACGTGGATGATATAATAAGTCAATATTATTTATTTTTATATATATAATTCACTATTAAATACTTTTTTCTTTTTTTGGTAAATCTATATATTAGATGATTTTTTTTAATAAAAATTTTGGTATAAAATTATATTAAATGATATTAAAATTATTACAAATGTTATTACAATTATATCAAATGTTATCAAAATTACAAATGTTATTAAAATTGTATCAAATGTTACCAAAATTACCTCAAAAGTTATAAAATCATATAAAAATTTACCAAATTTATATCAAAGACTACCAAAATTATATTAAAGGTTACCAAATTTATATCAATTGTTATCAAAATTATATCAAACGTTACCAAAAAGTTACCAAAATTATATCAAATATTACCAAAATTATATTAAAAGTTGCCAAAATTATATTAAAGGTTACCAAAATTATATCAAGGTTATCCAAAATATATCAAAGGTTACCAAACTCATATAAAAAATTACCAAAATTATATCAAAAGTGACCAAAATTATATCAAAAGTTACCAAAATTACATCAAGATTATCAAAACTATATCAAAAGTTGTCAAAACTATTACAAATGTTATCAAAATTATATAAAGGTTACCAAAACTATTAGTATCAAAATTATTACAAAGGTTATCAAATTTTTTTATAAAGGTTTTCAAAATTATATCAAAGGTTACCACAATTATATCAAGGATTACCCAAAAATTATATCAAAAGTTATCAAAATTATATAAAGTTATCGAAATTATATCAAAAATATATTTATGGTTACCAAAACTATTACAAATTTTATCAAAATTATATCAAAGGTACCAAAATTATATCTAAGGTTGTCAAAACTATTACAAATGTTATCAAAATTATATCAAAGGTACCAAAATTATATCACAAATTACCAAAAGGATACCAAAATTATATCAAAGGTTACCAAAATCATTTTAAAGATTACCAATTATATCAAAGGTTATCAAAATTATATCAAAGGTTACCAAAATTGTATAAACGTTATCAAAATTATATCAAAAGGAAAAAATCATATTAAGGGCTATCAAAATCATAAAAGATTATCAAAATCATATCAAATGTTACCAAAATTATTTTCAAAGGTTACCAAAATTATATCCAAAATTACCAAAACAATTAAAAAAGTTAACAAAATTATATTAAAGATTATCAAATATCAAAGGTCACAAAAACTATTACAAAGATTATCAAAATAATATCAAAAGGTATCAAAATTATATTAAAAGGTATAAAAATTATATCAAAGGTTATTAAAATTATATCAAAAGTTACAAAAATCATATTAAACGTTGCCAAAATTAATATATCAAAGATTATCAAAAGGATACCAAAATATAAAAAAGTATCAAAATTATATCAAAGGTTATCAAAATTATACAAAATATTAACAAAATCTTGTAAAAGATTATCAAAATCATATTAAAGATTGTCAAAATTATATTTAAGATTACCAAAATTATATCAAAAGTTATCAAAATTGTATCAAAGGTTACCAAAATGACATCAAAGATTATCAAAATCATATCAAAGGTTACCAAAATGACAAAGTCATATTAAAATATATCAAAATCATTAAAGATTA
Organism: Fremontodendron californicum; assembly: GCA_030761205.1. Lineage (NCBI taxonomy): Eukaryota > Viridiplantae > Streptophyta > Magnoliopsida > Malvales > Malvaceae > Fremontodendron > Fremontodendron californicum. Next base: position 7,946,312 of record JAULJL010000006.1, read on the forward strand.
ACAAAATTACATCAAAGATTATTAAAATCATATCAAAAATTATTAAAATCATATAAAAGGTTATTAAAATTATTTAAAATATTACCAGAAGTATATCTAAGGTTACCAAAATTGTATCAAGGTTATCAAAATTCTATTAAAAGTTATCAAAATGACAAAATAAAAAAAGGTTATCAAACTCATATCGAAGGTTACCGAAATTATATCGGAAGTTACCAAAAATTATTTCAAAGGTTACCAATATATCCAAGATTACTAAAATAATTACAAAGGTTATCAAAAATTATCAAACGTTATTAAAATTACTATAAATGTTATCAAAATTATATTAAAAGTTATTAAAATTATATCAAAAGTTACCAAAATCATATAAAAAACAATCAAAAGGTTACCAAAATTATATAAAAATTTATCTAAATTATATCAAAGGTTATCACAATTATACCATAGGTTGTCAAAATTATATTAAAGATTACCAAAATTATATAAAAGTTATCAAAATTGATCAAAGTTTACCAAAATTACATCAAAAGATATCAAAATCATATCAAAGGCTATCAAAATAAGATCAAAAGTTATAAAGATTACTTCAAAGGTTACCAAAAGTATATCCAAGGTTACCAAAATCATATCAAAGACTATTAAAATCATATCAAAGACTATTAAAATCATATCAAAGGTTATCAAAATCATTTCAAAGGTTAGAAAAATTATATCCAAGATTGTCAAAATTATATCAAAAGTTATCAAAATTATATCAAAATTTATGAAAAGGTTATCATAATTAAATCAAAGGTTACCAAAACTAAAAAATTTATCAAAGGTTAACAAAATCATATCAAATTATCAAAAAATATATCAAAACTTACCAAAATTATATAAAAGGTTATTAAAATTATATCAAAGGTTGTCAAAATTGTATCAAAGATTACCAAAATTACATCGAATATTACCAAAATTATATCAAAGGTTACCAAAATTATATTAAAAGTTATCAAAATTATATCAAAGGTTATTAAAATCATATTAAAGGAAATCAAATCATATCAATGGCTATTAATATCATATCAAAGGTTATCGCAATCATATCAAAGCTTATATTATATAAAAGGTTATGTATTTATTGTTAATTATTATATATTTATGTCAAAATCATTCATGTCTAATCTCATATGGTAATATATATCATTGTAATTTAACATAATTTTATGATCCAAGTGTCTTATCATACTACCAATTTAATTTTAATTATCATATTTGATTTTATCTTTATGTTTCGATTCTTGTCAAGTAAATAATGCTTTAAGGTTTTCGATCAAAACCAAAATTTTTATCAAAAGTTAACAAAATCATAACAAAAGTTATCAAAAATTATATCAAAACATACCAAAATTATATAAAAGGTTATCAAAATTATCTCAAAGTTACCAAAATTATACCATAGGTTACCAAACGTACATCAAAGGTTACCAAAATTACATTAAAGATTACCAATATTATATCGAAAGTTACTATAATTGTATCAAAAGTTATTAAAATTATATTAAAAATTATCAAAATTATATCAAATGTTCTTAAAATTATATTAAAGGCTATTAAAATCATATCAAATGCTATTAAAATTATATCAAAAGTTATCAAAATCATATATAAAGTTACTAAAATCATAGCAAAGGTTATATTATATTATGTAAAAGGTTATGTATTCACTGTTACTTATTATATATTTATGTCAAAATCATTCATGTCTAATCTTATATGATAATATATTATTGTAATTTACCATAATTTTATAATTCAAGTGTCCTATCATACTACCAATAATCTCAATTATTATCTTTGGTTGTATCTTCACGTTTCAATTCTCGTCAAGTAAATAATGCTTTAAGGTTTTCCGTAACCTAATAGCTAGATAAATAAGATTTTGATTCTTAACTAATAAATATTTTTCTAATATTATTTCAAAACCTTGTTATTATCATTCTTAACAATAAATCTGAAAGTGTTGTTATCATAAAAAAATAAAAAAATAAAATAGATAACAAAAAAGTAATCAATTTTTAATTTAAATAAAAAATTATCAATTGAGAAAAGTTTACTTTAATAAGGATTTTAATTTTTTTTTAAAAATAAAAATAGTGAATATTTTATTAATTTAATAAGAAAAATAATAATTAAGTAGAGGTGTCTATGGACGGGGTCGGGTTTGGGCGGGGTCTATGTATGGCACCATATATGCTTGTCTAAGCTTGGTCCGACCCGAAATATGGACTTCAAATTTTGCTCAAGCCCGCCCATATTTATAAATGGATAGCCCAAACCCGTTTAAGCCCTTCCACATTATTTTTTTCTTAAAAAAAATTAAAAAATATATTATTTTTTATTTAATCCTTTAGAAATTTTATATATTTTTCTCTTATTAAGTTCTTAAATATAGACAACTTAACATATTTTTTTATATTACTATAATATTATATATATATTTAATCTTTATATGATATAAATTACATAATATATATAAATAAAAATAATATATTATTTAGTTAGAAAACATGCCAAACCGAGCTCGGACCTCGAGTGTTGGAGCCAAGGTCGATTCATTTTTTAAACGGGCTTTATTTTTTGCCCAATTCCATTTTTCGGGCATAATATTTTTGTCCCAACCCTTTCAAATAATGGACCGACCTTCGGATTTAGGTGAGTATCCCGACCCTTTGACAGGTCTATAATTAAAGATAAAATAATTAATTTAATAAATTATTAAAGATATATATGTGGTTTACTATTTGTATTTTTGAAATTGATACTTTTATATATATAATATTGATATTGATACATAAGAATACAAATTCTTCAAACACCATTTGTATTTCAATTTCAACAATAATAATCTTAAATTTGAACCTTACAAGTGATCTGTCTTGGTATTATTTACTAGTTTCAACGTTTCATAAGTAGATACGCTGGTGTTATCAAGTAAAATAGATCTTTTTTAACATTCTTACAACAATATTTTATCTTTAATCAATATCACGCCCTAAGGAGTCAGGACGTTTAATGGAATGGTGGTGGCGATGGCGCAGGAGAAAATTTACAACTACAAAAGAGTAAGAAACAAGAACTTGAGCTATTGAATCGAAAAGAAAATGTATGTTTGTATCTAGGGATGGCAAAACCCGATCCGACCGATGGATTTCGAACCGATCCGATCTGCATGGAAAGGTTTTTTTTTTGAACAATGGAGGCGGAGCGGAGCGGGGCGGTGCGGTTTTTTTTGTTTGAAAGGCGGGGATGGAGCAGTTGTGGTAATTGTCTGCTCCGCACCGCCCCGCTCCGAATACTGAAATTACAATTTTACCCTTAAATATTTAGCTTTTAAAAGAATAATAAAATAATATAATTAAACTTATTATTTTTATTTTTCTTTTTAAAAAATTAAACCTAATATTTTATTTTTTTTCTCTTCCTAGATTGGAAACATGTTTATATTGAATTTATATTAAAAAAATTTTATAATGCTTTATTATTTGAAAAAAATAAAAATAATTAATAAATATTAAATGGGGCGGAGCGGGGCGGTTATGGATGTAAGCAACATCCATGGAGACGGTAGTGGTATTGAAATTTCAACATCCACGACGGGGCGGGGGCGGAGCAGAGTAGTATTATGACGGGGCGGGGGCGGATACTGCAAAATCCACCCCGTCCCGCTCCATTGCCATCCGTATTTGTATCGTCTTATTCAAATACCCTCACAACTAGAGGTGGCAATTGGGCGGGTTCGGGCGGGTTCGGGTCGGGTTCATTCGGGTTCGGGTTTATTCGGGTTCGGGCTCATTCGGGTTCGGGCTCATTCGGGTTCGGGTCCATCCGGGTTCGGGCTCATTCGGGTTCGGGTCCATTCGGGTTCGGGCTCATTCGGGTTCGGGCTCATTCGGGTTCGGGCCCATTCGGGTTCGGGCCCATTCGGGTTCGGGCTCATTCGGGTTCGGGCCCATTCGGGTTCGGGTTCGGGTTCGGTCTGGGTTCGGGTTCGATCTGGGTACGGGTATGTTTTACATTATTTTATTTTATATTAGATGTAATCATTTTTACGTAATTTAAATATTTATATCTAAAAACAAATTATTAATTTATTATTATTATTATTTTTATTTTTATACTTTTGCTATTATATGATATTTTTAATTATATTTATTTTTTAAAATTAATATTTGTTAGCACCAAAAGAATAAGAAATTAATTTGTTATATAAAATCAAATTTTGAAATAATTTATTATAAAAAATATGATATATTATAAATTAATATATTGATATTTAAAATAATTGATTTGATGAGCTCGAATTTCAAAATATAAATACATTATAATTTATATTCACTATAAAATAAAAAACTTTTAAAAATAAATCCTGGCCTTCATCTATTCGTTTATATACTTATAAAATGCAAAAAATTTATGCTTATAGTCAAGATATATATATATATATATATCGAGTACTTATATTTTTTTCATCAGTATAAAGTATAAATTATAAAGTAGTACTAAAAAATATAATTTATATTTAAATTATACGTAATAAATATATAATTAATATGATTATTTATTAATATATAATAAATATACCAAAAACCAAAAGGCCATAAAACCCAAAACCCCATTAAATCCACCCGCTAAAATAAAATCACATGAAAGCCATAATCCAATTAAACCCACCCTAACCTAACCGCATAAGTATAACTAGAGCTGCTTATGGGCCGGGCCGGGCCGCGACCCAGTTTTTTTTTATTTTCTCTGCCCAGGCCTGGCCCTGGGTCGGCCCGGCCCGCCCGTTTAGGCCCGAAACACTGTTCATTGGAATAAAAAAATAATTTTTTTATTTTTTTATAATTAAAATTAAATAAAATAATATTATAATAAAAATTACTGTTCCGGGCGGGGCCGGCCCGGAACACAAAATATCCTGCCCAGGCCCGGCCCGTGAGCAGGTCTAAGTATAACCCAAAAGGCCAAAATAATTGAATTATTGTCAATTTTTTTACCCTTATAGATTAATTGAATTATTGTCAATTTTTTTTTCACATCTTTAAAATTTTCAAGAATTTAAAATATTTAGATTGTAAATTCATCATGATATGAGACGTTAAAGTTATAACTTATAAGTACAAAATATAATTTACTTTTTAATAAAATTATTATTTCATCATATATATATATAATATATTAAATTTTAAATTTTAATTAAATTATTAAAAAAAATTAGAATAAAATTAATAATTAAAGTTATTGCTTTGTAAAAAAAAAAAAATTGCAATTTGTTTATTTTTATTTTTAGTATTAAATTCGGGTTCGGGTTCGGGCCGGTCTCGGGTTCGGGTCCATTCGGGTTCGGGCTCATTCGGGTTCGGGCCCATTCGGGTTCGGGCCCATTCGGGTTCGGGTCCATTCGGGTTCGGGTCCATTCGGGTTCGGGCCCATTCGGGTTCGGGTCCATTCGGGTTCGAGCCCATTCGGGTTCGGGTTTTTGACTTTTTGGTCAAATCGGGTTTGGGCGGGTTCGGGTTCGAGTTTTCCTGGGCGGGTTTTCGGGTTCGGGTTCATTTTGCCACCTCTACTCACAACTCACAATGTAATCAATAAACAAAGCCCGCACTTATCGATGCTCCACTATGGGTAATGGGTCGGCAACGTTTAGACAATTGTCCTAAACCAAGTTAAAGAAGGCAGCTATCTTAGCCACAAGGTTGCTTCCAAAAAAATCTTGGACAAGCCACATCATGATTTCCACCTCTATTTCTTAAACAAAGAAATTTCTCCTTTACAGTGCTTTAACACGTTTCATATTCAGACCCTTGCCTTGGCAGCATTTTAATGCTCAACAGCTATAAATAGCTTAACTCTCCTGAAGTTCCGTATACAGCCCTGGTCAGCCCCTGATTTCTGAAGCTCATGCTAAGAATTCAACTGCATTCAGATTGGCATCCGAATTAAGTTTTTTTTTTTTCCAAGGCTTCTTCACTTTGTGTTTTGTTCCTTTTTCTACATTGTTGAAAATGTCCTCTTTCAGGTTTACAGCTCTTATGATTGCTTTACTTATTACCATGTCAGCGATTGTATCTGAAAGCCGGGTTGCAAGAAAAGACCTTGGACTGGATCTTGGTGGCATAGGGCTTGGGGTTGGAGCAGGGATAGGCGTTGGCTTGGGAGGTGGTGGTGGTTCAGGAGCTGGGGCTGGTTCCGGTTCCGGTTCAGGATCTGGGGGTTCAAGTTCAAGCTCTTCATCTAGTTCAGCCTCTTCATCCAGTTCATCTGGCGGGTCCGGTGCAGGTTCTGAAGCTGGTTCATCTGCCGGGTCCCATGCTGGGTCTCGAGCCGGCTCTGGTGCAGGTTCTGAAGCTGGTTCCTATGCTGGCTCTCGAGCTGGGTCAGGAGGAGGCCGTGGGAGAGGCAACGGCAACTAAGCATTCCTTGATAAAAAATGTATGCGGGGGAATAAAATAATTAAAAATGAAACCGATCGCCATCTTGTGCATGAATAAATGTGGTGATGAGTAGTTTTCTTTTAATGTTAGCCACTTAAGTTTTTAACTCAAGTGGCAATAAGGCTGGTGTTTAAATAGATATTTAAGTTTTTGTTATGTTTGTATTCACTTTTTACAGTTTTACTAGACTTAGAGTGTCAAAATTATCGATATCACTATATATATATATATATATATATATATAAAATAAAGTAGCATTATTTGCTCGAATTCTTGTCTTGCTATTTATATATATGGTAGTTTCTGTCTTCAATAATCTTAAGATTCATGTACCTTTATAACTGAAGATCTCAAGCTGAGAATAGCCACAAAAAAGGATACTTAGTATTGTAGCAAAAAAGTTGGAGGTTTAAAACAAATCCCTGCCTATTAATTGGAAACTATATATATAAGACCATTAAAATGGTTGGTCATGAGAATTCAAAATTCCTAGTTTCCTTTTTCCCCAAGGCTTCTCAAGGAAGGCATAGAGTACTTCCAGTTGTTGTTGGATGTCAAAGCTATGTGCTTTTTGAAAGAAAGGTGACATTATGTGGAGCCAAATTCCAAATAGCAAATAGCAAATGCAAACCGCAAACTGTTCTTAGCTTCTGCATTCATATACCAAAACATATTGATATATATATATATATATATATATATATATTATCATCTGGATGTTTTTTCTACCAACTAGCTTTGTGAATGAATAATGCGTAAGATTAATTTATTTTTTTGATAAAGTTTCATCAGAGCAATCAGTCCTCCGGACGTGGTTTAATGTTAAAACTAAGATGTAAAAAGCAGCATAATTCAACTTAGATGTAAAAAGCAGCATAATTCAAGACATTTATCTGTTAAAGACTTAATAAGACTTATAAGATTGATCAACATTAGTAAAAATAACACATGCTTCATGCTAATTAATAGCATAAACCACATGGTAAAAGAGTCGTCGATGGAATTAAACAAGGAAAAAGTCGACAGACATGCTAAATTAAGTGTTAAGTGGTCATTAAATCATCACATTAATTTCTGCTGTTTGTTGACAGAGATCAGTTTGGAGTTGGAAATCAGGGAGAGAAATTGTATCTATCCAAATTCGAATTTGGTTTTTGCTTATATCAACTGGCGGTGCAATCCTTACCATCTTTTAAGTAACCTTTTGGCATCATGGCGATGGATGCGCATGCTCTTATCTTCGGCTACAACCAACCTTTTTCAATGAAAAACAAGCCCTAATAATGAGTGCTAGCTACCTTTTTTATTTTCCATTCTTCACCCTTGCCAAAGAATGGTGAGCTAGCTAGCTGCAAAAAAGAAAAAGTTAATTACCAACCAAATAATTGAAGAAGCTACCAGAAACATTGTAGTCAACAGGATGAGCCATTCATGCTTCCACAATGTTGAGTGGAGATCAAATGGGTCGGTGACCTGAAAACACGTGTCCGGAACCCAATCATCCTCCTCCTGTACTTGCTTTTCTCATTCCAGGTTCTCTCCGTCAAAATCCATTGCTACTTTCATATCAAACCTGATTTTTGAAAATATAACTTTACACATATATATATAAAAAAGTGTTGATTAAAATTATGAGAATATGATAGTAATTTTTAAATTGGATGTAAATTAAATATTTTTTAAATATTTTTTTTATATTTATTATTAACAAACATTTGTACTAAATATTTAAAAATTAAAAATTTATTTATGTATAATAAAAATATAACAGCTTACTTAAATAAAGTAATCAAATATGATTTTTTTATTTATTTTAACATAAATAAATAAATCTTGTAAACAAATTTCTCCACTACACTCAACAGTGCATACGTTTTTTTTTTTAATGTCCAAAACCTTACCATCAACATCTATATAAATAGCTTACTCTGCCAGTAATCTATCTATAGCAGAAAAGAAGAGATTGGAGAGTTCAATTCGCATTTGCAACTTAATTCTGCTAAGTTTACATCTTCCCAATTAAGACAACTTTATAGTGTTCCTCTTATACAAGAGTGAGTGAGTGACAGAAACAAAATGGCTGTATTGAAGTCCCTAGCTTTGATCGCCTTTCTCCTTGCTATGTGGGCTATTGTGTCGGAGAGCAGGGCTGCAAGAAAGGACTTGGGTATCGATCTTGGTGGTGTAGGACTAGGGATTGGAGCAGGTGTAGGCCTGGGTCTCGGAGGTGGTGGCTCAGGGTCTGGAGCTGGGGCTGGTTCAGGTTCTGGTTCCAGTTCTAGGTCAAGTTCTTCCTCTTCATCCTATTCAAACTCGGGTTCTGGGTCAGATGCAGGCTCTGAAGCAGGCTCATATGCGGGATCTTATGCTGGGTCAGGGTCAGGTGGTAACCAGGGACGCCAAGGTGGTTCTGGGTCAGGTTCTGGCCATGGTGAGGGATATGGTCAGGGGTCAGGCAGGGGCAATGGTGAAGGTTATGGCGAGGGACATGGCTATGGAGAGGGTCATGGCAACGGTGGCGACAATTAAAATTAACATGCTGCTAGCTATGTTGTTGAAGATAAAAGTGAAAACAAATTATCCATAAATAGATAAAGTACCATGTTATTCGCACACCCCATCAAAATATGATATATAGTTACCCCTTTTCATGCATTGAGTGAGCATGGATGTGCAAATATTGTTTCTCATAAATAAATGTCTGTCACCAACATCAATGCTTGTGTGAATGAGTTCAATGCAGTCGCACCTCTTTGAGGTATAGATTCATATATACTATTACTAGTAGTATAATTATATATATGATTCTGTTCAAGGCTAATGGCCTCCAATCCATCGTTGCTTTTCCATAGTTAATATTTTCTTCATTCATATCGGATTATCGGTCATATATACTAAGTACAACTGATTAAATGATAATATAAAATAAAAAACAAGATAATCAGACTCTCTCCATTAAGTACGGTTTAAGCTCTTAATTATATAGAGAACCTCTCGAATTCTGTCTAAACCAGCATATATATTATACAAGATCACCTGCATGAGTGAGAATTCTTAAAGCTAAGCAATATGGAGCACTCAGTTGACAATTGGATATATACCCAAGTCAAGTCCATTGATTGTGTATTTGAGCTCATGGAGTAATGTGTATATATAGTTGGAAGATAAAGTACAATGTTATTGACATAACAATTAAATAAATATAGATGAAAGAAGTTTATCGCAAAGAAATTAATTGGATTTAGTGGAGGTCTTGTTTGCACTATATAGGATAAATTAAGGAAAATATTATTTTAGACCTAAGATGGTGGTGAGTATGAAATTTATTATGACTCCTATTATATCTTAGAGAAATATATGCATGGCTGCTAATTTTTTGGTACAAAGGGATGCCAAAGTTTAGGAGTATAGGGGAAGGGGATTTGAAAAGAATCAATCTCTTAAAAAAAAAAAAAATGAATAATTTGAGTTAAGACTTAATTAATTTATATATGACTGCTAATTATTATATGGACCTAAACTCTGTGAGTACTATATAGTACTCTTATAACCAGTGCATCAAATTATAAAGTCATGCAGCTTTCCATAAAAACGATGCTTATACATTACCATGTCAATCGTCAAATGAAGATAAATATATAGGTAGCAAATAAATCGGTAGCGAAATATAATGTATTGGAAGTTGTTAAATTATATGTACATAAATATGAAATAGATAAAATTGGGGAAACTAAATTGTACAATCCTATTTCTGCAATTTATTTGCTTAATTTAGAAGATGCAAAACAAAAGTTTTATTATGTGAATAAATTCTTAGGTTAGTAGTTCTAGGATTCAAAAAAGTATGTTTATGTAGAGAGTGACAATATCATTCTATCTTTCGACGCATTAGCAAAGCTTTCTAAATGGAACTTGTGCTGTAGTTGGCTAGTGAGCTTGTAATTTTCTCATATGCAGTAACTAATTACACCTTTTGGGGTCACATTTATAACTCAAACCCTCTTGCCGAATTTTTACATCATGGAGAAGTTCCATCTTATCTGTCTTAGCAATAATTCATCCATCTTTGTTCATCTTAATGTCATTTGGACTTGCTCAAACCCATTAAAATCCACTAACCAAATCTTGAATTATTCTCTAGTATATTCTTTTCCTATTTATGTCTTAGTTTTCATCCCCATATAGATTTTATTGTATTTAATTCATCTGTGCGCATGTTTAAGCAACAAAGTTATGATCATATTAACAATATAATCGTTCTCCACTTTAGTCAGTGGGAGATGGATTTCATGAGTCGGCACCTTCTTCAATGATAACGTGTCTCCATCCTTTTTGAGTCTCCAAAAGGAATCACCACTACTCCCAGCATTATCAGTCTTTTCAGCCACTAAAAATTTTGATTCAACCGGATTTCAGAAAATTATCCACATCACATCTCTCAGCAACAAAGCAAAGCACATGCGCCTGATCTCCACTTCTTTCTCTGCTACAATCTACACACTTCGCTTACTACTTTTCATGCACTATCTTCTTATAATACCAACCTATGATACATGGATCTTTAAATAATGATTGATGTATTTGCATTTGAGACTTTATTAGTAGGATAGAATACAAAATATGTATTCGACATTTTATCATGAAAGTACTGAATGAGGTTTTTGTGACTGTTGCAATTGGAGGAGAAGGAAGAATAAAAAAATTTGATCCATCATTTCTCTTGTTTGATCTATATTCGCTTATCCCCTTTCATCTTTCTTATTCATTTTTTATATCTTGAATACTTAGCTTTTCTTTTTCTTTAAACAGCATCATTAGTCTCTGGATTGTTTGAATTAAAGTTGGACAATAATTAGATATGAAGATAGAAATTAGTTTATTGATGGAATAGCAATTAGTTTATGGGTGGAATAGGCAAAAATGTACTAGTTGCTATTGGTGGTCAGACTAAAGTTATGCCTATTAAAGAAGAAGTATTAAAGAATGCATTTAAGAAAAAATCATTGTATTTAAATATGAATAAAACAATATCAATAATATTTTAAATAAAATTAATTAAATCAAAGAAAATATATTTAAATATGAATATTTCATATAAAATTATATGAATAAATATAGAAGTAAATAAATATATTTAGTTATATATGATGATATTACATTATTTTTATTTATATATCTTTATTTAAGACATTGTTATTAGACATTCGTATTCAATTTTTGAATCCTTTTTAGTTGATTTTGTGAGTTTAAAATTTTAAACATACTGACAAGTGAATAAATATTAGTGTCGAACACCGATATCCGAATTTCTGTAACTTAGATACCAACTTCACCACATACACTGCTATAAATATATAGCTCCCTCACTCAGCGTTATACCTCCATTAATTCATCCTCTTGCATACAAATCTATCATCTAGTTTTTCCAAGCTTGTTTGATCATTTTTTGGATATCTAAGGTTGAATGGTTTCAAACAAGGGCTAAATATTGGAAGTGTTTAGCACTTCCTTGCATTGCTAGTTTTTTTTTGTAGCCCTTCACTGTTACAAAAAGTTGTGCACAAAAAATTTGTGTAAGAAGAGTTTCTTAAAAACATATAAATTTTACAACAATTTAAAAAATTCATTGTATGATTTAAAATTTTAAAATACACTTTAATTCTTATTAGGTGTTTTTAAGATTTTTTTTTTTTTTTTTTAAATTGTACAAATCGTTTTCCTTTTTGTATTACTAAAATGCCTCTTAAATCATTTTCTGTGGTATTACTAAAATTCCCTTAAATAATTTTATTTTTTACTGGAACGCATTTATTAAGACAAATCACCGAGATTCTTAATGATAAACGAATATCTTATATTCATCTTCGTATTATTAATTATCCGGTTCAATAGGTTTTTTAATTTCTCTTGAAAAATAATTTTCAGTTAAAAATAATGTAATTCAAGTGATGATAGATAAATATTAAAATAATCATGAAAAAAAATTCTATATAAGATATATGAAGAGTTAAATAAAACTAGTTAATAACAAAATTTTACAAGATATCCATGAATCAAATTGAGCTTGGTCGAGTGCGTTGATATCATTTAGAAGCAAAAGATAAATAAAAAAATCTAAGTACGAAATCATCCTAAGATTCATGAATTATCATATCATAGATATGAAATAAGATTAGACATGCTCAAAAGTCGGGTAGCCCGCCCGACCTGTCAAAGTCCGGCTCGACTCGGGTCAAGTTTGGATAAAAATATTTGTAATTCGAGCCGAGCCGACCTAACCTGAATTACTATTTAATAATTAAAAAATATTTTTATTTAAATTTAAGTATAAATTATATATAAATATAAAAATAATTTTTTAATATTTTAATAATTTATAAACAGTAAAATGAATTTACGAATCAATCCGAGCTTGATCCGAAATGGACTTGGGCAAGTGAAAAAAATTTCTCAGCCCATGAGCACCTTTAGATGAGATTGTAGTATTTTTTTTTTTTAGCAAAGTAATGAGATTATAGTTAGATTTAGTATGTTAACATGTGTGCTTGAAATAAGTTTGACGTTAGGGGGTATTTAAGTATTGCGATTTTATATATAGAATTATTTTATAAAATTTAATTTAATATTGAATTTATTTAAAAGCTCTTTCTCATTTAACGGTTGAAAATGAGCTAAAAATGTTTAATTATTTATTCAATGTAAAACATTTAGCTAAAAATCTTTCTCATTTAACGGTTGAATATATATATATTGAGTAGAGATTTACTTATGTAAAACTAAATTAGTTTTACATACTTTTATAATTTTTTATATTTGTTTAATCATACCGTCGTATTTCATGTTTTATTCACGTAAATTATGCACGTTGGAGTTTTGAGTAAATTAAAAATGTTTAACTATTTATTCGATATAAAAAAAATTTCAACCATTAAATATATATTGAAAAAGACAGTATTCCCGATCGATATGATAGAGATATCAGATCGATTCAAAATTTTATGTTCACGACAATTACAATTATATTGTTAGACCCAACGGTCAATTTGTTAAAATATAAATAGTATAAAAAAATATAAAAGCATATAAAAATAATTTAATTTTATATTAATATAAATGAATCCCTTCTCATATATATTATATAAAGATAAATAATCAAATCTATTTTCATAAATTCAAAAAAAAAAAAAACACATTCAAGCTTATTTGAGAACGTGGCGTGTTCTTATTGGTCATAGGACGAACCGGAGAGAAATAACTGGTCATTCATTTTTGTAAGCCTATTTATAGTCGCCCATCAAAGGTACATAACCTTGTTTTGCTTCTTTGCTCATTGATCGGATCAGTCATGGCAGACGAGGTACCCTTCTATTTTCTCTTTATTTTTATTTTTTTTTTTTGCTTCTACGTCTATTTTCCACGAAACTGCCGGAAACAAAAAGAATATCGAAAGTTTATTCTTTTTAGAAATTAAAATTTGATTAGCGATTTCCTCAATTGATCTCAAATTTATTCACTGTTTTCTTATATATATAATTTAATATAGGCCGATTATTATTATTATTTTAAATACTCTCTTTTATTAAATTTCTAGATTTTAGTTGTGAATTTTTCATTCTCTTGCCAATGCTTGAACAAGAAGGGGAATACTGTTAATTTTGGAAGTCATTTGATGTGAAGAATCTGAAAGTTTATTACTTTAGTAAAAAAGAAGTATTTTTCATGTGATATGTGACATAATTTTAAGCTGAATGTTCTAGAAATTTAGTACCTTAATTTAAGAGTTGTTTAAATCAAGAAGGATTCAACCCTCATTGGTGAGAATTGCGTTAGGCTCCACATTCCACGTAGAATTTGTGTGTCGAAGTAGAATATTGCATTCTTTCTATGTGATGCAGGAGCATCGATTTAATTATTAAAGTTTTATGTTTGTTTACTTAGTTTATTTTAAGTAGAAGTCTTCAAGTTTATGCTTGTTTACTTAGTTTATTTTAAGTAGGAGTCTTATGCTATTTAGGTATTTTATTTAGGCATGTGACTTTAAATAAAATAGGGTTATTATAAATACCCTAAGATAGGGTAGCAGTCGATCAGCTTATCATTATTATTTTTCAGAGTTTTAACTCTTCAATAAAGGTATTGGCAGATTTGCCTCTAAACCTAAAAAGTCCTACTCAATCGCAACCTACTTTCTATCTTGTTTACTGTTCTAGTTTCTACCCTGCATCAAATTGGTATTAGAAGCCATGGTTGGGCGTGGTAGAGGTCGTGTCAGGGGAAATCAAGGGCAGCAAACTGACTTGAATGAGATGAGGCAGATGATTGAAGACTTGTCGCGGGCTGTTCAAGCCTTGAAGCGACCAGGACTAGTGGGAGCCCGAATGGAGATTCCGGAAGGTGACCACAACCCTTTTGATTTACCGGAAGGTGGTCAGGAGGAAGAATCGGATGATGGAGAGGCTGAGAACCCCTTCCATAACGCTGGACCTGCGAATCTGGCAGCAAGAGGTGGATTGGAAGATAGGTTGCTACATGCCTTGGATTTGAATGGAGGAGGAGTGAGGATCCAAGTAGATGATTTCCATGGGGATCTACACGCTGAAGATTATCTAGATTGGGAAGCCACGGTGGATAATTATTTCGAATGGAAGCCCATGGCAGAGCATCGAATGGTATTGTTTGTGAAGCTTCACTTGAAAGGGGCGACACTTCAATGGTGGAAGAGAGTTGAAGAGCAGCGGGCACGTCAAGGAAAGCTGAAAATTGGTAGTTGGGAACACATGAAGAGCAAGATGCGGAAACAGTTCCTACCAGCAGATTATGCCATGGATCTTTATCGCAAATTCCATCTACTCAGATAGAATGGTAGGTCGATTGACCAATACACATCTGACTTTAACAATCTGTCTATTAGGGTCGGCTTGAAGGAAACCAATGAGCAGTTAACATCTCGCTATCTTGCGGGAATGGATCTAAGCATTAGAGATGAGTTGGGGGTGGTTCGGTTGTTCACCTTAGAAGATGCGAGACAAGCAGCCTTGCAAGCTGAGAAAAGGGTACTACGCTATGGTGCTAGGAGGCCTATTTTTAACAAGTCAGAATCTGCCTCCCACAGCAATTTCAGTGGGAAAGGGGCTGCCTCAACCAGTAAACTGACTGGCAGCAACTCCATGGGCAGTAGCAAGGGTTACAAGGGGCAGAATGAGTACAGGGGTGGCACACAAGCAGGTTATGGCAAAACAGGAGGCGGCACACAGCCAAATCCTAACAAAACAGGGGCTGGAAGTCAGATTCGGTGTTTCAGTTGTGGAGAAAGGGGACATGCTTCTTACACATGTCCGAAAAGAAGGGTGAATCTGATTGAGATAGAAGAGGATGGTCTAGACTTGTCGGAACCCATCTATGATGACCATAACGATGATGATGATGATGTGGATATTTATCCGGTACAAGGAGAGTCGTTGATGGTTCGGAGAGTCATGACAACAACCACCAAAGATGATAAGGAAGATTGGAGGAGGCGAAGCATATTTCGAACCCGTGTTCTTTGTGGTACCAAAGTATGTGACACCATTATCGACAATGGGAGTTCGGAAAATTATATTTCCACGGAAACAGTCGACAAATTGCACTTGCCTACAGAGAAACACCCTCACCCATACAAGATCCAATGGGTTAAAAAAGGCTTTGAGATACCGGTACAATCTCAATGCTTAGTTAAATTTGTTATGGGCAGTAATGTGGATGATGAGGCGCTATGCGACGTTGTGCCAATGGATGCTTGTCATATTCTTTTGGGTCGACCTTGGTTATATGACCATGATATGCAACACTACACTAAGGAAAATACATATTCCTTCCATAGAGCGGGTAAAAAGTACACTCTACATCCCCATAGAGAGGTTGCGGCACCTAACACCAGCAAATTAAATGGGTTTTTAACAGCTGAAGAGTTGGAGGATGAAGGAAGGGAAGCAGGAGTGATGTTCGCTGTTATCAGCAAGGTTGCTAATTGTGTCGACAGTGATGGGGACAGCAAGGAACAACCTATGGCAGTTCAGCGATTATTAGAGGAGTTTGCTGATTTGGTAGGTGATACCTTGCCTCAAGGCCTACCACCAATGAGGAGCATTCAACATGCCATGGATTTAGTACCGAGAGCTTCTCTATCAAATCTGCCAGCATACAAAATACCGCCTGCACAGCGGCTTGAGATGCAAAAACAGGTTGAAGAGTTGATGGAAAAAGGGTTAGTGCGAGAAAGCAAAAGTCCTTGTGCTTGTCCGGCCTTGTTAGCCCCTAAGAAAGATAGTTCTTGGAGGATGTGTGTGGACAGTCGAGCCATAAATAAAATCACGGTCAAGTACAGGTTTCCAATCCCGTGATTGGAGGACATGCTCGATCAATTGGCAGGTTTTAAGGTATTTTCTAAGATTGACTTGAGAAGTGGTTACCACCAAATCAGATTGAGAGAAGGAGATGAGTGGAAGACTGCTTTCAAGACCCCGGATGGCTTATATGAATGGCTAGTAATGCCTTTCGGTTTGTCAAATGCTCCTAGCACATTCATGCGCATCATGACTGAGGTACTTAAACTTTTTCTGACACGTTTTATTGTCGTTTATTTTGACGATATTCTGATTTACAATCATAGTGAAAAAGAGCATTTAGTACATTTGCGCCAAGTATTGGAAGTCCTACAAAAGGATAAGCTTTTTGTAAACTTGAAGAAATGCTCCTTTTTACAAATAGAAGTGGTATTTCTGGGGTTCATTGTTTCTGCCGAAGGGCTGAAACCAGATCCGGGTAAGGTCCTAGCAATCCAAGACTGGCCAGCACCACAGTCAGCCAAAGAAGTAAGGAGTTTCCATGGTTTAGCTTCAATTTATAGGAGGTTCATAAGGAATTTCAGCTCCATTATGAGTCCTATTACAGA
Organism: Fremontodendron californicum; assembly: GCA_030761205.1. Classification (NCBI taxonomy): domain Eukaryota; kingdom Viridiplantae; phylum Streptophyta; class Magnoliopsida; order Malvales; family Malvaceae; genus Fremontodendron; species Fremontodendron californicum. Next base: position 7,963,727 of record JAULJL010000006.1, read on the forward strand.
AACTTTGAAGAAAGAGCAATTCGAATGGACCAATTCAGCTCAGAAAGCTTTTGAGCGAATTAAACTCCTGTTGACAGCCGCACCAGTTCTAGCGTTACCAGATTTTGATAAATTATTTGTTGTTGAATGTGATGCTTCCCATAACGGGATTGGGGCTGTTCTTAGTCAGGAAGGAAAGCCTTTGGAATTTTTTAGCGAGAAATTGTCAGATTCTAAGCGAAGGTATTCCACTTATGATCTGGAATTTTATGCTTTGGTGAGGGCCATTCGGCACTGGCAGCACTATCTAGCCTATAGGGAATTCGTGGTTTATTCAGACCATCAAGCCCTAAGGTATTTGAGTTCGCAAAAGAAGCTCAATGATCGTCATGCTAAATGGAGTTCATATTTAGATGAGTTTAATTTTTCCTTGAAGTATAAGACAGGGAAGACTAATGTGGTGGCGGATGCCTTGAGTCGGCGATCGTTAATTTTAACGACGATGAGTTCCCAAGTTGTTGGCTTCGAAGAACTCAAAAATCAGTATGTTACTGATTCTGATTTTAAGCAGATTGTGGCAGATTTGCAGGGGACAGAAGCTGACCAGCAGCTGCCCTACAGGTTGCATGACGGGTAACTTTTTAAGGGAAATCAGCTTTGCATTCCTGAAGGGTCTTTTCGAGAACAGATTATCAGGGAGCTTCATGGGAATGGTTTAGGAGGACATTTTGGCAAGGACAAGACAATAGCGCTGGTGTCAGATCGCTATTATTGGCCGCGAATGTATAAAGATGTGAGCAGGTTTGTGCAACGGTGTTCTATTTGTCAGTTCGGCAAAGGGACATCCCAAAACACTGGGTTGTACACGCCATTACCAGAACCAGAGGCACCTTGGATTCATTTGAGCATGGATTTCGTGTTGGGCCTTCCTAAGACATCCAAAGGGTATGACTCGATTTTTGTTGTAGTGGATAGGTTTTCTAAAATGGCACATTTTATTCCTTGCTCCAAAACAGCAGATGCTTCCCACATAGCTGATTTGTTTTTTAAAGAAGTGGTGTGTTTGCATGGTGTTCCTACTTCGATTGTTTCAGACAGGGATGTCAAGTTTGTGGGTCATTTTTGGAGGACTTTGTGGCGGAAGTTAGGGACTGAATTAAAATATTCCAGCACTTGTCATCCACAAACAGATGGTCAGACTGAAGCCATTAATAGGAGCTTGGGTAATTTGCTAAGGTGTTTGGTTAAAAACCATGTGAAGGGTTGGGATTTAGTTATACCACAAGCTGAGTTTACTTACAACAACTCAGTTAATAGAACTATCAAGAAGACTCCATTTGAAGTTGCTTATGGTCTCAAGCCTCAACATGTGTTGGACCTAGTGCCATTGCCACAAGAAGCTAGGGTGAGTGAAGATGGAGAAGCCTTTGCTGACCATGTCCGCAAGCTTCATGAGGAAGTGCAAACAGCCCTAAAAGCCAGCAATGCCGCATATGCTGATGCTGCCAATCAGCATAGACGTTTCAAAGAATTTGAGGAAGGAGACCTAGTGTTGGTCCACTTGAAGAAGGATAGATTTCCTAAAGGTACTTATCATAAGCTAAAGTCTCGGAAGTTTGGTCCATGTAAGGTATTGAAGAAGATTAGCTCAAATGCTTATTTAATTGAGCTGCCTGGTGAGTTACAAATCAGTCCCATTTTTAATGTTTCTGATTTATATTCTTTTGAGGGGTTTGATGAAGAGAATGTGACCACAATTGAAGACCAAGCTGATCAACTTCCTACTAAGCAAGCTGATGTTGTCCAAGAAGTTCTAGATGTGAGGGAAGTGAAGTCTAGAAGAGGTAATGCTTATAGACGATTCCTAATAAAGTGGTTGGGCAAACCAGCTTGTGAAAGTACATGGATTGCCGAGGAAGAACTAAGGAAGATCGACCCTGAGGTGTATGCTGAAGCGGCCAAGGTTTATTCTATGGAGTCAGCTCCTTTTTAACCAAGGGAGATTGATGCAGGAGCATCGATTTAATTATTAAAGTTTTATGTTTGTTTACTTAGTTTATTTTAAGTAGAAGTCTTCAAGTTTATGCTTGTTTACTTAGTTTATTTTAAGTAGGAGTCTTATGCTATTTAGGTATTTTATTTAGGCATGTGACTTTAAATAAAATAGGGTTATTATAAATACCCTAAGATAGGGTAGCAGTCGATCAGCTTATCATTATTATTTTTCAGAGTTTTAACTCTTCAATAAAGGTATTGGCAGATTTGCCTCTAAACCTAAAAAGTCCTACTCAATCGCAGCCTACTTTCTATCTTGTTTACTGTTCTAGTTTCTACCCTGCATCACTATGTTTCACATATTATGTTAGATTGTTGATCATTGTAGTCTAGCAAGCTTGAATCTTTTTCTACTATGAGAAGGAAATTATTTTAGGAAATAGGCAATTGTAGTTTCACCGTGAAGTTTGTTTTGCCTAACTAATTCTTCTCTTAATCCGAAACTAGGATATAATTTGAAAAGTAACTTCAATGATCACTACTTATTTCATACAGAAGCCTGTCTCTTGAAACCCCCTTTTTGGCCTTTTTTCTATGAATGATAAGATATAGAGTAAGTGTATCTAGTTATCAAGGCCAACGGTTATCTTTATAGCCATTACGAATTAATGTGTTGCAAGGTAGGAAATGAAGACACTGGAGAGATTCTATTCTTACTTATAATTAGGGCAACATATGATGACCTCAAAAGTCTTACTGTAGTAAGCGTTATGCCATTAGAAGCATAAATTCTGAAGTACTTAAAGAATACAGGATTACTTCAGTGGATTATGCCACTGAAAGTATTATCTAAAGGAAAATTAGGATATTTTAAAAGCAGAAAGTCAAGTTTAAGCATAGAGTGTTTTTAATTTTAGTTTATTTCATGATTTCTTTTCTATACTGACCTTGAATGTATAGAAGAAAGATCAAATACTAGTTTGACCTCTTTTAATAACTTATTAAAGTTACTTTCATGTATTTCTTGGTTCATCTATGATTTAAGGAATTTGTGATGTTGGACAGCTTTCTTGTTCAGAGGCTGTTCTGGTATTATGAACCTTGTCTGTGAACATTAATTGATGGTTAGGTGGGGAACTTCACAGTTGCTTTTCTGGAATTGGTGGAGTTTGGTAAATGACAATTCTTTGGTTTAAAGAGGTTAATCTGGGGCTGGTTGTAAATGTAAACAGTGTAACAAAATAATCAGAATAAATCATATAGCCTTTGGCCTTAGGAATCACACCAGAGGTTGATTTTATCAGACAATCACCAGAACAATAATGAATAATGCTGAAAAATTTTCTATAGTAAGTCTACCTTTCAATAAAAAGATTACATATAGAATCCTAGCACTCCTGGTCAATATGGTCAAATAAGAACTAGCACTTCTAGTGCAATTAGGACTTTAATAGATACTTGAGACTCTAATTAGGAAACTAACCAATTAACAAACTAAAAAACTTGATTTAAAACAACGATACCTAAACTATAATAAAAAACCGTACAACGTAAGGGAAAGCCCAAAATAAGACTCTTAGGCATGTAGACTTGTGTTTTCCAGCAAACTAGAAAATTTCGGCAATGTCCTTCCCACTTAACAAGCTAGAAATCGGAATGAGATAAAAGCCTGCAATTTTAACACAAATCCTAAAGTATTATTCAAAAGCAAATGATAAAGCCTACTCAAGCTCCCAACTAAGCTCTCATCATTGTTCACATACCAAGTTTAAGGCTTGGATATTACAAGCAGCCTTAAGACTCCTCCTAAACATCTTTGAGGCTGCTGCCATTATGCTCCATCAACTTGTTTGTGAACTATGAATCAGATGACACTTTGATTCTGCAGTGAGAATTTTCAGATACCCTTTTGTGGCATTTTGAAACTGCAATAGCTTTTCTTGTTTGTTTCTCATGGAAGCCTGTTGGCTGTCACAAATTCTTATACATATTCATGCCAGTTGGCTTCTAAAGTTATGAGTGTGTATATTTATTCTACTGTATAATTTCTTTGAAAGTTTAACGTATTACCCCTGCTAATGATTTCAAAATTATCTCTTTGCTTTGGTAAATGATTCTGGACTGTCATAATTGGAAAGTTTCACTTTGAACTGATAAGTAACAGATTCACATCAAGTTATCATCTATAGTTCTCACATTTCTTCCACACTATCTTTTATCCTTGTATATTGTCCCAGATTGAACTGAAAACAGCCCCAGCCGACTTTCGTTTCCCTACAACAAATCAAACTAGACATTGTTTCACCCGCTACATTGAGTTTCACAGGTACATTGCTTGTTAATTTTCAAATTCTTCTTGTTAGGAAACTATCAAATGTAATTTGTTTTTTATTTTTTAATCTTGAAATCAACTACAGGTGCTTGGCTGCAAAGGGTGAAGAGTCTAATCAATGTGAGAGATTTGCCAAATTCTATCGTTCTCTTTGTCCTGGTGAATGGGTGAGTATACCTAGTTTTTTATGTCCTGGTGAATGGGTGAGTATACCGAGTTTTTTATATCATCATATGTAAACGAGAGTTTGCCTTGTTGCAATGGAATTTATGCAATTATGCTTTATATAAGTATATTTCATATAAACTTTTTATCATGTGCTTGCTTTTTGGCTTCTACTTCTACTTCTAGTACCAAGTTCTGTTGTTCACAAGCTTAAGTATGCCTTATATATGTCATGGCTTCATTGATAAAGCTTGTGACATAATCTGTGGTCTTAGATACCAACTGATGCATACACAAATAGGTGTAAATAAGGAAATAAGTTATACTCTGACATTAAGGGCATAAGTAAATTAAGGTGATTTTTTTTTTTTTTTCACACCAGATGCTCTATATTGTGTTTATGTTAAGAATTATTGACTTTCACATCTGTTTTTTTCCTTCTGATCATCAGAAGTAATGTATCATATTAGTATACTACAAGCTGTACTTTACGTCATGTCGATAGGATTATGATTGATATTGCTGATGATGATTATTACAAATATGAAAGAAGTGTCTACTTGAACATGTTATTAGTTTATGGACGGTTTCATAAAGTTTGTCAAGATTTTAGATGGATTATCATTATCTACCTTTGAGTTAAATAGTATATAGAGAAATGTTTACGACTTGGAATCAAATATATATCCTTAAGTAAATCTTCATTGAAGGACTTTTGAGTTAAATCGTATATAGAGAAATGTTTATGACCTGGTATCAACTATCATATCCTAGAGTAAATCTTCACTGAAGGACTTTTGAGCTCATATATGTTCCTATGCTATTGTTGTTCACATGTGGAGACAGGTGGATAAGGTGACCAAACTCATATGTGATTTATGTGGACTGAATTTAGGTTTAGGATCTTTTGAGTTACTAGTTACTACATCAAACTGACCCCAGTAGGCTAGGGATGGCAAAACCCGATCCGACCGATGGATTTCGAACCGATCCGATCCGAATGGAGAGGTTTTTTTTTTTTTTGAACAATGGAGGCGGAGCGGGGCAGTGCGGTTTTTTTTGTTTGAAAGGCGAGGATGGAGCAGTTGTAGTAATTGCCTGCTCCGCACCGCCCCGTCCCGAATACTGAAATTACAATTTTACCCTTAAATATTTAGCTTTTAAAAGAATAATAAAATAATATAATTAAACTTATTTTTATTTTTCTTTTTAAAAACTTAAATCTAATACTTTATTTTTTTTTCTTCCTAGATTAGAAACATGTTTATACTGAATTTATATTAAAATTTTTTTTATAATGCTTTATTATTTGAAAAAAATAAAAATAATTAATAAATATCAAATGGGGCGGAGCGGGGCGGGGTGGTTATGGATGTAACCGACATCCATGGAGGCGGTAGTGGTATTGAAATTTCAACATCCACGGCGGAGCGGGGCGGGGGGCGGGGCAGAGCAGTGCTATGGCGGGGCGGGGGCGGATATTGCAAAATCCGCCCCCGCCCCGCTCCATTGTCATCCCTACAGTAGGCAGTTACAGTGGTAGGCTGGTGACTGCGATTATTGAGATTTTATTTAATCTAGTAGTCATTGTTATTTTAATTTTAATGCTGTAATGTATTATTGCATATGTGCTCTCTGCTATTAGTGGGCTGGTTGATAAATGATTAACAGAATAACCATCCCTGTCTTCACTGTTTACATTCTACACATTCTAAATTATTTTGATTTTTTTAGTCTAGTCTAGTGCTTGTATCAAGAGTTACTTGTAAAGGAAATAGAAGATAAAATAATAAGTTGGGGCATTGTATAAAACTGGTGTTTCCCATTTTAAAATTTTGGAAGTTGCTGAAATTGCTGCAGGTTGAGAGGTGGAATGAGCAGAGGGAGAATGGTGCTTTCCCGGGTCCTCTGTGATCACACATTGCAAAGTAGGTGTCATGTGACCCTTCTCTGGCATATTGCTCTCTTGATCTTGTCTTTATCTAGTTTCAATGTTTATTCTTGAAAATTTCAAATTAATAAGCTACAAATTGAGATTTGTTGAAGCTTATCGAGCATTGATGCACCATGGTCGATGAGTTGTTAAAAAACTGGAATATGGCCTCATGTTTTTCTGATGTCTTAATTCATGAACCTTCTTTTTTTCAGCAGATTGTTTCATCTTCATTTACAGTTTAGTGGTGTGGCACTGCTCTCATGAATTTTTCTTAAGTTTTTTTTTTTTTTTTTTTGCAAGGAAAATGAATTCTATTTGCAATAAAAAAGAGAGAGAAATTCAGTTGTAGATTGTAGTCTATTTGCAAGGGAATATAACTGCAAAAACTAATAAAAAACTGTTCTTGCTTCTAGGAAGGTCCGAATGTATGGTTGAACCACAAATCCCCTCACTCACATGTAGACAGAGTTAGGCTCTTTTTGCTTAAGGTTAGGAAAAAAAATATTTATTAGATTAAAATTATGATACATTTGACATTTCAATTTCAGCATGAATCATAATAATCGCTCGAGTGTTTTTGACTCATATTAGGACTTTAATATTTTATGGGGGGTAAATGGTAATAAATAATGGTTTGAGGAAGTATACTTAATATCTTAAATTTTAGTTGCATTAAAAAAATAGACTGATTCAAGTGGTAATTTTTTTTTTTTTGAAGAGACTTGTAGAGAAAAAAGAGGAAAAAATTTACGCTAGTCTAATACTTAGACAAATTACATTAAAGGAAGCGGAAAATACAACTGATTTAACATTATTAATTTTGGATATATATATATATATATATATATTAATTATTAAAGTTTTTGATTCATAAATCTGCTCTCTTCTATGAGCCATTCAACAGAAATTAGTACTATTAAAAATAATTTGTTAGGATTATCAAGATTAAATATCATATATATAATATATCACTATTTTTTCCCATTTAAGTGGTAAATTAATATAAGTTTTTTTAAATATGGATTTCCATTTTTTGGGTTGAATTTTGCCTTTTTTTTTTTAATATAAAAAAATTGCAACTTGATAATAATTTTTTGTTTTGTGTGTAAATGTTGAGATTCAAATTTAAGCTTACTTGATATCATCTTTTAGAAATGACAATATGAACCAATTGAATTAAATCTGAATTCATATTATATTTTGCTTTGTTATTATAGAATTTGAAAATGACTTTCTACCAGCTAGTCTTTATTTTTGGTTTAATTGAACTTTAAGTATTTAGAAAGGCAAGAAGAGTTGACAATGATGGCGTGGTTTGGTATATTAAGTATTCATTATATATTTATATCTTTGACTATGTCAAGTAGTCGTTTCCAAAATTTACGTTAGTAATTTGTCTTCTTAAATTGATCGAGTATAATATATAAATAAATATAATGAAACTATATATAATTATAGCACCAAAGGAAAGCCAAAGTGATGGTCATGGATTGAATGATTCTACTACTAATTTAAAACCTTCTTCTCTTCGCCTTGTGAATATGGCAACTGTGTCAAGTTCAAAGGCATTTAACCTACTCAAACCTTATTTATATTTTATTAAGAACTCTTTCATATATATATATATATATATATATATATATTAAAGAATGAAAGTTGTTTCATATTAAACGATTGATTCAATGTTAAATATATAAAAAAAAATTTTAAAAAACGATTGGTTCATTTTCTTTAGTTTCTTTCCATCTGGTTTGAATCTCAAACAACAGTAGAAACATCCACATTTATCTTAATTAAACCTAATTAAAAAATAATGTAAATACAATTACAAATGAACTCTATAGAAAACCCTAAAATGTTATATAGTACTAGTATCGTTAAATTATTATAATTATTTGTAATAAAATCTATTAAGTAACAATTAATTAAGATAAAAATAATATATATATATATATAGAGAGAGAGAGAGAGAGAGAGTTTGGTTAAATATTTCTAATATCACCTTCTGAAACTTGTATTATAATAAAATAATATAAAGATATAAATTCAGCAAATTATAATCATCATTGCTAAATCCAGTAGACTTCCAACAGCTGATCATTGAGCTTGATTCGCTAGCTTATGGTAGTTCAATTCTTAAAAAAATTTAGTTATTGCAACACAACACATTTTTTTGATGTCGTCAAAATTAATGTGAAACCATGGAATCACAAGATAAAAGGATTTAATTTGTGATCGTTTGTTTGATATTTTCTTTTACAAGGACAGGTAGTCTTTTTGCAAGAATTTCAACTAGTTTTTACTTTGAATTCACACGTATAGGTATAAAAACAATTTGCTTACTTACTCATCAAACAAATGTTCAACTTAGTGAGAATTAAAATCGTTACTTTTCTTAATTCCAGTCATTCCAGTTGTAACTAAAAAATTATTAATATTGTAAATAACTTGAAACTTTTTTATTACTTCTCCTGGAAAAATCCATCGTTTTGATAATTTTGTTGCTCATAATTTAGCAGCTAGATTGACGACTTTCGCTTTTAATACTGTTGGGTTTATCCTTCCATCAGCTATTCCTTCTTCTATTTTTTTTGTATTATGAAAGACCATGATTCTTTTGCATCTCCTTTTGTTATTGAAGACATAAATTTATCATTTAGCAACAAAAAACAAAAAAAAAAAACTTTAACAATATTATACTAGTAAAACAAATTGAAACCTAAAAAAGAAATTTTCACAAAACTCTCCTAAGGTAGGCAGTATTAAAGATTCTTTTTTTATGGTTTATTTCTAATACTTTTCGTTATTTAAAATTTTAAAATTCATAATTTGCTCAATTTTCATACAAAATTTATTGTATTCTTGCAAAAATGCATTTGATATTAACATCAACAAGAACTATTTATAAAACTCAAAATCACCAATAATCTATATTAACATCAAGATAAACCAGATTAAGGTTAACAAAAAAGAGATGAATTTATCAATTAAACTAATCTTTGTAGACTAAAATTGCAAATTTCCTTCAGAGGAAAACGCGTGCAAGTTAAGGACTTAGGACTAGGAGGGTGACTAAATCAAAACACCGACGGCCAGTAAGCCACGTCAGAGTGACGCGTGGGTTTGGTTGCGTATTGCTATTTTGACTTTCCGGTGGCGCCGATCACTTCTGACTTCTGATTATGAGTCGGAAGACGAAGACAGACGTAAGATTGATGAAAAAAGCTGGCTTAGCTTTAACGGGAAAAAGTTGATATAATCGGTTGGAAAAAAAGATAATTTTTTTTTTGTTATTTATTTATTTATTTTTTTAAAAAAATTATAAATCTTTTATCAAAACATTTAGTACTTTTATTATCAATTATTATAATATTTTTAAGTAAATTATAATAAAATCATGTAAATTAATAATAAAAAATTGTAATTTACAAAAATAAAGTTAAATGGAAATTTGATTACGTAATTTTGTTTTTAATTAATAAAATAATTTAAGTAAAATGCAACAAAATCATATAATTTATAGAAAAATTATAATCTTGTAAATCCAAAAGTTAAACTAAATTATAATATATATTATTTATATGATGTATATTGTAATTTCTTAAGAACAAAATATAATTTAAAAAGAAAAAAATTATAAGTTTTGATTACATAATTTTGTTATCAACTACTGTAATATTTTGTAAACTGTAACAAAATCATGTAATTTATTAAAGACAAAGATATTGAAATTTGATTACATAATTTTGTTATCAGTTGCAATAATACTTTTAGTAAATTGTAACAAAATCATGTAATTTGATTTTTAAAAAAATTATAATTTACACGGACAAAAATGTTGAAATTTGATTACATAAATTTGTTATCATGCACTCTAATAATTTAAAAAACTCTTAAAAGAGTACGTAATTTGATAAAAAAAATATTGTAAATCCAGAACTTAAATTACATACAAGATATATTATCTATATATAATATATACTATAATTTCTTTAAAAAAATATAATTTAAAAAGAAAAAATTGTAAGTTTTGATTACATAATTTTATTATTATGTAATATAATAATTTTCAGTAAATTATAAGAATATCATGTAATTTGATAAAAAAAAATTATAATTTTAAAAATCAAGATATTAAAATTTGATTACATAATTTATTACAAATTAATCTAATAATTTAAATAAAATGTAACAAAATATGTCAATAGCTTATAGGAAGCTCATAATTGCGAGCTGACCGCAAAATTCCCCCTATAACGGCTACTGTTGTTGAGAGTAGGGGTGAGCGTTCGATCGAGTCGAGTCGAGTGAAAAAAATTCGGATTAGTCGAGTTGACGAGTCCTATTTTGTCAACCAAACTCAATTTGAAATTTTAGCGAATCGAGTCGAGTTAAAATAAATTCGAGTCGAGTCGAATCGAATCGAATAATTTATTCAAGTTAAAATGTTATCTTGTAAATGTTGATTGACTAGATCATGTTACTGTTATCTTGTAAATGCATGTATATCTATAATTTTGAAATTTAGTTCTATGAAATTACAAATATATATATTTTTTTGTGTTCTATCTTTTCTTATAAATATAACTATCAAAGACTTGTCATACTAAATAAATAGCCTACTATTGACCTTTAAAAAAAGAGAATTCATTATCTTTTGAATTTCATCGTTTGGTTAGCTTAGTAATGTGCATGATATCAACCAAAAGCTTCAATCTTTAACTGAATGAAGCATTGAGTGATAGCCTTCCCCTTTTGAAACTCAAAAAATTCAATGTAAACTTTCAATCTAGACTTGTCAATTTCAAAAGGAAAAAAATGAATGATAAATTATTAAGACAATAAGTATACAGTCAACAGCTCATGTGGATTTATTTTTCTACTGAATGGTGACAAACAACAAAAATAAATGACCCAACAAAAATGGACTAAAGAGTAATAAGGGAAGACGACATAAGGAAAACGCAAAACTCAAGCTTAGTATCAAACTCAAATGAGTAAAATGACGTCGTATAGAAATATCTTATTCGGATTTTCGAGTTATTCGAGTTGTATAAATCAAATCTTAGCTAAACTATATAACTCAAATTACTTAGTCGAGTTGATCCTAAAATCCGAATAACTCTAATAAACCGAACTATTTAATTCAAAATTTAAAATTTTTTTCGATTTTTTCGAATCGAGTCGGATTTTGCTCACCTCTATTTGAGAGATTCTATCGCCCTTGAGACCTGTAAAATAATGCGGTGACAGATTTTGACCAAATCATCGCCAATAAACAAATAATTAGACTCTGTCAGTCCAGCTATAAGTATTTTGTCACGTACCAATTAACCACGGTTCATTTAACACCTCTTTTTAAATTTAATTAATTCTTCAAATTATTTTAGGCAATTTTTTTAAAGCCCAAAATTGTCACATGTGCTGGGTTTAAATCCAAGTAATCTTTGTTATAGTGAAAAAAATAATTTAATTTTTATATTATAAAAATGAATAATTTAATATGTGTACAATTAAAATAAGTACAAATAAAAAAAATTGATTAAGTGTTAATGAAATTGTTAAAATGCTGACATGAACTCGTAAAATCTAACAGAATTAATGATTTGAAATAAAATATGACTTTGAATATATCTAAATTTGTTAAATTTTACGAGTTCATGTCAATATTTTAACGATTTTTCTTTAATACTGTTATCAATTTTACTTATTTATACATATTTTAATTGTATAAAATTAAATTATTTATTTTTACAATGTAAAAATTAAATTATTCTTTTTATTATAATACAAAAATTATTTGGATACTTAAACCATGTGCTGATGCTGCATCTTGCACCTGCAAAATAAATTCTTTTTAGAAAACAAATAATGATAATAGCGGCTATGGCCTACTGCTTGGTTTTGTAAATTTTTTGAAACAATCAAAAATTTCAGTACTATGGTGGAAATTTTTTTTGAATAAAATAAACAAAAGAAAAATTGTCTACCTACATATATTCTTATACTTAAAGTTTTAGATATTTCTTTACGAACTAAATAAAGTATTAATTGAAGAAATTTTTTTATAGAACTTAAAAACTTTGTGTGCTTTCCAATATAATGGTAAATTTTAGTAATCATAATTTAAAAAAAAAAAAAAACATATAAAAAATATCATGAGAAATTGACAATATAAATTATGAAGTCATTGGTACAAAGAAAATTTATAATAGTAATTAAATATTATATTTCATATAATAAATCAATCAAATAATTAAATTAAAAAATAAATCAACCAACAAATCCACATATAATTAGATAAATTCAAAATAAAACTAGATCAAACTTACACTAAATTTGAACTTGAACATTCAAAATTTCAAGACTCCTCGTCGTCAAAACAAGATTTATTTATTTTTGGTCAGGACAAGACCTTAATGATTATTATGATAATATTTTAGATACCACTTATATAGAATTTAAGACAAATTCAAATAATATAGCATCAAATAAAAGAAAAAATGACTAATTTGCTTTTAACTAATTGAAAAAAAAATTTAATCCTTAGACCACCTTTTTTTTTTATTTATAAAAAGAGTTGAGCTTTTGTTACATGAAAATGTTAATTAATATTTAATGACATTAATTAAAGTGATATTTATTAAAAAAAAAAGTGTTATTAATGCATTAATTTTTTTTGAATTTAATAAAAATAATGTATGAAATATAATATTTTTTTCTAAAATAATAATTAAATAATTTTTAATTGATATCTATAAACACTAGTTAATATTTTATTATATTGTTATCTTGACCATAATTTAAAAAGTCTTTAATCTTTAGACCTTTTTTAAGAAAGATTATCGGGTTTGTTATCTTTGTTATGGTGTCCTCTTAACCATCAATTAAGATTTCGATTTCGACTGAAACGGACAGCATTAGATGTAATAAATTTTTTATTTATTTATATAAGGAAATAAATATTAAAAAAAAAAGAAGAAAATTTACTAGGTATTTAGAAAGATTTTGTCATAATCCGGTTTTTATTTCTTTAGTAGATTATCAACAATTACCATTTATCTATGTCACAAATCTTTAATTTGTGTAAAAATTTTATCATTTTCGCAAATTACTCACCAGCAACCTGATAGTGAAGTAGGCGTATCAGACATAAGTCCAAAAAATCAGAAAAATGCCATGCCTTTAATTAATAAATTAAGAAAAGAATATTTAAAAATAATAAATTATCTCATTGAATGAAATTTTTAGATTTTACAAACCGGATTGATAAAATAACACATATCTTATTAAAAATTTAAAAAAAAAATTAAAAAATATAAGACATGTCTGTTTGTGGAGTTAAAAAATTATATTGTGTTCCTGAATTGGTGTCAGTTACCAAAATTACATAAAAACCAAAATAAAATAATAAATATATTTATATCTTTTTATTTATTTTTTGTTTCATATGTATTTTTTTAAAAAAACTATCCACTCACCTCATCAATTCACTTTTTTATACGTACTTTTTTTAATATATATTTTTTCACCTACATGTTGCTGTGTCAAATCTAGTTAAAAAAAACAAGTCATTCTTTTTTTTTTGGGATAAAAAAATCATTCTTAAATACTAGAATTGATGCACCTTCATTGTGGGGGCTATTAGGATTTTTTATGTAGAAATTGGTAGTTTTGTAGTTTTTAAATAAAAAATATTTTATAAAAAATTAAAAAATATAATATTTCTTAATTTACATTTATTATAATACTTTTTAATTAATCAATATTACTTTAATTATAACACTAAATTCGATCAAAAAATTTAATATTAACTAATTTTTGGTGCACCCACTCTGTACGTGACATAAGAAACAATCATATTGCTTAAATAATTCTTTAAAAAAAGTACAACAGTTATTTGACGATGTAAAGTGTAGACTAGAGAGAAAGGCAGAACTGTAATTTACTTTACAAATTTTAAAAAAATAAAAAATAGATAAATATATACATTTAAAAAGGTAAATTAAAAGTGAAATACTAATATATTCTTACAAATCTATAATTTATTATTACATGATAAAATTTTTTTTTTATCAATTTCATAAATAAATTGATGTCTGATTATAATAGTAGAGTAGAGATATATATATCTATATTATTTATAAAATTTAATTGAGTTTGATATCACAAATCAATTGATATTATGATTAAAAAAATTATATATTTTAATATTTTATATAAAAAAAACTTACATTAAAAAACCTACCACTTTTCTGAAAAAAAAAAATTAACCACTTAAAAGAAACTAATCATTCATGTTTAATTTAAAAATTACTATCAATTTAGGCTAGCCACCCACCCCAACGCGCCCGCATGAGAAACGTGTACAGAGCGTTACAATAATTTTGCAGTAACCTCCAATAAACCACACAGAAGAGAACTTTCTTTGTAACTTGTGCAATTTCTTTTCCCTTCAAAACTCCAACTCCTTCTCCTCCAACATTATAAATCCCCTTCCGGACTTCACTTTCTCTCCAAATCCAGTTTTCGTCTTTTATTAACTTTTCTCCTCGTCCAAACAAAAAACATACAAACAAACCAAAGAACCAACCGAAAGCCTGAAACGATGGCGTTCCGCCTGAGTAACAACCTAGTTGGAATCCTCAACTTCATAACATTCCTCCTCTCGATCCCCATCCTCGGCGCCGGCATCTGGCTTAGCCGAGAAGGCGTAACGGAATGCGAACGGTTTTTAGACAAGCCCGTTATCGTAATTGGAGTCTTCCTCATGATCGTCTCACTCGCGGGACTAATCGGCGCGTGCTGTCGCGTCACGTGGCTACTCTGGGTATACCTAGTCGTCATGTTCCTCCTCATCGTGCTCGGCATCGTCTTCACCATCTTTGCTTTCGCAGTGACGAATAAAGGGGCGGGAGAAGTGGTGTCTGGGAAAGGGTATAAGGAATACCGACTTGGTGATTACTCAAACTGGTTACAGAAGAGAGTTACTAGTGAGAAGAACTGGAATAAGATTAAGAGCTGTTTGGCGGATAGTAAAGTTTGTACTGATTTCCACGATAAGTATCTTAATGCTTCTGTGTCGGAGTTTTACCAGGCGCACTTGTCCGCCGTTCAGGTATATTATTTTTTTTCCTCCTTTTCTTTTCTGGATTTCTGAGATCTGGGCTTTTGGTTTAGTTTTGTCTACTTTGTTTCAAAATTTAATTGATTTTATTTTTCGTCTTGATTTTATCCAAAGCATGGGTTTGTTTCGAGATCTAATTTCAGGTTTTGTAAAATTTTGAATTATTACAAAATTTTTTCATTAGTCTTGAAATTTTGAATCTGAACCAGAGACTGATTTGAATACTTTTGGTCCTTTATTTTTGAAATAAATGTACGAATTTTAAAATTGTTTAATTTTAGTGTAATTCTGCTTTAGTCAAAGAAAGTTAATTAAAAGCATGAAGTTACTATTTAGTTATGAATTATATGAAACTTTTTGCATAAAGCAGTCTGGTATGAATACTTTTTTTTAGTTAATTCTATTCTCTTATAAACTATTCTGGGAATCGTTAACTTTATGTAATTTCAACTTTAGGATAAAAAAGGTTCTCAACTTTTCTTAAAGGAAATTTTCATGTATAGATTTTGCTTTGTAAGATTACCATAACTTTCTCTTGATATTGTTACTTGTTAGTGCAAGAATATGATTCTCAACGTGTTTCTTATAAAAGAGATAATTAGGTGACCAATCATCTCGAAACTGAATAAATTTGATACGGGTTTTGTCACAATTTTGAGAACATAATTCTGTTTTGTGCATGTTTTGACATCTAGGGATTGTGATTTGCCGTTCTTGTTCTTGGTATAGCCACTTTGATTTTTTTTTTCTTTCTTTCTTTTCTAGTGTTCTAATACTTATGTTTTATGTAATTGCAGTCTGGTTGCTGTAAGCCATCAAACGACTGTCAATTCACCTATGTTGGACCTACTAACTGGACTGAAGAGAAGGGCGTCTTCACCAACACTGACTGCAATCTATGGGATAATAACCTGAATACTCTATGCTTCAACTGCCAGTCATGCAAGGCTGGATTCATAGACAACCTCAGGAGTTCTTGGAAGAAGGTGGCAATTGTCAACATCGTATTCCTCGTCTTCCTCATTGTTGTCTACTCTGTTGGCTGCTGTGCTTTCAGGAACAATAGGAGAGACAACAATGCTTATCAGCAACCGTGGAAACCTTGAGGTTGTTTTTGCTCTTAGTTTCCGATTTTGGATATACGCACGTTAGGGTGTGTCTTCTGCTGGATTTGCTATTATTTTCTGCATTGTGTTTTAGTGTCTATGCTTGCAATATTGGATCTTTTATTGTATAGCTTTCGGTTCATTTGTCTAGTTGTTCTTAGAACATTTTGGATATATATTATATGATCGTTTATATGCTTACTCAATTCTATTGTTAATTGTTATCGTTCTATTAAATTCTTTGCATTTGTTACCATGTTGATGTTTTCAAGTTTCTCTTCCAGAAATTTGCTCATAAATTAATGTTGAAAATTTCCTGTTTCATTGTGTTGAGTGTTGACAAACAATGGTGATGGGCAAGAAAAGCTAGGTGGGTGGGTCACCTAAATAAGGACCCCAAATAGAGCTAGCCTGGGTTTAAAAGAGTACTTTTTGGTTCCCTTATTTCTCCCTTATTTTCTTAGGATTGATGAACTTGAAATCTAAGGCCTTGAAACAAAATGAAATTATCTGGGGTAAAGATTTTTGTTTGTCATTGGATAGGAACCCTAAGTTGGGTAACATTGGGCATTTCTGAGTGGGCAGAACCAGTTACTGGTCTTGATCCCTTGTAGGCATGGTACGGCCGAGTTTGGATAAGATTTTTAATAATTTGATTTGGTTTGGATCATTATTTACATAATAAAATATTTTTTTATTTAAATTTAATTATATATAAAAATATTATTAAAAAAAATAATATTTTAATATTTTTAAATAATAAAATGAATTTTCGAATCTGATTTTGGCTTGGACAAGCAAAACAATTTATCAGAGCCCGGCCATGAACACCTCTAGAGTCTAGTCCCTTGTGTTCCAAATCAAAAATGATGTTTGTCTCATTAAAGGATAAAAAAAAAACTTTAAACAATTGGACATATCTTTAAGTCGGACTCAAAGATTCAAAACTAATATGATTTAGAGCATGTGGAATTCACTAGAAAAGACATCTTTATCTTATTTGGTTTCGCATGATTTGGGCTTCAGACAAATGTAAATTTGACATATTTTCATAGTTCGAATAATATGTTAGACATTAAAAATTAAAACTTAAACCATTAAAGTTTGTATTGTTATTTATACACACAATGACATTATTTCTGTGCCAATTTCAGATTCAAACCGTTTAGTACATCTTTTTATTTCAGTTTTAAAATCCTAAATCAATTGGTCCAAATGCATGAGGCAGATATTGATCAAGCACAAGTCAGTTTATTCGTTAAGCATATGCTCTTAGAATTTGTTTCCAAAGAGAGTTTTTTCAATATTGTTCTAATAATTTGGTTGGATACAAACCAAAAAGGAAAGGGATCTTTAAGGTTTGGGCTTGGATTTGGATGAAAACCTGAAGACAAAAAGAAAAGCCCTTAATGGGGTCATATTTTGCATGTGGCAAAAGTTGACAATTAATATTGCAGCTTGGCAAAATTGACAGATGAAACGTTGATTTGCATGCTGATGTGGTGAGACTATGATGATTAAGGAAATATATATAGTTTTGTTCAAAAATGAAAATTAAGGGGATATATAGTTAGAATCTATGTTAGCTCGATTGATTTAGGACGAGTATATACATATATATATATATATATTCAAATTTTTAAAAATTATTTATCGCCAAATCTTTGTCACCAACATCAGCCGGTACATGCATATTTTGCTTCTTTGTGTTGTTTCAATTACAGCGTAATCACCATGTTTAAACCTAGCAAAATATTCTCTCTCTCTCTCTTTTTTTTCTTTCTTTCCAAATCGATCCCTATTTCTCTTGATCTTTCCAAATATTCTCATACATTAAAGGACTGATGGACTTAAAGATAAAAAAAAATTGACAAGGCCTAAATGAGTGACAAAGCCTTTAATTGCGGCCAATCAAGTGAAATTCAAAGACTTTTTTTATATTATAATAATATATTATTATTATTATTATTATGAGTTCTTTTTTTGAAGTTTTTTCTTAAACTAAAACACTTTGTAATCTTATTTTCTAACTAGAGTAATTTTAATTTTTATTCCTAAAGAAAGACACTTTAGCTTAGTTGAATTCCACATCAGCATTTTATTCATATCAGCTTTTTCTTCCTTTTACAAAAATAAAATAATCATTTTTTTCTTCTCTACAGTAAATAAATTCTTATCTTTGTCAAATACTTTTTTTTTTCTTTCTCTAAAATCAGTCTTAAAAAATCAAAATCTTCAATCTCATTTTTCATTTGCCTTAAAAAAAAAAAAACTCTTCAATTTTCATTCTGTAATTTTTTTTTTCATTTTCACCAATTTCTTGATTCAATTTTTTTTTTTTTTTTGGTTCTAGATTTAGATTTCACTTTTTCTCTCAATCCCTAATTTGAAGTTGTGTGATTTTTTTTTCTTTATGTTAAAAATCTCAAATGATAAAACCGGTGAGACTTTCCCTTTCTTCCTTACCCATCCTACACATCTCTCTCTCCAAAGTTGATGATCCAAAATTAATTATTTGATATAAAATTCATCCATAATAATGAAAATTATTTCTTTGCACTTTTTGTTACAAATTCAAAAAAAAAAAAAAAAAGTAAGTGACGAAAAAGAAAAGTTTACTAGTTTACCTTCTTGCTGCACTTACATATTGAAATATTCCCATTTCTTGTCTGGATTTTCATATTCATTTAGGATGAATGTATTCAAATCATTTTGTGTTTAATGTGTATGGAGATTTTACTTTTATAAAAAATATTATTCGATTAAGAATTTATTAGTATATTTTTCAGAAACAATTTGATGTAGTTATTTACTAATATTTTCCTTTTAAAAGAATGGCATGGTAGTGAATTGGACTGAAATACTTTGATTATATAAATAAATTTAAATGTACCTTATTTTGAGAATTAAAATTTTAAACGACTTTAATTTGGGAAAAAACTCTTCTTTTTTGATGAGGAGTTTTTTAATTTTACAAGAAGGATTAAAAAATTGTTATATGTCTTATTTCATTTTATTATTTTTTTACTAAAGGGTATGTTCACCCTTTTAACTCTGTTTGTGGAGTTTAAAAACTTCACTGATAGTGTATTAGATAATTTTTTTTTAATTATTATAATATATAAATGATAAAAAATAATAAAAAATTAAAAAAATCAACTCATAATTTATTATTAAATATATTAAACATGTAGCTTTTTTAAGCTCAATATATACTCTATACTCAACCCATTATTCCAACACAAATCACACCCAAATTTATAACCCATATTGAAGCCCATATGCAAAACCCACATCCAACACAAATGAAGGGCCTGAAGACCAAACCGGCACCCAGATTCAGGACCCAAACCCATGATAATTAATTAGACCATATAATTAACAAAGCAACCCATCGAATACTAGATTATGACTCACATTCTGTAGGTGAAAGAAAAAAAAAAAAATTGAAAAAGTTTAAAAAATGATGATAAAAAATAGGTGAAAGAAAGAAACATTTATGTAACTACACATTATTTTCAAAATAGAACAAAAGTAGTCAAAATTGGTTTCTCACTTTTTTTTTTTTTTTTTTTTAATAAAAAAATACGATCTTATTAATATATAATGATCTTATTAGTAAATTGATTTTTTTTTTTTTGTATTTATTTATAAATAAGTTGGTATCACTTGATATTAACTCAGTCAAAGATTTTATATATAGTATTAGAAATTTGTACATCCATAATGTGGGTGGAAAAAGTGGTTTTTTATTTTTAAAAAAAATTTAGATATGGACAATTTAAAAAAAAAATGGATAGGTTTTTAAAAAAAAAATAATAATTTGTTTTTAATTAATTAAATAAAATAAAAAACATGAATATCCTTATTTTATTATTTGATATTAAGATTTAATTTGATTTTTTTTTTGGGTGTAATTACCCTTACTAAACTAATATCACTTGACTTGTGACACAAATTCAATCAAGGATTATATATAGTATAGATAAATGGGTAAATGACAAATGACAAATGACTAAGAATGAAATCCATAATAATATAACGGGTTAAAGGATAAATTTGTCACCGTACTATAGGTGAATATTGAAATTTGTCACTATACTTAATTTTGATTAATATTTGTCATTGTACTTTGAGATTAAAAGCAGATTTGCAACTCTACTTTTATTTAATTGAATTTTGCAACTAAACTTTGATATTTGATTGAATTTTGTCACTCAACATTAATTTGAATGAGTTGAAGATAAAATTTAACAAAAAAATATTTTTTCAAATATTTTATTTTAATAATTAAAAAAGTAAATTAATTTATAAAAAATACTAAATTTTTTTAAAAAAACTAACATAAAATTTTTTATATAATTTTTATTTTATTCTTTTATACAAAAAAGACCACAATTTAAGGATAGTGGTGAATTGGGTTAAATTTCCTTGAAGAATTCCCTCAAGGTTGAAGAAATTCATTTCACATTTGTAGTTGCAGCTGGATTTCATATTCCACGAGATTTGCAATGATGTTGCAGACGATCTTGCCATGTCTATTGTGAATAGACCTCAAAATTTGATTCCATTGAATAATTAATTTGAGTGTTTGTTTGTTAATGGTAGAGGTGATCATGGCCGGGCCGGGCCGGGCCGCGGCCCGGTCCTTTTGTTTTCCTCTGCCCAGGCCCGGCCCTGGGTAACCCAAGCCCGCCCGTTTAGGCCCGAATCACTGTTCATTGGAATAAAAAAATTATTTTTTTAATTATTTTTTATTTTTTTATAATTAAAATTAAAAAAAATAATATTATATTAAATATTACTGTTCCGGGCCAGGCCGGGCCAGCCCAGAACATAAAAACTCCTGCCCAGGCCCGACCCAATATGGGCCGGGCCTGCCGGGCCGGGCAAGCTGCTCGGCCCGTGAGCAAGTCTAGTTAATGGTTGTTTTTCTATTTTACCAGTTTACATTGGTGTACTTTCATTGTGTACATAGTAGCTTATAATATGCTTTTTGTACTTCATGTTCATTTGTTAAACTGAATTTACATTAAAAAAATAATAATTTAGGGTTAAAAGTGTTCATGAATTAGATCAAATCAGATCGAATCGGGTCAAGTTCGTTTGACACTTTTGAGATCTGGTTCGACATATCCATTCAAATCCGATTAGATTTGTTTATTATTCAAATATATATAACATTAAATATTTAAAAATTATTTTAATTTTTTAAAAACAAATTTAAATAAAAATAATTTTATTAATATTTAATAATAATTCAAACTTAAATCTTGAAAATTTTAAATTTTTTAAATTTTTTATTATCTAAACACACTTTTATAGATGATTGGACAATGTATGCAAGGTAAGAGAAATTGTTGTGGTTGAGGTAATTGCAGCCTATCAAATATAGGTTTTTTTGGGTACGAATGAGATTGCAACTTGGGGATAAGGGAAGGGTTATCGATTTTGGGATTTAAATCCCGAACTTACTGTATGTTACCTCTTAAGAATGATTGCACGAACCAATTGGCTAAACCTCAAATTCAAATATACATTTTCAAATGTACCAACAAATCATATATATATATAAAATAAGGTACATGCTAACTGTGTAAACTATGCTGACATATATGCTTACGTGGATAGTTTGTTTATATGACACGTAAGCTAGTTATTTGAAAACAATTGGATTAGTCTGAAATAGATTTGGTTTAAATGCACGATTTTTTTTTTTTAAACCAAATCAAGTTGATATAGGTTATTGTGACAAATAGATTTAAACCAAATATATCCCAATATTTTCAAACCAAATCTATCCGAATATTGGTTTAAACCATTCGTATCCATTATTTAAACAATTATTTAAATTCATTCATATAAACCGATTCTAAGGTATTTTGTTCGTGGATAGGTTGGTGTGAGTAGCAGAGTATATTTTAACACAAAATTTGTCTATTCTAAGTGGTGATTTGATGTGTTGTAGAAATAGATTGTTGGTTATAAAAGGGGATTTGGAATACTTTGCACCTGCTGCAATTCAGAGGTTTTTTTTTTTTTGATTTGATATGAGAGAAATAATATGTTATACATTTTGCAATGCATGAATGATTTAATTACATTAATTACTTTTTTTTTTGAAAATTTTTTTTAATCATTTTTAATGTTGTTTAAGCGGTCATTGATTTTGGAGCTACAGTAAATTTAAGACGGAGCATCAATTAAGTTACGAAACAAAAGAATTTGTTTCAAACCCAAGGTAATTTTGAATTTTATATATTACAAATGTTTTCAAACAAAGGAATTTATACCTATTCTATATCACTATGATTTTTACTAATTTGATAGCCATTTAGCTTCAACGTTTGTGAATGCCTTGCCTACTTCACCCATTACACCTCATAAATTTCTGTTTTTTCTTTTTCCTTCTAATCTAACAATAAGATGGATGATGCAAAAAGAATCTGCAACCATTTGTAAAATAACTTTTTAGATTTTCATGTCAATTATTTCACATCAAGAATAAAAAAACTAAAAATTTTAGTTTTTATATTTTGACTATATAATGATATAATTTGAAGATAAGTAAATACATATTTAAAGTGTACATAATGAACAATTAAGCAAAATAATACACATTTTCTTTAAAATTAATTATAACAAGATTTAATTAATAAAAAAGATTTTGCAATTCAATTATTCTGAAATTAATTCTTTGCTGTTCTGAAATTTGAGTAGGGCTCCTATAAATCATTGATCTTGAGCTACAACAGATTTGAGAGTGGACATTAACTAAATTCCAAAAGAATTTCTTTTGATATATTTGATCGTGGAATGACGTTTAACTGCTAAAAAGTATTATCCACAATGACTGTCATGACAATTTGGACTAAAGTTTTGTTTAATTATCTTTAGTCTTCCTTTTAATTGTAACATCATTGTAAACGAGGAAGAATATAAGAATCTGAAAGCTCTTAAGTGGATATGTTGAATGGACAATTGATCGAGTTAGGCTTTGGGAACATTAAATATATGATCTTAAATAATGTATGTGTGGGTAAACTATCACATACATTACTTAAACATTTAAAATAATTACTTTTTTCCTAAATAAATTAAAATTAGCTTAAATTATATAAATCTGCATATGTATAAAAATGATCGCACAAGATAAAGATGTTAAAAAAAATAAAAAACATCAAATGATGGAAAATTTTAGTTTATATTTTAACATTTGTTGGTTTGCTCAATAAAACTATTAATACGATCTTTTGGATATTTTTATTCTTCCTCAAATATTTTTATCATATGTTTTTAATTTTTGTCAAATTTTTTTAATAAAAAAATACTTATTATGATTTAATATCTTCATTTCATTATTTATAAATCTTGAACATGTAAATGATTACATAAAATTAACCTATTTGTTCATATACATATAAATAAAATTAATTCGTGTATGCACAAAGGATACATATATGTTTTTACTTTTTACTCTTTTAGAAAAAAAAAAAGAATGACATTATGGAGGAAATTAAATATTTTTGGTAAAGTTCAACGATTGACAAAGGAAGGAGTGTTGCACGACTTCCTACATCTTTCCACATGCAAAGTTTTTAAGAAATTGTTTTTTCAAAGTTATATAGTACATAGTATGAACAGAGAAACAGAATTACAAAAATCTGATAAATGATATATCAAGTATCATTGTATGGACAACACCCAATGTTCGTACTCATCGCTATAAAGCATATACGACCGACTTCGACCGTCCTCCTGCATGATGCCACCCTTCCAGCCCCATATTGTTGACAAGGTTTTTCATTTATCACTTTAATGATTTTTCTTAGTTCTTCTCTTCACTTCGCATAATAAATTTTTCGGTTGGAAGTTAGAGATCGATGATTTGAGCACACCGTCCACGAATTTTATACTTAATTGTGCTTCAAAATTTGTCAATGGCAACTTCGAAAAGGCAGGCAAAAACTTATTAAATATAGAAGAATTTCGAGTTATGTTTACATTACGCCAAAATTAGTTTTAGACAGCATTTTTTATAGCATTTCTCAAATGTTGTTAAAAATAGCAAAGACAATATTTTGACAGTATTTTGCATATTGCTGTTATAAATTATAATGACCAATAATTATAGTATTTTTAAAATTTTTAGAAACATTTGACATGTGCTGTTATAAATTTTATCATATAAAAATAAATTTTTGGTAGCACTTATAATTGCTATCATTGATATCTTTTGCAGCAAATAAAAAATGCATGCAAAAGGTCATGAAAAGCTGCTATAAAGTAAAAATAACAGCATTTTGATAAGTGTTATTATACATATGTAAAAATGCTACTAAAGACATAAGGTTGCGGCCACATATACAACACATGAATAAATGCTATCTTATCTTACAGCAACAAATTTTTTTTTTTAATTTTCATAACACTTCAAAATACTGTTATATGTCAAATTTGATGTAGTTTTATATCATCCATCATTATTATATGTAACCGTTCCTCAGATGATATCATCATAAAATTTCTAGAGCATAATCTGTTGCACAATCAAACAATACCACATTAATATGATTTTTGGATTTTATCTTTCATCGGTGATATATATCATTAATTTTGGACATTTAAAAGAAAAGAATTTTAAAAGTCAAAGAGCCATGAAATTTTGTTAGGTTGTTATAAAGCTTCATGGTGTTGAGCCGTTAGGCAGAAAGCAATTAAAGCTTATGCTGGTCAATTGATGTCCATACTCTTTTCCACCCAACACTCATGCTCATGCATCGCCCTTGACAACCCGATGTTTCTTTTAATTTCGTCAATTTTTTTTTTTAATAAACAAAGATGTATTAATTTCTTTCTCAACTGTTGCCGCCCCTAATTGCTAATTATCCACATTGCTAGAGTTTCCCATGTGTACTGTTTCTTCTATATGATAAAACATTTTATCTCGATCAAGAATTGTTGGAGCCCCGATCGACTAAATTACTGGCTTCCTCGAATAAGAAATTACCAAATTCATCATATCGCTTCTATGTAGATCTGTTTAAGGGTTGGGTTACTCATCGAAACCGAAAAGTTCGTACAATATTTGGAAAGGTTTGGCCATAAATATTGGACACGAAAACAGATTTGGGCAAAAAATGAAGTTTGTTTAAAAAATGAGCAGGCTTTGTGTTAAGAATTCACCGACCTACTCTCTCCTAGATTGTTCTTCAATCTTCTTCCTAGAAATTTCTTCATCTTCCTCCCTAGAATCGTCTACATAATTCTCTATAGAATTTTCTTTAAATTTCTCTCTAGATTAGTCTTTAGTCTTCCCTCTCTAGAATACTCCAACCGACAATGTTAAGTCGGTTAGTATGGTTATAAATAGAGATTGTGTGTTGTGTATGAGTGGTGGAGGTGAAGGGAAGAGCAAGAGAGAAAAGAAGAAGAGAAAAGAAAGAAGAAAATGTGAGAGTGGGTAGAGTATAACGTGAGAAAGCTGCCGAATTTGTAGAAGTGAAGAAGAAAAAGAGAGAGAAATATTTAGGTGTGTTTGAGTGTAAAGAGTTTGGCATGAGTGAATAGTTGAAAGTGAGGAAAAAAGTTTGTATAATATTGTCTCTATTGTTAGTTGGTGTATTCACCAATTATATTTAGTCTTTTCTCCATATTAATAAAAGTGTTATTTTTTGAAAGTTACTGTAGCGTCTCGAGATAAAGTTACTGTAGCAAATTCGGTATTGTAGCAGAAAACTACAATTAGTATCAAGAGTCAGATTCCAACAGAGTGGTATCGAGCTTTTGGTTCGAGCAAAGGAAAATTGCTACCAAGAGGCTCGAAACTCAACAAAATTTGTTATCAGATTATCAGAGCCAGACGATCCTGAAGACCGGAGTATCAGAGTTGGACGATCAGAGCCAGACAATCCTGAGGACTGGGCGATCAGAGCGGGACGATCCTAAGGACCAGAATAACAGAGCGGGACGATCTAGAGTATTAGCGTGAGGCAATCAGTGATCGTAGTATGTGTATTGGAGAAAAGACAAGCAGCCAGGGGTTTCTCGAAATCAGATGATCGAGAATTGTTATTATCGACAATAGATCGAGTCACGGAAAGGGCTACCTGAAGAAGTGTAAGAGCCATCATGAGAACATGTGAAAAGAGCTACCTACCTAGAGTAGTGTGAGAGCCGTCCCGAGAAGAGGTGAAAAGGGCTACCTACCTAGAGTAGTGTGAGAGTCGTCACGAGAAGAGGTGAAAAGGGCTACTTACCTGGAGTAGTGTGAGAGCAGTCACGAGAAGAGGTGAAAAGGGCTACCTACTTGGAGTAGTGTGAGAGCCGTCACGAGAAAAGGTGAAAAGGGTTACCTACCTAGAGTAATGTGAGAGCCATCACGAGAAGAGGTGAAAAGGGCTACCTACTTGGAGTAGTGTGAGAGCCGTCACGAGAAGAGGTGAAAAGGGCTACCAACCATCAGAGTGAAAGCCACCACTAGAAGAAAGAGCAAAATGGTTAGGGACTGTAATACGCGTATTGAATAAAGACAGTCGGAGACTGTTTTTCGAGAAGACATGGAAACTTGACATTGCACAGTCTGGGACTGTGAAATTAATTGGTATGGGACCAAAACGATAGAGGATCGTAGTTTGTAAAGACGTGAAAATTCTGTCAGTACACAGTCTGGGACTGTGAAGTTAATTGGTCTAGGACCAAGATGATCGAGGATCATAATCTGTAAAGACGTGGAAATTCTGTAGGTACACAATCTGGGACTGTGAAGTTAATTGGTCTGGGACCAAGACGATTAGGGATTGTAGTTTGTGAAGTACAAAGACCGACAGAATACAATCTTGAGGCAAGTGCGGGGCACTCTCAAGACACAATAGAAGATTTTTCAAGTACGGTTGGTAAGATCGAGAAGCTTAATAACAGCAATTACAATACATGGAGTATTCGCATGCAATTTTACATGCAAGGATAAGATTTATGGGATATTGTTAGAGGTGAGGATACAACACCACCAACCGATGCCGAAAAATTGAAGGAATGGAAGATCAGAGCCGGTAAGGCTATGTATGTGTTATTAGTCACCATCGAGGATGGTGTATTACAGCTCATCAGGGATGCAAAGAAGCCGAAGGAAGCGTGGGACAGACTTGCAACGTTGTTCGCAAGGAAAAATGATGCAAGGCTTCAAAAGTTGGAGAATGAGCTATTGTCAATCTCGCAGCAACATATGTTGATAAGCGAGTATTTTTCCAAAGTTAAAATTCTTTGTGATGAAATTTCAAAGTTAGATCCAGAAAATGCTATTACCAACACGAGGATGAGAAGAATTATTACTCATGGCCTGCGACCCGAATACAACGGGATTGTTACTGCAACCCGTGGATGGAGAAAATAACCAACTTTAACTGAGTTGGAAAATATCCTTGCAAATCAAGAGGCTTTAGATAATCAAATGTCTAAAGTCATGATGAAAGATGGTGAGAAAGCCCTCTTAGCAATAGAAGAGGTAAAGTTGCAATGAGGCGAGGAGTGAAAGAAATTGAAGCTCAAAAGAAATAAGGAGCATGGCAACGGAGGAGCTCAAATTGTTCGAGATAGAGACAATAGAGAAAATGTGAGGTCTCATCGTCAAAACGTTCAGTGTTTCAATTGTGGCAAGATTGGTCACTATGTCCGAGATTGTCGATATAGGCAAATGCAAGGTAATGCAACAGTGTTCTCACAATAGGAGAATAACTATGAAGAAGAATGGGATTTTGAAACCGCATTTACTATTGAAGAATGCGAAGAACTCGTAGCTGGTTGCACCATCGAGTTAGAAGAAAATGTTTATGATGATGTGGAAGAAGAAATTGATTTTGAAAATGTTCAACCAAGACGAGAAGAAATTGAAGAATCGTCAAAGGATGAGAATGGGTCTCTGTTTTAGTCTACAGAAAAGACTTTCGAGGCGGAAAGACAATTTCAAGAAGTTGAGAAAAAGCTTGAAGCTGATGATGATGTTGAAAAGGATGACAACGAGGTCATCGACACTGGTAAACCTTACATAGGCGTGGAAGATATGAAGATCGATTGTGGATTCAACAAATTAATGGTAGTTGATAAAGTTGAGTATGCCGAAATCAAAGATAGACTGGTAGAGAGTATCAAGAAGAACGAAGATAGAAACGATATTGAAGCAAAGAAGGAAGTGAACAAGATCAAGCATCAAACGAGAAGAAAACAATTAATGATGGATGATGCAGAACTAATGATGTTGGTGAATTTCAGAAGAGAAAGAAAATGAGAAGATATTTGATGCAAGATTTAACGAGTCCAGAAGGCAACTGGAATGACAATCAAGCCAGCATCATGAGAGAGTAGTCGTTGAGGGGGAGTGTTAAGAATTCACCGACCTACTCTCTCCTAGATTGTTCTTCAATCTTCTTCCTAGAAATTTCTTCATCTCTCTCCCTAGAATTGTCTACACAATTCTCTCTATAATTCTCTTTAGATTTCTCTCTAGATTAGGCTTTAGTTTTCCCTCTCTAGAATACTCCAACCGACAATGTTAAGTCGGTTTAGTATGGTTATAAATAGAGATTGTATGTAGTGGTGGAGGTGAAGGGAAGAGCAAGAGAGAAAAGAATAAGAGAAAAGAAAGAAGAATGTGAAAGTGGGCAGAGCATAACGTGAGAAAGCTGCAGAATTTGTAGAAATGAAGAAGAAAGAAAGAGAGAAATATTTAGGTGTGTTTGAGTGTAAAGAGTTTGGTATGATGAATAGTTGAAAGTGAGGAAATAGTTTGTATAATATTGTCTCTATTGTTAGTTGGTATATTCACCAATTGTATTTAGTCTTTTCTCCATATTAATAAAAGTGTTGTTTTTCGAAAGTTACTGTAGCTTCCCGAGATAAAGTTACTATAGCAAGTTACTGTATTGTAGCAGAAAACTACAATTACTACCAAGAGTCAGATTCCAACAGAGTGGTATCGAGCTTTTGGTTTGAGCAAAGGAAAATTGCTACCAAGAGGCTCGAACTCAACACTTTGGACATGACATTTTTTATCCAAACCTGGTCCAAGCCGTTTAACTATTAGTAATATAAATGTTTAAGAGGGATTGATACTTATTTAAGAAGAATCGATCATTTTTTAGAGAAAGATTGACCCATTTTCAAGAGGAATCGATCTTTCTGTCTACAAATTTAAGCAAACCTGTGTGGGTCTATGTATTGTTTTTACATAATCGGATCGAGTTGGACCTGGGCAAAAAAGAAATATGAGACCTGGGTTCGACCTAAACCCAACCTGATCCATGAACAAATCTACACCTATCTTCCGTTACGTGTTTAAAGAGAAATACATTCCAACAGCTAAAATAAAAAAAAAAATAAAAAAAATAAAAAATTTCCACCATCTTCGAAGAGCATTTAAGAAAGAAAAACAAATAAAGATGATTCTTGAAGAAAGTATTGGTAACCACCCTGCAGTCATGGGATCATCCTTGAATTTTTATTTTCTTGGGTTTTAGGTGAAGCAAGTTTAGTTAAGCCAAATTCATCAAAATTAAGAATTAGTACCAGATGGACCTCAATTTTAATTGTTTTATGCAACAAGAGCTTAATGTGAAGCCTAACACTTATTCGGTGGGAGATATTGATTTTAATGAGCAGGTGAGGGAGATCAATCTAGAATGAAAATGTTTAAAAACAATTTAATGTAATTAAATTAAATTAATACGAATTTTGTATAATTTGAAGTCAATTCTTCTCAATCAATTCTACAACAGTATTATCATATTAATTTCACATGAACTGAAATAGTAAGAAAGCTCAATTGTATAATCTAAGGTATTAGGAAACAGGTGTTCTTTTTGAGGTAGCATTCAAGATTTGACATTGACAAGGTTACCTATTAGTTGTAGAAATTAATCCAAGAGTTTTCTTAATGAGAAGGATTATGAAATAAACCAAAGGTTCACCAGGTTTTCTTTTTTTTTTTTTTAAAAGAAATATAAAGCAAAACTTTACAAAATTCTTCAATTTGAATAGGTTTTTATTTTTCTAAAAATTAAAGGACTTGATATCAAATCTCTAAATTCATCATGTGTTTTAATTATGAAGATGAATCAAAACCTATTGCGAAAGCATAAGAAATGAATGTTACAACACCTTTGATGCGAATTTTTACAGGTTAGCAGCACAAGAAGAAAGGGATTATTAATCCCTTTTAAGAGTAATTGTGAATTAAATTCAATTATAATCTCATTTTATTATAATAATTTGTTGGATTATCTGTATAAAATCTCTCTTAGTTTACTTTCTTTCTTCTTGGAAGTTGATAATTTATATAAACAAAAAAAAAGGGGGGGGGGGATGCAACAAATAATTAAGTTCGGTTCGATAGATATTTCTATAAATTAAAATGAACAACAAAAAAAAAGAGCATATATCAAACGAAACTTAAAAAATCTTGAACTAGATTTGACTACAAAATTTGAACTGCCTAACAACGTTTTCTCAAACAGCTCGCACTATAAACAAATTGCCATATAGTGACGGTCTAAAAAACATTGGTAAAACTTCAAAATCCGTCGCTAAAAGTCCTAAAACTTTATACCGACGGTCAAAATGACTATTCCGACAAAAAATTAAGCGAGGGAAAAACCCTCATCGGTATAGACCTATACCAACGGAAAATGTGACCGTCGGAATAGGATGTATAACCTATATCGACGGTTTTAGGTGTCACTAATGTTACTACCGTCGGTATAGCCTATATTGGGGTACCCCTTTTTGCTTTTACTTATACCGATGGATTTTGTATCCGTCGGTATAGATACCGCATCTATACTGACGGCTTTTGTATCCGTAGGTATAGATACTATATCTATACCGACGGCTTTTGTATCCGTCGGTATAGATACCGTATCTATACCGATGGCTTTTGAATCCATCGGTATAGATACCATAGATATACATATACCGAAGGTTTTTTTTTTTTTTTTGCGTCCGTCGGTATAGATTAAAATGCAAAATATACAATTAACCTATAGCGACAGTTTGTCGTAAATTTACTGAGGTTTACTCCGTCAGTATACTATACATTTTTTGTTGTTATATGAACTGTCAGTATAGAGGTCAGAGAGTCTGTAAAAATAAAATTTTATCATATTTTCAATTACTAATATTGATATATTTACAATTTAATCCAAGATATTTCATATAAAAAAACCATTATAAGAAAGTACAAAATATTTCATAATATTAAAAATAAAATTACAAATAAATTGTCTTAATTATATAACTTTACAAGCTAAATAGAAGTCGCAAGCTAAAGTCATAATACAGTCTTAAAATTGAAAATTAGCAATCCAAACACAAAGTAAATAAGCAATCCAAATACATAAAGTGAAATAAGCAATCAAAATCTCATGAATATTCCTATGGAGCAGCATCTGCATAAAATTGACAAATATTATACAATTAAAAGCAATTAAGTAGTGAAGTCAATATAGAAGAATAAAATAATCAAGTAGTTTACCATCTTCATTTTCATTAACTTGATGACTAGAAGTTGAAGACCTTATTATTGGTGACAAATTTGGAGCACTACCAGCATCAGGTACCTAAAAAGTATATGTTCTGTCAATATATATTTATTGAATTAAGCTTATACACATTACATCTACTCAAAAGGTAAAAATATTATGTGAAATATGATCTACATTTCAAGTTCCACAATCCTACCATAATCAAGCAATTCCTCGACATTTCAAGTTCCACAATCCTACCACAATCAAGCAACATGCCTAACCTAGATATTATGTGAAAGATGATCTACATTTCAAGTTCCACAATCCTACCATAATCAAGCAGATGAATATATTTTAAAAGATGAATTTGTTCTACGTTAACTCTGCTACAGAAATATATTACCTCTCTCTTGGCTACGCGAGTAGCAGAAGCCAAAATATCTACGTTCTCATTAGGAAATTGTCTTTGAAACACTGATAAAACATTACCCAAAGCTGCCTTCAATTCTTCAACCTTAGCCTCTAACCCTAGTACCTTTTCATCACGCTGCATTGTTTGAGAACATGATGAAGTCGATTTCTGCGATGAAGTAGATATTGTTCCCAAACAAGAACACGCCCTTTTTTTCTGCGATCGAGATGATTGAGTATGGAGTGCATGGTTTTTCTGAATTTTTTTGTTTCTTTGCCTACTTTTTATCTATATCCCCAACTATACCGATAACGACACCTCCTTCTAGACCTGTTCATGAGTCGAGTAGTCCGCTCGACCTGGCCTGACCCGTATTGGGCTGGGCCTGGACATGGTTTTTCATGATCCGGGTTGGCTTGGCCAGGATCACTGTTTAAGTATTAAAATATTATTATTTTATTTAAATTTAATTATAAAATATAAAAATATTAATAAAAATGATTTTTTTAAATTTTTTATTAATAAATGAATAGTAATCCGGGCCCGCGGGTCAGCCCGGGCCAGCCTAGGGCCAGGCCTGGGCAAGAGTTTCAAATTTTTTTCGAGCCGCGGCCCATGAACAGGTCTATCTCCTTCCATCTTCCAATTTAATTTTGGGATGGTTAGCGGAAAATTCCAAAATCAATTATCAAAACTTTTCTGCTTGTTGTTAGTTGAGAGGATAAGAAGCCCTGCCCCAAATTTAACTTGATATTCTCACTTGTCTTAAAACAATACATTGCATGAGTTATTTTCATAACTAATGTATTGCATGCTCCAAAAAAAAAAAAAAAAAAAAGTTATGCATTTGTGGCGTGTAGAATTGCCCCTTTTCTCACTTAATTCATGTTTTTACTTGTGTATTTACTTTGAGTTATGTAAGATCACTAAGATTTTACACAAAAGTCTACCAAACTGTTGCTGGCATAACACCCATGCTTAAGACAAACAGTTCCAAGGATGCTGCAGCCATCCTAGCCACCTTTTAATATGTTGCATATTGGCAAAAGTTATAATATCTTGTTGATGCTTGTAATGATTAATGATATTGTTGGAGCAGGGGAATTAAAGAAAAAGAAAGAGTGGAATCGAGAGAGATTGAGAAAAGAAGAACAGAAAATGATTCAGCTCAACTGATTGAGCAGCAACTTCATTCAAATATATCAAAAAATACAAAAACAGTAGTTGAACTACTTCCAACTGATACATCATAAACATACAATCAACTTACTTAGTTGTTGGACCAAATACAACCACTATATCTTGGTATTTGAATATGATAGACATATGACAGCTGAACCAAGACAGCAAACAGGTAAATACAAAAGAAATACAAAAAGTATACAGCAAAAATACCATAACTGTTAACACTCCTCTTTGGCATTTTTGCTGGAAACACCAAGTTTCAACCTCAATGTTTCAAATCTTGCTTTGGGCAATGCTTTGGTTAAAATGTCAGCAAGTTGATCTTCAGAATTGCAATGAGCCAGCTTGACTTGATTCTCAGCTTCAGCTTCCCTAACAAAGTGGTATTTGATATTGATATGCTTGGTTCTACCATGAAACACAGAATTCTTTGCCATAGCCACTGCTGATTGATTATCACATTTGATCTCAGTAGCATAATCCTGAGTAAAAGTCAAATCTTCTAATAATTTCCTTAACCAAATAGCTTGATTCACAGTTGCTGCTGCTGCAATGTACTCAGCTTCAGCTGTCGGTTGTGCTACTATCTCTTGCTTCTTAGAATTCCAAGCAAATACACCTGAACCAAGTGTGAACAAGTATCCTGAGGTGCTCTTCATGTCATCAAAAGATCCTGCCCAATCACTATCTGTATAACCCAGCAACTTTAATTCATCTAAATTTTGAAATGAAACACCAAAATCAATTGTCCCCTTAATGAATCTCAACACTCTCTTTGCAGTTCTGAGATGTGTGTCACTTGGACAATGCATAAACCTTGAGAGAAGGCTGACAGCAAACATTATGTCTGGTCTAGTTGCTGTCAAATACAACAAACATCCAATTAGCCTCCTGTAGTTTGTTTCATCAATCTTGGCAGAGTTATCATCTTTGCTGAGTTTCTCATTTTGAGCCAATGGAGTGCAAGCAGATTTGCAATTCTCCATGCTGAATTTCTTCAGCACTTGGTTGGCATAATTTTGTTGAGAGATGAAAATTCCGTGTTGAGATTGAGAAATCTCTATTCCAAGGAAATAAGACATCTCTCCCAAGTCTGTCATTTCAAAGACCTTCATCATCTGATCTTTGAATTGCTGCACCAGTTCAGAGTTGCTCCCTGTCACAAGTAAATCATCAACATACAGAGAAACAACCAATAAATCATTGTTGGTAGTGACCTTAGTATAGAGTGTATCTTCACTAAGGCTTTTCTTGAATCCCAAACTTAGCAGATGATCATCAATTCTGGAATACCAAGCTCTGGGAGCTTGTTTCAATCCATACAAAGCCTTCTTCAGCAAGTAGACTTTGTCTTCATCCTTTTTAGCAACAAAACCTTCAGGTTGGTCAATGTAGATCTCCTCCTGAAGATAGCCATTCAAGAATGCAGATTTGACATCAAGTTGGAATATTTTCCAACTTTTCTGTGCTGCTAAGGTCAACAACAACCTTATGGTGTCTAATCTTGCAACTGGTGCAAATGTTTCTGAGTAATCAACGCCATATTGTTGAGAATAGCCTTTGGCAACAAGTCTAGCCTTGTGCTTGTTAACAGAACCATCTCCATTCATCTTGGTTCTGTAAATCCACTTGACACCAACTACATTTTTATTGCTTGGTCTGTCTACCAACATCCAAGTTTGGTTTTTCTCAATCATTAGAATCTCCTTCTTCATTGCATTTCTCCATTCTGGAGAGGTGGAGGCATCATTGAAGTTGGCAGGTTCAAGAATAGCCATATTAGAGCTTTGATATATGTCAGCAAGTGACCTGGTGCCTCTTACAGGCTCATGGTCAGTAATTTCTTCATCAAACATAGGATTTTCTGGCTGTTGAGAGTTTGAGTTTGCATCAGTGTGCTTGACAGGCTCTTCTTCTTGCCTTTCCCAGTTCCATGTAGCTGCCTCATTGAACTCCACATTTCTACTTACAATCACCTTGCCTGTAAGTGGATTGTAAGTTCTATAGCCTTTAGTGATGCTGCTGTAACCTAGGAAAATGCAGATTTCTGCCTTCTGATCAAGTTTGCTCTTTTTAATCTCAGGAACATGCACATAGCAAATGCTGCCAAAGACTCTGAGATGTTGAACTGATGGTTTTCTACCATACCATGCTTCAAATGGAGTAATTCCCTTCAAGGATCTTGTAGGCAACCTGTTAAGAAGGTAGGCAGAGGTGTTTGCTGCTTCTGCCCAGAATTTTTTAGGATGCTTCTTCTCAAATAGCATGCATCTGGCCATTTCC
Organism: Fremontodendron californicum; assembly: GCA_030761205.1. Lineage (NCBI taxonomy): Eukaryota > Viridiplantae > Streptophyta > Magnoliopsida > Malvales > Malvaceae > Fremontodendron > Fremontodendron californicum. Next base: position 7,999,762 of record JAULJL010000006.1, read on the forward strand.
ATGATAGTTCTGTTCTTCCTTTCACTAACATCATTCTGCTGTGGAGTGTAAGTTGTTGTCAACTGGTGTTCAATACCTGCAGCTTTACAAAACTCATTAAACCTGTCAGATGTGTACTCAGTACCATTATCTGACCTTATGGTTTTGATTTTGTAGCCACTTTGGTTTTCAATCCAAGCTTTGAACCCCCAAAACAAAGCTGCTACTTCAGATTTTTGTTTCATGAAGTATATCCAACACATCCTGGTAAGATCATCTATAAAAATGATGAAATATCTGCTGTCATTCAAGGATAAGGTTCTCATAGGGCCACAAACATCAGTGTGAATCAATTGCAGCTTGTCAGAAGCTCTCCAAGCTTTGTTAATTGGGAATGGCAGCTTACTTTGTTTTCCCAGTTGACAAATTTCACATACACCAGTACAAACATCAACAGTAGGCATGTTTAACACAAGATCATTTTTATGCATATAATTCAATGCCTTGTAATTAAAATATCCCAACCTTTTATGCCATAATGCAGATTCATCTACTGAACTAGTGTATGCAGATGAATTTGCTTGTTCAAGGTCTAAGGAGAAACATTTCCCTTTCATGCTAACTGTAAACACTTCTTGGCCAGATGAATCATAAATGCAACATGTTCTATGCTTAAATGTTAAAGAGTAGTCCTTTTCAAGCAGTTGTCCAACACTCAAAAGATTTTGATCAATTTCAGGTACAAACAAAACATCTGAAATTTGTTTAATACCTGAAGATGTTTCAACAGCAACACTACCTCTTCCTTTGACCTCGATGCAGTCTCCATTTCCAACTCTGACTTTGGAGTTCCAAGTTTTGTCAAGTTCTTTGAACAACCTGATGTCAGAGGCCATATGGTGAGTGCATCCACTGTCAATAAGCCATGCACCGGAGGAGGTTTGAGTTTCATAGCTAGTAGCTACAAAAACTTGTTCATCTTCTTGTTGTGAAATATCAGCAACTCTTGCTTGCTGATTTAGTTGCTGTCTGTACCAGCAGTATTTCTCCAAGTGAGTGGTCTTCTTGCAGTGAGAACACACTGGAAACTTGCCCTTCTTTCCACTATTCTTTTTCTTGTCCCACTGTTTCTTCCCTTTCATGTCAGCCTAAGTTTTGTCTTTCTCTTTGGCTGTGAGTGCACCTTCAGTGGAGCTTTCCTGTCTAATGGCTCTCCTATGTTCTTGAGCCTGCAAAGCATTGAACAGCTCAGCTGGTGTGATCTTGGTCAGATCCTTGGAGTCTGCAAGTGAAGAGATTTTAGCTTCAAATCTCTCTGGCAAGCTGACAAGAACTTTCTCAACAATTCTTCTGTCAGGCAAGTCTTCTCCAAGTAATCTGATCTTGTTAACAATGTTCAACAGCCTGTCATTGTATTCTTTTAGATTCTTTGACTCTTTCATTCTCAAAACTTCAAACTCTCTTCTGAGATTCAGCACTTGCATCTGCCTTGTTTGTCACTGCCTTGAAATTATTCCTTCAACATGTCCCATGCCTGTTTTGCAGTTTCAGTGTTCATGATTTTGATGAAAATTTCATCAGAAACAGATGATTCAATACAGCTTTTGGCCTTGTATCGTTTAGCCTTTTCTTCACTGTAATTCTTCATCTGATTTACAGTTAGATTGGCTGGAAGATGAGGTGGTTGAGTTTCATTTTCAACCACATCCCATAGATCAAAGGCACATAAATATGTCTTCATCTTGACAGACCAAATCTGATAATTTTCTCCCTTGAAGATGGGAGGTGAAGGCAGAGAGCAACTGCTTGAGGCCATGAGAATGTGGCTGGTAGTATGTTCTTGGTGAAAGTAGGCCCCTTAAGATCAAGTTAGCTCTTGATACCAATTGTTGGAGCAGGGGAATTAAAGGAAAAGAAAGAGTGGAATCGAGAGAGCTTGAGAAAAGAAGAACAGAAAATGATTCAGCTCAACTGATTGAGCAGCAACTTCATTCAAATATATCAAAAAATACAAAAACAGTAGTTTAACTATTTCCAACTGATACATCATAAACATACAATCAACTTACTTAGTTGTTGGACCAAATACAACCACTATATCTTGGTATTTGAATATAATAGACATATGACAGCTGAACCAAGACAGCAAACAGGTAAATACAAAAGAAATACAAAAAGTATACAGCAAAAATACCATAACTGTTAACAGATATTTTCACTCATTCAGGTAGCTCATCCGCCTCTAGAATCCTGAAATTAGCATCAATGCTAGCAAAGATTGGATCTTTAAGGTATGAATTTTGACCTTCATGTTTTCTATTTTGTAATTTTGATTACTATTTGAGCAAAGTTAGTAACTGATTTGATTGTTCCAAAGGTATGAACTTGTAAGGATTATGTTGGATCACTCGGTCTCACTAATTTCCTTTTTCTTCCTTTTTTTTTTTAATGCTTGCCCACTTGGGTGTTTCATTTTTCAGATTAGAGATGAGACAGAGAAGATAATGGATGATAGTGAAGACATGGTTGCAATGCGTCTTCATTTAAGAGATCTACATTTGTTTGTCACTGTAGCTTCAGCTTTTCTGCAATCAAATCTTGAGTAAATGCACGAATACTTTATCTTTCTCTAATCCTACCGCACAAAAGATAGTTCCATGTGAGATTTTGGTTTGATGTTCTCAAAAACACTTAACTAATATTTGTCTTGCCTATCCTGCATCGATCTGGTGGGTCAAGTTGATGGGATTCTAATATACAGATCGAACTTGCTTTTATTTTGGTGCAATGACATGGAGTTCAACTGTGGTTTTATTTTACTATTTATTTTCATGTCTATTATTTTATTAGTTGGGTTGATTTTTGTTCTTTCATGCTTGTCGATACGTGATCCCGATCGCGGTAGATTCGTTCGAATGAGGGGGAAACAGAAGCAGCGGAAAAGACGACTTAATTCTTTTAGATTGAAATAAAAGGTCAAGGATATGAAAACGACATCGTAAAAAGACATGGAGTCGCCACCAATCTTTTTTATCTAGGTGTGATCGGCCACCTATTAAAACTGATTTTATAAAATATTTTAAAATTAATTAAAATATTTTTAAAACCAATTTCAAGTCTGCATTATAAACCAGAGAAAATCGAAAAATCGGGTTCGGGACTCGGTTACGTGCGGGGAAGGATTAGCACCCCCACAACGCCCGTATAAAACGGTACCCTTTTAATCATGTGTTATCCCAAGTCTCGGTAAAAAAGTCGGTTTCAATTTAGTATTTCAAGTTAATTCCCAATTTTAAGAAAAACAATTCCATTTTTATTTGAAAATGACCCAGAATTTATTAATTCAAAAATTTTCCTATATTCCCCGACAAATCGGCAAAATATAGAAATTTTTATTTATTTGGAAAACTTTCTGAATCATTCTCATTTTTTGAAAGAAAGATATTCTTTTATTAATGATAATTGATGACATTCCCTCCAGCAAACCCGGTAGAGAACTCATTAATTATTTTAACTCGGGAATATCTTTATTTTTTATTGAAAATCATTATCCTTTTTTTTAAAAAAACATTTTAAAAATGAATATGAACATGTATGACATAAATAAAATGACATAGCAAAATCTAGATAATATAATGCAACCTAAATGATATGACATAATTTAAATGGCATAGTATATTCTAGATGAAATGAAAAATCCTAAGTATCATGGTATATTCTAAATAAGATAAAAATGATTTAAATGACATGATAATTTTAAATGATATGACATATTTTAAACGAATTGGCATATTCTAAATAATATAACCTAAATGACATGGAATATGATCTAAGTGACAAGAAATGACATGAAACATAAAATAATGCTATAATAAAATATGCATGAAAATAAAATAAAAATGCATGAACATAGTATATGCTAAATAATGTGACAAAAATAAATGACTAAATAAAAAATATAGGATAGCATGAAATATTCAAAATCATATGGCAAACAATATAACATCATGAAATGTAAATCAAAGTAATAATAATACCATGAAAAATATAATAACAAAAATCACATATTAAATAAAATGCATGAACATGGAAAATGCAATGCATGAAAATGTATTTTTTCCTCTAAATAAAGAAATTCGTATATCTAAAAGATATCATCTACCTTAGGAAAATATGTCAAATTAGATTTTCTAAAAAAACAAAACTATGTGATTGTTTGAAAACAATTTTGAAGAAAAACTTGAATGAAGATTAAAACCCCTATCAAACCTTTTTAAAATGGCTCTAATTTCCTAAGTTTAAAATCCCGGACTTGACCACCCTTAATCCGAGATTTATAAAATCATTTTTAAAGTTTAAAAGGGCTTAGAAACTATCATAAGACAGTAGCTAAAGCTTCTAACCAACCCCCTCTAAATGCCTTAGCCAAATTCAACCATTATTTTTCTTTTGAATTCAAATCTGCCTCTACTGTCCGGTTTTGATAAACGATTTTTTAGCCTATTTTTAAAAATTAAAAAAACTCTAAAAAAATACTGGAGACTCAGAACATGTAAAAATACACAATAAAAAATCGGCTTGATTTTCGGATTAAAGATGACTGCCCAGAAAAATCGGAGAAGTTCAAGTACTTGGTGAAAAAAAAACTGTTTTGTCAAAACACATTTTTTGCCTTTGATAAAGTCATTCAAAAATCAAAGTAAAAATTGTTGGAGATCATCCTAAAGACCTAAGGACAGTAGATAAAACATTTAAAAATCTTGGACAAAAATTGGCTAAGTAAAAAAAATCACAAAGGTAGAATAATCAATTTGACAACCCTTTAATTTCCCACAAATATGCTCAAGAGAGCATGACTTTGAGCCATTGATTGGCCTAAGTCATAAATCATGTGGCAATGACATGGAATGTATGAACATACAACAAATGAAATGTATGAAATGCATGGTCTAAAGCATAAATGGTAAAGGAAATGCATGACAATTCAAAATAACCTAAATGCCTAGCATGAATTTGCATGGCAATAAATGCTATCCTAACTTAATATGCATGCAATGCTTGATAATGCAAATATGACTTGGACCTAATATGTTATGAATATGCATGAAAATGCTAATGCAACCTAAGACCTAAGTAGCATAGCAATGCATGGCAATACCAATACGATTTAAGACCCAATATGCATGGCAATACCAATATGGCCTAGACCTAAAATGAAATGAAAATGCATAGCAATACTATGAACGTACAATGACCAATGAACCTAATGCTAATGATGGAACAAACAGCAACTAATACACAATTTCAAGATATGATAATGCAAAGCATGTTACCTAAACAAAATGCAAATGCATGATAAGGCAAGGAATGCATGAAGAGGCCGAATGGTCACATGGTACTCTAATGCAATCCTATCTAGTAAATGACACAAGCACATGACAAATCATATCAAGATACATAATTTCATGAAATTTTCACAAGCATATGACATACTAAAATCAAAATACACAAGCTCATGGCATGGAGATGTAAACAAGTCAAGAAGCAAGATGAAAATGCACATGTAAGGCATAGCAACATATCAAGATATGCTAACTCATGGCATGAAGATGCAAACAAGCCAAGAAGCAAGATGAAAATGCACATGTAAGGCATAGCAACATGGAGTAGCCGAATGGTTATGTGACCAAATATAAAAATGCAAACATGTTTATAATATAAGACATGATATATGAAAAAAATGCACAACATGATTCCAATAGACACAAGGGCCGAATCTACAAGGAAAAAATATTAAGCATGGAAATGAAATATAGCAACAAATATAGCATAGAAAAGAATGTAAAGGACATATAAAAAATTAAACATAGACATGCAAAGAAAATAACAAGAAAAACTAGTAAATAAAACAAGGAAAGTTAAGCTCCATAGTTGGTATCAAATGGGCATAGCCTCTCACTTAACCACAATCACTTGGTCTTGCCAAGATCATGAAGCCTTTCCATTTCAAAAATCAGAAAATAAACCATGCTAAACAACATAAAATAAGGTGAGCTTCATGGTAGGTAAAAATGGGCATAGCCTCTCCCCTAACCATGGTCACTTGGTTTTGCCAAGATCATGTAGTCATTTCAACCTTTTTTGCTTCATCTTTTTGTAAAAAATCAGAATATAAAATATTTAAACAAACCATCTAAAAATCATTTTTCCACAACAACATGCAAAGAAGAAAAAAGAAAAGACCAAGGCCAACAAACATGCCACATTGGGCCAGAGCAAGAACTATAAAAAAAATTGTTTTCAACCATTTTGATGAATAAGAAGAGATAAAAACTTAAGTAAACATTTAAAAAACTTTATTTCTATGAAAAATGTAGAAGGAAAACAAGATAGAAAATAAGAAATCAACTTAAGTAAACCTTCAAGCTCTCCTGTTGAAAACTTTTTTTTCTTTCTTTCAAAACCTTTTTCTTGCTAAATTAGCTACTGAATTCAGCCAAAAAACCTATGAAAAAATGAAATCAACCCCCCTCTAATGGCTTGACCGAATGGCCCTCTAACCCTTGGATGGACTTCTCACTTTTTCTCCTCCAATCTTGGCCCAAAGATTAAGATATTTTGATGACAACATAAAAATGTCATCTTGCCAATTGATAGCAGCCCTTAGGATGTGTACTCAGACCTTGTAGATGGCCGAAGCCATTGGATGAAAAGAGATAATCCCATGCACTCCCTTACTTGGCCGAATGGATGCTCGCCTTTGGATGAATTGTGCTCATCTTTTTTCTTCCATTCTTAAGCCATTAGATGAGGGTTCTTTCATGAAAAATAAAAATGTCATCTTGACATTTAAACTTGTCCATTGGATGGTGCATTCAACTTTCCTACAAGGCACCTAAGCCATTGGATGAATGGGGGACCATTTGCAAGGTGTTAGTGGTAGCATGTGGCTTGATAGTGACTAAGGAATTAAATTGTTCAATCTTCCTTCTTCTCCTCTATGCTGGCTGACCAAGGGAAGAAAAATCCCAGCAATTCCTTCTTCTTTCATATTTTCCTCAATTACAAATTTTCCCTTTTTGGTTTCTTCGGTGAAATGACCTTTTTGCCCCCCGAACCTAAATAAATAGCAAACGGACTCCAAATTAAAATTTTATTTTTAAATACTTCCAAAATAATAAAAAATTGAATTCTGGAAGTTTTCAAAATTTTCCGAGTCCATTTTCTATTTATTTCGGATTTATTTCCAAAATTGCCCCTTTTATGCACCAGAACTTTACCATTTTCTAAACGAGCTCTGAATCCAGATTTTTCTTCACCAATCTCTTCAAAATAATTTAAAAATGTGATCTGGAAGTTTTCATAATTTTTGGAGCTCATTTGCTATTTTTACAGGATTTATTTGCTTGAATTACTACGTAGGGAACCCTGGATTTGGCCATTTTGCAAACGAACTCCGAATCAAGATTTTATTTTGCCAATCTATTTCAAATAATTTAAAAATGAGATTTACAAATTTTTAGAATTTTTGGAGTTCATTTATTATTTTTCCAGGATTTATCCTGTTGCGCATAATGGGCCCGCGATTTTGCTATTTTGCAAACGAACTCCGAATCAAGATTTTCTTTCTCCAATCTCTTCGAAATGATTTAAGAATGAGATTTGTAAATTTTCAGAATTTTTGGAGTTCATTTGCTATTTTTCCCAAAATTTCCAATTTTGCCCTTTTGCCTCCGAAACCCGGTTTTGCTCAAAACAAGTTCGATTTTCAGATTTTCTTCAAAATGAGCCTTGGGCTATCCTTGTTTAATCATTCCTCATCAATTAAGGGCTTTAGTACAACCGAATCGGGCCATTTTCGTAATTCTTCCAAATTTCACCGAAATCCACCAAAAAACCCTAATTCTCGGTTTTTTTTCGAATTGACTTTTCTATCAGTTTTTCTCCCAAGTGGCTTCTCCATTACCCGTAGTTAGTACTTATCTTTCATTTGGAACCTTCAATTCCGACCAATTTGATCGTTTAAGCATTTTTTCCCCAAATTTCCCGAACTAGAGTTTCCTTTCTATTGAATCTTCGTAACCCAACTTCTGAACTCCATATCTTTCAATGTACACCTCGGATTATCAAAATTCTTTCACCATTTTTCAATTGAACCTCAAATCTTGATTTTGAAAGTGGGTTGACTTTTTCAGTAGTTGACTTTTTTGGGGTTGACTTTTCTCGAGGTTGACTTTTTTGAGTTTGACTTTTTCTATCTGCTTTCTTAGACTAAGCCTCGGAGTACCATTTGCAGGATGAGAAAAGCCTTTTAGCATTCTGAAACATCAATTTAGGAAGAAAACGTACCTGATTTAGGGGTCCGGACAAAATTAGGTGTCTACAATGCTTAATGCTACACTATAGGTATGACTATTCTAGCTATGGAGCATCTACAGGTAAGGTAGGTCATTATCTATATAATGCTACATAATTCTAATTATGTTTTTTTGTTCAGATTTAAGTTTGTAATAGTGTAATGATTTGTTCATGGATACAAGGGATGGTCATCCTCTATTTGATTGATGATATTTTTTTTTTTTTGTAGACACCTAATTTTGTCTGGATAATATTTTGAAAAGCTCAAATTTTACTTAAATTTTGTTATTTTTGCATTTCAATGAATCTGAATTGAAAATTAATACTGATTTTTTCTCACAATTGAGATGCGAATTTTGAATTTCGTTTTTCATGAAAGATCAAGTTGTTTTATGAAATTTTGTTCATCAACATTTTTTTCTATTAAATTGGATCTTAATTAATCTAATTAGGTAAATCTTTGATTGAATTTGAAATTGAATTTTAAGACCAATGTGATTTTGAGTGAATTATTTACCTAATTATTTAAATTTGATTGTTTCGACTTTAACCGTGAAATTGAAAAAGCGCTTTAGAATTTCGATTGTCAATCTATCGGAGTGAAAATGAAAAATTACAAAAATGACCCTTAACATTAAAATATGTGAAAAAAATTTAAAAAGAAAAAAAAAAAAAGAGAAAACAATAGCAGGAACCTGTGACTATTAGGGCAGCCACCCTAAGCAACCTCTCCCACACTCAACCCACCCCATCTGACTTCCATACATACTCTACACCTGCACACATACTGTCTAAAGACCTAAATGACATAGACAATGCATGGCAATTCAAAAATGACCTAATGCCTAGCATGAGCTTGCATGGTAATAAATGCTTCCTAAACCTAATATGCATGAGATGCATGATAATGCAAATGTAACCTAGACTTAAAGTGTCATGAAAATGCATGGCAATACAAGGTTGTCCTAATGCCTAGCATGAACTTGCATGGCAATAAATGCTACCTAAACCTAATATGCATGAGATGCATGGTAATGCAAATGTAACCTAGACCTAAAATATTATGAAAATGCATGGCAATACAAAGTTGTCCTAATGCCTACTATGTCATAGAAACATATGCATGGCATGTAATACAATTGCCTAGTCTAATATGACATAAGAATCATAATGACCTAAAATTTAACTATGGAAGATGAGACATACATGAAAATCAAATGAGGACCACCAAAATGACCTAGAATCTATGTATGACCGAATAATTCTAGGATTTTACATGTCATGAACTACATATATGATATGAAATGAAAGTATGAAAACCTAATCTAATGTAAATGACATACAAACTATGCATGAAATGAAAACATAGCAACCTAATGCCTAAAATGTCATATAAGATAATGCATGAAAACTAAATGAAAGCCACTAAAATGACCTAGATCAACCATATAGCCGAATGCCCCCTAGGATTCTAAAAGTCATGAACAAAATACATGGTATGAAATGAAAGCATAGAAACCTAATTAAATGTAAATGACATACAAACTATGCATGAAATATGAACATGGAAACCTAATGCCTACAATGTCATTTAAGGTATGCATGAAAAATGAAATGAAGACCTAAAATGACCTAGACCAACCATATAGCCGAATGCCCCCTAGGATTCTAAATGTCATGAACAAAATGCATGGTATGAAATGAATGCATGAAAGCTAAACAAAATGTAAACGCACATACCCAAGGCAAGCCTAAGCATAGAAACCGAATAGACCTATAAACAAGCATGTGAAATCGTACCTAGACAATGACACAAACACATGGCAACCTAGATATGCAAAGTCTATATTGAAGCATGTTAAACTAGTAAACATGATAAAAATGCAAACATGGAGATCAAAATGATGTGTAACCGAATGTAACTCATGAACATAGCAATGACAATATAACAAACCCATGGCATGGTCTGGATGTATGAACTTAAATGGAAGTGTATTAAGCAAGTAAACATGAAAAAATGCAAACATGGTAACCTAAATCACCATGGCCGAATAGTAGCATGGATCTAGCATGGCAATATCACAAACACATGGCATGGTCTAGAGCTAACCTACCACAATCAAGCTAACCTACCACAATCAAGCTAATCTAACACAAGTAAGCTAACCTAACACAACCAGTAACATAAACAAACAAACAAAATCATCTTAAATGAGAATACCATTCGGCCATGTAGAAGAAGAATGGTAAAAACTTGCTTTCTTGATTTCTTTCAAAATACAAAGTAGAAACTCCTTATAACTTATTTTAAAAAACAAGTTTATTTCATAAAAGAAAATAAAATGACAATCAAAATAGCAAAATCATATCAACAAAGTATGAGAAGAGTATGAATGAACATAGCTGCCTTGCTCTAGCTTTCCAAATCAAGAAGTAACAAGCCAAAACCTTTTTTTTTTCTTCTCTTTTTCTCCTCTCTTTTTCCTTTATTTTTTCTCTCCTTTTTCCCTTAGCTACTGCCTCTATTCAGCCCCCAAAACCTTACCAAAAATCTAAAAATCCCCCCATTTCAGCCCTTGGCCGAATGGCCTAGAATCCTCTAGAAGGATGTTGTCATTTTTTCTAACCAATTTTGCATCCAAAGGCCCTTAATCCAAGATGCTTTTTATGAAAAATTCCCACCCTTAGATTAAGGAATCAGCATCTCACTAATTCAGTTGTTAAGAATATGATGTCATTAGAGTGACATCATGCATTAGTCTATGTTTCACAATTACAAAGACTTGATTAAGAAAAATAACTAACTTCTTATCCACTCTTGATCCTTAGATGTAAGAATTCAGCAAAATCATTCTTCAACATGGGCTTAGCCGACTGACCCTTGGAATTCCAGTCTAATCTTTATTTTTTTTTAATTGCAAGAAAAGCCCTCTTCGTTTTCTTCGGTAAAATAATCTTTTTGGCCCCCAAACCTAATTAAATAGCAAACTGACTCCCAATCCAAATTTTATTTTTTCAATACTTCCTAAATGATAAAAAATTGAATTCTGGAAGTTTCCATAATTTTCCGAGCCCATTTGCTATTTTTCCAGAATTTTCTTTCCAATATTGCCCTTTAATGCACCCAAACTTTTACCATTTTTCAAACGAGCTCCGAATTCGGATTTTTCTTCCCCAATCTCTTCCAAATAATTTAAAAGTGAGATCTGAAAGTTTTCATAATTTTTGGAGCTCATTTGTATTTTTCCAAGATTTATCTTCTTGAATTTCAGCTTAGTGGGCCCAAAATTTGTCATTTTGCAAACAAACTCCGAATCTAGATTTTTCTTCGCCAATCTCTTCCAAATAATTTAAAATTGAGATTTGGAAGTTTTGGGATTTTTTGGAACTCATTTACTATTTTTTCCGAATTTTCCAAGTTTGCCCTTTTACCTCCGAAGCCTGGTTTTATTCAAAATAAGTCCGATCCCCAGATTTTCTTTTTCTGTGCCTTTTTCATATATTGAATTTTTGTTGGTCCAAAAAGCCCAATTTTTACGATCAAATTCCCCTCCTTTTTGATTTTTTCTTTTTTCAGTATTAGGAATTTTCTCGTTTTTCCATTTTTCCTCCAATCGGCTCTTTTCTTGAAATTACTTCAAACTGAGTCTTGGGCTATCCTTGCTTACTTACTCCTCATCAATTAGGGGCTTTAGTTTTACCGAATCGAGTCATTTCTATAATTTTTCTCAATTTCACGAAAATCCACCAAAAACCCTAATTTTCGGTTTTCTTCCAAATTGACTTTTCCTTCAGTTTTGCCTCCAAATGGCCTCTCCATTACCCGTAGTTAGTGTTTATCTTTCATTTGGAACCTCCAATTTCGACCAATTTGATCGTTTAAGTACTTTTCCCCAAATTTTCCGAATTAGGGTTTCTTTTCTACTGAATCTCCGTAACCCATCTTCCGGACTCCATATATTTCGTTATAGACCTCGGATTATCAAAATTCTTTCACCATTATTCAATTGAACTTTGAATCTTGATTTTGAATGTAGGTTGATTTTTTTAGTAGTTGACTTTTTAGGGTTGACTTTTTCGGGGTTCACTTTTTCAAGTTTGACTTTTTATACCTGCTTTCTTAAACTAAGTATCGGAGTACCACTTGCAGGATGAGAAAAGTCCTTTTGTATTCTGAAACATCACTTTAGGAAGAAAACATACCTGATTTATTGGTTCGGACAAAATTAAATGTTTACAAAAGAATTCAAAGTATTGTGAGTAAAGTTGATTACTTCAGCATAAACCTAAGAAGTCTACAAACACCAAATTAAAATTGACTTGCATTCTCTCTTGATTGATACCTTTAAAAACAGTAGGCTCCTTGTTCCTCCGTTGTCTCGAAATGGACCTGAATTAGGCTGCTTACATTAAGAGCAAATCACATAATTGCTAGAATCTCATCAAGAGATAGATATAAAGATAGTCAACAACTATACATTCATTACTTTCTCCTTTTTGACCTTATCTCAGTGCCCCAAAAACTAAAATTCATTACTTATCGCGGTGTTCTTATCTTTTCTTTTAAAAAAAAAATGTCAGTTGAAGTGTCTGACTGTTCCAACTATTGTTTGATTACTTACATGAAATTAATAAATATTTATAAATTTATGATTTATTATCTTCTTAGTATCGGACAAAATAGCATTATCTGAGAAATATGTCAGGATATTCTAATCAAGATGTGGCCTGAAATTATTCGAGATATTTATTTGGTAGTATGAATAGGAGTCTTAGACTCTTAGTACTAGATCTAATAATTTTAAATACGATAAAAAAACAATACAAATATAAAAATAATATTATAATAAATATAATATGATACATTTAAATACGATTAACACGATTAATACGATACATGTATTGTATTTGTATTTAAGATTTTAACATATTTAATAATTTATATTGTATTTATGTTTACACGGCTGACACGAAAAAAAATACGAAACACAACTCATATACACGAATTGAAACCTACTTAGTACCGTTGTCCAGCATTAATGCATGCATGCATGCTATATCAAATCCAAATTCAACATTTCTTTTCCTTGGCTAGATTCGGAATGTCGATTTTTCTGTAAATGCTTTGAAAGGAAAAGCTCAGGAACAATTTGCCATAATCAACATTATTAGGCATCATCAACTAATAATGGAACGTGGTCCTATTTTGCCTGCTGGTTACAACTTATTAAATTTCTGGTCACGGCATATAGCGCTAGAATTTATGAAAGGCTCAAACAAGCTTATAATGAGAAATCGTAGGCGGCTGCATCAATGGGAGTTTTGGTCCAACTAATGTTGCTTTGAAGAAATCTATAAAACAAAAAGTCCGACTTGGTGAGTGGTCCAGCCAAGCAAAAGCAAGTGGGTGAAAGGCAAAAACAGCTGCAATTCATGAGAACCTATGAAGGACGGACACGTAGTACGGGTATGCACGATAAGGACACGGTGACAGGCAATAAAAAAATATTTTTTATAATTTTTTTATGCAAAAAATACCCGATGTGAATGAAAATATTGATACTTTGCATAAATATATACTCAAATTTGTTTACAAAGCTTTCTTGTCATTACAAAAAAATGTCATAGAGAACCCAATTTTTAAGTTCAATATCATTACACAAACTATGTCATAGACAATCCAATCATTAATGAAAACACTTTGAGTTAAGATTTTCACAAATTAAATACTACATATTTTTCTTAGCAATTTTTAATATTTTTTTATCAAATATATGTAAATTCAATTAAATTTGTTATTATTTTATTAAAGTAAAAATAATAAAAAATTAAATATATATATATATGAAGCAATTTCATATAAAATAATAGAAAGAAAACCCATGTTTTTTTATCAATAATGTAGTTTATCTATAATGATATATATTAAAGTATAAATAATAAATAAAAAAAAAGGAAAACACAAATACTAAAAAAAAGCGTGAAGCCGTAAGTCTGGAAGCATCTTCTCCATTTTCTCGAACCTCTTCTCCTCTCCTCTCCTCTCCTCTCCTCTCATCCCCAGAACCCACTGCAAGTTTTCATCTTCTCCCTACTGCAAGTCTTCATCTTCTCTGGAAGCCGTAAACCCATTTTTTCTCCCGACTCTTCATCTTCTTTCTCATCCCCAGAACCCATTGCAAGTCTTCATCTTCTCCCGACTGCAAGTTCTTCATCTTCTCTGGAAGCCGTAAACCCATTTTCTCTTCATCTTCTCTACAAGGAAAAAATTCTTCATTCCCGTGTCCATCCCGTATCCATCCCGTATCCCTTCTGTGACACCCGTGTCTTGATCGTGTCGGGACCGTGTTCAATTTGATTTTTGTTTTTTGGCGTGTCTCGACGTGTTCCGTACATATCCCATCGTGTCAGATATCAGTACGACACCGGTACGAGGGGGTTTTCCCGTGTCAGTGCTTCATTGGAACCATACCCACCCCGGCCTTTGGCTACAACACATACTTAGATGGCACTTAATGCTTACTTCATTAAATTATGTACGTTGATCAAGACCCACTAGGCTTTCCCATAAATTATAGAGAAAATTTTAAAAATTTAATAACAAATTTATCTTGTTTGATGAAATAAAAATAAAAATTCTTAAAATTTGGATGAAGAATTTTAGAGGGTTCAAATTCTTATTTTAAATTCATTCATGATCCATTCATAATACTAATTTGAGATTAGCATGGTGGTTTAAAGCGAGATGACCATTAACTCAAGGCTCGGTTGATGATTTCTTCAGATTTCCTAATTAAGTTGGTCAAGAAGAAAAGGATTGATTTAAAGTGGTTAGATCCTTCTACCAGTACCATGGTTCATTAGAATTCAATATTGTTGATGGGTTACTTATAGGTAAACGAGGTCCAACAAGTAATAAGTATAGGAGGGGTGTTAGGAGATGAATTTGGGACTGTTAAGTTAGTGTTCTCCAAATCAAATCTCGCTGAATTTTGGCAGTTAGAGAAGCTTTTTAATTTATTGTTTTTGTAGCCTGAAAATGGGCTAAAACAAGTAGAATGTTGGTTGAAACTTGAAAGTGATTTTCTTACTGTGGCCAATTGGGTTAAATTTGGAAGCTTTAAAATTGCAGCTGGATCTCGTATTCCACGGGATTTTCAATGATGTTGCAGACGATCTTGCCAATTCTGTTGTGAATAGACCTTAAAATTTGATTCCGTTGAATAATTAATTTGAGTGTTTGATTGTTAATGGTGTTTTTCAATGTTACCAGCTTATATTGGTGTACTTTCATTGTCTACATAGCATCTTCATATTGCTTATATCCTTTTTGTACTTCATGTTCGTTAAAGTGAATTTACCTTCCCAAAAAAAAACATTCATGATAAAAATATCATGAACTCGGCCAGGTCATAAATACTTAATTAAATATATACATATGATTTGATCAATCAAATTGCATAAATTTATGACTCATCCAATCAAATTTCATAAATGGATATTATTATTATTATATTTTTAATTAAATTAATTTAGAGATAAATAAAAAAGTTAAATTCTTTTAGAACTCTTTGGTAAAAAAAAAAAAAAAAAGATTTTGAAGATTCAAAGCCTCTATAAAGTCTCAAGAAACAAGCTATGAAGAATTGAAGAAATTTTGAAAAATATTGTGCTTTTTTTTCTTCAAGAACTTTTAAAAAACTGTTTCTCGATCTTGTTCCGTCAAAATAAATAAGATCAATTTCGTTTGTTTAAGATCAAGTTTTGAAAATCCTTGAAGCGAATTTCGTTTGTCTAAAATCAAATCGTGAAGGTTCTAGTATCAGATTTTTTGCTGAAGAAAAAAATCAAATGATATTTTTCATCTTTAAAAATTTTCAAATATTGAATTAATGAAAAATATAAATTTCTTTAGTTGGTACGTAATGCAGAAATTTCAACTGTTGCTGGAGATAAATAACTAAATTTTGTATGAAAAAGAATATGAGAGGATTCGTCTAAAAAAGTTTCTACATACAGTTAGTCAAAGTTAGACGCTTGTCAAAGGAAGGAGTGTTGCATGACTTCCTACATCTTTCCACATTCAAAGTTTTTAAGAAATTATTATTTCAAAGTTATATAGTACATAGTATTAACAGAGAAACACAGACTCACTACGACCTAATTAATGATATTGTTAAAATGATATTATTTTACATCGGTTAAGTTTTGAGTTGTTTGTGAGTTTATATTTAAATTGGATTTTTTCACCTATTACTAATTGGTTTTTAGGTTAGTTGAATACTTAATATGATATAAAAATTCAAGTTTTGTTTTGTTATTCTTACATGTTCTTTCTACCTGTTACCTTTTTCAAGTTTATCACGTGATAAGTTTTCTGTCTTCGTCAACACGTAATAGGATCTATTAAAGTGGTGTTAACCCACAATGATTAATTCTTGGATTATCTGTAATTTTAAATTCAAGTTGGACATCCTCATTTATTATCAATTGATTTTAGGTTGAATGTTTAATAAATATATCAACTATATATCAGGTATCATTGTATCGACAACATCCAATGTTCGTAACCATCTCTATCAAGCATATACAACCGACTTCGACCGTTCTCCTGCATGATCCCACCCTTACAGCCTCATTATTGGTTGTTCATGTATCACTTTAATGATTTTTCTTAGTTCTCTTCACTTCTCTTAATAAATTTCGGTTGGAAGTTAGAGATCGATGATTTGAGCATAGTTGGAGGTTGTCTATCATAATTCTCCATTTTAGGTGATACCGATACCGTCCACGAATTTTATACTTAATTTTACTTCAAAATTTGTCAATGGCAACTTAAAAAAGGCAGGCAAAACTTATTAAATATAGAAGCATTTTGAGTTATGATCATTTCATCCATCATTATTACATATAACCGTTCCACAATCAAACAATACCACATTGATATGATTTTTGGAAGTTATAAATGGAAGGTTTACGTCTGTTATATATATCAATTAATTTTGGACATTTAAAAAAATTTAAAAAAAAAAAAAAAAAAAAAAAGAGAGTCAAAGAGCCATGAAATTTTGTTAGGTTGTTAAAATATACAAGTGTTATATTATAAAATCTTCATGGTGTTGAGCCGTTAGGCAGAAGCAATTAAAGCTTGTGCTGGTCAATTGATGTGCATACTCTTTTCCACGCAACACTCGTGCACATGCATCGCCCTTGCCAACACAATGTTTCTTTTAATTTCGTCAAAAAAAAATAATAATAATAATAAACAAAGATTTATTAATTTCTTTCTCAACTGTTGCTGCCGACCCTTATTGCTAATTATCCACATTGCTAGAGTCTCACATGTGTATTGTTTTTTTATATGATAAATATTTAAATTTGATAATTTTTGATACAATATAAAAATATGATATAATCACAATATGTTTAATAAATACGTTACGATATATTTAAACACGATTCATATGATACATTTAATATATATATCATATTCGTGTTTAAAATTTTGATATATTTACATTTACATAATTGATAAAAAAACACAAAATATAAACCATGATATACAATCTTGATAAAAAATTGTTGGAGCCCCGATAGACTCCTCGAAAAAGAAAATACCGAATGCGTCATATCGCACCTATCCTCCGTTATGTGTTTAAATAGGAAGACACTCCAACAGTTAGAATTTCAAAAAAGTAAATAATAAAAAAAAATCCACCATTTTGACGAACATTTAAGAAAGAAAAACAATTAAAGCTGATTCTTCTTCTCATTTTATTATAATTTGTTGAATTATATATATAAATCTCTCTTGCTTTATTCCTTTTTTCTCTCAAAAAAAGGAAAATATTATTGCGTTGATAGTTTATATAAGAAAAAAAAAAAGAAAGAAAGAAAAAAAATGCAATAAATAAGTTCGGTTCGATAGATATTTTTATAAATTAAGAATAAATAATAAAAAATAAAAGCATCTATTGAGTAGCAAAATTTGCCCTGCCTAATAATATTTTCTCAAACAGCTTGAGATGCTTGAGATGATTGAGTATGGACTGCATGGCTTTTATGGATTTGTTTGTTTCTTTATTTACTTTTTGGCTATATCCCCAACTATACCGATAATGACACCATATCTTCCACCCCCCAATTTAATTTTGGGATGGTTAGCGGAAAATTCCAAAACCAATTATCAAAATTTTCTACTTTTTAGTTGGGGGGAAAGAAGCCCTGCCCAATATTTCTTCATATTCCCACTTGTCTTAAAACAATATGTTGCACGGTTTATTTTCATAACTAATGTATTATCAATATTGCATGCTCCCAAAAAAAAAAAAAAGTTATTCATTTTGTGGCATGTAGAATTGCCCCTTTTTCTCAGTTAATTCCTATTTTTTTGGCTGAAAAATAATTATATTCAATTTGAATTGTAGACCTAACCCATCGATCTTTACAGAGCGTAGCTAAGTGTAATTGAGTCAATTGGTTTCATTCGATTTTGAAAAATCATATATATATATATATTATGAAAATTTTTGGTATTTCCTCTACATTAACCCGTTAAAATTAAATAAAAACTTTATAAAAAAAAAAATCAAAAGTTAAATTTCATTGATTTTTTATATAAAAAGAACACAAATATATGAATCTAATCTTAGTACTGCTTGCATATGAATTTTTGAAGTTTTAAATTTATATAATTGATTATCATTATTAAATCTATATCATTTTATCTTTTTCTATAAATAGTTTTATTTAAGTAATAGCTAATATAGCTACTAATTTTTTTAATGATTGTAAAAGGAGTAAGTGTTAAGCGTCACATTTACAAGAAAGAAAAAAAAAAGAAATATTAAATTTTTTTTTTAAAGAATATTGATGATAAAAATTAAAAACTTATATTACAATTGTCCAATTATACATATGATTGAACACAGACACTCAAATATAGGAGAATGGTAATTATAAAATCATGTTTTCAATTATTTTAATTTCTTCTACAATAACAATTTAACAAAATACTTAGTTTTATCATTTATATTTTAAAATTATAATCACATATAAATTGTTCAAAATGATATACGTTCCTTAAAAATAGTCTTTAAAAATACTTCTTAAGTTTAAAAGATATTTTAAAAATTTAGGAGTAGATGATGAAGTTTTTTAAGTTAAAAAAAAATATGCATTTTTAAGGAATTTTATTAATAGAAGATGTTAAATTGGGAAATCAATTATATCAAAATTTTAAATTAATAGAAAATAACATAATTATTATATTTAAATTTAAAAAAAAAAGTCTGGGATACAATTACCAACCCGCTGCTAAAAAGAAAAGAAACAAGCATCCAAACCTATCCAAGTAAGAAAAGCCTACAGGATTGCAACAAAGAATAATTAACTATTTCACAGCAATAAAGGCTAGATTCAGTTCGTTCCAGATTTTGCAACTTTTGGGCTCCTCTCGATCTTATTGGTAGTCAGAGAGTAAAAGATTAGTGATTAATTTTTTAATAAGGTGTCAGTATAAAATTTATTATCAATGCATAAATTTATACACTGATAATGCATCAAATACAAACTCATCTACTAATTCGCTAACTTCTTGACAAATATGGAGGATCTGCCAATTTACCCGTTGCACTTTTAGCGCTTGAAAGAATACATTTTTTTTTTGGCTTGAAAGAGATGGGTTGAACCGTTGAAGTCATCTTAATTTGTAGTGTTTGGATATGCGTATTTTTTCTTAGTTTTTTTTAATGTAAATTTTCTACTGTACTGATAGAGGATGGTGCGTATGATTGATAATATGTGAAGATAGAAATATATATATATATATATATATATATATCGTTTTGTAAGAGTATGTTTTTTATACATTATTGATAGAGTTTTTAAACTATATAAATTGATAAATGCATTTTTTTGTTATATTATTTTTTTTTTAGATTTTGTTAACGAGTGTCTTAAAGGCATTCTTAAGATTAATTGATATATTATTTATAGTAATAACATTATATTAAATACAAAAATTGACAATTTTATTCATCTTTTCCAATGCACTATATATAATAACCTTAAAAAATACTCTAAAAACACTAATTAGCAAAATCAACTTTTTAATATTTTTTATTATATCATATAAGAACATGTGTCACTGTATTAAATTTGTTGATGAAAATTAAACTCCACTAACAATTAGACCTGCTCATGGGTCGGGCAGCCCGCTCGGCCCGACCAGTATAGGGCCAGGCCTGGACAGAAAATTCTTGTTCCGGGCCGGCTCGGCCTCGAACAGTGTTTTAGGTATTAAAATAATATTATTTTATTTAATTTTAATTATAAAAATATTAATAATTTTTTTTAAATAAGATGAATAGTGCTCAGGACCGGTGGGCCGGTACGGGCCTGCCCAGGGCTGGACTTGGGCAAGGATCTTGAAAAAATTTTAGGCCTCGACCTGATCCGACCCGACCCATGAGCACCTCTACTAACAATATATCAAATAATTTTTCAGTTTTCAATAGGGTACTTTGTATCTAAATACAATCCTTGACTCAAAGGATCCCATAGTTCTTCCCCTTGCATACAAGTAAAACACACAACGAAATTCCATCTTTTATTTTCCATAGTATTAACAGAGTATACAAGAAGTTTCATCTTCATTTTTTTTTTTTAAATATTAAATTATCAACTAGTATCGTAACACATTAAATTATTATTAAAGTAATAATATCTATATTCAACATATTGAAAATATCAATTTATCTACCAATTTTTGCAAGTCTTGTAATATTTTACAAATGATTTTGTTAATGAGTGTTTTTAGGGGTGTTTGGTTTGGAGAATTGAACATTATTTTTGGTAATAAGATTTCCCAGTAAGATTGCTGTCATAACGGTTTTTCGACCGCTAAGACGAATTTGAAAACGCAAAATGGAATCGCCACCAATCTTTTTTGCTAGGTGTGATTGGCCACCTATTAAACCGGTTTTAGTAAAATATTTTAAAATTAATTAAAACATTTTTGTAAAACCAATTTCGAAATCCGCGCTTTGAACCAGAGTAAAAAAAACAAAATTGGGTTCGGGAGTCGGTTACGTGCGAGGAAGGATTAGCACCCCCGCAACGCCCGTTTAGAAAACGGTACCATTTAATCACGTGTTATCTTAAATCTCGGTTTAATGGATTTAACATCACTATTTAAAACTAATTCTCTTTTATTTTTATTTTATTAAAAAAAAACATGTTTATTATTTTTGAATTCTTTGAACAGTTATTACTTTTTCAAAAAAAAAAAAACGAATGTGAACATAAATTTGTTATCGAAAATACTCATTAAATATTCCCAACACTCTTGATGGTATTTAACGAGATCTTCTCACCTCGAGATATCTTAGGAATCACAACCGTGATATCTTTCGAATTCCGTCGTCGGCAATTTACATCCAATTTTTATTCAAATGCGTATGATGCGAATATTTAAATATCGGATGCACACGACTTAGCACATAATTATAAAATTAAACATGCAACTCATAATATTAAAAACACGAGCATGGCAAAATATCGAGCGCATAAACATTCACTTTTTTTTATTCATTTTTTATTTTGATTATTTCCATTTTTTTTTAAATGAAAACGAATTTTTGTATCGAGCTTGTCGCTAAATACTCCCACTACTCGTGGTGATATTTAACGAGATTCTCTCACCTCAAGATATCTTAGGAATCACTACCGTGACGTCCTTCGAATTCCGTCGTCGGTAACTCGCATTTATCAAAAATCCTTTTTTTTGAAGGTGTAAATTAAAATGCTCTTAATAATTATTTTCGAAATAAAAGAAATTATCTATGTAAGAATAATTCTCGAATCATTCCGATATTTTCGATAATGTTCCGATTATTATTCTTACTCGGACCATTTCAAAGAACGATTGATGCTCCGACCATCCCGAGAAAGAAATCCGTTTTTAGAAAATTTTATTTACCGAAAATAATTTTAAAAAACATGTATTAATTAAAAAAAATTATTTTTATAATTTTAAAACCGAAACAAAACAATAAAAATACGTCGAATACTGAACAAGAATAAATAAACAAAAATAGTAATGAAAATAAATAAGAAAATTAAAATCATACTTGAAAAATATCGAGAATCCGAAAATTAAAATGCCGGACTTGATCTTCGTAAAGCTCTTTGCTCGTTCTCGACCACCTGAAAAAACTCAAAACGTCAAAATTGATAATCGTGTAATTTATTTATTTTTTTATAAAATTTTTTCCCTTTTTTCCTTTTTTTTTTCTTTTTTTTTATTTTAAATTTTTTTATATGTATCATTATTATTTTTTTTTTCAATTTTTCAATTTTTTAATTTTTCATTTTTTTTGATTTTTTTTATTTTTATTTTGATTTAATTTTTATTTTCCTTTTTTTCTTTTTATTATTTTTTTTATTTTTAAATTTATTTTTTTTCTTTTTTTTTTCTTTTTCTTTCTTTCTTTTCTTTTCTTTTCTTTTCTTTCTTTTCTTTTTCTTTCTTTTTCCTTTCCTGGCCCAACACCAGCCAATTGGGCTGGCAGGCCCAAAGCCTGGGTCGGATCCGGTCCAGGCCTTTTTTTTTTTTTCTGCCCGAAAAGGGTCGGGTGCGCGGACCCCGGGTCGACCCGCGAGTCCGCGTGCGGACCCTCCTTGGGCCGAAACGGCGCCATTTTGGCGCCCTTTCTTTTTTTTTTCTTTTTTTTTACGAGTGACCCGCGCGGACCCCGGGTCGACCCGCTCTCCCAAAACGGTGCCGTTTTGGCACCGTATATAACCCCTCTAACCCTTTTTTATTTTTTTTCTTCTCTCTCTCTTCCCTCTTCTTTCTCTCCCTTCTCTCTAAACCCTTCCCCTCCGGCGGCCTTAAAACCCAGAAACCGGCGCCGAACCGCCGCGCCGGCCGCCGCTCGCCGACGGCCAATGATTTCCAAAATTTACAGTCGGGGGGATTCCGACCCGCCCTTCTCGGATTCGGGCATGGTTTTGCCCGAATCTCGACAGATCCCCCTAGATCTGGGGAAAACTTTTCAACTTTCCTTCTTTTTTTTTTTGGTTTTTTTGCTGGCTGTGGTTTTATTTTTGTTTTGCAGGGTTTTCTGGTTTCGAAGGAGGGGGGGTCGGGGCTGTTTTTTCTTTGGTGTGGAGCATCCGGTCCAGTGGGGGTCCGATCTGGATTTCGGACCCCGGATCTGGTTTTTTCCGGTGAGGGGGGGTCCGAATCTGGGTTGTTGTTTTTTTTGGGATACTTTGAAAGGGGGGTCCGATCTAGATCCTCCTCCTCCTCTTTTTTCTTTTTTTTTTGCTGGTGGTTGGGGTTTTATTTAGGAGGGTGGCGTGGGGGCTTGGGTTTCTGCTGGGGTGGCTGAGGGGTTGGCAGGGGTTGGTGGTGGCGTGTGGCAGGGGAGGGTTTGCCGTGTGGGAGGGGTTGTCAGGGTGGCAGAGGCTTGAGTGTGGGGAGGGTGGCTGTCAGGGGTGATGGTGGCTGGTGGCAGGGGCTAGGGTTTTGGCAGCTATGGTTTCAGGGTTAGGTTAGGGTTAGGTTTATGGGGAAATGGGCCAGTGGGGTTGGGCCTGAGGTTTGGTGGTTGTTTGGGTTGGGCCTGGTTTGTAGATTGGGCCTGCTAAATAGGTTATTACAGCTGTATTTGGATCCGACCCGGGCAAAAATTGGTTATTACAGCTGCCCCTCTTTGCACATTGCTGAGAATCAGGAATAGGGCAAAGACAATATAACCAATTTTGCCCGGTTATAGAGATCCATTTTTAGCGATGCTCTTATCATTTGGAAAATAAATTGCTCCTCTAATCAGAGGCTCTATCACTTGGAAAAATAAATTGCTCCTCTCAATCAGAGGCTCTATCACTTGGAAAAATGAATTGCTCCTCTCATCAGAGGCTCTATCACTTGAAAAATAAATTGCTTCTCTCATCAGAGGCTCCATCACTTGGAAAATAAATTGCTTCTCTCATCAGAGGCTCCACAACTTTGAAAATAAATTGCTCATCTCATCAGAGGCTCCACAACTTTGGAAATAAATTGCTCATCTCATCAGAGGCTCCACAACTTTGAAAATAAATCGCTCCTCTCATCAGAGGCTCCACAACTTTGAAAATAAATCGCTCATCTCATCAGAGGCTCCACAACTTTGAAAATAAATCGCTCCTCTCATCAGAGGCTCCACAACTTTGAAAATAAATCGCTCCTCTCATCAGAGACTCCACAACTTTGAAATTAAATCGCTCCTCTCATCAGAGGCTCCACAACTTTGAAATTTAAATTGCTCCTCTCATCAGAGGCTCTACAACTTTGAAAAATAAATTACTCCTCTCATCAGAGGCTCTACAACTTTGAAAATAAATCGCTCCTCTCATCAGAGGCTCCGCGACTTTGAAAATAAATCGCTCCTCTCATCAGAGGCTCCACAACTTTGAAATTTAAATTGCTCCTCTCATCAGAGGCTCTACAACTTTGAAAAATAAATTGCTCCTCTCATCAGAGGCTCTACAACTTTGAAATTTAAATTGCTCCTCTCATCAGAGGCTCTACAACTTTGAAATTTAAATTGCTCCTCTCATCAGAGGCTCTACAACTTTGAAAAATAAATTGCTCCTCTCATCAGAGGCTCCATCACTTGGAAAAATAAATTGCTCCTCTAATCAGAGGCTTCACAACTTTGAGATTTTAAAAACGAACTTCGAATTTTTGACAATGAGTTTGAACACAACTTAGATCATCACCTCACTTACTACCTTAGTCTTACGAAAGTGAAGACTCATTCTGGATATCCCATCTCTTTCTCGTTTAGTTTTGAAATTCCTTGTCAGATTCTTCAGATATCACCACTTGACTAATCGTACCGAGGCTCGACCTTTCTTAAAGTAACAAATTTGACTTCGCAAGAATTGAAAATGGTACCCGGAGGTTTTGAAAAATGTCATTTTGAAAGATGTTACCCAGAGGTTTTTGAAAGCAGATACTTGGAGGTCTAAAAATGTTACTTCTTTGAAAGTGGTGCTCGGAGGTCTTATCCTTGACTTTGAGAATGATGTCCAGAGGTCTTTATGAATGATTTTTTAGAAAGGTGCCCGGAGGTCTTGAAACAGGTGCCCGGAGGTCTTTTAAAAATGTCTTTTCCTTGAAAATGGCGCCCGGAGGTCTTACCCATGATTTTTGAGAATAATGCCCGGAGGTCTTGAAACAGGTGCCCGGAGGTCTTTAAAGATGTCTTTTCCTTGAAAATGGCGCCCGGAGGTCTTACCCATGATTTTTGAGAATAATGCCCGAAGGTCTTGAAACAGTTGCCTGGAGGTCTTAAAAAATGTCTTTTCTTTGAAAATGGTGCCCGGAGGTCTTATCCATGATTCTTGAGATTAATGCCCGAAGGTCTTGAAACAGGTGCCCGGAGGTCTTTAAAGATGTTTTTTTCTTGAAAATGGCGCCCGAAGGTCTTATCCGTGATTTTTGAGAATAATGCCCTGAGGTCTTGAAAACATGACTTCTGAGAATAATGCCCGGAGGTCTTGAAACAAGTGCCCGAAGGTCTTTAAAAATATATTTTCTTTGAAAATGGTGCCCGGAGATCTTAAAAAGAGGTAACTCGGAGGTTTTAGAATAGATACCCAGAGGTCTTCTTTCTTTCTAATTTTCCTTTTCTTTTCCCGTGCCTGGAGGACTTAAAAGAGGTAACCCGGAGGTTTTAAAAGAGGTGCCCGGAGGTCTTGGTGATCATACCTGAAGATCATATCTTGGAAGGAAAATCTCA
The DNA here is from genome assembly GCA_030761205.1 of Fremontodendron californicum. Classification (NCBI taxonomy): domain Eukaryota; kingdom Viridiplantae; phylum Streptophyta; class Magnoliopsida; order Malvales; family Malvaceae; genus Fremontodendron; species Fremontodendron californicum. The sequence continues at coordinate 8,025,894 of JAULJL010000006.1, forward strand.
CTGAATGTGCAAATTCAAATAGTCAATGTCATGCATGAAATGTGAATGTCATGCGGAGTCAATGCATATGCCCCTGATGATGCATGTTCAAGTACCCACGAACAATGCACACATCTTACGGCACGATGCAGATGCAAAACTTAATAAATATGCGAATGTTCAAGAATGATGCGAATGTTCCCAATTGTTTTTCCTGATCTTGGTTTAGCTTTTCCAAATCGTTTTTCCTCTTCGAAACAGAGTGTATCCTGGAACGCTCGTGCCTCGTAAGAGATCAACTCTTTTCTTCACTTTGGAACTATCTCTTTGCCCCGATAGTTTTTCAAAAATTTATCAACTAGAGTCCGAGCCAAATGTTCATTTCTTCTACCTCAATAGTTCCATACCTCTGGGCCAGAAGAACCTTCGTCTTATGCCAACATCGAAAATGGTTTCTTCCAAAAATATTTTCATTTATCTGCTTTTGCTTGCTTCTTTTTTTTTTTGAAAAGTGTTTGCTTAGTTACTGAAAACTTTTGAGCTGAAAATGTCATCGTCTGATATTGTGATATCCACATCTCTTGAAGATTGATGATCATTGTTAGAAGTTTTTCTGAGTGTCAATTCGGATTTTTTCAAATTGAGTCGGAAGGCTTGGTACCACAAGATTTTGGTTGATCCAAGGAGACTTCACAACAGGAAAAATGTATATTCTTTCTAGACTCACAAATGGAACAGATTTTATAGAACACAATTTTTTTGGACTCAAACCAATTCAACCTTCTTTTAGCTTCCAAATTATGGCGTTTTGACAAATGTCAAGATGAGCTGGGATGTTCAAATTGGAAAGTTAATTCTGGAAAGGAAAACGGTCTCAGTTTTTTAAAAAGTCAAACTTCCACACGAGAGTTGACAGTTTTGGGATATTTTGGAATTCCCAGACATTCCTTGATTTCTTCAAAATGATCTCTTCTTTGGTTATGGCCTTGACAATACCATAAGCGGCATCGAAATTCTCCCATTTTACTCTAGACTGCCCATGTTGGGTTTTCACCATAGAGTCTCATTCTTTCCATTTTTTTCATTTTTTTTATTAAATGTTTCACCATGCATTCAAGAAATCAAGACTCATCCGAAAGGATTTTTAACCAGAAAGGAGACCGAAGTCTCATGCATTTCTCTAAGAATGGACTCATCAATTTAAATGGCTATGCTCGATCGAAATGGTCTTTTCAAGGTACGTAATGTAGGCCAGGGTTCGAGGTTCTGAAAAAAAGATAAATAGGCCCAAACATGTGTTTAAGGTGATCAAATCAAGGATCATTTCATGAGGAGGATTCTTTTCGAAACCTTGGTCTTTGCTGAGCTTTTCTCTTTATCCGATGATTTTCATCCGTTCTTTTCTTGTCGGCAATTTACATCCATTTTTTATTTAAATGCATATGATGCGAATATTTAAACATGGAATGCACACAGTTAAGCATATAAGACATATGATTAAATACATAATTTCACGATTTAACATACGAAGCGTAGTATTTAAAATGCGAGCATGGCAAAATATCAAGCGCGTAAATATTCATTCTTTATTCATTTTTTTTATTTTGATTATTTCCATTTTTTAAATGAAAACTAATTTTTTGTATTGAGTATATCGCTAAATACTCCCACCACTCGTGGTGATATTTAACGAAATTCTCTCACCTCGAGATATCTTAAGAATCATTACTATGACATCTTTCGAATTCCGTCGGTGGATTCTCATTCGCTTTCTTTATATATGCACATGATGCAAACAATTAAAAATGGAATGTACATGTATTAATCTTGTATTTTTAAATATATATATATGTCTGTATCAATACTTCTAGTGATAATAAAAAAAACCATCTATATAAAAATAATTTTCGAGATACCCCAATACTTTTGGTAGCATCTCATTAATTATTTTTACTCGAAATATTTTTAAGGAAAAATTAATACTTTTAACTTTTTTCTAGAATAAATTCCTTTTAGAGATTTTTTTTTTTTTACTAAGAAATAATCACTCTTATTCTATTGCACATTTATTTTATTTTTTTAAAAAATTATTATTAGTAACATGGAATTTTTCTTATATTATAAAATTTAAAACCTATAGTTTTTCTTGATACATGTGAAAACAATATATAAACTTACATAATGAAAAGCTTTGAAAGAATGAGAATAATACCTACTAGGTCTTAGGTTAGACCCAAAGTTGTGGTGGAAATGAACCAATGACCTGGGTTTGTACATTGGCCGACCTCTTCAGTCTTCTTTTGCACGAATCCTTTCTATTTTTTTTTTCCTAAACAGCTACTTGTCTTCTTCTTACTTTTTCAATTCTTTTCTATCCCTAAATCTTCATAAACTCTTCACTCTCTCTCCTATTCAACCACTCTTAACCGAACCAGTCGAAAATCACAAAGTAATACCTCATTTTCTCTCTTTTGACCTTACTTTTCTAAATTAACTCACTCACCATTTGAATTTCTGAAAGTCATTTTCAAACCCCACAAACCCGAATACCCAAAATCATATGGTTACCCTTGTGTTTGGTTTAGGATGCTGGCATCGTTTTTCTTTGTGTGGTTTGTATTGTTGGGGCCCAAGAACTTCTTGGTTGTATTTTTTTTTTTTTGCTAAGGTTTTTCTTTGATACTGTGTTTCTTTTTTCTTGCTAAGCTTTTTTTTGGTTCCTGGGGTGAGTTTTTGGTTTATGATGGTGGTAGTGGCATGAGAGGCAGAGGAGAGGGATTGGGTATGCTAGGTTTTTTTTTTTTTTTGTGCTCGTGAAAAATCATCCCCTTGGCACTGTTTCTTGGCTCCTTTATTATGGAGAGTCAGATTGAAGATTTTTGTTATCTTTTTCTGATATCTTGATTGAAGATTTTGGTTTTTTCTTGATAAAATGGGGTTAAGCAGAGGTCAACTACTGTGTTTTTGGAGTTTGGAGCCTGCGGATTTTGGGACTTTGAAACTCTTGATGAAATTGTGCTATGATGAAAAGGGTAAAAAAAAATGAGGTGAAAAAAGAAAGCTATAACTAGGCAATTTGGGGAGTAAGATTTTGGAGAGAAGGGAAAGCTGATTGCCATGCTTAGCCATGGCAGTCGACTATTCCCAATATTTTTTTTTAATTTAATTTTAATAAAATTATATTAAATTTAAAAGGCCCAAACCCATTCTAAGCCCAATTTCAAGAAGCCCAATTTACATAATTTTGACCCAATTTAATTTAAGATATTGACCCAATTCAATTAAAGTCCAAATGACACACAAAAAAAAAAAAAAAATTTAAAATACAACTAGTCCAAATTAGCAAATTCGGATTTGAATGATGGATCGTAAAAATATATATATATATATATATATATATATACCGAGCTCGAATACTGTCACAATTGGACTAAGCCTAATGCCTTACATCTGATCATTTTGAGACTCGGATTTTATTAATGGGACAAAATTTGGTATCTACAAGCATCTTAACAAGTACAATAAGAGTACTAGCAAAAAAAAAAAAAAAACCCTTAAAAATGATGAGAAAAAAAATAATTTATGAGTTTATATATATTTAATGTATTGATAATGTATAAATCACTGAATTAAATAATGTTACTTCATTAAAAAAAATTTAAATTTAAATTTAAATTTAAAAATAAATATTTTTATTTTTAATGAAATGGTATCATGTAGACTTGTTGAAGAGTTGGGTAATTTGTCAGCCCGACTCGTATTGGATTGGATCTGGATAGAATTTTTTTCGATTCGGGTCGACCCACTCGAATCATTATTCATATAATAAAAAAATATTTTTTATTTAAATTTAATTATAAAAATATATTAATATTAGTATAAAAATAATTTGTTAAATTTTTTATTAATTTTTAAACAATAAATTGGGATGACGGATCAATTCGATTTCGTCCAAAATCGGATCTGATTAAAAAAATTAAAAAAAATTTTGAATCACAACCTAATATCACCTAAATATGAAAATGTATAAATTTATATATAATTAATGCATTAAATATAAATGCGGAAAGTACAAGTTAGACCCGTCACCTCACCATACACTCCTATCTATCCCCAACTCCCAACAACGAGCCATTAATTCCTCAAAGCATTAGACCATCACTACAGCTGTGCCCAGTTAGAACCAGAAAAACGGGAACACGTTGAGAACATAGACATACAGGGTCATGATTGACGACCGCCCTATCCTTCGTGGCTACGTACTTTGGGTCAAAAAACTACATCAGATGTATCAACTTAATTAAGAGACTTGTGTATTTTTTTGTTTTATCAACAACGTTTTTGGTTTTTTCTTGGAGCTATAAGTAGGACATCCCTAGTATCAGAATTATAAGGGGTCTTAGCTGTTTCCAGTCCTGAAGAGAAGCCTAAAAGAGAGATATAAGAGAACTTAGCCTGTCAGGCTCTAACAAAACCATTTCTCCTTCTGTCTCTCTCGTTCTGTTCACCAGCATAATTGTCTAGGATTTGTCTTCAATTTTTGTGCACTATATTGTTAGAATTTGTTTGAGCTGAGAAGCAAAACCCCATAAGAGCTGAAAAGAATTTTGTTTTATAAATTAGAAAGAACAGAGGAAAGCAGGGTAGCTCTGTTAGGGGGGAAAAAAATGGTTGCACCTCTGTCAGCTTGGCCTTGGGAGAACTTGGGAATTTTCAAGGTATTAAAATCTGTAGCCTGGTTGTATTATTCTGTTTCCAGAGTTTTAAATTTGGTTAATCTATTTTTGTTTTTATTTTTGTTTCCACTTGTTTATTCACTCTCTGTCTCTTTCTCTGCCTCTATTTCTACTATACTGATATCAGTTTTTCTTCCTTGAAATTCTTTTTCGTGTGCCAAAGTATATGCTATACGGCCCTTTAGCTGCAAAAGTTTTGTATTCATGGATCTATGAGGATACAATTAAGGATCTCTGGTGTCTTCATATACTCGTTATATGTGCTTTGAGAGGATTAATTCATCAGCTATGGAGCTCTTACAGTAACATGCTTTTCCTAACTCGAAATCGCCGGATTAAGCAGCAAGGAGTTGATTTCAAGCAGATTGACAGAGAATGGGACTGGTAACATATAATATATTTCTAGCTTATATGATCATGTAAATTCTAGATACAATATATAAATTCCAACAAAATCATATGATTAATTAACTCTTGTTCATTTTTATGTACTCTTTCAGGGACAATTTCATAATTCTTCAAGCTCTGCTAGCTTCCATGGCCTGCTTGATCTTCCCATCCTTGGATAGCCTTCCTCTCTGGAACCCAAAAGGATTTATTACTTTACTGTTACTACATGTCGCAATTTCGGAGCCCTTATATTATTTGGCGCATAGGTTTTTCCATGAAAGCTACCTTTTCACCCATTATCATTTACTTCACCATTCATCTTCCGTACCCCATCCCTTTACAGGTAAAATCACTGACCTAAAACCCATCTTTTAAATTAAGATTAACTGCTTACAGTAAATTCAAGCAACTGGGCACACATTAAACTACTACTTTTATTCACTTTTAATTTCTTGCTGATGCAGCTGGACATGCAACATTTTTAGAGCACCTGATATTATGTATAGTGATCGGAATTCCGATGACGGGGTCTATTCTGATGGGGTTTGGATCAACAAGCATGATTTATGGGTATGTTTCGGCATTTGATTTTCTCAGATGCTTGGGGCATTCCAATGTTGAAGTTGTTCCCCACGAAATTTTCAACAAGTTACCTTTCCTGAGATATTTCCTCTATACCCCCACGTAAGTAATACTCCTTCTCTCATACTCATGCAATTAATGTGTATCCGAATTTCCTTTCCCGAGATTCATAAATAGTTCTCTAGTTTCTTATCTTCTATACCTAATTTACTTTTAGACTTGGAAATTAGATGTTAATTTAAGTGCGACCTTTCTCACTCATCGTACCACTTTTGGCGAAACAGTACTTTTGTGGCTGAAGCTGACAGCTAGAGATAGGTTATTTAAAGCTCATTTAGAGTTTTCCGCCCGGAAGTAAGTTTAGTTTTGGGAAACAAGTCAATGAAGTTAGATCATAGATGATAGATGTATGGATAAACGTTAAAAGTTACTACTAAGACAAGTTCGTTCTTCTTGAATGAGGTGATTTTATTACGTTATCTAAAATGTTATGTCTAAAATAGCAGCTTATCGGGTGCTTATATTAATTTTGTATTGGATAAAAAATAGGGACCATTCTTGATTGGATAAAATAGGGACCATAAACCCTGAGCATAATAATCGAAAATTTTAAGTTTTAACCGCAAAACTTGCAACTTGCAATGCATTTTAAACATTTTAAAAGAAAAGACTAAATTGTTTTGCTGTTGGACAAGGATGTGCCTGCAAAATTCTCTCTTTAAAAACATGCATGTATTGATGTTTGCCAATTTCTGGATGGTTTGCAAATTTTTAGGTATCATAGCCTGCACCACACCGAGATGGGGACCAACTTCTGTCTCTTCATGCCGCTGTTTGACGCAATGGGGAATACACTTAACCGCAACTCGTGGCAGCTACATAAGAAAATTAGTTCAGATTCAGGTGGTTGCAGCAGTTCTTTGTTTTGTTTTTGTCAAACCAAGAAATTTTTTACCATCCGATATATTAGAAGTTCTTCTTCTAGGGACCATTGGACTAAAACCTATACTGATCCAAGTACAATTCAACTGCATGACACTGAAAATGACAGTTTATCTAATGATAAATGGACGGGTTAGTGACGATGATGGAGAAATTAACTTGTAATTTTACGTGAATGCAGCAAAAAATGGGAGGGTACCAGATTTTGTGTTCCTAGCACATGTGGTGGACCTAACCTCATCGATGCATGTCCCATTCGTCTTCAGATCATTCTCATCAATTCCATTCTCCACAAGGATCTTTCTACTGCCTATTTGGCCTCTAGCATTTTTTTTTATGCTAATGATGTGGGCTTGGTCTAAGACCTTCCTCCTCACTTTCTACAATCTTAGAGGCCGTTTGCACCAGACATGGGTCGTTCCTAGATTCGGCTTTCAGGTTTGCTATTAACTTATAATTAAAAGTTTGGGAAAAATTATTATTGCAAAGTGAAGGTATAGAGTAATTAGGAGAGCCAAATAATCGTCTAGACCATTACATTTTTTTTGCAGTATTTCTTACCATTTGCAATGGATGGCATCAACAAGCGCATAGAGGAGGCCATTCTAAGGGCTGATAAGATGGGAGTGAAGGTCATTAGCCTTGCTGCATTAAACAAGGTCAGTATTTTTCTTTACTAATTTGCAACGTTAAAAAAATCGGGTCGAATCGATTGGTCAGATCGATTGAATTAGGAATCGATGGCCTGTTCGATCCGGTGCATATAATAGAACTGAAAATTCTTCGAACTGGTAAAAAACCGATTGAACTGGTAAAAAACTGTTTTAAATTTACTTTTTTAAAAAGTTTATTGTATGTTATGAGAATTGAAACTTTAATGCCTTGAATTTATATTAAAAATTATATCTTAGTCAAATACACATTTTTATTAAACATTTATTATATTTAATATTTATTTAATATTAAAATGACTTATTTAATATTTAATTTTTTTAATACAACCGGTCGGACCGATTAAACCTATAATCGAAAGTCTCATCAGTTTAATTTTCGATCCCATTTTTTAAATATTGTTAATTTGTAGTCTTTTGATATGTCTTCCAAATTTTTTTTTTTTTAAAAAGAAGGAAGAATATGTAAATATATGTATGATACGTTTTCAATTGGGTACTGGAGTTATCCGATGATGGTTGTTGGGAGGAATAAATATCATAAATGAATCAACCCCATCTCCTTCATTTAAAATCAATGTGGACCTTTCACTGCCTTCTTAACATCATTTCTGGCAGTGTACTGTCTCTCAGGTTCAGTATCTGTCAAAGCATCTCACTATCATTTGCGTTTCAGTTGGCCGAGAAAGATCCAAACTGATAGATTAAAAATTTGTGTTTATATATTTCAGAAAGGCTACACGGTGTAGCCTACACCACAAGTTCTGCATCTTGCATTCATGAACCCACGATCGTATTTGCTCAGTCTTTTACTCGTTTCTTTTAACTGAAGAACATCCTTTTCTTGAGCCTGTCTAACAAACAGGCACCATTTTAACCTTACAATCTTCTCAAGGAGGCCTATAGTTAAAACTTAAAACTACTTAAAACTTAAAAGGGCATAGAAGTCTCAAGGAGAAGATTTTATCCCATGCAGAAAGTCCCCCTTCTTAACGGGGAGGGTAGCCAAGCCCGATAGTATCTCCGAGATGCCATGAAATCACTCTTTTTTGGAATCTTAAGGGGAGAGAAGGTTGGGATTCCCCACTTTTCCTTGTCTTTGGTTAATTTTAGTGCTAATTAGAAATGAGCACTATTATAGTTATAATAATCCAAGTCGTGAAATTGGATAATTTTTAGAAAATTATCTTATTTTAAGATTACCACATATCCATTAGACTATAATTAAGAAATTTAAGAAATTATTATAATTACTAAATTAATACCTTTCATGTATCAAATAATAGTACGAACTTAAACTTCCTCATTACTTGTAAGTCATAATCTTTAAATTAATTCTTAAATAACTATATACTAAACACAGAAGTGATCCTTCATAGGAAAGAAAAGAAAGAGTGACATGAGGCATATAGGCCGATTAGGATTACAATGATCAACTATGGTCATAATTAACTTCTGGATTTAGTGTTTTTTCATGCCTTGTAAGTCATAATATGCGAATGTACAATCTCTAAGCATTCTATAAACAGAAAAAGACATGCATCCATGTGGCAAAGCACAACTTTTTTGTACTACACAAAATCCTCGACCAATGCCCCAAGCAGGGCTTAATGTCCTGTGAAATAAATGATAGTCGTTGTTAGGTTTAACTATAATCAATTCAAATTTACCAACATAACATTATAATCGGGCCAGTACTCGTGGCATTAGCTATGTTACATGGACTTGGGTAGGGGTGTCCGATACGGGTATGTATCCAAGGGTCGGACTCGTCATTTGCTTAAAATTTTGGACACGCGGAGTCGTCTAAAAAGTATCCAAAAATAAGATACGGGTACGGGGATACGTTATCTAACAATGCCACAAAAATATATTAATGTTAATTTTAGATATTTAAATTCAATTTTTTATAATTAATGTTAATGTTAATGTTAATTTTAAATATTAAATATTTTATTTTAATAACTTTAAATCTTAAAATTTTGTAAATTAAATTTTATATGATAAAATACAAGCCCAAAATATAAAAGCCTAAGACTTTCTTTTTTCTTTTTGGGCTGGGCCAGACTAGGCTTTCTTTCCTTTCTTTTTCTTTTTTCCTTTTATTCTTCCTTTCTTTATTCTTCTTCTTTTCATCTCCTGCCCACTAAACCAGCGTAAAAGTAAACTCTTCTCTCTAAACTCTCTTCTCCAGCACCCAGAAAATCAGAAGCAGTCGGTCGCCGCTATAGATTCCTTTCTTTCTCCTCTTTCTCCAACTGTATTTGTTAAAAAGGCCTTCAAAAAGTCTAGATTTAAAATCAAAGTCTATGGCAACTACCCAAAAAAAATACCAGTCCGTCACTCCAAAGAAAACAGCCCTCGCCGCTGTCAACCTCCACTCCGACGCCGTTAGCCGCCGCCACCTCTCACAGCCCAAAAAGACGAGTCGAAAAGCGCAGCACCGAGTCGGACACATATTCCGTGTCCGCACCCGTGTCGTATCGTGTCGACACGGGTACGGCACCCTAAAGTGCCGAGTCCATGTAACAGAGGGCATTAGTACCCCCTTTTTATTGAGATTGAGAAATAGTTAAAGATGAATTAATTTATAAGATATTGTTCTTGCAAAATGATGTCGACGTTAATTTGTTAGGTTTAAAAAGGACAAAATTGTTTTAATTTGGTCTGCAGAATGAGGCTCTGAATGGAGGAGGAACACTCTTTGTTAACAAGCATCCAGAGCTTAAAGTTAGAGTTGTCCATGGGAATACCTTGACTGCTGCAGTTATTCTGAATGAAATTCCTAAGGATGTGAAAGAAGTGTTTTTAACAGGAGCTACTTCCAAGCTCGGTAGAGCGATTGCCCTCTACCTTTGTCGAAGGAGAGTACGCGTTCTTGTAAGTCAATTCTAACTCTCAAGTCTCACCCACTACACTACTCTTTTTATTAATTTTGCCAGCACAAAGTTTGAATCAAGATTATTACTAGTTTAAACGCTGGCGCTACATGTTTGAATTGATAGCATATAGCACGTGATTCAGCATATCTTTACAAATAGTAACCTTATATTTACAATTTAACTTTGTAGGGTACTCACAATTAACTCTTGGCAGCATTTATTTGCTGGCTAGAGTCTCCTTTTAGTTGTGATCCATAAGATCCATATATTCACTTAGTGATTGTACTATAGTTTCACCTAGCAAGCTAGGATATAGAAACAGAGTTTGGAACTATATGAAGATAGATCATTTATAGCCAAATATTTTACAAGTTAATATTTTTCATATTCCAGAGCAATATAGTTTGTTGGATTACAAACAAAGCAAATATCCTAAGAAATTTAGTTTACAATAATCTATTTCATTTTATTTTTCTTTAATTTGATGCATGCATGCGTGACCCACGGGGGTATATTGCTGAATCTAACGATATATATTGCATCCTTTATTTCGGTGGGGCTAACGGAGGTTAATGCCCTGTGACATTGATTGCTTATTGCTTAGACATAATGTGCAGATGTTGACTTCATCAACCGAAAGATTTCAAAAAATACAGAAGGAAGCCCCTGCGGATTGCCAAAACTACCTCGTCCAGGTGACCAAGTATCAAGCTGCTCAAAATTGTAAGGTATGATATGCAACTATGCCAGTCTCATCAACTGTTCGAATTATTTTGGTTTAAATCTCCCATAATTAGTTCGATATTTAATTAGCTCACTGAAATACCAAAATTGGCAGCTCAATAACTAGTCAATTTGATATACTAGTATTAACATAAACTTATTTTAACAGTTGTTACCCCCTTTTTTTTCGATTATAACATACCCAAAGGAAAAAAAAGACCCATTTATAGTTGAATTTAAAAAGAAATAAAAGAAAAGAAGAATGCTGGACTGGAACATGGGTGCAGCAAAAGACATGATTTAATTGTTGTTATGATATAGACATGGATCGTGGGGAAGTGGATAACACCAAGGGAGCAACGTTGGGCTCCATCCGGAACACATTTTCATCAATTTGTGGTGCCACCCATTTTGGCCTTCAGAAGAGACTGCTCCTACGGTGATCTCGCTGCCATGAGGTTGCCTGATGATGTTGAAGGCCTTGGAAGTTGTGAGGTGACCAATCTTTTCTTTAATCATCTCTTTTTAGCACCATTAATATTATAATCACATGGTTTCCTTCTTAAATAAAAAAAAAAAAAATTGTGATTTGCATGATACAAGGAAAAAAAGTGTGACAACATGGTTGCTTGCAACCTACAAGAGTGAGGACACAAGACGCAACTTTGTTTGATGTGTTATATGTAGCTGCTACCATGAGTTTTGAAAATGAAAAAAGAGAAAACAAAAATTAATCAAAAACTGAAATTTATACATTATCATTTTATTATGTTCGTTGGCATGACAATAGCAATAATATAATCTCCATTGTTTTATTTATATTAATATATAATGAGAATGAGTAACTAAGTGATGTCATATCAAAATTAATGAGTTATGTAAAAAAAAAAAAAAAAAGGTACATCATTAAAAGAAAAAATATATGTAAAATAAGGATAAAATATTGTTATTAATTTTACAAAAAATCGTAGTTTGAAAATAAAAAAATGAGTGATAAATATTGAAATTCGAATTTCAGATCTGTTGAATATCATTTTTTAAAAGTGAATAGATAATATGTTCCCAAGTTTTTCTAAAACCCACAAGAATTTGAACACTTGAGAAAAGCTACGCTTCCAATTTAATTTTTCTTCTCCACCAAGACCAGACATGCAATGGATGTGGCCAAAAAACTAGTCTCATTTAATCTAGTTTTCTTTCTTATATAATTGGCTAACTATAAGTTTTGGTGGATGGTTGGGGACAGTACACCATGGAGAGAGGGGTTGTGCACGCATGCCATGCAGGAGGCGTGGTTCATCATCTAGAAGGCTGGACTCATCACGAAGTTGGGGCAATTGATGTCGATAGAATCGATCTAGTCTGGGAAGCTGCTCTCAAGCATGGTTTAAGGCCAGTGTCAAGCGTAAACAAGCAAGATTCATTGTCATAAATACCATAAAGGAAAGAAGAAGAGGAAGAAAAAGAAAAAAAAACAAAGAAAATGAATTTCAAAATCAATGCCAATTTTATACGCTGTTCTTACTTGCTAGGATGCTATTGCTACAAAGCGAATGCTAATTAATATTACCTTTGGGTTTGTTAACTCTTTTATTTTTATTTATATATATATATATATTTAAAATTATCAGAAATTGAAGTATGTTCTGTCTTGTTTAATTGAAGTCCTCTGTTTACCAAAAGAAAAAAAAAAGAATTCTTAAACAGCGGAGAGTGAAATTTTAGGATCAAAATTAGAATGGCATCATTTGTCAATATAGCGGGTAGCTTAATGCTCTCGTTTATGTGTTCCTTCTTTCATGTGCATGTCATTGTTTAGATGTAATTGAGTCGGGTTTAAATAGTAAAATGTTTGGGTTTAAATTCGATTCGAAAATTGTAATTTGTAATTCGAAATTAGATTCGAACTTGATCGAGTTTTTTTTTTTTTTTTTGAATTTGAGTTTGATCCGAGATAAAAATCGAATTATTAGAGATCACTCGATTAAGTTTGTTTATCTAGTAAAAAACCACTTCAATTTCATACTTGACTTCAAACTCGACTATTTGTACTCGAGCTCGAATTGATATTTTTCATTACTAATTAAAAATAAAAAAAAAATTAAAAAAACTCGATTAGACTGCGAGATACTCAAGTCGGAAATTAAGATATTCGAACTCGGCTCATTTGATAACTCAAGCTGCTTGAGCTCAAACTCGGCTTAATAATGACAACCAAATTCAAATTTTTTTAAATAAAATCCAAATAACTTACGAATACATTATATCTCATTTATTTCTAACCTTGTCTTATCATCCATGGTGTTATATAAAAGTGTTTATCCTCATTTAAAACTACATCCAAAGGTGTTTCTCGTCGGTGAGAAGAATCTTTTAGTTGATGTAAGTTTCCATTGAAATTAATTACATGTCGATCTACATCATTTTCACAACAGTAAAATCATCTCAACATCACAGGAAAGTAGTATATATATATATATATATATATATATATATATATATCAACATTGGACAAGAAAGACAAAAAATAATTTTGGATAACTTTTTAAAGACGAAAAATATCTTTCACCATCTATCTACTATAATGAAAATTGAGTCACGAGGGACTCAATTATCATTTTCAAATTTTTTTCTTTTTTGTTTGATAGTGAAAGTAAAAAAGTAATTTGATTTAAATTATTTTTTTGTTTGGTAGTGAAAGCAAAAAGATAATTTGAGTTAAATAATTTGAAAAAAAGAGAATTAATTACATCAATAATCCCCAAAATATAGAGCATATTTATATTGGTTCCCAAATTTTAAACGTAATAATCAAATCCCGATTTCATAATTTCTATCAACTATCAATGTGATCCGTTCGTTAGCACAACCGTGAAAATAAGCGTTAACAGAGAGCATGTAACGTGTAAACTACCAAAATGTCATCTGCTGAAATGGTCATTTATTTTCTTTTTCCTTTATCTCTTTTTTCTTCTTCAAATTTTATATTTTCTTTCTATAAATAAATAAAAAATTATATTATAATTTGAACTAATTTTGTAAAAATATAATTAATTTATAAACATGTAAAAAATTTATTTAAATTAATTTTATAAAAACTATTTTTAATTTTTTTGTTTCTTTCTTTTTTCTTTTTTTTTCATTTTATCTTTTTTATAAATAAATTAAAACATAAATTATAATTTATATTATAATTTAAATTAATTTTATAAATAATAAATAATTTATAAAATATAAAATATTTATTTACATTAATTTTATAAATTTTTTATTACTTCTTTATTATATTTTTCTCTTTTTTCTCTTCTTTATAAATAAATATAAATAATAAATAATAATTATATTATAACTTAAATTAATTTTATAAAATTAATAGTTTATAAAAAATATAAAATATTTATTTGCATTTTTATTATAAAAATATTTTTTTACTTTTTCCTTTTCTTATTTTTTTTTTATAAAAATATAAAATATTTACTTTTTTCTCAGGCAGCCAGCGGTAGAAGGAAGAAGAAGAAGAAGAAAAAAAAAACGAAAAAAATAAAAAAAGTAAAATATTTACTATTTTTTTATTAGTGCTGTTTTAATTTTTATATTTAAGAAAATAAAGAAAAAATAGAAAGAAAAAAAAAAGTTTTAGTTTTAGTTGTAGTTGTAGTTTTTTTTTTTTTATTATTATTTTTGTTTTTATTTTCGATAATTTATTATTTTAAAAATAAAAAATATATTTAGTAAAAATTACATAATTTTATATTTTTATATATTAAAAAAATTATTAATATTTTTTTATTATTCTCTTATCAATTTTTTGAGGAAAATATGATTTGAAATAATTATAGTAGTTTATTTATCACTTTGTATTTATCAAATTAAATTTAAAAATATTAAAACATATAAAGGTATAATAGGGAAAAAGAAAAAATATTTTATTTTACTTTATTTCCATTCATTTTATATTTTTTAAAATAATTTTAATTTAAAATAATTTAATAAAATTACTTTTGTATATTTTAAAAAGAGTTCATTTTTGATACACTGTCAATGTATAGAATCCATACACTGACAGTGAATCCTACACTGACACCTCATAAAAAACTAATCACTAACCCTAGCCACTAACCCCTAACTCTAACCAGTAATCCCAAATCCCTACAACCTAACTTTAACATGTGGTATTATAAGATGCACTGACAGTGTATAGCCTTATACACTGTCAGTGCATCAAATATTAATCCTTTTAAAAAATATATAACTCCTCCATCATGCGCGGAGTAAAATTACTAGTTATATTTATTTTTGAGTCCATGAAATTCAAAAGGTATTTTTGAAATAGGTTAAGGATAATTTTGTCCTACTTTATATTTTTTTTTTAGTTTTTTTTTTAAATATATATATATTTTTTTAAATGATGTATTTGATAACTCTATGAAATATAGTTATTTTACCACATTTTGTGCATTGAAATCGGCTAAGTCCTTGAAGTTTTTATTCGGATTTGATTGGTTTTAGATGTTTTTAGATTAATTTTATTTATCCATTTCATGTTTAAAATAGTTATTTAGTTAGTATTTATGTGTTTTTATAGGTCCAAAGTGAGAAGGAGATTCGCGGTGTGAAAAGACAAAAAAAAAAAATAGTGCAAAGCAACGCATGGGCAGATTTGACCATCGGAGCTTATTGCAAGAAAACCATGATCTTAAATTCTTTATTCAAGAAAACTTCTTTCTTGACTTTTAAAGCTGATTTCCATACCTTTTCAACGGTAGTTTACTTGTCAAGATCGGATAAGATTTGCTTATCCAAATCAGCCGAGGAAGTGCAAGATGATGATAGAAGCGAAGTGCAGCAAACAAAGGGGATAGCATCGCTATGCCAGAAAGCTGGCGCTACCGAGACCCAGCGCTGCAGCGCTGAAGCAAAAAAAAAAAGACAAAAAAAAATACTGAAGTCTTACTTGTTCCTTGCACACGAAGTTTCTGACTTCAGGGGCATAAGGCACTATAAATAGGACTCTTTAAGGCTGAAATAAAGGGGAATTGAGTTCTAAAAACCTAATTCTATTGAGAGGAGAGTAGCCACCAAAAGCTTTCAAGGAGATAAGAAGATTTGTAAGGATTGAAGACTCAAGACTTGACACCCCTTAGTTTTCTCTATTCTCTTTTCTCTTCTTTATTTTTCTTGTATAGATGATGATGGTGAAACTTCTTAGATATTTGTTTTCTTTAATTATCATGAACTAAACTTATTTTACTAGGATTGCAATGGAACTCAACATGTAGTTTGAATTTATTTTATCTCTCTAGCTTGATTTAATGATTTTTGAGTTGTTTGTTCAATCTTATTCTTAATGCTTCTAGTTGACTGGCCACCAATTAGATTGATTTGGTAACTAAATACAACTTGAAAAAGGGAGTTTAGTGTTAGACATGATTTGCATGACACATTTTTCATATTATTTATTAGGATGAATTGATCTGCATGTAGGGTAGAAATATACTTATGTGTCATGTGTAACCAATTTTAGAGTCTAAGCTTAATGAGTTTCTCTTTAATTCAATTATCATAGACATATAGTTAATTGGTTAAGAGAGATATTTTTATAAAATCATCGACAGATACTTATAAATAGATTAGAACTCTAGGTTAACAACTCATTGTCAATAGTCAAGTTAAGAGGGTATGAGAAGTTCAAGCAAAGTGTTAAGAAAAATTGTAATCCTAGGCTTTTCTTAATTGTTTTATCGAAGTTTTAATTTATCTTCTTTATTTACATATTTATTTATTATTTAGTTTTTATTTAACAATCTTTAATCGTTTGTTTGAATAAGATTAAGTTGTGTTAATCTTAGTACTTAACGAATTTGGTAACAGTTCCTCGTGGGATCGACACTCTACTCTTCATTGTATTACTTGTAAATGATACGTGCACTTGCGTGATTAAAATCGACAACAATATTTAAAAGGGTTAGTCCGCACGTTGACTCGCGGGTCAATTTAGGATCCGTACTCGATCCGCTAGGGAAAAAATTAAAAATTATTTTATTAATTATTTTTAGTTTTCTTTAGTTTTTATTTTATTTTTAAATGATGTATTTAAAGGGGTTGGTCCACATGTTCACTTGCGGGTTGATTTAGGATTCATACTCGACTAGCACAGAAAAAAAAAGTTTAATTTTTTTTATTAATTCTGTTTTTAAAATTTTAAATTATGTATTTAAAGGGATCAGTATGCATGTTGACTCGCGGATCGATTTAGGACTTGTACCCGATGCACTCGAAAAAAAAAAGTTAAAATAAGAAATTTATTTTATTAATTACTTTTATTTTAATTTTAAATGGTTTATTTAAAGGGTTGACTTATACGTTCACTCGCCGATTCATTAAAGATCTGTAATCGACCCGCTTGAAAAAAATTAAAAAATAAATTTATTTTATTAATTATTATATTTTTAAATGATATATTTAAAAGGGTTGATTCGCACGTTGACTCGTGGATTGGTTTAGGGATCCGTACCCGACCCGCACTGAAAAAAGTTAAAAAAATAAATTTATTTTATTTTTAAATAATGTATTTAAAAGTGTTAGTCCGCACGTTGACTCGCTGATCGATTTAGGATCCATACCCGACCGACTCAGGAAAGAAGTTAAAAAAAATTATTTTATTAATTATTTTTGTTTTTATTTTAAATGATGTATTTAAAGGGGTTGGTAAGTACGTTGACTTGCGGGTCAATTTAGGATCCGTACCCGACCGGTTTAGGAAAAAAGTTAAAAAATATATTTTATTAATTATTTTTATTTTAATTTTAAATTGTGTATTTAAAGGGATAGATCCGCACGTTAAGTAGCGGGTAGATTTAGGATGCGTACCCGATCCGCTCGAAAAAGAAAAGGAAAAAAAAGAAAAAGAAAAAAACGAACTTGCTGCTATCCTATGTGAGAAAATCGATCCTACGCGAGGATAAAATACAAACCATAATTTTGTTTTCTTATTTATTATTTTTTACCTCCTATAAATAAAAATATGCAACATACAATAAAATCTAAATATTTCTAAATATATATAATAACATTTGAAAATGCATTTGTATTACGTAATTTATAAATAAAAGATTATGATAAATTTAATTTTTATAATTAACAAAATATTATTATATTAATATTATTATAATTTAAAAATAAAAAATTAAATAAAAAATTATTATTTAATAAAATATAATTTAAAATTTATTTATTATTATTAATTAATTAAAAATTTAATATAAAAAATTAAAAATATCCCAACAAAGCGGAATATTTTTTCTAGTATCTTTTAAGATTTGAGTCGATATTTTAAAAACCCTTTACTTTGACTCAAATGGTAACGGAAGTCTCATTCTCATACAATATTCTCTTATGTGTTTCATCTTTATCAACATCTTCATCAACAACATCATCTCAAATTTGAACCTAATCTTGCTTTAATACCTCTTTTTGTGATCCATATTTGTCTTCAACCAAGTTTTGATAATGTTATAATGGTTTTTTTGACCGCCAGACGATTTTAAAACACAAATGGAGTCGCCACCAATCTTTTTTGACTATGTGTGATTGGCCACCTAAGAAAATTTATCCTCTTAATAAAATTTTAACATCAATTAAAATTTATTAAAAAGATAATTTTTGTCTGCGAAAACAAAATTGGGTTCGGGAGTACGGTTACGCGTGGGGAAGGTATCAGCCTCCCCATGACGCCCGTTTAAAAAACGATACCATTTAATCATGTGTTATCTTTTAATCTTGATAAAACAATTTTAATTTTGGTATTTCAAAATAATTTCCATAATTCTCTTTATTGCATATTTTTGTTTTTAAAAAATAATTTTATTTATGAATAAAAAAGAAAATATTTGGCATTAGAAGCTTTCTCCAAATTCCCCAACGTCTAGGCGGATTTTGGAAGAGTTTTATCGCTTTTGAATATTCATAATATACCTCTAAATCAAGAAAACGTTCCTTTGTAAATAATAATTATTAGAAACCCTCCAACGCCTAGGCAGGGTACCAATAATTATTTCTACTTAGGTGATTATCTTATTTTATTTTATAAAATATATTTTATTTTAAAAAAAGCATAATTTTTATTTCGTAACAAAATATGTGATGAACAAATATTATTAATGCAATAACCAAAGAAAAGTATATGAGCATAGATAGACCTGTCCATGGGCCAGGTAGCCATATCGGCCAGGCCCATATTAGGCCGGGCATGGACATGGTTTTTTATGATTCGGGCCAGCCCAGCCCGGATCACTGTTTAAATATTAAAATATTATTTTTTATTTAAATTTAATTATAAAATATATATAAATGTTAATAGAAAAATAATTTTTTAATATTTTAATATATTTGAATAGTGAAACGAGCTTATACGGGCCGGCCCTAGCCTGGGCCAAATGGGCTTGGGCATGGAATAAAAAAAAAATTTCGGGCCGAGGCTCGGTCCATGGACAGGTCTAAGCATAGATAAATAGATGAGATAATGCGAATAACTAATTAATTTAATTTAAAATAAACTTTTTATTTAAGGTTAAGATAAAAATTATCGGTGCAAGAGCCTTTCAAAATTTCCCAACCTCTAGGCGGAATTTGGAAAAGATCTTCGCACTTGAAACTTCTCATCATAATTCTAGAAATTAAAATTTTTGAGATTCCTCCAACATCTAGGCAGGAACATATAAATTATCCACATCAGAAGTGTTGACTTATACGGTTTTTATTTTTATTTTCAAAAGTGATCTTATATTTTCTTTAAAAAATATCTTTCACTATTTTCATCTTCATTAAAAAGGACAAAATAAAATGTACATGGCTCCACAAATATATGATGCACATAGTAAAAACCAAATTTATTTAATCATTTCATTCCTTAGTTTTTTTTTTTGATAAAAAAAAGATTGATTAATTAATTAAATTTTTTATACTTATATAATATCACCAAAATATTTTCCTAAGAGTGATTGAATGACACATGTTTCATATTCATTTATTTGGATGAATTGATCTACAGGTAGGGTGGGAATACACTTACTTGTCATGTGTAACCATTGTTAAAGCCTAAGCTTAATGAATTCTTCTTTAATTCAGTTATCATAGGAATATAGTTAATTGGTTAAGAAGGATATTTTTATGAGACCATCGGAAGATACTTATAAATAATATAGAACTCTAGGTTAACAACTCAGGGTCATTAATCAATGAAGAGGTAGAGAGAGATTCAAGCGAAGTGTTGAGGGAAGTTGTAATCATAGGCTTTTATAATTAATTGAATTCACCCTTTTTAGTTTACTTGCTTTTATTAGTTTCTTTTAAATTAGTTTTTAATTATCATTCTTAATTAGTTGTTTAGATAAGATTAAGCTGTGTTAATATTAGTAACAATTCCTCGTGGTATGACACTCTACTTTTCATTAACAGTAGTTAGGGCCCTCGTTGGGAGATCACAACTGTGAAAAGTGTAGAGGAGGAGAAGTGGAAACCCCGACCGAAGTTTGGTGGCCATCCGACGGTGGATGACAATGGATCAGGAAGTTGAAGTTTCGAATTTAAAATCTAGATCTAAGCTTTTTGGTTGGGTTCTGTGAAAAACTACTTGGGGATAAAGAAAGAGGAGAAGAAGATGAACAATTTGGGTTATTATGAAAGTAACCAGTCACCGGCCAGCGACGGTCGACGAAGGGATCTGGGAAATATTGAAGTTTCCAGTCGGGGTTGAAGAACAGATAGAGAGAGAAAAGAAAATCTGGTGAGAGAGGCAGGAAGAGAGAGAGGAAAAGAGAAAAAAATAAAAAAGGGTTTTTGCTCGTATTTATATGGTGCCAAAACGGCACCGTTTAGAGGGAGCAGGTCAGTGTTGACCCGCACGTCAACTCGGGTCCAGTTGTCTGACCCGCCCTAGGAAGGAGAAAAAGAAGGAAAAAAAAGGAGAAAAAGAAAGAAGAACAGAAAAAAAAAAAAGAAGGAAAAAAGAAACAAAGAAAGAAAGAAACGGAAGAAGAAGAAAAAGTAAGAAGGAAAAAGGAAAAAGAAGAAAAAGGAAAAAGAAGAAATGGAAAAATAAATCAATTCTCTCGGGTAATTCATGCGAGCATTCAAGCCTCTATTTTTCGAAGGTAGGTTTTTTAAATTTCGTTTATATTCATTTTTATTTTTACAAGAAATTTTATTTTTATTTTTTTTCTTTTTCTTTTACTTTTTATTATTATTTATTTTCTTGTTATAAGTAGTTGTTTTTTATTATCATGTTATTACTTTTAGTCTTATTCTATTTCTTTTTATATATTTTAATTTATTTACTGTTTTTTTTTCACTTTTTTGTTAAATGTGTTATTCATCTTTTTTTAAACAAAAAAAAAAATTCAAAAATGACATTTAAGTGCACGTACAATAATTTCACAAATAAAAATATTTTTTAAAATTATTTTCGATAAAAGGAAATTTTCTAAAAACGGATTTTTTCTTGGGATGGTCGGAGTATCAATCGTTCCTCAAAATAGTTCGAGTAAAAATAGTTATGAAACATTATCAAAAGTATCGGAGTGATTCGGGAATTATTTTTACATAGATAATTTCTTTTACCTCGGAGTTAATTATAAAAGATATTTCATTTGTTTTTTAATAAAAATAAAAATGTTTTAAGAGATATGATTCTCCGATGATGGAATTTGAAGGATGTCACAGTAGTGATTTCTAAGATATCTTGAGGTGAGGAAAATCCGCTAAAAGTTACCTAAATTATTGGAGTTTTTAGTGCGGTTTTTCAATACAAAGGTTCACATTTACTTTCTCTGAATAAAATTAAAAAAAAAAAATTCCTTTTACGGATAAATAAATTCGAAAAATTTTGTCGGTTGATAAAAGAGATGAAGGGAATTATTTTTAAATTTCAAAATTAAAATTACTTTTTCAAGATTAAGGATAACACGTGATTAATGGGTACAGTTTTTTAAAAACGGGCATTGTGGGGGTGCTAATCCTTCCCCATGCGTAACCATACTCCCGAACCCAATTTTGTTTTTACAGATAAAAAATTATTCTTTTAATAGATCTTAATTAATTTTAGGATTTATTAAGGGGATAAGTTTTATAAGGTGGCCAAACACACCTAGCCAAAAAGATTGATGGCGACGCCCACTGTTTTTCTTTAAAATCGTCTGGCGGTCGAAAAAGCGTTATGACACCGGTGTCTTGGCTCAAAATTAATTATTATCTCCAACAACATATCTTAAAAAGGCTACTCCATCTATGTTATTTTCTCCCTAGAATAAGTAGAACCATACTAGTAACAGTCCTCAAAGTTCCAGAAGCTACCTACTGATATAAGATTGTGTTATTCTGATAGCATTGAATAGAAATTTGTTTAAATACATGATAAAGATATAAATCTTATAGATACCATTATGCCAGAATATATATATATATTAATTTCAAATGTTCAGAAAAGATATACAAATGTTACAGGTATTAGAATGGTCAACTCTATTGAGAAATGGATAAACAGTTTCTCTAGTATCCAGTTATAGGTCTTTTTACTCGCTAGTGTGTATTTTGATCCAAAAAGAAGCATGAACCAGACTCCCATGGGAGACCTTTCATCAATTGAGACACCGAACTTGTACTTAGGCTCACGTCAAAGCTAGCAAACATAATGCAAATTGAAATGAAATTTGTCATTTTATGAAACTGCTGATAGCTACATATACTTGTTTACTTCAACTGTGACTAGTTGGCGGGTATGCATGGATTATCACAAGCTCAACAAATCCACTAGAAAGGATCACTTTCCTTTTCCATTCATTGATCAGATGCTACAGATTAGTTGGTAAGGAATTTTGTTGTTTCTTGGATGGATATTCGGGATACAAATAAATAGCTATAGCCCCTGAAGATAAAGAAAAGACTACCTTCACATGCCCTTATGGAACTTTTTCTTTTCGGAGAATGTCATTCGGACTTTGTAACTCTCCTGCGACTTTTTAGAGATGTATGATGGCCATATTTTTTGACATGGTGGAGCAATATTTAGAGGTATTTATGGATGCTTTTTCAATTTTTGGAGATTCTTTTGATGATTGTCTACATGACCTAGCTAGAGTGCTTGAAAGATGTGAAGAAACAAACTTGGTGTTAAATTGGAAAAAATGCCACTTCATGGTTCAAGAATGCATTATTTTAGGACATCAAGTTTCTAGTAGGGGAATTGAAGTGGACAAAGCAAAAAATGACACTATTGAAAAGCTTCCACCTCCAATCTCCGTAAAGGGCATTCAAAGTTTTCTTGGTCATGTCGGGCTCTATAGGAGATTCATTAAGGATTTTTCCAAGATCTCTAAGCCATTTTGCAATCTCCTTGAAAAAGGTGTACCTTTCCAATTTGATGATGCATGTCTATCTGCTTTTGTGGAATTGAAAAAGAGATTGGTTTCTGCACCCATAATTATTATCCCGGATTGGACTCTTCCATTCGAGCTCATGTGTGATGCAAGTGACTTTGCAGTTGGTGCAGTCCTAGGCCAACGAAAAGAGAAGACATTCCACTTTATCTACTATGCAAGCAAGACTTTGACTGATACACAATTGAATTGCACCACCACCGAAAAAGAGTTGCTTTCAACTATCAAATACTTGATTGAAAAGAAGGATGCAAAACCACGCTTGATTCGTTGGATACTTTTTTTGCAAGAATTTGATTTAGAGATCCGAGACAGAAAGGGAACATAAAATCAAGTGGCAGATCATCTATCAAGACTGGATAATGGGGCACAAGTTGGCGATACAATTCAAATGAATGAAACTTTTCCTAATGAGCAACTCTTTTAAATTAATCAATAAGAATCACCATGGTATACTGACTATGTGAACTATATTGTGAGTAAAATCTTTCCACCTGTTTTAAGTTCTCAACAAAAGAAGAAGTTCTTGCATGATGTGAAGTACTATTAATGGGATGAACTTTTCTTGTTTAAACAATGCACGGATCAAATTCTTAGAAAGTGTGTGCCCAAGGAAGAAGTTGAAAATATCTTGCAACATTGTCACTCTTCGGATTATGGAAGGCATTTTGGAGGAGAACGAACCTGGCAAAAGTGCTACAATCAGGTTTTTATTGGCCAACTGTCTTTAAAGATGCTCATCAATTTGTTACAAGATGTGATAGATGTCAAAGAGTGGGCAATATCTCAAGGAGAAACGAGATGCCTCTCAACAACATTCTAGAAGTAGAGATTTTTTATGTATGGGGAATTGATTTCATGGGTTCATTTATTTCCTACTACAACAATCTTTACATTCTAGTGGCGGTTGATTATGTATCCAAATGGGTGGAAGCAATAGCCTTGCCAACCAATGATTCCAAGGTGGTACTAAACTTCTTGAAAAAGAATATCTTTACCCGTTTTGGCACTCCAAGAGCAATTATTAGTGATGAGGGGTCTCACTTTTGTGACAAACATTTTGAAGCTCTCCTTGCTAAATACGGGATCAAGCACAAGATTGCCACGGCCTCCCATCCATAAAAAAGTGGTCAAGCCTAAGTCCCCAATAGAGAAATCAAAAGAATCTTGGAGAAGACTGTTAGCCCAACTAGAAAAGATTGGTCCAAGAGATTGGATGATGCATTATGGGCATATAGAACGCCTTATAAAACTCCGATTGGGATGTCTCCATACAAATTGGTTTTCGGGAAAGCATGTCATCTTCCGGTGGAATTAGAGAACAATGCATATTGAGCCATCAAGAAATTGAATTTCGATCTTCATGCAGCAGGAGAGAGGAGCCTATTGCAACTCAATGAGATAAATGAATTCCGTCTTCAAGCCTATGAAAATGCCAAGCTTTATAAAGAAAATACCAATAGATGACATGATATGAAGATCACTGAGTAACACTTTGAGCCAGGCCAATATGTTTTACTCTACAACTCTCGATTAAAGCTATTCCCAGGAAAACTCAAGTCTCGATGGTCTTGACCTTTCAAAGTCACAAAAGTATTTCCTTATGGAGCAATTAAAGTGAATGACGAAAGTGCCAATCTAAAATTCAAAGTGAATGGACAACGGCTCAAGCATTATTGGGGAGGCGATTTTGACCGCCAAAAGTCCTCCATCACCTTAGCCGAACTGGAATGAGATCGAGAAAGTCAAGCCGATGACTATAAATCAAACGCTTCTTGGGAGGCAACCCAAGTTTTTTTTAATCTTTACTCTTTGATTTTTTTTTTATATATTTTTTTATTTGATTTAAATTTTATTTCTAATAAAAAAATTTCTTTTATTTTGCAGGTTTGAAAACATAAAAACAAAAAACAAAAAATACATTTCAGCGCTACGACACCAGGAGTCCAGCGCTGGCTCATACCAAGAAAGGCCGAGACTCAGCGCCGCAGCGCCATAGACTCAGCACTGCAGGGCTGGATCATTCAAAAAGAAAAAAAAATAAAAAGTTTCAAAAGTAAACCCTACAGCGCTGGCTCAACAAAGGAAAAAAAATATAAAAGGTTGAGCCTTGGCGCTGCAGCGCCAGACATCCAGCACTGCAGTGCTGGCTCGACCAGCTTGAAAATAAAAACAAGTCAAGGCCTAGCTCTGCGGGGCCAGAGGGCTAGCGCCGCAGCGTTAGACGGTTCATATTTTTTTTTTCGGGGACTTCAACCTCTCACTTTACAACACCCAACAATAGCCTCTAACACCTAAACCTATTAACATCTTCCCCCAAAATTCCCAAAACCCTAATCCTCTCATCCTCTCCTATTTTCTCTCAAATACCTAACACATCTTTCTCTCACATATATTACCCACTCACCTTCACTTAAAATCTCCTCCTACAAACAATCTTCTCATATCTCAACACTCCCTTTTCAACAAGGATCTTCTTTGTTCATCATCAAAGTACCCATTCTCCAAGTAAGTGTTATTTTTCTTGAGGATTTTACATGCTCTTGAAGAACTTTTGATTGTGATTCCGATTTTCTTGAAGATATTTGGAATTTATGGTTATTAGGTGCTTTTAATAGTAAGAAATTTGTGGATTTTGGTTATATTTATTTTGAAAATTTGTGGAGTTGGGAAATCTTGAATGTGAAAGCTTGTGGATTTAGGTAATTTTAGCTAGTAGAAATTGGGAATTTAAAACAATTGCTTGCTGAAATTTGTGGATATTGGGTGATTTCAGTATTGACAATTTAAGGATTTGGGTGACATTGTTAGTAGAATTTATGAATTTGGGAGAATTACTTGATGCTAATTATGGATTTGGGTTGAGATTGTGTTAAGAAGTCATAGTAGATAGTGGGTAATTGCTTTTAAGTGTGGATTATTCAAGTGGGTATTGTCAATTTCACCACATTGGTTGTGCTTATTTGGCTAAGAATTGAGAAATTATTTAAAATGCCACCCAAAAGAGTAAAAAGAACAAAGGTTGCTACAAATCCATGCTTTGATACTAGCAAATTTGTGTCACTAGCGGCAAGTGTCAGACATACACAATCTCTTCTCCAAAAAAGTCTAATTCCTGAATGAGGTTTGCTATTAATCCAGAAGTTTATCCAGAAATTCAGAATGTCATTGATTCAAGGCACGGGCATCAATTTTGTGCTCAACCCCAATCCGTAGTGATACTGGTTGTGAGAGAATTTTATGCCGACGCATATGAGCAAACTGGGGGGACCGTGTTTGTGCGTGGATGTCAAGTACCATTTGATCGACGAATGATCAACCAATTCTACCAAACACCGGATATTGATGATGATGAGTATGGACAATATCTAGCTGGAGATGTTAATTTGGATAAGGTGACTGTCCCTCTCTGCAAGAACGGCACCGTCTGGAAATACTCAAAAGGGGAACCAATTTCGTTTAAGGCCAACACCATGGATCAGGAAGCAAAGGTGTGGTTGCACTTTGTCGCGACTAAGATGCTTCCAGTCAAACATATCAGTGATGTAACTAAAGATCGAGCAATCTTGCTCTATGCTATTCTCATTGGTAAATCTATCGATATTGGCAAACTTTATTCACTGCCATTCACCATACTGCTCGTCCATCTCGAGAAAGTCTATGGTTCCCATCTCTGATAACTTCCTTATATAGCCAAGCCGGAGTGCGATGGGACCCAAGTGAAGAATTATTGCAACCAAAAGGTCCTCTTGATGAGACATTTCTTGGTAGAGTAATCAGAGGATTGGCAGATTACCCTTCCGAAATTGGAGCCAGCTCATCATCTGCCCCTCCACCCAGGCCTTCTCAACCTCGACCATTGACCATGACGAAACGTGTGGCACGACTTGAAGCTCACAATGCCTATCAAACTGAATGCTTCCAAGCCGTTGAGCAAATGTTCCATTTCTTTGGTCATCATATGGGGGTTGACATGACCCAGTTTCCCACTATGCCACCACCACCAACACAATTTGCTGCATATGATGAGGAAGAAGAAGATTAGAGCTCTCCCGAGTTTTCTTCAATGACAGGTGAGTTTTCTTATTCTTACTCTTTTATTTTTCCAACATTAGGGACAATGTTTAATTCAAGTTTGGGGGGTTTATCTGTTTTCTTATCTTTTTAGTTTGTGTATCTTTTTAGTTTATTATCTATGTTTATGTTTAGGAGGCGTATATATATATAAAAAAAAATTGCTTCAAATATTATGCACTTATTATGATGAGGTCCTTATCCAATGATGAAATTTTAGTTCTTGATTTATCTTGAATCTTGGGAAAAACATATGCATGATTTGAATATATGTTAAATTCTTTTGTTAGTTTCATGTTAGGATGTGATTTTCAATAATTGAGCACTTGATCTCTTACTTAGATTTGCATTGCTTATTTAAAAACGGCTTATGTTGATGTGAATTGCGATTATTTCTAGAAGCCTAGAATTTGTTTTGATTCTCTCTCGAGGCGAAATACTAGACAACACTAAGTTGAGGAATTGAATTAGGCCACCGTTGGATCATTTGAGCCTTTCTAGCCTTCCTATATATATTAATATCCTTAGTCTACCTCTTTGAGCCTAATTGATATATCTTTTTTCTTTGATTGCCACATCTTTTAGCCTAGCCAAATAAGAAGAACCATGACAAACCCTCACTACATAAGCATGTGTATGATATTACAAGAAATAATTATGAGCCATGTCTAATTTGGGTGAAATGGAATAAAAACAAAAGAAAGAAAAGATTATAGTTCTTCGAAAAAGAAGAACCGAAAAGAAAAAAAATGCAATAAAATGGTGAAGAAAAAGAAGATGCATTCAAAGAATGGAGAATGTAACTTGAGGTAAAGACTATGGCTCTTAAAAAAAATGAAAAGTGTCTATGGGTGACTTAAACCGAAATATATCATTTATCATACCTTGACCCTAGCCTTTCATCACAAGCTTAATAAAGACCTACTTGATCCTTGATGAAGTGTTAGTCTACATTAGTGGAGAGAGATGGAAAGCAAACATATGAGAATCTAGCACTAATTCGTATTTTGCATTGGCATAAACTTATTTGAATTGCATGCAATAATTTGCAAAGATATTATTCACACACACACTGAAAATCCATTCAAGCATGAGGCATACGATTGAATTGAATCATAAATTTGAATTATGTTTGTGTTATACTTTGAGTTGTGATTTTGAGATAACTTTTGAGGACAATTAAGGAAATCATTAGTTAAGTGCATTCATCTATAGCTTTATGTTTTGATTCGTTTATTTAGCTTTATTTGTTTTGTTTTGTTTTGCTCAAGGACTAGCAAAATCTTAAGTTTGGGGGTGATAGAGTTATTTTACCATATTTTGTGCTTTTAAATTAGCTAAGCCTTTGTAGTTTAAACTATTAATTAATTGTTTTTAGTAGATTTTTAATTTAGTTTTATTTATTCATTTTATGTTTAATATAGTTATTAATTTAATGTCTTTTGTAGCTTTGTAGAGTCCTAAAGCAAGAAGGAGTGTATCAGCTCAAATATGAAAAGTCCAAGCTGAAAGCAGTTACTTGGCTACAAAATTTTTCTTCTTCAGACTTTTAAGAGCTTTATAAATAGGAACCCTTAAGACTTTAGTTTTTCTGAAGAGGATAGCAGTCACCACAAGTTTACAAAGAGCTAAGAGTGGTTTTGGAGACTAAAAAATAGAAGATCTGACAACCTTTAGTTTTCTCTTTTTTCTTAATCTTCTTTTATTCTCTTGTAATTTTATGATGGTGAAAATCCCTTGTTTATTGTTTTCAATGTTGAGCATGAACTAAATTTCTCTTTCTAGGATTGCAGTGGAACTCAACATGTAGTTTGGATTATTTTACTCTCTAACTTGATTTAATGATATTTGATATTGTTTATTCAATCTTGTACTTAATGCTTTTAATTACTTGATCACCAATTAAATTGATTTGGTGACCTAAATACAACTAGACATAGAGAGTTTAGTGTTAGACATGGATTAAATAACATGTGTTTCAGATTCATTTATTATGATGAATTGAGTTGCATGTAGGATAGAAACATACCTATGTGTCATGTGTAACCAAATTTAGAGTCTAAGCTTAATCAGTTTCTCTTTAATTCAATTATCATAGACATATAGTTAATTGGTTAAGAGAGATATTTTTATAAGATCATCGACAGATACTTATAAATAGATCAGAATTCTAGGTTAACAACTCATTGTCATTAATCAAGTTAAGAGAGTAAAAGAAGTTCATACGAAGTTTTGAGGAAAATTGTAATCCTAGGGTTTTCTCCATTGATTTAAATCCAATTTTAATTTGCTTTCTTTGTTTATTATTTTCTTTAATTTAGTTCTAAATCGCAAACCTTTTGATTAATTATTTGGATAAGATTAAGCTCTTTTAATTTTAGTATTTAACGAAATTAATAACAATTTCTCGTGGGATCGACACTTTATTTTCAATTTATTACTTGTTTTACGATAACGTGCACTTGCGTTATTAAAACCGACAACAGTCATCAAGTAGCGGGTTATCATAATAAAAAGGTTATTCTTTTCAAGAGGGAGGCCCTTAAACTGATATTGGAGGATGTTACTCATTGGGTGAGAGTTATTTAGATAGGTAATAAGCAATTAAGCAGCCTTTACTACAAGAGTTTGCGGTGGAAATCTCAACAAGACTGTTAAATTTGAAGGAAAATAATCAAAGTACTGAGTCAGCTAATATAATAGCAGAGAACAAGCCGTGCAAAGACAGTTGCCATGGGATGAGCACCTCTGAGTCTGACAATCAAACAGTAGGGCATGGTGAAACGGGGAAGCACATGGTTTACCAACACTGTCGGTCATCGTCCGTGTCAGGTCACATTCTTCACCACATGAAATGCTTCATTATATTACATGCCGTTTCATTCTTAATTGTGGATTGTCTTGCTGTCATTCCAGAAGACATGGCTTTTGGGCCTTTCTTCTGGTTGACTAGGCTCCATTTGTTATTTTGTGAAATAATGTATTAGTAATGAGCATCAAAGGCCTATATACAACTGTTCATGATGATACTTATGTTACTATTCTCAGTAAACGTAAATCCTTTTAAAGTCGACAAGACTGATCAGAAGCATATTATGTTCATGAATTTCTTCATCAATATTAGAAATGGACATTATAGGCAAGATTATAATTGTAACCTGGTTTCTTATAATTACAGGATCATGAGCTTAAATAATCTTCTCTTTCAAGAATTTAAAAAGATCCTTCACTGGTGTTTGCTTTAAGTTTTACTACTTTCCATATGATTAATGATATTGAAACAATGGCGGATTTGAAGCTAAGGAAGCTTGTTGTTGAGTAAATCTACCAACAAGTCGTATAATGTAACCACATGAGTTCATGCTGTATTGACATCTGTATAATGTGGATATGAGTAGAATTTCTACTTGGTGTTTTACTTACACATGTTAGGAATTTGTTGATGGAGCTTGCAATGGAAGATCCATCCATTGGCATGTTTGTCTAGTTTATTAAATTCTTACATTTGCAAGATTTAAGAGTTATGGAGCACTGCATAATGAATATTGCCTGAACTTTTCACTTCCTTTGAATTCAAAGGACTAAAAACTGAAAAATACAAAATTGCAGATGGAGAGTAGAAGATTGAAAGAAACAGAACTGCAGACTTTGTTGAATTTTTTTCAGCTGTAGATCAAAAAGATTTATCACTTAAAAAATTAGGTCCAAATTCTTGTGTGTCAAGAGAGGCTAGTTAGTTATATGTCCATCCTTGGTTGCAGCTTGTGCATCCAAATTCTGTTTCAAACAAAGTTGACATGCATAAGAGACTGCTTATGTGCTTGTCTATACAGACTATACTGAAACTAGTTGATATGCTTGCATCCCAACCTTGACAATACAAAGTACATGGTCTTTTCTCATTATTATTGTCCCTTTGGATCCGATGAAACCATTATTAGCTTCTAAAATTCTTTGACCCTAAATTACTAGGGTCAGGATGAATATACATTTCACATTTTCGAAAACGGTACCTTTCCAGGATGTGAACTCTTCGCCATTTCTTAATATTTTGGATTGTATTGTCTATATCATCAAGAGCCAAATTTAATGTCATGCAACAGTATTGTTTTCCATATTGTAGAAAGCGATCTAGACATGAATTTTGCTGTCATTATAATCTGTTCCAGGTTGGAAATTATTCAGACCTTATCTTCAGATTACTTCTGTCAGTACTTATTAGAATGCTGATCCAGTTCCCTGAAATTGTCAAATATATATATGCTTGGTTTTTTTAAACTGTGTTGGCACTTGAGCTATGCTTGTAAATCTGATCATTCAAGCATGTCTATCAATGTGCTTCTGCACCTTTTAGACTCTTGTCATTTGAAACTACTCTTGCAGACTTGAAACTTGAAAGGCTTCCTAGCTAGATCTTGAGATTCATAACAATTTAGAATAGACTTAGACACTTTTAACAGTTTTCATGTTCCCGCTACCTTTGTTACACATTGCATGTAAATTTTGAAATGAATGATTGAATCATTATTTTCAGACAATTATATCGGCAATGATAAAAAAGATGACTCATGATTGATATTGGAGCTTTCTAGTTACTATTTATATGTTTATGCAGGATATTTTACAAGTTTTTTTTTTTTTTTGCAAAAAAGAAGATGAAGAAGAAAATCTAGGTTTATGAGCAAGCTCTTCTGGGCCTTAAAGAGAATGATACGTTGAAGATTATTTTAATATGACTTTTTGATCTCTGCTATGGATGTTTATTTTAATATTTCTTTATTTGAGAAAAAGAGATTAAATCGCTGCTTTTAAGTTATAAAATACACGTATTAATTATTAAGTCATATATATTTGATTTTGGATGCATTTTAAAATTTAATTAGGTAAGTAAGATGATGTACATAACCTACCAAACTGAGAGAAGAGTATTATTTTATTAAATGGATTTTTTTTTTTAAAATTGTTATTCATAAGTGGCAGAGTTTTTTAAACTTTAAGAGTTATTTACAAGTGAGTTAAATAGTTGTTTTCATAATATATTCAATGGAACATGTATTAATTCTCTAAATCCATTTTTGAATTTTAAAAAATTTCATTGTCCATCATTACTACAAATTTTTCTATTTTGGCTTAAATTTTATGGTCATACAAAATAGGGTTTTTTTTTTCCTTTTTATTATAATTGATGTTTTCTTTATTTTTTGTGTTTATATTTTTTGTAAAAAAATGAATAGAAAGTAAAAAAAAAAAAACTAAAAAAAAAAATAACAAAAGATAGTAAAAAACAATTAACAATATCATCTACTATAATAAAATGGAGGCTTAGTTAGTAGTTTATATGCTACATGTAAATGTTAACTACCGAATTTCAAGTATACTCTGGTGCATATATTACCTTATTCAAAGAGTCAAAATCGAACCCCTTATTATCCATAAAAAAAAAAAAATCCAATTAAGTCTATACATGAATTTTTTTTTTTTTTTTGCAACTATTGGATACATCAACCTTCTTTGACATATCATTGGCCCACAACCAAATTCCTTTTCCTGTTAAATTCTTTTTCTTTCTTTCTTTTTTCTTTTAATTTACGTGGTACATATAGCAATACCGTCATAACCCATAACGGAGTAAAGTTGTGTTGATCTCTTTCAAATTCCATGCAAGAAAAGCTTTCCCAAACCTTAATTTCGTTGGAAATCTAAAAAATTGACTCATGGAATGGAGCCAGCAATTAGTTTTTAGCATATACAAAGCCAACACAAAAACATAGTATGGAAAGGAAAAGCGGCATTTGGGCCTAGGAGAAAGGAAAACAGTGTCCACATGTTTCTGATAAAAGGACCTGGAAACTGAGTTGAACTCCCAAAAATTAGTTCCTCTCAACCAAGAAAAAAAAAAAAAAAAAAAAAAAAAAAAAAAAAAAAAAAACAGCCCCTCCTCCTTATCTATGAAAAATGCTTGTACCAATCAAGGCATGCACGTGTTTGGCATTTAAATCAGACCCCACTTCCATTTGGGAAAATGACTTCTTTCTCTCTTCATCTCAATCTCAATCTGAATCTCAGTTTCAATCCCAATCTCAATCTCTATCTGCATCTGCGCTAGGCTGTGCTTGTTGGCCTGTTTAGCATAGGGCATAGCCCCTCCCGCCCCACGTTAAAAAACGACCTACAAATTTAAGTTTCCAAGTTTACATGCATGCACGGCATTTAGCTAATTGTGACACTGACGAAAGCAAGAAGTCAAGCAAATGCCATGAGGATCAGGCCCCCTCTACACTACATCTTTAAATAATTGACTCCTTGAAGTTGATGGATCACTCATCTCTAATTTCCTTGTTTCGAAGCGATGGCTCGTGGCTGCCCTTTATTTGCGCTGTGCTAGATAATCGACTATAATAATTCCTAGCGCACGCCTGATAAATGCTGAGTAATTTCGAACCACTGCATGCATCCCCCCTTGTCTTTTCATTTCGTTTTATTGCCCCATGTTTCTCCTCTTGTCTGAATTGCAAAATTTGCAATTGAAGTTCTATAGTTAGTTTTTAATTAAGTATATAGAATTTTGGATTACACAATAAAAAATACTTTTTCTCGTTTCCATTCTTTAAAATTCGAACTCAAGAAGACCTATAAAATTAAAATACTAACATATTCTAAAAATTGAAATATCCTTTTGGAACATTCTTATTATTTCTTAATTATAGCCAACAATTATCAATTTTAACAACCGAGGTGCAAGAAAATGTTTTGGTTTTCTTTTCTTTTTGCTCGGTTATACCTAATGTCAGAGGCAACAGGTTGAGATGTGAATGAGTGGATTGTATAGTAAGATGTGTTCATGGGTCGAGCCGGGTCAGGTTCGGATTGAGTTTAGGTATAGTATCAATATCATATATACTTATTCAAGTTCAACCAGACTTGAAATATGGCCTCCGCTACAAGAGGACGGACTTTTCCCGACGAAATCCACCGGTGATAATTAAGTCAGTGATACTAATTCGGTCGGTAAAAAAAAAAAAATCATCAGTACTAAAGTTTTACCGACGGAATATTTCGTCGGTATTGTTTTACCACCAACACAATATTTTCGTCGTAAATTTCTTTACCGACATAATATTATGACGAAATATTTCATCGGTAATAGATATACCGACTGATAGATTCCGTCGGTAATATAGTTACCCATGGATGGGTTTGGTCGGCAATAAATTATTACCGACGGATAATTCCGTCGGTAATTATTTTTTTGAAATAAAAAAAATAATATTTAAAAAATATAAATTATTAAAAAAATTAAAAATTTATATAATTATACCATAAAAATAAAATAAAATCCGTAAAAATATAAATAAAATAATATTCAAATGTATCTCTCATATATAAAAAAACATGTTGCCATCACGAGGTACTGCTGTCATCAGCTTCACTATCTACCTCGACATTGCCTCCGGCATCACCTCCGGCAGTACTCAATCCTTCGACAGCACCGAATCCTACAGCCCTCAGTCCAGCACCTGCAGCACTCAATCCTAGTTCAGCAGCCATGCCTCCAACAGCACTGACTCCGGTAGCACTCAGTCCAGCACTAACTCGGCAGCACTCGATCCAACACCCATGCCTAAAGCAGCACTGAGTCCGACAGCACTTGTTTCGATCCCGCCTAATGCAGCTGCTATCTGTGACTGCAGTAAAAGTACGATTATTGTATTCTAGCTCGTCACGATATTCTCAAGTCTCACGATTGATGTCTGGATTTACGAGACATCGAACCTCAATGCCTTATAGTTATCCTCATACGGCTCTACTGTCGGTTGCTACGTAGTACTAGGAACACATGGAGCGTAACTGGCTGCATCTGAACTTTGGTGACTGCCGGGTGGATCGAAAATTTGCCCTCTCTTCGGTCTGCGTAGTCTCAATGCCCCCAATAGCATTAGACTAGGACTGAGGGTCGAAATAGGGATATAAAGACGTATCGTCCCCATATTTTTGCTACAACGAGGCAGTATAGTTTTCCTACAATCACAAATATTTAAATATATAAACAATTAATATGTCACATTGTAATGAACACGTACATAAACACAATTATCTGCTATAATTAATTAATGTAATATATAAAGTATTGATAAAGTTAAATACTTACAGTTACAGCTTTAGACTTGTTGTCTACGTAATAACCGTGACCCTTTGCACGTTTATAGATTTTGTTAAACAGTTCTAGGAAAGTCACGTTGCGCTGCAACTCTTGTGACTACAGATTAAAAGAATTTTTGAAAATTATGTTAAAAATAAATAAATTCACATAGTTTATATGATAAAACTTTTAAACAATAAATTGCAAAACAAAAATAAATCTTACCATCCTTTCACAGATAACTAGAAAAGGAACTAAACCACCAATGTGCTTCGTAATGCTGCCATCTTTCTCCATGTTCCTATTACCCTTGGCCTTTTGGGACCTATTTTTTCAAGCGTCAGTACTCCAGACGCTATCAATCAGTTGATCCCAAATATTGACTGTTATCCAATCACACATGTAACCCTTGCAGTCTTCTATTTGATTCGTTTGAAAGAAGGCCATGGCATTGTCCCTCTCAAAATTCATCATGTCCTTGAATCGATCCTTGCATATGGCCTTCCATAATTTCTAACTAGTGGTGTTTGCTCGGAAGGCCACTGGCATTTTCCCTACAATGAGACATTATGAATTAATATATATTATTAAACATAATTAAATTATAATTTGACTTTTAACCAAATCATACCTCAAATATAGTCCACATAGACAGTTTCACGTCAACAGGTATCTTCAACCAAGTAGGCCACGGTATGTTATAGTGTTGTCTGATGATCGAGGCAATGGTCGATTTTACACAACTCTCCATGAAAGTCCTAAAATCAAGGATACGTGTTAGTGGACAATAATTTATTTTACTCAAATAATAAAATTATCGAAATATTATTAACTTATGTGTTTTGAAGAATTGACAGTCGAAACCTGTCATCCGGATTACTCGGTGTCAGTAATCTTTTCGTCCGACCTCTATCTCGTTTCTTCTGCTTAGTGGCAGTACCGGTAGACGGCGTAGGATGTGATGCAGGTACCTCTGTCTGCTGCCTCGTCCCATCATCCGCGAAATACGTCGGTGCTGTCTCATTAAGTAAAAATTAAGAAATTTCATCCAGCGGTGAGGTAGACGCGTGTAACGCGGAATCTGCCTAAGTCGTCGGAGTAAGTGTCGGCCGTGGCAGTGGAGTGGGAGTCGATGTGGATGGAGCAACTGTGGATGGTGCCACTGTAAAGAGAGGTAATCTGGACGGATCCACTATAGATGGAGGCAGTGCAGATGGATACAGGGGCGATGGAGGTACTGCAGATGGAGTATGTGGCGATGAAGCCGAATAAGGCGACAACTATCTCGGTGGAGGTCGTAAAGAGGGAGAAGACACAGGTGGCAACTCTGGTGTAGCATGCCCCGAGGACAATCCTCTAGATGGTCGAAAAGCATCCCACATAGAACTCCGCTTCTTTTTTACATTAGTTTTACCCCCTCCTCCTCGCATTTTATCTGTAAAATTAAAAATATTAAATTTATTAGTAAATATATATTGCATGCACATATAGAATATATTATTTGACAGATCATGCAATTACAAAAATGATTAAATAATATTAACTTTCTAATCATCATCATTCTCGTCATTCTCATCAGCATCATTGTCATCGCTGTCATCATAATCTACTTCTTCATCATCTTCTTCTTTTTCGAAATCACCATGAACCAAAAGTTGAGGATTGTCAATATCTTCTGAATATGTTACAATGGTGGGAGTAGGCACATCCATTTGTTGATAAACCCCTTCGTTAAATTATTTCTCCTGCACGAGATCCAATGTCAAATCTACTTCTAGCCTTTGTTTTGAACACAGCCCACCAGTCGCGACGTTCTCTTCTATTCAATGGATAAGAATTGTAATACACTTGTTGACATTGATGAGCTAAAACAAAAGATTTATTGCTAGCAAATATTGACCTGTAATATTTCAACAAGCCCATTATGAGGATCTACTCGAATTCCTTTCTCCGTATCAAACCATCGACATTTAAAAAGTACGACCCGATTTCCCACACCAAAATATTCTAACTCCACAATGTCTAACAACATTCCATAAAAGTCATGCGAAGAATCGTTATAACAATCGCCTTTGACACATACACCGTTATTCATGGTTTTTCGATTTTTTCCATAATCTAAAATATGGAACTTGAAACCATTAACGAAATATCCAGAATAACACCAAACCATACGTCCTGGACCATAAGATAACTCAACTATATGATATTTATGTTGACTTGAATCTTGCTGAACCTATAAACGGTGAACGAAAAACAATTTTACATTCAATATCAAATTGTATCAAACATTAGCGGAACATAGAAATTGAAGAATACTTACGTAGTCTTTAAACCATTTTCTAAATCTACCTACAAGGACTTTCTCCAACTCACCATCAGTAATATTCAGTGCATCGATTTTCACTATCTCATCAAACACCCTAAAAATGATTGGATACATAATGAGTTCCCCTAATTTAATTATATAACGTAATGTCACAATTAATATTCGAGAGAACAGTAAATCTCTTACTCAATATAAGGTATGACTTCTTCGCAATTCATTTTATACATATAATTCAGCCGCATCGTACTCATCGTGCTCTAAGTAACGAGCCTTCGTTTTTTCGGACCAAAAGATCTCCCTTTATGTGTGAAAATTGAGAGTCGTCCCATGGGATCGACATCTCCTCCATCATCATTTCGGGGCACCCAAGTAAATATTGTTTCAATATTTGGTTCAAAATATAAGACACAGAATGATGAAATTTCTTCCATTATATAAGCCTCAACTATTGACCCTTCAACACATGCGAGATTTTTAACTTTTCTCTTTAGATGATGTAGAAATCTAAGAATAAAAAATGAATACTAAATTAACAAATGTTCAATTCAATAAAGTAAATAATCAAAAAGATTACGTACATTCTTTATTAATTACCTTTCAAATGGATACATCCAACGATAATGGACAGGTCCACCAACTTTTGCCTCATAAGGTAGGTGAATAGGCAAATGTTCCATTGAATCAAAAAAGGCTGGAGGAAATATTTTTTCCAACTTGCAAATGATCTCAACAATATTGGCTTCCAAGAACTCCATCTGGTCCACATGAATTTCTGTAAAGCATAAGTCTCTGAAAAAATGAGATAACTCAGTAATTGCATAGCAGATTGTGTTAAGTACCAAATCTCGAAACGCATTTGGAAGTAACCGCTGCATAAAAATATGACAGTCATGGCTTTTCATGCCACAAAACCTCCCATCAACCATATTTGCACAACGGCCAATATTCGAGACAAATCCATCGGGAAGTCGTAATTCTTTTACCCAAGTACAAACTCTTTTTTTATCTTCCCTGTTTAATTGCTTTCCACCAATTCTAATTCCAACCATCTTCAAAGCAACGGTAAATCCATTCTAGCCTTTATATTGTCTTTTACTTTGCCATTCACATCCATCATTGTGTTGAACGCGTTATCAAACATGTTTTTCTCAATATGCATCACATCCAAATTATGCCGAATGAGATCGGTATGCCAATAAGGTAACTCCCAAAAAATACTCTTTTTGGTCCAATTGTGACATTCTCTGAATCCAATCAACTTCTGTTCACATAATTTACTCCCAAATGTGATATTCGGAATGCTATCTATCCTTTTTCAGAATTGCCTCACCAGATAATCGCTCAATTGGAGAATCATGCTCAACTCTTTGACAAAATTTATCTCTTTGTCTTCTAAAAGGATTATTTAAAGGCAAGAACTGCCGATGACAATTGAAAAAACATGATTTCCTGCCATAATGCAATCTGAATGACTTAACTTCTTCCATACAATAAGGACAAGCCAATCGACCGTGTGTGCTCCATCCTGATAACATGTCGTAAGCAGGGAAGTCATTAGTCATCCATAATAATACAGCTCTTAATATAAAATTTTATTTCTTATACCCATCATAACTCGGAACACCAAGATTCCACAATAATTTCAACTCATCTATCAATGGTGTGAGAAAAACATCAATATTCTGTGATGGACTATTCCGACCCGGAATTATCATATTAAGAAGCAAATATGGTTGCTTCATACACATCCATGGTGGTAAATTATATACACAAAGCATTATCGGCCAACAAGAGTACGGTTTCGCTCCATGAGTAAACGGACAAAACCCATCTACACAAAAACTCAATCTGACATTTCGAGATACCACTGCAAAAAACGGATGCGTACAATTGAAGTCTTGCCATGCTTCACCATCAACAGGGTGTCTCAACAATCCATCATCCCTTCGGTTATGCGCATGCCTTGTCATATTCTCAGATGTAACTGTTGACATATATAATCTTTGAAGTCTTGGGATCAATGGCAAATAACGAAGAATCTTATAAGAAATTATCTTCGACTTTCTAACACTTGATTTGCTTGATTTATAACGAGGATGACCACATACGGAATAAAATTCTAAGTGAATCGAGTCGTTATAAAACAACATGCAATTGTTGTTGCATGCATGTATCTTCTGATAGTGAAGTCTAAATTTGGCCATCTTTTTCTTCATTCGGTAAAAATTATCAGGTAAATTATTACTTTCTGGCAACATCCCTTTTATCATAATCATCAAACGATTGAAACACGATTCACTCATGTTAAACTCAGACTTCACATTTAACAGTTGTGACACAACAGATAAAGTTGTTTGTTTTGTACATCCTGACCACAAAGGTTCATCTGCTTGGTTTAACAACGAATAAAAGTTTCTTGAACTTAAATTCGGTTGACCATCTTGAACCATTGTCTCATCATTGTAATTACCACCTAAATTCATATTCGGGTTTAGAGCATCCATAACCATTCTAGCATAAGGATTATCTCTTTTAACGTCACTTCTCGTCTTGACTTCATCATTATGCATCCTTGATGACTGACCTTGATGACTTTCACCATGTACATCCCAAATATATTAATTCTCTTTAAAACCTCTATAATACAAGTGTTTACGCACATCATCAATTTCTGCAAATCGATTATTCTAACACTTCACACAAGGGCATTTAATTCTATTATCCTTTACTTACTCACTGAGCATATGCAAAATATAAGAATTCTTCAACTCCATTCAAATACTCATTACTAATATATTGAGATCATCCAACCGCCTATACATCCAAGATTTATCGTGCTCCATTCTCTAAGCCTAAGTAAACTATCAACAATACAATAATACAAGAATCAAAATAACACAATAAAATAACCATCACAACCACACAGTACACACAAAACAATGACAAAGAACAATAAATTAATTTTATTTAATATATGTAAGAATAATAAATTAATATTTGTAAATATTAAAATAATGTTTACTAATAAACTATTTTTTTATTTAATCTAAATTTTATGTTTATTACTATATATTATAAATAAAGTTTTATTTATTCTCCTACACAGTTAACAATTTTCTTACACAATTAATTTAAAAATATTAATAATTTCCACTTGCCCAAAATACTCTTCTTTTAATATTAAAATTTTATATATTTTTTAATTTAATACTTTTAAATTATAATTACAAATAAACTATTATTGTTATTCAATTTAATCTTTTATGTTTATTAGTATATATTATAAATGAAGTTTTATTTATTAAAACACATTAACAATTTTACTACACAATTAATAATTTTTCTACACAATTAATTTAAAAATATTAATAATTTCCACTTGCCTAAAATACTCTTTTTTTTTACTATTACAATTTTATATATTTTTTAATATTATCTTTTTAAATTATAATTACAAATAAAATATTATTATTTAATTTAAATTTTTATGTTTATTATCTTATATTATAAATAAAGTTTTATTTATTTTCCTACACAATTAACAATTTTTTTACACAATTAATTTAAAAATATTAATAATTTTCACTTGCCTAAAATACTCTTTTTTTACTATTACAATTTTATATATTTTTTAATATTATCTTTTTAAATTATAATTACAGATAAAATATTATTATTTAATTTAAATTTTTATATTTATTAGTAAATTATAAATAAAGTTTTATTTACTATAACACATTAACAATTTTCCCACATAATTAAACAAATATATTAAATTTTCAACAATATATTTCCAACAAATAAACAACATATTAAACCCTAAACAATTATATTTTTAACACATATTAAATTTTCAACAATATACACATTAACAATATATTATGTTAACAATAT
Organism: Fremontodendron californicum; assembly: GCA_030761205.1. Taxonomy (NCBI): domain Eukaryota; kingdom Viridiplantae; phylum Streptophyta; class Magnoliopsida; order Malvales; family Malvaceae; genus Fremontodendron; species Fremontodendron californicum. Next base: position 8,067,667 of record JAULJL010000006.1, read on the forward strand.
ACAAATAATTTTCAAAAGTATACACATTAATAATATACAAAAACTTTTCAACAATATACACATTAACAATTTCATCAGAAAATTTGTTATAAAACAACATTAAAAATCAAATAACAATCTTCAAATCATAGAGAAAAGACAACTCATACCCAAGCACGGTGGTCGAACACCTTAGCTAGTGGCGCACGTAGGCAGCGACGACGATGGCTCGCGGGGGACGGTCGGACTGAATACCCTAAACTCAAAAAATGAAACGAACAATTTCATAAGAAAATTTGTTATGAAACAACATAAAAAAATCAAATAACAATCTTCAAATCAGAGAGAAAAAACAACTCATACCCAAGCGCGGTGGTCGAACGTCTTAGATGGTGGCGCTAAGAGGCAGCGACAACTGTGGCTCGCGGAGCATGGTGGGACTGAAAACCTTAACTCAAAAAATGAAAAGAACAATATCATCAGACTATAAAAAATCAAATAAAAAAATTAAAAGAAGAGAGAAGAGAGAACTCAGAAACAGACGCGGTGGTCGGACGACAATGACTGTAGCAGCGATGGTGGTGGCTCGCGGGGAACGATCGGACGGCGATGGCGCCGAGGTCGGACGGCAGGGGACGTCGGACAGACCAAAAAACAAAAGAGAGAAAAAGAATCGGAGAGAAAATGGGAAGAAGAAGTCTCGAGCATTTAGTTATGCCCAAGACTTTCACCGAAAGAATAGGTTTATTACCGACGAAAATTTCGTCGGTAATACTTTTGGCGAGATTTCAAATTTTATCTGTCGATAATAACGTATTACCGACGGAATTTCGGTCGGTATTAGTATATTCCGCCGGTGATAGATCATCGACGTAATAAACTTTCACCGACGGAACATAAGTATTACCGACGAAAATTTCGTAGGTAATAGTTTTGGCGGGATTTCAAATTACATCCGTCGGTAATAACGTATTACTGACGGATTTTCGGTCAGTATTAGGATTTTCCGTCGGTGATCTTTCACCGACGGAATAAACTTTCACCAACAGAATTTAAGTATTAGCGACGAAAATTCCGTCGGTAATACTTTCTGACCGTTCACTTTAAAACCCTTAATTAATTTTTTAATAAATTTGCATTTATTACTTATAAAAAATAGTGGAAAACTATTACCGATGGAATATCCGTCGGTAATAAGCCAATTTCGTCGATAAATAAAGTGAACGGTCAAAAAGTATTACCGATGGAATTGGTTTATTATCGACGGATATTCCGTCGGTAATAGTTTTTTGACCGTTCAGTTTTATTATTATTATTTTTTATTTATTAATAATTTCAAAAACCGTGTATTATTTTCACGACGAAATTTTCGTCGATAATACTGGTAATTCCTTCGGTGAAAATTTGGCGAGAATCTAGGTCGTTCGTGCCAAACTTTTATCGACGAAAATTATCGATGAAATTAATTTGTCGCTAATATTTCGTCAGTAGTATTCTTTCTCCGACGAAAATGCTGAAAATTTTCGTCGGTAATAGGCAAATACATTACCGACGGAATTTCGTTGGTAATAATCAAAATTCGGTCAGTGAAGAATTGTTTTACCAAAGGAAAGATTTCGTTGGTGATGTTTCCATCGGTAAATCGACGTCCTCTTGTAGTGCTCAAACTCTGTCCAAGCCCATTCATATTTGTAAATGGATAGTCCAAACCTGTTTAGACTCGCCCATATTTTTTCTAAAAAGAATTAAACAAATATTTTTTTTATTATTTAGTTTTTAGTAATTTTATCTATTTCTTTCTTTTATTAAGTTCTAAAACATAGGTAATTTAGCAAATTTTTAAATATTTACACTATAATATTATATTTTTATTTTTTATATGATATAAATTACATAATATATAAACTATAAAAAATAATATATTATATAAATGAAAAACGGGTCGGGTCGAGCTCGAAATTTGATTGTTGGAGCCAAGGCCCGGCCTATTTTTTAAATGGACCTCAAATTTTTTTTTTCCTAAACTCATATTTCAAGCCTAATATTTTTATCTAAATTTTTTAAAATATAAACGAACTTTCGAATTTGAACGAATAACCTAATCTTTTAATAGATCTAATTATAAGGCAAAGCAACATAGTTCAAATTATGGTCAGTTAGGTTAGGTCATAGGTGAATGAATGGAAACATTTATGGTGAGTGATGACTTGATTTATATCTAGTACGGGGTGGCAACATGATTCATGACATGTCGGCAAGTGAATAACGATCAGGGTGGTGGGAGAAAAGTATTTAAGAGTTTGAAACTTATTAAGCCTTCAAAAGACTACTTTTGATAGTTATATGATGCCAACGGTAGCTGGGCTAACTATATAGCTACAACTTTGAATGGAACAGCCATGGTTGGCTCTTTATTTAAACCTTATAATATAAAAAAATAATTAAAAATATAATATAAACATGATACAATATATAAATATAATACGAACACGACACGAGTATATAAATATTTCAAAATTTATATAATACGAATTATTAAGATATTATAGTTTATATAAATATAAAATATTTTAAACACAATTATAATATAATAAAATATACGAATACGATATAAATATACAAATTATTAGATCTCCATAATAACCAACCTGGCTTTTTTGAGGATTAAAAGATAAAAGAAAAAACAACCAACCTGGCATTTTTGAAGATTAGACCACAGTTTGATCCTTAGCAAGCAAAGTTTCTAATTTCACTCATCCTCAGAATCTTTTTCAGGATTTACTCAGTTTGATCGATCGGTGACCTTTTTGACTGAACAACTGGTTGATTGATTGAATTGATTGATTGGGTGACTGTTACATTTGCAAAGTTAATTTTCACTATTTCTACTTGACAAAATGGACTTTTATTTTTTTTATTTGGTTTCTCATTTAATATGTGAAATACGTGGGCTCTTATACATGTCTATTCAAAAATTGAATAAGGACATAGCTTATTGTTAATTATATTTAATATCATCCAAGTATTAAAATTTAATATAAAATTAGGTGCATGAGATCTATCATCAAGAGTTATCAAATGATTTTAAGAAAAAATTAACACATTTTCAAGTCAAGTTAAACCTATAGATTAATCAAAACAAATGATTATCACAATTAGTAAGTACAATAGTTATTTTTGTGCACCCTATGTTGTAAAATATAAAATGTATGAGGTAAAATTTAAAATTCAAAGATCATTATATTATGTGCATTCTTTTTTTCTTTTTTTTTTTTTGAATATTTATTGATTTAGATATTAGAGTACATTTCAAAATTTAAACTTCAATATCCCTTTAATTATTTGTTCCTTCTGAGCAAATTTTACCCATAACATCCCCTACTTTTCTCCCATGTGAACTTCCCTACCTTAAAAGACACCAACACTTTATATCAATTGATGCTTAATTTTCACCCTTTCAAGACTACTTTTTTAGGTCAAAGTATTTAAAAAAATCTCTATATTATATCATCTAATGTAAATTAGTTTTTTTATTATAAAATTAGATAATTTAGTCTCTATACTTTTAAAATTAAAGCAAAAAGGTAAAATTACTGACTAATGTAACAGAAACTGTTAAAAAAGCTAACATGATATTTAACCTTGTGCTTATTTGATGACGTGGATGTTAAATACTAACGTGACATCAATAAAATATATTATTTTAAGCTGACGTGGATAAAATAACAAACTAAGTTAGTAAAAATGTTACATCAAACTATTTTTTTCAACTTAATTTGTTATGTTGTCCACGTTAGTTTAAAATAATATTTTTTATTGGTACCACATCATCAAATAAACACAAGATTAAATGTCACGTCAGCTTTTTTAATAGTTTTCGTTAAACTAGTTAGTGATTTTACTTTTTTGCTTCAATTTTAAAAGTACAGGGTCTAAATTACTCAGTTTTATAGTAGATGTACTAATTTATATTAGATGATATAGTACAAAGACTTTTCAAATACTTTGAACATTTTTTTATTAACATTTTTTATCAAAAAAAAAAAAAAAACGATTGTGTACCGTTATGCCATGGATGGAGCTACTTTTGACTGCTTAATTAAAATAGAATTTGTTGCAATTTGCAAAGAATTCAGTCAAATTTTGAGAAGTGATGATATAGTCGGAATAAAATATTTTGGAGGACATCAAACAAATCTTAACCACATATAATGATATACTGGATAAAATAGTGTAGATGGTATTTTTGATCGGTTGAGGAAACGTTGCAAATCAGTAAAACAAGAAATCGTAGAGAGATGGCGGAGAGGAAGATTGGAGCAGACCCTGGAGAACAAGTGCGGTGGCAGGTGGTGGTGATGAAGGCTGTAGATGGCTGAGGATGGTGGAAAGTATGGTGGTTGTAGAAATTGCAGAGAAAATGTTGCAGAGAATTCTTAACGTCAGAAAGTTTGTCAAATGGCCAAAAGATCCTAAATGAAGCATTTGAGCTTCTATTTATAGCCTCTTCAAAGAGGTTATCAGGAGAAATTATTAACAGAGTGGGAAGTTATTTTATATAAACTTCCTCTCAATCATGGGTGGTGGAGAGGTTATATATGATAGTGAGAGAAATGCCAGTTATGGGAGGTTACATTAAGAGAAGTGTTTCAGTCACATGTAGTGAATGAAGGCTACTGACAGCACGCTTGAGAATGCACTGTCTGTTCAGCGGGATAGGGAAGCACTTGTGTTCCAGGGAAAGGTTAAGAAGCGAACTTCTTAACAATCTCCATATCTGAGCCTCCAATCCATGCTCTCCAAGACATCCCAAGAGTGGAGCAAACTCAAGAATCCTGTCAACCTTCCCGGGTTAGCTCCACAGTCTTCATGTAGTTGTGTATTACTGCAGGAAGTCCTGCTACCAAGAAGCGACGTGCCAAGCGACGTGCCAAGAGACGTGCCAAGAGACGTGCCAAGCGACGTGCCAAGAAACGTGCCAAGTGACGTGCCAAGCGACGTGCCAAGAGCGCTGCTGACAGGGAGACTATTACTAAAGCCCGCTGCATATAAGATTTGTTCCTGCATAAAATGTTATTGACCAAAAACGAGTGTCTAAAATAGAATATCTTCAGTCAATTGCTCTTTGCTGTAGTGGTCTTTCAAATTGAGATATTAAAACAAAATTTGAAGACTCAATTAAATTATATTAACCTGTGTCTCAACTCTTAAAAAAAGGGCCAAAAATATATCAAAAATGAAGAATATTTCGAAGGAATTCTCTTTAATTTCCTCTTATCACTACCGCCAATTAAGAATTTGAAATCCATATCTATTATTATTACTACTTTTAATTGTAATAGTTTTGGGTTAAGTGGGTTTAGAGCAGATCTGTTCAAAATTGGGTTATCTATCCAAATTCGAAGGTCTGTCAGATATTTAAAAAGATTTGAATAAAAATATTAGACCCGAAAAATGGGTTTGGACAAAAAAATGAGGTATGTTTAAAAAATGGACCGGACCTTAACTCCAATAGTCAAAACTCGAGCTCGGCCCGACCCGTTTTTCATTTATATAATATATTATATATAATGTAATTTATATCATATAAAAATAAATATATATGATATTATAGTTTAATAAAAATATATATGTTAAGTTATCCATATTTTAGAATCTAATAAAAGAAAAAATAGATAAAATTACTAAAACTTAAACAAAAAATAACATATTTGTTAAAAAAATAAAATAATATGGCGGACAAGTTTGAACTATCCATTTGCAAATATGGACGGGTTAGCAGAATTTGAGACTCATAATTCGGGTCGGGCCAGTCTTGGACAAATATATGTGATGTTGATACCATATTACCATACTTAACTCGGCCCTGCCCATGAACACCTCTAGTTTAGGGGTGTTATGGATTGGATTGGATTAAGTTCAAATAGTAAAAAATTTGTTCGCTCAAGTTAAATTTGGGCTTGACCCGAAAACCGTTTGACTATTTAAAATATATTAAAATATTTTCTACATTAATATTTATATATTTTATAATTAAATTTAATCAAAAAAATATTTTTTTCATAATCTATTCGTAAATTAGGATTTTAAAATGATACCTAAAACAAATTTCATGTCAATTGAATTTGAGATTTTCTTTTAGATCTTATATTTGAAAAAAAAATCCTTTTTTAACCTGTTGTTCTGGTTAGGTTGGATCGACACTACATCAAATTTGACATATAACAGCATTTGTAAAGCGTTATGAAAACTAAAAAAATTGCTGTTGTAAGATAAAACAACATTTTTTCATGTGTTGTATATGTGGCTGCAGCCTTATGTCTTTAGTAGCATTTTTACATACGTATAATAACACTTATCAAAATGCTGCTATTTCTACTTTATAACAGTTTTTCAAGCCCTTCTGCATTCATTTTTCAATTGCTGCAAAAGATCTCAATGATAGCAATTATAAGTGCTAGCAAAAGCATTTTTTCATATGATAACATATATAACAGCACATATCAAATGCTTTTAAAAATTTTTAAAATGCTGTAATTATTGGTCATTATAATATATAACAGCAATATATAAAATGCTATCAAAGTGTTGTCTTTGCTATTTTTAATAACATTTGAGAAATGCTATAAAAAATGCTATCTAAAATTAATTTTGGCTTAGTGCGATCATCCATGGATAGTTATTATTTATTTTTTTTTTATGAAAAAAGTTATAATGTTATTAATAACTACATATTACAATTAATTCAAGTTTGATCAAAGAGTTTATTCCATTTTAAGATAGTAAAAATATCAAGTTCAAATCCATTTCCTCTCAAAAAAAAATTCATGTGCAAAACAAATTGCGAAAGGATTTAAAACAATTTGTATGTCATTACCATCTGAGTTGATATAAATATAAATATATATATATATAAAAGAAAAAAATCAAATATAAAATTAATTAATTTTACATACTTTTATAATTTTTTATTTTTATTATAAATAAATACATGCATCTTCCATTCACATTTCACACATGGGTGCATAGTGCATACACACACGTGGTGGTGATGGATGTTGTGGCGTAGTATAAATAAACGTCCATCCTTAACCTTTGATGACCCATCTCCCTTCTCATCTCCACTTCTATCTAATTTTTCTCTCTATAGCAGTTGCTATCTCTTTCTCTTTCTGTTTTTGAATGTATGTTAGAGCTAGCCCTTGCATGCGTTTGAGAATCATGAGATCATCAAAGCGTAATTCTCCCCGCGGCAGAAGAAAGGTTTTGCTCATGAGAGGAAGGAAGATCCCAAGGCAGAGTCTCTCTTTAGCTAATCACCGTGCTGCTGATGAGTCTGTAAGAACATCCACAGGAAGGAAGCTTCAGCAGCTCCAAAGGATGCTTCCGGCTGCTGGCAGTCCTGAGATTAACATGGAAACCTTGTTTCAAAAGACTGCTGACTATATCTTTCTTCTTGAAGCCAAACTGAGTTTGCTCCAGAACTTATCTACTCTCTATGGAGTCTAGCAGCAGCCAATATTGAGTTTCGCAAATCAATGTTTTTAGTTGATGTGTTGTAAGAATATCTATTAATGTTTATGCGTCTATTCTTAGTAAAAAATAAAGCTTCCAAATAAGCATTTCGTCACTGTAGAAATTCATTTGTGCTTTATGGATATTAATTGGATTCAAAAAATTACTTATACAAAATAAATAATAAAAAAAAAAGTGTAAAAAGAACTTAATATATGTATCCTCAGGGATGCCAAATTCCAAATCAGTCTGATTGTTGTACCATATTTAACAATAGAAGAAAGCTAATTAATCACGGTAGGTTGGAGGCATTAGATTCTCGGCCTGCACGGACAAAATGGAATTCAAACACACACACATGGATATGCATCCCAAAGTCAAGCTTCTTACAACCCTAAATTCAAGCTTTGGCAAATAAAATTGTTATGCTGTGGCGGTAGCATTAATTAAAGACTAATCTAAAGCTTATCTCAGTTTATTTATATAATTACTTTTAAGAATGACATCTAACAGATTAATTTTGGTGGGTTTGAATTCTAGCCTATATAACTTTTTTCATATTCTCAAATTGCGATCTCTTTTGTATAAAAAAAAAAAAAATTAACACATTATCTACTCCATGATTACAATTTGTGTTCATTTCGGTTATTGGCTTAACTTATAAAATGAAAATTAACTCTTTCTTGTATATATTTTTACCGTTGATCATCTCACTTACATGGTAAGATTCGAATTCAATTTTTTTACCTGTTTTAACAAAGAAAATATCATCACATGATTAATTTCAAACAAATATAAATGATATATATATGTATGTGTGTGCACGCGCATGCATATGATTACCAAATCGATCACTCCAATCAATGATCTATTATAATTATGGATCTGATTAATCGGTGTCTATAGATATTGATTAAAAATTATTTAATTATTATTTTTAAAAAGTTTTTTTTTATACATTTAATGCATTACTTTTATTGAATTATAAAAAGTAATTCTTTAATTGTATGATTCTTTCCTTAAATATCACTTTAATCACTATCACTAAACACTGGTTAATATTTTTCCATATTTATTTATTTATCATGTACTATTTTCATATAATTAAGTATTAGAAAAATTTTATAGACGAAATCTATACTATTAATAAAAGGGCTGACTGAGTTTGGTGTCACTGAGTTAAGTGAAACCAACTCATTTGTACAAATTACAAAAAAAAAAAAAAAAAAAAAAAAAAAATCAACCTAAATCATAATACCAAATAATAATATAGAAGCAGTTTGGTTTTTTAACTTTTATATAATATATTTTAAAAAAATGAAGTACTTATTTTAAAATAATAATAAAAAAAAAAACCTACCTACTTAAAAATCATTATAAAACTACGAACATCTTAAAAACTACCATAAGTAACTTCTTATTTTCTTTCAAATATTTTATTTTTCACATAATTTTGTTTTAAACCCATAACGTTAGTGTACATAATTCTAGTATATATATATATATATATTGATTATTGAGACAATTAAAAGATATCGTAAAATAGCAAAATATAACAAATTGTATATATTGCTAATTGAGCTAGCCGCAAAAATGAGTTAATTTTCCATTGTTTCATTTTATTCAAAAGCATGCATATGGATCGACTTCAAGTGGCTGCTAGATATTTGTATGATTTCAAGATAGATATCATCACAGCTAAAGTTCTTATCAACCAAATTCCAAATACATATATATGATGCACATGCAAACGTTAAACTAGTTTTAATTAAACAATCGCAAGCTTTTTCCTTTCAGTACATGTAATCAGTAATTGCATAAACTTATAGAAACTGTACGTATTGTTGTTGATCAGTTGATGTGATCACTAAATAACATATTATGTATGTCTAATCAAATGGTATCAATGGATTCACAAAATAACATGTTAGGTAGACAACAGTGCTTTCCAAAATAAACTTTACCTAATTAACTTAGATAAAGTTTTTTAGGTAAAGTTTGTAAAACGTTTTATTAAAAATAATCATATAAAAATTTATCTTGAAAATCAAAATTTATAAAGTGATAGGTTTCAATGATAAAATCAATAATTATTAAAAATATCATTTATAATCAACATTTAATCAATACTTATTCAATGATCATTGAATATGTTATCAATTTTTTTTAATAAAAATACTTATTTAAAATATCAAATTTTATTAATTTTTATAAAATTTTATACACTTAATTTATATAACAAAACCTTTCAATCCAACTAATCACTCTATATTGAAATTCAATATATTCCTTTCCGTACCATCATGATAAAAATTTCATTTGACTGGTTTGTTTGTGATGTAAAAAAAATCTTTAATGTTACGTTTGGAAATATGAATTTGAATTTTTGAATTTCATTTGTTATATAAATTGTGAGAATGAAATGTATACATTATGTATATATTAGTTAAGATTCAATGTGATGATATATTTGAAAGGTATATAAATATGAATTTCAAATTCACAAATAACTATAAGTATTTTCAATTCACCACTAAATAGGTAAAAAACAAATCAATAGATTAAAAAAATAATCATCAATATTATATTTACATGTGATTTATTACACAATTTACACTATTTTTGAAATTCAAATTCATTTTTTGAAATTCAAATTTTCAAAAGCAATCTTAAAAAAATATTAATTAGTGTCATTAGATATTAGTTAAGATAATATGTATTAAAAAATTATTTAATATAATATATTTTTAAAATTCAATAAAAATAATATATTAAATATAAAAAAATTTAAAACGATAACTAAATAATACTTCTAAACGGCTTTTTTACTACAATATAGCAAAAAAAAAAAATTCCCCAAATTACCGTTGGTTTCGGATTAATTCCCAAAATATGGTTTTTTTTTTTCAAGCTGGGAAATCGCCATCCCCCATAGCGATTTCCCAGCGTTAAAATTTAAAAATTTGTAAAAAATACCAAGGGAAATCGCCACTCCCCATGGCGATTTCCCTTGATATTTTTAGCCAAATTTGCTAAAAACATGAAGGGAAATCGCCATGGGGGGTGGCGATTTCCCTTCATGTATATATATTTTTTTCAATTCTTAAGAAAATTTAAAAAACATGACTCAATAGTGAATTTATTATGAAATGGTATAATGAATAAAGGTTATTTGAAAAAGAGAAATGAATAATTAGAAATTATTATAAAGGATATTATAAAGACAAAATTACCCTTAATGAAAAAACTTATTTTTTTTCTTTCATTAAGGAAATATTATTTTTTAAAAATTTTAATTGAAAATAAATTTAAAAAATAAAATATTTAAATAAAAAAAAGTAAATAAAAAATTTAAATTTTTTTAAAATTAAAAAGTTTTTATTTTCAGAATATTTATTTTTTAATTAAAAATTAAATTAAAAAATAAAAGAAAAAGGGAAGAGAAAAGAAGGTTTTTTTTATCAAGGATAATTTTGTCTTTACAATATCCTTTATAGAGGTGCTCATGGGCCGGGCCGCGGCCCGTATTTTTTTTCTATTCTGCCCAGGCCCGGGCCTAGGTCGCCCAGGCCCGCCCGTTTAAGCCCGAATCACTGTTCATTGGAATAAAAAATATATATTTTTTTATTTTTTTAATTAAAATTAAATAAAATAATATTATTATAATAAAAATCACTGTTCCGGGCCGGGCCGGCCCGGAACATAAATTATCCTGCCCAGGCCCGGCCCAATACGGGCCGGGCCTGCCGGGCTGCCCGGCCCGTGAGCAGGTCTAATCCTTTATAATAATTTCTAATTATTCATTTCTCTTTTTCAAATAACTTTTATTCATTATACTATTTCACAATAAATTCACTATTGAGTCATGTTTTTTAAATTTTCCTAAGAATTGAAAAAAAAAAATATACATGAAGGGAAATCGCCAACCCCGTGGCGATTTCCCTTCATGTTTTTAGCAAATTTGGCTAAAATTATCAAGGGAAATCGCCATGGGGGGTGGCGAAAAAAAAAGATCCGTATTTTGGGAAATAATCAAAAAGCAACGATAATTTGGTAATTTTTTTTTTTTTTGACTATATTATAATAAAAAACCCTTCTAAACACCAATTAAGCAGATTCTAACTTAAAATAGCCCAGATGACAGCTCAAAAGGTGAAGCATATATACAATCTTGAAGTCAACAACTACCTAATATAGGGTGTGGTAGGGCTATATGCAAAGGCATTATTTTGCATAATTTTGCCGAATCCATACAAGCTTGCCTCTCCAATCATTCAGTAGATGCATCGAAATTTGGAGTACTGAAGAGATCGGTAATGAACGTAAAGTGAATTTTGGTCTTTCCGGCCTTCAAAGTCAAAGAACACATTTTATGGGTTATCAAGCACAAATTATTGAAAGTTGGAAATTCTTTCCAATATATATTTCTTAAAAAAAATTAAAAAAATAAAATAAAATAATTGAAACCATCAATCGAAAGCCAAATGGTGATGTGGGATTGGACCTCATTTGCGATTTTGTGTTTTCCAATCGGTCACCAGAAAATGCAGGTAAGACATGACATCCTTAGGTTTTTGATAATTAAGCACTTAATTCAGACAAATAGACAACAGATAACATGATGAGGAACCCATTATTATAAGATTAACGTCGGTGTTTAGAGCAGGAAAATAGACTTAAAGTCTATAGAATGGCACCAACAGCAAGTTCTATCAACACCTCACTCCTGTTTTCTTTTAATACAAGGATTTTGTTAACAAATGCTCTAAAAATATTTTTTAAGATTACTAGATATAGTAATATTTTTATTCAATGTATTAAAAATAATAAATAAAGTTGTCAGTTATTGCATTTAATATAATATTATTACTATAAATAATATATTAATAAATTTTAAAAAATGCTTTAAAGGCACTCGTTAACAAAATCCAAAAGACAATATCAACTCCACTTAATTAACTTTAACAACTCATTAATTACCAAACTAAGTTGTCACGTAGCTGAACACTATCTCCACTGTTATAACTTAAAATTTTAAGTTCCCTTTGATTGGTGTATTTATTTTCTTAATTTTTAAATTTTTTTATTAAAAACTAAAAAATAAACGATAAAATACCAACCAAACATAATCTTAAAGTTGACGTAAAAAAAGTTAGATTTTAAGTTCAAATTTTAAAGAAAAAAATAAAATTTACGGGATAAATATATTTATCCCAAATCCAAAATTTAGTTCAATTGATTATTTCTCAAAATTCAAACTGCGGCCTCTTTTATAAAAAATAAAAAAAAAATTATATTTTATTATTTCAATAAAATATATTATTCTCTTTATTTCAAATTAAATATCTATTTTTGACTTAACACGACGATTAAGATAAATGCTTTAGCTTTAGTGTTTTTATTTTAAAAAATATATGTATATTAAAAATTAATATGAAACATTAAAAAAAAAAGTAGTAGGCTTTAAAAATAAGTGAACACAAATTTGAACTGATGCAAATGGTCAAGTTTGGACTTAGCTTCCTAAGTGTAGGCCCAATTATAGATCGTCCATCAACACCTCTAAAATAAATTAAACAAAAAGTATTTATTTTTTAATTAAATTAGTATTTGTTATCATGCGTCTTATATGTACATATTAGTTTTTTTATTTATTTTAAATAACAATCATATATCGAATATAGAGTATAGAGTATTAAAAATGAATAAAATATACAATAACATAGTAACATACATCTCATGTGCAAAATATAACGGCCAGATATATTAACCTAAAATTTATTATTTTTAACATTAACATTCTAAAGATGAAGAAATTTTCAAATAATAATATATATCAATATGTAGTTATATAACCAACATTTGGTTGGTTGGAGTGGCCTTAGTCGGACAGGGATTAGTCTTTCATCAATCATAAAATGAGGATGGAAGGAACACCCTGGGTTTAGATCAAAAAAAATATGTAGTTATATATTTTGACAAATAATTGAAATTAATAAAATATATATTAACATGTAAAATTTGTTCATGTACATTAATATATCAAATAAACATTACTTTTAACATTAATGTAAATTTTAACTCATTTTTTATTTTTTTAACAAATAAATTTCTTTAATGCAAGTTTTTCAATGAAAGTAGAATTTTTATTTATAAATTAGATAAATTTTATTAATATTTATATAAGATATTTTTAAATGATAAATTAAAATTATAATGAATAAAAATATTTATTTTCGTCAATTCAAAGTTTTTCCAATATCGATACTTTTATGTATATTATAGATTCTAGACTAATATGACACACTAATATGATCTCACCCCAATCTTAATTTACTATAAACTCACGGCTTCCTTTCTATCAATAATGCCAAAATATTTGGCTAACTAATTTAGAATGATCATATCTCAGTTCTTGAGATGCTTCTTTTTGCATGTTTTTTTTTAACGATTGTATAGGCTCCGGCCGTTTGTTTCGTCTAAATTGGTTTTCAAAAAAATATATATAGATAATAAGATATTTCAAAAATTTTGAGATTTTTTTTATTTAGATGATTCAATGAAAAATATTTTTTGTTATTTGGTTTTTTTAAATATGTTTTTTCAAATAGTAATCTTGGCATAATTAACTATTAAAATATTTAAAATGTTAACATTTTAAATATTAATATTATAATAATAATATTTAATATTATATTTAAAATAGTATTATTATTAAATATTATTTCTATTAACATAAAATATTAAAAATAGTAATATTTAATGTAAAGTATATATGTTATATTACTCAAAATTTAAATATTAAAAGACTTTTATATCAATATTTTAAATTACATTTTTTAATATAATTTTTTTTTTTGCTAAATCTCATCAAAAAATTCATGTTCAAAGTCCGACTCAAGTAGAAGCTCACGGGTCTTGGCAAGTAACCTCACCCATGAATAGTTTTTTTTCAATAATTTTTTTTTTTGTTAAAAAAACCTTATTTTTCGAGGAAAAAAACTTATTTTCCATTTGACTAGTCAATTTTCCTCCATAATAAAACACAAAAAAAAAATACAAAAATTATTTTTTTAAAATCATTATTTACAAAATAAATAGAGCTTAATTATATATATATATAACAACTATTATTTATATTAATATTAAATCGGTTGAATGAGTTGATATCATGAGTTAATCAGACACCAATTCAGTTGATAAATTTCTTAAAACCCAAATTAAGATTACAATAATAAAATGGAATTAAAGATATTTATGTCTTTTACTTTTTAACCCATGCATTTTCTCAACTCATTTTTTTTTATTTCATCCACAACGTGGGTGTGCATACTTTTTAATAGCTGACTGAGACATTTTGTTCATTTTGATTTAGATATAATGGTTACAGGTGTCCATGGGCTTGAGCTGGGCCGTAGAAAATTAGGCTTGACTCCTTTGAAAACTTTGCTCAAGGCTCAACCAGGCTCAATCGAGCCTGAAAGACCTAACACGATTAAAATATTAAATATTTATTTTTAAGTTAATATTTTAATATAAAATCAAATTAAATAATTTTATATTAAAATTCAACTTATATATGGTATATGTCTAGATGGTATGGTGGTTGACAATTGAGGCGAAGCTAGCCTCATGGTGGCTAAAGGGTCAATAATTTAAGTTACGTTCAAGTTTAATTTTAGTTTATTTAAGGACTTTGCTTGAACATGAAGTGAATGTCCTAGGAGTCCAGATTTTGAAATTGAAATCTCAAATTTTAAACTGGTAAATTGATTTGATCTCATTATTATCAATTAGATTATACTGTATATTAATATTACTGTAGACTGCAATAAGCCGTTACGCTTAATTCACTCATCAAGATCAACTAACTTACTCTTATATTTTTGGGATGCTGTGAGGGACTAATCTTGTGACAATTTCAAGTGTTTTGAATAGCATAGTACCATTATGTAATACATGATGATAATGGAAAAAAATTTCACACATACACCATATTTTTACATATCAATTTTCACACATTTATGTAAATATATAACATAATAAATACAATTATAATAAAAAAATAATAATACTAATATGAAAAAAATACACATATTGCTAGATTTATAAACTAGTTCTGACCTGGAGTATGGAAAAAGGCAAATTCTGGGATGGGAAGCTCTCATGTTTGAAGGGTTATAGGAGTTAATAGCTTGTGATTCTTGAATTTTGATTAAATTTTATTTTAATGCTAATTTTTTATAAAAATATATATATATATATTTTTATTCTTATTTTTTCAAAGTTATCATATTTTGATTTTTTTTGTTCCAAACCGTCAAACTTAACGATAAATGTTAATTTATGTAAATAACATGATGTGAACTAAAATCACACGTGATATATGTGAAATAAAAAAGGATTATTATTTTCCTTTTACTTAAAAATAAAATAATTTTATGTTATTGCCATAATAAAATGTTGTTAGACCATTTTTTTCTTTAATGATTACTTAAATTATACCAAACATAATAGAAAAAAAAATGGTTATGATCAAATTAAAATAATTCTACTCTGTTGTTCAACCAGATATTTATATTAAAAAAATGATTATTATTTTTTTTATGTCTTTTATCCGGTTATATAAATAGGTTGAATTTAGGAATGTCCTACTATATAAATACTTTTTTCAATTTAATCAAATAATATTTATTTTTATATGTGCATATCAACATTTTTATAAAATTAAGTATAAATCTTGATTATTAAATAACTGAATCTTTGTTCTTTAATCAAATAAGAAAGAACCAATAGCAAAATTATTGGCGTTTATAAAAAATTTGCTAAAGATTAAACTTTCTAGATGAATGAGTATTCTTTCTAAAACAAAATCATGTACAAATTGTGATTTAGTTTTTTACGTAACTATTTTTGAATATGTAATTATATATTGAATATGCATTTTCTTTTATTAAAATAAATAAAAAATAAATTTAAAATTATAAAATATAATAAAAAAATAGTATGAGTTAAAAAAAAAAAAATTGAAAACTAAAATAATTTTTTTTGAAGATTATGAATCAAAATAGAATTTGTCCAAATTTGACGGAGACGGTTACTTTTAACTCGGTTGGAAGGCTGTAAACCTTTTTTAGGACATTATGGGTCCTATCCATGTGCGCACATGCCTATGTTACACTGTTACCAAGTTTTTTAGGATACATTAAAATCTTAATTTCCAAATTGATATACTTTTAATTTTTTTCATAAATAAGATATTTTAAGTCATTTAACTTTATGTCATTATCTAATCAAATTGTCAACGTGACAATTAGCAGCATTTTATCATTTTTTTTCTTTCTATTTCTTCTTTTTTTCGGTTATGCTTTTGTTCTCGTTGGCATTAACAGCATCGCGAAAAGAAGAATAAAAAAACTCATGAAACAACATTAGGGTTTTGGAGATTTCTTTGCCCTTGTGTCCATTATTAATTTCTACTCCTCTCACCCCTTATGTTTAGTTTGACTTTTTTTTAATCAGAATTTTATTGGTTTTTTTTAATCACAATATAGCTTTAAAAAATTTATTTATCAAAATACCATTATTTTCAAATTAATTTTCAAAATTCACTCCTTTTAAAACCAGCTGGGAAATCGTCATCACCCATAGCGATTTCCCAACGTAAAATTTTCAAAACATTCAAAAAACACCAAAAAAAATCGTCATGGGGGTGACGATTTTCCTTACTGTTTTTTAAAAAAATTTCAAAATACACCAAGAAAAATCGCCACCCCCATGGCGATTTCTCTTGTTGTAAATTGAATTTTTTTTCAATTTCACCAAGGGATATAGCCATGGGGGTGACGATTTCCCTTGTTGGTATATATATATTTTTTAATTTTTTTAATTAAATTTAAAAGTCCAACGGTTAAAAAAAAACTGCAAATTTATTTTTAAAGTTTGTATTTTAATTTCAAAAATTGCAAATTAAATTAAAAAAATTATCTTGGTTTGTTTTTTTATTATTTTTAAATATATATTAAAATTTTTTAATTTTATAAAAAATAAAATTTAATTTATTATTAAAATTTTATAAAAAATAAAATTTTATTTCTTATTTAAATTTTATATAAATAAAAATTTTGATTTCTTATTTAAATTTTATATGTGAGATCTGTAACAAACAGTTATGAAAAAAATTATCTTGGGTTGTTTTTATTTTTTTAAAATATATATACTAAAATTTTATTAAAAAAAATTAATTTAATTTTCATTGACATTTTATAAAAAATAAAATAAAATTTATTATTTTAATTTTATAAAAAAAGTAAAATTTTATTTCTTATTAAAATTATAAAAAAATATTTCTTATTAAAATTTTATATAAAAAAAAAATTATTTCTTATTTAAATTTTATATAATATACAATTTTATTTCTTATTAAAATTTTATTTTTAAGAAAATGTATTTCTATTTAAATTTTATATAAATTAAAATTTGATTTCTTATTTAAATTTTATATAAAAATTAAATTAATTTCTTATTTGAATTGTATATAAAATTAAATTTTATTTATTATTTCAATTTTATGCTGTAGAAAATATTGGAATTGGATTCCTTCTGCAATGGATGTGACTAATGATTTAGGGTTAGGGTTTCAGCTATTTTTCAGTGAATCAAATCCTGTAGAAAATATTGGAATTGGATACCTTCTGTAATGGATAGGACTATTGACCAGATTTAGGGTTAGGGTTTTAGCTATTTTCCAGTCAATAAAATGCTACAGAAAATATTGGAATTGGATTTCTTCTGCAATGGATGAGACTAATGATTTAGGGTTAAGGATAGGTTTCAGCTATTTTCCAGTCAATCAAATGCTGCAGAAAAATATTAGAATTGGATTCCTTCTGCAATGGATGAGACTAATGATTTAGGGTTAGAGATAGGTTTTAGCTATTTTCTAGTCAATCAAATGCTGCAGAAAATATTGGAATTGGATTCCTTCTGCAATGGATGGAACTATTGGACAATCCGGTACAAAGGATGGGATTTATCATCAGTTTTTGCATTGAATGAGTTATCCGTTTTTCAGTCAATTAACCCCAGCCAGAAAATAGGAATCAGATTCCATCCTGTACAAAGGATGGGATTTGTCATCCAGTACAACATAATGAACCATTATAAATTCATAATACTGATGAAGGTTTACAATACCCCCTACAACAGTTTTTCAATCAGATTTTTTCTGAGTGCTAATACCTCCTCATTCTTTATTTCTTCTTTCTTTTGTCGAGTGATAATACCTCCATTCTCATCCTTCTTAGTTTCATTACTACACAACATGAGCAACAGAGTGATCGCATTGGTCTACTATAATGGCCAAATTCATATTACTGACAAAGGTGCTACCTTTGATTGTGAACGTCCTAAAAGTTTTCGTGTTGATGAAGACGTCACATTAGAGGAATTGAAGCTGCAAATTCATACAAAAATTAAAGCTGAAAATAGAAAAAGAGTTTCAGAGATTAAGTATAGGCATCCTCTTTCTATTGGAGAAGGATGTGTCTGATATAGAACATTTCCACTTGAAGATGATGATGATGTCAGATGCATGTTTTATGCTCATGAGACATTTGCAAATGTTGGTGTACTTGAGTTATATGCTGACATAGAGGATGTTCACGATGATTGTGGGCCTTCAAATGTTCGCACTACAGAAAAATTTCCCACAGAAGATGATGATTCTGGGTCGTTCTATGTTCACATTACATACGACGTTCCCACAGAAGAAGTCGTTCCGCTATCTCAAGCTACAATGTTCCATAATTCATTAGTCTGACAAACAATTCCTACTGCCCTCGAAGATGAGCTAGCTGATGTTGATCCTGTTCCGCCATGTGGAGTCCATGGTGAATATGTTGGTGACTTTAGTGAGCAGGAAGAGGATGCTGAATTCGCAAGTGATGACAACAGTTATTCTAACCCAGACGTCGTCCCTGCTGAGATCAACACTTATGGAGATCTTCCCCCATATGAGGCTGCATCCCATATGCACACCCTAGATCTGGAGGCAATGCAAGTGCCAGAATTTCCTGAGTATGCTCATACATTAGCTATGCCTCTGACATTTGATCCATCTACAGTTGATCTGTGTGTTGGGTTACAATTTCCAACGAAAGAGGTTGTGCTTTTAGCTATTAAGCACTATAACATCAAAAACTATGTAGATTACAGAGTAATTGAATCTGAGCGAGCCAAATATTATGCCAAATGTCTAATGTATGGGAAAGGGTGCAATTGGAGAATAAGGGCAATTTTTATGAAGAAGAAACAAGCATGAGAGATTAGACAATATGAAGGACCTCATACTTGCACATTGGGTAGGATTTCACAAGGTCATTGCAAGTTAGATTCTAACATGATCTGTTCATGCATTCTGTCATTGGTCCAAGCAAATCCAGAGATCTCCGTTTCAGTTTTGATCTCTGAGATGCAAATCCGGTATGGATACATTACCTCCTATAAGAAAGCGTGAAAAGCAAAGCAAAAGGCAATTGTTCGAGTTTTTGGCGATTGGGATAGATCGTACAATGAGCTACCTAAATGGTTAGGTGCAATGCAATATTTCGTGCCTGGTACAATTGTGGATTTGCAAATGGTACCTGCATATCACGGTGATCGACTGGTCCAGGGTAAGAGAATATTCCATCGACTCTTGGACATTTAAGTCGTGCATTGAAAGGTATCCGTATTGTAAACCTATTGTGCAAATAGACGGTACTTTCTTATATGGAAAATACAAAGGAACATTATTGTTAGCTATTGCACAAGATGGCAACCGAAACATACTGCCAATTGCCTTTGCCATTGTGGAGGGTGAGACAACAGAGGCTTGGTCATTCTTTCTCACTAATTTGCGTAAACATGTGACAAAATAGCCTGCATAAGCTTGATGTCTGATCGACATGAAGCCATCAAAGCTGCGATTAGAAGCGATGGTAGTGGATGGAATCCTCCACATGCATATTCAGTGTACTGCATTCAACACATTGCAGCTAACTTTATGAAGAAGTTTAACAATAAGGAATTGCGTCGACACATTGTTAACATGGGTTTGAAATCGAATCATAGTTATTTTATCTCTTATATTTCCTTTAGTATATAATATAATACTAAAATTCACAAGTCTTTTGTTTTTAATTTTATTAGGATACGAGTTGAGGCGATCGAATTTTCATTTCATGTATGAGAATCTTGTGGAGAAAATACAGAGACGGCTAATTGGCTTGATAGGATCCCCAAGGAGAAGTGGACCCAATCATATGATCAAGGAAGGAAGACGTTATGGCCATATGACAATCAACCTAGCTGAATCTATCAATTCGGTGTTGAAGGGAACGCGTCATCTTCCTATTACTGCTTTAGTGCAATCAACATATAATAGGTTGGCTGCACTTTTTGTTAAGATGGGGAACAAGCAAATTGCAATGATGGAGGGAGGGCACACATACTGTGAAACAGTCACACAGACTATGCAAGAAAATTGCAAGAAAGCTAACTCCCACTTTGTTCGTAATTTTACACGAGCAAATCAATATTTTCTGATTGAAGAGTTTGTTGTCCACAAGATGGTGTTTCTGCAATGAAGTGCAAAATCAAGCTTAGTGACATGTAGTGTGACTGTGGGAAGTTTCAAGCATAAAGGTTCCCTTGTTCACATGTAGTTGCTGCTTGTGCACATGTCCATGTAGATTGCATGCAATATGTGGACAATTTTTATAGACTGGAAACTATATTGAATGTTTATAGACATGAGTTCAAAGCAGTTGGAAATTAAGGTTATTGGCCTCAATATGATGGTCCAGAAGTGTGTCCCAATCAAGAAATGCGGAGAAATCCACATGGTCGGTCAAAATCAAGTTGTATTCGTAATAAAATAGACCTCCAGGAGAAAGGCCAACCAAAATGTTGTGGATTATACAGAAATGAAGGTCATAGCCGTCGAAAATGTCCGCATCAATCTAGCACATCGGTGGAGAGTTCGCATCAACAATAAAGGAATTACATGTTTTCATAACTTGTAATATTTACATATTTTGCCTTTAAGGGAAAATGTTATGCAAGTTTTTTTCTACTTATCATGTAATTTGGATTATTATTTTACATATTCTACGTAAGTGGTCGATAATAGATGGATGCGGGTCCTCCAATGTAAATTTCCTCGAACGTAACACGCGACGAGTATCATGTTGATAATTAATTAAATTAAATAATTAAAAAAATTAATATATTATAAAACTATAAAAATTAAACAATATAAAAAATTAAAAATTCTAAAACTATAAAATAACAAAACAATAATAATATAAAATTTTAAAATTTTAAATATAATTATTAAATAATATAAAAAATAAAAAACTATAAAATGAAAAAACAATAATAATTAAAAAATTATAAAACTATAATAATATAAAATAATATAAAACTATAAAATGAAAAAACAATAATAATTAAAAAATGATAAAACTATAATAATTAAAACATTAAAAATTATAAAATTATAAAACTATAAAATTACAAAATAATAATAATAATTAAAAAATTACTAAAAATTGATAATGTAATACAAATAATATTACAACAATTTACTTACCTCTTTAAATATAACCGAGGATATATTATTTTCTTGCAACCTCAATAGTGATGATGAAGCCATTTTTAAATATTGTTGTAGAAAAAAATATTGTTGGTAGAAAAAAAATTGATTATAGAAAGAAGAAAGAAAATTAAAATAAGTTGTAAAAAATGAGGGGGGATATTTATAAAAGAGTGGTGTGTGTGTGGGGGGGTTGAAGGCAACGGTCAAGTTACCGTTGCCTTCAAAAAGTTTTGAATTTTTTTTTATATTTATATTTTGTATTTTATTATTATTATTATTTTTGTTTCAAAATGTTATATAATAAAATTTAACTAAAAAGTTTTTTTAAAAAAATTTCATAAAATTTAAAATTTAAATAAGAAATAAAATTTTTTATATAAAAATTTAATAAGAAATATAATTTTCTTTTTTAAATTTTAATAAGAAATAAAATTTTATTTTTTATAAAATTTTAATAATAAATTAAATTTTATTTTTTATAAAATTACAAAATTAAATTTTTTTAATATATATTTAAAAAAATAAAAAACAAACCAAGATAATTTTTTTTAATTTAATTTGCAATTTTTAAAATTAAAATAAAAATGTTAAAAATAAATTTGCAATTTTTTTTAACCATTGGACATTTAAATTTAATTAAAAAAATTTAAAATATATATATATATACCACCAAGGGAAATCGCCACCTCCCATGACAATTTCCCTTGGTGAAATTGAAAAAAAAATTAATTTACACCAAGGGAAATCGCCATGGGGGTGGTGATTTCCCTTGGTGTATTTTGAATTTTTTTTAAAAAACACCAAGAGAAATCACCACCCCATGGCGATTTTCTTTGGTGTTTTTTGAATTTTTTGAAAATTTTACGTCGGGAAATCGCCATGGGGATGGCGATTTCCCAGCTGATTTTAAAAGGAGCGGATTTTGAAAATTAATTTGAAAACAGCGGTATTTTGATAAATAATTATTTTTTAACTATATTGTGATAAAAAACCGAATTTTATCACCTTATCCTTATTTATATTAAATATTTTATTAGATAAAAATTATGGATGTACTTATATTTGTACATGTGAAAAACATTTCCATTCAAAGTTTCTAAGATTTAATGTTATTTAAAAACATTTTAATGTTAATCCTTAATTTGAAAAACCAAATGTATCTGTAAATGCTTTACTCTATTTTCTTATGATTGGTATTTATTTTTCTCTTTCAATGATCTTAAAAATTAGTAATAAGTAATTTATCTGATAGACAGACTGTCTCATTATTTACAAATAGTATAAAAATAATAAATAATAAATTTACAAACTGTATTTTTATAAATAACCATACAAGAAAGAAATCCATAAAGGGGTTATTTTATGTCAATACTCAACATAAATAAATAATTATATGAAAAAATTTATGAAACGATTATTCATGTCAAAACTGAAAATAAATATCCATGAGAAAAATTGATATGATGGTGTGAAGGAAAGTGGAGCCCAAAATAATCTTAAGAAGTTTGATCAGTTTTCATGTCTGAGTCTGAGTATGAGTATGTATGTTGTGTAGTGCTGACAACCAGAGACATGAATCCCAAATCCCAATGGTAATGTAAATATAAAGGATACCCGTAAATCAGGGGGGTTGACCCTCATGCATACATGCATGCTTCATATCATGTCCCTCTTTGCAATTGCCTTGTTTCATTGTTTTTTCCGGTGGTGTTATATATTTTTGGAAAATTTTGAAAAATATGTCTTTCATTAAGAATTATTGTTCAATGATTTAATGTTATGAAATAATTTAAAAATGAAAATGAAAAAAAAAAATTTGTTAAGAAAAAATTATAAAGAAAAAAATTATCTTTAATGAAATAATTTTATTTCTCTTTTATTTTTTTCCTCGATTGTTCCTCTCTTTTGTTCCTCGTAGATTTTTCTCTCTATCTCAACCAATATCAGGCATTCTCACCCGACTCCTCTCTCTCACAAACTATTTTCATATCCTCTCTCATCATTCTCATATCCTTATCAACAGAAGTTGTTGCCGACCCGACTCCCATCTACTGCTGACATCGTATCCAAGCAGCGAAAAGAGCAAGCCCTGTCATCGGTTCCCAGAGCGGCAACAGTAAGCACCAAAATATGAAGAAATAATTTATTTATATAAATATGATACTATACATGGTTGTCTGCATGTGGTAATATATATTCCTCTATCTTCTTTTTTTTTTTTCGTTAACAAAACAAGAGTTCATACAAAAACATAAAAATATTAGAATACTATGATAGATAAAGTACCAGGAAAGATAGACAAATACGAAGGCTAGAAAAGGGAGAAAGGCCAGTGGAAACCCGTAAAGCATTTTGCAGCAAGTCCTGCTAGTTTGTTAACCTCCTTTTGTGCTAGATGGATTAGTTTGGTGATGTCCAAACCATCAAAGGCAACCTTTAGGGTGTTAATGTCCTCATAAAGTGGTTGGTACAGCCAATGAAGCTTCATATTCTGTCTCAGCACCACCATGGACAGAAACTTATCCTTACTCCAGATGCAACATTGTTTAATGTTCATGCAATTGATTCTCATGAGGATTTCTCGGATGCTAAAAAGCTTGACAAAAGTTCGGTCAAAGCTATTAATCGGCTTATAAACAATAACATGGTTGTGATCAAGCCATGATTTAACAATGAAGGCCATTCCATAACCTTTTGTGCCTTTTTTCCAGGCAATTTGGATATGGAAAATCTGACTTGTGCAAAATGAGGGGGATAGGACACCTTTGTGTGTTCCGTTATAATATCTCTTTATTCTTTCAGAAGCACCGGGAAGGCTTTTTACAATTTGAGATTAGTTCCTTTGCTTGGTAGATTGTACTGATTGGGTTCGGGGTTTTCCTTTCGAAACAAACTTTGTTTCTTTTTAACCATGTGCACCAAAGTGTGTAGGCAATTCTGCATGAGAGCCACGAGCTGTTGTACTCTTTGTTGTTGGTAGAAAGGATCCATGATTTAATCCAAAACAGGATATTCAAAGTCTCAAAACCATCCATGCGGATACCCATATCAGATCCAAACCAAACAGCCCGTGCAAATTGACACTCGAGGAAGAGGTGATTGATAGTTTCAGTACTATTGTGAAATAGGACACAGTTATCATCCCCCGTATTTGTTCTTCGTGCTATCTCTGATTTAGTAGGAGGCAACTATTACAGATCTTCCATAAAAAAAAATGATGATTTTAAAAGGAAGTTTGAGTGCCCAGAGGTTTCTCCAAAATTTTCGTGGCCAGTAGACAGAATTGGTCTCCCCTTGCTCCATTTGAAAATTAGGTAGTGTAAGGTAATGGCTGACTTAACTGTGAACTCCCCATTGAAAGTATATTTCCACACTATTTTATCTCTACCACCAAAAAGGAGAAAGGTTTTTTCATGGTGTCAGCTGTAATGATTTGATCAAGGGAAGAATTTGCCTTTTGTTTGTTCCAAGTTCTCCTATTGTGGTCCATGATATAGTTCACTGGTGTTAGGGTCGGGGCTTCACTTCTCGGGTGAAAAAGTCCCAGGATTGGGATCTTATCATTCACTAGTGATGTCGTTTCTCCTCCCCAAAATTGCTAGTCAACACTTTTAGAACATAGGTTTCTTCCAAAGAGGATGCTTTTCCATTCCCATGAATCCCCTAGGCGAGGTTGCATTTCCATGAAACTTGATTTTTGACAATATTTCTTGCCCAAAGTTTCATCCAGAATCCAACTCTCCTTTCTTACAAACCTCCATGCTTGTTTTGCCAATAGAGCTTGATTCATGTTCTTTGTTTCTCTAAAACCTAACCCCCCAAGCCTTTAGGACGGCAGAGTTTTTCCCATCCTTTGAAATGGATTTTCCTTTCCCCCTCATTATGACCCCACCAAAAGTTTCTAACAAATCTATCAACTTTATCACAAAAGGAAATTAAGGCCTTAAAGCAAGAAAGCTGGTACACAGGGATACTAGATAAGGTAGATTGAATCACTACAACCAAATTGGTTTTCAGTGGCGTTAATATAGCGGCGTTTTACTTAAAAACGCCGCGGAGTACCGTGTTCTTGAATACCCGGCGGCGTTTCTACAGAAAACGCCGGAAAGTTGTAAATTAGCGGCGTTTTATAAGTACAAACGCCGCTAAATCTATACTGATTGCGGCGTTTGCATTATACAAACGCCGCTAAAGTATAATCAAATTTTATCAGTTTCTTAAAATTTCGCCAAAATTTGGGCGCCAAAATTTAGAGGCGAGACGCTGCGTTTAGGCTTTTGTTTTAGCGGCGTTTGTGCACACAAACGCCGCTAAATAATATAATATAGCGGC
This sequence comes from Fremontodendron californicum, assembly GCA_030761205.1. Classification (NCBI taxonomy): domain Eukaryota; kingdom Viridiplantae; phylum Streptophyta; class Magnoliopsida; order Malvales; family Malvaceae; genus Fremontodendron; species Fremontodendron californicum. The sequence goes on from JAULJL010000006.1 coordinate 8,094,134, forward strand.
GTTTTTAAATATAAACGCCGCTAATTATTTCGATATAGCGGCGTTTATATTTACAAACGTCGCTAATTATTTCGATATAGCGGCGTTTGTAAATATAAACGCCGCTAATTATATCGATATCGCGGCGTTTGGTTAATAGAAACGCCGCTATATTGATTCATTTATGGCTTAAGGCAAAACGATGTGTTTTACCTTGTATTGTTGCGGCGTTTGTTGATACAAACGCCGCTATGCTTTCTAATATGAATTTCAGCCCCCAATTCAGAAACCCTAACCGAGTCTCTCTCTCTCTCCCTCTCTCTCTCACACATCTCCAAGCCGAAATCATCATCTCGAAGCCGATTTTTGTCTCTTCATCTCGAAAATCATCATCTCGAAGCCGATTTGTCTCTCTTCATCTCCAAATCGTCAAATCGTCAAATCGTAAGTAATTTATAAATTTGCTGATGAGTTTTTGTTTCTTTTTGTGATTCTGGTTTGTTGTTAGAATTTGATTTACACTTTTGTTTAGCTGCTGGTCTAGTTATGCTGAATTAATATTATGGTTTAATTTTCTCTTTGTCCCATGTCAAATTTTCTGCCTTTTTGCTATTTATGGGTTACAGTTTAATGACTGTAGATTTTAGAACATTGATTCTGAATGGCACCTTTTCGGTATTCAATAAAGTTGCAATATTCAATGTACAAGTGTTTTATCATTATTGAAATTCTTGAATTTCATCTTTGCAATTTTCACCCTCGTATATTTGCTTGTTTAATTCTTCTTATTGTTGTGTTGGTAAGTATTAATACCAAGGGGACAGCATTCAAGTATGTACAATTAGCTGCTTTTCCCTTAAAATATAGTGCATTCAGACCCTATCACTGTCCAGTCACATTTGCTTTTGGTTTGTAATTCCATTTGGGTTAGTAATTTGTTTTTGGTTAAGAAAGCCATAGATTGCTTTGCTGTTGGTGTTCCTGTTCGGCTGGGATGCTAAGGTGATGAGGGTTGAGGAGATTTACACCGAAGTTATTGAAAGCAGAAAAAACATGACAAACAAGCATGGGATATTGTAGCTAATTAATGGAAAATATCAACTAGTCAAAGAAATATTTAGTAATCAATTAGTCCAGTGGCTTCTCTTTCTTGTATACTTACCTTTCAGATGGTGTGTCTAAAATAATAGTAATACTCTTACAATAATCAACTTTAATTTAACAAATCATTGCTAACATCATAATCTTAAAGCTGTGTCTGAAACATAACCATTTTTAACTTTCTACTTAAGTTTCATTTTTCAAAGTTCAGCAAGATGCTAGCACAAAACCATTTATTGAGTCTGCAAAATGTTCAGAAAAACAAAAGATAAGGATTAAAACTGGCTGAGACATTATGTTTATTACCTTTGAAGAAAGATATAGCCGCAGGCGTAACTGTACTGACCCTGGGATCAGGAAGGTCTTCTTTCTTAATGAAATGTTTTCTCCCCAAAAAAGGATTGCTATTGATGATGGCAACAGTCAAATGTTTTGTCAACGGTCTGCTAGCTGCAAATTAACATAGTATAAAAAACTAAAAATTTCATCCTCTCAGAAGTTCATGGTCATCAACAAGAACATGCTCTGTAAGATTACGAAAGTCCTAATTATACATCAATCTATCTTATTCGAAACAACTGTCTTCTATTTTTAGAACAGCTAATAAGTGACCTCGAAAAGGTGTTGGATTCCAAAAGATTTTTTTTACAAGAAAATGAAAGTCCTCAGTGCTCTTTGGGGAATTGGGTAATCATAGCATACATATTTATACACATATTTGGATTGAAAATGCTATCATTTTCAAAGACTTTTTCACTATGCCAAGTAGTTTATTAAATTCTATTTGTATGATCCCATGATATCCTTATTAAATTCTATTTGTATGATTTATCCTTATTATATCCTTATTAAATTGGTCCAGAAGCACAATTATTGGCTAGCTTTCTTGGCCTGATTGCTCGAAATGGGATGAAGTGTCCCATTCATTATGAGTCATGGCGTGACGTGCCGAATACTGAGAAAGTCGAGATGTTAAAGTTTATTGAGGTATAAGCATGTTACATTAGTATTGCATTATTTTAATAATTTTGTTGATCATCGAAACTAACGTTGTACAACTTCTCCGTTTCAGTCACGATTTTCTTTGCAGATTCCCACATTATTCGTTATGAAATCATTGGGGAAAAAATGGAAAGACTTTAAGCATGAGTTGAAGAAAAAGTATTTCGATCGAAATACTGATCCTAATGTCTTACTACGAACCATACCGCGTGGTGTGATTATGTGGCAGTATGAGAGACTGGTTAGATTCTGGTATTCAAAAAAAGGAGAGGTATCATTTATAATTTATTTTGATCATTTACTTATAGTACTTGATATAATACAATTTTATGGAATATGTATAGTTTTATAACGTGCTTTGTCTAATGTACAGGAACGAGAAAAGATAGGGGTAAGCAGTAGACAACAACAAAAATACAGTCACACCAGTGGTTCAAAAAGTTTTGCCAGAAAAGCTAATGAAAAAGTAAGTTTACATTCATAATGTATTAATATATTAGTTCTCAATTATTTTAATACAATTTAGTATTAATTATTTTAGTTTTGTAGGAAATTGAGCGGGGTGAAAAAATTGGACGAGTTGAACTGTTTCAGTTAACTCATACTAAGAAGGATGGATCCTATTTGAACATCGAGACTCAGGAAATTGTGGTATATTTTCTTCAAACTTGTTTTCATTTACAAATATATTTTACAACAGATTTTATTAATATTATTGTTTTATAGGAGAAAGCTCGAAATAAAATTGCTGAGTATCAAGTCGGAGCATCAGATGGGTCATCAGCGAATATGCAAGATGTCGAGAATCAAATATTCACTGAAGTAGCTGGAAAAGAACGATATGGACGGGTTCGAGGTGTCGGAATGGGTCCGACACCATCTAGCTACTATGGACTTGGTTCTCAACGGTTTACTGCTTCTTCTTCACAAAACTCCAGTGCATATGAAGTTCAGATGCTGAGAGAAGAAATGCAAAACATGAATAAACGTTTTGAGGAGAAGGAAGCAGAGAGACAAGCTGAAAAAGAAGAACATGATAGACGATATCAGGAGCTGCAGACACAGTTTCAGTCGTTGATGAATTTAGTGCAGCAAAAGAATTTAGGAGGCTCATCTACTTCAGATTAAAGAATTTGTAAGTGGATTTGATGTGTTGAATAATACATTGTATGGTTCATATTAAATATATAATTATATTATATTTTTTTTATAATTTGTGTTGTTTGTGTATTATTCGACAATGTTGCGCATTTCGGACCTTCAATTGTATTTTTTTAAAAAAAATATTCTGCATTTACAGCGGAAATAAATAGTATTTTTTAAAAAAAATATTCTGCATTTATAGCGGCGTTTATGAAAAAAACGCCGCTAAATACATAAAATTCTGCAAATATAGCGGCGTTTTCTATCAGAAAACGCCGCTAAAAGCCAAAATATAGCGGCGTTTGTGATCAGAAAACGCCGCTACAAGCCAAAATTTAGCGGCGTTTTGTATTCAAAAACGCCGCTAAAATCGAACACTTAGTGGCGTTTGAGAACAGAAAACGCCGCTAAAGTTTCAAGTATTACCATTTCGGACCTTCAAGTGTGGCGTTTATAAACGCCGCTAAAGTACCTAAAAACGCCACTAATTTAGCGGCGTTTATGGTGAAAACGCCGCTAAATTTCCCGTCACTGTTTTTACCGGCGTTTGTTGCGGCGTTTTGTAAAACGTCTCTAATTTTTTTCGCGGCGTTTATAAACGCCGTTATTCCAAAAAAAAAACGCCACTGAAAGACCAATTTGCTGTAGTGAATGAGGGTATACCTTCCACCTGTTGATAACAATTTTGTCTTCCAAAGTGCAAGTTTGTTCTCTAATTTGTCAAGCAAGGGCTCAAAAAAGTTACCTCGAGCTTAGAGGTGGTCGAGATTGAAACCCAGGTATTCCAGGCTTGTTTGACACCTTAACTTGGAGAATCTTTTTGAACATGCGCTTGAATTTGGGGCAATGGCTGACAGTAAGTTTAGATTTACTTAAGTTGATTTTTTGACCTGACATGGCACAGAATCGATCCAGGATGTTTTTAACTGTGTGATAGGCTTCCCAATCTGACTTGAAAAGAATATAGCTATCATAAGCAAAGAGTAGATGATTGGTTGGTAGGCTACTTTGACTGATCTTAATTCCATGTATGCTTCCAGTGCCTTCAGCTTTAACTAACAATTGAGAGAGAATGTTTTGACACAAAATAAAGAGATACGGAGAGAGAGGGTCTCCTTGCCGTAAACCCCTCTGAGGATTAATGAAGCCTATTGGCTTTCCATTAACAATAACTTGATAACTGACCGTAGTCACACAGGCCATGATCATTTTAATCCAGTGAGTGTCGAAACCTATGATTTCCAGTACTGCCCTGAGAAAATTCCAGCTTACTCTGTCATACGCTTTATTCATATCAATCTTTAAGGCACCCAACACTCCTTTTCCTTTAGTCTTCTTATGCATCAGATGAATCTGCTCCTAATATGACATTGTCACTTATCTGCCTTTTGCCAATGAAAGCATTTTGAAAAGGAGACACCAGACTACCAATAAGTGATTTGAGTCTGTTAACCAACACTTTTGCAATTATCTTGTAGATCATTACACAGGCTAATGGGTCTAAAATGGTCAACAGAGTCAGCACGTTTTTGCTTAGGAATGAGAGTGATAAAGGTGCGATTCATTTCTTTGAGCATTATACCAAATCTTAAGAAAGACATGGTTGCAGACACCACGAGAGGACCCATAATATCCCAGTTTTTATGATAGAAGATTGCTGATTTACCATCAGGCCAGGGAGCTTTAAGTGCACCAATATCAAAAGCAACCAATTTTATCTCTTTCTCTGTGAATTGGGAGTTGAGTTGTGAGATATGGTCACTTAATAGCTTAGTCACATTCAAATCTTGAAGAAAGTTCCGTATTTCAGTCATGGAGTAAGCTTCAGTAGTGTTGAAAAGATTTCGGAAGTGATCCTCAAACAGGCTCTTAATGGTTTGTTGGTCATCAGCCCATAAATTGGGTCCATTTTTAATTCTTAAAATCCGATTTCTTGCCCTTCTTCTCGTCACCATCAAATGGTAGAATTTGGTATTTCTTTCTCCTTCAACAATCCAATTGATTCTTGATTTTTGCAGCCAATGTATTTGTTCCTGTTCCAACAGTTCTTCTAATTTACTGTTGATTTCCTTCTCTTTCTCAGCTGTGTCCACATCAGTGAGATTACGTTGGGCTATTTCCAGAGCTCTTTCAAGGTCTTGCTTCCTTTTTCTTAGATCACCAAAGTATTCTTTGTTCCATTTCCTCAGTGCATTTTTAGTGGTTTTAAGTTTTGCCATAAGTGCATAGGATGGTGTACCCTCAATTCTGTTAGCCCATGCTTCCTTTATGATCTCTTTGCATTGTGGGGGAAAAAGCCACATAGCCTCAAATCTTTAAGGTCTTCTAGTGTTGAATATGGCTCAAAGTCATCAAAGGAGGCTTACCACCTACCAAGGAAGCTTCCACCAAAGCCACCAACCAAAGCCACTAGCTATGTGTTCCCACCATAATAGTTGGTGGATGGTGGCTACTTTGTTTGCCACTAGCTATGTGTTCCCACCATAATAGTTGGTGGATGGTGGCTACTTTGTTTGCCACTAACTATGTGTTCACACCATGGATTGTGCCTATAAAAGGCCATGTAGAGTGAGAGAGAAAAATGAGTGAGTTGAGAGTGTGTGAGTGAGATAGAGTTGGAGAGCTCCAAAGGTGAGCTCCAAGAGCTCCCTCCCGGTAGAGATGTGAGAGCTCTAGAGAGAGCCCCTCCCGGTTGAGTGTGTGCTATAGAGAGCACTTGTAATACGTATCTCGTGTAATACTCCATCTCCGAAAAATACAAAGCTTTGCTCCTCCTCCCGTGGACGTAGGCATATTGGCCGAACCACGTAAAATTATCGGTGTTTTTTCAGTGTGTTTTTTATCGGTTTTAGTAATCTCGTTTTAGTTTCGCACAACAAATTGGTATCAGAGCCAAATTTTACGTAAAATCGAGTTTGTTCGATTCTGTCCGTTTTTTCAAAAGTGCTCCAATTTGTGTTTTGAAAATACCAGGTTGAAGAGGTCGTTGAGAGGAGTGCAGCAGAATCAACCGGAGCACCAGAGGAGGCCGCACGCGCCCACACGCGCCGCCAGAAGAATCGCGAGTGGGCCTCACTCGCCCACGCACCGCACGCGCTCCAGAGGATGAAGGCGCGTGAAGCCCACGCGCCGGTCACCACCAGCCTGCACGCGCCTACGCGTCGCCGCACGCGCCACCGCACGCGCCCCACGCGCCGCCGTAGCTCCGACCAACTTTTTCAGGCCATTTTTTGAGCCGTTTCAGAACACTATTCCGAGACTTTTCCGAGCCGGTTGAGCTAAACCGAGTCCATTTCGAGCCACCTGCAGCAGAATATTCGCAGAATATTCACCGTGTGTCCAAAATTTACACAGTTGGACCCGTTCCTGGCTATTTCGACTATTCTGGACTCAACCGCGGCATCCGTTTTTCCATACAGGTAACGGAAAAACTCTGAGTTGGTAATTTTGTTTTATTACCATGGCAGAATCATTAGAGACAACTGAAACAACCAGCAGCGCACCATCAAGTTCTTACATCAGAAAGAACTCGATGACCACTGCAAAGTTCGAGGTGGAGAAATTTGATGGCACCACGTAACTTTGGCATGTGGCAGTGCGAAGTACTGGACCTGTGAGTCCGCGAAGGACCAGTAGACAGTGAAGATCCCTTCCAGTAGGAGGTGAAGACCCCGTCTAGTCCGGTAGACGGTGGAGATCCCGTCCAGTAGAAGGTGAAGATCCTGTCCAGTCCAGTTCAGTAGACAGTGAAGATCTCGTCCAGTAGGAGGTGAAGATCCTGTCCAGTCCAGTTCAGTAGACAGTGAAGATCCCGTCTAGTAGGAGGTGAAGATCCTGTCCAGTCCAGTTCAGTAGACAGTGAAGATCCCGTCCAGTAGGAGGTGAAGATCCTGTCCAGTCCAGTTCAGTAGACAGTGAAGATCCCGTCCAGTAGGAGGTGAAGATCCTGTCAAGTCCAGTCCAGTAGGCGGTGGATATCCTATCTAGGAGAAGAATCTTATTAATCCGCGAAGGACCAGTAGACGGTGAAGATCATGTCCAGTCCAGTCCAGTAGGCGGTGGATATCCTATCTAGGAGAAGAATCCTATTAATCCGCGAAGGACCAGTAGACGGTGAAGATCATGTCCAGTCCAGTAGGCGGTGGATATCCTATCTAGGAGAAGAATCCTGTTAATCCGCGAAGGACCAGTAGACGGTGAAGATCATGTCCAGTCCAGTCCAGTAGGCGGTGGATATCCTATCTAGGAGAAGAATCCTGTTAATCCGCGAAGGACCAGTGGACGGTGAAGATCCTGTCCAGTCCAGTCCAGTAGGCGGTGGATATCCTATCTAGGAGAAGAATCCTGTTAATCCGCGAAGGACCAGTAGACGGTGAAGATCATGTCCAGTCCAGTCCAGTAGGCGGTGGATATCCTATCTAGGAGAAGAATCCTGTTAATCCGCGAAGGACCGATAGATGGATGAAGATCCTGTCTAGGAAAAGTATCATCGACAATCTTCAAGGGACGAGTGTGCCTAGTGTTGGACACTAGAGGAAAGGCTGTCCTGACAAGAGAGGTCGATTGTGATAGTTGCTCAAAAGACTGATAGAGAAGAAGACTCTGCTTTCACAGTTTAAAGTGGAGATACATCCTTCCAATCAAGGGATTCCGGATGTTCATACCAGATGTGTTCGAACCGAGAGTGTTTCTCAAGCTATCAAGAGCTTGATAGAAGAATTGTCCTTATGGGCAACGATGTCACACTAGAGGTATTGGAACGATCCGACTAAAAATGCATGACGGTACAATCAGACAACTTACAGATGTAAGGTATGTCCCTGATCTCAAGAAGAACCTCATATCACTGGGGGTCTTAGACTCAAATGGTTACAAGATGACCATTCAAAATGGAGTCCTGAAAGTTGTACGTGGAGCATTCTTAGCAATGAAGGAAATCTGTCAGAATGATGGGATAATCCGACACTTCACTGTTCCTGGCACTCCCCAGCAGAATGGAGTTGCAGAAAGGATGAACAGAACTTTGGTTGATAAAGTTCGCTGCATGTTATCCCAGTCGGGCTTGAGCAAAGCAATTTTGGGCGGAGGCTTTATAGTACGCCTCCCACATTATCAACAGACTACCCTTCACTGCAATTGATGGGAAAACTCCCATAGAGGTGTGGTCCGGACATTCTGCCACTGATTATGATCGGCTTCGTATTTACGGATGCTTAACTGGATCCTAGAGCCAAGAAAGCTGTCTTCTTGGGCTTTAGTGAAGGAGTAAAGGCATTCCGACTGTGGAACCCTGAGTCAAAGAAAGTCATCGTAAGCCGAGATGTTACCTTTGACGAATCTGTAATGCTGAAACTGTCAACTCCAGAGAATGAGAATCATGATTCTCTAAAGCAGGTGGAGTTTGAATCAGAAGATGCTGGTCAAAATTCCGATGAATCTGAACCAGAATCTGATGACACCTTAACTGAAGTGGAGGAGTCATCACCAGAAATCTTTCAGCAACCTGAATCAGTTGCCACCAGTAGACCGAATAGACATATTCGGAAACCTGCTCGGTACACAGACATGGTGGCATACGCCCTTCCAGTAATTGATGATGATGTTCCGATCAATTACAAAGAAGCTGTAAACAGCCCTGAGCATGCCCAGTGGAAGGAGGCGATGGATGAAGAGATGACATCACTTCATCAAAATCAGACTTGGAAGTTGGTTCCACTTCCAACACTCAAAAGATTAATTGGGTGCAAATGGGTCTTTGCCAAAAAGGAGAGTGCTACCGGCAAAGACAGCATCAGATACAAAGCCAGATTGATAGCCAAAGGTTAGGCTCAAAAAGAAGGAATAGACTACAATGAGGTATTTTCACCTGTTGTTAAGCATGCATCTATTCGGATCTTATTGGCTTTAGTAGCACTGTATAACCTAGAGATAGTTCAACTTGATGTAAAAACTGCATTCCTCCATGGTTCCTTAGAGGAGGAAATTTATATGACTCAACCAGATGGTTTTGGAGTCCCCGGTCGCAAAGATTACAAAAGCAAGTTGAACCGGTCACTGTATGGTCTGAAACAATCCCGTGACAGCTGTACAAACGGTTGGACTGTTTCATGACAGGATGAAAAGTACACACAGTCAATTTGATCACTGTGTTTATTTCCGGAAACTTCAAGATGGATCATTTGTCTATCTGCTGAAAAAGGCAAGGTGGAGATCGACAGGCTGAAGGCTCAACTGAGCTCAGAGTTCGAGATGAAGGATCTTGGAGAAGCTAAGAAAATTCTTGAGAAGGAGATTAGAATAGACAGAAAAATTGACTCAGGCTCAGTGCATTGATGGATCATGCCAATGCAGTAGGTGCCCTGATGTGTGTAATGGTGTATATGACACCTGAAGGAGAAAGGAGGAAGCTCTGATCAGTGAATTCTCTCTGTGGATTCTCGCCAAGGTGGAGATTGTTGAATATGGCTCAAAGTCATCAAAGGAGGCTTACCACCTACCAAGGAAGCTTCCACCAAAGCCACCAACCAAAGCCACTAGCTATGTGTTCCCACCATAATAGTTGGTGGATGGTGGCTACTTTGTTTGCCACTAGCTATGTGTTCCCACCATAATAGTTGGTGGATGGTGGCTACTTTGTTTGCCACTAACTATGTGTTCACACCATGGATTGTGCCTATAAAAGGCCATGTAGAGTGAGAGAGAAAAATGAGTGAGTTGAGAGTGTGTGAGTGAGATAGAGTTGGAGAGCTCCAAAGGTGAGCTCCAAGAGCTCCCTCCCGGTAGAGATGTGAGAGCTCTAGAGAGAGCCCCTCCCGGTTGAGTGTGTGCTATAGAGAGCACTTGTAATACGTATCTCGTGTAATACTCCATCTCCGATAAATACAAAGCTTTGCTCCTCCTCCCGTGGACGTAGGCATATTGGCCGAACCACGTAAAATTATCGGTGTTTTTTCAGTGTGTTTTTTATCGGTTTTAGTAATCTCGTTTTAGTTCCGCACAACATCTAGAGAAAGCCATTTCCTTTTTTGTGTTAAGAACCATTGCCCTATGATTCGATTTGATGATTGGCAGGTTAAGAAGAGAGGCCTGCTAGAATGTTTCTAGCCACTTAGTGTTGCAAAAAGCTCTATCCAGTCTTTCCCAATTACATCCTTACCATCCCTATTATTGGTCGAAGTGAAAAACTGACCTTTTTGTAGGAAGCTCAAATAGGTTGCAGTAATTTAAGCATTCTCAAAAACTCAAGTGTCCTTTGATATTATTATGACTAGGAGGGAACTTTTTAGAGGGAGAAAGGATCTGGTTGAAATCGCCAAGTATTACCCATTTATCTTTACCCACATGATCAGCAATAAATTTGAGTTGATTCCACACCTCTTGTCTACGGTTGTCTCGGTATCCATAACAACAAGTAAGCCAGAAAAAACATTTCTCCTCATCATAAACTGCAAAATGCATAATGTTCTTATTACTAAAGATTGGGGTTACATCAATTGAACTTTCCCACATTGCAAACAGACCCCCACTTTTCCCAACACTTGAGATTCCCTCATAGCCAGTAAAATCCCATCGTTTTGCCATACAAACCAGTTTCCTTTTTTATTTCTTTGTTTCCATGGTAAAACAAAAGTGTGGTTTGTATTTTTGGATCATTTGGTGGAGCTGATGAAAAGCTAGGGGCTGACCCAAAACCCTAGTGTTCCAACTTAAGATAATCATGGTTCATGTCGAGGCTGTTCAGGGGCAGTCTACCTAAACCCCCAAATGGCAGTGATTTTTCCTTCATCATCAGTAACATCAAGGTTCCACAACATTTTTCGAATCTGCCTCTTGTCTTCCGACTCTTCCTCACTATCAGTGTTGTCCTTTTTCCTTTTACCTTAATTGCTACTCTGACTTAGTGTCTCTTGCCTATATTGTTCTTCACTTGCTCCACTTGTTTCATCTGTCTCATTCCTATTTTGGGAGATTTGTTGGTGGTTTTCTAGTTGTTGTTTTTCACTCTCCTGTATATCATTGCCTAGTTGGGGTCGTGAAGGCTGTGTTTCCTCTTTATCTATGTTCTCCAACCAGCATTGTATCAAAGTTTCCTGTTCTTTTTCATCAATCTCAATTTTGTAAAGTTCTGGGATGAAAATAGTCTCTGGTCTATTGTTACCTCTGATTTTTGCTCTCAATTTTTCCATTCTACTACTCTCCGCTTCATCAAAAGTGCCTTCAAAGACTAGTGTTGCATTTGTGAAGAAAGCTTCTCCATTTGGGAGATCTATCCATTGAGGTTGATGGGTGGTATGTTGAGTGAGTGGATCAAAAGTAGGATTCTGGTGTGGTACCCCATGAGGTGCATTATCCTGTTCTTGGATTCCATTGTAGATGGGTTGACTGTGGCCAGCATTGAATAATTCTGTCTGCTCTTCTCCAATCCTCTAGCGTTCAGTAATAACATTATTTGTTGCAGCTTGGATCCACAACGGGTAGACAATCTCTAAAGGAGCATCTGTTTCTTCAGTAGTCAGATTGTTCTGATTTTCCAAAATCATTCCATTCGACAGGTTCAAACTATCCTGTTGGTCATTATTACCCACTGGTTCTCTATAAAAGATCTTAGTAGTTTTTCTATTGCGCCGATTGTGGAAGGCTCTAACATCATTCACAAATAATACTTGAGAAATTTCATACCCAAATCTTGTCGCCATATCTTCCATTTGATCACCAATGAGCCTTTCCACCTCAGAGTTGTCCATGCAAGCATGTAGAAGGAGAATTTTTTTTTTGACCAATTACAAATTGCCACGTGTTAATTGAAATTTCTTTTAATTAAGAAATTTTTAATTAAATTATGCATTATCATATCATAATTAATTATTTTATAATTAATTAAATATGTACACATGGCTTGACCAATTAAATTGCAAGGATTCATGGGTCACCCAATTAAACTTCACCCATGTGTCATAATTACTTCATCTCTAATTAAATTAAATTAATTAAGAGATAAATAATGAAGTTTTATCTCTAATTAAATTAATTAAGAGATAAATAAATATTTTATCTCTAATTTAATTAATTAATTAAGGGATAAATAATGAAGTTTTATCTCTAATTAAATTGAATTAAATTAATTAATAGATAAATAAATATTTTATCTCTAATTTAATTAATTAAGAGATAAATAAATATTTTATCTCTAATTTAATTAATTAAGAGATAAATAAATATTTTATCTCTAATTTAATTAAATTAAATTAATTAAGAGATAAATAAATATTTTATCTCTAATTTAATTAAATTAATTAAGAGATAAATAAGGAAGACAAGTTCTTTTAGAACTCTTTTTCACCTGGCTGGCTACCACTATAAATAGAGACCTCCCCTTAACACAAATTCACAATTCAGAAGCCTGAAGAGAACAAAAAAGATTTGGAAGAGTTAAATCCTCTCCAAAGTCTTAAGAAGAGATAGATTTGGAAGAGTTAAATCTCTCCAAAGTCTTAAGAAGAAATAGATTTGGAAGAGTTAAATCTCTCCAAAGTCTCAAGAAGAAAAAGATTTGGAAGAGTTAAATCCTCTCCAAAATCTCAAGAAGAAATCTCTGCAGAATTGAAGCAACAAATTCTTAAGAACACCATCGTGTCTGTTCTTAAAGATTTCTCAAGAAGTTGCTCTTCGATCTTGTGTTGATCCAAGAAAGAAGATAAATCTTGTTTGCTCAAGATCAAGTCTCGAAGACCCTTGAAGCAAACAACGTGTGTTCAAGATCAAGTCTCAAAGACCCTTGAAGCCAATTTCAAGATCAAGTCGTGAAGACCCTTGAATTAAAATTTTGCTGAAGAAAAGAATCAAAGGATTTCTTTCTTTAAGAATATTCAGAGATTGTAACCTCAAAGTTTGATTAATAAAATTATTATTTGACTCCAAATTTTCCTTGTCATATTTTTGACGTGAAATTTGTGTGTACAAATTTTGGCACGCCTGATGGGACCATCTCTGCCTTTCATCTCTTTTCTTCAAAACTCGAGTTATCAAGTTGCAATGGCTCCCAAGAAGAACCTTGCTAACAAACCAACTCTCAAGCCTGCTCGAGCTAATCCTGCAGTGTACCCCACTTCATCATCTAGCGTTGATATCCCCGCTCATCCTTATGGCACTAGGAGGAAGACCAAAGCTCTTGCTGAATTGTATGAGCAAACTTTTTCGGTGCTCAATCAAAACCCTCTCTATGACACTTCTTCTCCAATTCAAGACTTAGAAGAAGTTTCCGCTGGACAAGTTGATTCTCTTCGAGGATCAAGTGCAAGTCGCCAGTTAACATACAAAGAACAAAATAGCTACTCAAGCAACAGCCCTATTCCATCATCTGCTCCAAAATCAAGTTCTGGAGTAATGGCTGTCATGACAACTGGCACCACATCATTGGAAGAACAAGTGGAACTTCTGGCAAAATCTGTTGAAATTCTTTCAGCAACCATCAAAGAGAAGGATAACCAGATCGCTTCCATGATGGACAAGATCGCCGGTCTCACTGGAAAAAGAAACGAAGCTTCAAACCAAAATTGGCAATCAATCTTTCAAGATGACGGTGAGAACTCTGGCAAGGAAGTTGCTAAGGATTCTAAAGAAAAGATCAATGAACTCGTCACTACCAGTCAGCTCAAGGATCTTATCAAGGAGGCTATCAAAGATCAAGTTGAAAGCGTCACTCAACCTTTATATACATATGCAAAGCCATATTCTCAAAGGATCGATCGTCTGAGAATGCCTGGGAACTATCAACCCCCAAAGTTTCAGCAGTTCGATGGAAAAGGAAATCCACGCCAACATGTTGCACATTTCGTGGAAACTTGCAATAATGCTGGCACCTATGGAGATCTCATGGTGAAGCAGTTCGTTCGCTCCTTGAAAAGCAACGCCTTTGATTGGTATACTGATCTTGAGCCTGGAACGATTGACAGCTAGGAACAACTTGAGCGTGAATTCCTTAATCGATTCTACAGCACTCGCCGCATAGTCAACATGATCGAACTCACAGCTCACGTCAATGGAAGGATGAACCAGTCATTGATTACATCCACAGATGGAGAAATCTGAGCCTTAACTGCAAAGAAAGACTGTCTGAGTCTTCTGCCCTTGACATGTGCATCCAAGGCATGAATTGGGGCTTGCGTTACATTCTTCAAGGCATCAAGCCTAAGACCTTTGAAGAATTAGCCACTCGTGCTCATGATATGGAGTTGAGTATGACAGCTACTGGAAATCAAGAACCTCCGGTGCAAGAGCCAAAGAAAGGTAAAGAAAAACAAGATACCCGCAAAGGGGGCAAAACCTTTATCAACAAGGGAGAAAGCAAACAGTCCATGGCCGTAACTACCAAGCCTCTTAAGATATCTCCCAAGTCAAAACAATCTCAAGAGACGAAATCTTCTCCTATCCAAGACAAAGGTAAAGGCAAGATCACTTTGAAGGAGAGACAAGAAAAGAAGTATCTTTTTTTTTTTATTCTGATGTTTCAAACATTCTTGAAGAACTTTTAAAGACTAAGCTGATTCAGTTACCAGAAATGAAGCGACCTAAAGAAGCTGATAAAGTAGAAGACCCCAATTATTGCAAGTACCATCGCTTGATTAGCCATCCTCTGGAGAAGTGCTTTATCTTGAAGGATAAAATCATGCGACTTTATGATGAGGGGAAAATCGAGTTTGAAGAAGAAACGGTGTCGTCAAATTTGGCATCAGTCAATATGGTTTCTCAATCCAATTTGCTGGATAGAACCATAAAATTTGGCTCTTTTGATCCTATCATACTGGCTCCAAGTACAAGTACGATGGTGGATCTTCAGGGAAGTGGGGGCAACTATTTGCTTCAAAGACAAAATCAAGATTACGATGGTTGGACTCTAGTCACACACCGAAAAAGCAAAAAGAAGAATCTTCCAAAACTTGTGAAAGTGCTTACAAGAGCTAAGATGATCAAACAACCATCTAAATCTCCAAAGCCCAATGTGCCTCAAGAAACAAAAATGCCATCTCAGGGTAAAAATTCAGTAGGGAGAAAGTCAAGGAGGCCAATCACTTTAAACGAATTCATGCCAATTCAACTTAGAGATGAAGATTTGGTTTTCATGACTTGTTACCATAACGGTGGCAATGAAGATAATGAAAACAACATTGACTCAGTAGCATTTGAAGTTGATCATTCTTGTGCTACGAAAATTAACTTTTCTGATGAAGATCTGTTGATGGGGTCAACCCCTCATAATCGGTCGTTGTTCGTCGTAGGATATACTCGGGAACAGAAGATCAATAGAATCTTGATCGATGATGGTTCTGCTTTCAACATACTCCCGTTGATGACAATGAAAGAATTGGGAGTTCCTTTGGATGAATTGATGCAAAGCCGCTTGATGATCCAAGGATTCAACCAAGGGGGACAAAGAGCTCTTGGAAAACTTAGACTTCAACTTTTCATTGGAGATATGGAGTCAAGTCCACTTTTCCATGTGAACGATGCCAAAACGACATACACATGTTGTTAGGACGGCCGTGGATACATCAAAATGGTGTAGTCTCCTCAACTCTACACCAATGTCTCAAGTATTGCAGAAACGGTCAAGTCAAGACGATCCTTGCAGACGCTAAGCCATTTACTATAGCAGAAGCACATTTCGCAGATGCAAAATTTTATCTAAAAGATACACTTATCGAAGAAGTAATGCCCAACCCGATGCAAGAATTAAAGCAAAAGGGAAAGAATTTGGCTTTCTCCACAGTTGGAGAAGATGAAATTGCTCAAGGTTTAAAGGATTTGACTCTTCCCCTCACTAACTTGGAAGAATCAAGAGGCCTTATACCTCCACTGAAAGGATTTGTTAGGCCAGTAGAAGAACCTCTTTGTGAACACAAGGATCTTCCTACTCATCGAGCCAAAGATTTTGATCCTAATGCTTATAGGTTGCTTGTCAAAGCTGGATATAAACAAGAGGATGTTGCAAAATTGGCTCACGAGACAAAAGAGTCTAACAAAGAAAAGCCGCAAAGTTTATTCAAGATCCGACAGGTCTGGCAAAAGAAAATTGATCACATTGGAACTTCTAGAGAGGGGCTTGGATATTCTCCATTAAAATTGAAGATTCATAAACAAACTTCGAGGTACATAAATGTGGAGGAAGTTCTCGAGGAGCAAGGAGATGCAGTGAAGCCACCAGGACTTTCAGTATTTGATCGCTTGTGAGCACGCTCAACACGATGTTCAGTGTTTGATCGTTTGAGCATTCAATCATCACGAAGGTCAGTTTTTGAACGAATGGGAGAAAAATGCAGTGAAGTTTCTGTAAGTAAACCAATTTCCATTCAGTCAAGGCTTGGAAGTCTGTACTCCGAAGAAGTTAACTGTGGCCGAAAAAGAAAAATTTCCACTTTAAAGGAATCAAGAGATTTTCATAGCAAAATTCCTTCTCGAATGAAAAGGCAAAGCGAATGAAAGGTAACTACTGGTGAAGTTTTAAAGGCTAGAAAGCACACAGTGGTTATAATCAAATCGGTCTCATCCTCAGAGGAAGAAGAACTTGAAGAAACAGAAATCTTTACTTCTAACCATGTATCTGTAAAAGAAACTGGTGAAAAATCTCAAGAGAAAGAAGCCCAAGAAGCCCCTTCATCTTTTGAAGAAGGAAATCAAGCTACTATTGATGAGCTAAAGGAAGTTAACATCAGTACTAGTGAAGATCCACGGCCGGTCTTTATTAATGCTTGCTTACCACCAGAAGAGAAAAAAGCCTATCTTGATCTTTTGATAGAGTATCGAGATATCTTTGCTTGGACTTACAAAGAGATGCCGGGACTTGATCCAAAAGTAGCTATGCATCATCTGGCTGTCAAGAAAAGTGTCCGACCTATCAAACAAGCTCAACGACGTTTCCATCCTGACTTGATTCCCCAAATTGAAGTTGAGGTCAATAAGCTCATCAAAGCTGGCTTTATTAGAGAAGTCAAGTATCCCACTTGGATCTCAAATATTGTTCCAGTGAGAAAGAAAAATTGTCAACTTCGAGTTTGTGTAGATTTTCGAGATTTGAACAATGCTTGTCCAAAGGATGACTTTTCTCTCCCTTTGACAGAAATAATGGTTGATGCTACAACTGGCCACGAAGCTTTATCGTTTATGGATGGATCGTCCGGCTATAATCAAATTCGCATTGCTCCAAGAGATGAAGAACTTACTGCATTTCGAACTCCAAAAGGAATATACTGTTACAAAGTTATGTCGTTTGGGTTAAAGAATGCAGGTGCTACTTATCAAAGAGCAATGCAAAATATCTTTGATGATATGCTTCACAAAAATGTTGAATGTTATGTTGACGACTTGGTAGTAAAGTCAAAGGAAAAATCCGATCATCTTGCTGATCTTCGCCAGGTGTTTGAAAGATTGCGTAGATACCAATTAAAGATGAATTCGCTCAAGTGTGCGTTCGGAGTATGCTCGGGTAAGTTTTTGGGGTTCATCGTACGACATCGTGGGATTGAAATCGACCAATCAAAAATAGATGCAATCATGAAAATGCCTGAACCGCGCAATCTGCATGAACTTAAAAGTCTGCAAGGAAGATTGGCATATATCCGACGCTTTATCTCAAACTTGGCTGGTCGATGTCAACCATTTAGTCGGCTAATGAAGAAGGATGTCCCTTTCGTCTGGGATGAGGCATGCAGTAATGCTTTTAAGAGCATTAAGACCTTTTTGTTACGACCACCTATTCTGAAGGCACCTATACCAGGAGAGCCGTTGATCCTTTATATTGCTGCACAAGAACGTTCCTTAGGAGCATTGTTGGCACAAGAGAATGACGAAGGAAAAGAAACTGCACTCTACTATCTTAATAGAACTCTTAATGGCGCTGAATTAAATTATTCTCCCATTGAAAAGACTTGCTTGTCATTGATGTTTGCAGTTAAAAAGCTGAGGCATTATTTGCAAGCTCATTCTGTTCGTTTGATTTCGCGAGCAGATCCTCTCAAATATCTCATGTCCAAGTCTATGCTCAGTGGAAGATTGGCAAAATGGGCTCTTTTGCTACAAGAGTTCGATATTACTTATATTCCACAAAAGGTTGTTAAAGGGCAAGCACTTGCCGATTTCCTTGCAAACCATCCGATTCCAGATGATTGGGAATTTTCTGAAGATCTCCCAGATGAAGATGCTCTTTTCATCGAAATTCCCAGGCCATGGAAACTATTCTTCGATGGGGCTGCCTGTCAAGATGGAGCTGGAGCAGGCGTTGTCTTTGTCACTTCAGAAGGAGATGTATTGCCTTATGCATTTACTCTCACTGAAAATTGTTCCAACAATGTAGCAGAATACCAAGCTCTGATCATTGGATTGGAAATGGCAGTGGATATGAAGATCACTCAACTTAAAGTGTTTGGGGATTCCAAATTGGTCATCAACCAACTTCTTTCACTTTATGAAGTTAAGAAGCCGGACCTCTTACCATATGTCAACTATGCGAAGAAGATTTTGGAATGGTTTGACAATGTAAGTTTGGAACATGTACCAAGAAGAGAGAACAAGCAAGCAGATTCTCTAGCTAATCTAGCATCAGCTCTTGCCATGCCAAGTGTAGAAGTAAAAGTCCCTCTTTGTAAAAGATGGATTTTGCCTCCACTTGATTTTAAAGATAACAATACAGAATCCAATGTTGTTTCAGTTTGCGAAGTTGAAAAAGAAAATTGGAGACAATCATTGATTGATTATTTAGAGCATGAGAGGCTACCTAATGATCCAAGGCATAAGACAGAAGTGAAACGTCGAGCTCCTCGATTTATTTACTTCAAGGGTACGCTCTATCGCCGCTCTTTTGATGGTGTCTTCCTTCGATGCTTAGGAGAAGATGAAGTATCCAAAACCTTACAAGAAGCTCATTCAGGAATTTGTGGTGCACATCAGTCTGGAGCTAAATTGCACTTTCAAATTAAAAGAATGGGATACTACTGGCCAACAATGGTACAGGATAGCATGGACTACTCCAAGAAATGTCAAGCTTGTCAGTTTCATGCAAACTTCATCCATCAACCTCCTGAACCATTACATCCGACAGTCACATCTTGGCCGTTCGATGCTTGGGGACTTGATTTGGTAGGACCATTACCTAAGAGTTCACTAGGGCATATGTATATACTTGCCGCTACAGATTACTTTTCAAAGTGGGCAGAAATGGCACCTTACAGGGAAGTAAAAAAAGAAACTGTTGCAACTTTTATCAGAACAAACATCATTTATCGGTATGGTGTACCTCGTCACATCATAACTGATAATGGGAAGCAGTTTGACATGAGCAAATTATGTGCACAGTTTGACTTCAAGCAGTACAAGTCTTCAATGTACCATGCTCCAGCAAACGGATTAGCAGAAGCTTTTAACAAGACTTTGTGCAATCTTCTCAAGAAAGTTGTTAACCGTTCAAAGAAAGATTGGCATGAAAAGATAGGAGAAGCTCTTTGGGCTTATCGAACTACATATCGCACACCAACTCAAGCCACTCCGTATGCACTTGTTTATGGTGTAGAAGCTGTTCTACCACTTGAGCGACAAATTCCATCATTGAGGATTGCAATCCAGGAAGATCTTTCTAGTGAAGACAATGTACGCTTACGTTTGGAAGAATTAGAAGCACTGGATGAGAAAAGGTTGGAAGCCCAACAACGCTTGGAGTGCTATCAAACTCGACTATCCAAAGCTTTTAATAAGAAAGTCAAGCAGCGATCTTTCCAAGTTGGAGATTTAGTCCTTGCTGTAAGAAGACCCATAAATACTTCACATCGTATTGGCAACAAGTTCCTTTCAAAATGGGATGGACCATACGTTGTTCGAGAGGTTTATACCAATGGTGCATACAAGATCGTCGATCAAGATGGTGTCAAAGTTGGACCGATCAATGGAAAGTTTTTAAAGCATTACTATGCTTAAAGAAGATATTGCTCCTATGCACGAGCTTAAACTGCACATTAAAAAAAAAAAAGCCCGCTATGTTGAAAATCCTTTATAGGACAACTTAGGCAAAAGTTAGGGCACAAAAAAAAAATGATGAACTACGTTATGACTTGATCTTTCAAATTCGAGGGTACGTAGGCAGCTTGGTTTTATTGCCAAGTTCAGTCCAAACAAAAAAAAAAATTGTTTGATTCAAATATTATCTTTTGTTCACTTGAAAGTATCATGATCATTCTCCATTCAAATTTCATGATTCAAGTTATTTTTCAAGTAAAACAAATCTTTTACAAATTAAAGATCTTTGGAAATTTAATTTGTAGTCCATACATGATGCAAAAATGCTTCAGAAAGTGCAAAAAAAAGATGATATATGGAGAAAAAGAAATTTAACTTCATTTCAAACTTGAAAAGAACTTACAATTAAAAAAAAAAAAAAACTAACAATCCTAAGAACTAATATAAATTTCAAAAAAAAAGTTACATCAAAAGGGATTCAAGGCTTCCATTTGAAATTCTTCAAGTCTTCTCGAGAGGCTTCCAACATATTTCGCAACAAATCTAAGTTTTTGGCTTCATTTTCAGTAAGGGTAGTAAGAGACTCAACAGAATTCATCTCCTCACGAATCTTGGAGGTATCGATTCTCCTTCTTTTCAGTTCATCTTCAGTTTCTTGGAGCGAAGATTCAAGTCTATGTTTTTTGCGTTGCAAAGTAATGAACTCTTGCTCTATATCTGCCAAGTTCGACTGCAGGGTGTTAAGGTTCTCAACAGTTTTATGTTCAAGTAACATTGAATCTTTAAGTCGAATTTCAGGTGCTTGAAGTCTTTCAATTCTATCCTTGGATGAAGAGATGGAAGATTCAAGCTCATTAAACTTTTGGACTTGTGTAAAGTAGTCTTCCACCGTGCCTTTCAGTAAGGATGAATCAACGGACTTAATTGCTTCTATTGCATCAAAGATCTTGTGGACATCACTAGTAAGTGAAGAAACCCGATCAAAAGAAGCGCGAATAATCCTTGGTTGAATGCTTTCCCACAAAATAGTTACAAGCTTCAACTGACTATCGGATATCACTTTTTCAGCACTAAACTTAGAAAATTCCGGAAGGGCGAGATGACTAGCTTCAACATGAGGGCTTATGGTAGTTTTCACTATAGAGGAAGTATTATTAACAATCATGTTGGGGCAAGCATCTTCTTGGTTGGAAACGGTACTTGAAATATTATTTTTGATCTCAGCTACAAGTTTGTTGAACTCATGCGAACTAGAAACTGAAGCTTCACTTTTGGCAGGGGATATATCACCATGAAAGGATTCTCTTGGCCTGACTCGCTTCCAATGTCATTCATGATCACTCTCATCAATTGAATCTTCAACGATCGCATTATGCTTCCCTTCGATGACTTTCGGTAAAACCCTTTGTCCTTCATCAACTAATGACACTGATCGAGGAACTTCTTGTGAAGCCTTCACATGCTCCTCTGTTAAATCTATAGTGGACGAGACTTTGGCTTTATTGGATTTGTCTTCCGAAATCTCTAAAGACTTTTTCTTAACATCCTTTGAAGGTTTTCTTCTCTTTGATGGTGATGTACGGATGCTTGAAATCAAAATATCAATAGAATGCTCAAGATATGGCTCATGAACTTTGGACCACCATTCCATGTATCTTGCGGTTGCATGATCATTAGGATTTAGAGAACGAGCTGGAGAGATCAATCTGGACTTTGTATGAGAACGAGTGCAAATTCTCCAAAACCTACATAGATCATCCACAGATCCAGAACGAATGTCTTCCTTAAGAGCTCCGGGAATATCTTGACAAAACCCAAATTGTCTCCCAAATCGATGAGGACTGTAAGGTTCTACAATGATGGCTTGGTTACATTGGGCGGGCAAATAGCTCGAGCGAACATTAACAAGGTAGCCATGATTGATCTTACTAAGAGCGTCATCATCAACAATCACTTCATCTCTATTTCTGGGACATAAGTTAGCATTCCACACTATGCCAGTATGAATCAACTTGCGGGCATCATAATCCTCAAAGTATTTGGCTCCACCTTCTCCTGAAAACTTGCTCATCAAAGGCCCATATACATCATCTGGATTTTGAAAGTGAGTCCGGAAGTAATAACTTAGCCACCCATAAACATAGTGAATTGGAAAACACGCATCTGAAGAGCCCGCTTGAGTAGAAAGTGTGATTCGGTTTAGTCCATGGTAAATATTGGCTAACACCGGGATCATGAGATTAACAGTTCTTCTACTTCGGTCATGTTTTATATAAACTTTGGTTTTTACCAATTGCTATATTTTTCAGAAGCATGCCTATCCATACTTCTCTTAAGTGGGCTGTCCTTCTATGTGGGCCAATGTTGGTTCTTTGCCCATTTTGATTAAAAACATTTTGGAATCAAGACAATACAAAGGTGCAAATAAATTTTGGCTTCAAAAGCAAAGTAAATTTCAAGATTTGTTCACTTTCTACACTCAACAAAAATCGTGTACGTCACTAAGTCTTGAGGGGGCATTTGTAGAAGGAGAATTTTTTTTTTTGACCAATTACAAATTGCCACGTGTTAATTGAAATTTCTTTTAATTAAGAAATTTTTAATTAAATTATGCATTATCAGATCATAATTAATTATTTTATAATTAATTAAATATGTACACATGGCTTGACCAATCAAATTGCAAGGATTCATGGGTCACCCAATTAAACTTCACCCATGTGTCATAATTACTTCATCTCTAATTAAATTAAATTAATTAAGAGATAAATAATGAAGTTTTATCTCTAATTAAATTAATTAAGAGATAAATAAATATTTTATCTCTAATTTAATTAATTAATTAAGGGATAAATAATGAAGTTTTATCTCTAATTAAATTGAATTAAATTAACTAAGAGATAAATAAATATTTTATCTCTAATTTAATTAATTAAGAGATAAATAAATATTTTATCTCTAATTTAATTAATTAAGAGATAAATAATGATGTTTTATCTCTAATTAAATTGAATTAAATTAATTAAGAGATAAATAAATATTTTATCTCTAATTTAATTAAATTAATTAAGAGATAAATAAGGAAGACAAGTTCTTTTAGAACTCTTTTTCACCTGGCTGACTACCACTATAAATAGAGACCTCCCCTTAACACAAATTCACAATTCAGAAGCCTGAAGAGAACAATAAAGATTTGGAAGAGTTAAATCCTCTCCAAAGTCTTAAGAAGAGATAGATTTGGAAGAGTTAAATCTCTCCAAAGTCTTAAGAAGAAATAGATTTAGAAGAGTTAAATCTCTCCAAAGTCTCAAGAAGAAAAAGATTTGGAATAGTTAAATCCTCTCCAAAATCTCAAGAAGAAATCTCTGCAGAATTGAAGCAAGAAATTCTTAAGAATACCATCGTGTCTGTTCTTAAAGATTTCTCAAGAAGGTGCTCTTCGATCTTGTGTTGATCCAAGAAAGAAGATAAATCTTGTTTGCTCAAGATCAAGTCTCGAATACCCTTGAAGCAAACAACGTGTGTTCAAGATCAAGTCTCAAAGACCCTTGAAGCCAATTTCAAGATCAAGTCGTGAAGACCCTTAAATTAAAATTTTGCTGAAGAAAAGAATCAAAGGATTTCTTTCTTTAAGAATATTCAGAGATTGTAACCTCAAAGTGTGATTAATAAAATTATTATTTGACTCCAAATTTTCCTTGTCATGTTTTTGACGCGAAATTTGTGTGTACACAGCAATTTGGGAAAGTATGTCCTACTCTTCCAGAGTGTCTACAAAATTTGCAGATTCTTTCATACCTGAAGTCCACCCATATTCTAACCCCATCGTCACCTCTGATGAAGCACCCAACTATTAAAGGGAGCCAGGGGTTAAACCAAACATGAACTCTCATGTATCTTATATTCATGGGAAGTGAATCCTGCCAATCAATAGTTATAACATCGCCTACAATGTTTGCAATAGTGGAAGCAGTTTAAGGTGTAAAGCACTCGAGTGGCAGACCCCAGATCTGGGGCCAGATTATGGAGGCAGAGAGCTGAAGGTCCCTTATTACTAGAGGTGGCAAAATGAACCCGAACCCGAAAACCCGCCCAGGAAAACCCGAACCCGAATCCGCCCAAACCCGATTTGACCAAAAAGTCAAAAACCCGAACCCGAAAAAGCCCGAACCCGAATGGGCCCGAACCCGAATGGACCCGAACCCGAATGGGCCCGAACCCGTATGGACCCGAACCCGAATGGGCCCGAACCCGAATGGACCCGAACCCGAATGGACCCGAACCCGAATGGGCCCGAACCCGAATGAGCCCGAACCCGAATGAGCCCGAACCCGAATGGACCCGAACTCGAGACCGGCCCGAACCCGAACCCGAATTTAATACTAAAAATAAAAATAAACAAATTACAATTTTTTTTTTTTACAAAGCAATAACTTTAATTATTAATTTTATTCTAATTTTTTTTAATAATTTAATTAAAATTTAAAATTTAATATATATATATATATGATGAATTAATAATTTTATCAAAAAGTAAATTATATTTTGTACTTATAAGTTATAACTTTAACGTCTCATATCATGATGAATTTACAATCTAAATATTTTAAATTCTTGAAAATTTTAAAGATGTGAAAAAAAATTTGACAATAATTCAATTAATCTATAAGGGTAAAAAAATTGATAATAATTCAATTATTTTGGCCTTTTGGGTTATACTTAGACCTGCTCACGGGCCGGGCCTGGACAGGATATTTTGTGTTCCGGGCGGACCCGGCCCGGAACAGTAATTTTTATTATAATATTATTTTATTTAATTTTAATTATAAAAAAATAAAAAAATAAAAAAAAATTATTTTTTTATTCCAATGAACAGTGTTTCGGGCCTAAACGGGCGGGCCGAGCCGACCCAGGGCCAGGCCTGGGCAGAGAAAATAAAAAAAAACTGGGCCGCGGCCCGGCCCATAAGCAGCTCTAGTTATACTTATGCGGTTAGGTTAGGGTGAGTTTAATTAGATTATGGCTTTCATGTGATTTTATTTTAGCGGGTGGATTTAATGGGGTTTTGGGTTTTATGGCCTTTTGGTTTTGGGTATATTTATTATATATTAATAAATAATCATATTAATTATATATTTATTACGTATAATTTAAATATAAATTATATTTTTTAGTACTACTTTATAATTTATACTTTATACTGATGAAAAAAATATAAGTACTCGATATATATATATATATATCTTGACTATAAGCATAATTTTTTTGCATTTTATAAGTATATAAACGAATAGATGAAGGCCAGGATTTATTTTTAAAAGTTTTTTATTTTATAGTGAAAATAAATTATAATGTATTTATATTTTGAAATTCGAGCTCATCAAATCAATTATTTTAAATATCAATATATTAATTTATAATATATCATATTTTTTATAATAAATTATTTCAAATTTTGATTTTATATAACAAATTAATTTCTTATTCTTTTGGTGCTAACAAATATTAATTTTAAAAAATAAATATAATTAAAAATATCATATAATAGCAAAAGTATAAAAATAAAAATGAAAATAATAATAAATTAATAATTTGTTTTTAGATATAAATATTTAAATTACGTAAAAATGATTACATCTAATATAAAATAAAATAATGTAAAACATACCCGTACCCAGATCGAACCCGAACCCAGACCGAACCCGAACCCGAACCCGAATGGGCCCGAACCCGAATGAGCCCGAACCCGAATGGGCCCGAACCCGAATGGGCCCGAACCCGAATGGGCCCGAACCCGAATGAGCCCGAACCCGAATGGACCCGAACCCGAATGAGCCCGAACCCGGATGGACCCGAACCCGAATGAGCCCGAACCCGGATGGACCCGAACCCGAATGAGCCCGAACCCGAATGAGCCCGAACCCGAATAAACCCGAACCCGAATGAACCCGACCCGAACCCGCCCGAACCCGCCCAATTGCCACCTCTACTTATTACCTTGTTGGGTCTCCACCTATCAAAGATAAAGAGTCCACCTTTTAACAACTAGGGGCTTTCATTCCATACAAACTGCATGTCAACAGGGTCTTCGAAATGAAATATATAGAAGTTATCCTCTCTCCCAACAATAGTGACTCTTCCTCTATTCTCCAAGCTGTGTTGACAATCCGTTGAACAGTTCTGGCTGAAAACTCTCTGACATCTAGTAAGTATGCAACTAGACAATGTTGCCAGAAAACTCTTTGCGTAGTAAGATCTTTTGAGTCAAGCTGGATTAGAGGTCCTCTCCTCGCCCTATGATGAACCTCTGGGCTATGAAAGGTGTTTCGACCAACATCTCAAAATTCTTTTCACTAGTTGAAATGGAATCTCCACTCTCAGACCAACTGACTTCTCTACGGTTCAATGATCTCTCCAATTTTCTTTTATGAGAGGGAATGCATTTTTGAAGGTGCTAGTTTCCTTACTAACACAGTGTGAGTGATGAAGTTGAAAGTGTTTGCTATATATAGACAATCTGGGATCTGACACAGTTTTCTTTTTCCACTGGTTAACTAGAATTTCAGCAGGATCAAGATCCATTGTTTCCATGGTCAAGTAGGATCAGAAAAAGAAAAACAGAAAGAACTTCTAAAATTGTAGAGAGCATAGAAGGAAATGAGTGATCATAAAAAGAGAAGAAAAAAGAAATCATTGCAAAACTTTTAAAGAAACGAGAGGCATATCTGAGAATGGATGGAGCAACCAATGTAATGACGCTGCGTGTTCTAGATACCAAGAGAAAACCCTATGGAAAGCAAAAACCAAAGACAAATCATGAGCTAAAAAACAAAAAAAAATTAAAGATTATGTTGGATTTGGGAAGGATTGTGAAGTAGGATAAGCACGGGGTTAGGGGATAGGGGATAGGATCTAGGCAAAAAGCTCAAAAAAACTACTGCTAAAAGATTATGATTTGATTAAAGGGAGATTAAGAGACGGAGTCTCCGGAAATAGATGATGGGTTTTCTGGAAAAAAAAAGCGTGTGGGAAAAAACTGACATATTAAGAAAAGAAAGAGAGATTATTTCTTAGTGCAGGAAAGAAATTAATATTTTCGAGACACAGAGAGGAAAAAGTTGAAATCAAAGAAAGTTTTGGGGAGAAAATTTTTCAGAAAACACTGAAGACGATTTTGGGGAGGGAAGGGAAGGTTTTTTTATCCAAATATAGTTAAAAAAAATAGATAATTAAAATATTGTTGTTTTCAAATTAATTTTTATTTTTTTTAGTTAGGAAATCGTCATCCCCATGACGATTTTGCAGTGTAAAAATTACAAAAATTGTAAAAAACACCAAGGAAAATCGTCATGGGGGTGATGATTTCTTTTGGTATATATATATATATATATATCTTTTACTTAAATTAAAAAAAAATTGTAAAATATTTTTAAATTTTGTATTTTAATTTTAAAAATTGTATATTAAATAAAAAAATTATCTAGGTTTGTTTATTTATTTTTTTAAAAATATTTGTTTATTTTTAAATATATATTAAAAATATAATTTAATTTATTATTAAAATTTTAAAAAAATAAAATTTTATTTCTTATTAAAATTTAAAAAAGAAAATTATATTTCTTATTAAATTTTTATATCAAAAATTTAATTTCTTATAATTTTTTAATTTTATAAAAAATAAAATTTAATTTATTATTAAAATTTTATAAAAAATACAATTTTATTGCTTATTAAAATTTAAAAAAGAAAATTATATTTCTTATTCAATTTTTATATCAAAAATTTTATTTCTTATAATTTTTTAATTTTATAAAAAATAAAATTTAATTTATTATTAAAATTTTATAAAAAATACAATTTTATTTCTTATTAAAATTTAAAAAAGAAAATTATATTTCTTATACAATTTTAATTTTATGCTGTAGAAAATATTGGAATTGGATTCCTTCTGCAATTGATCGGACTAATGATTTAGGGTTAGGGAGAGGTTTCAGCTATTTTTTAGTCAATGAAATGCTGCAAAAAATATTGGAATTGGATTCCTTCTGCAATGGATGGGACTAATTATTTAGGGTTAGGGATAGGTTTCAGCTATTTTCTAGTGAATCAAATGCTGTAGAAAATATTGGAATTGGATTCCTGCTGCAATGGATGAGACTGATGGTTTAGGGTTAGGGATAGGTTTCAACTATTTTCCAGTCAATCAAATGCTGCAGAAAATATTAAAATTGGATTCCTTCTGCAATGGACGGGACTATTGGACAGTCCAGTACAAAGGATGGGATTTATCAATCAGATTTTGCATTGAATGAGTTATCACTTTTTCAGTCAAATAACCCTAGCCAGAATATGAGAATCAGATTCCATCCTATACAAAGGATGGGATTTTTCATCTGGTACAACATAATAAACCATTATAAATTCATAATACTGATGAAGGTTTACAATACCCCCTACAGTAGTTTTTCAATCAGATTTTTTCTGAGTGCTAAAACCTCCTCATTCTCATCCTTCTATATTTCTTCTTTCTTTTGCCGAGTGATAATACCTCCATTCTCATCCTTCTTAGTTTCATTACTACACAACATGAGCAATAGAATGATCGCATTGGTCTACTATAATGGCCAAATTCATAATATTGATGAAGGTGCTACTTTTGATTGTGAACGTCCTAAAAGTTTTCGTGTTGAAGAAGACGTCACATTAGAGGAACTGAAGCTGCAAATTCATACAAAAATTAAAGCTGGAAATAGAAAAAGAGTTTCAGAGGTTAAGTATAGGCATCCTATTTATATTGGTGAAGGATGTGCCCGATCTAGAAATTTCCACTTGAAGATGATGATGATGTTAGATGCATGTTTTATGCTCATGAGACATTTGCAAATGTTGGTGTACTTGAGTTATATGCTGACATAGAGGATGTTGACGATGATTATGGGCCTTCAAATGTTCGCACAACAGAAAACTTTCCCATAAAAGATGATGATTTGTGTCGTTCTATGTTCACACTACATATCACGTTCCCACAGAAGAAGTCGTGCCGTTATCTCAAGCTACAACGTTTCAGACTTCATTAGTCTCACAAACAATTCCTACTACCCTCGAAGATGAGCCAGCTGGTGTTGATCTTGTTCCGCCACGTGGAGTCCATGGTGAATATGTTGGTGAATTTAGTGAGCAGGAAGAGGTTGATGAATTCGCAAGTGATGACAATAGTGATTCTGACCCAGACGTCGTCCCTGCTGAGATCAACACTCATGGAGATCTTCCCCCATATGAGGCTGCATCCCATATGCATACCCTAGATCTGGAGGCAGTGCAAGTGCCAAAATTTCTTGAGTATGCTCATACATTAGCTACGCCTCTGACATTTGATCCATCTGCAGTTGATCTATGTGTTGGGTTACAATTTCTAACGAAAGAGGCTGTGCTTTCAGCTATTAAGCACTATAACATCAAAAACTCTGTAGATTACAGAGTCATTGAATCTGAGCGGACCAAATATTATGCCAAGTGCGTAATGTATGGAAAAGGGTGTAATTGGAGAATAAGGGCAACTTTTATGAAGAAGAAACATGCATGTGAGATTAGAAAATATGAAGGGCCTCATACTTGCACATCGGGGAGGATTTCACAAGATCATTGCAAGTTAGATTGTAACATGATCTGTTCATGCATTCTGTCATTGGTCCAAGCAAATCCGGAGATCTCCGTTTCAGTTTTGATCGCTGAGATGCGAATCCGGTATGGATACATCACCTCCTACAAGAAAACGTGGAAAGCAAAGCAAAAGGCAATTGCTCGAATTTTTGGTGATTGGGAAAGATCGTACAATGAGCTACCTAAATGGTTAGGTGCAATGCAATATTTCGTGCCTGGTACAATTGTGGAATTGCAAACGGTACCTGCATATCACGGTGATCGACTGGTCCAGGGTAAGAAAATATTCCATCGACTATTTTGGACATTTAAGTCGTGCATTGAAGGGTATCCGTATTGTAAACCTATTGTGCAAATGGACGGTACTTTCTTATATGGAAAATACAAAGGAACATTATTGTTAGCTATTGCACAAGATGGCAACCGAAACATACTGCCAATTGCCTTTGCCATTGTGGAGGGTGAGACAACAGAGGCTTGGTCATTCTTTCTCACTAACTTGCGTACACACGTGACAAAACAGCCTGGCATATGCTTGATGTCTGATCGACATGAAGCCATCAAAGCTGCGATTAGACGTGATGTAGTGGATGGAATCCTCCACATGCATATTCAGTGTACTGCATTCGACACATTGCAGCTAACTTTATGAAAACGTTTAACAATGAGGAATTACGTCGACACATTGTTAACATGGGTATGGAATCGAATCATAGTTATTTTATCTCTTATATTTCGTTTAGTATATAAAATATTACTGAAATTCACAAGTCTTTTGTTTTTAATTTTATTAGGATACGAGTTGAGGCGACCGAATTTTCATTTCATGTATGAAAATCTTCGTGGAGAAAATGCAGAGGCGGCTAATTGGCTTGATAGGATCCCCAAGGAGAAGTGGGCCCAATCATATGATCAAGGAAGACGTTATGGCCATATGACAACCAACCTAGCTGAATCTATCAATTCGATGTTGAAGGAAACGCGTCATCTTTCCATTACTGCTTTAGTGCAATCAACATATTATAGGTTGACTGCACTTTTTGTTAAGATGGGGAACAAGCAAATTGCAATGATGGAGGGAGGGCACACATACTGTGAAACAGTCACACAGGCTATGCAAGAAAATCGCAGGAAAGCTAACTCCCACTTTGTTCGTAATTTTACGCGAGCAAATCAATCTTTTCTGGTTGAAGAGTTAGTTGATCCACTAGAGGTGTTTCTGCAATGAAGTACTAAGTCAAGCTTAGTGAAATGTGGTGTGACTGTGGGAAGTTTCAAGCACAAAGGTTCCCTTGTTCACATGTAGTTGCTGCTTGTGCACATGTCCATGTAGATTGCATGCAATATGTGGACAAAGTCTATAGACTGGAAACTATATTGAATGTTTATAGATATGAGTTCGAAGCAAATGGAAATGAAGGTTACTGGCCTCAATATGATGGTCCAGAAGTGTGTCCCAATCAAGAAATGCGGAGAAATCCACATGGTCGGCCAAAATCAAGTCGTATTCGTAATGAAATGGACCTCAGGGAGAAAGGCCAACCAAAACATTGTGGATTATGCAGAAATGAAGGTCATAACCGTCGAAATTGTCCGCATCGATCTGGCACATTGGGGGAGAGTTCGCATCAACAATAAATGAACTACATGTTTTCATAACCTGTAATATTTACATATTTTGCCATTAAGAGAAAATGTTATGCAAGTTTTTGTCAACTTATCATGTAATTTGGATTATTATTTTATTTAAAATTAAAAAAAAAATTATAAAAATATAACTCAATTATATATTTTTTTACAATTGTATAAATTAAATAACAACATTAAGATTTTAGTTACACATGCTGAATAAAAAAATAAAAAATAACAATTAATTTCCCAACAAATTTAAAATAAATAACATGAAACGCAAAACATATAAATTTATATATTAGAAATTTAAAATACATTATTCTCGTTATATTGATAAAAGTAAATTTATTCTAATTATGTAGAGCAACAGTGTCGAGCTCTTCTAGTGCGTAGTGGTTGCACCCGTCGTTCAACCTCGTCAGTGGCACGTATTCGTGGTCGATCACGACCTCCTGCTATAACCGCCACTGGTTCCGGTTGTATGTCATCAGTCATTTCTTCCGTATCAAAAATTTGAAACCCACTGCTGGATGAGGCAACACCTAGTTCACCCATAACGGGAACTTGACTACTAGATGGACGCAAAAATGATGTACCATCAAATGCTGACGAAGGGGTTCCAAACTGATACATTGATGTTAGATATGCTGAACTTGGACTTAGGATGGGGAGCTGGTCATCTAACCTTGTTGTTGGCGGTGATGGCCGGTAACACTCATCAACGTCATATCCGGGGTGACTTACGGACAACGATGACTGGATGGTACTCCATGATCCGGTTCAGGATGATTAAATGACATCCTCGGTGCTGTGAACTCCGATGAGGTCGGTTGACGCGTTCGCCCACGTTGTCGGCTAGGTCTAGGAGCTTCCATATCATGCGTAGGAGGAACTGGAGCTGAAGTTCGTCCGGTAAATGGCATACTCCTAACATCCTCATACACCAACGGTGGACAAACAAAAGGCTGACCTTCATTTTTATACCATCCTATGTAATCATCAGATGGGTTGAAATTATTACCAACAATCGGATAACCTATCGGAATTCGTTGAAAACGTATATTCCACCAATGGATCCAATGTTCATGCTTCGCAGGCCAGAATTCCTCATGACGACCACGCATGTCGATCTTGTGAAGCTTATCAAGGTTTACCGGGGCTGGAGGAATTGGTTGTTGCAACCCAAATTGTCGCAACACCCTGTCAGTTTGGTGCCACTCTACATATGAAAAGCATATCAATACTGTGTTTGCTTTCCATATATTACAATTATTATAGGCATCCGATAGGAGGCATGTCATAATTTCACTTGAGGAATATGGCATCTACAGAAACTGTGAATAATTATTACAAATTATTAGTTTCATGTGGATTAAATAAAAAAAATACTTGAATGTAACAATCGAAATATTTACCTTATCATATCCTACTCGATCTAGTCGCACTCTTATACTTGCAAGGTCGGTCGGAATCTCTGTAAAATCTCTACTCCTACTCCACCTGTTAAAATGCATATAATATCTTAATGACCTATAAAAATACAAGTTCGTACAAAATTAATAAAATAGTAAAGATTATTACCTGCTTGCAAGGGGGTATATAGCCGAAATATCCACGCGTAGAGCAAGAAATGGTAGCCGATACCAAGCCCATGATTGTAGAAGCACTAAACATCCACCTATGTCATGGCTTTTTGGAACTGTAGCCCGGCAAAGTTCTCTATACAAAACCGCCAAACACGCAGAACCCCAACTATAATTTGCCGCATGCTCTAAATCACGTAGTAATGGAAGATACATTAAATGTACCCGACTGCTCGATTTGTCAGGCATCAGTAATCCTCCAATCAAACGTAAAATATATGCTCTAGCAGCATATTGTATCTGTTGTTCAGTTTCGTGTAATGGAGATTTTGAAAGGATTTCAACCAATTTAGTCTCACCATTGAGCCAGATACATACTCATCTGGAGGTACCGAGCCCAATAGATTTTGACACACTTCATTCCAATCTAACAGGCTTCCACCTGTAACTGCATCGTCATGGACCGGAAGTCCAAGTTGAAGCGCAACATCTTCTAGAGTTATCGTGCATTCACCAAATGGAAAATGAAAAGTGTGTGTCTCGGGTCTCCATCGTTCGATCAACGCACTGATTAAGTCGGGTTTTATCAAAAATCGTCGAATTTGAGTTGTGTGATAAAATCCGGCTCTTCTTAAGTGGACGATAATAGATGGATGCGGGTCCTCCAATGTAAATTTCCTCGAACGTAACACGCTACGAGTTTCCTGTTGATAATTAATTAAATTAAATCAAATAATAATAAAAATTAATATATTATAAAACTGTAACAATTAAAAATAAAAAAAAAAAACTCTAAAACTATAAAATAACAAAACAATAATAATAAAAAATTTAAATTTTTTTATATAATTATTAAATAATTAAATTATATAATAAATAAATAACTATAAAATAAAAAAACAATAATAATTAAAATATTATAAAATAATAGTAATATAAAATTATATAATATAAAAATTAAAATTAAAATTATATAAAACTATAAAATGAAAAAACAATAATAATTAAACAATTATAAAACTATAATAATAAAAAATAATATAATATAAAAATTAAAATTAAAATATATAAAACTATAAAATGAAAAAACAATAATAATTAAAAATTTATTATTTTATATAATAATAAAAAATATATAATATAATATAAAAATTAAAATTAAAATTATATAAAACTATAAAATGAAAAAACAAAAATAATTAACATATTAAATAACTATAATAAAAAAAATTAAACAATATAAAAAATAAATAATTATAAAACTATGAAATGAAAAAACAATACTAATTAATAAATGATAAAACTATAATAAGCACTATAACATTAAAAATATAAAAATTATAAAACAATAAAACTATAAATTTACAAAATTATAATAATTAAAAAATAACTAAAAATTGATAAAGTAATACAAATAATATTACAACAATTTACTTACCTCTTTAAATATAACCTCCAATATGTGATTTTCTTGCAACTTCAATAGTGATGATGAAGCCATTTTTAAATATTGTTGTAGAAAAAAAAATTGTTGTAGAAAAAAAAATTGTTGGTAGAAAGAAATTTGATTGTAGAAAGAAAAAAGAAAATATAAATAAGTTGTAGAAAATGAGGGGGTATTTATAGAAGAGTGGTGTGTGTGTGGGGGGGATGGGATGGGATTTGAAGGCAACGGTCACTTGACCGTTGCCTTCAAAAAATTTTGATTTTTTTTTTTAAAGTTTATATAGTAAAAATCAACTAAAGTTTTTTTAAAAAAAAAAATCTTTCATAAATTTTAAATAAAAAAAATATACCGTTGGACTTTTAATTTTTTTAAATTTTTTTTATTTAATTTATAATTTTTAAAATTAAAATACAAAATTTAAAAATAAATTTACAATTTTTTTTTTAATTTAAGTAATATATATATATATACCAAGGGAAATCGCCACCCCCCATGGCGATTTTCCTTGGTGTTTTTTGCAATTTTTGCAATTTTTACACTGAGAAATCGCCATGGGGGATGGCAATTTCCCAGCTAGAAAAGAAAAACGGATTTTGGAAATTAATCTAAAAACAACGGTATTTTGGTATATAATTTTTTTGGGCTATATTTGGATAAAAAACTGGAAAGGGAAAGGTCATTCTTGAGCTGAGAGAGAAAAGCTCCTAAAGGATAAAATAGATCTTTTAGTGAAAATCCTTTTCAAAGCTTGTAAATTTGGTATATATTACTCTATCAATTTAGTTGTGGGTATGTTATTTTCTAACTTAGGATTTAGTAAAGTTTGTAAATTTGGTAGATTGATCTGCATGATTTAGGAAATCAATAATTATTTAGGAAATTTGTTTGATTGAACAGTAAAATATATATGTATGTTTTACTCTCTTTTCTCTGTCTTAATTGAAATACTCTTGGTCTTTTTTTTTTTTTTTTTGAATATATGACTATGGAAGAATCCAATAACCCAAACCTAAGATCAGAAGACTTGATAAAATGAACTGATCTTAAATTTACAATAACTCTTAATCTATTTCCCTGCTCCCCTGTTTATGACCTCAGACTCAGAAATTAAGGCCACTAGAAAAAAAGACGGTCTTTTTATCTTAATATAGCCAAAAAAAATTATTTATCAAAATACCGTTCTTTTCAGATTAATTTCTAAAATCCGCTTTTTTTAAACCAGTTGGGAAATCGCCATGGCCCATGGCGATTTTTAAACTAAAAATTTTAATTTTTTTTTTAAAATACCAGTTGGGAAATCGCCATGGGCCATGGCGATTTCCCAACTACAATTTTCAAATTTTTTTATTTTTTACATTGGGAAATCGCCACCGTGGGTGGCGATTTCCCAAGGTTCATTTTTTTTTCTTTTAATAAATAATAAAATTTTAAAAATAAAGATTTAATAATTTTAATAAATAATTTTTATCCCATGGTGGTAGAAGTGTCCATGGGTCGGGCCGGGCCCATGTACGGTATCAACATCACATTTGCTCGTCCAAGCCACGGTGGAAATTTTTCAACCTTTATTTAATTTTTTTTAATTTTATAAAATAATAAAAATTATATAATTTTTAATTTTAAAAAATGAAAATAAAAATATAACAATTTACCAAAAATTAAAAAATTATATTCGTAATTAGGCCTGCTCATGGGCCGGGCCGCGACCCGGAATTTTTCAACTTCTTGCCAAGGCCCGGCTCGCGGGCTTGAATATAATTATTTTAATATATAAATAGTGATTCGAGCCTAGCCGGATGGGCTGTCCAGCCCATGAGCAGGTCTATCCGTAATGTCAATCGAATTCTTTCAACTTGTATTCGTAATAAATGGACCTCCGGGAGAAAGGCCAACCAAAGTGTTGTATTAGTCCGGGCTTGGACAAGTGTTTTTGTAATTTTATTAAATAATAAATTTTAAATAAAAATTATATAATTTTTAATTTTAAAAATATTTAAATAACAAAATTCAAAAAATTATAAAATATATAAAAATATTTTTTTAATAGTGAAATGGGCTTTCGGGTCTGCACGACTCGAAATGGGCTTGAGCAAGGAAAAAAATTCCGGGTCGCGGCCCGGCCCATGAACAAGTCTAATTACAAATATAATTTTTTAAATTTTTGATAAATTGTTATATTTTTATTTTTATTTTTTAAAATTAAAAATTATATAATTTTTATTATTTTATAAAATTAAAAAAAATTAAATAAAGGTTGAAAAATTTCCACCGTAGCTTGGGCAAGCAAATGTAGTGTTGATACCATACATGGGCCCGCCCGGCCCATGGACACTTCTACCACCATGGGATAAAAATTATATATTAAAATTATTAAATCTTTATTTTTAAAATTTTATTATTTATTAAAATTAAAAGAAAGAAAAAAAAAGGAAAATGAACCTTGGGACGGTGGCGATTTCCCAATGTAAAAAATAAAAAATTTTGAAAATTGTAGTTGGGCCCAACTGGTATTTTAAAAGAAATTAAAATTTTCAGTTGAAAAATCGCCATGGGCCATAGTGATTTCCCAACTGATTTTAAAACAGTAGATTTTGGGAATTAATCTGAAAGGAACGATATTTTGGTAAATAATTTTTTAGCTTTATTTTGATAAAAAAAACCAAAAAAGACCCCACTATGTTGCGGTATTTTTAATTTTTTTATAAATTTTTTAATTAATTAACAATAATAAATTAATTTTAAATTATATTTTACTAAATATTTTTTATTTACTTTTTATTTTTTTTAAATTGTAATAATATTAATATTGTTAAATTTTGTTAATTATGAGAATTAAATTTATAATAATTTTTTATTTATAAATTAGGTAATATAAATGCATTTTCAAATGTTATTTATATATTTAAAAATATTTAAACTTTATTGTATGTTGTATATTTTTATTTATAGGAAGTAAAAAATAATAAATAAGAAAATAGATTTGTGCTTTGTATTTTATTCTCTCGTAGGATCGATTTTCTCACATAGGCTAGCAGCAAGTTCGTTTTTTCCTCTCTTTTTTCGAGCGGATCGGGTACGGATCCTAAATCAACCCGCGACTCAACGTGCAGACTTACCCCTTTAAATACATCATTTAAAATTAAAATAATTAATAAAATAGTTTTTTTTTACTTTTTCCCCGAGCCGGTCGAGTACGGATCCTAAATCGACCTGCAAGCCAATGTGCGTACTAACCTTTTTAAATACATTATTTAAAAATAAAATAAAAACTAATTAATAAAATAAATTTATTTTTTAAAATTTTTTCCATGTGGGTAGGGTACGTATTCTAAACTAACCCACGAGACAATGTGTGGGTCAACCCTTTTAAATACATTATTTAAAAATAAAATAAAAAACTAAAAATAGTTAATAAAATAAATGTCTTTGTAAATTTTTTTCAAGTGGGTCGATTGCGGATCCTAAATCGACCAGCGAGTGAACGTATGAGCCAATCCTTTAAATACACCATTCAAAATAAAAAGAATTAATAAAATAAATTTCTTATTTTTAACTTTTTTTAGATCCGCTAGTCAAAGTGTAGACCAATCCATTTAAATACATTATTTAAAAAATAAAATTAAAAATAATTAATAAAATATATATTTTTTTTCGATCGGGTCTGGTATGGATCCTAAACGGATCTGATAGTCAACATGCGAACCAATCCCGTCA
The DNA here is from genome assembly GCA_030761205.1 of Fremontodendron californicum. Lineage (NCBI taxonomy): Eukaryota > Viridiplantae > Streptophyta > Magnoliopsida > Malvales > Malvaceae > Fremontodendron > Fremontodendron californicum. Next base: position 8,132,393 of record JAULJL010000006.1, read on the forward strand.
AATACATAATTTAAAAATTAAAAAAATAATTTTTTTTTTCTTTTTTAACTTTTTTTCGTGCTGGTCAGGTACGAATCCTAAACCGACTCGCGAATCAACATGCGGACCAACCCCTTTAAATACATTATTTAAAAATAAAATAAAAAACTAAAAATAATTAATAAAATAATTTTTATAAAATTTTTTTTATTGAGTCGAGTACGGATTCTAAATTGACTTGCGAGTCAACGTGCAGACCAACCCCTTTAAATACATGATTTAAAAATAAAATAAGAAACTTAAAAAAATTAACAAAAAAATTTTTTAAAAAAAATTCCCAAAGGGTCGGATACGAATTTTAAATCGACCCGCGAGTGAATGTGCAGACCAACTTCTTTAAATACATTATTTAAAAAAAAAAAAAAATTGTATAAAGCATGACAAAATTGTCCCTAGCCTATTTCAAGAATACCCCTTGAGTCCTTAGGACTCAAAAATAAATATAGTTGATAGATAGATATACTTTTAAAACCCCATGTGGAGAGCATGTGGGAGGACTTCTTTTCTTCATGCCCCAACCCAAATCCAAAATCCATGCCCTGGAATTTCTCCTCTTTTGTGGGTCTCCTCGCCCCCCCCCCCCCCCTTTTGCCCTCTTAGCTTCACCGTGTCTTCCGGATGCTGCCAATTCCCCACCTTCTCTTTCTCTCCAACCCCTAGCATCCCATTGCCAATGCCAACCCTCCCCCCAGGCCCCATGCTTTCATTTGATCTTAATTATTATATTAGTAGATACATAAAGAGGCTGTTAATTTTCTTAGGAAATTATTTTTACTTTTTATTCGTTTTTGTATAATTGGACGAGAAATACTGAAGTCTCGAAACATCAGATTACTCATAAAAAACAAACAAACGTCATTTGTTACATTCATTTAATTTGGAGTAGTTTGAACATTTGAAAGTACAGCAAAATAGCATTAATAGGATATACATGTGCCTAAAATCTGTTGAAAAAAGAAAAAAAAAATAATATCACGGTGTCATTTGGCAAATTTCTACTATACTTCTAAAGTAAACAAATGTTTTGAGTATTTGAAATCGATATAGTAGTAAATGGAATGCTTTTCAATGTCCAAAGTGATCTGGGGTTAATGATCTTTTCCTTTCAAATGTTCTATTCTTTTACATGAATTGAAATTTATTATTAAGATCTGAATGAATGTTGGGCGTCATTCTCTATCATTACTATACGACATATGTAATTATCTACGAAACTAATGGCACAGTGATCCACATTTCCAGGGTACACTTTAACCACAAAATAAAAAGCCTCAAAAGCCAGTTCAGTCTTAAATGTAACACTCTCCACTTTCCCCAAATCCCAAATCTTGCTTTTCCTCTCTTCTTTTTCGGTCTTAAACTTCCACTAGGATCTTTTAGTTTGATATCAGTGGAGAGTCGACGCAAAATTAATTCATTGTGGTTTGGGGAGCTTCAATAAGAAAAGTCTTTTTTTTTTCTTTTTACTTAATTAAATCTTAGAATCGTAATATTTTACAATCAAATTTCAATTCCTATTTCAATTCCTATTTGAAACTTAACTTTTTTTCTCATATCTATCAATGAGCATCGTTTTTCATGTTTCCAGGGATTTAACAAGTCAAGCTGCAAAAAAATTTCATTATATGTAGGAAGAGAGCTTTCTATATACTTTGATTTAAAAATTCATACCTCTTAAAGTATATTCATTTTGAATAATTAATTTTGTCATTTCTATTTTTTTTTTCTTTCGAAAAAGTCTTTTTAAAATTTTGGGGATAATTTTATGCTTGAACTAAAATTTAAATTTTCTCCTTAATTTCCTCCCAAAGAAAAACTAGCTAGCTATAGGAAGCTGGGAAGGTGGTCATGAAATGATGAGTCCGTTTTAGGAGTTTTGTTTGTATTCATAGCAAGTTACAAATATTAGGTTTGCATTACATTAATGAACTTTTTTATTTATATTATTATACTTCTATAAATCTAATAATAAAAATAAATTATTTATTTTTAATATATCCTCTAGGGTTTGTGCGGTGGGCCATGCATGCCATGTGCTTGCATGTGCTGTGTCTTTCTCTTACAGTCCCACCACTTCTTTTCATTTGAGCAAATAAATGGAGTTTCTGCACATTCTTCTCTCTCTCTCTCTCTCTCTCTCTCTCTCTCCCTCTCTTTCTCTCCCCCTCTCTATGTTTCTGAACCTCTTATCTTTCTTGGATTCTGATACACTTTCTTGGATCTGTTGAACTGCTTCCCCCTCTGCAACTTTGTTTCTGATTCTTCTCTCAATTCCATTTCCATATACAAGAACAAGTTTTAACAAGGTACGCACTTGTTTTAGTTTAATATTAGTATATATTTAGTACTTTAACCTTACGCATATCTATCCAACAGCTAAACCAAGCTTAAGCAGTGTACTGTATGGTAGCAATCTTGGTCTCTTGCACTTAGTTTATGCTGGTGTCTGCACTGCAGTTGTCTTCTTTGAAACCCTAGCTAGCTCCTTCTCTTGCATCCTGTAATTTTACTTTATCTTTAATCTTCATGGCATTTATTTTCCATTTTACTTCAATTTAAGCATTAGGAGAAACTGAGAAAGCTGACTATTCGGATGATAATTATTATTTGAAAGCTTTGTATTATATATAAAACAAATATTGATACCACATTGTAATTTCTTTTGTTTGTGCAGGATGCGTTCTCCTAATTCACTCAAGCAAGAATTTCTCAAGAAATGGATAATGGGTCTCCAAAGATGTAGCTCTTCAAAGAAGAATATGAGCATCTTGGAGAGAAAAAAGGCTATAAAGTTGTCAGCAGATGTAGCCATGGCTTCTGCAAGAAACGGTACAACTTGTTGGAGTCGAGCTCTCATTACCAATGCTGCCAAAGATGGCACTGATGAAAAACATCAAGTTGAGCAAATATTGGGTCCGGAGTCTGAGAGGCTAATAATGAAGAAGGTTCCGACAGGAGTATTGGTGTGCAGCAAGAGAATCAGAAGCAAGAAGATCCTGAAAAGGAGTTGCGGAATCCGAAGAACAAGACAATGTGCATTCCAAGCGGCTCTACCAAGCTCTATTGCGAAAAGGTTGGTTAGGAAAAGAACACAAATTCTGAAAAGTCTAATCCCTGGGGGAGAATTTATGAATGAAGTCTCTTTGATTGAGGAAACCCTAGATTATATCATATCACTCCGAGCTCAGGTTGATGTAATGCGAAGCCTTGCCAGTGCCTCAGAGGCAGAGCTAGTGAACGGTGAACCATAATTAAGAGCATCAATGGTAAATTGTTCTTTAGTTATTTAGTATATCTTTATAATTTCCTTTTTTTGAGCCCAACGCCTAGTCTAGCTAGATGAAAGGAAATGGGAAGCTGGAACAGCAGAGGCATGCATGTACAGATGAACCATATATGCAAGTCAATCAAGTTTTTAATTTCAATATTCTACAAGTTTGCATTAAGTTTTAAATTAATAGCATCAATGGTCTCCAAACTATAGGACATATTTTATATTGGTCCATAAATTTCTAAAACGTATCAAATTGATCTTTGATTACAAGTATCATAACAAATTGGTCCCTTCCGTTAATTTTTCTGTTACCTTTACTGTAGCAATCAGTTAGTGACACGTGTCACCAGCTGATTGCTCAAACTTGCCTCTTCATTTTTTTTCCTTTTCCTTTTTCTTTATTTCTTTTTATTTTTTCTTTAATTTCTTTTTGTAAATAAATACAAAGAAAAAATAATTCATATTATAAATTAAAATAAATTTTTTAAAAATATAATTAATTTAAAAAGTATGAAATATTTATTTACTTTAATTTTATAAAAAATATTTTTAATTTTTTTGTTTTTTCCTTTTTTTGTTGCTTTTTCTCTTCTTTATAAATAAATATTAAAAACTAAATAATAATTTACATTATAATTTAAATTAATATTGTAATAATCAAATAATTAAAAAAATATAAAACTATTTATTTACATTAATTTTATAAAAATATTTTTTTATTTTTTTTCTTCCCTTTCTTCTTTCTTCTCTTCTTTATAAACAAATACAATATATATATATATGTATATTATATTATATTATATTTTAAATTAATTTAATTTTCTAAAAATTAAATAATTTATAAATATAAAATATTTATTTTTTATTTATAAGTTTTTTATTTTTCCTTTCTTATCTTTTCCTTTTTTCTCTTGTTTGTAAATAAATATAAATATAAATAAATAATAATTCATACTATAATTTAAATTAATTTTTAAAATATAAAATATTCTATTTACATTAATTTTATAAGAAAAGAGGAAAAAAAGGAAAGAAAGAAAGAAAAGGAAAATAAAAAAGTAAAAAATATATTTTTAATAAATGAATGTAAATAAATATTTTATAATTATAAATCATTTAATTTTTACGAAATTAATTTATTTATAAAATGAAAGAAAGAATAAAGAAGAAAAAGAAAAAGAAAAAGAAAAATTATTTTTTATAAAATTAATGTAAATAAATATTTATATTTTATAAATTATTTCATTATTAAGAAATTAATTTAAATTATTATTTATCTTTTGTATTTATTAATGTTTTCATTTTCCCTTTTTCTTTATTATTCTTTATAAATAAATACAAAAGATAAATAATAATTTAAATTAATGTTTTAATAATTAAATAATTTATAAAATATAAATATTTATTTACATTAATTTTATAAAAGAATTTATTTACATTTATTTATTAAAAAATATCAAAGAAAAAATAATAAAAAAGGAAAAAAAAATAAGTGAAATGTGGTGCAATCAGCTGGTGACACGTGTTACTAAGCTGATTGTTACAGTAAAGGTAACGAAAAAGCTAACGGAAGGGACCAATTTGTTATGATACTTGTAAGTAAGGACCAATTTGATACGTTTTGAAATTCAGGGATCAATATAAAATATGCCTTATAATTTGGGGACCATTGGTGCTATTAACTCTTAAGTTTTTAATCACAAGCATAAGCTTCTTAAATATGATTTATATTTGATGCGCTGTTAGTGAACCACATGATACCACTTGATTAAAAATAAAATTATCTATATTTATTTTTTAAAATGTTTTAAAAAAATGACATCACACTGTCAATACATCAAATAAAAACCCTTCTTATATATTACTATGCCTAGTCTAAAACCAACTAATTATGCTTCATCTTCAACTAATTCTTTAATTTCTTTCGATTTTGCCTTTTTTTTTTTTTAATTATAGACTGTTCCATAAGTGCTCAGCATAGACAAATGATAATGAGATTGGTTAGATTATCAGCAGCCACAGGAAATATAATGAGCAAACATATAATGAGTGAACAAAGGAAAATGGTTTCAAAAAGTATTAAGTCGCATTCATTTGCTTTAATTAATATCATGAATAAATGTACATTGGAAAGAAGAACATTTAGCTACTCGATGAATTGATGTTTGGTGTGCATGTGGAGAGAGAGAGAGGGAAATTTCTTGGAGTATTTCTTAAAATGTGAGGGAATAATTCGGTGCAAACGATGAATGCATGCGAAGCTAAAAGGCTTACCATTTGGAGTATTTCTTAAACAGCTGTGTTATTCTTTTTTGTGCTTATTTTGGTTAAGAAAAGTGATCAGATGGCTTTGTATTATTGAGTTATATGTAAGAAAGAAAAAAAGAAAAAGTTGCTGTTGGCTCGGACATGTTCCAATGAAAGCTAGCTATAAAAACTGCACAACAGCAAAAAACATGTTAGCGATCGACAACAGCAAAAAACATTGAAGCTGCTTTTCAAACCAAAGATCGATCATTTTCTCATATTTTTTTGAATTAATTTGAAAGAGGTATTATTTTGGAGGGAAATGCGGGGGGGATACCTCGGACTTGATGAGGAAAAGAAAATGAAATCATGTTTTTTCATGAAGTTGATGTATGTAACCCACATAAGTAGCTACCGAAGAGAGTGCGGGATGATGATTTGCTTGAAATGGTAAACATTGTGATTGATCAGAATCATGTGCACCGGAAAACAACTATGCCATGATTTGGTTGATGTCTGCATTATTTTTACCTAGTTTCGAAGAGCCTGTAATCTTCAATGGAAATTGGAAAGGGCACATTTACTTCCAAATTACTTAAACCGAATTTGTCAACATACAGAGAGACCACTTTTTACTAATCAAGTTCAAATTAAACGCTTGAAAAAAGAAGAATATGTCATGTCCCTTACCATACATTGTTCCCGCTTTAGTTTAATCCAATAAATACTAATTAATTTATTAAAATCCAAAGAATTAAGATCGATGGAGAAAAGGTTTCTACTCAAGAGCGGGATTTAAATTGCGGGCACAGACGTATTTTTGATCGCATTGTGTTTATCCCGGTTGCGGACTTAATGAATACTGTCGCGATTAACTGTGGTAATAATAGCAGTGAATATTAGCGATAGAAAAAATCGAAATCGCAAAATAAAAACCGTAACATCGCGTTATGACCGCTATTTAAATCCATGCTCAAGAGAAGTCATTGACAATACAAAGATCACAATTCTTAATTACACATTCATAATTAATACAGCTGGGTTTTAGTGCAAACATAAATGGAAAATGTGAAATTTAATATCAGACGGCATCACACCCTTTAGCACTTAAACTTTAGGAATACTTCTCTTTTCAAATATGCTAGCTCTTGAGACAAAAAGTAATAAAAATCGGATTCGCCAAGTCATTTCCATCATTATGTCATGAACATTGATCTCATCTCAATTCTCAAGTAGTATGTTGTACAGTTGTAGTCGCATTTGGTTAATTAACTGATTCAAATTCCAACTATTATAGTTAAAAATAGAATTTAGTTTATTCGGATTGTGTTCTTTCAATTAATCCATTTGATTGGATTCCTTATTTCGCAAACGGTAATCATTTATAATATATAAATTTTGCTTTCTTAATCTCGTATTATGCCCGCTAGCTAATTTTCTTCCATTCCTCTAAAGATAAAAAAAGCTCTTGCAAATCATTCATGTTGACTGAGCCTGCAGCTGTTGCATTTTCTTCTATAATTACCTCTTTCCGATTTCCCACTTCTTCAAACAGGCGTGTATGTACATGTATAGTACATGAACGCATGCAAGTTAATCATCTCATTTATTGGAGGATCAAATCTCTGATTTACCGGCCATTTTTTATTTTGACTAATTAATAAGGCTTCATAACATGAATGTCAATAATGATATTGTATGATATTGTATATCACATTATGAATGTCAATATTGAAAAGTCTGATAAATTTTTTTTTTTTTTTGAAACGCACTTGAATTTTATTACTAATGCAAAAAGATTAAAACAGAAAAGGCAACAATAATAAAACCTTCAGGCTCACAAAACTAAGTCCAGGAACAGAACCAATTGTTTACACATTAAGAATACATAATAAAGAGATAATGATTTCAATTTTCTTTTTTTTTGAAAAGCGCTTGAATTTTATTATAAAACTTAAACCATGACAGACTTTCAAAGTCAGAAAAACAATTGCCCAACAGCAAAACTTTTGCAAAATTTCAGAAAAACAATTGCCCAACAGCAAAACTTTTGCAAAATTTAAACCTTGCAGATATCACCTCATCTTAATCCCAAACTCACCTAGCCCAAAACTGGAACAAAGACCACACAGGACTCATTCATGCATACATACTAAAAAGATTATTGGACCTATCAACTCCCGCTTTTGCAAGCCTATCTGCTTGGTCATTTGCTTCCCTTGGAACGAACACAATATCCCAATTTCGTGCTTCCAATTTTAAGCCTTCGATTGCACTTAAATAAGTCCTCAGCATCCATGGAGCTGTTAGAGGTTCTTTTATCCAACTAACCACGTTTTTGCTATCACTCTCGATAACGAGGTTGTGAGACGACTTCCATTTAGAAGCAGCAAAAATGATAAAAGCTTCCTTGACAGCAAAAATGATATAGACCATGTAATAGCAAAGAAAGCCATCTTCCATATTATGCTGCACATTCTATCTGGGAGAGTGTGTTGCCATGCCAAAAAGAAGGACAGAGGGTCTTTTGGTGCAGTCCATTGGATACCCCATATAAAACAACAATGATTCCAAATCTTCCAAGATTCTTCACAATGGAAGAAAAGATGCTCCACCGACTCTGTCTCTTTACTACAAAAAGGACAAATAGTTGAATCCCAATTGATGAGTCCTCTTTTAGAAATGTTTTCTTTGGTAGCAATTTTCCTTCTTAGAAGTTGCCATACGACTTCAGTTTTAGTGGAGCTAAGCCTGCCCATATCTACTTCCAATATTCACATTTTGAAGATGAAATGCTTAGAGTAGAAACACAAAATGATTTAGAAGAGTATCTCCCACTAGTAGTACCTCTCTAATAGACACCGTCCTTTATGCCATTGTTGATAATCTGCTCCTTCAAATTTTGTATGAACTCTAGCCATTGTTTTCTTTCCCAATCAAAGGGATTTCTTCTTAGATCTACTGCCCAAGTCCATTGCTTGTCTGACCAACTCCCAAATCAGATATCTCCCCTCCTTTTTAACAGCTAAAGCGAAAATTCCGGGAAAACGGGACTTTAGGTGGTATTCACCAACCCACACATCAGTCCAAAAATTTATTGACCTCCCATCTCCCGGACATATTCCAAGACCTGCATTAATAGCATTGCAAATATTATCAGACGAAGATAGTGGTTTAATAATGTTCCTCCAATTATGAGACATTCATCCTTTTATATTGCTCGAGGGCATAAGATTCTCGAACTCAGGATCATACTTGGCTGCTACAATCTATCTCCAAAAGCTCTCTTGTTCATTCCCATACCTCCAGATCCACTTATTCAATAATGGTATATTTTGCAGCTTTAAATTCACCAACCCGAGTCCACCAAATTCCTTGAGGTTACAGACCGAAGACCAGTCCACCATATGCAGTTTCTTCTTATCCATAGATCGACTCCATAAGAAATTACGTTGAATCTTTTCTATAGATTTTTTTACTGAAACCGGCATATGAAAAAATTGACATAAAGTAGATGGGTAGACTTGCTAGTACTGACTTAATCATGGTGACTCTTCCTCCAATAGATAAGAACTGAGATTTCCAATCTGCAAGTTTTTTTTTTTCAAATTTCATTATGACTGGTTTCCATAGGGATGCTGATTGGGTATTTGAAACAAGAGGTAGACCTAGATATTCCGTAGGTAAGCTCCTAGTGGAACAATGAATTTCGGAAGCCTATCTCTCTAATTCAGATTGTTCAACACCAACACCATACAACCTACACTTCTTCAAGTTCAATTTTAATCCTGACATGACTTGAAAGCATTTCAAGACCCTTTTGACACTCTTTATCTGTTCTCCCGATGCTTCACAAAACACAATTGTGTCATCAGCGTATTGAAGATGAGATACAACAATGTCCCCATTTCCAACTGACTTTTCTTTGAATATACCGGTTGATACAGCCTTGATCATCAACAAACTCAGTACCTCGACACCCAAATTAAACAGAAGAGGAGATAACGGGTACCCTTGCTCAATCCCCTGCTTGTGCTAAATTGATTTGTTGGAACGCCGTTCACCAATACAGACATTGAGATCGTAGAGATACAGCAATGAATCCATTTTCTCCATTTGTCGCCAAACCCCATTTTCATCATGACATAATCCAAGAAATCCCACTCGACACTATCGTACGCTTTTTAGAAATCAACTTTGAAGATCAAACCTCCTGACCCATTCTTCCTCATTAAATCAGTGATCTCATTTGATATTAAGGAGAAGTCAAGTATTTGTCTACCAGGAATGAAAGCAAACTGATATTCACCAATAACTTCCCCAATAACTTGTCTCAGACATTCGACAAGAACTTTTGCAAGGATTTTGTAGATACTCCCTACCAAACTGATTAGTCTGTAATCATTCAGTTTAGAGGGAGATGCAGTCTTGGGAATCAACGTAAGGAACGAACAATTCATACCTTTATCAAAAGAGTTGTTATCAAAGAAGTGTTATTCACCAATACAGACATTATGATTTCTATTAACCCCTGACTTTGCCAAGCTATCAACAGCATCATTCGCAACCTTGTGAACATGAGATATTTGCCAATTATCTAGACTCACTTTAACTGATTCAATCTTTAAAATGTTATACCTGAATCTCAAAGGTGCATTTTGAGGGACATTTATCCAATTAACCACATTGAGACTATCACACTAGATCATCAGTTTATGCGATTTCGCCTATTTTGAAGCTGCAAAGATGAGAAAAGCGTCTTTTACAGCCAATAGTTCAGCCATATTCGAATCACCGGAGCCAATTGACTTAGAAAATAATAGCTTTACTTATCCATGCTCATCTCTCAACAATCCCCAGTACCGATAAGACCAGGTTTACCGAGTGTTGAACTGTCAACATTGAATTTCAAGTAACCCACTGGAGGAGGGGCCTATCCACATGTTGTCCTCTTTTTCTTCAACCTGAGCAGTGGCTCAAAGACAAGAGAGAGCTCATAACATTTATAACAGAAACTTGTGAAATTGGCCATTTTGCCTTGCACCAAAGTGCCAGTCTCAATTTAATTGTATCAATCAATTGATGAATATCCAATACTTTACCATTAAAAACCATATCATTCCTATGTAACCAAATGGATCATGTGATAGCAAAAAAAGTCATTTTCCATACTTTATTACATTGGTTATCAGTAAGAGCATTTTGCCACATTAGGAAAAAAGCCAAAGGATCCTTATGACCAAACCAGGAAATCCCCCACAATGAGCAGCATTGAGACCGAACCTTCCAAGACTCATCACAAGTGAAAAACAAATGACTCACCGACTCAGTTTCTATTTTGCAAAAGGAACATACTGCAGAGCTCCAATTAATCACACCCCTCTTTGCAAGTTCTTCTTTTGTGGCGATTTTACCTCTTAACAGTTGCTAGCAAAAAATTTCCACTTTTGGTAGAGCAAGACCAGCCTATAATTGCCTCCAATGGTCCCATCTTGAGGAGGAACTCTTAAGCACATCAACATAGAAGGCCTTAGTAGAATTAAACCCCACTGCTTGTACCTTTCCAGTAGACAGTATCTTTTACCGAGTTACACAATTTATACTCCTCTAAAGTACTTTTAAAGCTCAGCCATTGGTGTAATTCCCAGTCAAAAAGGCTTCTTCTCTATTCTACCATCCATTCCCATTGATTATTTCTCTAGTTTCCAAACTCACAAATATTTCCATCTTTCTTGATAGTCAGCATAAAAATTCTAGGAAAGCTGACTTTGAGGATGGAGCCTTCTATCCACTCATCAGACAAGAAATTAATAAAGCGGCCATCTCCAAGACACAAACCAATTCCAGTAAACAAAAAAGAAAAGAAGAAATTAGAAGACGAAAGTGGTCGTGTGATATTTTTCCATATGTGAGAGACTTTTCGGTTATTCTCAAGGGATGGGAACAAATTTTCCTGATTAAGCTCATATTTTCCAACAATGATACTTCGCCAGAAGCTGTTGCGTTCAATTGTAATTGCAAACTTATTTCCAATCAACCAAATGCATCTTCGTTTTCGACAAAGAACTGATATAATTTATTTTTTTCTAAAAGGAGATTACAGTTAAGAGATAAGAGAAAGGATTGCATATGTTGAGATTCAAATTTTAAACTTACTAGATGCTATCTCTTAAAAGTGACTGCATTAATCAACTGAATTAAATCCTAGGTCACTGATATAAATATTTTAAGTAGTATATACTAATGATTTGAGTTTAAACTTTTAAAGACCACGTGATTTAGACTCGAAAAATTGCTAGAGCAGTGATGTTAGAGCTCGAGACACATCAAATGGAGTTTACTTAAGATTTCCAAGGCCAACGGGTGCCGGCCACACCCCTCCAAAGCTTTCATTATATCACATTCCTTATTTGGTTGGGATTTTTTTTTATAATATCCAACAGCAATTATCTCTTCTAAATATTACACATTAAGTGAAATACTCAATAAAATTTATTCACATTTAGAGTTGAGAGTATTTTTTTTTTTTTTTGGGAAAACCAAGAGTTTTTCTAACAAAAAAAAAAAAAAACCATCAGTCGAGGTATCTGTATATTTGGTCAACAAAACCAAGAAAAATAACAGAGACAAAAGGAGCTCAATTTTAGTAACCCATTGGCACCGTCACTTTGTCATGATTTTATAAGACCCAATAGCCTTATTAATTCAAGGTCCATTAACTTGGTTAGTTTTGGGCCGAATTAGAGGAATAAAATCGTTTCAGGCTGAACCCAACCCATTTTCTTATTACAACTTAGGGAGCTGAAAATGAATTTATTGAGTTTGCAAGCTAAATTAAACTCACTTTTGAGTTTTGGATTCGTGTGTAGATAAGCCCAATATTATTTTTTTTGTTCAAGATAAGCCCAACTATATAAGACTATAAAACGAGAGTGACTCATGTTGATTGTTAGTTAAGCCAGGTGCATGAATTAGTTGATAAAAATTTTATTAGGCCCCAATGTCCCCCACATTAAGGTGCTATACGCTAACTTGTGAAGGAAATTGATAGTTCGTACCATCAAGAGTTAAACAATGTACAATTCTAAAGTTGGTTCCATTTCGAGACAAATTAAGCATTTAAGGGAGCATGCTCCTTTACATATATAATTACTAAGCATACATATAGACCTGATCAAGTCTGTTTTAAATTATTATTTATTAATAAAAAATTTATTTTTAATTATAAAGATAATTTTTATTTTTTTTAATAGTAAAATAGATTTCCGAACCTATTCGAGTCCGGTTTGGATAAAGGGTTTCAAAAAAATTTGAAATGCAACTCGATCCGACCCATAAACATGTATATATATATATATATATAATTAAAGTTAAGATAGATAGATAGATAGATAGATGTACCGATATATTACCATTATCAAGAGCCAAAGCAAAGGAAAATTATATAAAACATTCATATGTATGTAAGTACAACAACAAAATAGGATAGATATGACCATCGTGAAGCATCCCTTGAAAAATATATACAAAAGAATTTGTGGGGAATCCACTAGTATTTGACATTTTGGTTTCTTTTCACCTCTTCTGTTGGATTGCCTCCATAACTTGAGCTAACAAATTTTATTTGGTTTGCGAAATGGTGATTTCATTTTCATTCTATTTTGTAATATTCATGTATATATTTCAGGCAAAATTCGTTTCTTTCATTCAAATAGAATAATACTATGTTATATATTACCATTTTTTTTAACTTGTGGTTGGGAATACCCTTGATTTACCAAATTAAAAAAGATATATATTAAATAAATTATCTCATTCATCGTTAGTGAAATTTTTAAACTTCACGAATGAGAATAATATGATGACACATACCTTTCAGGATATATTTAAAAAAAAAATTTAAAAAATAATTTAAAAAAGAAATGAAACATATAACAATCTTTTAATCTCACTTGTAAAATTAAAATTTTTTATCAGTCTATCAAAAATGAATTTTCTATATAAACTAATTCTTCAAGTTTGAGCTTTGCTAACTGGCAAAGCAAAGGAATGAATATTGGTGCATTGGCACTAGATCCTAGTCGGCTGATCATTCTGTTGGTTAAAATAACTATTGAGATATAAACATCCAATAGCTCATAAAGTACTTAGCCTGTCACATTAGTCTAATTATGAAAACACCTTTAATCAAATCTCCAAAAGTTAACAATTTTTCTTCAATGAAATAGAGTAAAGGTGACCCCCTTAATACATTTTTGTATAGAAAAGCTACCCAAAAAACACCCAAACCACAATTTAATAACAAAAAGTTAATCTTTAGCAAGATCATTTGAATTGTTGCTAATCAAGCAAGCTTTATTCTAATCAAAGAAATGCTTAAGTTCAAATGTTCAATGATACTTGTCCACTCCTTTTTTCCTTTATCAAAATGTTAACTTCAATGATACATGTCTACTTAATTCCTTTTCTCAATGTTGGCCCGAGTGTGCGTGCTTAGGTTATAATGTCTCACAATTCTTCCATTTTTTTTTCTTTCCTTTCCTAAATCTTTTTGGCTATGGGCTAATTTGATGGCCCTAGCAAGACAGCTCTAGCTAAGTAATCTTAGCTTGAATATATGGTTTTCATTTACAGATGAAAAAAAGAAAGGGGACCTCTTTATTCCCTTTATGATTTTCTCCTACTAGTCTATCCATTGCCTCTACCATGCTTAGCATGTGTAGTTTCTCATTGAATCTCCCATCCAATCACAATCTAATTTATCTATAATTTATAATCTATAATTCATATGAAAGTACGGATGTAAAAAACTTTTAAATTGACGAAAATGATTATTGTTGATCACTATATTTTTAAATTATTATTATAAATATTTTTAATATTAATAAAATTTATCTATTTTATAATTAAGAATTTTAATTTCATTAAATGACTTTGTTAAAATTAATGTTAAAAGTAAATGAGAATAGCTTTATTTTCAGAGTTTTAATTTTTCATTAATTTTAAAAAGTAAATAAGTTTAAATTGAATTGATTTATTTTTATTTTTATAATTTTAATTTTAATTTTACATTTATAATATTAAAAATAATAAACTTTATATAATTTGATATAATTTGCACATAGAATAGACTTTACATGTTAATATAAATTTTGACTAATACACACTTTATTAATTTTATTTATTTATAAAATATATAATTATATGTTCAAAAATAAATAAAGTAACGAGTATTCACGTGTGACGCATTTAACAATAAATATTAATATATATATATATAAAAACACATATGTAGAAAAACTTTTAAACCGAAAAAATGTCCATTATTATTCATTATATTTTAAAATTACCTTTATCATTAAATTATTTTTAATTTAATATTAATAAAACTTTTAAACCGAAAAAAATATCTATTATTATTCATTATATTTTAAAATTACCTTTATCATTAAATTATTTTTAATTTAATATTAATAAAACTTATTGCATATTATATTCTAATATCTTTATGTTCTCACAAAATCTAGCCCAAAGATGTAAGTGGTTCAAGCCACGTCATCTATAATAATATATGAAAATATTATTAAAAAAATTTGTAAAATTATATCCATCCCAAAGATTTAACATCACATTTAGTTGGGAGGAATGTTTATTCCATTCCCCTCTTATTCAACCTCAAACAGTAATACAATTGTTTGGTTGGAAGAATAATCATTCCATGGAATGACCATTTCTCACCTATTCGGGATGTCTCGTAATAGTTATTCTTTGAGTAGACCCAAGAATGACAATTACAAGACAACCACTAATAGCCATGCTTCCGTCAAAATATTTGAAAGGTCCTTGTATTATATGATTTAATATAAATTAATCCATATACTCAAGTTGTGAGTAATTTAATTTTTGTATTTTTGATTTTGAAGCAAAAAAGTAAAATTGTTAATAAATTTAACACTAGTCATTAAAATGATGACGTGGCATGTTGACTTCTAACAATTTTTTGACAAGGCTATTAAATGCTGACATGAAATTTATAAATTTATTTTTTGCTCACGTGAAATTAAAATTTGCTCACTTGGCATTTTGTAAATTCCACGTGAGTAAAATTTGCTCTCGTGAGCAAAAAAAAAAATTGTAAATTCCACATCAGCATTTTAATGGTCAGGTCAAAAAATTGTTAGAAGTCAACATGTCATGTTAGCATTTTAACAGTTGATGTTAAATATGTTAACAATTTTACTTTTTTGCTTCAAAATCAAAACTACAAGGATTAAATTACTCACAATTTGAGTATAGAGACTAATTTATACTAGATCATATAATACAAGGACCTCTTGAGTACTTTGACCATGAAAAGATGATAACTATCTTCCCAAGTGATAGTAAAATGTTCAATAGTTTTGCTTAAGCAGTTGATGATATAAATAACTACTATCTGCTAGGGACTTTTTTAGATGGTATACAGAAACGAAGTTAGAATCAAAACTTCGAGGCACAATTAATCGCTTTCTTTAGAGAATTATTTGCCCGCACATAAAATTTGCTAACGGGTTAGGGCAATAACACTCCCAGGATATAACGAAACTTTATGAATTCTGCAATTAGTAATATTGAAGAATTCCTTGATCTCTTATTCTTGTGTTTTCTTCCTCTTGAATTGATTGTAATCTTTAGCAAGGATATACTATTTATAGATAATCAAAAGACATCACTAAAGAGACATGTCCTAATTGAAAACACATCTCCATGAATAATCATATCCTTACCAAACCAAAAGTCACCAATACTATTGCCCAAGTGGTGCAATAAACAGCTTTTGTACCATTATTTCAATTGATATCAACACCTTTTGTCAAACATTGGTTCGGTTGAAATATTGCAAACTAATATTTATAACAATCCCCCACTAGATTGCAAATTTCAAAATAAATATATAAACTATACAGTTATGCATAAAGAAAGGTATCATTAGATTTAAACCTTCCATTAGTGTAGACTTTTCAAAGTTCCAATAAAGTAATTGGTTGCCAGTTGCTTAAACCATTACTCTAGAATTAGAACCCAAAAAATCACACACACAACCATATTTAATTTCGAATAAGAGATTTTGTATTACTTTAGCACTATTATGGCTATGTGCTCATCCTGGTTTCATGAATATTTACAAGAGTAAAACCTTGAAACTCCTGTTAGAAGCGGCACCACTTCTATATTCATATAGGTGGAATTCTACGATAATATAATTATCGATCCACTAAGAGTTTAACTCATCCTCTTAACATATTCAGCACTAAATCCTAATTCTTAGTGCCTAGTCATAAAAGTAACTTGTTATTACCCTTTAAACCTTAAAACTAATGTTTGCTAGAATAAGGTAGGGTTTCCGTTACCAATGACTATTTTAATAGAGGTTTTAGTCCCATTTTAGCAGCAGTATCTTTTATCATATTCCTTGACAGACCTTTTGTCAATGTGTCTGCTAAATTGTTACTTGACCTAGCATAGATGATGGTGACTATACCATCTCCTATTAATTGCCTTATATACTCATGTCTCAAGCTAATGTGTCTAGACTTTCCATTATAAACCTTGACAATTTGCACACAGCAAATGCAATATCTGGTCTTGTACAATGCATTGCATACATTAGACTCCCTATAGCACTAGCATACTCTAATTGTGCTATTGCCCTTCCAGAATTTCATTCTTGTAGTTGTAGAAAATAGTTGGTATTGGTTGTGGCCACAACTCTATACTCATTAATATAACTTTGAACCATTCTATTTTCATACCTTGTATCTATCTTTAATACAATTATACTTCTTGTACAATTGGATAAAATAAATAAATAAGCCAATCACTTTTAGTCCTTTAAGATTAAGGATCTTTCCAATGGGCTATCTTTAATAAGTTGTACTAAACTTATTAGCTTGTATAATTTAAGCATAGTAAAATTATACCAAAACTTATTACACAACAGTGGCCTTTTTTTATTTCTTAATAATTTATAAGAAATCAAACACCTCCACTATGTGTAAGATATCCATTCTTTTACTAAAGAATGTCTCGTTTCAATTATCAAAACATCATATATTAATTAATTTGCTTTTCATTTATCTTTTCACCATATATATATATTTAGTAGGAGGCCTCCAACTATTCATCCTTAGTGAAAAGATAACTAGCAAATATTTTATATCTTGATATTTACTTTTATAAAAGTTTCAAAACTTTTATTTCAACTCAATATGAGAGTATACATCAATGAGTATGATGTTAAATACAATCACTCTCAAAATTATTTTCCTTTTATAAATTCATGCTTCTATAGTCTCTTTTAGAGATTTGCATGCCAATTCATATGATGGATAAATTACTATGAATTTATTTCATAATGGACACCAAAGCCATTCCACCACCAAAATAGATCAAATAGCATTCATCTTGTTATTTTAAAAAGTTTTCATATTCTCAAAATCTTTGAGTCATGACTTCCAAAGTAAATATAATTTTAAACTTTCATTACATCTCTAGATTTTTAATAGAACCATGAGATGATAAATCATTTATACAAGTCATGAATGAAATCATGTGCACCATTGTAAATTAGCACAATGTGATTAAGATTATGGCATCATTTGGTCCAAACTTATGACCACCATGTAACACATTTTCAATAGAAGATTATATTTTCATATCAGAATAGTGATTTCATTATGTAAGACAATGCTTTCCCACTATTCTGCGTTGATTAGAAAAATTAATCATGCAAATAGTATATGATTTATTGTCATTTTCTAGTCTAAATCACTTCTATTTTATAATTTAATAAAAATCTCATCTTTTTCATGGTATATATCATATCTTTTGTAGACTCACAACACAAATCATGCTATAAAATTAACAACAACAACAATAGCAATAATTAACTTATGTTGTTCACTTTAAATACATATAACATGATCATTCATTATATGATAATGCAAACATTTATTATCATGATATCTTTCAATGCAGTTGTGTTTCTTATAGGCAGCACACCATTGAAAAAAAAAAAACCAAAGTAGCCATATGTCTCGTGTACTAACCTTGAAATGATGTCTCTAAGTGTGATCACTTTCTCCTTTTCCTCAGGACTTTCATCATTGGCAGGATCATCTATTGGCCTCAATTTTGGATCTAGGACATAGGCGATGTTCAACACGGTAAGAAGAAGCATCATCTTATCCTTCTATTGGTGGAAGTTAGTGTCATCAAATCGATCCAATTTCACGAACTCTTAATTCATCACTTAATTTGTAGGCATATTCGTCTCTGTTGCCATCTCTAATAATTCTCTAAAATAGTTAGAGATTTTTTAGATGGTATACAGAAACGAAATTAGAATCAAAACTTCGAGGCACGATTAATAGCTTTCTTTAGAGAATTATTTGCCCCCACACAAAGTTTGCTAACGGGTTAAGACAATAAAACTCTCAGGATACAACGAAGCTTTATGAATTCTGCAATTAGCAATATTGAAGAATTTCCTGATCTCTTATTCTTGTGTTTCCTTCCTCTTGAATTGATTGTAGTCTTTAGCAATAGGATATGCTATTTATAGATAATCAAAAGACATCATTAAAGAGACATGTCCTAATTGAAAACACATCTCCATGAATAATCATGTCCTTACCAAACCAAAAGTCACCAACACTATTGTCCAAGTGGTGCAATAAGCACCTTTTGTCCAACCATTATTTTGGTTGATATCAACACCTTTTGTCAAACACTGGTTCGGTTGAAATATTGCAAACTAATATTTATAACACTATCATGAGGAGTTTTTTAATACACTTTCACAAAATGGTTTGCCTCCATACAATTTGATCTTGAAAATAATTGTCCAATCATATTTTTAAGGAATTTGGATCCATCAAATGGTTTGTGCAATGCAACAAGAATACACAAATATTTTGGGAGAAATGTAATACAGTTGGTCAACATTCTAAAAAATAAGTCTATCTACCAAGAATTCTAATTTCACCTACAAAAAATGAAGGATATCCAATCTAGCTTAAGCGAAAGCAGTTCTCTATACATCTTTGTTTTGCTATGACTATCAATAAAGCTCAAGATCAAATAATACAAAATTAAGGAGTGTATTTGCCGCAACATGCTTTCTCCCATAGATAATTGTATATTGCACTATCTAGAAGGTTTCAATGTCTTCAACACAAGTGTTGTTCAAGTCAAACAACACAAAAAATAAAAATAAAAAAGGCAAAAGCAACCATACAGATAAAATATGATATATAAAGAGATTTTAGAAGAAAGGTAATAAAAATAATTTACAAATTAGTTATTCTAAATATTATTAATGGTATTACTACTTGATGCATTAATAATAAAATTAATTTGCAGATCAAAGCAATTAATATTGAAAATGAAAAGCATTGATGACAAGACATCCATCTTTTAATATTGTAAAAATACTTTAATTATGGTTATTAATACAATATTAAATTATCAAAATAATTGATATACTTTGGTTATATACGTTTAACAATTTGCATTATATATATATAAGTATAATCCTTGTATTTAAAAAAAAATTCTCTACACATTTCTATTTTGTAAGGTGCGGGATAAATAGTGTTCAGGTTTATTGTCTTAAGGGTAGACTATCTTTTAGGAAATTTGATTTTTAATGATTGATTCATATTTTTATTTTTTTATTTCACTCAATAAAATATTGCATTACTGTTAAAAAAAACAATTTGCATTATAATTTTTTTTATTATCTATTAATTGCATGGAACGAATTAATTAAAGAAATTAAGACTAATGAATTGCTAATAAAATTTCAATTATAAATTTGTAAGCAATTTTTATAAAAAATATTATTTAATAAATTAAAAATAAATAACGCGTAATGATACATAGAAACTAATTATCTCTAAAAATTCCTATAATTCCAAGTAAGTCCCTTTGTTTGTAACTCTTTTAATGATTATATATTTGTGACAACCTTTCCAACTGTAACACCCTATCTGTCTTGATTTTCTTTTTCAGAAATTTTTCTGTCTGCAGGAGAGGACAGAAACAAGCTGTACTTCCTAAAACCCCCCTGCCCCCTTTCATATCAGGTTTAATAGATCTAGCAAGTAATGTACCAATATCGTATTTAATATATTTTATATTTGTATAAATTTTAAAATATTAATAATTTATATTATATAAATTTTGATATATTTATTTATTCGTGTCATGTTCGTGTTTTTTTTTTTTTTTGTATTATGTCATATTTTATTTATTTTGTTTCGTGTAATCGTATTGTGTCCAATATTACTAGGCTTAAACATGTATATGATGTACTTGGTTGATTTGATTTTAATCTGTTAAAATTGATCAAGCCCACCACCGGTAATGATATAAGAAGGCACATGAACCATTTTTAATGAACCCCACATCATAGCATTAAGGTGATGCTGAGTTAGCCTCTATATTTACTTAATATTAAGAGAGAGAGGGTTATTTATATCTGAATCAGGGTAGCCTTTTATCAGCCTGTTAAGCTCATTTCTAAGATATTCACTCATCACCCTCCTAATTGCATGGATTTCAATTCCAAACCATCGCCTTCCGAGTCATGTCCCGAGACAATGGATTTTCTTTCGCTTGCATGGTGCAACTTTGCAGTTCAAGCTCTGCAACCCGAGCAACATGATCAATCGATTGTTGTCTTAGACAATCCAATCAAGAAATTTGAGAGTGATACCCCAATGTCTTTTACGGTGAGTATCAAAATATACTATAAGATGTTATCTTGATTATTGCACATATTGTAATTTATATGCTACAAACCAAAAGAAATTGAATTCAAGCTTTTGTAACTGGCAGAAGAATATGGAGAAAAGCACAAAGATTGATGCTACTGATTTCAACTCGTCTTTGCCACCATGGAAATCCAATGATGTGAAGGTAATTAATGCTACGTACTGGCATTATTAAAATCAATATACTTGTTTTAATTTTTTTCTTTATCTTGAACTACAATTATTAATTGTTCATTTTATCTTCAGTCATGGATATGGATGCAACAAGCAATGCATCCAGAATTGAACTACAACAGCTGTTTTCGAAAGAAATGGGTAGGTGGTTTACCTACAACCTGTATATATATAGTTGTTTAATTTAGAAAGAAAAAAAAAATCTTAATATTCAGAGGAATTTTTACCACAATTCCTCGTGTATATGCTCAGATGCCCTGGAAGATAGCTCCCTTTAAGGGAATTATATCAATCAAGAAATGGTTGAAGGAGACGAAAGCGAAGAGGAAGGAAAAAGAGAGAGTACAAAGAGGAGAACTGCACGCAGCAATGTCAGTGGCAGGGTTAGCAGCAGCACTGGCTGCAATTGCGGCTGAGAATTCGAAAAGGGATTATTGTAACCCAACCAAGGAGGCTGCAGTAGCCTCAGCAGCTGCTCTGGTTGCAGCACAATGTGCCAAAGTAGCAGAAGCAATGGGGGCAAAGAAAGAGCAGCTCCGCAGTGTTATAGGTTCGGCCATGTGTGGCACAAGTGCAAGTGATATCCTAACACTAACTGCTGCAGCTAATACTTGTAAGTATAAACGTATCTGTAAAGTAATATGTTAATGTCTGATCTTCTGCAATTTTGGCAAACAAGCTACTCTGAATTGTCAAGGTTGAAAATTGGAAAAGACTATATACATGCAAGTGATATCCTTTCTAATAATTGTTGTAGCATTAAGAGGAGCTGCTACACTTAAAGCAAGAACAGGATGCAAGAACAGATTCAATGGTAGTGCCCCAGTCCTGCCAATTGAGGACAGCAACGATTTTCCATTCGAGTTTGAGAAATGCAGGTCAATGCTAGCAAAGGGTGCTGAGCTAGGTGTAGAAACACCAGATGGTTAGTAGATATGCAATTGGACAATCACAATATTATACTATATTACTCGGAGTCTGGTGTGAGTGTCGGACACGAATATGTGTCCGATACGTATATATTAAATATTTTTCAAGTTTTTCATTGTATTTTAGGGTCCTTAGAGGATCATATCTCCATACCCATGTCCGAATATGTGTCAGACACGGGTGTTGGACACGAGTACTTCAAGAAAAATGAGGAGTCGGAAAAACATAGATACTATATATACGATATATTGCATTTGAGAAAATAATTTACTTATTTGGAGCTTTGATTCTAAACAGGGAAATACATGGTCAGATGGGCGTCCATAGTCCTCGATGGTGAATCAAAGGTCAGACAGTGAAGCTGAAGCCTCTACTTTGGAAATTAACAATAAATTCAATGGCTTGCAAATATTAATTCATTATAATTAGCTGGTAACTAAGGCCTTAATCAATAATATACTTTGCAGGTTATTCTTAAACTAAGGAAGCTCAGCTTGTGGAAAAGCAAGAAAGAACGTGAGCCTCACAATTTCATCATTTCTCCCCTTTTTTCTTTTCATTTAGTACTCCATTTTTTTTTAACTAAAGAAGCTTTTTAAAGATTAAAAATCACATGGAATTTGATCAAAATTTGGATTCATTAATTCAGGCATTGTACTGGACCTGCATGCTGAGTTGTATAGAGATTCTGAAGCTGATGAGACGACTGATACATGTTACCTAATCGTCTTGACGACAAATTTGGGGACGATTAAGCTCGACATGGTAGATGATTTCCAGCTTTACAAGACATGGGCTACAACCATTAATCACATGCTCATGCTTTCCACTTCTTTTACCAAATATGAACTTCAATTCTACAAAAATTGAAGTTAACTGTGCTTTTTGGTGATGTGCTGCATCGATCTATTTTGGATATTTTTAATAGTATTGTATATTGATTTACATTGTAATAACTCATGTTGGACATAAGTATATGGAATTTCTTGTTAGATCTTGAAAGATCAGCACAATTTTATTAACACCAAGCACTGCCTCAAGTTGTTGGTATCAAGAATTTATCAAACCTTGTTAGTAATCATATCTCTGCTCTTTAGATCTCCTCTGCTAATCTATGTTATCCGAATTCGGGGTGAGTGTCGAATACAGGTATGTGTCCAACACGGATATGCTCAATTTTTTCTAAATTTTTTCATATATTTGGAGGATCATACCCCATACCCATATCCCAATATGTGTCAAACAGAAGTGTCGGACACGGGTACTTTAAAAAAAATGAAAAGTTCGGGTAATATAGTTGCTAACTAAAAAAAAAAAAAAGAGGAATCGATATATACTACTTTATAAAACAAACTTTACAATCATGGTGTCTAAAGTTGGACTGAGCTTGGCCATTGCTATATATATATATATATATATCATTGATTGTTTATTATAGTTTTTAAAGGAATTGGCAATGAAGAGTTGAAGACCATCAAAGGGCAATTAAATGACATAAACTAAGATTAGATACCTCATAGTGATAGCAATCATTTAGGGTGTATCTAGAACAATTTAGGAGCAGACAATCAGTCTAAATAAAGTATAATAATCCATTAAAACCAAATGCAGAAAGAGTAGCAGCATGAAAATTCTGAAGAGTTTGAAAAATAAATGAAAATATGTCTTGACATTTTGTTGTCTAAAATACATTTAGCATGCTAAATTTCCAGAAATATATTCTACCGGGTCAATTCGATGTTACGAACTTACAGTTGATGCAATTGTAGATAATACTAGGAATAAATCCAGTCATACACCATAGGAGATTGCAAGGCTTCTGAGAACATAAACTAGTGATTTTAATTTGATAATGTGCTCTATAGACCTCTGAAACAAGGCTTCTAAATCGGTCTCCTCGCACCCTGGATTGACCCTTCTTAGAGTACAAAGATTTCTATGAACTGAAAACTTTATAAACTTCACTTTTTTTTTTTTTTTTCCAACACTAGGCTCCACATCTTTGTCCTTTGGCTTCTTTGATTCATGGACAAAAACCAAGCTTTTCTCATGAATAAAGTGCAAGAAAAGATTTTGGAGCTTGTAAACTGGATGTTTGCCAAAGGAGTTTATACTTTATAGATTTAGATTTTTTCACTTGCTTGGGGCCATTTAATGCTTCAACTTTTAAAGGTCGATATGGGAGAGAAATGGAGCAAATTGATGTTTGAGGCCTTTTTCATTACTTGTCAGTTGTCACCTAGTGAACACCACTATATCTACATATACACAGCTTTAATTCTAAGCTCTAAACTTCAGCTCACTTGACAGTATGACGTGAAGTTATCTATAATTAAAGAGAAGCAATAAAATCACTAGGAACACTAGAAGCAGGTTATGGGGTTGCCAATGTGAATGAAGAACTTTTGCAGGATGAGGGAATGATGGCAACCATGTATGGCCAGGACCACATTATGTCTAGCTGGTGGCCTGGTGAGAATGCATGTTTTCTATAGTCCATGTCTCCTCATCTCGTTTCTCATATTCTGCAATGTACTTTAGATTCCTTTCCTCTGCAAAAAGGCCGGTTTAGCCTTATTTCAGATATTTATCGACCAACCAACCACCTAATAAAGCTTTGTTCTTTTGCAGCTGCCACATTCATCTGTATGAAGTCTGCTGGACGGTCTCCGGGGGGGTTGAATCTTGACACTTTGAGGTCTTTCTGAATTGTGACAAGACCAAAACATGTAGGATTGTATAGTCTTTTCCAGCAATTCTAAATTTCACTGTATCAACTGATCAGCTTGTCTTTTTTCTAAATATAACATGGAAAAACTGATAAAAAAACAATGGAGAATTTGATAAATCCATAATGTGCATGATTTTTTTTTCTAGAAATGTGGTCCTTCCCTTGCATATTTTTTCTCCCATTTGGGGGATCAATCAAAGCTGCAAGTGGGTCTTGTTTATCCTACCAACCAACAAGAGATTGATTGAATGTAGATTTTCTGACTGGTACAGAGCAGCTATAAGCCTGTAACTTCAAAAGGAACTGGCAAATCAGCTGAACTTATATGACATAGAGTTTTCCATTATGGGCAGGGTAGAATTCAGCTGCTGGATGGATGTCGATGCGGTTGGGGTTGGGGTTGGGGTTCAAAGAATGTAGATAGTTGAGCCAAGTAGGCCAACTTACAAGAGGACAAACTGGCATTTCATGTATAGTTCACTGCATCCATGGCCACCTTTGAAATAAATGATCAAAAGCAAGAAACTTTGCTTTTAAACTCGCATTATTTTTAGTTGGTGAATTATTGGTTGTAGACATTTTTGAGTTCTAGATTGTATTAAAAGGAAAATCTTTTTTAATACTATGTTATAGTAGGATTGCTACCAGTATCAATGTTGCTTGGGGATGCAAGCAAAGCTATTAGCTGTAGTTTCAGAATAAGTTTCAAGAATCAAGTTCTCCAACTCATCCACCCATAAAACTCAATAATGGAGGATCTTGTCCATAACTCTTTGAAGATCAAAATCTGTTTAAGATCAGATTATCTTTGAAATAAATAAAGGTTACATTAATGTGAGTAATTGTTTTTTTCTTTCTTTCCACACTCCAAAATGTAAATGCTCTGGTTCTAAAAGAACGAGCAGCACTCAACCCTCCTGGCAGCTTTTAATTTCCAAAAAATCAATGAATTACATCATTTGAAAACAAGAGTAAAGAAAACAATGTTCAGAGAGATCAAGGCTAGATTACAAAACTTGTTCTGTTGGAAACAACTTTTACGTGCCAGTCATAGCGTATACGACAACCGATGCTTGAAGATCACGGTCCACCTTGAAGTGAGCATGGAAAAACCTTCTAACCTGTAGTTATAAAGAAGCAATTGCTTTATTGCAAGAAACAAGTAGCATCAACAAGAATGGCTTGATAATTAAATAGATAAAACAAACCGGTATTAGCATGTACCTCTCTAAAAGAATGTGAAACTAGAAAATTTCTCAAGTGCTTCTCCTCTGAATCAAACAATATAATGTGACTAGGGTGAGACCAATTTTTTGCAAAATCTACTGCAAAACCAACTGGATCCATCATGAAACGGTCCGATTCATCAGGGATTCCCTTCTCTTCACTGCAAGACATGTGTGAATAGCACAAGAGTTACAAAGAAACAACAGCATAAATACATCATGCAAAGAAAAAAAACAACTGCCAGTGACTAACCTTGGTGAGCAATCTAAAAAACACATGGGCAGGTTGTAATGCAGAGTGGAATAGTAGGGTGTGGCATGGCAGGGCATTAGGAAAATGATACTTTTCACTTTCTCTTTCACAGCTTCTTTAGATAGATAGTTCATCACATCCTCTGTTCCTCTCTGTCTTGCAAGTTTGAGATTTGAGCATCAAGTGAAAGAGAACCAGGAGTGTAGAATGTCCAACAAAACAACATAGTAAAGGATCTTTTCTGATTCTATTACTTCATAGTTAGGACAATAACAAAGAAATGAAAAGGATAACAATGAGAGAAACTTACTTCAATTAATAAAGCAAATATTTGAAAGAAAAAAAAACAACACACAGGATGTAAGTGATCAAGCAAATTAAGCTGTTGTAATAAAGAAGGCACAAGTTAAGCAACTTTGTTTGCATTGACGAGGCATTCAATATACCTGATGAATCAAACTCATATAGAGTGCCATTGGAATATTGGTTGCAAGCAAGAAGAAGATAGCAAGTTGCTTTCTGGAAGGCCATTTGTTGTAAATGCATGAAGATCTTTTCCTTTCACCATTTCGAGAACCACGTTCTTCAAGTGCAGCTAGTGAGTATCCAGAAAAAATAAAACTTATGGGAAGCACAGGGAGGACAAACCTACAGTTAACAGATGAATTAGAAGATAGCAGAACAAAAGGTAAATAAGGAATTCTCAACTGCATGTGAACTCAAAGTACATGATATTATACTTTAGAGAAACTTGCCTGAATTCTTTGTGACCAAGTATGCTGTAAAGTCCCAAAATCCATAGAGTAAGCCCAGAAAGCTTCCAATATTTAGACTTGATAATGCCAGCAACACAAAATGGTAGAAAACTGAATAGCATCACTGGAAATCCCTGAGTGAAGTACCAGTGCCACTTGTGAATTCCATAATAATCTCCGCCAGAGGAGAGAAAATTGAACTTGAGAAAATTAAGTGGTACTAAGACCCAGGAGCCATACATTACACGATCCAACGAACATATAAGCCAAGCACCACAGTCCTGATAAAGTAAGGATAATAGATTGTAAGAGTAAGACAATCCACAAAGAAAACAGTAAAATAGGAAATGAACTCCAGCTGATATCTAAAAACACATGCATTCATATAAGCACTTTGAAGGCTAAGTGAACATTGTACATCCATCCGTTTTCATGAGTTGATCTATCCGTGTATTGCAAGCGTAAGGTAGAACTTAAATTTAGCCAAGTATTGAGTGTTTTTTCAAAGATCACATCTGCTCTTACCACAAAAAAAAAAAAAAAAAAAAAAAAAAAAAAAAAAAACTAGACTGGAGTGCAGGTGTAAAACATGGCATGGCATATACGTGACTTAAAATATTTTCTTTGGGAAACAAAACCAAATTTATCTTTATTTGGAAACAAAATTTTAGATTACTCTATTTCAAGAAAAACCAAATGGCGTTTATAGCAAATGAATAACTGTAACTTTAATTGATACATCATCCAACATCTAATTGTAAGCTTATTAATGAGACTGAATATAAATATCGAACTAAGAATAATGAGTCATACAGTAAGAAATTCAGGACCATAATTGTGTAGTAGGGTAAATTTTTTTATTGTTGAATTTGTTATTAAAGTTTCTAGGCAATCCATGAACCAAAAAACACCATTTAGTGCCAAAACTCAGCTTATGAGCCAAAACATATAGTATCAGATGTTTCATATTATTTCTCTCTTCTTTTTAAATTTTCCTATATGATGTGCACACATGCCATGATCTATTGGAAATAATTTGGAATTTCATTTGGATGCTGTATATGCTCATGTGAACACCTATCGTCAAGGTGAGTAGTGACTTTAAGGTTTGTGGCATTCACTTGTTGCACTCATCAGTCATAATTTCATACTGTACTCAGTGACAAGAATTTCAACCATGACTATGATAACTTTCTATATTATTAACAATAAAAGAGATGAATGCGAGAAAAATAGCAGAAGCATTTTAAGCACAAACAGCTACAATATTTTCAAGGGAAAAAGAGGGAGAAAGCAATATCTACCCAATAGGAATCAACTCCAGAAAAATAAATCTCAGCCGCTCATGAGTCAAGTACAGCTCAAGTAGGCCAACATACACCCAAGTAATAGTACTTGTAGGTCTAATGGCACAAGCTAATGCAGCTAGAGCCAAACCCCATTTTCTTGAATCTGAAGGAACTTTGTTCAAAGAACTTCTCATTGATGGCCAGTAGTAAAGGCCCACAAGAGTGAGAACAGTCTCCAAACTATTTGATAATGTACGATTGAAACAGAAAAACATGAACCAGTTTGCCAATTGAGAAAATAGCTGAAAAAAAGTTAAAGTACATCATCCATCATAAAAAAGCTCCATTGACAATAACAACCAAAAGAATAGCTTAGTAGTAAAAGGTAGCATAAAATCTCTGAAGAACATATAGCAAAAGGATACTGCCCATTTTGCAACACCATCACCAAACAGGACAAGGGAAAGTTTATACAAGTACAAATCACCAACTGCAGAAAATATGGATTGCAGCAGTCGTGGGGCCTTCATCTACAAATGAGAGAACAATTGATATAAGCAATATGTCTTTGAAAAACAAATAAATAAGCCACAATTTTGTGCACCCAAAGCTTCATTTAACGATGAATGTTTTGTTGAGAAAAGCAAAATAGATAATACCTTCGTAAATAAAACAAAAGAATGCAAACATAACCATTGTTTTCTAGATACTTATTAGCAACAGTAATGAACATCTATGAACAATGAAATGACAAAAATCATGGTTCTATAAAAACAATGTTAAACGACATAAACATAAAATTCAATATCCACTTTTCTTTATAATCTTGACATTTTTCATATAGTTCAGATGGCACCAAGCGTTCTCAAGGGCCAAATCCACTTATGCCTCAGAGGAATCAAGGTCAAAAACCTGACCAGTTGCTGGTCTAGCAAATTCAGGTCCTTCATTAAGACTCTAAAACCATAAAAGCATCCTGCTATCAAATATTTAGTTAGTTTCACTTCTCTATCTATATTAGCTCCAAAGAAATCAAAAACTATTAGTTACAGAATTTCCTACAAAGATCAGCAAGTGCATGCAACTGTAGTAAGACTCTTCCACATCACCATAAAGGCCAAACTTGATGATCTTTATATGAAATTACTCGAGCAAAAAATTTTATCTCACTTTTAACAAGGCTTATTTTAGCAATGAAAATTAAATTAACAACAGCAGATTCAGTAAAAAGTAATTAGGCGCACATGCCAAATGTTAAAGAGGAATGACAGTGCAAAAATTAAAGTAATACCAAAATAAAGAGGGGAACTCATTTTTAACTTAACCATTGCTGCACCTAGTATAATTCATACTATATCCTATTCTACATGTTGCGAAATATCTATGCTTATTTTGGATAAGTCACAACAAGCTTTTGACAGAGTATATGCAAATGTAAGTATATGCAGCAAAAAGACAGCACAAACACTCATTCACAACATGGACTCATATAGATACCATGTATAAGGAAACAGACACACACACACACACACACACACATCTATATATATATGCAGGCAGAAATTGAAAGAGAATTGTATTGTATTTACCATGAACCATGGTGTATCAAGACCCAATAATGCGAGAAGTTTGTAAAAGAGAGCAAACACCATCGGATGCAAGTAGCTTCGAATTCCCTTCTCCCACTCCCATGTCAAATGACCATACCTACTCATTTCATCAAACAAAACACGGACATAAAACCCATCATCACTTTCCTATCAGATATTACTAAACTACCATTTCCAACACATTCCAATGCTTCAACAACGATTTTCAAGAATATTAATAATTATTATGGTAATAGTTTTGAAGAGAAATGGGAAATACCCAAAGGCGATGCGATGAGCAACTTCAAGGGCTTGCCAGTGTTCATCTGGATTGAAGTAAGTTTGAATCAACAAGGCGTTCAGCATTCGAAATCCCAAACAAGTCGCCAATACATTCTTTGAAGAATCTGGAGATTTCTTTTGTGGTCTTTCTTCTGCTTCAGACAGATTTGGATGCTTAGTTGAAGAACCATTCTTTCTCTGTCTCATTCTTATGCTCTTTAGCTGCGACTGCGATTCTGAAAATGTTTCATTGGATTTCAAAATTTTAAACCAAGGGAAAACAGATATGTGTATGTGTATGTGTATAGTAGGAAAGGGCAAAAACTCAGAAAGGTTCCCTAGGTCCTTTTCCAAAGGTTCATCGATAAAATTGTTGAGTTTTAAGTAAGTTCCAATCCCAAATAGCTTAATTATGTTAAGCCAAGGTGAGTGTTTACTTATATATAGGTATCTTGGTTTTTGAGAAAAAATAACTTTATGAGAGATAGTTTATACACTTAAGTAGAATTTATATTGTGACTATCTGAGTGGTGAGTTAAAATATTTGTAAGAGGGTTTGTAGTTTTGTCCGTGCAAAAGTTATAAGTTATAAGCTTTGTTCGTAGTGGAGTATTTTATTCTTTTGGGATCGTGAACGTAGGCCAAGAAGAGTTGAACCATGTTAGATATTGTGTTTTTATTTTCTTTCTTCTTGAATACTTGTTATTGGGTTGTTATATTTTTTCCAATAACTGGTATCAAAGCTATTGGTTCGAGGGAGAAGTTGCCCAAAAACCTTTAGTTCAAGCAAGAAGAGTTGCTGTCAAGAGAAAAGGAGTGCTTCATCAATAGCATGGCTGGTACGATGAAATTTGAAGTCCCACTCTTTGATGGGAAAATCAATTTCACTATGTGGTAGTGTGCACTATTCAAGATCTTTTGGTGTAGCAAGGTTTTGATGCAGTCTTGGATGGAGAGAAACCTGACGAGATTAAAGAAAGCGCGTGGAAGTCAATGCAGAGGAAAGTTGCAAGCACAATCAGGTTAGCTCTTGCCCCTGCAATTAAGTACAATGTGTTAAATGAGCAAACACCTACTGGGATTTGAAAAAAGTTCGAGGAGATTTATGCATCAAAGTCACTAACCAATCATATATGCTTGAAAATTGACTTATACACCCTAAAAATGGAAGAAAGAGGTAATCTGCATGATCATATTAATGAGTTTAATTAGCTAGTTTATCAATTGCTGAATATATGAGAGACTTTAAGTGATGAAGAGCAAGCAATTGCTTTGTTAGTTATAGACCATTGGTAAGATCGCTGTTGGTTGGCAAAAATACTATTAAGCTAGATGATGTAATCTCTGTTCTGCCAGATGATCAGAGGATGTATAGAGATGATCACGCCAACGAAAGTGGAAGTGTACTAACTGTGAAGAGATTTCAAAGAGGAAGGAACACTTCCAGTGGTAGCGGTGGACAACGAGAAAAATCTAGAGGGAGAGACTATAGTGATGTGAAGTGCTATTACTGCGAAGAAAAAGGGCACTTTCAACATCAATGTCCACAAATGCGAGAAGGCTTGAAGAGTCTAAAGCTGCAAAAAGGAAATGTGAAGGCTGATACTAATGTAGTTGAAACCGATGATCATGCTGATTTATTTTATGTGGAAGGTAATGACTCTGTTGAAAGTCATTCTAAATGGGTGTTAGATTCTGCTACTAATATACATGTATGTAAGGATCAAGCCATGTTTACTACTTTGCAAAAAGATAGAGATTTTGGCTGCATCAATGTGGGGAAGAAACTGAAGCTGAAAGTTGAAGGCATGGGAAAAGTTCGCCTGAAGCTCCACAATGTAAAATCCAAGATGTTCCTAATATGAGGTATGTACCTACTGCCAATATCAATATTATCTCATTGGGAGAGTTGACATCGTATAGGTGCAAGTATGTGGGAATCGGGAAGAAGTGCAAAGTGTATAAGGGAAATCTCTTGGTTCTTCAAGGCAGAAAAGGCGAGAAAAACATTTGTTATTTGGAAGGTCACTCCATGAGAGGAATGCTTGAAGATAACAAAGTAGAGAAGAAGAAAAAGACTGAGAAAAGAGTTAATTTTTCAGACAATATTGGGGTAATTGGGACTTAGACTCAATGGAGGATTTGTTGAGTTTTAAGTCTAAGTTTCATCCCATATAGCTTAATAATGTTAAACCAAGGTGAGTGTTTACCTATATATAGGTACCTTGGCCTTTGAGAAAAAATAACCCTTGTGAGAGATAGTCTATACACTTAAGTAGAAGTTGTATTGGGACTATCCGGATGGTGAGTTAAAATATTTGTAAGAAGGTTTGTAGCTTT
This sequence comes from Fremontodendron californicum, assembly GCA_030761205.1. Classification (NCBI taxonomy): domain Eukaryota; kingdom Viridiplantae; phylum Streptophyta; class Magnoliopsida; order Malvales; family Malvaceae; genus Fremontodendron; species Fremontodendron californicum. The sequence goes on from JAULJL010000006.1 coordinate 8,165,340, forward strand.
GTCCGTGCAAAAGTTACAAGTTGTAAGCTTTGTTCGTAATGGAGTATTTTATCCCTTTGGGATCATGGATGTAGGTCAAGAAGGGCTGAACCATGTTAAATATTGTGTTTTTATTTTCTTTCTTCTTGAGTATTTTTTATTGGGTTGCCACGTTTTTTCCAACAAAAATTTCGCCACCTATTAAGTAGATAACCTCTGTCAACTTCTACCAGCAGTTAACGGTTTTTTTTTGGGACAAAAACAATCAAATTCCTTCCATTCTACGCTACACCTAAAAGGATTCGGCAGCCACTGGCCAAGATAGGTAGTAGGGTATTTATATCTAAACAAATCCTGAATTAAAACTATATACATAAAAGAATAAAATCTCTAAAATAAATACAATCTAAAAAATATATAAATAACTTAGGGGTTGACATATGGTAAAAAAAAATTTCAAAAGAAGGAAAGAAAAAAAAGAAAGGAAACGAGGGAGAAAGAAAGAAAAGAGAAAAAAATATAAGAAAATTTTGTGTGTTCCTTTTTTTTGTGTATTTAAAGTATTATAAATTTATATAAATTTTTACACGTTAATTCATTTTATGTATATTTTGACGCGTTGGTATATTCGTGTCATTTTCATGTTATTTTTCGTGTTGTGTTTTAATTATTTATCTTATGTTGTGTTAATGTCGTGTCTAAATTCATCTTATATTTGCATTGTTTGTCATTTTGATTCAATTTAGAGAAAAATTTGTGTGTTCATGTCGTGTCTCAGTTCGTAACATATTTTGCATAATTTGTCATAGTAATTCAATTTAGAGAAAATTTGTGTTCGTGTTGTTTTTTGTGTGTTCAAAGTATTATAAATTTATATAATTTTTTACACATTATTAATTCGTTTTATATAAATTTTGATAGGTTCGTGTATTCGTGTCGTGTTCATGTTATTTTTCATGTTGTGTTTTAATTATTTTCCAATGTTGTGTTTATTTCGTGTCTCAATTTATCCCATATTTTACATAGTTTATCACAGTGATTCGATTTTAACTTTAAATTCATTTACTTAAGATATTAAAACATAAAAATTATTTAAATAAATAATTATTATTTAATATGATTTAGTTTAAATTTATTTGTGATTGTTAATTTAATTAAAAAAACTACTGATGTTTAAATATAAACTCAGGTGTCTCATTTACACCCTTAATCACGGGACAAATGATTATTTACACTACTGACACATGAGATTATTTTTCATAGACACTTGAGTAAAATACCAAATGGAACTTTCATACTCGCTCATGTTCAATGAACTTATTCTACTAAAAAACACTCATATGTTATCCTTAAGTATCTTCATACTTCAACATATGAGATCGATTACATGCATCATATGCATGAAGGCTTAACATATACCAATATTTAGGCATTGCCGATGCCTAGTCTAAAAAATAAAATTACCAGGAACATTTTAGAATCATGACTTTGATGCATAATGATCCCATAATTGTAACTCCTTACAATTCTTTTCCAATGTCTTTATGTTTCATGGACTTTATCTACACAAATAATTAATAACTCTTTATAATTAAACTTATGAATAAAGAAATGAGTTTTTTATTTCAATACTGATAAAAAAAATTATTTATCAAAATACCGAACTTCTCAAATTATTTACCAAAATGCGCTAATTTTTTACCTGTTGGGAAGTCACCATATCATATGACGACTTTCCAACTGTAAAATGCAATATTTTTTTACAAATGGAGCACAGAAGTCGCCATATCATATGGCGACTTCCCTTGTTCTTTTTTTATTTTTTTATATTTTATTTGTAAATTGTTTTATAATTATATTAATTTTTAATTAAATATATAAATAAAATTTTTATTAATTTTATTTTTTATAAGCTTATAAAAAAATTTCACCATGATTTTATTAATTTTATTAATTGGATTTTATTTTTTATAAGCTTATAAAAATTGTATTATAAAATTTTATTAATTTTATTTTTTTATAAGCCTAAATTTTATTTTTAATTATATATGTAAATTGTATTTTTTATAAGCCTAAATTTCATCAGTAGATTTTATTTTTTATATATATAAAATTAATTTTATTCTTTTGGTACAAATGATGGGATTTATCAGCAGATTCAACAGTTTCAGAGGGTGGGACTTGTCAACAGAAAAATGGGAATCAGATTCAATAGTTTCAAAGGATGGGATTTATTAGCTGAAAAATGGGAATCAGATTCAACAGTTTCAAAGGATGGAATTTATCAGCAGAAAAATGGGAATCAGATTCAACAATTTCAAAAGATGGGATTTATCAGCTGAAAAATGAGAATCAGAATTAACAGTTTTTCACCATGATTGGATTTATCAAAAGAAAAACAGGAATCAGAATCAATAGTTTTTCACCATGATTGGATTTATTAGTAGAAAAATGGGAATCAGATTAAACAGTTTCAAAAGATGGGATTTATCAGCTGAAAATGGGAATCAGAATCAATAATTTTTCACCATAATTGGATTTATTAGCAGAAAAATAGGAATCAAAATCAATAGTTTTTCACCATGATTAGATTTATCAGTAGAAAAATGGGAATCAGATTCAACAGTTTCAGAGGATGGAACTTATCAGCTGAAAAATGGGAATCAGATTCAACAGTTTCAAAAGATGGTATTTATCAGCTGAAAAATGGGAATCAGAGTCAACAGTTTTTCACCATGATTGGATTTATCAGCAGAAAAATGGGAATCAGAATCAATAATTTTTCACCATATTTTACTCAATAAACCATTATAAATATGATATTTCCTTCCTCATTCTCTCCTCATTCTCAATCTTAGTTGTTATTTTCTGGTGTTAATGATAATAACTTATCATTCTCATCCTTTTCTATTTCTTATTTCTTTTGCTGAGTGATAATACCTTAGTTCTCATCCTTCTCACTTTCATTACTCCACAACATGAGCAACAGAGTGGTCGCATTGGTCTACTATAATGGCCAAATTCATAATACTGATGAAGGTGCTACTTTTGACTGTGAACGTCCTAAAAGCTTTCGTGTTGGTGAAGACGTCACATTAGAGGAACTGAAGGTGATAATTCATACAAAAATAAAAGCTGAAAATACAAAAAGAGTTTGAGAGATTAAGTATAGGCTTCCTCTTTCTATTAGTGAAAGATGTGTCCGGTATAGGACTTATCCACTAGAAGATGATGATGATGATGATGTAAGAAGAATGTTTCATTCTCACGAGACATTTAAAAATGTTGGTGTACTTGAGTTATATGTTTCATCCAGAAGATGATGATTCTCAGCCGTTGTATTATGTTCCCACTTCATACAACGTTCCTATAGAAGAAGTGCCATCTCAAGCTATAACGTTTCATAATTCATTTGCCTCACCAACAATTCCTACTGCCCCGGATGATGTGCCAGCAGGTGATGATCTTGTTCAATCATGTGGAGCCCACGGTGAATATATTGGTGACTTTAGTGAGCAAGAAGAAAAGTATGCTGAATTCGCAAATGACAGTGATGAGAGCAATGATTCTGACCGAGATGTTGGCCCTGATATCAACACTTATGGAGTTCTTCCCCCTTATGAGCCTGCATCCCATATGCGCACCCTGGATCTGGATGCAATGCAAGTGCCAGAAGTTCCTGAATATGGTCATACATTTGCTGCACCTCTGAGCTGGAATCCATCTACAGTTGATTTCTATGTTGGGTTACAATTTCCAACGAAAGAGGCTATGCTTTCAGTTATTAAGCACTACAACATCAAAAACTCTGTAGATTACAGAGTTATTGAATCCGAGCCAACCAAATATCATGGCAAGTGTCCAATGTATGGGAAAGGGTGCAATTGGAGAATAAGGGCAACATTCATGAAGAAGAAACAAGTATGGGAGATTAGAAAATATAATGGGCCTCATACTTGCACATCGGGAAGAATTTCACAGGATCATTGCAATTAGATTATAACATGATCTGTTCATGCATTCTATCATTGGTCCAAGCAAATCCGGAGATTTTCGTTTCAGTTTTGATCGTTGAGATGCGAATCGAGTATGGATACATCACTTCTTATAGGAAAGCATGGAAAGCAAAGCAAAAGGCAATTATTCGAGTCTTTGGCAATTGGGATAGATCGTACAATGATCTACCTAAATGGTTGGGTGCAATGCAACATTTCGTTCCTGGTACAATTGTGGAATTGCAAACGCTACCTGCATATCACGATGATTGAATGGTCCAGGTAAGAGAATATTCCATCGACTCTTTTGGACATTTAAGTCGTGCATTGAAGGGTTTTCGTATTGCAAACCTATTGTGCAAATAGACGGTATATTCTTATATGGAAAATACAAAGGAACATTATTGTTAGCTATTGCACAAGATGCCAACTGAAATATACTACCAATTGCCTTTGCCATTGTGGAGGATGAGACAGCGGAGGCTTGGTCCTTCTTTCTCACTAATTTGCGTACACATGTGACAACACAACCTAGCATATGCTTAATATCTGATCGACATGAATCCATCAAAGCTACAATCAGACACCATGGTAGTGGATGGAATCCTCCAAATGTATACTCTGTGTACTGCATTCGACACATTGCAGCTAACTTCATGAAGAGGTTTAACAATAAGGAATTACGTCGACAAATTGTCAACATAAGTATGGAATTGGATCATAGTTATTTTATCTCTTATATTTCCTTTAATATATAAAATAATGCTGAACTTCACAAGTTTTTTTTAAAAATTTTATCAGGATACGAGTTGAGGCGACCCCATTTTCATTGGATGTACGAGATTCTTCGTCGAGAAAACATAGAGGCGGCTAATTGGCTTGATAGGATCCCCAAGGAGAAGTGGGCCCAATCATATGATGAAGGAAGACGCTATGGGCATATGACAACCAACCTAGCGGAATCTATCAATTCAGTGTTGAAGGGGACGCGCCATCTTCTCATTATTGCTTTGGTGCAGTAAGATGGATTATAGGTTGGCTGAACTTTTTGTTAAGATGGCAATAAGCAACAAAGAATGATCGAGGGAGGACACACATACTGTGAAACAGTCACAATGGCAATGCAAGAAAATCTTAGGAAAGCTAACTCCCACTCGATTCGTAATTTTACGCGCGTAAATCAATATATTTTGATTGAGGAGTTACTTGACCCACAAGAGGGAGTTGCTGCAATGAAGTACAAAGTAAATCTTAGTGAGATGTGGTGTGACTGTGGGAAGTTTCAAGCACAAAGGTTCCCTTGTTCACATTAGCTGCTGCTTGTGCACATGTCCATGTAGATTGCATGCAATATGTGGACAATGTCTATAAACTTGACACTATATTCAATGTTTATAGGCATGAGCTTGAAGCAGTTGCAAATGAAGGTTATTGGCCTCAATATAATAGACCAGAAGTGTGTCCCAATCCAGAAACGCGGAGAGGTCCACATGGTTGGCCAAAATCAAGTCGTATTCGTAATGAAATGGACCTCAAGGAGAAAGGCCAACCAAAATATTGTGGATTATACATAAATGAAGGTCATAGCCGTAGACAATGTCCTTATCCATCTAGCACATCAGGGGAGAGTTCGCATCAACAATGAACCAATTACATGTTCTGCACCTGTAATATTTACATATTTCACATTCCTTGTTATATGCTGATTTATTCTTATTTATTATCACATTCTTATTTATCACTTTTAAATATTTAATTAAAAAATATTAAATTTTTATAATAAGAATTTTAAAATTTTTTAAAAAGTTAAATAAAAAAATTATATAAATTTAATAAATAAAAATTTAAGATATACTTTTTAAAACTTTAATAAATGAACATAAAACTGCAACACCAGTAAAAATTCTCCACAAATCAATGGAAGCTCATAATCATCTGTTTCAATACAATAACTCATGCATAATTTCGTCTGACTTTTGTCCATTTTGGTCCCACCCTTTATAAAAGACATATTTTTCTCATCCAAATCAAGTCATGCTTAGCCTTACCTTTACCCGTTGCTTACCAAACCTGAGCTACAATGGCTCAATTGGTGAGAATTACCAAATGAAACTTCGTATCCTTGTGTATGAAAAAAATACCATTCATATGTATGAAAATTAATTTTTATATTTAATTAAAATATATTAAATTAAAAAATTAAAAAAAAAAAGTTGTTGGGAAGTCGCCATATCATACGGCGACTTCCCAACAATGTTACAAAAAAATTTTAAAAATTACACTGGGAAGTCGCCATATCATATGGCGACTTCCCAGTGAGCTTTAATTTTTAAGCTCGGAAGTCGCCATATCATATGGCGACTTTCGAGCCTAATTTCCACAAAAAAATAAAATGTGGAGTTGGGAAGTCGTCATATGATATGGCGACTTTCCAACGTATAAAAAAAATGGATTTTGGTATCCTTACTATAAATATCAGCTTTTTTGATGCTCAAATAAGGCATCCACGTTGCCTCTTAATTTTTTTATTTTTTTTTACTGTTGAAGGAAAGAAAGAGAGAGAGAAAAAAAAGAGAGGGGAAAAAAGAAAAAGAAAAAAGAGAAGTATGAGTGAAGGAAGGAAGAAAAGAAAGAGAAAAAATGAGAATTTTTTTTACACGTTTGTGTATTAGTTTTACACGTTAATAATTTATATAAAATATTATAAATTGATATATATTTTTCACGTTAATACTTCGTTCTATATATATTTTTACACCTTCGTGCATGTTATTTTTTTTTTGTATTTAAAGTATTATAAATTTATATAATTTTACATGTTAATAATTAATTTTATATATATTTCTACACGTCCTATGTTGAGTTCGTGTCATGTCATGTCTCAATTTATCTCATATTTTACTTAGTTTTTTTATTGTGATTCAATTTAGAGAAAATTTTGTGTATTAGTGTCGTGTCTCAATTTATGACATATTTTGCATAATTTTTCATAGTGATTCAATTTAAAGAAAAATTTGTGTGTTTATGACGTATTCGTGTTCGTGTTTTTTTTTTTGTTTTTTCAAAGTATAATAAATTTATATAAATTTTTACATGTTAATAATTCATTTTATGTATATTTTTACACGTTCGTGTGTTCGTGTCGTGTTCGTGTTATTTTTCGCGTTGTTTTTAATTATTTTTCATATTTTGTATTCGTATCGTGTCTTAATTCATCTCATATTTTATATTGTTTGTCATTGTGATTTAATTTTGAGAAAAATTTATGTGTTCGTGTCGTGTCTTAATTCATGACATATTTTACATAATTTGTTAAAAAAATGTTGTTCATCTTTTTTAATTTACTCTTTTTCTTTTTTTTTTAATTTTAATTTAAAAATTAAAAAAAAAAAGATAAAGTGAAGTGCACGGCACGGCACGGCACGACACGGCACTTCACTTTATCTTCTTTCTTTTCTTTGTACTTTCTTTACTTTGTTTTCTTTATTTTTTTAAAATTTTTTACATTAAAAATAAAATTCTATATAATCTATACAACTACTATCTATTAAAAGAATTCCTAGAGACCTAAAAAATTGACACCCGTCTAGAAAGTATGTGAAAAAAAAACAAATAAAACCAAGTCTTCAAAAACAAACAGAGAAACGTAAAGAAAGAAAAGAAGGTTCGAGAAGTGGAGAGAGAAAAAAAAGATTCGGAGATCAGGAAAGAAGAAAGGAGAAAGTGGAGAGGGAAGAGGGACGAGGAAAAACTACTGGGAGAAAAACAAAAAAGAAAGAGAAAGAGAAGGAAAGAGGGCAGATGTATTGAATTTCGAGGGAGACCATGTTTCTCCTTATTGCGAGCATGGCACCGTGTTTCTCCTCAGTGCACCGTAGCTTATGTATTAAGTCGTCGCTAAAATGAGCCTGTTGATCTCGAAGCCCATGGCGAACTCAGCATCGAAGTCCGAGGATTCCTCCCCGCCTAGCATCAGGCACTCAGCGATGGATCCGCGACACTCCGATTTAATTGGGAGGAAATGGTCGTCGTCGAAATCGAGCGTGGGAGACGAACCTGAAACCGCCATTTGGACGGCCAGGATCGCTCAAATCGCTAGGAAACTGAAAGAGAATCTAGAGCTTCCCATTTTCAGGTCTTTTGGTTTTCTGTTGATTACTTTTTTTTTGGAAAGCTAACCTTTCTATGCATTATGATCTATGAGAAAGTCGTCACATTAGCAAACATGAATCCCCAACATTTTAAACTTATCCACACTAAGAAATTTAAATCGTCAATCTACGACTAGGAATTCTTAAATAATATTTCACTACAACATTTGCATCTCTGCCTCATTTATATGATATCCCTGTTGAAGCAAAGCACATGCAAGCTCGAATTAATGGATCTATCACACTCCTGCAAGCTCACAATTTGAGAAAATTTGGTCGGCCCTTTGGCAAGCAAACTGCAATTCATCTTTCTCTCTCCATATTATAGTACAACAATATGACCATTATAAACTATAAATAATGGTCTTCTCAAAATTGCAGCTTCTGAGTCTGACAACTTGAGATCTATCTTAATATGGCTTGTATCTCATGGGCCGCCTGAACCTTGGAACCCTCCCATAGCCATATGGAGGATAGAAAGCAGGACCAAGCATGAAAGGCCTTCGGGAGCGGAAATAACAGTTGGGTTGCCTTCCACGATACTGTTTCATTCCAGGAATATTTGTTCGTTTTGCAGAGACCTTCAACTGACGACCATGCAATTCTGATTCATTTAACAGTACAACATTTAATTGATTACTGATTTCGAGTTTTTCTATGTTTTGGTCATTTAATTGATTATGATACTTTAATTAGTTGTTGAAGTTTTTTAAATGTTTGATTGATTTTTTTTTTTTTTATCTATTTCAAGAACTGTTGAACTTATTTTGGTGATTAAGTTTAAAGCGAGTTTGATCTTTTTTTATTTGTTTTGAGTGTCATGTTTTTTACTGTATTGATATTTTTCAATAAAATTTTTATTTTCTGTGACTTTTCCCAAGTTTTGCTCTCTGTCGGAATATCCTGATCAAGTTTTTTTTTCTTTGTTCTCTGATTTTTTGGTTTGATTTTCTAGGTTTCGATTTCTTTATCGATTTTAGTTGAAGTGTTAATTTTATTATTAAACAAGACATTTAGGCTTATATATTTATTTATTATTTATTATGATTATAATTATTATTATGAGGCACAAACATAAATAGAATCAAATAGGATTAACCAGAAAGCAAACAACATGGTTGATAGTGTTGGTGATGGTGATGATGCTCATGTTAGCTGTCCTACTTAGCTGAACTCACACATGAAATTTGATGATGAGTTTCTTAATCAAATGGGTTATTGAGCCCTCAGAAGTTATTTTCATTAAGTTACAGTTCTAGAGATAGTCGCAATAAAAGTTAATAGAGTTCCAGTCGCTTAGAACTGAAATTCTATTGTTATTCATTTAAATTTGGCACAATCAAGCACTCCTATACATTATGCCAAAAGTTATGGTTTTATGTTCTTATTTTTGGTAAGTTCTTTTACTCCAAACAAATTCAAGTTTAAAAATTTGCTTCTTTTTTTATTGTGTGCATGTGCAGATTTTTGCATATCGTAAGGTTTGTCTGGGTTTCGTTTGTCTTTTTTTTTCCCCTTAATTTTGTTATTAACTTTAGTTTTTTTACTTGCATGTTCTAATATTTGTTTCTATTAGTAGTTCATTTAATTCTTTATTCTTTTTGGTATTTTCTTCTAGTAAAATAGATGATGGGACAATTTCAGTATACTGTAGGAGAGTTATGAGAACACTGTTGATAAAGTATGCCACCATTGCTAAAAAGTTTTCTCTTTGTTCTCTCATTTTCTAGGTTTCATTTTCTAGGTTTCGGTTTCTTTATGAATTTTAGTTAAAGTGTTTTAATTTTATGATAATGGTGGTTATTTCAATGACTGTATTTTATTGAATTGCATTCTTAAATTATCTCTAAGATGACATGATTATAGACATGTACTGATTCTTATGTTTATTTTATTATTTTCCAATAGAAAGATCTACCAATTAAAACTATTAGTTTAATTTTCCCTTTTTTTATGATATTGACTGAAGTAGACTTCCCGTTGATATCCAGATTTACGCTTCTTACTTTGATCATGGAACATGATATTTGCGAAAACATTCCTATTATAAGTATGTAATTTCAACTAAAAATTTGTTGTTGCTATGCCAACTTTAATATTACCTTTTAAATTTTAATAATTATTCTTGATTTTATATATAAAGCTAATAAGTTAATTTGTTTTTGGTGACTAAAACAGTAATCACATCACATAATTCCATTAGGATGGTTTTGAAGTGCAAAAAAGACAATCGATTTTCTTATCAAGCCTGTTCGGAGAAATGAGTTGAGGAAACTCTGGCAGCATGTTTGAAGAAAAGACATGGTATGACTATGCTCAACGTTTTGTTCTGTTTTTTGTTGGTTGAAATCAAGCACTTAACTTGGATTGAACTTTTTGTATTTGCTTTACTTTTTATCAGCTAGCTGATGGATGTGGTCCTCATAGTTTATATGTTGGTGTAAGCTCTACAAGCCAATCTAGTTAGGCTTGTAAAATACTATTTATATATTCATGTATCGCACATTATAATTTATTAATTATAATTGAGGTATTTCTTTATCCATAAGTATTTTTATAATTGTTATAAATGACTTGTGAAGATAAAGCCCATGAGACACAATGGCATTGCAAAGGAATTGTAAGGTGTTACAATTATGAGGATTCTTATGCATCAATGCCGTGTTTCTAAACTGACAATGCTCAAAGACTGGCATATGTGAAGCCTTCATGCACTTGATGCACGCAACTGATCTCATAGGTTGAAAGTATAGAGATACTTGGGGATAACATATGGGTGCTTGTTAGTTGAACAAGTTCACTGAACATGACCAGCTACGAAAGTTCCATTTGGTATTTCACTTAAGTATCTATGGTAAATACTCTCATGTGTCAATAGTGTAAGTAATCCTTTGACTTGTGACACCAGGTCATGTAGTATGTGAACTGTCATACTTAGATTTCATCACGAACGGGTCCCAATCACGAGGATAGTTAAAGTAGGGTGTTATTGGGAATGACATGAAGCATACGAAGATGAATGAGTGGTCCAGAGAGGATTCATCACCCCAAGTGATTAAGGGGACATATCTCACATGTATCTGGCTTATATTATCTTATTGAAGTCATTGGCCAAGGCAATACTTAGGGAGTTAATATAAAGCTGCAGATCTAATATGGAATAGGTTAAGAGTAGACACTGAACCATGCTATTTCCTATCCCGGGATATTTGATGAAGGGATCGAATTACACAAACATATTGTACACGAAAGGCTAGTCGAAGCTTGATGACTCTCTTGACATTTGGGTGGTCATGATGCATCGCTAGATGCCGCTCATGATCTATAAATATAAAGAAGAAATTCTTAATTGAATTTATTATATTTATTGCCAACATGTTAAGGGCCTAATGGGTCACACACAAAAGGTGATTATTGAAATTAAAATGAGATTGGACCAGATTAAATATTCATTAAGTGTTGTGGGCTTATTGTGAATATTTAATAATATATGTGTAAGGGCTTTAGTGCAATAAGTCCAAGAGTTGGCATACACTAAACCTGCTAATATATATATGCCTTATGTTGTTGCTGCCTCCCCCTAAAGAAAAAAAATCCTGGTAGCCGCATTCTCTAACCTCTCTGTGAGAATCGGTGTATAGAGAAATGAGGAAGAGGAATCAGTTTTCTTCTAACCTGATTCTTTTCGGCTAACTAGAGTAAGAGGAGGAAGGTTTCTCACAACCTAGACCACTAGCATCGTCTTGGCAAAACATAATCTCAACCTTGTGAAGGCTTTCAGATCACCTGTGTGGATTACTGTTAGAGGTCGGACAATTGGACGACTTTGGTCTTCGACAAGCTAGCATTCTGTACAAGAGCAATAACATCAAGAATCTATGATGTGGTTTCGACAATATCCATTACAGAGGTATGAGATTTTTTATTATTATCTGTTCTTGACAGCTTGATCGTTTTGAATTCATAGGCAGATCCATAGAGGGATTCGGTGTCTTTTTGTTTTATTTTATTCCGCTGCGTTGTATATTTAACTTGTTGATTAAATTATACATTATCTCTGTTTGAGCATGAGCCGAATCCAACAGTGGTATCAGAGCTTCGCTTATGTTATTCCTATATGATCTATGCTTTGATTGTTACCTTTAACAAAGTTGTTTTGTTTTTTGAGTTATTCTGATCTGATTGTCACAAACCTAATTTGTGAGAAATTGCACTTGTAGAGTTTAGGTGAAGGCAGTAGTTAATTATGGTGAATTCTTGTTGATTAATTGGTTTAAAATTGTTTTAAACTGATTAATGCAACTGGCAAAAGTTTGGCAACGATTGAAAACTATTAAGCCTGCTTTGCGCAAATTTGGTGATTTTAGTGAGAAAAACTTGTAGATTTTTCTTGGCTGATTTTTAATGGATGTTTTAATGATTTTTAGGATTTAAAATTGCTTAGAATTGTTCTTGGCAAGCCTGAAAAATCATAAAACTGATTTAGCTTTTGAAAAGTTGGAAGCTGTAAAAAGCGGATAGACAGCCTGTAGGGAGATAAGGGGCGGCGGCTACTCTTAGTATCCAAAGCCTGCGCCTCCCTTGCTAGGGTTTCTTATTTCTATCAGATTCTCACAGCTTATGAATTTTAGCAATATTAAGTTACTAATGTTGTAGTATCCTAGTAGAGATACAACACTAAAATTAGTAATTATGGTAATATTGTTAAATAATATAAATCACCAAAATAAGAATTTACATGAATATTCAATTAAATTATTTAATTGGATAATAATTTAATTAAAGGAAATAATCATAATTGGATTAGGATTTATTCTAATGAGATTAGAATAAATGTTTATTATTTTCTTTGAATTAAATTATGGATCAATATAATTAATTATGGTAATTAGAGATTAAAGCATGATTTATATGTTCATAAATTGTTTGTGAATGTATGGGATGATTATGGACTTAGACCCAATATGATTGTGGATGGTTGAATTTAATTTTATGGTTTTTACTAAATTAAATAGGGATTGCGTGCCCTGCCTTATCTCCCATTTTCTGGAGTTGTAAAAATTCTTTCCTCACCTAACTCCCCTCAAATGTAACTTGAGGTTTTTTTTATTACAAATGTAATTACCTAGGAATTTGACCAACTAATTTCCTTTGATGGCTCAAGGAAATTACATTATAAAGTCCATAATCATCCAAGTTGAAAGCATGTTATAGATTTATTTTATGCGATATTATAAATGTTATGAATGTTTATTATGATGAGACTTAAAGAAAAGGAAATCCCTCTTTATAATATTGAGTCACATGTTTCGCATGATACAGTTTCCTTCCATCATCATAATAAGATAAATAGAGTTCTTCCAGTAGGAGGCTTGTTGAGTCACTCAAGGTCAAACTACTGTACGAATATGTTTGAGTTATGAAGTTGGGTCTTACTCAACTAATGCTATATTGTCCGGATGCTTACAAACTTGACCGCATAGTGTTAGAGGAAAAGTTAGGCGAAGTACATATGATGTGCTTAGACAAAGAGTTGTCACCTAACTGATCTGGGAGTTGCATAGAGATGCAATTGATAAGCTGTGTTATCTACCCAACTAGGCTTGTTGTAATTTTTTGAGTCACTCAAGGTTGCAATATGTTGAAAGGGATCCCAGCCCACTAAAAATACCTTGATGAGATTTTCGAATAATAGTAAGGGCTATTATCTCGAAAAAATTAGTGGGAGAACCAATAAAAGATTTAATACCTCATCTTGAATTGGTATAAATGCATGAATATAACTGATAAATACTTTTTCCATCTTAGGTTGTTGAAAATGGTTAATACTTTAACTGTACTGTGCGGCATTATGAATGCCATTAGTCCAAAATGTTTGGATTGGTACATGAGATTGAGAAGCGTTCTCAATGAAAGGAAGGTTGCTCACTTGACAAGTCAAGAAGAACTTATAAAAGTTTCTGGGTTGACTATGTTTGTGATTGAACTGAATCTTTCTACTGTTAAATCCAATTATTGGATAATTGATTCAGGATGCGGTTCACATCTATGTAATGACATAAGGATGTTGAAAGGAAGTAGAAAGTTGAGCAAAGATGAAGTAGTTCTTAGTGCAAAAGTTGCAGCATTAGCCGTTGGAACATGTACTTTATCGTTGCCGTCTGGCATGAAATTGGAACTAAAAGATTGTTACTTTGTTCCAGTATTGTCTAGAAACATAATTTCTATTTCATACCTCTTGTTAATGATGGTTTCGAGATAAGAATGAAGGGCAATAGTTGCTCCATCATTCTTAAAGACATTCACTATTGATCGGCAACATTACATAATGGATTATATGTTTTGGATCCAAAGATGCCTATGTTCAATATAAATGTCAAGAAAGCAAGAAAGGATGATCCAAGTAAAACTTACATCTGGCACTGTAGACTTGGTCATATCAATGAGACAAAGATTTCCAAATTACATAAACATGGTTATTTGGAACCCTTTGATTATGAATCATATGGGACTTGTGAATGTTGTCTCCTTGGTAAGATGATCAAGACTCCCTTTACTGGAAAAGGTGAAAGAGCTGGTGTTTTATTGGGCTTAATACATTCAGATATTTGTGGGCCACTAAACACAGCTGTTAGAGGTAATTACTCATACTTCATAACCTTTATCAATGATCATTCTAGATATGGTTATGTGTATCTGATGAGATACAAGTCTGAAGCTTTTAAAAAGTTCAAAGAGTTCAGATCTGAAGTAGAGAAACAGATTGGGAAAAATATTCTAGCTCTTAGATCGGATCAAAGAGGAGAATATTTAACCCATGATTTCTTGGATCATTTGACAGATAATGGAATTCTGTCGCAATGGACTCCACCTGGAACTCCTCAACATAACGGAGTATCCGAGAGGAGAAATCGAACCTTGTTGGACATGGTTCGATCCATTATGTCTAAGGCTGACCTTCCGATATCCTTTTGGGGATATGCCTTAGAAACTGCAGCTTACCTTCTAAATAGGGTTCCAAGCAAATCGGTAGATAAGGTACCATATGAGATATGGAATAGCAAGAAGCCATGTTTATCTTATCTAAAGATTTTGGGATGTACTGCTTATGTGAAGCAAGTACCTTCTGATAAGCTGGGAGCTATATCAGAAAAATATAAGTTTGTGGGATATCCTAAAGAGACTGCTAGATATTACTTTTACAGTCGTACTGATCAAAAGGTGTTTGTGTCAAAACACGCTGCTTTTCTAGAGAAAGAGTTTCTACTAGAAGGATTCAGTGGGACTAAAATAGATATTGAAGAAGTTCAAGAACCACAACCTAACATTCCCTCGAAACTTGAGCCATTGGTCGAGACATTGGATGCTCGGACTAATGCTCAAGAAACACAAGTACTCCGAAGGTCTAGTAGGGGAGGCAAACTCCAATAAGATATGGATTCTTTTGGAAAGAGATGTTTTGCCCATTGATAATGAACCTGCTACCTATGAGGAAGCGATGTTGGACATCAATTCCAAGAAATGGCTAGAAGCCATGAAATCCGAAATGGAAGCCATGGAAGTGAACCATGTTTGGGCTTTAGTTGATCCACCTCAAGGGATAAAACCCATAGGGTGTAAATGGGTCTACAAGATAAAGACAGACATGGATGGCAATATACAAACGTATCAGGCCAAATTGGTTGCAAAAGGTTATAATCAAGTTGAAGGCATTGATTTTGAAGAAACCTTTTCACCAGTTGCCATGGTAAAGTCCATTAGGATTATGCTTGCTATTGCTGCATACCATGATTATGAGATATGGCAGATGGATGAAAATACAGCATTCCTTAACGGGAATTTGCAAGAGGAAGTGTATATGACACAGCCTGAAGGTTTTTCATCCAAGGCCACATCTAATAAGGTATGCAAGCTGCAAAAGTCCATTTATGGACTAAGGCAAGCATCTCGGAGTTGGAACATCAGGTTTGATGAAACAATTAAAGAATTTGGTTTCATTAAGAATCCTGATGAACCATGTGTTTACAAGAAGGTAAACGGACATGCAATTGTGTTCCTAGTGCTATATGTCGATGACATATTGCTTATAGGAAATGATGTACCTATGCTTCAGACCACCAAAGTCTGGCTGTCCAAACAGTTCTCCATGAAGGATTTGGGAGAAGCAGCATATATTCTGGGAATTAAGATCTATAGAGATAGATTGAAAAGGCTGCTTGAATTATCCCAATCTGTTTATATAGACAAGGTGCTAAAGAGATTTAGCATGGATATCTCCAAAAGTGGTAACTTGCCTATGGTACATGGTGTACAACTCTCGAAAGAGATGTGTCCTAAAACTTATGAAGAAAGGACATGGATGGATAGGATCCCGTATGCTTCGGTAATAAGATCTATCATGTACGCCATGTTATGCAAAAGACCAGATGTATCATACGCTCTAAGTGTCACGAGCCGATACCAAAGCAATCCTGGTGAAATTTACTGGACTGCTGTGAAGAATATCTTCAAGTACTTGAGAAGAACTAAGGATATTTTCTTGGTCTATGGAGGGGCTGAACTCCAAGTAAGGGGTTATACAGATGCTGGATTCCAAACTGATAAGGATGACAGTAAATCGCAGGAGGTTACGTATTTACCTTAAATGGAGCTGCAGTCAGTTGGAAAAGTTCCAAACAGACTACAACAGCAGATTCAACAACAGAAGCTGAATACATCTCCGCATGTGAGGCAGCGAATGAGGCTGTTTGGATTAAGAAGTTCATAATTGAACTTGGTGTGGTTCCAAGCATTGTTGATCCAGTACCACTTTACTGTGATAACAATGGAGCCATAGCGCAAGCTAAGGAACCACGGTCTCATCACAAATCCAAACATGTATTACGGCAATATCACTTGATTAGAGACATAATTCAAAGAGGTGATATAAGTATGGAAAGGGTACCCACAGAGGACAATATAGCTGATCCTTTTACTAAGGTTCTGTCCCAGCAGAAACACATTCGTCACATGGAAGGACATGGGCTTAAGTACATGGGCAATTGGCTTTAGTGCTAGTGTGAGATTGTTTGTGTAAGCCCTACAAGCCAATCTAGTTAGGCTTGTAAAACACTATTTATATATTCATGTATTGCACATTATAGCTTATTAATTATAATTGAGGTATTTTTTTATCCATAAGTATTGTTATAATTGTTATAAATGACTTGTGAAGATAAAGCCCATGAGACACAATGGCATTGCAAAGGAATTGTAAGGTGTTACAATTATAAAGATCCTTATGCATCAATGCCGTGTTTCTAAACTGTTCTTGGTCATTGTATTGTCAAGACAGGGCATTGACAATGCTCAAAGACTGGCATATGTTAAGCCTTCTTGCACTTGATGCAATCAACTGATCTCATAGGTTGAAAGTATAGAAGATACTTGGGGATAACATATGGGTGCTTGTTAGTTGAACAAGTTCACTGAACATGACCCGCTATGAGAGTTCCATTTGATATTTCACTCAAGTGTCTATGGTAAATACTCTCATGTGTCAATAGTGTAAGTAATCCTTTGACTTGTGACACCAGGTCATCTTGTATGTGAACTATCATACTTAGATTTCATCACGAACGGGTCCCAATCATGAGGATGCTTAAAGTAAGGTGTTATTGGGTATGACATGAAGCATACGAAGATGAATGAGTGGTCCTGAGAGAATTCATCACCCTAAGTGATTAAGGGACATATCTCACATGTATATGGCTTATATTAACTTATTGAAGTCCTTGGCCAAGGCAATACTTAAGGAGTTAATATAAAGCTGCAGATCTAATATGGAATGGGTTAAGAGTAGACACTGAACCATGCTGATAACTCGTATAATTATATAGTTTTTAGTTATGTTTTATTATTGTTTTGTGTCAAATACGAGTTATTATTGCTTAGTCTAATTGTGTTTATGATATTTTATATTTTTATGTAATTTGGTGTTTTTCACGAGTTTTTTTGAGTGATTTCAGATTACTAGGTTAAAACAACAATTAAGGGCAAATCCAGTTCAGTTCCAATTCCGACACCTTTTTCCATATCAGCTATATATGGAGTTTCGCTGAAGCAATAAGGCTGAATTTTTTACAGTGCAAAGTTAAGAGGCATATCTATCTTTTTCATGTTTTACACTTCTTGAAACGGAGTCGTTTTCCCTAGTGAAATCGACCATCAAGTTGGCTGATGTGCAATGACGTCTGTGCTGACCTGTTTTGGTATTTTGACCATATCTTCCGATCCACATGAGCAAATGATCTGATTCCAACGGCTATGGATCCGTAACTGATAGGGGTATATTTTTCTAGAAGACCATTTTATCAGATCGAGCCTCCAACATTGACAAAATCGATCATCAAGCTGGCTGATCAGAATTGTCATACAATATGACGAAAATTGTTAGAAAAATGCACCCACCTATTATACCTACCTTTGAAATTTATAAAGCTTGTCTCTTGTCATTTAGCTCTCCAAAATGTGTATAAATAGAGGGCCTTGGATGAGTATTAGGATACATTATACATTGGTAGGATATTAGCCATTGTAATAAAATTCTCTAAGTTTTCTTTTTCTTTCCTTTCTCTAGTTTTCTTTTTTTTATTTATTTACTTATGCTTCTTACATTTCTTTTCATTTTATTCATATCTAGTATGTGTTGCTAATCATATTGTTGAGGTGATGAGGTGAAGCTTTTGGTAAATGCTAAGGTTAGTCTCTTAAACATGAGCTAAAATGAATCATCATTTATAAACACTAGTATAGATAATATTTTCTTTTGGTTTAAAATCATAATTGCAAAGTAGGGATCTTGATTCATTATTGACAATGAAAATGGCACAGTAAATGCTTGGTTTCATAACCTTGATTTGTTGTAGACATATACCTTGGCATAAGGAATGCTTGGACTCTTTTTATGAGTTTTGAGGACACCAAATGAACATAATATCATATGCTATGGACGTTGGACAATTTGGACTGAATTGCTAAACCTTCCGATTGGAACCTCCCTTATGTGTGGATTTCAATTGTGTAATAAAACAAGATTAATCTTAGCATAACACCAAGAGTGGATTCTCTAACCTCAACATCTTTTCTTATTGTTTTTTTTTTTTATATCTTCTTTAATTTCTTTTATGTTATTTTGTTTATTTTGTTCTCTAATATCTTGTTTATCTTGTTTTGTTGTTGATTCCCTAATATCTTGTTTACTTTCTTTTTCTTATATATTTATAAACTTATACTTACTAATACGCTTCCCTGTGGTTCGACCTCGGACACCCGAGAATTTATTACTTGAACATAACCTGCACTTGGGTTTACAACTCTTAATTGAGTCTCCATCAAGTTTTTGGCGCCGTTGCCGGGGAAGCAATACTAAGTATATAAGTTTATAAGTATATTTATTTTTATTGGCTGGTTATACCGCCTAATTTTCTATATATTTGTATTTATATTGTATATTAACTTTGTTCTATTTTTATTGGCTGGTTATACCGCCTAATTTGTATATTAACTTTGTTCTATTTTTATTGGCTGGTTATACCGCCTAATCTGTATATTAACTTTGTTTTATGCTTGTTTGGCGACGTGATTTTAGATCTCGTCGTTTAGTTAGATTTTATTGTGAAACTTTTTCAGGTAATCTTTCTAATACAACTCCTACCATGGCTGACAATGAAAGTGTTCATGCTGAAGATGAGAACAGACAAGTACGCACCATGCGTGACTACTTGCAACCAACTCGAAGCTCATCACCCTCTTGTTTTATTTTTCCTCTCAATGCAAACAACTTTCGTTTTAAACCAGGTATGATAGCTTTGCTTCCAAATTTCCATGGGTTAGAATCGGAAAGTGCTTACTCGTTTCTAAAAGACTTCGAAGATGTATGTGTCACCTTTAATGACCAACAATGTACAAATGAAATTGTCAAGCTAAAATTATTTCCCTTTTCTTTAAAAGATAAAGCAAAAATTTGACTTCATAATTTAAAACCAAGGTCAATTGGCACATGGCAAGAATTACAAACTGAGTTTCTAAAGAAATTTTTCCCAGCACATAAAACTACTGCTTTGAAAAGACAGATTCAAAATTTCAATCAAAATCAAAATGAAGCATTTTTTCAGTGTTGGGAGCGTTTTAAAGATTTGTTAAGTTCTTGTCCACATCATGGTTTTGAAAAATGGCGTCTTATTAGTTTCTTTTATGAAAGTTTAACTCCCGAAACTAAACAATTTGTTGAAACAATGTGTAACGGTGAGTTTCTAGAAAAAAAACCTGAAGAAGCCTTTGACTACCTAGACCATTTGGCAGATAACTCTCAAGCCTGGCACACAGATAATTCCTCTGAAAGTTCCACTAGATCTAATCTTGTTTCTAACAGAGGTAAATATCATTTTAGTCAAGAAGATGAGAAAAAAGCTAAAGTAGCTAATTTGGCCAGAAAGATTGAAGCCATGGAACTTAGAGAAGTAAAAGAAGTCAAAACGGTTAAAAATGAAGAAAGTTGTGGAATTTGTGAAATCATGGGACACCCCACTTCTGAATGTCCAAACATTCTCATTCTTAAAGAAGCGTTGCATGATCAAGTAAATTCCATAAACACATTTAAAAAGCTTTTTCCTTCTCCTTACTCTGAAACGTATAACCCTGAATGGAGAAATCATCCCAACTTCAGTTGGCGGAATAATAATCATGTTCAGGTACCACAATCTCAAAAGCCGGGCAACACTTTTTCCTATCAACCTTCACGTGTACAAACCTTGGAAGAGACATTGCAAGCATTCATGCAAACACAAGCAAATGTGAATAACCAAACTTCACAGGACATCAATGAGATCAAAAACACCTTGTCCACATTGACAGCTTCATTACGCACTCAAGAAAAAGGTAAGTTTCCTGCTCAACCTCAGCCTAACCCTTCTACTCAATGTCTTGTTTCTTGCTCCAATGAAACTCAACAGGAAAATGCCAGTTCTATCACAACTCTTCGAAGTGGAAAGGCAATTGACAAAAACATTCCATCAAAAGACCAAGATCCTCCTTCCCCTCCGAAAAGTAATGGTAAGGATGATGGTAAGTCTGAACTTCTTGAAAATTTGGACAAAGAAAAAGGTATGCATCCTGCTCCTTTTCCTCAAAGGTTGCAAACAATAAAGAATTTGAATCAAAATGCAGAAATTTATGAACTTTTCAAACAAGTTAAGATTAACATTCCTTTATTGGATGCAATCAAACAAGTTCCATCTTATGCTAAATTTTTGAAGGACATGTGCACAGTTAAAAGGAAACATAATGTACAAAAGAAAGCATTTCTGACGGAAAGTGTGAGCTCAATCATTCAGCACCTTACTCCACCAAAATTCAAAGATCCTGGATGTCCAACAATCTCATGCATCATTGGAAACACTAGAATAGAACGTGCATTGCTTGATCTTGGTGCTAGTGTTAATCTTTTGCCTTTTTCTGTTTATCAACAGTTAGGTTTAGGTGAACTCAAGGAAACACCTGTTACACTTCAACTAGCTGATCGTTCTGTAAAAATTCCTCGAGGGATAGTTGAAGATGTTTTGGTTCAAATTGATAATTTTTACTTCCCTGTTGATTTTATTGTTTTGGACACACATCCTGTTTCAAATCCAAATGTTCAAATTCCTGTTATATTAGGCCGTCCATTTCTTGCAACTTCTAATGCTCTGATAAATTGCAGGAATGGTAATTTGAACATTTCTTTTGGAAATATGACTTTAGAATTAAATGTGTTCAACATTTGCAAGCAACCTGGTGATGAGTCAGAAGTACATGAAGTGGATTTCATTGAAGAACTTGTTCATGAACATCTCACCACTACCACATTCCATGATCCTTTAGAAGCTTATTTAATTGAATGTGAGTTTGATAATGCTTCAGAAATTTCACACACTGATTCTTTGTTAAATTCTTTTCAGGTTAAGCATTGTTGGAAACAAAAGTTTGAGGAACTTCCATCACTCACAAATGTCACTGTACCATCTGTAGACACCTAATTTTGTCCGGACCACTAAACAGGTATGTTTTCTTCCCATATTGATGTTCCCAAGTGTAAAAAGACTGTTTTCATCCTGCAGGTGGTACTCCGAGACTTAGTTTAAGAGGGCGAGCATAAAAAGTCAAACTTGAAAAAAAGTCAACCCCGAAAAAGTCAACCCCGAAAAAGTCAACCCCAGAAAGTCAACTACTGAAAAAGTCAACCCACTTTCAAAATCAAGATTTTAAGTTCAATTGAAAAATGGCGAAAGAATTTTGATAATCCGAGGTCTACATCGAAAGATATGGAGTTCGGAAGTTGGGATTTGGAGATTCAGTAGAAAGGAAACCCTAATCCGAGAAATTTGGGGAAAAGTGCTTAAACGATCAAACTGGTCGAAATTGAAGGTTCCAAATGAAAGATAAGCACTGACTACGGGTAATGGAGAAGTCACTTGCAAGAAAAACCGAAAAAAGTCAATCCGGGAGAAAACCGAGAATTAGGGTTTTTAGTGGATTTCGGTGAAATCGGGAAGAATCACAGAAATGGCCCGACTTGGTAAGACCAAAGCCCCCAATGGATGAGGAATGATTAAAAAGGATGGCCCAAGGCTCAGATTGAAGAAAATCTGAAAATCGGACTTGTTTTGAGCAAAACCGGGTTTCGGAGGTTAAAGGGTAAAATTGGAAAAATTTGGGAAAAATAGCAAATGGACTCCGAAAATTATGGAAAATTTGTCAATCTCATTCTTAAATCATTTGAAAGAGATTGGAGAAAGAAAATCTTGATTCCGAGTTCGTTTGCAAAATGGCCAAATCCCGGGCTTCTTATGCAGTAATTCAAAAAGATAAATCCCGGAAAAATAGCAAATGGACTCCAAAAATTCTGAAATTTGGTAAATCTCATATTTAAATTATTTGTAAGAGATTGGCGAAAGAAAATCTTGATTCCGAGTTCATTTGCAAAATGGCTAAATCCCGAGCCTCCTATGCAGTAATTCAAGCCGATAAATCCCAAAAAAATACCAAATGAGCTCCAAAAATTATGAAAACTTCCAGATCACACTTTTTAATTATTTTGAAGAGATTGGTGAAGAAAAATCTTGATTTGGAGCTCGTTTAAAAAATGGTAAAATGTAGGGGCATAAAAGGGCATTTTTGGGAAGAAAAAATCCAAATAAATAGCAAACGGACTCGGATAATTTTGAAAACTTCCAGAACTCAATATTTTATTATTTTGGAAGTATTAAAAAAATAAAAATTGAATTTGGAGTCCGTTTGATATTTATTTGCATCCGGGGGGCAAAATGGTCATTTCACCCAAGCAACCGAAAAGGGCTTTTTTGGCCCTTAAAAAAAATCAGAGTTGGGCTGGAAAAGAGAAGTGCTGGCATGCCCAAGCCCAAAGAAAGGAGGAAGCTTCTATTTTTTTTTTTTTTTTAATCAAGTGGTTAAAAATCAAGAGTTAGTTAACCATTCTCTTTGATCAAGCCATGGTGATTAAACCACATAGGTTAAGAAAGATGTCAACATTATTTTTGCATAGCTGTAATTTGAGAGGGCTGAGATGCTAATCTAAAGGTGGTAATTTCATGACTTTTCATCTTGAATTATTGGCCATTTGATGGAAATTAGGTTACACAAAAATGACAACATCTTGGAGGCTATATAACCATGCATTAAGGCTAGCCCTAAGGAAAGGGAGGCAGATTTTGGTTTCTTCTTTTCCATTTTGGCTGATTTCTCTTAGTTTTTCTTAGTTTTTATCTTCTTGGTTGAGAGCAAAAAAAGAAAAGTTTAGAAATAAAGGAAAGTTTGAAGAGAAAAGCTTGAAATATTAGCTTCTTGAGGTTGCTCTTGAGCACCAACTCTTGCACTTTCATTTTCTATTCTTGTTTTTTGCTATTTTAATCTCTACTTGGTGAGTTTTCATTTTAAAATAATGTTTCTTGTTCTTCCTTCATTTTCTTTCTTAAGTATATTTTTTTTACATTTTGTTTTTACAATAAACTCACCATGGCCAAATGGCCTACATTATTTATTTTAAGTTGTTGTTTCAATTCATTTTACCATATTGTTTATGCTATTTTCTTTGTTTTTGATGTTTTAAGTGTTATGTTATTTCATGTTCTTAAGTTATATTTAATTTGGTTGCTTTGTTTGTTGCCATTTATGTCTTAGATATCATGTTTTTGCATTTTTAATTTTCTCTTTTCATGTTGTTTAAATTTGAGCATGTTTTAGAGTTAGCATATTAAGTGTTTGTGAAAATGCTTGTGTGATTCTTTGCATGATTCTTGTTTTATATCTTAGTGAGCATGTTTTAGATTTGGTATATTAGGTGTTTGTGAAAATGCTTGTGTGATTTTTGTGTTATGACTTAGTTTTTCATGCTAGCATACCAAGTGTTTGTGAAAATGCCATGCTTGTTGGAGCTTGGGGCCATTTGGCTACTCCATGTGTTTTGCATTGTGTGTTGTATTTTTTGTCATGCTAGTTGTTAGGTTTTTGCATTTGCATGATATTTGGTTGGATTTTTGAATTAAGCATGCCTTGTGTTTGTGAAAATGCCATGCATGTCTTAGGTCTAGGTTACATTAAATGCCATGCAAGTTCATGTTAGGTCTAGGCCATATTATTTATGTCATGCATTTTCCTTACATTTAGGTTTAGATCCATGCATTTCATGCATTATGTTTGCTGCATTGTTTCATGCATTTCATGTTCATGCCACTTGAATAATGACTTGAGCCAATTAATGGTTCAAAGTCATGCTCTCTTGAGCACACTTGTGGAAAATTAAGTTTGTCAAATTGATTATTCTACCTTTGTGATTTTTTTTACTTAGCCAATTTTTATCTAACTTTCAAAAAGTCCTAGCTACTGCTTTCAAGTCATTTTATGAGTTTCAAATATTTTTATTTTTATTTTTAAATGATTTTATCAAAGACAAAAAAAAATGTGTTGGCAAAGCAGTTTTTTTTCCACCCAAAACTCGTACATCTCCGATTTTTCTGGGAATTCATCTTTGATCAGAAAATTAAGCCAATTTTTTCTCATGTAGTTTTATATATCCTGAGTCTCCAGTATTTTTTTTAGAATTTTTGGAATTTTTAAAAATAGGGTAAAAAATCGTGGATTAAAACTGGACAGTGGAGTCAGGATTGAATTTAAAGAAAAACAAAGCAGTTTTTTCTCCTCCAAAAACTCGTACATCTCTGATTTTTCTGGGAATTAATCTTTGATCAAAAAATTAAGCCGATTTTTTCTCGTGTAGTTTTAAATGTCGTGAGTCTCCAGTATTTTTTTCAGAAGTTTTGGAATTTTTTAAAATAGGGTAAAAAATCGTGGATTAAAACTGGACAGTGGAGTCAGGATTGAATTTAAAGAAAAACAAAGCAGTTTTTTCTCCTCCAAAAACTCGTACATCTCTGATTTTTCTGGGAATTCATCTTTGATCAAAAAATTAAGCCGATTTTTTCTCGTGTAGTTTTAAATGTCGTGAGTCTCCAGTATTTTTTTCAGAATTTTTGGAATTTTTTAAAATAGGGTAAAACATCGTGGATTAAAACTGGACAGTGGAGTCAGAATTGAATTTAAAAAAAAAACAATTTTCTGTTTTGGTTAATTTACTTAGAGTGGGCTGATTAGAAGGGTTAGCTACTGACTTAGGGTAATTTCTAAGCCTTTTCAAACTCTAAAAATGGTTTTTCAAGTCCCGGGTTAAGGGTAGTCAAGTCCGAATTTTTTAAACTTAGGAAATTAGAGCCATTTTAAAGAAATTAGCCCAGTTTTTATTTTTAATTCAAGCTTTTCAAAATTGTTTTCAAACAATCACAAAGTATTTTGGTTTTAGAATATTTAATTTGACATATTTTCCTAAGGTAGCCGGATATCTTTTTAGATATACAGATTTCCTTAATTAAAGGAAAAAAATACATTTCATGCATTGCATTTTTATATTCATGCATTTTATATAATATGTGATTCTTGCTATAATAATTTCTATGATATTGTTGTTATTTTGATATATATTTTTTGATGTTACATGGTTTATTATATGGTTTCGAATATTTCATGATATCCTATGCTTTTATTTAGTTATCTTTATTTAGCATATACGTATTCATTTATTTTAAATGTTTTCAAAAGATAATGGTTTTCAATAAAAATAAAGATATTCCCGAGTTAAAATAATTCATGAGTTCTCTACCGGGTTTGCTGGAGGGAATATCATCAATTATCATTAATAAAGGAATATCTTTCTTTCAAAAAAGAGAATGATTCGGAAAGTTTTCCAAAACTAATAAAAATTTCTATATTTTGCCACGTTTGTTGGGGAATATAGGAAAATTTTGAATTTATAAATTCTGGATCATTTTCAATAAAAAAATGAAATTATTTTTCTTTAAATTGGGAATTAACTTGAAATACTAAATTTAAAACCAACTTTTTACCGAGACTTGAGATAACACACGATTAATAAGGTACCGATTTATACGGGCGTTGTGGGGGTGCTAATCATTCCCCACACGTAACCGACTCCCGAACCCGCTTCTTTGATTTCTCTGGTTTAAAACGCAGACTTGAAATTGGTTTTTAAAATGTTTTAATTAATTTTTAAAATATTTTATAAAACCGGTTTTAATAGGTGGCCGATCACACCTAGCTAAAAAAGATTGGTGGCGACTCCATGTCTTTTTTAAGGTCATTTTCAAAACCTTCATTTTTCTAGAGGAATTAAGTCGACTTTTTCTCGATTTTTTTTTAATGTCACGCCTAACGAATAATAAAGTCTTGCGATGAGACTCGTCGTTATTTTTTAGGTTGCGACAGCTTGGCGACTCCGCTGGGGACATATTAGAGAGTCAGGCCTAGAATTAGTCGTGTGTTATCAAAGTCTCGGTTTTGTTGGTTTGATTGGTATTTGATTTTAATTCCCACATTTTTTTAATAAGGAGAATTTTGAAAATAATAAATTGTTTTTAAATATGTTCATACTCATGTGCATGCATTTTATTTTTGTTCTCTAGTTATTTAAGGTTGTATATTATAATTGCTTGTGGTTAATGCGTTACACTATTCTTGAATGTTTTAATTGCTAGGGCATTTAGAATAAGGTTTGTAGAATAGGTGGTGAAAGGTTTATTATTCCTCCACACACACTACACATGCATTTGCATAACATGAATCCTATACCCGGGTTCCGTCCTTTTAAGTGGGAGTAAAGTAACTACGCCTTCGTGATTGATCATCCGTATGGGCTAGTGAAACACTTTCGGAGTATAAAGTACCTAATGCCTTCGTGATGATCCTCCGCATGGGCATAGGAAAATATACTCTAACGAATTGAACCCGCTTTTATCGGGGTGCCTTACTAGCCTTCACCGGCGACAGTGAGGAACAATTCGGAGCCTTAGAACCGATTCACCCTCATATAGTGAACCTAGGCGAAGCCATATACCGAAAATAGGAACACATAGAGGGACAGTTCTAAACCTTTTGTTACCTATTTTACATTCCGAATAAGTGTGGTAGATCGGGCAACGATGTACGTACATCGCCCGTAATAAATGTGATACTCCGCCTCGAAGACATCGTGATGCCTAAATAAGCAGATATTGCTGGGGCAGATGTTCATTAGCTGTTTTTTTTATAAAAAAAAAAAAAAATCTTTTTTCAAGCATTTTGCATGTTGCACATTTCATACATGTGTGAATAGAGCATGTACATTTTTGGTTGTGTTATTGATCTCATTCTTTGCAATAAACAGTTGGTAATTTCATTTGATGATTTCATAAAACCGGTAGTGTCACATGAACATTTGCATATGGTACCATAGTGGGATCCACCCTGAAATTCTTTTGAAAATAATGTGATTGGTTTTTCATAAATAAAAAAAAAAACACAAAAAAAAAGCATGTTAAAAAAAAAATCATAAATTAGGAGGCAAATCTTGCATAATGAGATTTTTGAATAATCAAGATTTAGGTCCCACCAATTTCGTGTAATCATTGGTTAATTTATTTGTGTCATTTTGACATCGTGTTACAGTCATAACATGCATGATTATTCATTGTAGAATACATTTGTGATATACATGGTCATTCTTTGTACCTACCTTTGTATTAATTCATTTATTCTTAGCATGTATCATTTTGACATCATAGCATGCATGGTCATTCATTGTAGGACACGTTTATGACATGCATAGTCATTATCTGTATATACCTGGCATTAAATTGCATCCATAGCATACATAGTCATCATAATTTCTCTGTATATGTTCATGCATTAATCATCAATTTATTCATGCACATAGGAATAGAGCGTGTACATTCATAATCTTAATCTCATGACATTTTCATTTGCATGAAAGGGGTTCGAGATATGAGGAATGAATCGGAGGAACGATTGGGTGCTTTGGAACGCAATCAAGATGAATATGGACATGAAATCCGAGAGGTGAAGGAACAACTTGCCAAATTGCTGAAAATGGTTGAGGATATGGGTAACAGTAAAGGTGAACTTTCTCAGGGCTTCGCATCATCTTCGGATCAACCAAAACCATTAGGTCCAGAACATACAATCCTTGCTGGATCCTGCACTTGTCAATGCCACAAAGGTTGCAATCCTGATGAAATTGTGGACAAAATCATGAAAATAATTAAACATGAAAGCCTGATACCAAAGACAGAAACCTCGAATCCAGTACCATACCTGCAAACTGTTCTAGGTCCAAACCAGTATCCCCACCCTACTATGGTCCAATCGTCCATTGGGACGACCACTACGGGATTCCTGAATCCGACTCCATCATTACCAACTACCAGTTCATACTATTTCCCTCATCAATCACCTTATCCAGTACCTGAGATAGGAACCTCGAGCTATGTACAACCTCCAAAAGCCCCGTGTCCAAATCCATACCCTTACCATGCTGTTCCGCCACATCCCCATGTAAACACTCCGGTTCGAACCTTAGTGCTACCACCAAGTGCCCCAACTCCTAGGCCATGTGTGACTAAGAAACGATCCCAGAATAAGACCCAAATGCATTTTGATCCCATTCCAATCAGCTACCAAGAGCTCCTCCCTATACTGATCCAAAATCACATGGTTGCCTGTGTCCCATTGAAACCCCTGTTACCACCATATCCAATGTGGTATAATCCAAATGAAAGATGTGATTATCACTGTGGAATTGTTGGCCATAGCATCGAAGATTGTATAGCAGTCAAAAGGAAAGTGCAAGCTCTCATAGATGCCAAGTGGTTGGATCCAACGACACTGATTGATAAAGGACTGGGAAAACGCCATTAGGATTGGGAGATTTACAGCATTGAAGTGGAAAGACTTCGGTCTTATATGATGTAATAGGATTTCACTTTTTCAGTAGCCGGCTCTTATAGCCTTAGGATGCTAGGAAGAATAAAGTGCTTGTAAAGACAGTTTTAACTACTGCTCAAATTTTGTAAAACATGGTTTATACCATTGTGAACATTGATATGGGAATGAATTGAGTATGCTTCAAATTTATAAGATGTTGATGATTAAGTTCCTCCGATTCTTATTTCCTCCGTGATATCTTCCCCTTTGCATTTTGCATCCCATCAATTATTTGTCAGGTTGCATTCATAACAAACATAGTCAGCATAATTTCTTTGTATATGTTCATGCATTAATTTGCTTATTACATACATCATGTTAGCATTAGGTCGCATTCATGACACACATGGTTAGCATGATTTTCTTTGTATATACTCTATATCAATCATTCATTGTTTGCATGTATCATAATTGACACCGTGTTGCATTCATAGGATATATGATCATTCATTGAGAAACATGCTAAAATGCACATGATCAGTCATTGCATATATCCATGTGTTGATTTGTTTATTCTTTGTTTGCAACATGTTGGCATTGTGATTGCATTTATCACATATATGGTCAGCATGTTTCCATTGTACATATCCATACATCATATTGTTTAGGCTTCACATGCATGAAATTGCATTCATGGCTCATTCATCATGACATACATTTGGGGGAAATAAAATAGAAGTTGGCTTGGCTTTAGGAGTCTTTGAAAGAATTTCCATTTCAAATCAGAAGAAGTACTGAGTACACTTTTAATACAGGCCGGTGCTATGGAGGATGAACAAGTTGCCCGAATGGAAAAAATGGAAAGGGAACAGAGAGAATTGCGAGAACAGCTAGCAAAATCTCAAGCAGAATCTAAGGATCAGATGACTAAACTGATGGAGCTAATGTCTGCTGTAATGAAGGGAAAAGGATACACCGAAAACTTTGTCGCCGGAGAAGGGTTAGAGGTACAAAAGGGCCAAGATGAGGTAGCAATAAGTGATGCCCAGAACACTGTTAACCCCGTCAATGTCCTAAAATCAGATGATCCGGCTGAACAGGCAAAGTTGAAAAGGGTTGCAGTAAATGAGGTTGAGTTGGCAGATTCCCAAGGGAAATATCAGTTGTTAGATGAAAGGCTCCGGGCAATAGAAAGAAAAGATGTATTCGGGAGTGTGGAGGCGAAAGAACGATGCTTGGTCCTCGATTTAGTCATTCCTCCTAAGTTCAAGATCCCTGACTTTGTGAAATATGACGGGACGACCGATCCATCAGCCCACATCACTATGTTCTGCCGAAAGATGACAAGTCAGATAGATAATGATAAGCTTTTGATTCACTGCTTTCAGGATAGCCTCAGCGGGTCCGCAATTAGGTGGTATAGTCAGTTGAGCAAGGATCAGATTCGCTCTTGGAATGATTTGGCTGGGGCTTTTCTAAACCAGTACAAGCATATGACCGACAAGACACTTGATCGTCTCACTTTGCAAAATATGGAGAAAAAAGCTACTGAGAGCTTCAAAGAATATGCACAACGGTGGATGAGCCTGGCTGCCCAAATACAACCGCCCTTGACACAAAAGGAAATCACTATCCTTTTTGTGAATACACTGCACGCCCCGTACTATGACAGACTTGTCGGCAATGCTTCGAAGAATTTTGCGGACATGGTAATTTCAGGGGAGATGATTGAGAATGCTATCAAGAATGGGAAACTTGAAAGAGAAGGAACATCCAATACCGAGAGAAATAAGGCACCAAGAAAGAAAGAGGAAGATGTCCAAACTATGGAAGATTTCATCCCATATTCCCAATTTCCCTCATACCAATCATGTTACCCTACTGAGGTATCTCCAAGCCTTTATCCTTACCTACCTACCCAAACACCTAATCCTATACCAGCCCTTGCAACAAGGCCTACTTCTAGAAAACGACCGCGAGAAAATCAAGAAATAATTCTAATCCCCATCCCTGACTTACTGCCATTACTAATAAAGAATCAGTACCTTACCCCGGTACCTTTGAAAATAGCTCCGAATCCATCAGCAAGGAGTTATGACCCTGACAGCAAGTGTGATTATCACCTAGGGGTAGTTGGGCATTCAACTGAAAAATGCAGACAACTGAAGGAAATGATTGAAAGTTTTATCCGTGATGGTATTTTGACACCGGAGCTTATCGATCAATGGAAGGCCACTTAGCCCTAAATCAATTTCTTTCAGGGTTTTAGGGGGAGAATTACTACCTTTGAAGGATGTCAATAGGAGCATTTTTGACGCATGTAGTTTTATACACTGTGATGATGAAAGCACTTGTCTCATGTTAACATCTACATGAATTAAATGAATTTTAAATGCTTTGTGTTTGTTGTGTTTTAAATAAACGTGAATTTACAAAAACAAGCATTAAGGAAGTTTTAATAATGGATAATCTCAAGAAGATTGATGATCAGTGTTAGAAATGACCCAACACCATCCCCCTCTTTTTTGGGCTTCTCTATACCTAAACCTTGAATCAATAACACTTGAAAGACCTAATGCTTCAAGGAAAAATGAATGAAAAAAGAGAAGCATTGTCATTGCAAAATAAGCAAGGATGTAAATCCTAGTCTAGGCTATGAACAAAGGAACAAACTTTTTGAAATTTTTTGAATTCCTTGAAAATCAAACAAATGAGACATTCTTTCAAGAATCCAGATTTTGATAATTTGGTGTGTGTCAGGATTGTGCTAAAACCATTCATGACCTTTCCCAATGACCACAAAACACTAATTGCCCAGACATCACTTCATGATTGACACCTTGGGGCACAATGATTAAACTAGATTATCCCTTGTCCCAGAGAAAACCTGCTTTTGGGTCATGTTTTCCTTGTCTCTTCAAAGAACTCAGATTGGAAACTCAGCCTTTTCAAAACAGACCTAGACTTGCCATGTTTCTCGTTGATACAAATTCGCATGGATAATCAAATTGGGGCATCATATGTGGAAATGATGGATACATAGTGAAGAAGGATGGGCTAATGCATGAATCATTGGGGGCATGCGACGAAAAAAACAAAAAAAAAGAAAAAAAAGAAAAAGAAAAATCATGATATCATGCATATGAGAATTCGGATGATTCCAAAGTGCAAAATGAAATTCTGAATATCTATTTCCCCTGAGGATTGCTTTTCAATGAGAATATTTGGGCTTGATATGATGAATGGCCATCTTTCATATCCATTTCACAAGAAAAAAATTATTATCCATAGTCACCCCTTTTGAGCCAAAAGAATTCTTAATTCTTTGAACCCTGATCAAGGATTACCCTCTACACTGGGGGGGCAAATGCGAGGAAAGATCTTTTCAAAGATCATTGAGAAATGAGTGACAGCTCAGGGACAGACACAAAGCAAATGGAGCCCCGAATAAATACGGGCGCACTCTGTCAAAGAAAAAAAGAAGAGGAAAAGATGACGAAATGAAAGCCAAGAAAAACAAACAAAAAACACAATAAAAAATGTGTGTGAAAGACATGGCAAATTGAAAGCCAAAAGCAAGGAATAAAAAGAGCAAAATCAAAAAGAAAGAAATGTCCAAGAAGAGACACATGCTTCAAAGAAAATCCTCTTCAAGAAAGGATCCTTGATCTGATTACCCTCAAACACATATTTTGGGCCTATTTATCCTTTCTTTCTGAATCCTGAGCCATGGCCTACATTACGTGCTTTAAAAGTCCATTTTGATCAAGCATGAATGTTTAATTTGAAGGGTTTTCCTCAGATTTTATCCCATCTTATCAAATTCTCATTTCACTAAGGAAGAATTTAGAATTCTCAAGTGTATGGTAAAAAAAAAAGAGAAAAATTGAAAAGAATGGGACTCTAGGGCGAAAACCCAAAAAAATGGGCGGTCTAGAGTAGAATGGGAATTTTCGATGCCATCGATGATAGTGCCGATACCCCAAAAGAAAAGATCTTACTAAAGGAGTGGTCATCGAGGAACATCTAGGAATTCCTGAACCCCCCAAATTGTCAGCTCTCATTCGGAGGATTGTCTTCAAAAACTGAAACTTTGTTCCCAAGATTAAACTTTCCGGTTTAAACATCCCAGCCAATCTTGATGCTTGACAAAATGCTTTGATATGGAAACTAAAAGAATGTTGAATTTGTTTGGTTCTCAATGAATTCATGATTTATAAAACCTGTTCCATTTGTGAGCCTAGAAGGGATATACATTTTTGTCATGAAGTTTTCCTGGAAAAGCCAGAATCTTGTTATACCAAGCCTTGCCAATCCAGTTGAAAAAACCCATATTGATACTTAGAGAAATTTCTAACAATGATCATCAGTCTTCAAAAGATTTGTACATCACACATTGTGGGGTTAATATTTTTTGTTCAGAAGTTTTCAAAATGCGAAAACAAATAAAAAGATTTTTTTTACCCATTTTGATGTTGGCATGAGACAAGGATTTTTCTAACTCAAAGGTGTAGAACTGCCATGATAGGTCTTGACTTCCAGATATGAGAAGAAGAAATAGAACCCGGTTCAGATCTCTGTTGATGAAAGTTTGAAAAACTGTTGGGGCAAAGAGAATAGCCAAAATGAATTGAAGATATACTCTGATTTGAAGAGGAAAAATGAATTTGAAAGGCTAAGCCAAAGTCTAGAAAAACAGCCGGGGGCACTTGCATCACTCATGAGCACTCATCTCTTTATCGAGCTTTTGCATCTGCACAGTGTCGGCAAGCATTTGCATCATTCATGGGTATTTGCATTGGCATTATTCCATAAGCATCTGTATTTTACCTTTACATTTACATTCTTCATGGAATTCGTATTTGTGTCATCTCAAGCAATTGCATCATTTCTAGAATCATTGCATTTTCATTACTGTGTGGTAATTGTAGTTACACCATTCATAAACCAGTTACATGAACACAATTAGTAGGGGCATCTGCATCATGAAACATGGGCATCAATCCAAGTCATTTACATTTGCATTAAAGACATTTGCACCAGTTTAAGTCATTTCGTGTCTTATTCAACACCTGCATCTGCATCAAAAAGCATTCGCATCTTCTCAAAATCGTTAGGGTAATTTTCAACAATTCTTCAAAGAACATTTTTAAGACCTCCGGGCATAATTTTTCAAATCACAGGTAAGACCTCCGGGCAATATCTTTAAGACCTCCGGGCAACATCTTTAAGACCTCCGGGCATAACCTTTTTCAGGGGTAAGGCCTCCGGGCACTATTCTTAAGACCTCCGGGCATCATTTTTAAAGTCGCATACAGCGCATTTTTTCCAAATTATGGGTAAGGCCTCCGGGCACCATTCTTAAGACCTCCGGGCATCATTTTTAAAGTCGCATACAGCGCATTTCTTCCAAATAATGGGTAAGGCCTCCGGGCACCATTCTTAAGACCTCCGGGCATCATTTTTAAAGTCGCATACAGCGCATTTCTTCCAAATCACGGGTAAGGCCTCCGGGCACCATTCTTAAGACCTCCGGGCATCATTTTTAAAGTCGCGTACAGCGCATTTCTTCCAAATTATGGGCAAGGCCTCCGGGCACCATTCTTAAGACCTCCGGGCATCATTTTTAAAGTCGCCTACAGCGCATTTCTTCCAAATTATGGGTAAGGCCTCCGGGCACCATTCTTAAGACCTCCGGGCATCATTTTTAAAGTCGCATACAGCGCATTTCTTCCAAATCACGGGTAAGGCCTCCGGGCACCATTCTTAAAACCTCCGGGCATCATTTTTAAAGTCGCATACAGCGCATTTTTTTCAAATCACAGGTAAGACCTCCGGGCACCAATTTTTAAGACCTCCGGGCACCATTTTAAGACCTCCGGGCATAATTTTTCAAATCACAGGTAAGACCTCCGGGCAACATCCTTAAGACCTCCGGGCATAACTCTTTTTTTCAGGGGTAAGGCCTATGGGCACCATTTTTAAGACCTCCGGGCATAATTTTTCAAATCACAGGTAAGACCTCCGAGCAACATCTTTAAGACCTCCGGGCATTATTTTTTTTAGGGGTAAGACCTCCGGGCACTAATTTTTAAGACCTCCGGGCATAATTTTTTTCAAATCATAGGTAAGACCTCTGGGCAACATCTTTAAGACCTCCGGGCATAACTTTTTTCAGGGGTAAGACCTCCGGGCACCAATTTTTAAGACCTCCGGGCATAATTTTTCAAATCACAGGTAAGACCTCCGGGCAACATCTTTAAGACCTCCGGGCATAACTTTTTTCAGGGGTAAGACCTCCGGGCACCAATTTTTAAGACCTCGGGGCACCAATTTTTAAGACCTCCGGGCACCATTTTAAGACCTTCGGGCACCAATTTTAAAGCCCTTCGAGCATAAATTTTTCTTTTGAAATCGAATTCATTCCCTTAAGACGAATCGAGCCTTGTTTAGGCAGGGAATTCAATTTAAAGGACAAAATCTTCAATTTATTGTTTTTAAAAAAAAAATGAAAAAAGAGAAAATAGAAAAAAAATAAAAAATAAAAAAAAATAAAAAAAAAGGAAAAAAGAAAAAAGAAAAAAAGAAGAAAGAAGAAAAAAATGAAAAAATGAAAAATAGAAAATGAAAAAAATTAAAATGAAAAAGAAACCCCTTTCCCTTTCCTTCACATGTGATGTCACTGACCGTACAAAATTAGTGTCGGTTTATCTTTGCCTGATTCCTGATTCTCAGCAATAGCCAAAGAGGGGCAGCTGTAGACACCTAATTTTGTCCGGACCACTAAACAGGTATGTTTTCTTCCCATATTGATGTTCCCAAGTGTAAAAAGACTGTTTTCATCCTGCAGGTGGTACTCCGAGACTTAGTTTAAGAGGGCGAGCATAAAAAGTCAAACTTGAAAAAAAGTCAACCCCGAAAAAGTCAACCCCGAAAAAGTCAACCCCAGAAAGTCAACTACTGAAAAAGTCAACCCACTTTCAAAATCAAGATTTTAAGTTCAATTGAAAAATGGCGAAAGAATTTTGATAATCCGAGGTCTACATTGAAAGATATGGAGTTCGGAAGTTGGGATTTGGAGATTCAGTAGAAAGGAAACCCTAATCCGAGAAATTTGGGGAAAAGTGCTTAAACGATCAAACTGGTCGAAATTGAAGGTTCCAAATGAAAGATAAGCACTGACTACGGGTAATGGAGAAGTCACTTGCAAGAAAAACCGAAAAAAGTCAATCCGGGAGAAAACCGAGAATTAGGGTTTTTAGTGGATTTCGGTGAAATCGGGAAGAATCACAGAAATGGCCCGACTTGGTAAGACCAAAGCCCCCAATGGATGAGGAATGATTAAAAAGGATGGCCCAAGGCTCAGATTGAAGAAAATCTGAAAATCGGACTTGTTTTGAGCAAAACCGGGTTTCGGAGGTTAAAGGGTAAAATTGGAAAAATTTGGGAAAAATAGCAAATGGACTCCGAAAATTATGGAAAATTTGTCAATCTCATTCTTAAATCATTTGAAAGAGATTGGAGAAAGAAAATCTTGATTCCGAGTTCGTTTGCAAAATGGCCAAATCCCGGGCTTCTTATGCAGTAATTCAAAAAGATAAATCCCGGAAAAATAGCAAATGGACTCCAAAAATTCTGAAATTTGGTAAATCTCATATTTAAATTATTTGTAAGAGATTGGCGAAAGAAAATCTTGATTCCGAGTTCATTTGCAAAATGGCTAAATCCCGAGCCTCCTATGCAGTAATTCAAGCCGATAAATCCCAAAAAAATACCAAATGAGCTCCAAAAATTATGAAAACTTCCAGATCACACTTTTTAATTATTTTGAAGAGATTGGTGAAGAAAAATCTTGATTTGGAGCTCGTTTAAAAAATGGTAAAATGTAGGGGCATAAAAGGGCATTTTTGGGAAGAAAAAATCCAAATAAATAGCAAACGGACTCGGATAATTTTGAAAACTTCCAGAACTCAATATTTTATTATTTTGGAAGTATTAAAAAAATAAAAATTGAATTTGGAGTCCGTTTGATATTTATTTGCATCCGGGGGGCAAAATGGTCATTTCACCCAAGCAACCGAAAAGGGCTTTTTTGGCCCTTAAAAAAAATCAGAGTTGGGCTGGAAAAGAGAAGTGCTGGCATGCCCAAGCCCAAAGAAAGGAGGAAGCTTCTATTTTTTTTTTTTTTTAATCAAGTGGTTAAAAATCAAGAGTTAGTTAACCATTCTCTTTGATCAAGCCATGGTGATTAAACCACATAGGTTAAGAAAGATGTCAACATTATTTTTGCATAGCTGTAATTTGAGAGGGCTGAGATGCTAATCTAAAGGTGGTAATTTCATGACTTTTCATCTTGAATTATTGGCCATTTGATGGAAATTAGGTTACACAAAAATGACAACATCTTGGAGGCTATATAACCATGCATTAAGGCTAGCCCTAAGGAAAGGGAGGCAGATTTTGGTTTCTTCTTTTCCATTTTGGCTGATTTCTCTTAGTTTTTCTTAGTTTTTATCTTCTTGGTTGAGAGCAAAAAAAGAAAAGTTTAGAAATAAAGGAAAGTTTGAAGAGAAAAGCTTGAAATATTAGCTTCTTGAGGTTGCTCTTGAGCACCAACTCTTGCACTTTCATTTTCTATTCTTGTTTTTTGCTATTTTAATCTCTACTTGGTGAGTTTTCATTTTAAAATAATGTTTCTTGTTCTTCCTTCATTTTCTTTCTTAAGTATATTTTTTTTACATTTTGTTTTTACAATAAACTCACCATGGCCAAATGGCCTACATTATTTATTTTAAGTTGTTGTTTCAATTCATTTTACCATATTGTTTATGCTATTTTCTTTGTTTTTGATGTTTTAAGTGTTATGTTATTTCATGTTCTTAAGTTATATTTAATTTGGTTGCTTTGTTTGTTGCCATTTATGTCTTAGATATCATGTTTTTGCATTTTTAATTTTCTCTTTTCATGTTGTTTAAATTTGAGCATGTTTTAGAGTTAGCATATTAAGTGTTTGTGAAAATGCTTGTGTGATTCTTTGCATGATTCTTGTTTTATATCTTAGTGAGCATGTTTTAGATTTGGTATATTAGGTGTTTGTGAAAATGCTTGTGTGATTTTTGTGTTATGACTTAGTTTTTCATGCTAGCATACCAAGTGTTTGTGAAAATGCCATGCTTGTTGGAGCTTGGGGCCATTTGGCTACTCCATGTGTTTTGCATTGTGTGTTGTATTTTTTGTCATGCTAGTTGTTAGGTTTTTGCATTTGCATGATATTTGGTTGGATTTTTGAATTAAGCATGCCTTGTGTTTGTGAAAATGCCATGCATGTCTTAGGTCTAGGTTACATTAAATGCCATGCAAGTTCATGTTAGGTCTAGGCCATATTATTTATGTCATGCATTTTCCTTACATTTAGGTTTAGATCCATGCATTTCATGCATTATGTTTGCTGCATTGTTTCATGCATTTCATGTTCATGCCACTTGAATAATGACTTGAGCCAATTAATGGTTCAAAGTCATGCTCTCTTGAGCACACTTGTGGAAAATTAAGTTTGTCAAATTGATTATTCTACCTTTGTGATTTTTTTTACTTAGCCAATTTTTATCTAACTTTCAAAAAGTCCTAGCTACTGCTTTCAAGTCATTTTATGAGTTTCAAATATTTTTATTTTTATTTTTAAATGATTTTATCAAAGACAAAAAAAAAATGTGTTGGCAAAGCAGTTTTTTTTCCACCCAAAACTCGTACATCTCCGATTTTTCTGGGAATTCATCTTTGATCAGAAAATTAAGCCAATTTTTTCTCATGTAGTTTTATATATCCTAAGTCTCCAGTATTTTTTTTAGAATTTTTGGAATTTTTAAAAATAGGGTAAAAAATCGTGGATTAAAACTGGACAGTGGAGTCAGGATTGAATTTAAAGAAAAACAAAGCAGTTTTTTCTCCTCCAAAAACTCGTACATCTCTGATTTTTCTGGGAATTAATCTTTGATCAAAAAATTAAGCCGATTTTTTCTCGTGTAGTTTTAAATGTCGTGAGTCTCCAGTATTTTTTTCAGAAGTTTTGGAATTTTTTAAAATAGGGTAAAAAATCGTGGATTAAAACTGGACAGTGGAGTCAGGATTGAATTTAAAGAAAAACAAAGCAGTTTTTTCTCCTCCAAAAACTCGTACATCTCTGATTTTTCTGGGAATTCATCTTTGATCAAAAAATTAAGCCGATTTTTTCTCGTGTAGTTTTAAATGTCGTGAGTCTCCAGTATTTTTTTCAGAATTTTTGGAATTTTTTAAAATAGGGTAAAACATCGTGGATTAAAACTGGACAGTGGAGTCAGAATTGAATTTAAAAAAAAAACAATTTTCTGTTTTGGTTAATTTACTTAGAGTGGGCTGATTAGAAGGGTTAGCTACTGACTTAGGGTAATTTCTAAGCCTTTTCAAACTCTAAAAATGGTTTTTCAAGTCCCGGGTTAAGGGTAGTCAAGTCCGAATTTTTTAAACTTAGGAAATTAGAGCCATTTTAAAGAAATTAGCCCAGTTTTTATTTTTAATTCAAGCTTTTCAAAATTGTTTTCAAACAATCACAAAGTATTTTGGTTTTAGAATATTTAATTTGACATATTTTCCTAAGGTAGCCGGATATCTTTTTAGATATACAGATTTCCTTAATTAAAGGAAAAAAATACATTTCATGCATTGCATTTTTATATTCATGCATTTTATATAATATGTGATTCTTGCTATAATAATTTCTATGATATTGTTGTTATTTTGATATATATTTTTTGATGTTACATGGTTTATTATATGGTTTCGAATATTTCATGATATCCTATGCTTTTATTTAGTTATCTTTATTTAGCATATACGTATTCATTTATTTTAAATGTTTTCAAAAGATAATGGTTTTCAATAAAAATAAAGATATTCCCGAGTTAAAATAATTCATGAGTTCTCTACCGGGTTTGCTGGAGGGAATATCATCAATTATCATTAATAAAGGAATATCTTTCTTTCAAAAAAGAGAATGATTCGGAAAGTTTTCCAAAACTAATAAAAATTTCTATATTTTGCCACGTTTGTTGGGGAATATAGGAAAATTTTGAATTTATAAATTCTGGATCATTTTCAATAAAAAAATGAAATTATTTTTCTTTAAATTGGGAATTAACTTGAAATACTAAATTTAAAACCAACTTTTTACCGAGACTTGAGATAACACACGATTAATAAGGTACCGATTTATACGGGCGTTGTGGGGGTGCTAATCATTCCCCACACGTAACCGACTCCCGAACCCGCTTCTTTGATTTCTCTGGTTTAAAACGCAGACTTGAAATTGGTTTTTAAAATGTTTTAATTAATTTTTAAAATATTTTATAAAACCGGTTTTAATAGGTGGCCGATCACACCTAGCTAAAAAAGATTGGTGGCGACTCCATGTCTTTTTTAAGGTCATTTTCAAAACCTTCATTTTTCTAGAGGAATTAAGTCGACTTTTTCTCGATTTTTTTTTAATGTCACGCCTAACGAATAATAAAGTCTTGCGATGAGACTCGTCGTTATTTTTTAGGTTGCGACACCATCAACTATTGAACCACCCAAGCTGGATTTAAAACCATTTCCATCTGAGCTAAAATATTCCTTTTTGGGTAGAAGCACTTTTGCAAAGAAGCGACGAGCAAAGCGCATGAGTTCAAATTGCCACAAATGTGCACGATGGACGTGTAACGGTAAATGTCGTTCTATTGGGATTCCGTCCTCTAATCGAGATGATAAAATTGAATTCATTAAGGATGGACTGAGTAAGGAGAATTTGGGTAATATCCAACTTTCTCTTGAGACGCATCCTAGTGGAGACGTACAAAGAGAAATTCTTGATTTATGGCCGCAATTCCAAAGGTAATGGCAACATCTTGGGAATCTGATGTTAAAAGACTCTGTTTGCCAGCTTGTAAGAAAACTGGATGGGAAGCATATCCTCGACTCATAGAAGGCGTTTAAGCCGTTTCTGGACGTAAAACCAGAGGAAGATGTGAGCCACAATCACAACTACAATAAATGACTTCTCAGCTTTTGGTTTGATTTGCAATAACTTCATTTCGGTTTAATTTACGTGTTGTTCGATTTGTGTAATTATTCTCATTATTTTTTTTTGCATTGGTCTTTTACGGTTGATTTTTCTTCTCTTTTTGATTTTCTTCCTGAAATCACGCAAAAATCTTTTGTTAGGTTAACATTTTCTTCTGACAGGTCAGATACACTTTCGGCGACATTATTACTCTTGCCTGATTCACTACTCAGTCCTCTATATATTACACCATGTACTCATTCTCTTTCAGGCACTCGAAAAAAAAATGGAAAGCACTTCGTCCCAGCGCATTAAAAAAATTTGTGTCTTTGGAGGTGCTTATCCAGGGAAAAATAACATATTCGCTGATGAAGCCATAAGAGTTGGAGTAATACTTGCCCAACAAAAGATCCAGTTGATTTATGGAGGCGGTAGTACGGGTTTAATGGGAGCAGTCGCTACAGCAGCACACGCCGGAGGAAGTCCAGTTCTAGGAATCGTGCCAAAACTATTCACAGATTTTTGTGGACCTACCATGGGTAAGGAAATGCAAGTCTGGAGTATCCCTGAACGGATGACAATCATGTACCATTATGCCGATGCATTCATTGCTTTACCAGGAGGTCTGGGTACATTGGAAGAAATAGCTTGCGTGGCTTCTTGGTCATCTTTGGTCACAAAAAAGAAACCCATTGGTTTGCTTAATATTAATGGTTATTTTAGTAATTTGCTTTCATATTTAGATAATGCTGTGGATAATGGATTCATGTTTTCAGAGGCAAGGAGAACCATAATTTCTGCTACAACCATTGAAGATTTACTCAAAAAGCTCCAAGCTTATGAGTATTTATCTGCTACGGTTGTTTCGCAAACGCTCGGAAAAAGAAAAAGAGATATGGACGAGCAAGGAGTGGATTGCACTTTGTCTTTGTGACATTATCTAACATTTTGTTTGTTGTGTCTCAGTTATAATAAGTGGTTAGCAACCTCTGCAGGTAATATCTCCTAAATTCTACCTTTAAAATTTGACATTGGGGACAATGTCATATTTTAGTAGGGGGTAAGGGACATATTTTGCTAATTTAAAAAAAAGAAAAAAAAGAAAAAGAGTTTGTTGTGTTTTAAGCAATTTAGAAGTATTCATTCTGAACAAGGTCTGAGTAAGGGAGACTTGAGACATACCTTGTCAGTTTGATTTTAATCTTTTTATGTTTACTTGTTAATTTTTGTTTAGTATTTTAGGATTATTTAGGTTGCATGAGTTTGTTTTGTTTTGAGTCTTAGTTATTCCTATTCTTATGTTATTAGTTATTTTCTCTTACACATGATTCTTTCATTTGGGTTAATAGACTTACATTGAGGACAATGTAAGAATTAAGTGTGGGGGGAACGATTTAGGATTTCTTTTATTTTTGTCTACTATTTTTTTTTTATGAGTCTTTATTATTATTATTTTTTTTAGTGTGTTTTAGTTCCTTTTTAATACAATGATGAGATATGAATTGCATAAGTCTAAAACAGATTTATTAGTGAGAAGATTTTCATGAGAATTGAGCTTGATGTCAACCTTTTTATGAGCCAATGTTAATATGATATGTTGATTGAGAAAGAAGCATGTTTAGACTTAATCTGACTTGTATAATCATCCTTGTGAGTTTTTGAGCCTATAATGATTGATGCATTATACAAATCAATCTAATTTCTTTCTTGAGTGCTCTTATGATTACATGATTCTCTAGAACTTGCTTTAAACCGTTTGAGACTATATTGATACATGTGACAACATGAATATGATAGAGGCATTAGGATTATAACCAGAGCCAAACAGCCATCCATTATTAATGTTCTAAGAGAACATCCCCACTAGTGAGCCAATTTGAGCCTACATTAAATATGCTGTTTTATTGGTAACCACAACTTACACCTAGCCTAAATATACTTATATCCTTACCCTTGTTCTAAAGATGGATTATATATTTTGAGACATATTGCAAAAAACAAGGGATATTTTTAGTTGAAAATTTGGGTTAGAAACAAAAGATAAGTGTGGGGGAAGAAAAGAAAAGAAAAAGTCAAGAGAAAAAGAAAGGGATCATTGTTAAATACATTCCCATATTCAAAAAAAAAAAAAAAAAAAAACTTCTTTTGAACTTCTAGTTAAAGTAAAGAAAAAGATGTTACAAAGTTGGTTAG
Source organism: Fremontodendron californicum (assembly GCA_030761205.1). NCBI lineage: Eukaryota > Viridiplantae > Streptophyta > Magnoliopsida > Malvales > Malvaceae > Fremontodendron > Fremontodendron californicum. The sequence goes on from JAULJL010000006.1 coordinate 8,209,094, forward strand.
AATGAAGCAAAGGCTCAACATGAATATTTAGCCTATGTGACTATGTACTTGTAAAGAGTTTTGAGAAATTTATTTGTATGATCTTATTATGTCTCTAAACTCTATGAACTCTTTGGAACCTTTGTGATATCTTTATCCTTTTGTTCTTTAACCACATTATAACCCTTTGGCCCCATTATAACCTTGAATAAAGACCTCTTGATTTATGAAGTTGTATGATCTAAATAGTGGAGAATAGGTGGACAAGCAAGCATATGGTAGAAGTGTTTTCATGATATTGATTGAGTGTAAACACTTTACCACTACTTTAAAGAGTGAAAATCATGAGAGTATCCCATGTGAGAGGTTGAGATTAAGTTGAATATGCACTATTTTGATTGAAATATGTTATGTTAATATTGGCTTAACTCATTTATTTACATTCAAGCATGAATTTTTGTGAAATTCTTTGAGCTATTGATTAGTTTATAAGACTTGTTCAAAGATTGTCTCTAATTTATATTGAAAGGATTAGGAGTAAATATTTTTAGTGTATGTAGTTTACTTATATTTTAGTTTTTCAATGTTTGTGGGTATCGTTCTAGCAAACCCTCACGAGACTAAACTCGTCCATTAGGGACACCTAGGGATTTAAAGGCTTGTGTCACATGCTAAGTGCCACCGTGATTTCCTACGAAAATGGATTAGATTAGATTTTCTTATTTTATTTTTATTGAGTCGTTGCTAGGGACTAGCAACAATCTAAGTGTGGGGGTGTGATAACTCGTATAATTATATAGTTTTTAGTTATGTTTTATTATTGTTTTGTGTCAAATACGAGTTATTATTGCTTAGTCTAATTGTGTTTATGATATTTTATATTTTTATGTAATTTGGTGTTTTTCACGAGTTTCTTTGAGTGATTTCAGATTACTAGGTTAAAACAACAATTAAGGGTAAGTCCAGTTCAGTTCCAGTTCCGACACCTTTTGCCATATCAGCTATATCTGGAGTTTCACTGAAGCAATAAGGCTGAATTTTTTACAGTGCAAAGTTAAGAGGCATATCTATCTTTTCATGTTTTACACTTCTTGAAACGGAGTCGTTTTCCCTAGTGAAATCGACCATCAAGTTGGCTGATGTGCAATGACGTCTGTGCTGACCTGTTTTGGTATTTTGACCATATCTTCCGATCCACATGAGCAAATGATCTGATTCCAACGGCTATGGATCCGTAACTGATAGGGGTATATTTTTCTAGAAGACCATTTTATCAGATCGAGCCTCCAACATTGACAAAATCGACCATCAAGCTGGCTGATCAGAATTGTCATACAATATGACGAAAATTGTTAGAAAAATGCACCCACCTATTATACCTACCTTTGAAATTTATAAAGCTTGTCTCTTGTCATTTAGCTCTCCAAAATGTGTATAAATAGAGGGCCTTGGATGAGTATTAGGATACATTATACATTGGTAGGATATTAGCCATTGTAATTAAATTCTCTAAGTTTTCTTTTTCTTTCCTTTCTCTAGTTTTCTTTTTTTTTTTATTTACTTATGCTTCTTACATTTCTTTTCATTTTATTCATATCTAGTATGTGTTGCTAATCATATTGTTGAGGTGATGAGGTGAAGCTTTTGGTAAATGCTAAGGTTAGTCTCTTAAACATGAGCTAAAATGAATCATCATTTATAAACACTAGTATAGATAATATTTTCTTTTGGTTTAAAATCATACTTACAAAGTAGGGATCTTGATTCATTATTGACAATGAAAATGGCACAGTAAATGCTTGGTTTCATAACCTTGATTTGTTGTAGACATATACCTTGGCATAAGGAATGCTTGGACTCTTTTTATGAGTTTTGAGGACACCAAATGAACATAATATCATATGCTATGGACGTTGGACAATTTGGACTGAATTGCTAAACCTTCCGATTGGAACCTCCCTTATGTGTGGATTTCAATTGTGTAATAAAACAAGATTAATCTTAGCATAACACCAAGAGTGGATTCTCTAACCTCAACATCTTTTCTTATTGTTTTTTTTTATATCTTCTTTAATTTCTTTTATGTTATTTTGTTTATTTTGTTCTCTAATATCTTGTTTATCTTGTTTTGTTGTTGATTCTCTAATATCTTGTTTACTTTCTTTTTCTTATATATTTATAAACTTATACTTACTAATACGCTTCCCTGTGGTTCGACCTCGGACACCCGAGAATTTATTACTTGAACATAACCTGCACTTGGGTTTACAACTCTTAATTGAGTCTCCATCACATGCTCTTTCCTATCCCGAGATATTTGATGAAGGGATCGAATTACACAGACATATTGTACACGAAAGGCTAGTCAAAGTTTGATGACTCTCTTGACATTTGGGTGGTCATGATGCATTGCTAGATGCCTCTCATGATCTATAAATATAAAGAAGAAATTCTTAATTGAATTTATTATATTTATTGCCAACATGTTAAGGGCCTAATGGGTCACACACAAAAGGTGATTATTGAAATTAAAATGAGATTAGGCCAGATTAAATATTCATTAAGTGTTGTGGGCTTATTGTGAATATTTAATAATATATGTGTAAGGGCTTTAATGCAATAAGTCCAAGAGTTGGCATACACTAAACCTGATAATATATATGCCTTATGTTGTTGCCGCCTCCCCCTAAGGAAGAAAAACCCTGGTAGCCGCATTCTTTCACCTCCTTGTGAGAATCGACGCATAGAGAAAAGAGGAGGAGGAATCAGTTTTCTTCTGGCCTGCTTCTTTTCGGCTAACTAGAGTAAGAGGAGGAAGGTTTCTCACAACCTAGACCACTAGCATCGTCTTGGCAAAACATAATCTCAACCTTGTGAAGGCTTTCTGATCACCTGTGTGGATTACCGTTAGAGGTCGGACAATTGGACGACTTTGGTCTTCGACAAGCTAGCATTGTGTACAAGAGCAAGAACATCAAGAATCTATGATGTGGTTTCGACAATCTCCATTACAGAGGTATGAGATTTTTGATTGTTATATGTTCTTGACAGCTTGATCGTTTTGAATTCATAGGCAGATCCATGGAGGGATTCAGTGTCTCTTTGTTTTATTTTATTTTGTATATTTAACTTGTTGATTAAATTATACATTATCTCTGTTTGAGCATGAGCTGAATCCCAACACTATCTACTGCAATACATAAGGTTGAAACCACAGCTGAAAACAATGCTGAGAGCAACCAATCGAGTGATTATGGATCGGCTACACAGAAAGAAAAAAAAGGTGATGATTGGTTTTATTAAGGGCTTGCATATACTTCTACTTGGGTCATTGTTTATATGTTATCAGACAACCCACTGGAGTTGTAAATTAATACTTCTATTTGGATCATTCTTTTTTGATGTTTTCTTCCAGTAAATATATGATGAGGCAGTTTGAGTATATTTTTTAGAAAGTTATGAGAATACTATTGATAAGGTATGCCATCATTGCTGAAAAGTTTTTGGAATGCTTAAGTTATTAGAATCTTCTTGAAAAATCTGCTCTCATTTATTTAATTATAAATCTGCTCTTAGTTTTATCTTCTAACCTTGCTTTTGGACATTGTTATGTTTCTTAGGTATTTTCTTATACATTATCTTTTTCATGGTTTCAAGAATTGATTGAAGTTAGAGTTTTGGGGCTTTGCATGCATGAATTTGGAAATATGTTTCTGTATGTTCCTATTTATTTATAGTTTAAAGACATTCATTTTTTTAATTTATCGTCTAACTTTTTTTAGTTCTTTGTTTGATTATAAGAGATTTTTAAAAAGGCCACATGGATATTCTTTCAACTATTTCCAACAGGTTCAAGAGGATCATCTAATGATTCTTTGCCTTCTAGGGATTGCATGTAGAAAATTACATTGGCTATTTCTATGAAATGAAAAACAAGTCAGGGTATAAGTAGATTTATTATCTTTTGGATACATCTTTAAACCATGGACTTTAAAATTTACTTATTATTTGGTCAAGCTTGAGTATATTGAGTTCACTATGTTAAAAATTTATGTATTGATGATCTTTTGAACTATGAGAGTTTTTAATTGTCTTATATTTTCATTTTCAGAGAATGGATATAGCTATGGTTAAAGCTGCAATCAGGAGAGGTATGCAAAACTATAAGTTATTTTTTAGATTTCTACATATAAATTTATCCATTTAATATTGATAAACTATTTTGAAGTAGGGGATTCCCATTAATTAGTTTATTATTAGAAATTTGTAAGGATTCTTAAATCTGTTGTAGTATCTTGATGCAAACCATGACAGAGGAAAAGTTCTTTAACAGTCTACCAGAATTTTCATCATTAATGGCATTGGAAAAGATTAGTTATCTTTTTGTTCATGAGATTGTACAAATATTTTTTTCTTAGTCATTTTGATCTATAAAACTAAATAAAAATTACCTAAAAACAAAAAGAAAAAGAAAGAAAGAAGAAAACAAAAAAGATTATAAAAAATAACTCCCAATGCGTAGCACGAGCTTTATAAGTATGTCTAATAAACATTGTATATCCAATGAATGCTCTATTATCATAACATGGTTTGACTGTATGAGGTGCTTTGTTTCAACAATTATATAAACATTGTGCTGCTTTTATTTAAGCATGATGCTTCTTTTGATGGTACATTTTTCACTTGGAACAACTTGATTGTTTGAAAATGAACAATAAGTGAAAGTTTTTCCATCTTTTCCTCTGTTGTGTTCATATATACTGCTATTAAGAGGGGAAGGAGGCGAAAAAAAGGTAAAAGCAACAAATATATTCATGTTTGGTGTAACGAACTGTTTACATTTATAACATGTCATTTGCATGGTACTTAAAAATAACTCATACTTGTGCTTAAGCATGGTGATAGTAATGATACATATGATTTTTGTGATGGTCTATTTTCTGTATCATATAATGGTAAAGTATTGTGCCTCAATAATTGGTAAGAGAACTAATGCTAATTTTTTGGTGTAGTATATTTTTGCATGTTTTGGTTCTTAAATTATTTCTACCATTTTACATGATTGATATTGAGGTATAATAGATATTTGATTTTTTTTCCTCTTTTTTTTTTCGCAGGGATTCTTGAAGGTATTTAACAACTGAATTTCAGTTTGTTCTTTTGATTGTTCATTGGTTTCTAATTGATTAATAACTTTATTTTTGTATTTTTGGTTGTTAGATTATTTTTAAGATATTAAACTATTTTAGTTTTTTTTTTGTTACAAGGATTCTTCAAGGTATTGCAGCAACTAAGTTTATGGTTGGTTTTGCTTTTGGTTCATTATTTTTAAAATTGATTACTGATTTTGATTTTGGTACGTTTCAGTTGTTAGATTGTTTATAAGATTTCTTTTTGTTGCAGGAATTATTGAAAGTGTTTTGCCAATTAACTTTAAGGTTAGTTTTGATTTACATTGTGATGTTTTGTAGTACGTCTTTTATGAGTGTTGTTAATTGTTTTGAGTTAGATGTTGCTTACAGCATTATGATATTGTTGTGATGTGTGTATTTGGTTTTGCTTTCAATTATAGTTCTCCATGGCTGTTGGTTTTGATAATTGCGGGTTTGAATTGTGCTCCTCTTTTTAGTTCTTCTGTTTTTAGTTCTCTATAGATATTGGTTGATTCATTTTTCTTGGTGTGTGTTTATAATATGTATAGCATTAGTCAAGCGAGACAGAATATGATTAGAACATTGGAAAGGTTAATGTCTAACAAAGGAGGCATAATAATTCTATTCATAATGTGGTTTTTGAGTCTATTGTTGGTGAGGGAAGGGATAACTGGATTGTGGGTGAGGAAAGGAATTGATGGCTAAAGATTGAATGTCATAAAAATGAATAGAAAGGGATCCCATGGTTCATATGATAATTTAATAGATAGACCATTGTCGGTAGAAATGTTTTAGAAAATAGGTTGAAGATTGTGATGTAAATGGTAGAAGTCAACCTTATATATTGGTGCATTTCATTGTTGGTATTAAGCGTAAATTGGAGATTATTTAAGTGGAAGCTTTTATATTTTTCATTACTAAAACTTTAGTATCTCATATCATGAAAGAAAGGAGATTCCAATTTGAATCCCATGCTTTAGCAAGTAGTAACAGTTCTGTTAGGGCATCAAACATGACTGCAACTGCATTGGATTTGTCTGTTGAGGCTATTGTTGTAGTCACTGCTTTAGTTTGGTATTCATAATTGCAGGTTTGAATTGTAGATCTTTTTTTTAGTTATGTGCAGATATTATTTGATTGATTGGTCTGTTTTGGTGTGTGTTTATAGCATGAATAATGTTAGTCAAGCTTGAAAGAATAGGATTAGAAGGTTGGAAATGTTAAGGTCCAACAGATGAAGAAGATAGAATAATGATATTTTGAATGTGGTTTCTAAATTTGTTATTCGTGGGGAAGGGGTAGTAGGATTGTTAGTTAGAAAAGTGATAAGTGGTTATGGAAAACAACAGAAAAGAAAATGAAATGAAACTTTAGAGGTCCAATAACAAGAGTGTTTGTTCTATCAACTTGCTTGGGTTTGTGGATAGAAGAGGGAGAAATCAAATTGTAATGACATCACCAAAAATGCAATGGAAAAAAAATATGCCATCAAATCCTTGAAAAAGGAAATCAAGTAATCACTAGACCTTGGATTTGTTGTCTGATTATCTTCTCTTTCTATAAGCACTGGTGCTTTCTTTAAAGCTACCTCGGGTAGAATCTTCTCTATTATTAGCACTTAATTTTCCTTTTAGCTAATCATTTTCTCAAAAGAAAGGATGCCTAAGACTCCCAAGTGTTTGCCATTGATTAGGACAACATAGTAGTCAAAATGACAATCATCATCTCCAATTTGAGGTTTAAGCTTATGGTGTTATAATCAAAACAAACTTAAATAAACTCAAAGCTAAAGTTGCTTTCTTCAATTTGTCCCACAACATCTTCAACCCAAAAGGCAAATGATTCTCGAAGATCATTATAGAATTATTTTAAGTATTTTACTCAGTTCCCCACAGCGACACAAAGCTGAGAGAATCATGAACATGACCTATGAATATTCAAAAGTTACAGTAATATAGTAGTTTACTCAGTATATCTGAGGCTGTTGTTGGTGAGAAAATGGATGTCATGGTGCCAAATTGTAGGAGTTCTGTAAAGGTCCCAAGTGGTTGTAAATTTTGTATTTTTTAGTATACCAGTTTTGTTCTGATTGCTATTCTTTGTTTAAGTTTAATATGTTATTTAATGTAATTTTAAGGTGCAACCTCATATTATCTTCTCAACAAATTCATGATTTATTTCTTTTTTACTTTAATTTTTCAGTTCCGAGACCAATCAGTTGCTTTTTTGGTTTTGGTAGGTAAGCTCATTTTTTTTTGTTTGTTGTTTTTGTTTAAGTTTAATATGTTATTTATTGTAATTTTAAGGTGCAACCTCATATTATCTTCTCATCAAATTCATGATTTCTTTTTTACTTCAATTTTTCAGTTTTGAGACCAATCAGTTGCTTTTTTTTGTTTATTTTGGTAGCTAAGCTTTCCTCTATTGTTCCTTTAAAACTTTTTTAAATGTCATAGGAATGAATAGAAGAATATCTAAAGGTTTAGATGAGAGTTTAAGAGAAATTGTTGTCTTTTAGGAATACTTCAGAATATGTTGGCAAATTCTGATGTAAATGATGGAAGTTAGTCTTATGTATTGTTACGTTCAACTGTTGGCATTAATGGTGAATTACAAAGTGTTTTAGTGCAAGCTTTTAGGTTTGTTGTCCCTTAAACTTCAATCACTTATTATTATTTTTTTTAAAATGATGTCTCAGTTTTTTAACTTTTTGACGTTTGTTTTGTTTTGTTTTCAACACTGTGCTCAAACAAAGTTTAATCCCATCTGATGACTACTACATCTTTTTGATAATTGGACAAGAGTTGATGATTGCTGCATTTTTTGAATTGGTAGTCAACTAAAATAAAATCTTATTACTCTCAACTTTATACTTGGTTTATTACACAACTTGCTTCAACAAAACTGAAGATGCGACTTAGATATCATCACACTTTTGTTATCTTTTTGTAAAGATACATATAGTTGAAAACTTATTTAATGCTTTTCCCAAGTATATAATTCTTGGTTGGTTTTAATATTGAATATATGTGTGGCAACTAGAGGTGGCAAAATGAACCCGAACCCGAAAACCCGCCCAGAAAAACCCGAACCCGCCCAAACCCGATTTGACCAAAAAGTCAAAAACCCGAACCCGAAAAAGCCCGAACCCGAATGGACCCGAACCCGAATGGGCCCGAACCCGAATGGGCCCGAACCCGAATGGACCCGAACCCGAATGGGCCCGAACCCGAATGAGCCCGAACCCGAATGAACCCGAACTCGAATGGACCCGAACCCGAGACCGGCCCGAACCCGAACCCGAATTTAATACTAAAAACAAAAATAATCAAATTTCAATTAATTTTTTTTTTTTACAAAGCAATAACTTTAATTATTAATTTTATTCTAATTTTTTTTTAATAATTTAATTAAAATTTAATATATTATATATATGTCATAACGGTTTTTCGTCCGCTAAGACGTTTTTGAAAACACAAATGGAGTCGCCACCAATCTTTTTTGCTAGGTGTGATTGGCCACCTATTAAAACCGGTTTTAGTAAAATATTTTAAAATTAATTAAAACATTTTGTAAAACCAATTTCGAAGTCCGCGCTTTGAACCAGAGAGTAAAACATAATTGGGTTCGGGAGTCGGTTACGTGCGGGGAAGGATTAGCACCCCCGCAACGCCCGTTTAGAAAACGGTACCATTTAATCACGTGTTATCTTAAATCTCGATTTAATGGACTTGACATCGCTATTTAAAAATAATTCTCTTTTATTTTTATTTAAAAAAAAAAAACATGTTTATTATTTTTTGAATTTTTGGAACTGTTATTATTTTTTTTTTTTAAAAACGAAAGTGAACATCAATTTGTTATCGAAAATACTCATTAAATATTCCCAACACTCTTGGTGGTATTTAACGAGATCTTCTCACCTCGAGATATCTTAGGAATCACAACCGTGATATCCTTCGAATTCTGTCGTCGACAATTTACATCCATTTTTTTATTTAAATGCGTATGACACGAATATTTAAATATCGGATGCACACGACTTAGCATATAAGACGTATGATTAAATACTGAACTATAAGATTAAAAATGCAAATCATAATGTTAAAAACACGAGCATGGCCACATATCGAGCGAATAACATTCACTATTTATTCATTTTTATTATTTCCATCTTTTTATGAATTTTTGTATTGAGCTTGTCGCTAAATACTCCCACCACTCGTGGTGATATTTAACGAAATTCTCTCACCTCAAGATATCTTAGGAATCACTACCGTGACGTCCATTGAATTTCGTCGTCGGTAATTCACATTTCTTAAAACCTTTTTTCTTTTTGAAAAGTAAATTAAAATGCTTTTAATAATTATTTCAGAAATAAAAGAAATTATCTATGTAAGAATAATTCTCGAATCACACATTTTCGATAGTATTTCGATTACTATTCTTACTCGGACCATTTCAAAGAACGATTGATGCTCCGACCATCCCGAGAAAGAAATCCGTTTTTAGAGAATTTTATTTTCGGTTTTTTTTTTTACCTGAAGCGGGTCGGGTGCGAGGACCCCGGGTCGACACACGGGTCGACGCGACCCGCTCCAGGGAGCGGGTCGGGTGCGCGGACCCCAGGTCGACCCGCGGGTCGACGCGCGGGTCACCGCGACCCGCTCCAGGGGTTATAAAACCCCTTCTTTTTTTTCTCTCTCTTTCCTCCCTCATCTCTCTAAGTGTTCAACCCCTAAAATCCCAGAAACCACCCCCAACCCAGAAACCGATGCCGAACCATCGCACCGTCCACCGTCCATCGTCGTCGGCCGCCGTTCACCGACGGCCGATCACTTCCGAAATTAGCCCAAACTGTTCCTCTTTCTCTCTTCTTTCCCTTTTTAACCTTAGATTCTTTAAAAAATACCTAGAATGACCTAGATCTAGGCCCAAAGCCGAATGGGCCCGAACCCGAATGGACCCAGACTGAAAATGATGTAAAACATACCCGAACCCAAACCAAACCCGAACCCAGACCGAACCCGAACCCGAACCCGAACCCGAATGGGCCCGAACCCGAATAGGCCCGAACCCGAATGAGCCCGAACCCGAATGGGCCCGAACCCGAATGAGCCCGAACCCGAATGAGCCCGAACCCGAATGGACCCGAACCCGAATGAGCCCGAACCCGGATGGACCCGAACCCGAATGAGCCCGAACTCGAATGAACCCGAACCCGAATAAACCCGAACCCGAATGAACCCGACCCGAACCCGCCCGAACCCGCCCAATTGCCACCTCTAGTGGCAACCATGACCTTTTACAACAATTTTTATTGTTGACAATCACAATTCTGGAAAGAACATGTTCCCTAAACTAGGAAATTTAAAGTCGTGTCTTTTGCTTAGAAATCAAATATTACTGCTATCCTATCTTTTGTTGCAACTTTATGCCAGAATTTATATGATTGTATTCTGCTGCTTTATCTTTTATTTGTGATCAAATATTTGCTTAGAAATCAAATATTTGTTCTCTACATATGTCAAATCAACCTTTTCCAAATTATCATTCATAGAAACACAAGACAAGACCCTTATAATTCATCAGTTATTCATTAATCTTGCTATGATCAATTGATATTATATCATTTTTTTTAATGTTTCTGCATATATTTATTTCATTTTTCACTTTATCGCTTTTATTTATACGATAAATGTTGTAATAAAATTGAATCCTTTTAATAAATTAATATGAAAAATAAAATAATAATTTTTTTTTGTCCGCAGTATTGTGCGAGTTATTTTCTAGTATAATTACAAAATGTAAATAATTTGATAATTAAAAAAAAAAATCAATATTTTGATAAATTTGCCTAAAGAAATACCTCTATTATAATTTGAATAAAATCATAATGTATTTTATATGAAAAGACAATACTACATATTACAAACAAATCTCGATTAGTTTGTAGGGCTTACTCCAACCATCAACAAGAGTCAAAATAACAAGAATAAGAAATACCTGCAGTGGTAGATAAAGCAGAAGAACCTGTTTTACTTAACACGTGTTTAAGAATTATTCTTGGATTTGACAAGACCAAACTATCTGTCACTTTCTCTCTCTCTCTAAAACTCTCTACGTTCTTCGTCTTTCTCTCTCTACTAAACTGCCTAAGTGACTTACTGATTTGAGCGTCAAAGCAAGCGTGCCTTGGAGTTTCATCTCCGGCGCCTCTCACCTCACCTCTCCTTTGCTTTGCATGACCTACTCCATGGACGTCCGAAGGTCATAAGATTGTTGGCTCCTCACATCAGATTGCCAATCCTCCGCAAGTCTTTTATACTTGAGTGGAAGTTCGATTTCACTCTTTAACAACTTTTAAAGTTGAATGTTATGGTGTTGAGTGTGCCTTTTGAAATATTAAACCCTTTCTTTATTACATTTGACAGGTGATTCGAGAAAATCAGATAGTTGTGGTTGTGGGTGAAACTGGTTTTAGAAAAACAACTCAACTTACATAGTATCTGCATGAAGATGGGTACACTTCAAATGGTGTATAGTTGGTTGTGCCCAACCAAGACGTATGGCAGCCATGAGTGTCGCAAAAAGAGTGAGTGAAGAGATGGAGACTAAGTTGGGTGATAAAGAGTGCTATGCCATACGTTTTAAGGACACGACTGGGCCAAACACCGTAATTAAGGTGAGCGGTTCTGCTAAATTGAAATCTGAATGGGTTGGAGGGCGTGTGCTGATATCGTATTTATATTCATGTAGTTTTCCATGTTTTATTGTCTTAACACTTTAACTTTGATTTATCAGTTGCATTGCAGTTGACTTTTGGAAACAATTTCTAATGTCCCTGTATCTGTTATGTCCTTTGATCCTGGTATGAAATGCTAAATCTTTCTACATTTCATTTTTGCAGTATATGACTGATGGAGTCCTACTTCGCGAGACCCTAAAAGATGCTGATCTTGACAAGTACCGGTATATGAAATTATAACATTTTTTCCTGTCTTTCTCATTTGCAAGTACCGTATTGGTGATAAAAGCTATGTTATTTACATTATTTTTCAATTATTGCAGCATTATTGTAATGGATGAAGCTCATGAGAGATCACTAAGCACGGATATTCTTTTTGGAATACTCAAAAAGGTTGTTGGCCAGCGTCGTTATTTCAAGCTTATTATCACATCTGCAACTCTAAATGCATAGAAAATTTCAAATTTCTTTGGAAAGTAAGTCTCCGATTACCATGAACAAATGGCGGCATCTCCTACATCTATTTTGATGCATGTAGTAAAAAATTAATTTTCCATTTTTTTACAGTCTTCCGGTTTTCCATATTTCTGATCGAACATTTTCCATCAATGTTTTGTATAGTAAAACTCCATGTGAGGATCATGTTGAAGTTGCAGTGAAGTAGACCATTAATATCCACATCACCAACTCTCGGGGTGATATCCTGATCTTCATGACTGGCCAAGATGAGATTGAGGCAACTTGTTATGCCCTTGTAGAACGAATGGAATAGCTCATCACCTCCGCTGGGAAAGGGGTTTCCAAACCTCTTAATACTCCCAATATACTCCCAGTTGCCTGCAGATTTGCATGAAAGATATACCAGAAGGCTCAAGACAGAGCTCGCAAATGCATGGATGTTGGTTTGCCACCAACATTGCTAAGACATCCTTGACGGTAGACGGAATTTTTATGTTATAGATGCTGCTTATGGTAAAATGAAAGTTTACAACCCTAAAATGAGTATGGATGCTCTTCAAGTTTTTCCTATTAGTCGTGCTGTAGCTGATAAGCGTACTGGTAAAACTGGTTCAGACACATGTTATAGGTTGTATAGAGAGACTATAAACCTAAATGAGATGTTGCCTACTCCTGTGCCCGAGATACAAAGGACCAATCTTGGTAATGTGGTGTTGCTGCTCAAATCTCTTAAAACAGATAACTTGCTAGAGTTTGATTTCATGGATCCACTGCCACAGGAAGATATCCTTAGTTCTATCTATGTACCAGTTATGGATCTTGTGTGCACTCAATAATATTGGGGACTTAACTGATATTGGCCAGAAAATGGTGGTTCCTTTGGACCCCACACTTGCCAAGATGCTATTGATGGGTGAAAAGCTAGGATGCATCGATGAGGTTTTCACCATTGTTTCAATGCTTTCAGTCCCATCAGTCTTTTTTCACCCTAAGGGTAGGGCAGAGGAGATTGATGCAACGCCTTTAGAAAATTTGTGTTCCCGAATGTGGTCATTTGACTTTGCTCAATATATTTACCAGCAATGAAAAGCAAACCAATATCGTGGAGGTTGGTGTAATGACCATTTTCTGAATGTTAAAGGGTTAAGGAAAACCAGAGAGGTGAGATCTCAGCTACTTGATATTCTGGAGAAGCTGAAAATCTCTTTAACATCCCATGGACATGATTGGGACATTGTCGGAAAGGCCATCTACTCTGCATACTTCCATAATGCAGCAAAATTAAAGGGTGTTGACGAGTATGTTAATTGCAAGAATAGAATGCCATGAAATTTTTACCCGAGCACTGTCTCTTTATGGATTGGGTTATACTCCAGAGTAGGTGGTCTATAATGAATTAATTTTGACAACAAAGGAGTACATGCTGTGCGTTAAAACTGTGGAGCCACAGTGGCTGGCTGGACTAGGACCAATGTTCTTTTCTGTGAAGAGACGGATACACCATTGCTGAAGCATAAGAATAAACAGAAGGAAGAGAAGTTTGGCATGGAAGTGGAAAAAGAAAATTTGTGGAAAGTGCAAGCCAAGGCAGAGAGAGAAAGCAAGGAGGAGAGACAGAATAGAGTGAAGCAGAAGCAGCAAGTTTCAATGTATGGGTTGTGGCAGGGCTATTCCACTTACCTAAGACCAAAGAGGCTAAAAATATGACATATAGATTGCCTCTCGCAGAAAAATGAAAAAACAATGATGTAGTGATTGCTTGTATTTACACAAGATGCAGGGGAAATGAAATTATTTGCTTCTATTGAACTTAGGTGCTACATCATCAAATTTTTTATGTCGTATTTATCTTCAGATTCATTCAGCCATTTAGGTATAAGAAATTTTTTTTTTTGATGATTTTCCTACTGAATGTTCCTATGTTTATGCAGTACAAGCTTCTGTTTTACACGTGTCTTATACGTGAATGATACAATAAATTGATATTATTATTTGAAATTAAATTTTTGTTGAAACAATGAAAATTTTACTCTCAATGATAGAAATAATAAATAAATTTTAATATAAAGCATAATGTATATTTATATTTATTATATCAAATAATTAAACTAATTTAGTTTATTTTACTTTTAAAAAAATTATTCATGCTTACTAAAATAATTTTATGTTAAATCAGTGAATGAAGTTTGTTAAAGTAATAAATGTAATTAGATATATTATGAATTACAATACGATTACGATACGATATGATATTCTTACTTGGTTCTTTTCTAAATTGGTAAGAACTTTTTATATAAATAGGGCACTCTTGTACAAACGAATACAACAATCAATAATATCAACAATGTAGTCCTTTGGGTTTTTCCTAAGCCACCATAATCGAACCACGTATTCTTTTGTGTTATTGCGTTACCATTTTCTTGTAACATGGTATCAGTGCTTCTTATCTTCTAACATGGTATCAAAGTTAGGCTTGTTATGTTCTTCTACCTGTGTTTTCCTATTTTTCTGCTGCGTGTTCTGCCACGTTCTCCCATGTTCCTGTTGCGTGTTCTGCCACGTTCCTGTAAAGTGTTTTGTCATGTTCCTGCAACGTGTTACGCCATGTTTTCCTGTACCTGCTGCGTGTTTCGCCACGTCAGATTTTTCTGCAACATGTTACGCCACGTTTTTCTGTACTTGCTGCTTGTTCTGCCACGTCAAATTTTCTTGCAACGTGTTACGCCACGTTTTCCTGTACCTGTTGCGTGTTCCGCCACATTAGATTTTTCTACAACGTGTTATGCTACGTTTTCCTTTCACATGTTACACCATGTCTTTCTGTTCCTGCTGCGTGTTACGTCACGTCAGATTTTTTGTGTCGTGTTTCGCCACATGTTCCTTTACTGGTTAACAAACTCAAGTTAGTATTTACAATACCACCTTGAGTTTGAGGGGTGTTAAAGTAATAAAATTAATTAGATATATTAGAGATTACGATACGATTACGTTACGATATATTAGAGATTACGATATGATATTCTTGCTTGGTTTTTTCCTAAATTGGTGAGAATCTTCTATATAAATAGAGCACTCTTATACAAACGAATACAACAATCAATAATATCAACATGGTAGCCTTTTGGGTCTTTTCATGTGGATGTAGGCCACTATAGCCGAATCACGTATTCCTTGTGTTATTGTATTACCCCTTTTCTTGTAACATGGTATCAGTGCTTCTTATCTTCTAACAAGATTTATTGAAATTTGAAAAATGTATTAGTTTTTCTTTTTGGTATGTGTAATTCATTGTTAGATTTTTTTTCCTTTTGATAAATTTATATATTAAATTTTCTTTTTTCGTATTTATATCTTTATATGTTAATTTTTTAATTTTGAATTTTAAATTATACATCACAACATATAAAAACAGAAAAATGTGATAATAAGATTTTTATTAAAAACAATATAAAGTTTAAAAATTATTATGGTAGCTTGATTATTAGGCTTAAGTCACTAATATAAATAATTCGATGATCAAGTTAGTGGATCATGATTTTCAACCACAATTAGTTAATATTTTAAGAAAAATGATATGCCTTAAACAAAAATATATATATATATAGAAATCAATATATTACCCATTCAATTTTAATAAATAAATTATTAAATTCATTAATAACTTGAACATTAATAAAAATTAAATAATAAAATGTGAAGCAAAACAAAATTAAATTAGGCAAAAGTTATTTCAAAACCAAATATATAACTAGGCAAAATTAAAATTACAAGCATATCCTACAAAAGATTATTTTACTTAACAACAAATAAAACTATTATAAGTCACATAATAAATTCAATGTATAAAATCATAATTTTAAAATCACCAAATGTTAGTCCCAAAAAAGTCAATTTATCTATCAGTTCTACTTATATACTAAATTTAAAAGATATTTTGTAAATAATAAATATGATTTTTTTATCTAAAAAAAACTTAATTAGATATATTGAAAAAGATAAACTTCACTTATGCTCTTTTTGATTTGGACGTTTCTCACATAAGATTAAAAATTATGAAATTTATATTTAAGGAGCTCTAAACTTCTAATTTTATTCATTAGTAAGGTATTATATTTTTATTAAAATGTATAGCATATATACAATGACATTGTATCAAATTTAAACTTTCTTGCATAGAACTAAAACTCAGCAAGTTCACCTTCTCTAATCCGCCCATGCTAGTCTATTTTTTTAAATAAAAAATTTAATCTATCTTTAATTCTAAACCCTTATCTATTTGACTCACTTAAAAGAAAATATTAGGGCTTAAGTTTTCGAATGCTTATCTATATATATAAAAAAAGCCATTTAACTGAATATCAATAAAGATTGGTTAAATGCTTAATTTAGGACTAAACATATTATGATTGAGTGAATCAAGGTTAAACCTTTTATTTCAATTTATTAAGGATGAAATTTCGAATTGTAACAATTAAAAACTTTTGACATTCTACAAATGCGTTTGAATGACACGCAGCGGCGAGGAAAGAGGAGGTTACGAGGTTGCTCGAAATGGTCTCACATGAAGCCGCCGTGGTGGAGGCTCAAGCCGCTGCCAAGTACAGTTACTATCCTTAGTACCAGTGTGCTCTTTGCTTTGCCTCTACCACCACGCCATGTTCTCAATGCAAATTTGTTCGTTATTGATTAGTTTCTATTTTTCTCTTTTTATATTTCATTCAATTTGGACAAATAGAAATGTAATTTTTGGGCATTTTTGTTTGTGGGTGGTAGAAAGTAAGAGCTACTGAGTTAGTTTTGAGAATTTATAGTTAGAGTAATTGCAATTGTTAAGGATGAATTGTATGGGGGGGGGGGTTCAATTAGGGATTTACGATATAGGTTTTTTCAGATATTTCTTTTTAAGATAAATAAAGTTAATGTTTAAAGTTAATGAAAATTGTTTTTTTAAGAAAAATAAAGTTAATGTTTAAAGTTAATGAAAATTGTTTTTTATTTTTATTTTTAGATTGCTACATGTATAAAGAAATTACATGTCAGCATTTATAGTTGATAAATTAGACGTGTGCTATTCAAACGCATCAGTAGGATGTCAAAAGTCTTTAATTGTCATAATTCGAAAATGTTATATTCTTAACAGACTCAAATAAAAAGTTTAATCTTGATTCACTCAAATATTAATAGGTTTAATCTTAAATTAAGCATTTAACCATAAAAATTCATCAATAGGCAAATCTGATACCTTCGCTAGAGTATCCCCTTCGAGACATATACTCGCAAATAGTAATTACTCAAATAAAATATAACAAACTGTTAGCTAAATTTGTCTTCTCCTAATCAGCTAATATTAAAAATAACTGAAATTTTTAAGTTTAATTGCAATTATTTCATTGAAAAAATAGATTAATGTCATCAAGAATCATGTGTTTCACTTGAATTTAATATTTAATAATGGAATAGTAACTTATTTTAAAATAAAAAAAAAATAGAATAGTAACTGTATAAATTGGTGTTAGATTTACTTTCTTGTTACTTTGTTTTGGTTAATAACTATCTGGCTTGATATGGCCAATTATTGTTGAATAACTTTATCTATAGGATCAATTAATTGGCTAATAAAAATTTCGAGGAAGTCAAGTTAGTTGGAGCAAATAAGTTGGAAACAGGACTCACCATTCGGAAATATAATAGTGGAGATCTATGGTCCAAGTGATAAGATTAATATCAGACGTCATGGGAAGTTTGAAACAACAAGAACCTGTTCTGATTTGAAACCAAGAATAATAAAACTGAAAAAACAAGAAACTTGATGCTGTTCATAGAAAACCTAATATTATAAATGATTCCCATTCCCTATCTCCTTCAATTCAATCTCCTCACTAGCTCTATCCTTTGCCCAGTCCCTTCAATATCTTTGTAGTTTGTAGCCAGGAGGACACCATGGCATATAGTAATTCAAGCTCGTACACCACCGGAATGGATGGTACGAAAAGAGAGGAAGAGATCTGTCTTAAATTTCCTCCCAAAGTCACCTCTCCAGGCTTGGCTGCATTGCTCGGGGACAAAGATAAACATGAAAAACTCATGGACTTTTCTGGGCCAAGACTTCATCTCCAGATGGTTGTCACATTTGTTCTCACTCAAACAATTCATAGTCTGCTCAAATACGTGGGACTGCCGATATTCATCTCCCAGATTCTTGTATGTGCCCATGCTCTCTCTCTCATACGATTACTTTTTTTTTTTTTTTTCATTTTGAGGAAATTCTGATAAATTGGGTTGTCAACATTATTCTTAATGCAGGCAGGGATATTACTCAGTCCTATGGTTGTCAACCATCATCATTCTTTGGTTGCAATATCAGAGGATAGTGTTGCAGTTCTGGGTACGGTGGCAGCCATGGGCTATGTGTTCTTTTTATTTTTAAGTGGGGTGAAGATGGACGTGAGCTTGTCATACAAGTCTGGAAGGAAGGCCGTGTGTATTGGTTTCCTCACAGTGGTAGTGCCTTTGATATTTTGTTTGATAACGGTTCGGGCGCTTCACCCAGAAGGCGATTTGTTTACAAACAAAAGTTTCCTTCTCGCAGTAACATATTCGGGGACTTCATTCCCGGTCATACATTGCCTTCTCAGTGAGCTGAAAATCCTGAATTCGGAACTTGGCAGGCTAGGACTATCAGCAGCACTCATAGGTGACATCGTGACACTAGTTCTTATGAATTTTAGCCAATGGGTGAAAACATGGCTTGAAAATGGAAGAGATGAGGCTCTGATGGATATTGGACTGGCTATAGTCTTTGTTTTAGTTGTGGTGTTTGTGTTGCGACCTGTAATGATATGGATGGTGAGACGCACCCCTGAGGCTGGCCAGATAAAGGATATATGCTTTTATACCGTCGTTTCGGCGTTCATGATGTCACCTAGGCTTACCGAATTATTTCGTGTATATCTTCTATTTGGCCCATTTTTTCTGGGTTTGGCTGTCCCAGATGGACCCCCATTGGGATCTGCTCTGGTCGAAAAGTTGGATCCTGTTATTTCAGGGTTGTTTTTGCCTTTGTTTGCTACAACATGTGGCATGAGGGTTGATCTGTCTTACCTCAAACGCTCTAACCAGTTTGCAAATCACCAAGCAATTGCAGCTGTGGTAACACTTATTATCAAATTTGGGGTCTCTCTGGTGCTGCCCTTATTATGCAAGATGCCCACAAGGGATTCTTTGGCACTTGCTTTTATAATGATAACCAAAGGCATCGTTGAGATGGGTTCCTATAGCATCATGAATGACACCCGTGTATGTGTATATGATTATATTCCCTCTAATAATGTTTCCGGTCTTTTTCAGTATCTATGTATTGACGAACGAACGAATTAACATTTCTTAAAAGATGGAGGAAACTAATTAATAAACCTGAATCTGTTATATAATATATATATAATAATAATGCACACAAAACTAAGGAGGCGTCTCTAATGCTTTATTAATTATTAATTGTTTGATTCACTTAATTAACAAATGCAGGTTATATCTGAGGATATGTTCGCTTACATGACTATTATCATCTTTTTGGTAGCAAGCATTGTGCCAATACTTGTGAAAAGCCTTTATGATCCATCTAGGAAGTATTTATGCTACCAGAAAAGGAGCATCATGCATTCCAAGTTCAACCAGGAGGTGCGAATGATTGGTTGCATTCACGTACCGGGTAATGTCAATTCTATTATTAACATATTGAATGCCTCCTGTCCAACCAGAGAAACCCCCATTGCTTTTGATGTCCTTCACCTTGTTAAGCTCAGTGGACGAGCCACACCACTTTTCATTGCTCATCAAAAGCACAAGAAAACCCTGTCCAACAAATCATACTCCGATAACGTCGTCCTCGCTTTTAATCAGTTTGAGCGGGACAATAGGGAAGCTGTCTCAGTTAATGTTTTCACCGCCGTCTCTCCACCAAATTTGATGTACGAGGATATATGCAACCTCGCCGTTGACCGCCTCACATCCTTTATAATACTTCCATTTCACCGGAGGTGGTACATTGACGCTAGCATTGAATCAGAAGATCAAACCGTAAGAGGCCTGAATTTCGACATCCTTGAAAGGGCGCCTTGCTCAGTAGGGATTCTTGTTGAAGGCCGTCGCAATCTAAAACGCTTCAATTCTAGAGATCCATTATCATCAGATAACTCCTCATCATACAACATTGCTGTCATCTTCTTGGGGGGTAAAGATGATAGAGAGGCTCTAGCGTTAGCCAAACGCATTTCCCACCACGAAAGCGTTAGCCTAACTGTAATTCATCTCAAAGCTGCAAACAGTTTAGGCGCCATCCTAGCTGATCAGAATGACAGAATGCTTGATGATGTGATGTTGAGGCATATTAAGGAAAGTGCATACATAACATACATTGAGGAGCAGGTAAATGATGGACCCGAAACTTCAACGTTTCTTCGATCCATTGTGGATGACTACCAGCTTATCATTGTTGGGAGACGATACAAGCGTGAAGATCCCCAGACTTCGGGTCTCCAAGAATGGAGTGAATTTCAAGAGATTGGGATTATTGGAGACCTGCTTTCATCTGTAGATTTTGGTGGCAATTATTCTTTGTTGATTGTGCAACAACAACAACAAAGGAATGCTTAAGCCCCAATGCAAATAATCATCTGCTTCTAATTAGGATGATCGATGTGCCTTTGTATTTGTGAATTTGGCACTTAATTACCTTAATTTGGTTTTTATTTCATAAGTTAGGACTTGACCCATGTTGTGCAATTCGGGTTGTAGAAGAAAAGAAAATGAACTGGCTTTCTCATTTCTTTCTTCTTTGATTTGATTTTTTCATGATGCCAAATTAGAATAGAATTATATGCGAATGATCAGGAAATCAATACCCGTACTTTGATTTATAAATTCATTTTTCAAATGGTTAAAGCAATCTTGAGATGTTAGTTTAAGGCAATTAATAAAACAGCCATTTCTTAGCATGCATGCATATGCTAATTTTGCCTATGCTTATTCTATTTTAATGCACTGAGAACAATCCAAGTGGTTTGTTGAAATTCAATGTCAACTCTGAACATGAGTTGCTCTTGATGAGGATCGATCCGGAATATTTCATTCTCATTGTCACTAAGGACATTGGATGGATATATATACTATATAGGGAAAAGAAAATAAAGGAAAAAAAAAAAAAAAGCAAAGAAAGATAGGGAGAGAGGAAGAAACGTAGAGAACAAAGAAATAATGCAATTCAACTGGTAAGTATCAAGTTTTAGCCATGTAAAATTATGAAAAATATTCTTTTTTTTTTTGTTTCAAAAAAAAATCAAAATTAGACCTATTTATAAATCAAATTATTTATCCAAGTATATATGTGGGTTGATTTTTAAGATTTGGACTGAGATTTGAAATTTTTATTATATTAATAAGTAATATATTTTTATTTAGTATAAATTATAAAATATAATTTTCAATGACCAAGAACAAAACTTTTTTAACTATTAATAGAATTTTGGTGCCCATTGGTGCCCTTCAATAGTGTCTATGATAGAGTTATGCTGTTAACATTACCAAACTTTTTTTTGGTTGACGTTAATCTTTAGGGTCAAGAAAGATTGATTCGAGACCAATCAAAATAAATAAGATTCAATTTGAACATGTCAGTCAATCTCAGAAAAAAAAAAAAAAAATCGGAAAACAAACAAATAGGTTATAACAGAACAGATTCATCACCTATTGTTTATTTCCTATTTGCTGGTCATAGAGCAAGAGATCTAAAAGATGAATAAAAGTTGAAAGCTGACTTCATATTTTCTATTATCTTCCAAACCAAATAAGCCCAAATCGATGTGAACCACTCACATAGCAGTTTAGATAAAAATTGGGACATTCACTTGATTAAGATTCTTTTTCTTTTTTGTTTGAATATCGGGATTTAAAAAAAAAAATTAATATTTAAGTTTCTCTCATCTCTCTAGATTAATTTGTTGGTTAATATCTATTCAAGATTTTTATTTGTTTGAATATAAAAATCATGAAGGGATTGATCTTATTGAGATTGAGTCGAATATAATGATGATAGTTTAGAACATTATAATGAATGTTGATATTGAGATTCGAACTTTAAAATTATTGGATTCTATTCGTGTGAGCCAATCGGCCTAAACCTAAACTTTTTTTATTTTATTTAAAAATAACATTTTTAGATGGTTTGGTAATTAATGTTAACAATTATAACTCTTTCATGGACACAGGTAAAAAAAGCGGCACTAGTGGGTCCACAAGGGGTAGGCGAATTTTATTCATAATTATAAATATTAAAATATATATGAGTTATTTTTTAAATATTATTCGTGAATTTTTTAAATTTTATAAATAAAATTAAAAAATTATTATATGTTTTATTTTTTAATAACCCTCTCCGAGTATTCATCATCTTATTAATCGTCTTATTAGTAAAATATAGAAACTCAATCAATAATGAATGAGATAATTTATATATATATAGATTAAATTATAAATTTTGACATTTAGCCAAAAATATACAAAACAGAATCACGTTCACGTTATGGATAGACCAAGGAGTCGGGGCATAGCGATGTTTTGGCCCAATTCTCGTTGACTCACAGAAGAATTTTTTATGAAACAATATAGATTTTCTACAACAGTGGATATTGAGAATTGTTTTTGAATTTTAAATTATGAATTTGAATTTTAAAAATAATGTAAATTATATAATATAACACATATAAATATAACATTGATAATTAATTTTCAAATTCATGAATTTGTTGAATGTATATTTAGTGGTTAATTTAAAATATCTATAACTATTTGTGAATTTAAAATTCATGTTTTTATACCTTTTAAATATATAATCATATTGAATCTTGACTAATTTATACATAATGTATGCATTTCATTCTCACAATTTTTATAACAAATGAAATTCAAATCTTAATTTTCAAATTCATATTTCCAAACATAACAAAAAATTAATTAAAAAAAAAGTATTTTGTCAATTAAAGGTATTGTTTCAACAGTAAGGAGGAAATTCGATAATTTTTATATATCCTAGACTCGAGTCTTATCAAATGTGATTTGGTTTAATTATATATTAATTTATTGATTGTTAATTTAATTTATTTATTAATTTATTTTTCTTGATTTATATTAAAAATTATTTGATTATAATTGTTAATTTTTATTAATACATGTAATTTCATAAAATAAAAAATGCATCTTAATCCAAACATGAGCCATTATAATTTTATTTTAATAACATATATTATATGATTGTTCCTTTATTTTGCCAAACTATTACATTATTGTTTCTGTCACCTTTTGTTTTTGGATTCGTAAATTTTTCTTAACACTGGAAATCTGCTTCCAGCTGTTAATTCAACAATCATCACTCTTGTGCCTAAAGTCCCCAACTCAGCTAATATGTCTGACTTCAAGCCCATTTCGTGTTGCTCTACAGTCTACAAGTGTATTACAACAATCTTGGCAAAAAGACTGAAGAAGTGTATGCCAGGGATTATTTCTAACAACCAAAATGCCTTTATTGAAGGTAGGGACTTGGTTGATAATGTTCTAATGGCGCAAGAAATTGTGAATGGCATCACAAAGCTTCTTTATCCCCATGATGTGCTATAAAAGTGGACTTAAGGAAGACGTTTGACTCCTTTGATTGAACTTTCATTCTTCAGGTGCTCTCTGTGCTTGGGTTTCCCAGAACTTTCATTGATTGGATTAGTGTATGCCTTTCAACTCCTCGATACTCTGTGACAGTCAATGGAGGTCTTGCAGGATACTTTGCTGGTGCAAGAGGTGTACGCCAAGGTGACCCAATCTCCCCATATCTTTTTTCCATCGCCATGAATGTGCTTTCATTTCTTCTGAATGTAGCAGCTGCTCATAGGGTGTTCCCATACCATCCCAAATGCAAGAAAGTGAAGCTCACTCATCTGTGCTTTGCAGATGATTTTCTTATCTTCACAAAGGGGAAGGTTGAATCTGTGGAGGCCATTATCAATCTCATGGAAGCATTCTATATGTTTTCAGGTCTGCAGCTCAATTGCTTGAAGAGTGAGATTTACAGTGCTGGGATGAGTGGTGAGGTTCTGCAAGATATTGTGGCAAAGACAAGTTTTAAGCTTGGTACCCTCCTTGTTCGATATCTTAGAGTACCACTGACCACCAAGAAACTTAGTGATAGAGACTGCTCTCCTCTTATTGATAGAATCACACAAAGGATTCAGAGTTAGACAGCAAAGCACCTGTCCTATGCAGGTCAACTGCAACTAATTCAATCTGTCTTATTTAGCATTCTATGTTTCTGGAGCAGGAACTTGCTGCTGCCATCCAAAGTTGTCAAAAAAGTATCACAACTTTGTAATGCCTTTCTTTGGAAAGGGACTGCAGGCAATGCTAAAGGAGCTCAAGTCAGCTAACAAGCTATTTATCACCCCAAGGCAGAAGGTGGTTTGGGGCTCAAGGATCTATCCATTTGGAACAAAGCTTGCATCCTCCGAAATCTTTGGATGGTTCTCACACAGGCTGGTTCGTTATGGGTGGTATGGATTGAAGCTTATGTCTTGAAAGGCAGTAATGTCATGCAACTGCCTATCAAGCAGAGGTATAGCTGGGCTTGGAAGAAATTACTGAAGCTAAGAAACCTGGCAGTTCAGTTTATGCAACAGCAGGGGAATGGGGTATTGCGACAGCTTGGTTCCAAATAAAAAACTGCCCAAATTTGGAAAGAATTGAGACACAAGAAGGATAAGGTGGACTGGCATAGGCTTGTTTGGTGCTCCTTCCAAATTCCTAGACACTCTATCATTACCTGGTTATCTATTCTGGACCGCTTGCCTACAAGGAGCAGAATGAGCACTTGCGGTCTTGCAACACCTCTTGATTGTGTGATTTGCAACAAGGAAGTGGAAACCAAGGATCACATCTTTTTCAAGTGTGAGTACTCACGGTAAGTGTGGGGAAGATTATTGCATTCACAAGGAATCAATCGAGGGATTGGATCATGGCAAGAAGAATTATGTTGGGCTGTGAAGAACTTAAAGGGAAATACTCCCATCAAGGTTATCATGCGATTGACCTGGAATGCATATGTATATTATGTTAGATATCATAGTATATATTAAATGTATATATACGAAATACGTATTCTAATACGTAGGTTGTCGTAGTAAGATACACAGTGTACATTTACGTACACAAATGATATCAAAGTGAATGAGAAATTAGTCTCATTATTTACCTACTTGAAGAGGAAAGAAAGTTGGTTTAAGGTATGTGTGATAGTCAATCCCACATAGGACTAAGAATGGCTTTAGCTTATAGTTTATATAAGCTAGAGTGTCATGATGGGTTGGGCCCCAAGGGGCCCCCAAGTTTTTGTGGAGGGTGAGGACCTACACAACTTGGGCTGGACCACACGCGTGCGCCGCCGCCATCGAGCCGAGCCGGGCCGGGCTTGGGCTGGTCGGGTCGGGTTTGGGTTAGTAATTAATTTTTTACTGCCCAACCGGCTTAATTTTTTGTCCAAACCGAACCAGCTCAACACCAATCAACCGAACCAGCTCAGCACCAACCAGCTTTATGTTTGTCCGAATAATTCATCTTCTAGAATGTGTCTGATCGATTTCTTTGCCTTTTTAGTTGTGTCTTTGCCTGTTGGATTGAACCGGTTCATTGTAACAGACTTGTCTATTGACCGAACCGGTTCCTGTCCAACAGATGTGTCTGACCGAACAGACTTCTCTGTATCTATAAATAGGAGTGTTTGTATCTGTTTCAATTCACTAATTCACCGAAATATTCTTGTCTTCTGAGAGAGAGACTTCAACATTCTTTTGTTCGCTGTGTTGTATCCAGGTGTGCTCTCATTTGCAACGTATATCGAGGAAACCTGGGAGACGATTTGCATTGATACTGTAAGTACCTTAGACAGGCAAAAAACGTCTTAAGGTTAGAGGTCCAACCTTGACTCGATATTGATTTTTTTCAAATCAATTACTGTAAGTGTCTTTGTTCGTTTCTACATATTTGTTGTAATCTGTTCGTATATATATATATATATATATTCAGTTCTTCTTTTACTCTCTGGTTACATTTTACAGTATATAGCATCTATTATTTCCAACATTCTTAAGACGTTTTTCTTACTTCTTTTTATATTTGTTATATACTGTTATGTTACGGTATATGTTTACATTCTGTCTTTGATATACTGTAGCTTTTGTTTCATATAGATTATATGTTCGTACTTCCTTTTTACTAACAGAATAATACTTGTTATATTTTATTACTGACATTCGCATTTACATATACTGTCTTATATGCTTGTTATTGTGGTTATCACACAGATTGCACAGTTTTCGTTGTTTATATTTATATATATATATATATATATATAGTTTGAGTTTTTCCTTTCTTACTGTTTCTATATATATTATATATTGTTTCGGTGAAAATATATATTGTTTATATATATTTTTTGAATATTTAGATTTTGTGATATTTTTATACTACAAGTGTTTATATTCTTAGTTACATTTTTTTTTTGTTGTATAATTATATTTGTATACAAGTTGATCCTATTATTCTTAAATAATAGATGGCCAAAACATCTACCGGTATTGCTAGAGCGCCCGTAACGCCACAACCTCTACATGTAACACATGGTGAGAAACCCGAGAAGTTCAATGGTCAGGACTTCAAACGATGGCAGCAAAAGATGTTGTTCTATTTGACCGCCCTCAATCTAGCCAAGTTCTTACGGGAGGAGGCCCCGACTTTGGACGAGGGAGAGACCGATACTACAATTGTAGCCTCGATAGATGCATGGAAGCATTCTGACTTCTTATGCAAGAGCTACATCCTCAATGGTTTGGATAACACATTATACAACGTGTATAGTCCAATAAAGACAGCGAGAGAGCTGTGGGAGTCCTTGGAAAGGAAATACAAAACCGAGGATTACGGCACAAAGAAATTTGTGGTTGGCCGGTTTCTGGATTTTAAGATGGTGGACTCGAAAACCATTATTAGTCAAGTCTAAGAGTTTCAATTGATTCTCCATGAGATTTTTGCCGAGGGAATGACTCTTAGTGAATCATTCGAAACGTCAACTTTGATAGAGAAACTCTCTCCTTCGTGGAAGGATTTCAAAAACTATCTATAGCACAAACGAAAGGAGATGTCTTTAGAGGACTTGATTGTTCGATTGAGAATAGAGGAGGATAATCGTAGTTCAGAGAAGAGGGTCATGGTCCAGACCATGGAAGCCAAAGTGAATGTTGTTGAACATTCGAAAAAGACCAACAAGAGGAAATTTATTGGTTCAAGTTCTTCCCAAGCAAAGAAGGGAACGGATTTTAGGAAGTTCACAGGAAATTGTTTCAACTGCAACAAACCCGGACACCGTGCAAAGGACTGCCGACAGAACAAGAACAAGAAAGCTCAAGCCAACCTAGTTGATGATTTTGAGCTTGCTGCTGTTGTTTCACAAGTGAACTTGGTGGAAAACCCTAAGACATGGTAGGTTGATACCGGGGCCACTTGTCACGTGTATTCTGAAAGGAAGAGTTTCTCCGATTATAAAGAAGCTGCTAATGATGAGCAAATATATATGGGAAACTCTACGGCTTGCAAGGTACGAGGCCATGAAAAGGTGGTACTCAAGATGACCTCCAGGAAGGAACTCACATTGAACAATGTTGTTCATGCTCCCGAAATCCGAAAGAATTTGGTTTCCGGCTCTTTATTGAGCAAGAATGGGTTTAGGCTCGTATTCGAGTCTGATAAATTTGTACTCACCAAGAGTGGGATATTTGTGGGAAGGGGATATCTTTGCGATGGGCTTTTTAAGCTCAATGTTATGACAATTGTACCCAAGAATAAGATTATTAATAATAATATTTCTTCTGTTTACTTGGTTGAGTCCCCTTCTTTATGGCATGGTAGATTAGGTCATGTAAATTACAAGACCTTGCAGAAAATCAGCAATTTGGATTTACTTCTGAAATTTGTCATTGACAAGAATCACAAATGTGAAATTTGTGTAGAATCCAAATTAGCTAAGGCTCCTTTCTATTCAATAGAAAGAAGTAGTGAACCTCTAGAGTTAATTCACACTGATATTTGTGATTTAAAATTTGTGCAAACTAGAGGTGGTAAAAAAATATTTTATTACTTTTATAGATGATAGCACAGGATATTGTTACGTCTATTTGCTAAAAAGCAAAGACGAGGCCTTGGAAGCATTTAAGCTCCTTAAGAATGAGGTTGAAAATCAACTAAGCAAGAAAATAAAGAAAATAAGGAGTGATAGAGCTGGTGAATATGATTCATTTTTTAATGAATTCTGTTCGAAAAATGGAATCATCCATCAAACTACTGCTCCTTATTCACCTCAACAAAATGGTATTGCAGAACGCAAGAACCGAACGTTGAAAGAAATGATGAAGCTTTGTTGATAAGTTCAGGGTTACCTCAGAACTTGTGGAGGGAAGCTATTTTATCAGCTAATTATATTTTAAATAAAATACCCCAGAAGAAATTAGACAAGACACCGTATGAATTGTGGAAGGGTCTAAGACCAAACTACATACACATAAAAGTGTGGGGGTGTCTTGCGAAGGTAGCCATTCCTCCACCTAAAAAGGTCAAAATATGACCTAAAACTATTGATTGCGTATTCATTGGATATGCAAACAATAGTACTGCTTACCGTTTTCTTGTATTCAAGTCGGACATTCCCGATATTCATATCAATACGATAATGGAATCAAGGAATGCTTCGTTCTTTGAAGATGTTCTTCCTTATAAGGAAAAACAAGAAAACAAGACTGCAAAGAGAACTCATGAGTCCTCGAGTAGTAATCCACATATGGATGAAGAGGAACAAGAGGAACCTAGAAGGAGCAAACGGGCTAAAGTACCGACTACTTATGGTCCTGATTTTCTAACATATTTGTTAGAAAATGAACCTCAAACTTATAGCGAGGCTATGTCGTCTCCAGAAACACAATTCTGGAAAGAGGCCGTTAACAATGAAATATAATCCATCATGCAAAATCATACATGGGAACTGGTGGATCTTCCTCAAGGGCATAAGCCTTTAGGATCCAAATGGATATTTAAGAGGAAGATGAAAGCAGATGGAACGATTGATAAATATAAAGCCCAGCTTGTAATAAAAGGATACAGGCAAAAGGAAGGGCTTGATTATTTTGATACGTATTCACCAGTTACGAGAATAACATCTATTCAAATGTTAATAGCTATAGCAGCTCTTAACAATCTCGTTATACACCAAATGGATGTTAAGACAGCTTTCCTGAATGGAGATTTAGACGAAGAAATTTATATGGAACAACCCGAAGGGTTCAAAGTTCCGGGACAGGAAAGGAAGGTGTGTAGACTTGTTAAATCATTATATGATTTAAAACAAGCTCCTAAACAATGGCATCAAAAATTTGACAATACAATGTTGTCAAATGGTTTTCGTATTAATGAATGTGATAAGTGCGTTTACGTAAAAGATACGAATAAGGGATATGTCATTGTTTGTCTATACGTAGACGATATATTGATCTTAGGCAGTAACTATGAGATCATAAAAGCTACCAAAACTTGGTTGACCAGTAAGTTTGATATGAAAGATATGGGTGTAGCTGATGTGGTTTTAGGAATTAAAATTTCTAAAACACAAGATGGCTTGGTAATATCTCAAGATCATTATGTAAATAATATTCTTGAGAAATTCAGTAAGAATGATACCGATATAGCCAAAACACCCGTAGATGTTCATTTACATCTAAAGAAAAATACTGGTGACGCAATATCTCAATTAGAATATTCGCGAATAATTGGTAGTCTTATGTATCTTATGAGCTGCACAAGACAAGATATAGCTTACTCAGTTAGCAAACTGAGTAGATTTACTAGTAATCCTGGAGAGGATCACTGGAAGACCATTGTGAGGGTACTTAGATATTTGAGATACACCTCAAGTTATGGACTGCACTATACAAGATATCCAGCTGTACTTGAAGGGTACACTGATGCAAACTGGATATCCGATACTAAAGATTCTAAATCTACTAGCGGATTTATCTTTACTATTGGAGGAGCTGCAGTGTCATGGAAATCTTCTAAACAAACATGTATTGCCAGATCCACTATGGAACCTGAGTTTATAGCTTTAGATAAAGCTGGAGAAGAAGCAGAATGGCTTCGCAATTTTTTAGAAGATATTCCATGTTGGCCGAAACCTGTGCCGGCAATAAGTATATATTGCGATAGTCAATCTGCAATTGGTAGGGCACAAAGTAGTTTATATAACGGTAAATCTTGACACATTCGTCGAAGACACAATACCGTTAGACAGTTGCTCTCAAATGGAATTATCTCTATTGATTATGTAAAATCAAAGGATAATATTGCGGATCCGCTTACTAAAGGTTTAACGAGAGAGCAAGTAAATACATCATCGAGGGGATGGGTCTTAAGCCTATAAATTAAAGTTACATAGTGAAAACCCAACCTAGCTGACTGGAGATCCCAAGATCTAGGTTCAAAAGGGACAACTAAATTATGTAACTGTGTGTAAGCACTAAAAGAGTTAAACACTCTTATCCATTCCTATGATGATTTAGTGCTACCTGCAAGGTAGGATAAGCTATGCTTTTAATGATTCTTATAGCTTGATAAATAATCAAGTGGGGTATTGTAGGATACTCTTAATGAGAAATCACCTATTATGAGTAAGAAACGTGGCCACTTCTATGAAAATTGATCAGGCTAAATCCTCTAGAGTACTCATAAGAAACCAGGAAGTGTCCGAGGCCAAAATGGACACAACCGTGAGAACCGAAGATGTTCGAAAGAGAATTTTGTGATAATTATTGTCTTGGTTTACACTAAAGGCTGAATAGTTCAAGACATCATGTTCACTAGTTAGCCGAGTAAATCCGATAGTTATTCACTATGGAGGGTTCAAAGCCAAAAGCTACCTATCTTGATGCAATTACTCTTCAAAGAAAGTCTCTCTCATACTCCGAGTCAGTTTGTCGTTTTATTCAGACAATTTCCATTCATGTGGGGGATTGTTAGATATCAAAGTATATATTAAGTGTATATATACGAAATACGTATTCTAATACGTAGGTTGTCGTAGTAAAATACACGGTGTACATTTACGTACACAAATGATATCAAAGTGAATGAGAAATTAGTCTCATTATTTACCCACTTGAAGAGGAAGAAAAGTTGGTTGAAGGTATGTGTGGTAGTCAATCCCACATAGGACTAAGAATGGCTTTAGCTTATAGTTTATATAAGCTAGAGTGTCATGATGGGTTGGGCCCCAAGGGGCACCCAAGTTTTTGTGGAGGGTGAGGACCTACATAACTTGAGCTGGACCACACGCGCCCACCGGGCTTGGGCTGGGTCGGGTCGGGTTTGGGTCAGTAATTAATTTTTTACTGCCCAACCGGCTTAATTTTTTGTCCAAACCGAACCAGCTCAACACCAACCAGCCGAACCAGCTCAGCACCAACTAGCTTTATGTTTGTCCGAATAATTCATCTTCTAGAATGTGTATGTTCGGTTTCTTTGCCTTTTCAGTTGTGTCTTTGCCTGTTGGATTGAACCGGTTCATTGTAACAGACTTGTCTATTGACCGAACCGGTTCCTGTCCAATAGATGTGTCTGACCGAACAGACTTCTCTGTATCTATAAATAGGAGTGTTTGTATCTGTTTCAATTCACTAATTCACCGAAATATTCTTGTCTTCTGAGAGAGAGACTTCAACATTCTTTTGTTCGCTGTGTTGCATCCGGGTGTGCTCTCATTTGCAACGTATATCGAGAAAGCCTGAGAGACGATTTGCATCGATACTGTAAGCACCTTAGACAGGCAAAAAAAGTCTTAAGGTTAGAGGTCCAACCTTGACTCGATATTGATTTTTTTCAAATCAATTATTGTAAGTGTCTTTGTTCGCTTCTACATATTTGTATTAATCTGTTCGTATATATATATTCAGTTCTTCTTTTACTCTCTGGTTACATTTTACAGTATATAGCATCTATTATTTTCAACATATTACATATGGCAAGAAAGGAATAGAAGGATTCATGAAGGATGAGGTCGATAAGAGCAGGAACTAGTTCTTTTGATAGGTAATGTTTTAAGAGATTGATTAGTAGGCACAAGCATTAATATTAGTGATAACTGAATTGTTTGATTGTTTGTAGATAAATTGTTACTGCAAGCATGCAGTTTGTAATTATCAGTAGCAGACTTTCTGTTCTTTTGGATGAATAAAACTTTTACTTATAAAAAAAAAAAAAATTAAAGACGCAATGACGCAATAGAGTCCACGAAAATACAATGGTAAACGGTGTTAGGTGTGACAAATAATGTTAGAAAATGGCCTCCCAACAGCTCCCTGACCTTATTAACATCACCCATTAATGTTTAGTTTTCCTTCAATCGCTGCAATCTTTAGCATTTTTTTTTTTTTTTTGGTGCCTATATTAAATGCAACAGCCTGTAGTGTAGACACAGTCTTGGCAATTTTCTGCTACTACGCTTTCAAATACAAGAAATATTTGAATGGAAAATGGACAGTTGCGTGCATTTCTCAAATTCAATTTGAATTCCATTTCCCATTTACTATATCATTTATTGTGCTATATAAGCTTTTCTTGAACAATCTAACTACACCCTCTCCATATTCATGATTTATGAAATTCAATTACGTGTGCTGTGCTCTTTTGCTAATTTCTTTTCTTGTTTCTTTTTAAAAAATATCCTTTCCTTTCCAATTTCTCTTTGAAAAAAAAAAATTCGAACATTAAATTTTATTTTATTAAGAGGGTAATCACAGGGATAGATAAGGGGCACCCTCTAAAATTTTCAAGTTTCTTGATATACCTTAACTTCATTATTTGAAAATAAAGTATATTTATATTTAATCCCTTATATTTTTTAAGTTTTTTGAAATATCATGCATCATTATTTAAACTTCAACTACATGAATGAGGAAATAGTTGGATTTGTTTTTGCTTCCTATTTTCTCATTTAGAATAAAATTCAAAGTTCAAACCATTTAAAAGTCCTAAAGTTTTATTAATTTCATGGATAGCTGTTACCTAATAACAAAACTGGAAAAACAAAAGAATTGATTATTCAAAAAAAAAAAAAAAAGTATGTACCTGCCCCCAAGCACATGCTTTTAGGCCTTTAAGATTAGATTACAGGTCGCATTTAGCATTAAAGGAAGGTTACTAAGAATAAAAACTAGATTTGCTATTTGGGCTTAATTCTATGGTGCGTGGTAGAAAACTAGAAATATATAGAGGTTTTGAACACAGATTCTAGGTTTAAAAGAGAAGTAGCCTAAAAATGACTTCCAACAACATATGTCCAGCTCTCATTTATAAGAGCCATAAAAAATCTGAAGCTACTCAATTCTCCACAACTACCCTTGACAGACAAGGAAATAGTACTATGAATTAATCTTTAGGAAAACCCACCCACAGAAAGATAATGTTGGTCCAATTTCAGAGAAAAAAAAAAATCCAATAACACAACACCACCAGAAAGAAAGGCATGTCTATTTTGTTATTTTTAAAAACAAGAATTTCTGTTCTGTAAGAATGTGGAATCTGCAACCCAGAAGACAATGAAAACCGTAGGCCTTGGAACTGAAAAAAGAAAGCAGTATGCTGTGGTGAACAAGCAATAGCGGTGAAATGAATACAAATTTTGTGCCAAGATTTCTTTCAATAGAACTTTTTTTTTTGTTTTGTTTCTTTTTCCTGCTACAGGATCATCTAATTTTGCCTTCCATATGAAGGAATCAAAGAGAACTTTTCTAGAAAAAAGAATCCATAGGAAAAAATAAAAAGAAACTAAAGTTTTGGTGTAAAGGATGAGTGAACAACCTTGTTTGGTCTCCCAGTCCCAGCTAGCCAAAGCAGAGTCCTCCTTGCAAAAGATGGTGTTTTAGCTTGTGAATCTAAGCTATAGCAGCTCTGATTTTCCTCGTCAAAACCTTGTTCACTCCCTCCATTTCCCCACCTGCCAGAGTCTATCTCAGAAATAGTATCCCTGGCACCATCAATACCATTTTTCACCTTCAAACTATCATCAGCAGCAACATTCTGATGCACCGGAAATCGAAATGAAAAGGCCCTCCTTGATGAATCCTCTGTAAAATTCTGCTTGTCCTTCTTCCCACGAAGCCAAATTTTCGATATTGAGAAGCTTTCTTTCTTGCTCTTACCAATGGCTTTGCTATTGTTGTCACTAGTACTAGAACCCCCATTGGTTTCAAAGTTCCTCGTGATTTCAAAACCATTGAACCCTCTTCTTGATTCACAATCACATTCAGACATTGCAAGCCGGTGACCAGGTGTCAATGGCAAAGAACTCTTCTTCTTGCTTGATGGTTTCTTCATTGGGGTTCTTACCGGCACTTGCAAGAAAGAATTCTCATCCATTACATACTCGAAGGAGCCCATAGAGAAACACCTCCTAGCATCCACATTATTATTACTGCTACCTTCAACGCCATCAACATTCCTAAACTTTCCTAGCCTAACAGGCACAACTTTTTCCCCAGAATCCACCACTACTGTTGGGTTGACTTCATCTTTTTCCAGGATTTCAGATGATTTACGCTGTGATGACCCCAATTCAGTGTCTCCACAAAGACCCAGATGGGAATTTGATCTCAGAACAGAACTGGTTCTGCCTAGAACACCTTCTCTATCAGTTACAATCTCTCTTGAGCTCTCACTCCCAGATTCAAGAACAAGAACAATGGGTGAACAGCTATTATTTGGAGAAGAATCAGGGAGTAAGCTAGCTCTACACAAAGGGCATGTGGAATGAGACAAAAGCCAAGTGTCAATACACTCCGTATGGAAGGCATGGCTGCATTTTGGTAGCAATCTAAGCTTGTCTTCAGGCTCAAATTCACACAAGCAAACAGCACAATCAAATGGGTTCTTTACTCCTATGATGGCTTTGTATTGAAAAACAGGGAGAGTATCTATAAAAGATTGGTCAACACCAGCATCATGGAGATGGAATAGTTGCTGCAACTGCCCTTGAAGAGCAGTCACATTGTCTATATCTTCTGGCTCTCTATTGGGAGGTCTCAAAAGAAATCTAACTAAAAGGTGAAGCAAACCAGAAACAAAGAAAATGATAGCTAGGATTATAATGATGAGTAATATGCTTGGACTAACCTTGTTATTCAAATTGAAACTATCAGATTGCAAATTTTGGGGTGGAGGCAGTAATGGTACTGGTGATTGAGGGAGGTAATATGGCTGCTCTGATGGAGAAAGCAAGCTTCTTTGCTTCATTTCATGGAAAATCCAGTCCATTGTCGTCTCTGGCGATAGATAGATAGACAGAACTTACCAAGATTGAAACTTTAGGGTTGAATCATATCCCATCTGGGACTACCAAAAAAAACATCCCAGCCTTGATGATTAAACCAATAGAAAAAACAAAACTTAAGCTTAGTATCATGTGACTTTGTAGGATTTGCAAGCCTTTCTGATTAAGACTCAATGGTTAACATTTGTCCCCTTTTACTGCATAAGAAGCTGCAAGTCAAAAGGAAGAGAGAGGACTTGAAACCAGAAGGGGAGGGAGGGAGAGAGAAGGAGAAGACTTGAATATGATTTTAAAGGGTAGATATAAATGGTGCCAGAAGGTGAATTTCAAAAAATAGGAACCAATAATAAATCTACCCAACCTTGCAGAAAATAAATGAGATTAGATCTCATTGCCTAAAATACTGCACAGTCAATCACTTTCATGCTGGAAAATAAAAATAAAAAATTTCTGCCTATCTGGTTAAAAATTCTTAAAAAGGTGACTTATTTCATGAATTCATCAATTACAAGGCTCTTCTTCAGGGTTGACTTAAATGGGAACCCTTTGATGCATCAAACCCAATGCCCATTTAATTCCTTAAAAACTTAAAAAGAAATAGTACTAGTATAATACTATATGATCTTCAGAAAAGAACAAAAACATTAATTTTTTATTTTGGCTTAGGAATGGTGCATTAGGAAATTTGATTATCTTTTAGCATTATTTTAGTACCATTGTTTTTTTTCTTTCTGATCACTGATCCCCATTCTTTGACAGGCCCTTCTATTCCACCACTTCTAATCTGATAGTTTGGTCCCTCATTCACATCACCCCTCTGAGTAAAAGACAAAAAACAAAAGACAAGTGAACTTTCCAAAGTCTACCAAAGAGAGAGAGAAAGGTATTTGGGAACAGTAGAAGAGTAAGCATAGTATACGGATTTACTGGGGAAAAAAAAGGGTCAAATTGTGGAAGTTCCTGGACCCCATAAGCCTAGGGAGTGACAACTTTTTTCCTTAACATTTATCATTGATTTTGGTACTTGCTTTTAGGTGCTGTCTAAAAAGTGAAGTCACTGATGGAATCAAACACCGACACCCATTTTAGGAGAAAGGAAGTCTCCACTTTTGATGTCTGTCTCAGTGCTACGAAATGATCTGCATTTCGTGCACTTGAATTGAAAATGTAGAAAGAAAAGGAATGAAATAAAGTATAAACTAGTTAATAAGTATAGTATATAAGAATATTTACAATCAAAGGTTCCATCAATTTTCCTTTTCCACGTTTTGCTTCAGCAAGTAAATAATTGCTCCCTCAGTGATCTATCAGACCAGAAAAGAGAAATTTGGATAGCAAAGCTATTTTGGACAGTGACCCCCAACTCGTAAAGTATCCCAAATTTGAAACAGAAATACTAAACAATTCTAACAGTCTGAAATCTGAATATGAAACATTATAAATTTTCATTTTTTTAACTTTTATTTTTTGTTCATTTTTTAACTTTGTACTATTAATTGTGCGAATAATTCGGATCATTTAAGGCATCGCAATTTGTATTAAAGCAAGCAACTACATGGTCATGGAAGATGGAACCAGCTAAAGAAATTTGGTTGGTTGAAATGTGAGCTCGCTCTCTTACTCATAAAAATCCGAATATTTGTCACTTTTGCTTAAATTATATATGGACATGTTGAGTATCCCATCCTCGACTAAGCAGCTTCATGAATTTCAAAAACAGACAAAGGGTGACGGCAACTTTGAGGAAAGATGAAAGCATAAGCAAACTATTAACCCCCTCTCTCCAAAGATAATATCTTAATCAATGGTCTCCCAAAGCAATTAATTGTCACGCACTCTGTCAAAAATTAAAGCTAATTTTTTAAAGAAGGTTAATATTAGGGTTAAAATGTAAATTGATTTTTAAATTATATATTTTTTAACGATTTGATATTTTTTAAAAAATTTATAATTAAGTACTTGAATTTATATTTTGTCAGCAAACTACCCCAATAAACTAACGTCATTATATAAAATGTTGATGTAGCATGGTTCACCAATACTAGATCGTCACGTGTCATTTCAAATTTGTTTTAAATGTTTATGTGGCATTAACTTGATATATAGTGACTTAGTATTGATCAACTAAATTACGTCAGTATTTTATATAATGACATTAATTCATTAAATTAACTTATTTGACGAAAATAAAATTCAGAGAATTACTTGTGAATTTTTTAATTAAATATTAAATTGTTAAAAGATATATAATTTATACTCAATTTACATATTAACCTTGAATATTAAAATATAATAATTCAACACCTGAATTCATCTGAGTTGGTGAAGAATTTGTTGAGATAATTTGACAAATTTACATAAGTAGATGATTGATTTGGATATTAATTTAATGGGATTAGAGAACACATGAGGTTTGTTCCCTTTTGCTAATAACTTTTTACACTTCTGACCCTCTGTTTTGCAACTTGAATTTGTTGCCTTACACACGTGAAACAACAACAAAAAGTGATGATCAAAGGAAGTCTAATCTACCCCTTTGTTTGTTTTTTTTTTCCTTGTTCCGAATTTTGTCGTCTGGTTTTATTAAAGCAAATAAAAGTACAAATACCAGCTGGAATGAGATTAAAGGAGACTTAATTAATTAGCAGCTGCACTTCAAGGCACAAGGTCAAATACTGAATACCTAGCTAGCCTAGCTATTTGTATTTATTTGGCTTATAGCCATGGTTTATTTGGTATATAACTTTAAAAAGTACTTAAATGCATTAGTCAAACTTTCAACAAAACGTTTTCAATATATATTAGAACAATTATAAAAAAAAAAAAATTTAAATGAATTTTTCGTAAGCTTTATTATATATATATATAATATCATATTTATATGTAAAAATAAAATTATATACATAAAAAAAATTATACTATTTAAAAAATTACATAAAAACATAATAAATATGTCATGTTTATATATAATTTGTCATGTTTATATATAATGGACTCTATTTTAAGCTCACCTTAAGGAGCTCGTCCTAGAACACATATATAGTGTCAACAATTTCAATGTTGATGCACTTGGGATTAGAACTTGCAATTGGTATATTTGTATTATTTTCGTATTATTATTTATATTTTAATAATATTTAAAATTTTATATATTTATATAAATTTTTATATTAATAATTTATTTTATATAAATTTTGATATATTTATATATTTATATTGTATTTATATTATTTTTTTGTATTATATCATAATTTATGTTATATTTTAATTATTTTTTATATTATATTTATGTACTATAATTGTGTCATGTCTAATATTACTTGATCTACTTGAGATCAAACAATGCCCAATGCCCATGATTAGTCATTGTCGAGTAAATTATATCTCTTATCTCTAATTTTAATTGAACAGTTTCGAACATCACATTTTATCTCAATTTTAATTTATTCCAAGAAATTCATTAATCTAACCATTAATTCCTCCGTAAAATTTACGGGCTAAAAATTACAATTAAACAACACATATATGTCAAGCATAGACGTGTCCATAAGTCGAGTGAAGCTCGATCTAATTCGGCTGAGTCTTGAACATGAGTTTTGAAATTTGGACTCGGATCTAGTCAAGCCCGAATTATTTTTAATTAATAAAAATATTTTTATTTAAATTTAAGATATATATTAATATAAAAATATTTTTTAATATTTATGAAAAGTAAAATGAGTTTAATGTGCCAAGCCCAATCTTGAAAAAAAAAAATAAGACCAGTCAAACCTGATTCAACTCAACTCGAGTCATAAACAACTCTAGTCAAACAGTTAGTAAAGGATTTTACCTAAAATTGACACTATATTATAAGTTAAGTTAATGTTGAATTTTGCTACATATTTAAATTTTATTATTTTCAAATAAAAAAAGCAAGAAAAATCAATAATATTTGTCACTCGTATTTAATAAAATATTTCAAATTCTTTACTTTTTATCTAAAAATCAACAAAGTTGAAACTATAGTTTTAAAATTCAATAAAAATTGAAATGCATTGGTAAATTTCAATATTAAATCATAGAATAGTTACATTAGTAAATTTGATCTTAATGCATTAACTGTGAGATCCTACGCAGGTTCTTCATCTGTCCAGTACTACAGAGAACGGGCCCTTACTGAGGGATAAGTACTTAAATAGTTAATTCGTACTATAATCAAAAATATATTTTTGTTTTTATATTATAAAATTGAATAATTTAATTTTTACATATTTAAAATTGATACAATAATAATATTAATAAAAAAGCGTCTAAATGCTAAAATAAAAATGTGAAACTGATAGAAAAGATGATTTAAAAAAAATGATGACGTGTTAAATTTTTTTACTAAAGTGAAATTTAAAAAAACAATTTTTTTATCCAAATCTCTCATTTACCCGTAAAAACATGTCATCATTTTTTTTTCTTAAAGATTGTCTATTTTGTCAGTTTCTAAATTTCACCTGAGTAAAAAAAATTGACACGTCATTATTTTTTTCTAAGTCATTTATTCTGCCAGTTTTACATGTTTACGTTAGTATTTAGACGATTTTTTCATTAACACGTTTATCAATTTTACTTTTTTACACCAATTTTAAATGTACAATGATTAAATTACTTATTTTTATAATAAAAAACTAAAATATACTTTTAATTATATTTTTATAATACAAAAATTAAAATACACTTTTAATTATAATATAATAACTATTTAAATACTTTAACCCCATATGAGTGATGCTTCTCCAAATGAATAGTGACAATTGATAAACCACCTTTTTTTTAATGTCCTGGTACGTGTTTCTATTTGAGGACCTTAGCCCCTTGGCCCTGGAGGACATTTTTAAAGAATTTTGTTTCCTTATTTACCATTCTCTGTCCTGCTGTGACGAGTTGTTCTCTGACTCATTTCCCAACAAATATTGTGAAAAAACATATAAACTGCGCCTAACGTTGACAATTTGCATCTGCTTAGCCCCATTACCAAACCAGGCCATGGTCGGGTCCTACATTTTTTTTTTCTTTTTGGATAACCAAAAAGATATTATTTATCGAAAGAAACAGTAGTGTTCTAGCCAATTTATTTAGGATACCATACAAGGATTTCATACATCAAGTGTAGAGCCATTTAAGTCCCAGGCTATACAAAGGTTAGTATTTGACATATATAGTCTGTCGGAACATGCTTCAATCCTGTTAATCTCAGTCCGACAACCTCTTTTATATGACCTAGAACTTGCATGTATAGGTACTCTTGCGAGTTTCTATATTGCCTGTTGGTCTTTTTCCTGCATACCTGGTAAATTTAAGCACTCCAAGCAACCCTTAAAATGATGGAAATCAAAGGATTTCCCCTTTAGATTTTTTTACTGCCCATCTCAACTCTTCTTCCCAGCTAACTACGTCTCTATGAAGTTGACAAAGTTGCAAAACCTCCTTCCATATGCCCTTTGAAAATTCACACTCAAAAAACATATGATCTCTTGATTCCTGCAATGAGTGGCAGGGCACACAATCTCTATTAACATCAAGACCCCAAGAGTGTAGCCGATCCTTAGCCATCCAAGAAATCACTGCATGCTTTGGGCATGTAATAGGTGAACCACTACAGCTTATCTCACCCAACTATTGGCTTTACAGGCCTGATTTCATTCCTGACTCTACCCACAGGGTATTTAGAGCTAGGAAACTTCCAAATTGTTCTCCCATTGATTAAAAAATCGGATCGAATCAGTCGATTGGATCAGTTGAATTGAGAACCGGTAGCCTATCCGATTTGACGAGTCTACTAAAATCAAAAATAAATCGAATCGGTACAAAACCGGTTCAACCGGTAAAAGCCGAATATTTATACATATTTTAAATTTTATTTGTAATTAATGAGATTTGAACCTTTAATATATTAATTGTATAGTAAAGATCTTACCATTAAACCAAATGCATATTTTTATTAATTATTAGTTATATTTAATATTTATTTAACATTAAATTTAATGTTTAAATATTAAAAAAAAATATACAAACCGATTGATTGAAGGTCTGACTGGTTCGTTCTTTGATCCGATTTTTTTAACCATGGTTCTCCCTCCTTGTTGCTTTATAAACCGGGCAGCTATCTGCCTTAGCTGCAGTAATATCTTCCAACTCCAGCTGCTATTTTGGGTTGCAGGTCCTACATTTTCCAACTTCTTTCCAAGAAAATTTGTACTCTTTGGCTGTAACTTAGTTCTTCTTTTTTTCTTTGTTTTGAAACACTTACCATGTCACCAACTGCAATATATATGGAAATGAAATGTAGAGGTAAATTTTGGGTTTTTTATTACTATTCTTTTTCTTGATCAATTTCTTCAAGGAAGTATAGAAGATTACAAACTTCTATACAAAGCCAAATGAGCCGCTTAATTAAATTTTGAATGTAAACCTGTATCTGACATAAACATCAGTGCAACTCATAGTAGTGATCAAGCAGACTGATCACATATAGAAGTCTATTTGCTGTAAATTATAAATGAAATAATTACATTAATTGGTTTTCACAACAGGTTAATAGAAAGGTAATAAAGGGAAGTACTAATATTTTTTTTTTTGTCACCGATAGATTTAACCATTTAATTTGTTATAAGAAGATTAGAAGAATAAATAACCACCCATGATAGAAATATTCATTTTCTTATATGAAAAGAAAAACTGGGTTGGGTTGGGTTGATTTGAGTTCATACTTAAACCAATGTTTTAATAGATGGTTGATGTTAAATGTTTTATTTGTATTCAATCAGTTCGATCAACCGATTCAATTATGCGTTATATTAACAAATAGTTTTTAAATAGTACATAAATGATTACAATCCCATTCAGTGCCCGGTTTAATTCCAATTTCACCGGTTAAATTAACGGTTTTTGATTTATCCAATGACTATTTCGGTTTGTTATTCTTTTTAAATTGAACAAATCATCGATTCTTGATTAAATTGATCCAATTAATGAGTCCGGTTTTTACAACATTACCTCAAACAAGTTACAAATGCACTTTCTTAGTCTTCTTGCATGGTGATGTAAATAATTGAAGTTTTAGTAATGAAGGTTTTTTTTTCGTTGATTAATTATGAAAGAAAAAACTTTTTGTTCTAAAATTTTTTATTTGATTGTGCGAGTTTGTGAGGGAGAGAGAGAGAGGTACATAATGAAAATAATTAAATTCAGCATAACTAATCCACTGGAGCATGATGCAACTTTTGTGCTGGCACATTGAATATTTGACATAATATTGCTAATGCCTACGTAAAAGATGTTGGCATGCACCGCCCCTCTAATTTTATATTATTAAAATCTATAATTCTAACGTTGTCATGTTCATATTTTCAAAATAAATATATTGTCATATGTGTTTATGGCGAAAAAAATTATTTTACTTGGCTTTTCCTCTTCTTGTTTTTAAAATTTTAAATACTAAATAGTTTGAAATGAACGTTGTTTTTTCTTTTTTAAAATCTGCAAGTAATAGGATCAGACTTTAAATATCTAAAAAGTACTTCAAAACAACTGTGTTCTACGTCAAAGAATTATATGTCGGTTACTATTATAAATCTAAACCTTTTAGATTTGAGAAAGAAAAACAAAAGAAATCAAGGTATCTCTTGGATTGTTATTAGACATGACTCCTCAATAGAGATATAGTATATGTAATATGTGGCATTGCTTGGGATTTCCAAGTGGGTGAGGATCTCAGAAATTGCCAAATCATGCCCAAACAGACAACTGCATGACTATATTTGTTTATCAATCGGAATATTTGTTCGGTTTGATAGGATCAATCTAAATTTAATCGGGTCTAAAATAGATTTTTGATAGTTTAAATCAGTTAGATCCTGTTTAAATTATTATTTAAATAATAAAATATATTATTTAAATTTAATTATAAAAAATATATAAATATTAATATAAAATAATATTTTGATTTATTTCAAACAATAAAATAAAAATTTGAATCAAATCTAAATAAATAAATTTTTTTTTTAATTCCGGTCTAGACGCTAATTAACACCTCTGTTGATGAGTAGACTTGCTCATGGGTCGGGCCGGGCCGCGGCTCGATTTTTTTCAAAATCTTTACCTAAGCCCGGCCCTGGGTCGGGTCAGGCAGGCCCGACAGGCCCGAATTCACTGTTCATAATATTAAAAAAATATTTTTAATATATTTTTATAATTAAAATTAAATAAAATAATTTTATTATAATTAAAAAATATTGTTCCCGGCCCGGATTAAAAATATCCTACTCAGGCCTGACCTAATATGGGTCGGGCCTGTCGGGCCGGACGAGCTGTGCGATTATGAGCAGATCTATTGATTGATTGATGACTTATTGAGTCGGACCTGTCGGGCCGGACGAGCTGTTCGGTTATGAG
Source organism: Fremontodendron californicum (assembly GCA_030761205.1). Lineage (NCBI taxonomy): Eukaryota > Viridiplantae > Streptophyta > Magnoliopsida > Malvales > Malvaceae > Fremontodendron > Fremontodendron californicum. Next base: position 8,253,309 of record JAULJL010000006.1, read on the forward strand.
CCGGTCTATTGATTGAGTGATGACATTGTTTATGCCTATTTGCCACTTCAATTCTCCCTTTTTTTTCATTTATTTATTTATTGCTGAATAAAAACATCAATTAATGACTCATATTCTCACGACCTTTTTAAAGATTGATAATAAAAAAATCAAGAAACAATTAGGGTGATTTTTTTTTTTTTTTTTTTAAATAATAAGCCCTTCATTACGGTCAACGTATGACAAGAAAGATTAAATCAAATGCTTGTCCAGATCATTACTTCTTATATTTTGTTTTCTTTCCATACCATTTACAAAAGGATCTCATGGTCACATCTTAGTAAAACAATTAAAGTAATCCCTCACTTGAGGGATCAATTGATCCCTCAATTGAGGGTAATTTTGTAATTTTTATAAATTGAAGGATAATTTTATAATCTACATACAATAATTGATTTTGTATTCCTCTCGAATTACATGCCAAGCAATTATTTAATTTTTTTATAATTAAAAAAATCTAAATATTTGTATTGTATTTATATTATTTTTTTCATATTATAATTGTATTTTATATATTACATATATAAATTTTGACACGTTATGTACAGATTTTGACATATTTGTGTTGTATTAGTGTTATTTTTTGGTATTGTCTTATAGTTATTTTTTTCGTGTTCATTTCGGATCCTAAATTGTCAGATCTAATTAACAGTATTCAAATAACTCTCAATTTTGTGTCCCGTTATTTTTTTGTATCGTATTGATAGATTTTGACACATTCGTACATTCGTGTTATGTTAGTGTTATTTTTTGATGTTGTATTGTGTTTTAATTATTTTTCATATTCGTTTCGTGTCCGAAATTGTAGGTCTAATTGGCACTATTCAAATAATTCTCAATTTTGTATCAAGTTCGTTTTATATAAATGTTGACACATTCGTGTATTCATGTCGTGGTCATATTATTTTTTTGGGTTTAAGTACCCATATAGTCCCTGTACTGTAGTAAAAAGAGTAATTTAGTTCCTGTACTATAAAAGTGAGTAATTTAGTCACTGTACAATTGAAATGGGTGCAAATAAGTAAAATTGATAACGGTGTCAATGAAAACCCGTTAAAATGCTGACGTAGACTCGTAAAATCTAACAGATTTAGATTTATTCCAAGTCATATTTTATTCCAAGTCATTAATTACGTTAGATTTTATGAGTTCACATCAGCATTTTAATGGTTTTTCATTAACACCGTTATCAATTTTACTTATTTGCATCTATTTCAATTGTACAGGGACTAAATTACTCACTTTTACAGTGCAGGGACTAAATTACTCTTTTCACTACAGTACATGGACTATGTGGGTACTTAAACCTATTTTTTTGCGTCATGTTGTATTTTAGTTATTTTTTCATGTCATGTTCGTGTGGTACAATATTGAAATAACTCCTATTTTGTGTCACGTGTTGTATAATTATTGGTTTTTTATTTTTTTGAAAAATAAAGTCATATTAATTTTTTGATTTTTATATTATTGAATAAAAAATTATTGTATTGATAAATTATCGATAGAAATTAAAATATTGAATAATAATATATAATTGCTCAATTGAGCTCAATTTGATTTCAAAAAATAAAATTGGGTTAATGAATTATTATTATTTAAAAAAAAAAACCCTAATTAGCATAAAAATTAAATCATTTCTAACCAAATTTCACAAATTCAACACGGTTCGATATCAATTTTTTAAATTTAAAACTTCATTTTTAAATATTATTTTAAATTTATAAATAAAAAATATTTTTATTTCATAAAATATATAAAAAATCAAATGAAAAATAATGAAATCCAATCAAATAAACTTTTTTATTATTTGAAACGAATATGAAAAAATTCAAACCGAATATTAAATCTCTAATCATCTGAACCGAATATAAAAAATTCAAACCGAAAATTCAAACTGATATTTGATTTGCTTTTGCATACTTTTCGGATTCTAATACTGTTTCCTTAGTTTCAACCATATGATGTACAAACACTTTTATTTTGATATAGACATAATATAACTATCTTAACATCTTGCTCAACGTTTAGCACAATCTATAACCAAAGCATCGCGAGGTTTAAACACTAATAAATTATAATTACTTACTTTTAAATCTAATATTATTATATACATTTTTTTAATCATCATAATGTTTGTCGATTAAATCGCCATTCATTTCTAAATTATAGAAGTTGTGTGTATTTGCTTTTTAAGATTCTTAAATTTTTAATTTCTTTGCTCTTCGTGAGATATTAATGTGAATCGTTAACATCAAATATAAACCTTCTATTAATACTGATTCCTGTAAGAAATATTTTATTATATGCATGGAATTTAAGTATGCCTTCCATAAAATGCTCTATTTTACTCTTTATAAACATCCTCATAATTTCTCATATTGCTCTCATTTTTTACTTATAGGCTCTTAATTGAGCACAATAATATTGAGCGGCCTCTCAAAATCTTTTTAGCGTCAAAACATATTGCTCTAAATATATAATAAGATCAAATATAATTTGCAAGTTAACGTCCACAAGAATTTTGAGATATAATAACTTTTCTTTTATTTGCTACAAAAGTAAATTGAAGTTAATTATCATCTGTCATTTATTAATTGGAATTTTTTTTTCTAGAAACAAAAATAGGTACTTGAATTTTAGAAAATATAAATTTTTTTATATCTAAGGTTGTTAATGGTTGAATCATAATTACTAAAATTAATTAAGACTTCAACATTCTACTAACAGATTATATTGTCATTGTCATTAGTAATTAAGAAATATCAAAAAAAAAAAATTTAAGGTGAATTTTTTTATAATGATTTTAAAGGTGAATTTTATATGAAAAAAAATAAAAAATCTTAGTGGATAGTGGTGAAACATTTATGAAGTATAATCATTAGTTTGATATGGTGTTAAATTCAAGTTATGATGAAAATAAAAGTAGTGCCAATCCCCCCCCTTTTTTTCTTTCTATTTTTGGGTTAAACCAAAAGAAAGCACAACCAAACAAATTTAACTATCTTCCCATATATATATATATATGTATGTATGTATATATATATATATATTAACTATCTTCCCATATATATATATGTATATATATATATATATATATTGCCCCTGATTTTATTAACTTGAAAGTGTCATTCAAAGACAATTATATGCAAACCAATCCTGCAAAACAAAAGGTATATTAATTTTGAAGCAATACCTTATTAGATTAGGTGACCCACAAATTTTCCCTCAAAAACTTTTTAACGAATTTTATAAGGATAAAACCATATTGATGCATATATATCACCAACTAAATTATAGATAAACAAAAAGAAAGTTAACTAAAGAAGGAGCCAAAAAGGTTAAATCTACCAACTTTTGCTAACCAAATCTTTAAAGATTCAAACAAGAGAATACCTAATTAAGATTCAATATATGGTTGAGAAAAAAGATCCTTAAATCAACCAATATAATATGTGAAAACTTTCTTTTGGTCCAAAGTGGGGTCTTTTTTTTGGTCAAAGATTAGCTCTAATAACTCACCAAAATATGGAAAATTAGAATGTCAAAAGGTTTGGAAAAACAAATCCCCCACGAGCTATCCAATTTTATTTTATTTTGTATGAAGAATTAAATTAAACCCCAAATTCCAGCTCCCCAAGCAAGGCATCTAATGGGTATAGAAAAATAGATAAAATAATTGCATGGCTTTGACAAATTGTGGATATAGACTTTACAAAGAGAATTGAGAAAACTCCATGTGCATGTGAAGCAATTTGTCAGCAGGTACCAACAACAACAACCTAACATTTGGCCTAAATAGCCTTTTTGTTTTGAAATTAGGATGTGTCAACGTTTTTTGGACATGAATATAATAATAATAACAATAATAAGAAAAAGAATAATTTCAAGGTATAGGCCAATAGCCATCACGAGATTCGACTCTTCACAAACTTTCCTCATTGTTCGGATCTTGATCTTAACAGTGTTTCTTATCTGGAATTCTTTCTTTCTTTCTTTTTTTTTTTTTTTCTAAAAAAAAATGGTAATGCAATTAATGGTCTAAATCACAAGGATCACCTGATCTCACGTAAATTTGGAGAAGGTGTTTTTCAAAGACCAAATAAACTATTATACATTATATTTATTTTTTTTATTTTTATGGGCAGCTTTAGTTTTCAGGAAAAGTAAGAAATATAGAAAAACCAATTAATTGTAGTTCATGTTGATTGTCAAAATTTGGGAGAGACGCAAATGTTGAATAAGTTAAGAAATTAAAGAAAGAAGTTTGAGTTTTAGAAATGGGAGGAAGGGGTTTAAAAGATGGAAGAGATTTACGTTGCTTAAGCAATATGAGCTTTCACATGTATTTAAAAAATATATAGAGAGAGAGAGATGAATAGATGAGGTTATTAAATATTAATGATTAGCATGAAAGCGTATACGTTTTGAGAATTAATCAATATGAAAAATCATTATATGCTAGCTAGATAATTAATAGAAGAAGTGTTTATCAATTTATGGATCGGGTTGGATTGGTCCAAACCCGAATAGCATAAAAATTGCTTGTCCTGGCTCGGCTCAGACCCAGCCCGTCGAGTTCGAAAACTAGTTTTATTATTTGAAATATATTAAAATATTTAAATTATTATTTTTATATTAATATTTATATATTTTTATAATTAAATTTAAATAAAAAAATTATTTATTAAATAATAATCCGGGCTCGATCAGATCAACTTGAATTACGAAAATTTTATCTCAAATTTGGACCAGGTCCGGGTGGATGCTGACCCATGGATGTCTAATTAGTAGTGTGGTTTTTTCTTTTATATATATATATATATATATATATATATATATATATTTAAGATTTTGAGCTAGTCTCCTACCTTATCTTATATATATATATATATATATTTAAGATTTTGAGCTAGTCTCCTACCTTATCTTCAACATCTAAACATTTGGTTAATCCCAAATCTCCAAAATTAAGTATCAAGTTTTCATCACTCAGTGTAGACCTTTGGGGACGATAATGAAGAGTCTTTAATTTCAAAGAAATAGTTATAGAAGGTATGATAATGAGGAGTTGGAATTTGGAAGGGACAACTACTTTGATTATTATAAGGATTAAGGGCAAATTTGTTATTATATTTTAACTCAATATTTAATTTTGTCACCTACTTTTATTTGATTGAATATTGTCACTAAATTTTAATTTTTGATTAAATTTTGTCAATCTAATTTTGATGAAGACAAAAATTTAAAAAAAAAAAAAAAAACATTCCTTCAAATATTTTATTTTAATAAGTAACAATAATAAATTAATTAATAAAAAATGAAAAAAAAAAAATTTAAGCTTTGGTTTTTATAAAATAAAAATTTTATATTAATTTTTAATATTTTTTATAAATTAATTTTTTATTGTTAATTATTAAAATGAGATATTTGAAGGGATGTATATTTTTTTGTTAACTTTTATCTTCAAATCATTCAAAATAAAAGTTGAGTGACAAAATTCAATTAAAAGTCAAAGTTTAATGGCAAAATTTAATCAAATAAAAGTATATTGGAAAATTTATCCTAATCCCAATAATATAATGATAAATTTCAATATTCACATGATGACAAATTTATCCTTTAACAGTTTAACTCATTATTATATTGATAAGGATAGGATCGTAGGGGTAGATCTGGGGTCAGGTTGCACGACCCGAACTTGACAACTCTTGGTTATATTAAAAGGTGGTTTTAGCCCAAACCTGCATTTCTCTAAACCCAAGCTGACTAGCCTTAGTTTAGGTTTAGTCTCTTCTTGAGCCCAAGTTTTTTGTTTTTTTTTTTTTCTATTTTAATTTTTTATAGTAGCCAAAGGATTAAAAGGAAGGAGTCTAGCGTTTAATCCAGTTAATTCATATAATCAATTTTAAGAGATAAAATTCAATAAATCTTTAACTATTTATTTTTTTGTTTTTTATTCAACTTAAAGATTCAAAACTTTGATTAAAGGGGTTATAATCTTAAAATTTTATAATTATTTTAATAGAGAAATTTTTTTAAACATGAAATTTAAAGTGAATAAACCGATAAAGTGTTGGGCCAAAAAAAAAGAAGCTAAAGTCTATAAACATAGTTTTTGTGATATAATAATTAAACTAACAAGAAGATACATTACAATATAAGTGGGTAAAATAATCAATTAATTTGAGTTGGGCCTTGATTGTTTTCATGTCTTTTTAAGACTTCCTTTATGGCCCAAATATTTAGTTAAACTTTAATAAAAAAGACTTGGGGGCCTTGAAGGCTCCAACACAAACTAGAGCTGTCCAGTTAATCCTTGATGTTATGGGAGATGGGCTTGATTTGAACCCTTTTCCCCCCGAAATTTTAGCCCAGGACTGAGGACCTGACCTGATTGAAGTCGATGTGAAAGTTGTTTTTGCAGTTTTCATCTTCTCTTTTAAGGGATAATAAAATGAAGTTCTACAGTCCAGACCACTTAAGGCTAAAACATGCAACACAACTCTCAAACACAAAAAAAAAAATAATAATAATAAAGGAGTTGATCAACATCAAATAATAATAGTAATTCTATGACAGTTGATGATTGAGAATTTTTTTGTATGCTTAGTAGTATGGATAAGTAGAATGATAGATAGGGAATGATGAAAATTGTAAAGAAAATAAATTTTGAGTGTATTTTATAAAAAGAAAAGTGAGAAAAAATAAAAAATATGATTATTTTTTATTTTTATGCATAAAAATAAATGATTTATATTTGAAGCACCATATACATACACTGTTAGTTAATCACAAGATGTTACCTCATTAATAAGCAAACATAAAATTTTAGAAATCTTTAAAATAAATACAAATAACTTTACTTGTTAATAAGTAATATCATGTGGTTTGTTGACAGAATATAAATTTAAATATGAATAGCGTATCAAATACAAATTTTAAAAACAAATCATTTCAAATTGAAATGATAAGAAGAAAGAAAATTAGAGGGATGTGAGTCAAATATACATATTTACAAAATTATTCATCTTTTTTATAAAAAAAATCTTTTTATCTTAATTTATAATGGATATAATGATAAAATAAAATAAAATTTATTTTTTTCTTCTCAATTTTTTCAACTCTATCAGTAATTACTGAAATGAAAATTACTTTTTTTTTTTTTAATTTTTTAACTTTCCTACCAAACATACTATAAAAAAAAATATATATTTTTTATCTTTTCATATTTCTCTCATTCCAATTTTTTATTCATTCAACGAAACAAAAACTTACTAATGCATTAAATTTAGAGTTAGAGCTTAAGCTGAGTGGATGGCTTGTATTAATTGTTATTATCTGCAACATCTGAATGCTTTCTAGCAATAATAGTAAGCAATTTTTTTTTTTTTTAAATTAATGAGCCCACGTGGTTTGCAAATTTCCTTCGTTTGGACAAATGTCTATACTTTCTTGTACCTTTTGATGTTTGAATAAGTCAATAAGAAGATACTTTCTTATATCAACAAAAAAGTTTTCTTACATTTATTTATATTAAAATCATTTTAAAAAGTGATTATTATTTTGTACTTATCCTCATATTTTGTACTTATTCTCATCAAATTAACTTTTTAATTCAATTTAACTTTGATTAATTTATCTAAAAATAAAAATTAATTAAGAAAAAAATAAAAAGGAATAAAAATAAAAATATTTGTTAAACATGGTTTACAGTGATAAAAACACAAAAGCTTAAAATTTTCCTAGGATTTAACCACAAAAAAAAAAATTTGTTGGTGTGAGCAATAATTAATTTTTGACTAAAGTTGATTCTGTGAATATTTAGTTTCCTTATATTGTTAAGATATCTCATGTAATCTGGCAGGTAATCTGATAAGCTGATTATCTGCCTTAGATTGCGTTCTTATTTCTTAAATTAGTTTGTTTTTTCATGAATAGTTCTTATTGTGAATAAGATATCAAGAAATTTACAATATTTTTTCTTTGCCCTATCAGTTTCTTTTTCAGTTTTAACACCCGTTTTAACATAGTATCAGAGCTAAGATCTTAAAAAGTGATCTTGGCTAATCAGAAAACCCAGGAAGATGGCTACATCGACTGATTTGGTGGAGCTTGAAGCACAAGAAGAAAAGTCTACAACGGCTATTCTTGAGGATTTGACAATTAGGATGACCCAAGTCCTGACCCAAAACCAGACTCAGACCCAGAACCCGATCACCACCTACGAAACTGCTGCTGCATCGATTGGTATCAAACTCAACGGTACCAACTATGCTCTATGGTCCAAAATTGTCGAGATGAATATCTCAGGAGGAGACAAAATGGGATATATTAATGGTGACCTTCCTAAAACGACCCAAACTGATCCAACCTTCAGAAAGTGGAGGACAGAAAACGCAAATTGTAACATGATGGTTGACCAATTCCATAGATCCAACACTAATCGGCAATTTTTATAGGTTTCCAACTGCTAAACAGGTATGGGATTCAATTGCCACTACTTATTTTAACGGAATTGATACATCTCAAGTGTATGAGTTAAAAAGGCATGTGACCCGAATGAGACAAGCCGGGGGATCCACTGAATCATACTACAACATCCTTCAAGGGTTGTGGAGGGAAATTGATTTTCATCGCCCGAACCCAATGGTATGTGCTTGTGATATACAGGAATGGAATACCCTTCTACAAGAAGACAAGGTCTATACCTTCATGGATGTATTAAATGACAGGCTGGATAAAATTCAAAGTGATGTACTTCGACTATAACCATTTCCTACGGTGGAACAAGCCTATTTCTATGTTCGAAAGGAAAATACTAGGCAAGCAGTAATGCTTACAGGTGCTAAGACTACAATAGGCATTGTAATGGCATCTAAAGGAATAAAGATGGGACAATCATCTACCTTATAGATAGTCAAATCTGGATCCTCATCCTCGAATGGTGGAAGAATGAGCGGGCCCACAAAGATCAAAGGAGCAACTGATGGTGGAGGAAGTGGTTGTATTTACTGTAGGAACATGAAACATACCTGTGAAACATGCTTTAAGTTGCATGGGTATCCAAAATGGTGGAATAAACTTAAGGCAAGAAAGCAAAAAGAAGTCTCTGGTGGACAAGGACGGGCAACTTTGGTGAATACATAACCACATCTATCTCTCGTTCCACAATTTGAACCAAAAGATGAAGCATCAACCATTCTTAGTGATCAAGGTAACTGTAGTTATGCACTTTTCACTTCTACTAGAGGTGATCACATGGACTGGATAGTAGATTCACGGGCTATAGATCATATGATTTTTTCTTCAAATGACTTGGTCGAGACTACACAACCAAGGCGGACAAGCATCGCCAATGACAATGGAATAACATATCCGGTCACATGGGTTGGAATTGTGGCTTTATCACTCTCTCTTTCCTTATCAAATACTTTATTAGTACCATCTCTTGCAAATGCTTTATTGTGACTTGGTCGAGACTAGTGATCACATGAATTGTGGCTTTATCACCCTCTCTTTCACTTCACAGGGGCTGGTTGCTAGGAATTCTCCAATCTTCTGCTTAAAGGCTCGCAAGTCATGGTCTCTCTCCCAACTAATTTCCTCTGGACCAAGCCCTCCCATTTGACCAGATACTTCTTAATGGTTCTCCTAGACACTATGGTTACCTAATCGGCTAAGATTTCTTCAACTCGTCACTCCGACGGTGGCTTTATGCTGATGGCTTCCCTGGTTGCTTGATTACAACTTGCATCTGAGGGGTCTGCATGATATGGTTTCGAGTTGCTCACATGGAATAGCAGGTGCACCTTCATCCACTTGGGTGGATCAATCTTGTAGGAAGCATTTCCTACTTTGGAAAAGATAGTCAATGGACCTTCATACTTACGCACTAATCTACGGTCCCATTTTAGTAAGAACCTGAGTTGTTCAAGCACTAATCTAACAAGCACACGATCGCCCACCTTGTAGTGTTGTGCCCTCCTTATATGCCCATCTCTTCATGCGTTTGGAGGCCTTCTCTAAATATGCTCAAGCAATATCAGTGTTCTGTCTCCATTCTTTGGTAAGATTGAAGGCTCGAGGGTTTTTCCCTCGATAGGGCTCTGAGGATATGTGGGGCAAACTAGGTTGTTGCCCGAAGACAATCTCAAAGGGGCTCTTGTTGGTGGAGGAACTCTTTCGGGCATTAAAGCAAAATTGTGCCACATCTAACAACGGGGGCCAATTCTTCTGATGTGCTTTCACAAAATGTCTCAAATACTCCTCTAGCAACCCATTGAACCGTTCGGTTTGCCCATCTGTTTGTGGATGATAGCTGAATGAGATGTTGAGTTGAGATCCTAGGAGCTTGAAGAGCTTCCTCCAGAAAGACCCTGTAAATCTTGGATCCATATCACTGATGATACTTTGTGTGACACCCAATACTTGACCATATTCTTAAAGATTAGGCGAGCTGTGTCTTTCACAGTTCAATACTTTTGGGCTGGGATGAATGTGACATATTTGGAGAAATGATCAATCACCACCAAAATGGACCCAAGGTCGCCAACTTTAGAGAGACCGAAGATGAAGTCGAGGGAGATACTTTCACAAGGTCATGTAGGCACAGGTAAAGATTCAAGCATGCCTGCTGGTTTTCCTTTCTCCACCTTATCTTGTTGGCAAATGAGGCACGTCTTTGTGTAGGCCATAACATCTTCCTGCATCTGTGGCCAGTAGTAACCTTGTTTTAGTAGGGCGAAGGTGCGTTGCCAACGGGGTGGCTAGTCCAAGGTGTGTCATGACATTCTCGCATGAGCATTTGTCTTAGATCCTCTGCTCTTGACACAAACAATCGTGGCCCCTTTGTCAATAGAGCCACATTCTCCAACCAAAAGTACTTTGACTTCCCGTCTTCTACTAACTTCATGATGGAGATAGCTTTTGGGTCTTTCTCTAAATTCTCCTTAATGGACTTCCATATGTCTATGGTCATCTTAATAGCTGACATTGGGGATAACCTTCTAAGTGTCGCTAATTCTGCTCGTCAAATTAGTGCATCTGCCACTTGGTTGGTCCTTCCCGCTTGCTTGCTTGGCTGTTAGCTTAGCTAGAAACTCCTGCCATCTTGCTTGCTTGGCTGTTAGCTTCAGCTGGGTAAGAAAGTGACTAACTGTTGTATTGTCAGTCTTGACAACGAAATTAGTGCCTAGCAGGTAGTGTCGCCACGCCCTTAGACAATTAATCACTACTAGAAGTTCTTTCTCTTGGGCGGTGTATCTCCTTTCTGTCTCACTCAACTTTATGCTCTTGAAGGCGATCGAGTGTCTTCCTTGTAGGAGTACCCCTCCAATGATAAAATTTGATGCATCTGTTTATACTTCAAAAAGTTTTCCAATATCAGGAAGAGCCAACATGGGTCTTTCATCATCACTTATTTTAGACCCTCGAATGCCTCTTGCATTGGCTTGACCAACTCTAGTTCTCTCCCTTCTTCAATAAATCAGTGAGTGTCGTTACCCTCCGAGAGTATCCTTCAACAAATCTCCTATAGTAATTGGCCAGACCCAAAAACGATCGTAGCTCATTGACATTCTTTGGAGTCGCCCATTCTCTAATTACCTTGACCTTGCCCAAGTCCATACTAGTGTGTCCCTACTGGGTGATGTTCCCCAAGAAATGAGTTTGGGTTTGAGCAAATGCACACTTCTCCCTTTTCACAAATAACTGATTCTCTCGAAGCCTTCGAACATTATCCGTAAATGTTCCTCATGTTCTTCCAACATGGGGCTATAAACCATGATGTCGTCCAAGTAGATGACTACAAACTTGTCAAGGTAATCATGGAACACCTAGATCATTAGAGTACAAAATGTAGCAGGAGCATTGGTTAATCCAAAAGGCATAACTAGGAATTCAAAAGCACCATACCGCATTACACAAGTCACTTTCGATTCATCCCATTCCGTAATTGATCAAAGATAAAGTTTGCTGAAGTACTTGGCATGGCTCAATTGATCAAATAGGTCCGCGATAAGAGGGATCGGGTACTTATTCCTTACTGTAACCTTGTTCAGTGTCCCATAGTCCACACATAGCCGCAAACTCCCATCTTGCTTCTTTTGAAATAGCACTGGAGCTTCGAATGGTGCTTTTGATGGTTTAATGAAGCCGACTAACAGTAACTCATCCAATTGTCTTCTTGGGAGAGCCATACGATATGGACCTTTAGCTAGAGGTTTCACTCTTGGGAGTAGCTCAATCTCATGGTCTACCGTTCTTCTAGATGGTAGAACCTTGGGCAACTGTTCTGGCATCACATTCTGAAACTCTTCCAACACCATTTTCACTCCATTCGGTACAGGTTCTGAGTTGGCCTCATCCTTATACATCGGCATGACCACATAAGAGGGTTCGCCTATTTTTACTCCCTTCTTGAATTGTAGTGCTGATATGATCTTCTTCCCACTCCTTGGGAGAATTATAGTTGGTACTACACCTGGACGTCCCCAAGAACAACAAGCAGCTGGCAGCAGGAATCGAGATTGCCTGGGCTGCGATCATGAAATCCAATCCTAAGACAACATCAAAGTCGTCAATGGGGGAACCGTGAAGTTAATGCCTCCTTCCCATGGCCCAAGTTTGGTTATCACATTCTTGGAGCTTCCATTGATAGCCGAGGCTGGCGAGGTAACCGCTATCATTTGGCCACAGTCTTCGGTAACCTTAAGATGACACCTCTTTGCTTCTTTGGGTGAGATGAAGGTGTCGGTCGCGCCTGTGTCCACCATGGACCTCGTTGTCTTGCCATTCAACATTACTTTAACATACATAAGACCCTACTCGAGTGCCTTCTTCAACTTGCTTAATTGTGTATATAGGGCATTAAGGAACCGTATGAAGCCAATCCTTGCTGGCTCATTCTCGACTTCTTCAAATGATTGGTGCTAGTGACCTCCTTCTTGTGACGAGGCTAATAAGGCATTAAGGGCACCTCTATGTGGATATTCTGCTACTTGATACGGTCTTTGACAAAGGAAGCAAGCTAACAGTTATTTGGCTTGAAATTTGATGCATTATTTGTCTTTGGTTGGGGTGTATTCTATCAGATGGTCTCCTATTTGTTCCCCCTTTAAAGGCTTGTCCACTCTGGCCATCTTTCCCCCACTTCCAAAGCTTGAGCTACTGCCGCTTGATGGAGGGATCTTACGCTTCGATTGGCCATCATTGTAGTCATTAGGGCATTAGGCGTTAGCCATGGCAGTGGCCACATCTTGAACCTTTTGCCTTTTCAACTCCGTCCTGGCCCAAGGCTTGAGGCCCTCAAGGAAATAGAACATCTTGTCCTTTTCAGACATGTCCCTAATATCCAACATCAAGGTAGAAAAGCTCCTTACAAACTCATGCATCATCACCGTTTGGACCAATTCCCTGAGCTTTCGTCGAGCCATGTATTCCATATTCTCAGGAAAGAATTAGTTTTTCAGTTCTCGCTTGAGGTCACCCAAGTTTTGATAGGGCACTTATCATTAACAAACTTCGAACGCCACCATAGCTTAGCATCCCTAGCAAGATACATTGCGGCCATGGAAACCTTGTCTTCCTCTGAGTTTGTGTGCATGACCTGAAAGTGTTGCTCAATATCAAACAAGAAATTCTCAAGCTCTTTGGCATCTCTTGCCCCTTCATAGCATTGAGGTTCCGGCACCTTAGCCCTTTTCCCCCTGTCCGTTGAGCTAGAACCAACCCTACCCATGGTCACTTGTAGCACATTGACCTGAGCCTTGAGCTCTTCAAACTCTCTTTGGATGATGCTGATGGCGTCTCTTGTCTCTTCACCCAAGTTGTTTAGTGTATCGAACAGCTCCCGTTAGATTGCCTCGATCTCTCGCACTTGGTCATGGGTGGCCATATGAGCTTTTAAAACTGCCACCTAGGCCTCAAGCTCTTCAATCATTTCTTGGTCATCTGACCCACCTCGAGTCGTAACCATTTTTAGCTTTTTTCCTAGCACTTCTCAACTGTGCTCTGATACCATGTGTCATGGACTAAGCTTTTACCTCAATTGAATCTTAGCCCATGCGGTACTTGGATAGACTCTTCCACACAAGTCAGCCAAACTCTCTCGATAACCTGATCAAGCAACAATCAAGCCACTAGTTAGCTTCAAGGCTATATCACGAAATCGCGAGGTATAGCGGGTGCATACCGGGGATTCACGATGCCCCAAAGAAAAAAAAGGTTATATTAATTTCAAAATATTACAAAAGAGCATTGAATCTTTCGCACCATCGTTGGGGCAAGAGGGGCAGTCCTAGATGGATGACCTAGCACATACCTTAACTAGTGAGACAGCCCAACAATCCGCCGACTGCTCACCCCCTAAAGAGCATAAGAGCTTTTACAAAATTTCTACCAAGAACCATTACAATATTTAAAATGGGAACACTTTTCCTAAATACATGACAGCTACCCTCCCATGGCACCTCTACTCGGTCATGGCCCTATACAAAGTTGGTTCATGACACATGGCCTGAATCAAGATTATGTATAAATTATAACCGGGCAATCCTATGCTAATTTCAATGCTAAAGAGTCTAGTAAATAAACGAAGAATTATCTATTTTTTTTTTAAAGAAAAAGATCGAAGAATTATTATCAATAAATCAAAACTCATCCCAACATTAAAGGTGTCCATGGGTCGGGTCGGGCTAGGTTCGAATCGGGCATATGTATGGTATCAACATCATATATACTTGTCCAAGCTCGATCCGATCTGAAATATAGGCCTCATGTTCTGCCCAGGCCCGCTCATATTTATAAATGGATAGTCTAAGCCTGTTTAAGCCCGCTCATATTTATAAAAAAAAAGAACAAGTTTTTTTATTTAATTTTTAATAATTTTCCTTTATTAAGTTCTTAAACATGGACAACTTAACATACTTTTTAATGTTTACATTATCATATTATATATTATATTTATATGCTATAAATTACGTAATATATTATATAATTGGAAAACGGGCCGAGCTTGAACCTTGAATGTTGGAGCCAAGGCCCGACCCATTTTTTAAACAAATCTCATTTTTTGTCTAAACTCATTTTTCGGGCCTAACATTTTGTCCAAATCCTCTCAAATATCGGGCGAGCCTTCGAATTTAAACGAATAGCCTGACGTTTGGACAGGTCTACACAACATGAGATATAATAGTATTTAACAACATTACCATAAATGTATGCTTTGATAACATGAAAAGTTTTATTTATTTAATATTTTATATATTTAGGGATACTATTCTATATATAATTATTTAATTATTTATACATATCTATTAAAGTTGTCCTAAAACTTTTTATTTAACCTTAGGTGGTTATATATATGAAAAATTATTTGATATTCTGCTAGTGAAGTTTAAAAACTTTATTAGTAAATTTAGCAGGATAATACATGTTTATAGTAAAAAAAAAATTATCTTATTGGAGTTTTTAGATTCCACAAGCAGAGTTAGCAATAACACATGCCCTTAAGGTATATTTAAAAATTAAAAAATAGGACACGTGTCAATTTGTAAATCTCATGATATTAAAAAACTTCACTATCAATATATCAAAACAAACTCAAAATAAAATATATTTAAAATATATATAACAAAAAAAAAAACATTTATCAATTTCTTAACATTTATAGTCCGAACTTCTAATATGGTGTTGGATATTTTCAACAAATATTTGTATATTACAGAAACTTGTAATTAAAGACATGCTTTTCATGAAAAGGTGCATGACACCAACAGATTTCTTTCATAAGGCACATGTCCATTTAGACATACATGTCACTTGATGCAAGTGTGTATGAAAGATTGCTTAATGCAATTTTTCATTTGAATTGAACATGTGTTTAAGCACCAGTTCATTTTTTATATCTAGCATGCTTACTAACATCTCAAATATAGAGAGATACAAGTTTCTGTAAGTGCATAAAATTTATTCACATCATCAAGAGTTTCCAAATAGAGTGTTTTTGGGTTGTTTCGAAAAGTGCATCTTCGAAGTTCAACCACAAACCAGAAAACTTTATTGTATCCTAAAGACATTTTCTCGTAACCCGGTGCAATTGTGATACCTATCAAAGGGAGAGAAATTTGTCTAAAAGAAAGTGATTATGTGCCTTGAAGTTGTTCTAGTTTCTCATCTTCTTTTACCTCCATTTATATATACTTTTTCCAATAATTTTTAGACAAATTTTTCATTTTCGTTTAAATGGAGAGTTTTATTTCTCAATCCATTCGAGTTATGAATCAAGATCTTGTTTGCCTTGATCGTTTCGATGGCCAAAATTTTACAAGGTGGTAAGAGAAGATGTTGTTTTTCCTAACCACTCTCAAATTGGCTTACATCCTTGGTGACGATGTGGAGAAAATTCCTAAACCATCAGACAAGGATTTCGAAGAAATAGTGGAGAAACGACGCAAGTGGAAGGAGGATGAATTTCTATGTCGAGGCTACATACTCAATGCTCTCTCTAACTCAGTGTATCGCGCACATCGTACCATATCAACTGCCAAAGAATTATGGGCTGCACTAGATAACAAATACTGCATTGAAGAGGCAAGTAATAAAAAAAATTTAATTGGAAATTATGTTGATTTTAAAATGACTAATGATAAGTTAGTTCTTGCACGAGTACATGAACTTCAACTTATCGTAGGTGATCTCAAAAATGCTGGAATTACCCTTGTAGAAGATTACAAGTAGGGGTGATTATTGCTAAATTACCTTATTGTTGGAATGGCTACAAGAAGAAACTTAAGCATGAAGAGAAAAATCATACTTTAGAGTTTTTACTTTGACACCTTCGCATAGAAGAAGATTTTAGCATCCTTGAGAAAAATAATGAGTTAGTAGAGAATCATCATTCAAAGACAAATTTGGTTGAGGAAGATAATTCCAAAGCCAAACTTAAGCCTAAGAATGATAAGAAATTCAAAAAGCAAAGTGCCAAAAACAAAAGAAAAGGAAATTGTTTTTTCTGCAACAAGCCACGCCATCATATTCGTGATTGTTGCCATCACAAGAAAAAGACCAAAAACAAAGTAAATTTGGTGGAAGTTGAAGCACTAGTTGCGACAGTAACTGAAGCAAATTCAGTTGGCATTGATGGTGGATGGTGGCTAGATGTAAGGGCAACTATCCATGTTTGCAAGGACCGTAGTCTTTTCAAGACTTACAAAGTATCTAGTGATGGAATGGAAGTCAAAATGGCAAATGACATTCACACAAAAGTTGTTGGCAAAGGCACTGTTGACTTGAAGTTCACATCAGGAAGATTGTTACTCTTATCAATGTATTTTTTGTACCTGACATGAGTAAAAATCTAGTATCTGGGGACTTGCTCAATAAAAGGGGTTTCGAATAGGTGTATGAATCAGACAAGTTTATCTTATCCAAGAATGGTGTGTTCATAGGGAAGGGATATTCTTGTAATGACTTGATTAAATTGAAATTTATGGAAAGTATTTCTTCTTCTTATAATGTGAATTCTATTTCTTTATGGCATGGTAGACTAGGATATGTAAATTATGGTTGCATCAAGAACATGTCTAGTTTAGGATTAATTTCTAATTTCCATGATTATACTCATACCAAATGCCATATATGTGTACAAGCCAAGATAACTAGAAAGTCCTTTAAATCTGTTGGTCGAACTTCTGAGTTACTTGATATTGTACATAGTGATGTTTGTGACTTGAAAAATAGTGAATCAAGGAGAGGTAACAAATACTTCTTAACCTTCATAGATGACTATCCAAGATATGCATGTATACCTTTTGAAAGCTAAAAGTGAAGTATTCGAAAATTTTCAAATCTTCAAGGAGGAAGTTGAAACTCAACTTAACCGTAAGATTAAAGTCCTTAGAACCAACCGGAGTGGTGAATATTACCCAAGTGAGTTTACAAAATATTGTGAAACTCATGGCATGAACCATCAAGTTATAGCTCCTTATACGCCACAACAAAATGGAATTGCCGAAAGGAAAAATAGGACTTTAACTAAAATGGTAAATGCCATGTTACTTAGTTCTAGA
Source organism: Fremontodendron californicum (assembly GCA_030761205.1). Taxonomy (NCBI): domain Eukaryota; kingdom Viridiplantae; phylum Streptophyta; class Magnoliopsida; order Malvales; family Malvaceae; genus Fremontodendron; species Fremontodendron californicum. Next base: position 8,271,416 of record JAULJL010000006.1, read on the forward strand.
TTGCCACTCTCATTTTGGGAGAAGCAATATTGTCTACTTGTTATATCTTGAACAAAATTCCATTGAAAAAGAAAAATATAACTCCTTACGAAATTTGGTTTAATCATAAACCAAGTCTTAATCGTCTTAAGGTATGTGGTTGTATTGCTTATGTAAGAAAACCTAGCCTAAAAAGACCAAAGTTAGAGAACAAGACTTATAAGTGTGTTTTTATTGGTTATTCTTTACATAGTTCTACTTACAGATTTTATAACTTGGAATCTCATGAAATTTTTGAATCTATAGATGTAGAATTTTATGAATATCTTTTTAAGTCTAGTCCTTTTTTTCCTAACTTAAATGGCATGAGCTAGAATTCTAGTGCTCCTAATATTGAGAATTCCCCTACAGAGGATCATTATTCAAATGATTCTACTGAAATTGAGCCAAAGAGAAGTAAAAGACCTCGGGTTGAAAAATCATTTGTCCAGATTTTTTAGTCTACCTTGCTGAAAATAAAGGAGAATTGTTGGATACTTTCAACAAATATTTGTATATTACGGAAACTTGTAATTGAAGACATGCTTTTCATGAAAAGGTTAACTTGATAAAGTCTTCGGTCGAAGCATGATGGATTTCGGAGAAATTATTTCTCTAAATTCATATGGTTAACCATAAACTACAAGAACTAATATGGATTGAACATGAGTAGACACTGTACCATGCTCGTGAGCTATCCAGGATATTTGGTGAAAGGGCCGTATTACACTGATAAGCTGGTCACTGAAAGGTTTCAATGAGGTCGCGTTGACTTCTCAACATTTGGGTGGTCATGATGGGTTGCTAGATCCCGCTCTTGATCTATGTGTATAAATTAATCGGATTAATTTATACACATTGCCAACATGTTGGGAACCTAATGGGTCACACACAAAGACGAAATTGTTGGCTAAAGCTCGAAATTTAATTAAGTAATGACTTAATTGTATAAAAGTTTAATTTGGAGGACCTAATTGAATAAGATTCAAATTAGGAATGTTAAGACATAAATTTGGATTTGAGACATCCAAATAAAGATGTCTTAACAAGACAATATGGATAAGGTTGTCTTAACAAGACAATATGGATAAGGTTGTCTTAAGCTGATCATGTCTTAATTTAGACATGTCTTAAGACAAGGTTGTCTTGATAAGACAAAATGGATAAGCTTGTCTAAGCAGACCATGTCTTTATTCAGACATGTCTTAAGATAAGGTTGTCCTGGCTGAAAATAAGAAGTCCGAAATGAAAAAATGTTTCTCGTTTTAGAGGAGTTTGATTATGAATCAAATTTTGACTTCTCGTATTTCACTAAATCGAACATTGCTTCGATTATGTCAAGTCTGAGTCCGACACTAAGAGTTAGTTTTTGACTAGGACTCTGTCACTTGTTAAATGAAAGAGTTTCACTTGAACAAGGACTTTATTAATCCGAGCTGATTGAGTTTGATTTGGACTCTAAGTTTTTGATTTTGAATCAAACTCTTATCCCTGTGAAACCGAACTATTAATGGAAGACATAATCCGGGATAGGTCTGACCTCGGACTTAAGAGTTACAATCCAAGTTGAATACAGATGCTTGAAGTGAAAGAGTTTCACTTCAACTAAGTTGTTTGGTTCAATCCAAACACCTATCCTAACCAATCATGAAGCAAATGAACCTGGACACTATTAGGGGAAGGATTCGACCAGCCTTATGAAGGAAGAGTTTGTGTGAAGTTTAAACACTTGTAATTTATCTAAGTGTTTAAAATAAAACAAAACTCAATCCTATCACTAAGGGTAGTGGTCGACCAAGTGATTAATTGAATAGGGGATTCTTCATTTTTTGTTAACCGAATTGAAGAAAAGAGAATCTTGTTCTTAATGGCTCACGCTTTTGGTGAAAAACAACAAGAGAAGAAATCGTTCTTCTTTTCATATGGTGTGAGACACATTCGGCCAAGACTCATCCTACATTGCTGAACCTCCATCTCTTTTCTCTTAGTGATTTTCTTTGTTGCCGATTCATCCTTATACATTTGGTGAGTTTTGGCATAGAAGGAAATCAAATAAGACCTTTGATTGCTGATCATCCAATCAACTTGCTAGCAAGGGAATCCCCGAGACCTTGTGAAGGTGCCAACAGCCGTCCGTGTGGATCACCGTTGGAGGCAAGACACTTGTGTTGCTCGTGGCCTCGGAGAAGCCATTCGGTGACTTTCAAGTTGCTGACTTGTTGCAGGGATCGGCACACTCGGGATTACGAGTTCTCGAGTAGGTACGAATCTGATCCTATTGGTGATTTAATGTTTTAAATACCATGTATCGCATGTAAATCATGATCCGAGATCCTGCGTACGTCCGGGTGCTTCTATGTTTTTGCTTCCGTTGTTATGTATTTAATTTTTATTATATGCATGAGCCCGGACGAAACCCCAACACTTGGTTCAAGATATGTACACCATAGCACATTGATAAAGCTTTGATTTGTTTATGCTAAGTGAAAGTTTAAGTCCAAAAGACATTTATCACCTATGTACTTATTCCATTGATGATGTATTTGTTTTTTGTCAGTTTTATTACTTTATTACATATATTTTGAAAATAGGGGAGAATTGTTGGATATTTTCAAAAAATATTTGTATATTATGGAAACTTGTACTTGAAGACATGCTTTTCATGAAAAGATGCATGACACCAACAGATTTCTTTCATAAGGCACATGTCCATTTGGACATACATGTCACTTGGTGCAAGAGGCATTTGTATGAAAGATTGCTTAATGCAAATTTTCATTTGAATTGAACGAGTGTTTAAGCACTAGTTTATTTTTTATATATAGGCATTCTTACTAACATCTCAAATATAGAGAGATACAAGTTTCTGTAAGTGCATAAAATTTATTTACATCATCAAGAGTTTCCAAATAGAGTGTTCTTAGGTTGTTTTGAAAAGTGCATCTTCGAAGTTCAACCACAAACCAAACTTCATTGTATCCTAAAGGCATTTTCTCGTATACCCGATGCAATTGTGATACCTATCAAAGGGAGAGAAATTTGTCTAAAGAAAAGTGATTACATGTCTTGAAGTTGTTCTAGTTTCTCATATTCTTTTACCTCCATTTATATATACTTTTTTCAACATATGGTTATGGGAAAAAAAATCATGAGAGATCAATTCTCCAATCATAAATAAGTTCAATCAACTTTTTGATTGGAGGACAAAACAATTTACTTCCTATTTTTAGTATTAATATATATTGAACAAATATGTTATAAGTTGATATAAGTTTCTTTATTTTTTTCACTGAGTGGTTTGATATTATTAAATTATAAAAACCTATGAGGGTTTAAATCTTGTTTTCTTTAATTATTTTTTATAATAAGGTTATGTTACCTTTAAGCTTTTTCTATCTCTTACATCATCATCATCATCATCATTTATTCAAAATGTTATTCTCTCGAAATGCTTTTTACAAAAATTGAATCTTGATTGATAAAAAATTTAACTCATTTTATTACCTGAATTAATTCTTATGAATATCTTACTTTTTCTAAGTGTTCGTTAAAACTGAAATGTATTTAAAATTAATTTTTTGGTAAGGGCTCTCAAAATATTTTTGTGAGCGACAAAATTTGAACCTCGTATTTAAAATTAATTGACAATAATTGAAAAAATTGAATTTGAAAATCCATTATAGTTGAATGTTAAGACTTTATTTAGATGGCGCGGAAGGACATCTAAATGAAGCCTAAATTTTTTTGTGAATTTTATTCATATTAGATTTCTTTGATTATTATTAATTAGTTTTAAATGGAATGTTTAAAATATAATCCATATCTTATCAAATTTTGGATTGTGTTAAATAATTTAAATTTTAATGTAAATCATAAGTAGAAGAATTCATGACTGGATTAAATTTGGTTGATGCTTTAAAAAATTAACTATTCTTTTTTTAACCCGTGTGATGCACGGATCTTTTTATTTTATTTTTATGACTTTAAATTTTTTTATTTTTTATATTATATTATTTTTAAATAATATATATTCTTATTAATCTATTATATATAATCATACATTCATAAATGTACATATATACATGTTATATTAGAAATAATATTTATTCATTTAAAAGAAATTTAATATTTTGCAAATTTAAAGTCATTCTTTTTTTTTTTCATTAAAAAAATTGTTACTTCAATTCATTTGCTAAATACAAATATTATATGTAACCCTAAAATAGAGATAAATAATCATGTGTTGGTTTTAATTTAAAAAATCTTTGTTTAAGACTTCGATAATGATGTAGCCATATCTAAACTCAGATAAATAATTATATATTGGTTTTAATTTTATTTTTTTTTTTCAAAAATTTGGATAATGATGTAGCCAAATTTAAAACTTTGATAAATCAAATTTTTTTAAAGATGTGAAATTCAAACTCAAAATTTATCTTAATAAGAATTGAATAATCTTAATTGTAATTCTAAAATAATGCATAATTTATTAAATAAATAGGGATATTTAATAAGTAATTTATTTTTTTAGAATCCATATACTTTGTAATATATATATATATATATATATATATAAAAGTATTATGAGGGTGAGGTTTAGTCTAAAGGTTTAATATACTCATGCATGCATAATCAATAAGTTTGTCTAATTTGGAAATAATGATTATAGTTAGAAGAACTTGGGATTCAAGGCCTCATTATCTACATTGATCATGGAATTTAAGAATTTTCATAATTACTTGAAAAGTTTAAATTAAGATAAAGTATATAAAAAATAATAACATACTTTACTTTTTAAAATTCTAAAATATTTTGATAATTTTAAAATTAATATGTCTCGAATGCTATTAAAACCAACAATTCCAAAAAAAAAAAAAAAAGAGTTTTTTTTTTAATTTATTTATATAGTTGGCCTTTATCTAAGTCAAGGCTTCATGGAATTATGAGATTGAAGAAATTTGATAATAATATGTCAGGCATGCATTTTTTTTTTTAGATACTTGGATTACAAAATCAATATAAAAATTTAGCATGCAAAGTAAAATTCACCTTTAGTAAAATAAAAAAAAATAAAAAAAAAACCTTAAGAGTTAGGAATAGAAGTATACTAAAGCCACTTCATATATTATGGCAACTATCAGAACATAAAAACATAAAAGAAATATTAAAAAATTAAACAAACACAAATATTATACATAAAAGCTAATCAATTTAAAAAATATATATATAAAAGTAATGGACTAAAAAAGATAAACCAAATAATAAAAATATTTGAATTACAACATAAATCAAATATATGAATTGAGAACACAAAACAAAATGATAAATTCCAAGGATCTAAAGTCTCAAAGATCCTAAAGAGACATCTATTTATAAGGGTGTGGTTTAGTAAAAAAAAAAAATTAAGATTTAAAAAATTATCAATCCTTTTATTATTTTTAACAGAGAGTTTTTGTTTGTGACCCAACAACTAACAAACGTATGTATACATCTAAAATCAATATTAAATTGTAATACAAATGGATAGTTTTATCTATTTAATAGCTCAAAATCTAAATTGATCAAATTTGATCAATAAAATTTAAAATTTTGAAAATGTGATAAAAGTTATTTTGGTAAGATTTATTCATTTTCAATTACAAAAACTGAAAACAAATCATAGAAACAGAGCAAGGATTGCTCATTGCTGTTTAGCTTCATGAAATAGGGGCAACCAACAGAGCAACCTATGCCTATCAATTTCTGCAAATCTGCATGGTGTTGAAATATCATAAAAAATAAGTAATACACTTCATTGCAAATCATAGTTACCTGAACTCATAATGTGATATCTTAATCTACAAAATTTACAGAAAAATGCAGGAATCTAGCAACCTTTTTTATTTTTTCTATATATTATTCCTATACAAATTTTGAACAACAATGTCCTAGATTTCATTTCTGGACTTATCTCATTGTTCCTTCCAAATACGGCCAGCCACTTTCAGCTTCAGTTCCTGTGTATCACCATCTAGAAGAAGAGTGCCAGGTTCCTTTGAATGATAAGTCCATCTTGACTATCTCGAACTTTCCGATGACTATCACGAATGCTTCTAGGAACTCCTTAATTAGCTTGCCACATAAACTTTCTGCCATTGCTACCAACTTCCAGACTATATATATAACTGAATTGTCTAGCTAGCCTCATCTTCATCACCCATGAACCGTAGGAAGGCCATGTAAACCGGTGCCATTCCTATGTGGAAACCCTCGAAGTGCAAGCAAAATTGTCGACCAAAACAGTTGAAAACCTGCAGCACTAAGGACAGTCATCGATGGCTTTAAGTACGGATCAAACTGAATGGAATTGCATGGATACATTACATACTACTACTACTAATAATTAATTTTGAAATTTGAAATAATAATTAAATTTATTTAAGATTAACATCAATGCATGAATTTTGGGTAGTTTTAAATTTAATTTTAATTTTAAATGGATCTATTTAATTATTTTAAATTTAAATTGGTTGAAACAAATAATATAGAAACAATAAATAAAAATTTTAAAATCAAGATTTTACCTTAAAAAAAATCACCTAGAAAAATATAGTTCAAAATTGAATTAACATTTTTGTTAAAAATAATAAAGAGTGATAATGTTAGATTTTATTTTTTTACTTATCCTATGTGTCAAGAGGAGCTGTCTACCTAGGCATCCATGTCAGCAAACACTTACCCAGTCAGCATGTACCTTGTTATATTATATATATATATATATGATTTGTTCAAGGTTCGGTTTGATTTGTTTATTAAAATTTGTTTAGATTTTTATTTAAAATATTATTAAAATAGTAAAAAATATTTAATGTTAATATATTAATATTTTTAATAATTAAAAATAAATTTTTATTAATAAAAAATATTTCCGACCTAAACATGACAAACTCTGTTTAAGACCATGAACTCCATGGATAGGTGTAATCAGAAGTAATTAAAACTAAACAAAGAAATGCAGGAGATTCCAACTGCCCCACAAGTGGCCCAGATAACACATTTTATACCTCCTCCTCAATCCTCATCATGCCTAAACATGCTGGTTTAACACATAATTTGAGCTTTGCTTCGTTCTTTTTTTTATTATTATTATTATTATTATTATTTTAATTTTTTAATTTTTTTTAGGACAAAGCCAATTTTTTATTCTGTTGTTCTTGTCGGTGTGACTGCTAGTGCTAGAGACATGATGCATTGCACTGTCCATAATACTACAATGTCAAGGGAAACTTGATTGTACTTGATCCATTTGATCCAGAATTGATAAATTTGGATACGAAATAATTATACGATATGAACACGATATATAAAAAAATTAAAACATGATACGATACGAAAAAATAACATGAACACGATACGGATAAACGAATGTGTCAAAATCTGTATAACACGAATTATTAACGTATCAAAATATATACAAATATATAATATTTTAAACACAATTATAACACATAAAAATATACAAACACAATATAAATACACGAATTACCAAATCTATTTAACCATAATTTCACTCAAACAAAAATGCTTCTCCTTTGATCTTAACTCCTTATCAAAATGTTGATTTTTGACTCTCGATACCGATTGTAGTTTTGTGCTACAGTACCGATTTGCTACAGTAACTTTATCTCGGGATGCTACAGTAACTTTCGAAAAACAACTCTTTTATTAATATGAGAAAAGACCAAATATACACTAGACACACTCTTTTAATATGCACTCACAACTTCACTCTTTTTCTTTCTTTTTCTCTCTACTCACCACACACCTATCACACAACACACATCTCTATTTATAGCTCTTCAAGTTGGTGTTGTAGCCAACTTAGAATTCTCTAGATAGCTAAGACTTTGATTATTCAATGAAGAAAACTGAAGAGATTTCTGGAACTAGAAGACTAAGGAGAAATTCTAAAGAAAAATCTAGAGAAAGAACAAAGAAGAGAAATCTAGAAAACTTGAGTAGAAGAAAGATAGTGATGATTCTAGAGATAAGAGAGAGGAGTTGGTGTAACTTTCAACACTCCCCCTCAACGACTACTCTCTCTTGATGCTCGCTTTGGTAGTCATGCCAAGTTGTCTTCTGAACTCATCGAATTTTGCACCGCTAAGTCCCTTGGTAAACAAGTCAGCTACTTGTTCTTCAGTCTTGATGTATTTCAGTTCAACATCCCGTTGAAGTACTTTTTCACGTACAAAGTGATAATGTATTTCTACGTGCTTGGTTCTGGCATGAAAGACTGGATTTTCAGCTAAGCTTATTGCTGACTGATTATCGCAATAGAGTTGTACTGGAGAGTCAATCGGTTGGTGCAGGTCCTTTAACAGCTGTATCAACCACGTGCTTTCTTGTGCTGCCATAGCTGCTGCTCTATATTCTGCTTCTGTAGTTGACAATGATACCGTAGGTTGTCTTTTGCTACACCAAGAGATTATGCCGGATCCAAGGCTAAACATGTAGCCAGTTGTTGATCGTCTTGTATCATGATCTCCACCATAATCGGCATCACAATATCCTATAACTTGGCACGGAACTCCCTTTTTGTATAGAAGTCCAAAATCAATAGTTCCTTTTACGTACCTCAAGATTCGTCGAACCGCATCTAAGTGAGGTTTCCTTGGTTTCTCCATGAATCGGCTAGCTACTCCAACAGCGAATGCAATGTCGGGCCTTGTTAATGTAAGGTAGATTAGACTACCCACTAGTTGCCTATAACTTGTTGAGTCTTCCAATTCTTTGCCTTCTTCACTACAGAGTCTTGCATTGGCTTCCATAGGCGTAGATATTGACTTGCAATCAGTCATCCTGAATTTGTGTATAAGATCTTTTGCATACTTGTGTTGACATAAGAATATTCCTTCTTTGGTACGGATTACTTCTAGCCCAAGAAAGTGATTCAGCTCTCCAAGCTCTTTCATTTGAAAACGTACTGAGAGATTGCCTCTAGTTTGTTTGATTTCTTCTTCGTTGTCTCCGGTGATGATTAGATCATCCACGTAAACCAAGACTATTGCCAACTTACCTTCTTTTTCTTTCACGAACAAGTTCGAATCTGCTGCTGCAACTGAGTAACCACTTTGTATTAGGAATTCGGCAATTTTACCGTACCATGCTCTCGGTGCTTGTTTTAATCCGTAGAGTGCCTTTTTCAACTTACACACATAATCCGGATGAACTTTACTTGTGAATCCTTCAGGCTGCTCCATATAGATCTCTCGATCTAGCTCTCCGTGTAAGAAGGCATTTTTCACATCCATTTGCCATAACTTCCAAGATTCGCTTGCTGCAAGGGCAAGTAATACTCGTACTGTTGTAATCTTTGCAACCGGACTAAAGGTCTCATCATAGTCCACCCCATACTTTTGAGAGAATCCGCGAGCCACCAATCGAGCCTTATACCTTTCTATCGATCCATCGGGTCGAGTCTTTATTTTATAAACCCATTTACATGAGATGGGTTCAATCTTCTTCGGCTTTGGCACCAACTCCCATGTCTCGTTTTGTTTCAGGGCTTGAACTTCTTCTTCCATGGCTTTTCTCCACTCCAATTTCTCAGATGCCTCTTCATAAGTTGTTGGCTCTATTTCTTCAATTAGAGCAGCATTAGCATACTTAAGATTTGGTTTGCGTTGTCGTGATGACCTGCGCAGAAGTGGCTGAGAATCTCTTTCATCGAACTTATTTTCTCGAAATGACTTTTCCTCATCAAGGGCCTTTTCTGAATACTCGTCACTTGGTTGAGTCTTTTCAAGCTCAATTTGTTCTTCCATATTTTCTTGAAGTTTTTCTTCAATTTCTTTTGAGTCTGGCAACAGAACTGCTTGTGGTGACCACCATGACGAAGCTTCATCGAACACAACATTTCTGGATACATAGCATCTGCCACTTGTTGGATCACAACATCTCCACCCTTTTCTTTGGTCGTCATATCCCACAAATATGCAACGAATTGCCTTTTTGTCGAATTTGCTGCGTAGATGATCTGGTACAAATACATAACATACGCAACCAAATACTCGAAAGTGACTCACCGTGGGTTTGATGTTCCATAGTTTCTCAAAGGGTGAGATAAAACCAAGCCTTGCTTGTGGAAGCCTATTAGTCACGTGAGCTGCAGTCTTCATGCATTCTGCCCAAAAACGAGGTGGCACATTCTTCGCATGTAACATGCTTCGACATATCTCAGCCAAATGCCGATTCTTTCTCTCGGCAACTCCATTTTGTTGTGGAGTGTTCGGACATGTCAATTGTCGGCGTATCTTGCATTCCTGTAAGAATTCTGAAAACTCCTTGGATGTGTATTCTCCCCCGTTATCTGTGCGTAGGCATTGTATCTTTCGGCCTACTTCTTTTTCCATCTTTTCTTTGAACTCTATAAATTTAGTAAGTGCCTCTGATTTTTCTTTCATAAAATCAATCCAGACGTACCTTGAAAAATCATCAATGAAAGTTATCATGTATTGGCAGCCACTGACAGAAGGTTGCTTTATCTTCCCGAACACGTCTGAGTGAATTAGCTGGAGAGGCTCCTTAGCTCTAAACTTTGACTCCTCGTATGGCAACTGGTGAGCTTTCCCATATTGGCACCCGGCACATACTGTGTCATCTTGAATGTCTAATTGAGGAAGACCTTTGAGCATAGACTTTTTCATCATTACCTTTAACTTGAGGTAACTCACGTGCCCAAGCCTCGCATGCCACAAGTCAGCTGTTTCATTCTTTCTCGTCTTGTCCACATATGCAGTCTGAGCGGACATAACGTAGACTGACTCCAGACGCTTCCCTTCCATTATTGGTGTACTTGTTGGCTTTAAGTTTGGATATACTTTCACATCATTTGGACCAAACACGACATAATTTCCTGAGGCAGTGAGTTGTGAAACCGATAGTAGATTTTTCTTCATACCTGGCACATGGAATACGTTTTGCAGCTCGATTTGGTGTGGGCTAAATCGTGGCACAATAGTTGTTTGGCCGATGTGAGTAATAGGTAACTTTGAATTATTTGCAGTTACCACAACTCGTTCTCCTTTGTATGTTGAGGTATTAGTCAACTTCTCCTTATCTCCAGTCATGTGATTTGAGCATCCAGAATCAACTATCCAATCATTATTATAGTCGATTAATTTACTCACCGATGCGAGTGAACACTCTTCTTCTGACTCGGTGATGCAAGCAGCTGCAAGTTCTTCGCATTCTTCAATAGCAATTGATGCTTGAAAATCCCACTCTTCTTCGCTATTATTTTCTTCTCGTGACGAGGTTGCCGCGTTGCCTTGGACTTGCTTAAACCGACAGTCTCGAGCAAAGTGACCAGATTTTCCACAGTTGTAACACTGATTGTTTTGACGACGATACCTATTTTCATTTTTGTCTCTTTCTCGAACATGCTGGGCTCCCTCTTGCCGAAAGCTCCTTCCCCCTTGCTTTGACCATGTTTCTTGCCTTCGAAATTTATTTTCTTCCACGCCTGGCTTTGTAGCAACTTTGCTTCTTTTATTAAAGCCTCTTTTATTACTAAAGAGTGCTTTCTCGTCATCTTTTATCGAGACTTTAGACATTTGTTTATCTAAAGTCTCTTGATTGGCTAGGATATTTTCCAACTCAGTTAAAGTTGGTTCTTTGCTCCAACCACGGGTTGCAGTAACAATCCCGTTGTATTCAGGTCGCAAGCCATGGATGATAATTCTTCTCATCCTCGTTTCGGTAATAGCATTTTCTGGATCTAATTTTGAAATTTCCTCACAAAGAGTTTTAACTTTAGAAAAATATTCGCTTACCGACATATTTTGCTGCGAGATTGACAGGAGTTCATTCTCCAATTGTTGGAGCCTAGCATCATTTTTCCTCGCGAACAGCATTGTGAGTGTGTCCCAGGCTTCCTTCGGTGTCTTTGCATCCTTGATGCGTTGTAATAAACCATCCTCAATGGTGACTGATAACACGTACATGGCCTTACCGGCTTTGATCTTCCATTTTCTTAGTTCTCCGGCATCAGTTGGTGGTGTTGAAGCTTCACCGTTAACAATATCCCATAAATCTTGCCCGAGCATGTAATATTGCATCCGGATGCTCCACGTATTGTAATTGTTTTCATTGAGCTTCTCGATGTTGCTAGCGGAATTAGAAATATCTGCCATAGTGTCTTGAGAGTGCCCTGCACTTACCTCAAATTTGATTCTCGTTAACTTAATTTCACAGTCCCTCACCGTGTACTGGCAGAATTTCCACGTCTCCACGAACTACGATCCTCGATCGTCTTGGTCCCAGACCAATAATCTTCACAGTCCCAGACTGTCTTTCTCCGATATGCGTACTCCGGTCCCTGACCGTCTAGCTCTGATACCACTTTGTTGATTTTTGACTCTCGATACCGATTGTAGTTTTGTGCTACAGTACCGATTTGCTACAGTAACTTTATCTCGGGATGCTACAGTAACTTCCGAAAAACAACTCTTTTATTAATATGAGAAAAGACCAAATATACACTAGACACACTCTTTTAATATGCACTCACAACTTCACTCTTTTTCTTTCTTTTTCTCTCTACTCACCACACACCTATCACACAACACACATCTCTATTTATAGCTCTTCAAGTTGGTGTTGTAGCCAACTTAGAATTCTCTAGATAGCTAAGACTTTGATTATTCAATGAAGAAAACTGAAGAGATTTCTGGAACTAGAAGACTAAGGAGAAATTCTAAAGAAAAATCTAGAGAAAGAACAAAGAAGAGAAATCTAGAAAACTTGAGTAGAAGAAAGATAGTGATGATTCTAGAGATAAGAGAGAGGAGTTGGTGTAACTTTCAACACAAAATTCGAGATTTTTAAATTTAAGTATAGAATTTAATTTTTTTTAGAGTTTCTGTTTAACAAAATATAGTAAACTTACTTGTTTTGTACACAATAATTTATGCTCTCTCCACATTTATAATTTTTCGACATTTCAGCTATCTCTTGACAATTGGATTTAATTTTCATTGGTAAAATCACACAAATTAAATTCTCCTAAGGTAAAACTTGATGCCTCCTACTCCCATCCCTGTCTTATAGCTGGTGCATGCCATTGACCACAGAGTTATGTAACTTACAATGTAACTTGGACATGCAATTCTTCCTCTCCACATGGCTAAAAGCTATTTAGAGCTAAAAAAATGTGCAAATCCAGTATTTCTCGTCTATTTCATTTTATTTTTATTAAAAAATTTGATATCATGGACAAAATAATATGTACTAAGGATCTATTTGGATCTCAGTAAAAGGCATTCACCATTGTATCGAAATATCATTTAATGATTAAATCAAAAGTTTAGTTACAAAACAACACTCCGATATGATGGGTGCTTATTACCACATCCAAATGGACTCTCAAGTATGACATTAACAATTAAATCAATTTGATTTGGTTTCCGCAAATCTTCCAATCATCTGCCTTTTGCTAGCTATGTTGTTTCGAAGGAGTTTCTATGATCTTCATATTAAGCTCAAAGCGAATGTTAATCGCGAACTTTGATCTAACAGTTCATGTTCATTTTCTCAAGGGACAAATAGAAAGTCCAATTTGAGTAAGAATTTTGTCTTTGACTTCTGCTAATAATGAAGAGATTCATTACCCTTTTTAATGAAAAGAAAAGAAGATTATAAAATAAAATAAAAAAAAAAAAAATCCTTCGAACCAATGAAAAGTAGATTGCAAAATCTAGTTTGTTCTTTGTCTTTGCACGACAAGATCACGTAAAATTCACATTAAGTTGACAAATGACAAGCTACCAAAATGGGAATATATATTTTTTTTTTATCTTAACACAACAAAAACGAAGCAAATAGAAATGAAAATAAAACAAAAACCATGGGATTGGGAAAAGAAAAGCCCGCGAGATGAGCTGCCTTTTATTAGTACCTTGTAAGCTATAACTGACCATGAAAAATAAACTTTACCTTCACCGAGAAATGAGAAAAAACCCCTCAACTTACTACCAAAGTTGACTGCCAATTGGCCAATAAAGTTTTTGGTGGTTGAGGTTGCTGTCTTCATAAAAACATCCCCCCACTTGAATCTCCCTTTTAGATTTTTCTTTTTTCTTATTTGTAGCAAATTTCAGTTTCAGTTACATTTTATCCCCCATCACATTTTCCACTTTTAAGTGCAAACGTGTCTTCCCTTGGTCAAGTCCTGTCTAAAAGGCTTCAACTTTGATCAATTGTTTGAAAAATAAAAGAGAAAGGATGTAATTTTGATCAGGGTATTTCAAATTCTGATTCTTTAAGGAGTATCTGGAATTGGGTTTTGCAGATTTTGGTTCATCCCGATAAATTTGGAACTGGGTATTTGCTAGGTGGAGATAATTCTATTTATCTGAGGCAGTGGAGATTCTGGAGATTGCAGATGTTTATTTGATGGGGATTTGACTGTGATGGATAGGAATCTTTATTTCTTTCTTTCTTTCTTTCTTTCAGTGAGAAGAATTTATATTTCTTTGTTGTATGGTTGTGTATGTTTGTTGGGTTCTTTCTTGAAAATCACGAGATCATTTACTAATCCATAAAACAGTCCCATCCTGATTTTTTTTTTTTTTTTGTAAGTAGTTGCAGACAAGGTTATTCGCCTTCTTCTTCTTATTTCTTTTCAAGTTCTTCTTTCTGATTTGTCAAAATTTAAAAAGGTGTCAACATGAATTCTTCTCTCAATCTATTTAAGGAAGTGAAACATTGACCGTTAAAACTTCTCTTAGATGTATGTGGGAGGGCTTCGTTGTTGGTTGTTTTTGGTTTAGTAGTTGTTTAGGAAATCTTGGGCAAAAAATAAGGATTCTTCTCCTGCTTTTTTCTCACATTATCTATTTCGCAAGTTTTGGATGGTTTAAGGATTAGGATTTAGGGGAGCTTTTTTCATGCTCCATTTTTGAAGTTGAGGGACCTTTTAGGCCTTGAAAACAAACTTGTTTTCAAAAAGCTTGCATTTGGTCATCAATGAGATTTCTAAGCCTTGTGGGAAACTCCTTTGGATGTTCTGCATCTGGGGAACGCTTAGTTTCCGCAGCAAGAGATGGTGATCTTCAAGAAGCCAAGGCTTTATTGGAATACAATCCAAGGCTTGCAAGGTATTCAACTTTTGGAGTTCGCAATTCGCCTCTCCATTACTCTGCTGCTCAGGGGCACCATGAGGTATTCAATACCTTAAATTTCAGCCTGCAAACATTTCTTGCAAATTAATCATAATGGTGATTGATTTTTTTTTTTTTTTTTTTTGCATTTTTATATCAGATAGTTTCACTCTTGCTTGAGTCTGGAGTAGATATTAATCTTAGGAACTATCGGGGTCAGGTAATTCAATTTTTTATTGTCTTACTTAAATTTTGTTTTTTCTCATCCATTATTTGATTATCCATTTTTTATCACTTAACCACCTAAAGTTGCTGACTAGTTATCATTCATGTGGCTTTTGGGTTTCCTCAGACTTATTTAATTTAGGTTTCGTGGGTTATTATTGTTTGTTTTAAGTTTTGCCTTTTAACTGTGATCAACAGACTGCTCTGATGCAAGCTTGTCAATATGGCCACTGGGAAGTTGTTCAGGCTTTGATTCTTTTTGGGGCCAATGTAAGATTGTTACTTGCAAGTTTAGTTTCCTCTATTGCAATAGATCTGTATAGTTTGCAAACTCGAGTGGAATAGGATTATGACAAGTTAAGTTTTTGCTGAAATGGTTTTTAGATTCACAGAGCAGATTATCTTAATGGGGGTACTGCACTCCACTTGGCTGCCTTGAATGGTCATTCCCGGTGCATAAGGCTCCTCCTTGCAGATTTTATTCCTAGCATCCCCGATTGTTGGAATATGTTAAGGAAGAAATCAAAAAATAAAGAATCTACTTCAGAACTCGATGAAAGGTAAATTTATATCAATCCTCTTTTTTCTTATATCTACTTTTCTATTTTCATTCATTCTTGGTTCATTTTGATGTTCCAGCACTCTTTGTGAGGTCATTAATAGACCTGCTGATGGAGGTGTCACTGCTCTTCATATGGCAGCATTGAATGGGCATGTTGAAAGTGTTCAGTTGCTCCTGGATTTGGGAGCTTCTGTTACTGAGGTCACTATGGAAGATGGAACGACAATTGATCTAATAGGTAATTCAGAATTCAGATGTGCTGTTTACCAAGTTCTTGCTTGTTTCGCAGTCTAATGATTCTGCAGCTAATTGTTATCGAGCAAAAACTGCAAAATCATTTTGAACAGGCAGTTTAATTCTGCATTGCTCTTTTCTCATTCCATCAGAGTTCCCCTCTCCCCCCCCCCCCTCTTTCTCCCTGCATCAGTTTTCTTTGTTCAATAATTATTGTACTTCAATTGCTCTTCTTTTTCCCCTTTTCCGTTTTGTCTTTCTTGTTTTCCAAGCTGCCATGTCACATCAAAATTACAATATCTGGGTGGATTTCCTGTCTATTGGTAGTTTTGGTACACTTCTTCTGCCTATGTGATAAGAAATTGTACATAAATACTGACAGCAGTTAGTTCCACATCCCTAAATGGTTAAAACTCCCCCACCCATCCTTTTCTAAATGTTTTGAGGCTTTGAAACTGAAAAGTGACTTTTCTTTTCATTTCTATGTCATTTTTATATTCATTAGTAAAGCCTATACAATCCGATCAGACTCTAGGGCCTTTTAGTTGATCATTTAGAACATTATAGTTTATAGGTACATAGGTATGAAAACTTCAGATGCTATTGGAATAGTAAGTCTTCTCCCCTGCAATCCTAGTTTTCTCCTTTTCATTTTCTTGATAATAACATTATTTTCCTCCTAAAATAATAGCATCATTACGTTTGTCACCTTGCAGGTGCAGGGAGCACTGCTCTTCACTATGCTGCTTGTGGTGGAAATGCACAATGTTGTCAGGTATGTCCTTGGTCTCTGCAGCATCACAGCCACACAAAAGAAGGGGAAAAAAAGGAACAAGAAGAAATTAGATCATGTATCAATATCATTCATGCTGATTTTTTTTTTTTTTTTTAAATTTCCAATTTTTAATTTTGATGTATGATGCTTCAGATTTTGATAGCCAGGGGTGCCAGTGTTACTGCTACAAATGCAAATGGGTATGTTACTGTGACTCTTACTATGTTTAAATGTTAATGCTTCATTGTTACTTTAGCAATGGTATTTTCATTTGAAAAAAAATCCACAAAGTGTTTTTTGAAGCTAGAAGTTTGAATTGTAGCTTCTGCTAAAATGCGTAAGTAACTAACAATATGTTTTTGCTTCTCAAAAGCAAGAAGCTAGAATAAAAATTATACTAAAATGCTGCCTTGATAAGAGTGGTTAGTATAATGCACAAAGTCTTTAAGCACAAGCAGTTATCTATTGCTATCTTGATTGGAATTTTTGAGTATGTAATAAAATCAACTGCACTTTTGAATGGTCTTTAACAGATGCACTGAAGATTTTCATGGTTTAATTAAGTTTCTTTCTGCTCTCTCTCCTCCTCTCACCCTCCGTAAGAAGTTCCTTTCATTTTGCTGTCTTTCTAAATCTCTCTTTCTGACCTCTAGACCAATTTTATGCGTTTATGGGTTAAAAAGATATGAGACTTAGAAAGAAGCAAGACTAAGACAAAATGTTAAAAAAATGCTAACCAGAAGACTAAAAAAATTTACCCAAGCCTAGTGAAACTTTCCATGTGGTGGAGTTTTGCTCCTTGGTTTGCAACTAAGCAGCTATATTAAGGAAAGATACATTTTGCAAAGGATCTATGTTCATCATGTGTGATTATGCTTTTCATCTTAAACATGTTTCATTGTTAAAATTGCTCCTGATAGGTGTATATTTTATGTCTGTGGTCACCATTTTTCATGTTTTGGGGTAAAGCTACAATGTCATTTAAAAAGGAACCTATTATGCCGTATTTAATCTGACTTATAAGATTTACTTTGTAACATCCTAAAGGTGAACCCTGTCATCTTGTGGCTACATCATATCACCTTTGGCATGGTAGAATTTTTTTGTATATTTTGATGAAAAAATGGCAGTTCAGTCGCAACTGTGGTTAATCAAAAGCACAAATCCTGTTATAAAATTAACCTTTATAACATACTAGTAAGATGCCTGGATAACACATTATTCTTTGCTGCTTCATGAAACTCATTGAGATAACCTTTTTTATATGTTGTTATTTCTTTTCTAAACGCTGTCTTGATGAATAATCAGATTTGACTTATTCTTGTTTTTCAATTATTACCTCAAGGTGGACTCCTTTAATGGTCGCCCGTTCATGGCGTAAAAATTGGCTTGAGGAAATCCTTAGCACTCAGCCTGAAGGCCAGTCGCAAGCTCTTCCCTCACCCTTTCTATCTCTTCCCCTTATGAGCATTGTTAAAATTGCTAGGTGAGTGAAATCTGCACTATCTGTCCCTATTTTACGTTGTTGCATCAATTCTCTGAGCCATAGACTTTTGTATAACCTTGTAGAGACTTTTAGTTTTTGCATGTGATGTGTTGATCTATGAACTTCTATCATATTTGTAAGACTGCAGTTTGTTAATTTTCTAGCTCATTAGGTTGGAGTGCTCATACTTAGTTAGAAATAGAGACCAGGTATTTGCTATCACCAATCACTCAAGTTGCACTGCTGGCTATTGGTCTATGTTCTTGGCTTCCTTAATATCTGGTAGACAGGAGTTTTTACTTCCGTGGAAACTGTCGTATTTTAGACTGAATTGACAGGAGTCTGCTTCTGGACATTATGTTAAGTGCTAACCACATGCTGTTTCTTTGGGAGAGATAGAGGTAGACAGAGTATGTGTCTCTTCGTGAGGTGGAAGGGAGGTCCAGGATGATGCTTAGTAATAGAAGCACAATAAGAGTTGGGGAAAGAAACTCAAGCAGATGCACTTGGTATCTATGTTACTCGGACTCGAGTGTGAGTGTCAGACACGGGTATGTTCAATTTTTTCTAAAATTTCCATGTATTTGGAGGGTTCTTGGAGGATCATATCCCCATACCCATGTCCAGATATGCGTCGGGCACAGGTACTTCAAGAACAATGAAGAGTCAGAGCAACATAGCTTGGTATCTATAGTCTAAACCATACTAACTCAAAGAAGTGCATCAACATTATTGAATCGTGGTAACTGGTAACAACTAACACATTTCTGGAGAATATCTCCTTTTAGTAGTATAATTTTCTTTGTGATTCATGTCAGGCAAAGAAAAATTGGTTTTTTAGATCATATCCTATAGGGTTAGGGGTACATGCAGTAGCTAAATCTGCAAGACATTGTCTAGAAGACTTTATGCATCTGCTCTGAGGTTTTTAAGTCATTGACTGTCAAACCAGCTCTGAGATTATGTTCTAGGCTGTGATGAATTTCCAATGCTTCTTACTTAGACTGAATCAACTTCATTCCTGAAACTTTTAGAACAAAATACTGTTGATTGTCTTTTTTTTACCTCATGTACTTTGAAGTGTTTCCTTCACTTAATTTATTTACTCCTTGCCTGTTCCCCTGTTTCCCTTTCAATTTTCAAGCCATTTAGAATCCATTGTGATCAACAAATAAACAAGATTTGTAGAAAGGCTTTAGCAATTCTCTTCCCAAAGTTAGCTGACAAATAATCTTTCTCTTTACAGTGATTTGCTAGTTTTGTTTTAATGTCTAGTAACATACAAAGGAAAAAGAAAAGGAACAAAAGAAAAGATTGACGAGTTTCATTTTTGCTTTATTGTCTGGTATACTTCTATACTTCTATTAATTATGATGGAGTATTAAATTATACTTTCATTAAAAGGAGTGGAAAGTTTGAGTTCAAGAATTTGTGTTACAATTAAGTGGATTCGAAGTGTTAATATACATCTTTAAGCAGGAGAAGGATTACATAGGTATAGGTAACTTCTAAAATTTTCGGTGTCGTTTTTGTTTTATTCTCGAAGTACTATTTAATTTTTTAATCAGGAAAGAAACTGGCTAGATTTAGATTGTTGTCTTCTTTATATTTTGCATTAGTTGGATTTAGATTTGCATCAAATTTCGGATTAAAATTAAATCATCGGGTTTTCCCCTTTTCTTGCCTTATTTTGTATTACATTGTATACTTCCAATTTAAAATAACGTTGCAACTGATCATTAAAAGGTTTCTTTTTGATGGTGCTACACTCTTATAGTGAAATGGAAGTTTTTAAGTCAATCTCGCATATTCCTTTTCAGATAGTCTACATATTTGATTGGTTAAAAGCCACATAATCATTTAAAATAAAAAGTCACATAATCACTCCTAATGTTGTCAGTTAAGTGAGCACATTGAACAGCAAAAAAAGATAGTTCCTTTATCAAGTTGAACAAATCAACAGACTTTGTGTTGAGGTACAAATTAAACATCAGGTCCTAGTTTGAGAGCTTTTCTGTAGTTATCACTTCTTAGCTTATATATATATATATATATATATATATATATATATATTGCTATATTATGATAAAATGTCCGAGTAGTAAGTACCCCGCTGCACCGGATTACTATGTTACTTAGACTCGGGTGTGAGTATCGGGTACGGGTATGTGTCCGACACATGTATGTTCAATTTTTTCTAAGTTTTTTCATGTATTTGGAGGGTCATAGCCCCATATCCATGTCCAGATATCAGTCGGACACGGGTACTTCAAGAAAAATGAAGAGTTGGAGCAACATAGCCGGATTATGCTTTGTGTTCTCATTAAGTAATCCGTTTTTGGTTGTGTCTAGCTGTTCAATTCAAATCTGGGGTGAAGATGACCTATGATGTTGAACAGTGATCCCTATCTAGAAAAAGAACAGGAATTTTGGTATGGAGCTGATGCACAAAAACATTGAAATAAACAACTAAAAATTGCTGCTTCTTGCAATTACTAAGGTAATAAAGCTACATGGGATAAAGACATAATGTATTTACCCTTGTCATTTTCAAATTTTTGCAGTAACAATTGCTTATACATTCATAGAAATATAAACACAGGAAAATGGATATATGGACATGCATTTGTAAGTATATGCAGGAAATGAGCATGTATTTATGAACATGATGGCTACTGGGTCTCACCATCAATTTTTCTGCTAAAAACTTAGTTATATATATCATATGAACTAAACCTTTTCTCCCTTCTTTGTCTTATGAAGAGAATGTGGATGTAGGAGCGGTGATTCCATACCCTCATGCCAAGATCCATGTGCTGTATGTCTGGATAGCAAGTGTACAGTAGCTGCAGAAGGTAACTTAATCTATATATGTAACAAATCTTGCTAGAGCATATTTATCTCTGTTTTAGTCGCTATCAATGTAGTCTATAGGATATATGCAATGATATGGATATTAATTGTAAGGAGTATGTTAATTTGAACTGTGATTATTTTTTGTGTTGCTGTATCAGAATAATTTTCTATTTATCATCCATTTTGCACCTGGGGAGATGAAATTTTTCACCAAAGATTCTAATATTAAACTGACATATTATTACACATATGTTATTCATATTTTTGTCACAGAGACGCACACATTCGTAGAAACTTTTTTCTACATGCACAAATATAATAGTCAGGTGGGCTCATTCTTAATTTTTAGTAGTGAGGTTGAGATGAAATAAGTTACGATTTTAGCAGTGTGCAGGCTATAATTTTGCAATTGTAAATTTGTAATAGTATGGTTTGAAGTAAGTTTCAGCCACATAGGTTTAGTGAAGTGGTGTTACTTATGTTTTAGTGTTTTAGAAAAGTAGTGGCAATGATGATTTGCTAGGGTACTGACTGATACTAACACAAATATTCAGTGGAAGGGAGGAAAAGAGCTGGAAAGGACAGAGACATATTTATGCTAAAAGGCAATTCTGTATTGTTGAGATTTGAGATTAAGATTTACAATTTTCTTTGGTGTACATTCTGTGCCAGTTATTCTGAATTAGTCACATATACCATGAATCATGTAATTTTTTGACGTGCTAAATCAGTTTAGTTAGAAGTGCTAATAATACTATGACTGACAATTCCTTTTCTATTTGTCATGTGGATTTTGATCCATATATGCATACTTCGAAATCCATACACCCTGTGTGGGAATTTGTGCTTTTCATTGATGTTTATGGTATATATGGGACCAAATGTAACTGAAATCAGGATTCACAATTATATTTATATTGTCCATGGTGCAGGTTGTGATCATGAGTTCTGTACACAATGTGCCTTATACCTCTGTTCTACAAATAACACCTCAAATGTAGCTCAAGGTCCAACTGGCTCGATTGCCTGTCCTCTTTGCCGCCATGGAATAGTATCATTTGTCAAGCTCCCAGGAACAAAACCAACAGTTAAGGCAGTTGCAAGAACAAGTTTGTCCCTATCTTTCTGCACATGTTCCAGTGAGATACCGGAGTCAACTTCAATGACAACACCGCTTTGCAAGCCTGAGGTCCATTGCACACGAAATTCTCCCCTTGGATCTTCGTTCCGCAGCATAAGCCGTCAGAGTTTCCAATCAATGAAAATCCACTCTAGCCTTTGCATTGGAGCTCCAAATACTAGTCCTTCTGTAGTTCCCTGCCCTGCTGACCGGAATTTGCGAAATCACTTGCTTAGGTACGCAAGATCAGGCTTAAGACGCTCGGCTTCTGAGGGCAGAAGGTCGTGGTTCTCAGCACTTAATCAATGTGTAACTACTGGCAGTGGGTGCTGATATTTTTGTATCTTTTTCGTTTTTCTTCCTTTCTTTTTTCTATCCGATATCATGGATTTTCTCCTTTAATTTTGCCCATAATTGTATTTGAAATTTGGTGTTGATGATAATGATTCCTGGTTGTGTAAATGCCAAGGATGTCTTTAACCAGTTATTATAAAAATAAAATGAATCCATGGGATTCAGCTTTGCATTCACATAGTTTTTATCCAACTGTTCGTGCATAGACACAAGATAATTAACTATTTATCAGACAAATACTCGCTACTTTTCAAGAGTAAGTAAGCTTTCTAAGAGTCAAGACTTTGATGTCTCATTTTCCAATTTGCAGGGAGGAAGAAGATTAAAGAACAGTGATCTGCACAGTTTTGTTTGTGTTTACTTGTTTGATGCTTTTTATGGGATGCAAATGCAATGCAAGCCTGCATCTGCATGTCATAATTCACACTTATTACTGTTTTTACAAAGTTTTTGGATGATGTAGGGTTTTGTTTTGTACTAGGTATATGCTATGCTATATAATCCAAAATTTTTTGTCTGACCAAAGAACAAAATCAATTTTTATGTCCAAACTTCAAGGGTGTTTATGCATTTTTTTGTGTCTTAACTTGAACAAAACAGGATAAATGATTCAGACACTATGCCATTTTTGTTTGTACTAAGTATATTATTTGATTATGGAAAATATTAACTAGTGTTTAGAATAAAAATATAATTAATATATATTTTTTTTAATTCAATAAAAAATAATATATTAGATATAAATAAATTCTAAAATGAAGCACCCGTTAACTGGACCGCTTTGATTATTGTATCATAAGAACATGAATGCTTAAAGATCTTTTATCAAATTTCCTACATAGCGCACCATTTAAATGAAGGCCCTAAGTAGTAAGTAGCATACATTTTCTATATACAATATTTGTAGAAAATGATTATCGGAGAAGTACCATTTGTGTGCCAAAACATATCAATGATGTATTTGATAAAAGTAATATTATATATATCATATATAAATAAAGATTATTATTCTACACAATCCACAATAGAGTTTTTCTTTTTTTTTATAAAAAAATTGTAAACGAATTTATACAATTATGATATGTTTATTTAATAATTTTATTAATTTATTAATTTTTGTAATTATAACTTAATGAATATGCAATGTTCTTTAAATTTGTTTATAAAATTTAAAAACTTTATTATCAAAAGGTCTCGATAGTTATTGGGTTGATAGCCGATTTTATGAGTATTTCATAATATATAACTATATTTTGAGACAATATCTCATAACGGGTATAATCTAACATAATATTCTTTTTGGAATTTATGAAATAATATATAATATTTTATTTTCAGGGATAAAAATATATTTAGCCAGAGAACTTCTATGAAATGCCAGTTAAGTTACCGGAGTTTTATATAGTTCAATTAAATCATATTGAAACTTCTATCTTCGGCATAAAACAAGTTGTGGTAATTGATTCTATTAAGTCAATTAGGTATTAAAAATGCAATAAATTTGACCAATTACTGAATCAATTACCATAATTTAACAATATAACAATTACCATAATTTAATTATTACAACTTAACACTTAAAGCTAATTGGCTTAATGGAATTAATTATTATAACTTAAACAATATAAATGGATGAAATAAAAAATTATTTTTATTTAAAAATAAAAATTAATTATTTCAATGGATATTCAAAAATAACAAAAAAAATAAAAAGTCCAATGGCTTAAATACAAGTTTTTAGAAAATTAATTATTTTTATATAAAAAAATCCAAGAGTTAAATCATGTTTTATCCCATTTTTTGGGCTACATATGATATACCAACCCTTTGGCTAATTGAATTGTTTTGGCTCTCTGCCTCAAAATGCATTTCAATTTAGCTGTCAAGAATTTTCAAAAACAATAAATAAAATAATCAATTTTGATTTTGGTAGAGGGATATTCCCTCCCTGCAGAAGATATAAGAACTTGAACCCCCACAGGCAGCACTTCCATCAATTACATGATTTATAAATTCATTGATTATTAAGGACTGGATTACAATTATGTAAACCTTATCATACATACATACAGATGAATTAATAATTCATCCGACTTGCACGATATAAAAGAAGTGTTCAAATTTAAATTTAACAAATTGTTTCTTATCAATTTAAAATTTTAATCTTTTCATTAATAATCCATCATCTAATTAAGGATGTGTATGATAACGCATTGATTTTTTTTTTTTTTAATAGTTTAAAATTTTCAATGTGTTTGATAACTCATATTAAATTATAATTAATAAAAAAATTTCAACAAAAAAGTGTTAAATGTGATAAGTAGGTAGAGAGCTACTTATCACTGAATGCAGAACATTTTAAGTCAATTTTATTTTTAAAAAAATATATATTTGAATTAAATTATCTATTTTTATTACAAAAGATGAGATATTTAAATTATTTATTTTAATTTTAACTAAAATTATCAAGAATAATATAAATATTATATTAATAACATTAAAATTGTGAAATGAATAATTTCAAATTCAACATTTACAGTTATCAAACAATATAATCATATTCAGTATTTCAGTAATATACCAAACAATTTTATAATACAAATTCAATATTTAATTTTTAAATTTATCAAACAACAGCTAAAATTTTAATCTTTTCATTCTATTCTCTAATTTGGTTCGACTATTAAAAGATTAATATCATACTTGGAACTATAAATTAAGGTTTTGAATTAAATGCGAGATTTTCTCCCATAAACATCATATACGCAAATCAACATTGGATAAAACACCGAAAATTAATACTATTAAGGTCCCATTTAACATTGTTGTTGACGTAGCTTTTGAGGTCAAAAATTACGTTTCATTGCAAACGCAATGCTAAATCGTAAAAAAATTTGACTTTTGCAATTAAAATTATGGTTTGGCAACCCAAACCAAAAAGCAAAAAAAAATGGAGCTTTTGCGGTTTGAAAGCTGGCTTTTAGATAAAATAACTTTATTATCCTCGAATCTCTAAACTTTTATTATTTTAAACATATTTTTTTGACATTTTAATTTCTCAAAGCACTTTTTTACAACAATGACAAACACCTAAAAGTTCTTAAACCACATTTTTTCATTACACTTTTTAAACATATTTTTTTCAATCCATTTTTTTTTTAAAACATAAATCTTTTCCAACAGCAATGCTAAACTAGCTCTGAGTAGTACTAGTATACCGGAGAGAGCTATAAGGTATAAAGCTAGCACTTGATTTCAACATCAAGCTATATTAAGACAAGTTTGCGCCTAGTAATTGACAAGAACCCAAAAGAAACTAAGGTGTATTGGCCAGCAATAATTGCTCCTTCCTTTCTTCCTAACACTAGAGGTGACAAAATGAACTTGAACCCGAAAACTCGTTTAGAATAACTCGAATCTGTCCAAATTCGATTTGATCAAAAGTCAAAAACCTGAATTTGAAAAAATCCAAACTCGAAAAACCCGATCCCGAGATCGACCCGAACCCGAATTTAATACTAAAAATAAAAATGATCAAATTGTATTAAATAATTTTTTATTAAGCAAGAACTTTAATTATCAATTTTATACTAATCTCTTTTTTAATAATTTAATTAAAAATTAAAATTTAATATATATTTTATATATATGATGAAATAATAATTTTATCAAAAAGTAAATTGAATTTTGTACTTATAACGTCTCATATCTTGATGAATCCACCATCTAAAGATTCTAAACTCATGAAGATTTTAGAGATGTGAAAAAAATTTGACATAAAGTATTACGTGTTCCTTGTTTATGTCGTAAAATTTGACAAATTATATACTACTCTATACTGATGAAAAAAACATAAGTCGTCGGTATATATCTTGGCTATACTGATAGATAATGGTGATCTGTCAGTAAAGCTTAGACCTATACCAACAGACAAATAAGGAAGGTGTAAGTATACTTGTGTCTATTCTGATGACAAGTTAAATTCGTTAATATTGACTAGTTGCTATACTGACGGGTAATAGTAGTCTCTCAGTAAAGGTAGGATCTATTGATGCACCCAAAAGAGTGTATCTTTATTAAATCTTGCAATTAATATGATCAATTACAGTAAAGTAGTATGCAAGGGTCGAATCCACATAGATTGGTTTTTAGTTTATAAATTACTAGTTTATCACTTAAGTTCAAAGACAAGAAAAGAAAAATAGGGTTTTGAAATAATTAAAAGTAAACAAAACAAGATAAGTAAAAAGCAAATAAATAAGAGAAAATCAAATATAAGAGAAGTATGGTTAAGGTTTCATTCTCCACCACTAGACATCATTGAAAATCAATTTCAGATCTATCAACATCAATTAGCTACCAAAGTTAACAACCGTAGATAACAACATCCTGTGTTACCCCAATCCTTCCTTAGTTCGTCGTTAAACAGGATGAACGCCACTACTTAATCTCTAACCACCAAATAACCTAAGATAAACATCTATACATTCAAAGTGATAGCAGCCTTAAGATGAGAAAGATAGGTTTATCTAAGCAATAAACACACGAACATGGATTTATTCAACTTAGGTTATGTTCCACATCATAATTTCTGAAAACCCAACATAATCATGAATTATAAATTGCTACTATTGAATAGAAAATCAAGACAATTACACGGATCAAGACTCTTAAACTAGTATTACATAATTATCAAGATCTATCTAGTTTGCAACCTAAACAAATCAAGACAACATCATGAACAATTCTTATAGAAGAATACAAGCAACTTTGATAGAAAACCAATAATAGATAGAATCTCAAAATCAATTACAAAACATGTCTAGGGCTTTGAAATCACCCTTAACTAAAAAGAAGTTTAGCCTTGCATAGGCATAGATAATATATACATAAGACTAAAAAGAAAATAAAAGAATGGAGAAGAAGAAGAATAATAATGATCCTTGAGTCTTCTCAAAAGATGTCTAGTTTGTGGCTCAAAAGATAATATTTATAGAGTTTTAAAACCTTAGGAACAAGTCCTTACCGCACAAGTAAGGTTAGGAGGCAAAATTTGGGTTTTTTGCATGTTTTCACGGTTTTTTTTGTTGTTGCGGTTTTTGGGGCCGCGGCGCCGGGCATTCTGTCTCAATTTTTCTACTGCACCTTCCTTCACTTTGTTGGCTGATTTGGATGCCCATTTTTTGTCCGATTTGGGCGTGTAAACTATCGTTGAAAATATATTCAAGTCAGATTCAAAAGTCAAGAGGAAGTTTCTTCAAATAAGGACTTTAACATCATGTTTTCCTTGCAACAAGCTCCGAAGGTCAAATCTGCCTTCTTGCTTTGCAACCAGAAATTGATCTTTTTGACTCCCGAGTCTTCTTCCATCTTGTGATTATGATTTTGTAAGCTCTTTACCATCATTATTGACATCTTTTCACTTCATTCTCTTAAATATACCTAGAATTCAAAAACATAATATAAGTAATCAAGATAAAGATCGAAAACATAACTAAAATTAAGAATAGAAAGAGTATAAAATGTGTATTTTATGAGCTTATCAAATACCCCCTCACACTTAGCTTTTTGCTAGTCCTCGAGCAAAACAAAATAATAATAAAATAATAAAATCTAATCTAATCCATTTTTGTAAGAAATCACGGTGGCATTTAGCATGTGACACAAGCCTTAAAACCCCTAAGTGTCCCTAGTGGACGAGTTTAGTCTCGTGAGGGTTTACTAGAACGATACCCACAAACATTGAAAACATAAAAATAATAATAATAAATAAATAAATAAAAATAATAATTGCAACTAATCTTTTCAATATAAATTAAAGAAAATCAATGGATAGGTCATATAAACTAATGGGAGAATGACCCCAATAGCCCCTGAAGTTTATCAAATCTTCTATTGTGATCCCTGTACTTTAAAAATGTTAAATGTGGTACCTGAACTATCAAACCGTGTATCAATATGGTACCTTGACTTAACACCGTTAAAATATAGATGATGATATGGTATTGACCAATCAGGTGATGACACGTGGCAGCACCTGATTTTTTAGAAATTAATATTTGAATTTTTGTTAAAAAAAAAAAATTAAAAAATTTAAAAAAAATTATATAAAAAATATTTAAAATTATACTTTTAAAAACTAATATCTATTTTTTTAAAAAAAAAAATTATATTAAAAATATAAAAAAATTTCAAATTATATTTTTAAAAATTAAATATGTTTTTTTATTAAAATTATTCAAAAAATTTTAAAAAAAATTAAAAAATTCTTTGAAAATTTTAAAAATTCTTTAAAAATTAAAAAAATATATTTTAAAAAATTTAAAATAAAATAAAATATTTAACTAAAATTATTTTTAAAATATGAAATATTTTAAAGTTACTTGTGAAAAAATTTATAATATTCGAATTATTTTAAAAAACATTTTAAAAAATATTTTTAAAAATTACAAAAATAAAAATATAAAATTATTTTATTTTATTGTTTTATTTTTTTAAAAATATTTATTAAAAATTACAAATATTAAAATAATTTTAATAAAAAAATATTTAATTTTTAAAAATATAATTTTAAAATTTTTAATATAATTTTTTTTAAATAGATAATTTTTTAAAATATAATTTTAAATATTTTAAATATTTTAAAATATTTTAAATTTTGTTTTTACAAAAATTCAAATATTTAAAATTATAATTTAATTTTTGTTAAAAATATTTATTAAAATTAAAAGGTGGAGAGAGAAAAAAATAAAAAAATATTTTATTTAAAAGTAAAATAATAAATTTTTTATTATTACACGTGGCATCACTGTCTGGTGCCACGTGTAAAAGAAAAAAAATATAATTTTAATTTTTAAATTAAAATAATAATTTTTTTGGGGTAAAACACGTGGCATCATTATATGGTGCCACGTGTCAAGTTTTTATTGGATACCAAAGCCAAGTCATCAATATTTAACGGTGTTACTGACAAGTACTACAATAGCAAACGGAGTGAAAACGTTAAGTACCAAAATAGATATTTTTAAAGTACAGGGATCACAATAAAATATTTGATAAACTTCAAGGGCTATTGGGGACATTATCCCTAAACTAATCAATAGTTTAAAAAATTTCATAAAAAATCATGCTTGAATGTAAATAGTTTGAGTTAAGTCAATATTAACATAACATATTTCAATCAAAATAGTGTATATTCAAACTTAATCTCAACTTCTCACATGAGATACTCTTATGATTTTCACTCTTTAAAGTAGTGGTAAAGTGTTTACACTCAATCAATCTCATGAAAACAGTTCTACCATATGCTTGCTTGACCATCTATTCCCCACTATTTAGATCATGCAACTTCATAAATCAAGAGGTCTTTTTTCAAGGTTGTAATGAGGCCAAGGGGTAATAATGTGGTTAAAGAATAAAAAGGAAAAAATATCACAAAGATCCAAAGACTTCATAGAATTTAGAGACAAAATAAGATTTTGCAAATAAAACATTCTCAATATTCCTTGGAAGTACATAATCACATAGGCTGAATATTTCATGTTGAGCCTTTGCTTCATTCTAACCAACCTTGTAACATTTTTTTTCTTTTCTTTAACTAGAAGTTCAAGAGATGATTCAATTTTTTTTTCATGGGAATGTATTTTTACAATGTTCCATTTTCTTTTTCTCTTGACTTTTACCTTTCTCCTCCCCCATACTTATCTTTTGTTCTAACCCAAATTTTCAAAAAGTATCCATTGTTTTTGCAATATGTCTCAAACATTCTAGTCCATCTTTAGAACAAGGGTAAATATATAAATGTATTTAGGCTAGGTGTAAGATATGGTTACCAAAGAAATAGCTTATTCAATGTAGTCTCAAATTGGCTCACTAAGGGGAATGTTCTCTTGGAACATCAATAGGGGATTGGCTTATTTGGCCTTGGTTACAATCCTAATGCATCTATCATATTCATGTTATCACATACATCAATATAGTCTCAAAAAGGTTTAAAGCAAGTTCTAGAGAATCATGTAATCATAAGAGCACACAAGAAAGAAACTAGATTGATATGTATAATACATCAATCATAGAGAATCAAAACTCACAAGGATGATTATACAAGTCAATTTTAAGTCTAAACATGCTTCTTTCTCAATCAACATATCATATTAACATTGACTCATGAAAAATAGTATCAAGCTCAATTCTCATGAAAATCTTCTCACTAATAACCAGTTTTAGACTTATACAATTCATATCTCATCATTATATTGAAAGGAACTAAAACACACTAAAAACAAATTAAAAGACAAAAAAAAAATTTTTGACAACCTAAACTAAGAATTCCTAAATTCTTTCCCCCACACTTAATTCTTAAATTCTACTAAATGTACTGCTATCACCCCATATGCAAGAATTATATGTAAGAGAAAAGAACTATTAAATAAAAGAAGAAAAATAACTAAAGAACACTATAAAAAAAAAAATAAAACAAAGCACGAAAGAGAGAAAAACAAATCTGGTTTGGCAGGTTGGCAATTTCTTCATTAATTGGGCTGCCTTCCCAATTAGCACTGGAGTTAGTGTGTTGAACCTAACCAACACCCCTTCTTGGCTTTTTAGACTTGTCAGGCTCATACATGAAACTTCCTAAATTTGTGCGTTTGATAGGAAGCTTTCTTTGCACAATAGTGGATGCATTCTCCATTACAAGTATTATTTCATCATCCTTTATGGTGCATAACTCATCAAGGAATGGTGCAACTTTTGGTACTTGTTGAATGGCATTCACAAACAAACTGTTTAAGGTTTCCAGCATGTCTTGTTCATGTTCCTCCTCCTTGGCCTTTGCAAATCTGGTAGAAAAAAATGAAGAAGAAACATTAGTAGAAATAGGAACCTTAAAAGTTACCTCAGGTGCCGAAGTACTCTCAATTTGAATGGTGGCTTCATTATCCTCAAGAATAGAATCCATCTCTAATTTTGTCTCATCCTCGGGTTCTCTTGGACTTTCTGATTCATCCTCAAGTTGTTTTGGACTATTATTCTCCTTTGGATCATGTTCATGTAATTCTTCAAATCTTTGTTCTACCCATCGCGCCATACCACTAGCCAATTGGCTCAATTGTGTTTCCAAATTCAGGATACTTGCCATTGTTTCATGTTTAATTGCCCTTGTTTCCTATTGAATTGCCAAGGTATTAGCAACAATATAATTGATAAGATTTCCCAAAGAAGTACTTGAATTTTGAGGTGGGGGTTGAAAAAGATCTTGTTGTTGTGTCCATGGTTGAGTGGAGACAGATTGAGCCCTTCTTTCCTGTTGAAATTCCAAAGTATTAGTAATAACAATTTTGATAAGGTCTTTTAATTCTTGATCTGGTTCTTGAGACCATGATTGATTGAAGCTCGATGGATGATTGTAGTTGGCATAAAGATCTATTTCTTGATAATTTCCCGAGTAGCCTAATTAGGATGATCCCACCATCCCTCATGGTAAGTTTTGAGTAATGATCATACTATTGGTCTTGGAACCCTTGATGGCCTTGACATCCTCCCATGGCCAATCGTTGAACTGGGGAGGTGAGATTGGCTTGTTGGTTCTCCATGTTCATGTATGCCACCAACTCTTCAAGTGTTAGATTGCTCAATTCCATCGTTTTTTTTAATTCGAAAAGAAAAACCTATATGTACAAGAAAAATAAAACTAATTAGAACTGAAAATAAGAAGAAACCAAGTAATAAATAAACTAAATAAAGCAATCCCTGGCAACGACGCCAAAAACTTGATGCACCCAAAAGAGTGTATCTTTATTAAACCTTGGAATTAATATGATCAATTATAGTAAAGTAGCATGCAAGGGTCGAATCCACAGTGATTAGTTTTTAGTTTATAATTTACTAGTTTATCACTTAAGTTCAAAGACAAGAAAAGAAAAAGGGGTTTTTGAAATAATTAAAAGTAAAGAAAACAAGATAAGTAAAAAACAAATAAATAAGAGAAAATCAAATATAAGAGAAGTATGGTTAAGGTTTCATTATCCACCACTAGACATCATTGAAAATCAATTTCAGACCTATCAACATCAATTAGCTATAAAAGTTAACAACCGTAGCTAACAACATCCTGTATTACCCCAATCCTTCCTTAGTTCGTCGTTAAGCAAAACGAACGCTACTACTTAATCTCTAACCATCAAATAACCTAAGATAAACATCTATAGATTCAAAGTGATAGTAGCCTTAAGATAAGAAAAATAGGTTGATCTAAGCAATAAACACACAAACATGGATTTATTCAACTTAGATTATGTTCCACATCATAATTCCTGAAAACCTAACATAATCATGAATTACAAATTGCTACTATTGAATAGGAAATCAAGACAATTACACGGATCAAGACTCTTAAACTAGCATTAGATAATTATCAAGATCTATCTAGTTTGCAACCTAAACAAATCAAGACAACATCATGAACAATTCTTATAGAAGTAAACAAGCAACTTTGATAGAAAACCAATAATAGATAGAATCTCAAAATCAATTACAAAACATGTCTAGGGCTTTGAAATCACCCTTAACCAAAAAGAAGTTAGCCTTGCATAGGCATAGATAATATATACATAAGACTAAAAAGAAAATAAAAGAATGGAGAAGAAGAAGAACAATGATGATCCTTGAGTCTCCTCAAAAGATGTCTAGTTTGTGACTCAAAAGATGGTATTTATAGAGTTTTAAAACCTTAGGAAAATGTCCTTGCCGCACAAGTAAGGTTAGGAGGCAAAAATGCATGTTTTCACGGTTTGTTTTGCAGTTTTCAAGCGCCGCAGCGCCAGCCTTTCTGTCTCCATTTTTCTACTGCACCTTCCTTCACTTTGTTGGTTGAGTTGGATGCCCATTTCTTGTTCAATTTGGGCGTGTAAACTATCGTTGGAAAGGTATTCAAGTCAGTTTCAAAAGTTAAGAGTAAGTTTCTTCAAATAAGGACTTTAACATCATGTTTTCCTTGAAACAAGCTCCGGAGGTCAAATCTGCCTTCTTGCTTTGCAACCAGAAATTGATCTTTTTAACTCCCGAGTCTTCTTACATCTTAAGCTCTTTACCATCATTATTGACATCTTTTCACTTCATTCTCTTAAATATACCTAGAATTCAAAAACATAATATAAGTAATAAAGATGAAGATCGAAAACTTAACTAAAACTAAAAATAGAAAGGGCATAAAATGTGTATTTTATGAGCTTATCATCTATACCAACAAAAAAAATGAGACGTCGTTATATATTACATCTATTTTGACAGTACTTAAAATTTGTCAGAAAAAAGCCTTTTACTGACATAATTTGACCATCAGTATATTAAAATTTTTTGGTAGTGTCCAAAGAAATTATTTGAAACAATATTTTATTTTAAAATCAATAATTGGTAGTTTAGAGAATAATTTTAAAAAATATTTTAAGAGCACCCTTATAATAGTATAATTGTGTTTCCTATATATTAAATTTAATTAACAACAATTCATTCATTTTAACTTATCTCTAATATAATAGTATTTCCTATGTTAAAAAATAGATAAAAATTACTTTAAAAAAAATTTGTGTTGCTTTTTGCAACATATATATTATTTTCTTATGCAGATTATTAGATTAAGTTATCAAATATTGATTTATAAAAGTATCATGTGTTTTTAGAATTTAAAAGTATTTAACATAATTAGCTAATTTAATTTTATAATTGATTTATTATTTATTTTGGATAAATATTTTTTAAATTATTACTATATTTCATTACACTTGATATAATTTAAGATATAATTTATTTTTATTAGCATATCATATTAAAATTCAAGATTGATTCACTTGGTAATATCCTTATAATAAGAGTTGAATGTTAGGTTTAACTCTCTCCATAAACATAATTTTTTTGCATTTTACAAATATGTAGACGGATAGTTGAATGCCAGGTTTGTCCCTAAAAATTTCTTATTTTGTAGTGAATATAAATTATAATGTATTTACATGTTGAAATTCGAGTTCATCAAATCAATTATTTTAAATATCAATATGATTAATCTACAATATATCATATTTTTTTATAATAAATTATTTAAAAAATTGATTTTATATAACAAATTAATTTTATATTTTTTTGGTGTTAACAAATATTGATTTTAATAAATAAATAAAATTAAAAATATCATATTATAACAAAAGCTTACTTTAAAATAATAATAATAAATTAATAATTTATTTTTAGATGTAAATATTTAAATTACATAAAAATAATTACATCTAACATAAAATAAAAATGATATAAAATATATCCGAACTCGAAAAATTCGAATCTAAAATGACCCGATCCGAACCCGCCCAGTTGCCCACTCTACTCATCACCATGCTTCAAAATTTGAACCAAAAACTAGCCAATAAACCGTAGTTTCTATTCTAATGCAAATGTGAAGATGGTGGTGCCAAGGACTACCTTAATGTTCATTTGGGCAGGTTTGAAACTTTGAACAAAAACAAAGTTGGGTTTCACAGTTGACACCTTAAGATTCTATAAACTCAGCTCAGTATGGCCTGGCCCAAAATGAGAAATGGGCCTAAGGTCTGGCGTGGCCTCACTGCTGATCAAGTCGAGCCATGGTGCCGTGGTTTATTAATTAAGCCATATGCCCATATTGGATTCGCATGCTACAACGACGGGCCATTCTTTGTAGGCTTGACACCTTTATGTACAGTTGCTAATGGGCTAAGATCTTTGATTAGGGCCATCAGGCTGAGCTCAACTTTTAAACTTTAATATGACTATGAGCCCAATCTTAAGGTTATTCGTATCCTCAAAATTTCCAGATGACTTGGAAATGCTGGAGCCAACCATGCTAGCTAGGCAGTAGGCACAAAGATTGTGAAAGAAAAAGAATCTGGACGAATTTAAATTCTATCATAACATAGAAACCTTACCATAATCCATTAAACTTTTGATTCTTATTTCTTAGTATGTCACATCAAATTTAGCAAAGGATAATCCCACCATTTTTTGTTTCTTCAAAGATGGCATTCCTCTCATTACCTCCGCCTTCTTCTTTTTCTTCGCATTGTTTTTCCATTTCATATTCTTCCTGGCACCAATCCTCTGTGGTCGCTACCACCGCTCACCGTATCCGTTTCCTACCAGTGGCAGCTGCAACCACCACTCACCATCAACAACAGTCCGTTCCTATTGACAAGTCTTCGCTCACTATTGCTGAAACGGCGTCGGAGGACCAGCTTTGGGCAGCTGCTTGTCTCCGTGTTCGCTCCTTCTATAACTTCCAGGCATCCTCCTATGGCATCCAAGTGAGACTTACTTTCTTTTTGTTTTTCAAAATAAAAGAAAAAAAGAATTATTGGGGTGCTTTTGTTTTCACGGGAGAGGCATCAAAAAAGGTCAACGCGAGAATGTTAATTGTTTGATTAATGATTTGGTGGTAATTTGTTTTAGGGCATTTAAGAAGTTATCGAAGCTTTCAAGGATTGTAGATTTTGATGTTAGTGAAAAGGGAGTTTCTTGTTATCTCGTTAATAGCAGAAATATAGAGTTTTTTTTTTTTGGTCAATGCCATTTCAAATTTGTGATTAACAGAGGTCCTCCGGAACTGAAACTGCCTAGTTTTACAATTTCAGCTGAAAAATCCTTGGGAACTGGCACCTGGGTCTCTCTAATTTCTTTTCTATGAAAAGGTGATTGTTTGAGGAAACTGGTTAAATCGTAAAAATAACTTTTAAGAACTATGGTTAATCTTATCATAAGAAGAAATTTCCAAACAAAACATGCAGAAATATGCATGTAATGGGTTAAATGTCCAAGTCTCCAAGACTTTTCCATCCATAGGCATCTTCTACCAGCCTAGCGATAAAACGGACTATATAGCTTAAAATTTGGGCCAACTGCATTGTAACCAAAATGTATTTTGATGTTTGTGGCATGATTGCAGTAAAAAGACATGCTGAGTAGTTGATTTAGCTCTCCTTCCCATGCACATGCAGTATGTTATAAGCTTTACTATGTCGAAATGTGTAGAAAAGAATAGGAAACAAGAAAATATATGGATGGACAGTTTAGTTTAGAGTATTTGTCTAATTATTACCGAACTGTCAATAAATTGGTCTCCTAACGGTTAGAGAGGCCCTTTGCAGAAGATGAAATGTTTGAAACTCT
This sequence comes from Fremontodendron californicum, assembly GCA_030761205.1. Classification (NCBI taxonomy): domain Eukaryota; kingdom Viridiplantae; phylum Streptophyta; class Magnoliopsida; order Malvales; family Malvaceae; genus Fremontodendron; species Fremontodendron californicum. The sequence goes on from JAULJL010000006.1 coordinate 8,308,376, forward strand.
TTGTAATTTTAGTGGTAACAAGGCTCTAGGCCTAGACAATTTCACCTATGGCTTTCTTCCAATCACACTGGAAGCTCATGGACAAGATGTGCTCTGGAGAGAGACTACATGGTTGGATCACTAAATGTATTTCAATTGCAAGTTCTTGAGCATTATGAATGGGGTCCCTCTAGGTATTTTCATTCTTTGAGTGGTTTTTGTCAAAGTTGGTAGTGGAGGTAGGCAAAAGGTAGTAGAATTAATCCCTGTATTTTGAATTTTGTGGAGGGAGAGAAATAGAAGCAGTTTTGAGGCAGTATCAAAGCTGTTAGATTCTTGGTTCTACGCTCTTGTATTTTTGGTGCAACTAGCAGCAGTTCTTGGATTGACAGGATGCTTTACATTTTGTATTGTTTTGTAAGAACTAGTCTTATACCTTTAGTGCAGCATTGTTTTAATTATCAGATAAAGGAAAAAGAAAGATAAATGTCTCCTGAAGGATTTTAATTTTTCTGTCTCTTCTCCTTTTAATATGATACTTATGGTATTTAGTCCTTTTCAAGTATTAGGATCATAAAAGGTACTTGGCGGAACGTGAATTTGAAGCACTAAAGGAAAGAATTGCTGGGAAGAGGGAGGGCTTTAAGAGAGTTTCTTGCATAAATGCTACGCTTCCATTGTCACAGTTGCCAAGCTCTGCAAATGATTTATGCACTGCATGTAAGGTTTGTTTGTCTTTTTTATTTTGGATAAGCTTCTTTTATGTTTTTTGCTACTTACAATGCTTCAACTTTTAAATGCCATGTTGGCGTATTAATGCTATTATTATGATCTGTTTAGGGCTTATAACAAGATTTAAGGTGTCATAGAATCCTCTAGGAGAATCTCTGTTATAATGATGTTGACAAAAAAATTGAGGCACGAGAAATGCCTTTAAACTCAATTTATTGAGTTAGGATCTATTTGATGGGATGTCTTTTTGTCATTACTGGAATCTCTGTTATAATGATGTTGACAAAAAAATTGAGGCACGAGAAATGCCTTTAAACTCAATTTATTGAATTAGGATCTATTTGATGGGATGTCTTTTTGTCATTACTGGACAGCGTAAAGAGCAATGTGTTAAGTTTTAGATTTGTGTCTTTGGAACCAAATCAATTTGAACTCTAGGCATTTTTTAGAAAGAAAAAGATATGTAGCTATGTGGAGAAAATACAAGAATCATGCAGAAAAGGATAGTTCTCATTTGCCAATATCCTAGAGTTGAAATGGTATCTCTGCGATATGAAAGAGTTATTACTTATTAGGGAAAAAGAATGGAAGAGGATTACCTCTCTTTTTATAAGATTGGCACTTAAATGTTTTAAAGAACAGACAAGTTCAGGATATTCAAATCTTCTGTAATAGTAACTTGTTTCTTTAACTAGTTCACATTATCCTAGATAGCTGAGAGATCCCAAGTTATCATATTAGTGATCTTGCAGAAATTGGACATATCACTTTGTGGATATATTTGTGATAGTTAATTTTCTCTTTTTATACATTCTTTTGTGTGTAATTCAATTCTCTAATGGTTTTTATGTTAGGAAAAAAAAATCTTATGGGTTCGAAATTATGATTTTGGAAAAAAGAGGGTGTTAGGCTCTTCTGTGTTCTTTTTACCAGTTGCAATCTCCATTGTCAAAGTTCTGCCACCTTTTTTAATATAATCTGAGTTGCAGAAGTTTTAGAGAAACTTATGTCTTCTTGATTGTTTGTTTGCTTGCTTGCTCTCTAACATTATTGTTTTCTCCTGTTTCTTGTGTAGTTTACTTACAATGGAGAGGATAGAGTAGTAGTTGGAACCCTTGATCTTAACCAATGTCTTTGGCTTCCAGAAGAAATAGCTGGAACAAAACCAGAGGTATTTCATCATATATCAAGATTTTTCTCATGTTATGTATGTGCTTATTCAGTTATCTATAATTTTTTGGTGTTACGGCTTCTTAATTATTCTTAAAAACAGGAACATACTTTATGTATGATTTAGGTAAGGCTATTGTATAATGTATCAAGATTGACATGTTCCACAACAATTTGCAGTCAACCCACAAATTTCATATTGGATTGCATGATCCAAATTGTGGATTGTTTAATTGTGTATTGTTCGTGTTCTGGGCTGGAGAAACAATTGATCCAATCCAAATGCTAAAGGACTCAATGATAAAATAAGAAATCATACCTAGAAATTAAATTTGTGGAATAAGATAGCCAGCTAATTAAAATAATGTGAAACTACAACTGAATTACTAGAAATATGTTGCTCTGACTCTTTATTTTCCTTTTAGCACCCATATCTGACACATATCCAACAAACATGGGTATGAAGGTTTGACCCTCCAAATATATGAAAAAACTTTAAAAAATTGAACGTACTCGTGTTGAATACATACTCTTTTTCGACATTCACTGCCAAGTCTGAGTAATGTAGTCTAGAATTACTAATGGATCTTAATTAATATAAAATTTATCAATCCACTTAAACTAACTGGAAAAGAAAATTACCCCACCATTACGACCTATTAGTTTAGGTTCTAGGAACTTAGTTCACAATATATATTAAGAATAACATGGATCAACTTTATCATGCTATAAGATTTGATATAGGTTCTAGTATCAAAAGGATTGCTTTAGTAATAAATTGATCTATATTTAGAGTCTGTTCTGACAGGGGATTGAAGCTGATTTTGGAAGAGCGTACTTGAGCAATGTATGTGTTGCAAGGGAACTGCACAGAAATGGCTTAGGTTATGACATTGTCACAAAGTCAAAGATAGTTGCTGAAGAATGGGGTAACAAATGCATTTATCTTCTATGATAGTTCTGTCCGATGTTGCTCCGACTCTTCATTTTTCTTGAAGTACTCGTGTCCGACACTCGTGTCTGATGCATATCCGGACATGGGTATGATCCTCCAAGGACCCTCCAAATACATGGAAATCTTGGAAAAATTTGAACATACGTGTCAGACACATATCCGTATCCGACACTCACACCCGAGTCCGAGTAACATAGGTTCTGTCCCTGTTATAATCATCTTGCGTTGATTAAACAATTATCCTGGACAGTCTGTTGCTAACCAAAATTGCAATAATGAATTTTTGCATCATAGTGGTAGAAGCTAATGCATCACCAACTTGGGCTATTTGGTTCAGTCATTTAGAAATTTACCCTGTTAAATATAAATGGGTTGACTGTCTTTAAGGTCCTATCTTTAGGGTTATACTTTGTCTGACCTTTTGTTTTGTCACAATTGAAAAAAACAAAGGATTACACACAAAAATTTATGTCAAAGGGTATCTCTCAAAGGTAATGGTATAATGACATTATCACCAAGCCATTGGGTGGGGAGGTCTTGGCCTTATCAAAACTACAGCAGAATTGCCAACCTCCATCTTCATGAAACTTTAAAATAAGATAATGAAGGGTTAATCTCATTGACTTTCACGTGCATTTTCCATATATTAATTATGTTTATCCTAGGTTTTCCTTCTGAGGAAATTGAAAGGAAACAATAATGTACTTGGTGAGATCTGTTTTGGCTCCTATAGAGACGCCTGCAAGACTAGGGCATTAGCATGCATTTTCTTCCTGCGTTCTTTCCCTTTTGCTTTCTAATCCTGCCTTGCTATTTAAATACATAGAGCATAAGGTTCTATATGTTAGCTGAGGGGTGTCACATATTTCTAGACATAAAATTGGTTTAGCAGTCATAGAACTCTGAACCTTTTTCAGTATGGACACCTTTGTGCTCTTGCATTTCTAACTTACAGGTCAAGCATAATAAATTTTGTAAGGCACTGGTCTAAGTTAATCATGAATATTTTGTTTGATATATTGTTGTTGGAACTTGGAACTTGAAGTCATCAAATAAATGCCACCGGTTTCTTTAATTGCATTGGAGGCACGCGAACCTTGCCCTAAGGGATGATGTGAACCCATGGTCAACATTGTTCTCCTTTTTCTTTGCTTTTATTACAGTTAGTAGAATGTCAAGGGCAATGCTTGTTGATACTGGCTGACAAGAGGAGCCTGCCCTCTCTCTTAGTTAGTGCTTGCTTTTCATGCATTTTAGCATATTCCTGCTTCAGCAATGTGCATGTTTGAAAACTTTTTGGGGATAATTTTTTTTAAAGAAATTTGCATTTGATCATTTGGCTCACTGTTAGATGCTATTTGTTGTATTTTTTCAGGCATAACTGATCTATACGTCCATGTTGCTATTGACAATGAGGCTGCAAAGAATTTGTACATGAAAAGTGGTTTCATTCACGAAAATGATGAGCCTGCTTGGCAAGCTAGATTTCTAGATCGGCCCCGACGGATTCTCTTATGGATTGGTCTTCCTTGCACTAATGAGTTGTAAACTTGTACTTATCCCCAAAAAAAAAAAAAAAAAGAGTTGTAAACTTGTAATGTTTTATGGCCATTTCATTTTGCTTGCTGTACTTTGTTATTATAAGTTTAGATTCCATACATGTTTACATCATTTGGAAAACTCGCCCATTTCAAAATGTAAAATATAATAATATAAACTTCCTGTATATTATTACCAGGTAGAATGTTTTTATGCTTTCGATATAGGGAACACATAGGAAAATAAAACGAAATCTCACAAGAGGATATCCCGTTTAAAATTATTGGATTAACATCAGCTGCCCTTGAGAAGCCCTTTTTGAGTAGAAGCGTCAAACTCAAACCCTGTATATAAGAAAAGGCAAAAGGTGAAAATGGAATTAAAGGCTATGTATGAGAGACGTGTTTATAGATATGGTTATCTATTCGGTCCGACAGATTTTATTTGAATTGACTTGGGTCGGATAAATATTTTTGTAATACATGTCGGGTCAGCTTTGCTTGAATTATCAATAATTTTATAAAAAAAAAAATTTATTTAAATTTAATTATAAAAATATAAAAATATTTTTTAAAATAATGAAATGGGTTTTTAAATTTGGTCCAGATAAGTTTTGGACAAATAAAAATAAAAATAAAAGTTTTCTGAGTTTGGGGTTTGACCAGCCTGAACACTATATATTAGTATTTCAAAGTTGGCTAACGAGTAAAGAGGGAGTTGGGTTGGGAATTACTGGTTAAATTCCACACGGATGATACCGGCGTCAGGATCAGCAATGGTAGAGAAAGCATCTTGAGAAAGATTAATAGTACCCTGGCATCCTGCACTACAGTAGTCAACAACTTTAACCACCACAGTTTTACCATTCTTGCAAGGATGTGGTGCTTCATTGGCTCCTCCTATGCATTTAACTCTGTACCTCTTTCCACATGCTCCTCCGTTATTCCACAACGCATCACTTACTCCCGCTACCATGTTTCCATTGTTTTGGTTACCATAGCATTTTGAGGCTGTTCAAATCAAATCATTTTTCATTTGGTTAGTGACTAATATTCTGCACCCGAGCATTTGACTTAGTCACTAATCCTATCTAAAGAACAAAGTTCAAATCTACATTTCTTCCAAATGGGATAACAATGGTTAAACCAAATCTAGGCTAATCATGATATAAATATAAGATTTATATGAATCTAAGATTTAGTTCAGTTAGCTCATACATCTACTTTTTTTAAAGTGATATTCAACAGATTCGAAGTTCGAATTTCAGAATCTGTAACCCTTTTTCCTATCACAGACTATGACCATATTTGTATAAAATATATATATATATATATAAGATTTATATGGCAATTCACTCAAATAAAAATAAAAACTAGCTTTTATGACACATGCAAATGCATGTGATATTTCTTCTTTAATATTAAAAATAAATAAAAATTACATAAATAATAAAAGTGATAAATAATGTCCTAGTGGAGAAAAGGGAAGTTAAAAAACTGTTTTTATGATTTTATCAAAACTAAATTTACCTGAATAGTTTTGCAAAATGCAAACTCAGTTTAACAATTTTTAAATACATAAATGCCCATTTTTTTTTAATTTTAATATTTTGCTATTATTTTGATTTTTTTTTTTTTTTTTGTAATTTCCTTGACCGAGTCGGTGTCGCTTGACTCGTGACATCAACTCAGTCACTTCCTTTATAATAGTATAGATATACATATAGATGAGATACTGAATAATTATACTCACGAGTATAAGGAGGTGCAAAGAAAACAGCCTTCCCCTGAATGGCATGCACGACCGAGGTAAGACACAAGACCATGCTCACAATCAGAAAAACTCTCATCTCAATCCCCATATCTTCCCCAACGATAAAAAGTAAGTTGATCTCCCTCAGTTTAAATCTTATTAACAATTACAATTTCTTAGGGTTTGCCACACCTCGCCTTTTATAGATCCACAAGGTTACCATTTTTAAAGGAATTAATAGAACAATTATTCATAGTCGAGTCCTCAACTTTGGTCAACATTAGCTCGTGTGGACACTGGCAGTTTAGTCATCCATGAATCAAAATTCTTGCTTCACCTACCTACCCACTCACAGACTAGTCTTCACAAGAAATTTCCACCCCACTTCTTCCCTTGTCTATGCACTCCGCTAATCTTTACATCAAGGAAATTCCTTTTGAGACTTCGGATATGATGGTTTTTCCATGGTCTTGTAATTGTTTCACATCTTATTTCTTTTCAATATGGGATAATAATCTCTAAATTATACTAAATATTATTTCAATTTAGTTTGATCTCATCCATAAGATCGGTACATTTGTGTCAAAAACTTGGAATTGATCCTCCGCCCAAAGAATAAACTCTAACCGATGAGGTTTTCTTTTTAATGGCTATGAGCAAATTTGAAACTTTTTAGGTTTTAAGTCCAACTGCCAAATGAGGTGTAGCACGGTGAAAATAATCCCTATCGTGCCACATCCATGTTGCCAAACAAGGGTTTAGGGTTCGTTTGAAATCAAATGGATTCGTGTATCGATACGGTTGGGATACTTTTGGTCCTAACCGCACCATGATATTCATTTGGATATCATGTGCAGCATGGTCCCACCATGTTGCACTTGATTTTTTCACTGATCTTTTAGGTCCAGTGAAAAATACGATAGGTGGGTTACCTAAAATGCTCTCATTTGCTTTTTTTTCCCTTTTTTGCCCTTGTGATAATAGTGTACAGATAAAAATATCCATGCGATTTTTTATTTTATTTTTTATTTAAAAATGTTAAATAAAATTTTTAATTAAATATAATAAATAAAATTTATTATTATATTATAAACTAATAAATATATAAATTTTATTATTGTATTCTTAATATGAGTTAATTATATAAAATAAGTATACATAAATAATAAAAAATTAAATACAAACTAATATTTGATATATTGTTTTCTTCTTTATTAATTTTTAATTATATATTATTAAAACTATTATTTGACATAATAAATAAAATATAAAAATAATATATTATATAAATGAAAAACGAGTCTGGCCGGGCCAGATTCGGACCTTGATTGTTAGAGCCAAGGCTCAACCCATTTTCTAAATGGATCTTATTTTTTTGTCCAAACCCATATTTCGACAGTTTAGACATCCATGAATCAAAATTCTTGCTTCACCTACCCACTCACACACACTAGTTTTCACAAGAAATTTCCACCCCACTTCTTCCCTTGTCTCTGCACTCTGCTAATCTTTACATTAAGGAAATTCCTTTTGAGACTTCGTATATGATGGTTTCCATGGTCTTGTAATTGTTTCACATCTTATTTCTTTTCAATATGGAATAATAATATCTAAATTATACTAAATATTATTTCAATTTATTTTGATTTCAGCCATAAGATCGATACATTTGTGTCAAAATCTTGGAATTGATCCTCCTCCCAAAGAATAAACTCTAACCGACGAGGTCTTTTTTTTAATGGCTATGAGCAAGTTTGGAACCTTTTAGGTTTCAAGTCCAACTGCCAATGGAGTGTAGCACGATAAAAATAATACCCACCATGCCATATCCATGTTGCCAAACAAGGATTTAGGGTTCGATTGAAAGCAAATGGTTTCGTGTATCGATACGGTTGGGGTACTTTTTGGTCTTAACCGTACCATGATATTCATTTGGATACCATGTGCAGCATGATCCCACCATGTTGCACTTGATTTTTTTGAATGGTCTTTTAGTTCTAGTGAAAAATACGATAGGTGGGATACCTAAAATGCCCCGTTAACTTAATTTTTTTCTTTTTTGCCCTTGTGATAATAGTGTACATGTAATAATGTCCCTGCAATTTATTTTTTATTCTTTTTATTTAAAATTGTTAAATAAAATTTTTAATTAAATATAATAAATACAATTTGTTATTATATAATAAATATAAAAATTTTATTATTATATTCTTAATATGAGTCAATTAGATAAAATAAGTATACATAAATAATAAAAAATTAATTACAAAAAATTATTTGATATATTATTATCATTTTTATTAATTTTTAATTATCTATTATTAAAACTATTATTTGACATAATATAATTTTAATAATTTTTAATAATTTATTAATTTATAAATGTCAAATAATCTAAAATTTTTATTATATACAAATTTTAATTAATGTCCATAATGATCATTATCTCTTTTCACAACATTTCATCTCACCGTCACGGTTACTTTGCATCCAAACACATATTCCATCACTGATTTTAATCTTTTCGCTGCAATATTTTATCTCACTATCACCGCTATTTTTAATCTTACCGGAATCAATTTCACCATCCATCCAAATAGACCCTTAGCATAGTTGGAAGAGCCCCCTTAGCAACAAACTTGCTCTAAGCTAAACTCTTCAGGGCTATCGTTTTAGTTTGCCAGCGATGGTGCTGACAGCCATGGAAGGAGACAGGGAAAGAATAAGAAAATGAAGAAAAAAAATTGAAAAAAAAAACTATTGATTTAAATTCATTTCTTTTTGAGATGTTACTATTTAATTATACTTTAATCCAATGATTTTTTAATTTTTAATTTTAATAATTATGTATCGTTTATTAACAAATCATGTCATCCATTTAACAATTAAGCGGTAAAATTGTATAATAGTTGGATGGTAGCAATTATATATATATATATATATATATATATATATATAAAAGCAAATTGTAATCCTCAATATATATAAATAAATAACTTTAAATGTTACATACTTAATTATGTTTAAAAAATTAATAAGATATTATTTTTCAGTTTTCAAATTTTATTCATTAATGAGGTGGTGATTTATAATACATTGAGGTGCTCATGGGCTGGGTTGAGCCGGGTTCGGACCGGGCTTAGGTATGGTATCAATATTATATATACTTGCCCAACCCAGCCCGGCCCAAAATATGGGCCTCAAATTCTGTCCAAATCCGCCCATATTTGTAAATGGGTAGTCCAAACCCATTTAGACCCATCCATATTTTTTTCTAAAAAAATTAAAACAAATATTTTTTATCATTTAATTTTTAGTAATTTTATCTCTTTTTTTTTTTTATTAAGTTCTAAAACATGAATAACTTAGTATATTTTTAAAATTTTAAACTATAATATCATATTTATTTTTTATATGATATAAATTATATAATATATAAAATATAAAAATAATATATTATATAAATGAAAAATGAGTTTGGCCGAGCTCGGGCTGATTGTTGGAGCCAAGGCCCAAATCATTTTTTAAATGGGTCTCATTTTTTTGCTCAAACCCATATTTCGGGCAGTTTAGTCATCCATGAATCAAAATTCTTGCTTCACCTACCCACTCACACACACTAGTCTTCACAAGAAATTTCCACCCTACTTCTTCCCTTGTCTTTGCACTCCGCTAATCTGTACATCAAGGAAATTCCTTTTGAGACTTCGTATATGATGGTTTCCATGGTCTTGTAATTGTTTCACATCTTATTTCTTTTCAATATGAGATAATAATCTCTAAATTATACTAAATATTATTTCAATTAGTTTGATTTCAGCCGTAAGATCGATACATTTGTGTCAAAAACTTGGAATTGATCCTCCTCCAAAGAATAAACTCTAACTGACTAGGTCTTTTTTTTTTAATGGCTATGAGCAAGTTTGGAACCTTTTAGGTTTTAAGTCCAACTACCAAAGGGGGTGCAGCACAGTGAAAATAATCCCCATCGTGCCACATCCATGTTGCCAAACAAGGGTGTAGCTACCTAATTTTGTTCGAGTAAAGATCCGACTCACACCTGAGTCAAGCCCTGAGTTAAGTCCCAAGTTGAATTTCGAGTCAAATGGTCAAGTACTTAAATTGCCAATTTTTAACTCAATCCTCAAGCCGATTTCTTGAATCAAGTTCAATAAGTTGTTAACGGGGTTCAACTTGTCTTCCAATTCAAAATCATCAATTGGACCCGTTTTATTGAACACAATTTGGTTAAACCTAAAATTCGAGTTTAAATTAATTATTGGATTTTAATTTTAATTGGGCTTAATTGGATTTTCAATTTTGTTTTGAATTTGATTTTGGGCTTGAATCAATTGGGTCTTTGTGTTATGTGGGCTTTGAGGCCCAAGTTTCACACCTCATTGCAGCCCACCAGGCCACTTGCCCTGGCAGGCTAGTCACCTGCAGTAGCCCCACTTGCTGCTGCCAACCCCTGCCCAGCGGCCCAAGTGACCAACACCCTTGGCCCTGGCTTGCACCACCGCCATCCCCAGCAAGCTGCCCAAACCTGCCTAACAGGCCCATCACCAGCAGACCACCTTGCCTAGTCGACCTAGCCCTTGCCAGGCCACCACTGTCACCCCTCACCTGCAACAGCCATCCTAGCCAACCCTTTCCTTCATGCAACCCGCCTACCAGCCACCAGCCACCAACTACCCATCTTTTCTCCCACAAGCAATACCCCTACACCATGCCAGTCACACCCCAACACACTACCGCCTCCCATTGCTACAAAGACCCGAATGGAAACCCTTTTCTAGAAACCTTTCATCGACCCTCAGCAACAAACACACAGCCACCTATACCCTGCACAATAACAGCAAACCAACAACAACAAAACAAGAACAAAAAAAAAAAACAGCAAGCAAAAAGAAAACAAAAAAGGGTCTTTGGGGTTTCGGGCTTCTTGGCTTTTGGGTAGTTCGGGACCACCTTTGGGAGTTCTGAACGGTGAATATGACGAGGACGATGCAAGAAAGCCTCGGATGAAATTCGAGCCCGATCAGATGGTGAACGTCACCGAAAATGGAAGAAGAAGCCGCTGAATGAAATCTTAGATCTAGACATTTGGGGGCGTTTTCAGGCGAAACGGAGTTTAGATTGGGAAAGGGGAGGTCGAAAGGAGCTTGGAGGTGAAGTCTGGAGTTGATTGGCTGTCGACGAGCGGTGGCCGACGGCGGGGAACGACGGACCGACGCCGGATTCTAGGTTGGTGGCTGGTTTCTGGGGATTCTAGAGAGAAGGGAGAGAGAATAGAAAGCTAGAGAGAGGAAGAAATGAGGAAAATGAATAATAAATGGTTTATGGGGTTTATATAGACGTCAAAAATGACGTCGTTTAGGGGAAGAGAGGGTCCGCGCACGGACCCGGATCCGACCCGGGGTTTGCATGCCTAACCTGTGGACTGAGGGGGAAGAAAAAAAATAAAAGAAAAGAAAGAAAGAAAGAAAGAAAAAGAAAATAAAGGGAAAAAAAGAAAGAATAAACAAAAAAGAAAAGAATAAATTAATTCCCTCGGCAAAATTCATCTAAGCACTCAAATCCCGGCTGTACGCATTTCCCGAAGGTAACTTTTTATTTTATATTTATTTAAGTTCATTTTTTTATATATCTATTTTTAATTTATTTTTATGTTATTTTTATTTATTATTTTTATTATTGCTTTTTATTTGTTTATTTATTTTATTATAGTTATTATTTTAACTATATTATTATTTTTACATTTTCATTTTTTTATTATTTTTTTCTTCTTCATGCTTTTCTTTTCTTTTTTTTTTATTATTATTTTTGTTAAATGTGTTATTAATCTATTCTTTTTAAATATATATATATACTTTTGATTTCGTAAATATTTGGCGCAAATTATTTCTTAATCTTTGCCGGGTTTGCCAGCGAGGTTAGAAAATTTCTCAGCACACGTGTTTATGAAATAGTAAAGTATTGTTTTCATTTTACTCGGAATTACATGAGTGTTAGGCAAAAGAATATTTTTTCTAAGCTTTGCTGGGTCTGCCGGGGAGTTCGGTTAAATATTCCGAAGTTTTCCATTTATGTAATTTCAAATAAATAGAATACATGAAAAGGAATTTTAAAATATGATTGCTTGCATATTCTTTGTTTATATTCTTTAATAATTATTACTTATACCATGTTCTTAATTATATCATTTAATGATTAATTTTCTTATTCATGTCATTTAATAATTCATGCTCATGTTAATTCTAGGTTCATGATCTTTGTTAATCAATGTGTATATGAATTTTTTTTTATTTTATAATATGGTTTTAATTATGCCATGTGATAATTATTACTCAGGTTAATTTCTTAATAATGCCATGTGATAATTCGTGTCCATGTTATCTTGTTTAAAAAATTGCATGTTAATATCTATTTTGCATATTCATATTTATTTACATGAATTTTAATACATGCAAAAGTCACGTTTTAATAAAACAAGGTTATTCTCGAGTTAAAATAATTCATGAGTTCTTTGCTGGGTCTGCCGGGGAGGATATCATCAATTGTCATTAACAACAGAATATCTTTTTTTTTTTTGTTTAAAAAAAAGAGGGTGATTCGGAGAATTCCAAAATAAATAAAAATTTTCATGTTTTGCCGGGTCTGCAGGGGAATATGAAATTTTTTTGCATTAATAAATTCCTGGTCATTCCTAAATAACATGATTATTTTTAAAAGAGAATTAATTTTAAATGCCGAACCTAAAACAACGTTTATCGAGACTTAGGATAACACATGATCAATAAGGTACCGTTTTATATGGGCGTTTTGGGGGTGCTAATCCTTCCCCGAACATAATTGATTCCCGAACCTGCTTTTGTTTTCTCTTTAGATTAGAACGCAAACTTCAAAATTGGTTTTCTTAAAATATTTGAATTAATTTTAAAATATTTTATAAAAATCAGTTTTTAATAGGTGGCCAATCACACCTAAACAAAAAAGATTGGAGGCGACTCCATTTTGTTTATTTAAAACCGTCTAGCGGTCGAAAAAACCGTTATGACTGCTTGGCGACTCCACTGGGGACTTAGAGAGTCAGGCCTAAAATTGACCACGTGTTATCTAAAATCTGATTGATTGGTTTTAATTGGTATTTAATTACAGTTCCCATTTTTTTTCCAAATAATGAGGATTTCTTGAAAATAATAAAATGTCCATTTTCATACATATTATTATTGTTCTCTAGTTATTTAATGTTGTATATTATTGTTGCTCTCTGGTTAATTAATGCTTCACATTATTTGACTTTTACTTTAATAAATTGTTGGGTATTTAGAATAGGTGGTGAAAGGTTTGGTTGTTCCTCTTCACAGACTATACTGCATTTGCATAACATAAGCTCTTTACCCGAGCTCCGTCTTTTTAAGTGAAAGTAAAGTAAAGTACGCCTTCGTGACTAACAATCCGCATATGCTAGCGAAACACTTCCGGAGTACTAGAGTACCTATGCCTTCGTAACTAACAATCCGCACAAGCTAGGGAAATATGCTCTAACAAATTGAACCCGTTTTAATCGGGGTGCCTTACTAGCCTTCACAGGCGACAGTGAAGAGCAATTTGGGGCCTTTAGAATCTAATTCAACCTCATATAGTGAGCCATATGAAGCCAGCCTAGATAGGATCATGCCGAATTTTTGTTAGAAATTATCATATTAGGAACACATGGAGGAACACTTCCGATCTTTTGTTGTTCTTTTCTATATCCCGAATAAGCATGGTACACCGGACAAAGATGAACGTACATCACCCGCAATAAAATTTAATATTCCACCTCAAAGACATTGTGATGCCTAAATATGTTGATATTGTTGGGGCAAATATTCATTAACTTTTTACTTTGTGTTGATAATTTTATTCTTTTACTGCTTCGCTTTGTTTCCATGTATCATTTGTACTAATACCGAAAATTAGTATTTTTGGGTTTTTTAAAAAAAAAATTTACTTGTACCTTTGTAAATTAAAAAAACAAGGTTTTATCCCACGAAAAGAATAAAAAATATTTCTTCTTTGAAAAAAAAAAGAAAAAAAAAATGAGTGAAATGAAAAAAAATGGGAATCATAAATTTTTTGTAATAGAGTATTGTTGTGAACGATAATAAAATTTTCTTTTAGTTTGGACTCTTTGAGGAAATATGAAAAAAATGTCGAAAAGAATAGTTGTAAAAAAAACCAAAAAAATCACTCTTTAATTCTTGGTACAGTATATTCATACTATTTCTTTTTACATGCATCATGCTGCATACATACATGCATTCATTCATAAGCATACATGCAATAAATTGAGAGGTAAATAAGATTCTGTTTGGCTTTAAGAGCATTCTAAATAAAGTTCACCCTCTAAACAAAAGATACAAGATTTGAAAGCCAGTAAGAAACTCAAGACCACTCACTGAATGCTAATACAATAGATGTCCGCAGATAAAGCCATGGAAAATGAACAAGCAGCGCAAATAGAACAAATGGAAAGAGTTCAAAGAGAATTACAAGAACAATTGGCCAGATCTCAATAAGAAGCACGGGAACAGATAACAAAATCTCAAGAGGAGTCACGTGAGCAAATAGCCAAGATGATTGAAATGATGACGAGATTGACCCGAGGAAAATGGGTTGCTAAAGGGTCAATCATAAGAGGAGAACCTCAACCTCAAGCAAACAACAACGAAGATCTGATTTACCTACCAAGGTTCACTCCTCCCTAAACTCAAATGGTGCATGATGCACATCCGCAAGGGATACCAATTAAGGATAACCTTATGCCTACTTCGGCATGCTCGCTCCCATGAGTCAACAAGGTCAAAGGCCAGCTGGTTTGAACTCGGGAATTGATCTTTCAGACCCGGTTATTGTTCCAAATCTAGATGATCCGATAGAATAAGAGAAGTTGAAAAAACATGTGGAAAAGCAAGTGAAAGACACAAGGGTGCGGCAGAAACATGATATGTTTTAAGAGAGACTTAAAGCCATAAAAGGAATGGACGTTTTCGGGAATATGGATCCGAATAAGCTCAGCTTGGTCTCAGATTTGGTGATTCCGCCAAAATTCAAGGTCCCTGAATTTGAAAAGTATGACAGATCAAAATGTCTATCGGCCCACATTACTATGTTTTGTCAAAAAATGGGTGGCCACACCAACAATGAAAAATTGCTAATTCACTTCTTTCAAGACAGTCTAACAGGGTTAGCTGCGAGATGGTACAATCAATTGGATCGGAGTCATATCTATTCTTGGAATGATTTGGCAAGAGCTTTCTCGGTTCAGTATAAATACATGACTGACATGGCACCGGATAGGTTATCCTTGCAGAATTTGGAAAAGAAGAATACTGAAAGTTTCAAGGAGTATGCCCAACAGTGGAGAGATCTGGTAGCACAAGTGCAACCACCACTCACTGAGAAAAAAATCACTGTATTGTTCATCAGTACACTATCGGCACCGTATTATGACAAGTTGGTTGGTAATGCCATAAGAAATTTCGTCGATATGGTTATTTCTGGTGAGATGATTGAAAATGCGATCAAAAGTGGGAAAATTGATACGGGAGATATTGCTGCTCCTAAGAAATAAGGGTTAGCTAAGGAAAAAAATGGAGAAGCACAAACCATCAATCCTGAAGATCGAGTACCGGAGAACTTTGCTCCGTACCAACCTTATCCTGGATACCACCTTTACTATCCAGCTATGAACAACATTTTACATAACTCGTATCCTCAACAACCATTTCCTCAGCCATTTTACCCCGCAAATTTCCAACCGCAAATAAATGTCATTGTCTCTGCACCCACTTTTGTGCCTACTCCTCGACCATTGAATCAAGCAAGAAACTTCGAAAATAATCAAAGAAAACCTAGAGTAGTCCAAGAAAGAGATCAGTTTGATCCACTTCCCTCTTCCTACACCGATTTGCTACCACAACTTGTTAAACAGCTCCTTACCAAAATTCCAGTGGTACCTCTTCAGCCTCCATATCCGGATTCGTATGATGAGAACGCATATTGTGATTATCATTATGGAATTCAGGGCCATTCCACGAAAAATTATCAGTCGCTAAAACGCAAAGTGCAAGCACTCATCAAGGCTGGAAAGTTGGAGTTTTAAACAGGGGTTAAATGTTAAGGGGGACCTGCTGCCTATTCATGGTAAGGCAAGCGTGAATACTGACAAGGGAAGGAGAGTCATGCAAGGTTAAATGAAGCATCAAGGAATTTTTGGACTAAGGAAAAACATGTCGGCCGAGGGAAATTTTGATTTTGGTAGTTCTATCTTGATAGCATTCATGAGAATGAGAACTCTTGTCACTGTCATAACTGTTTTTTCGACTGCTAAGACGTTTTTGAAAACACAAAACGGGAGTCGCCACCAATATTTTTTGTTTAGGTGTGATTGGCCACCTGTTAAAAATCGATTTTTATATAAAAAATTTTTTTAAAACTAATTAAAACATTTTAAAAAGACCAATTTTGAAGTCTGCGCTTTAAACCAGAGAGAAAACAAAAGCGGGTTCGGGAGTCGGTTACGCGTGAGGAAGGGTTAGCACCCCCACGACGCCCGTTTAAAAACGATACCTTATTGGTCGCGGGTTATCATAAGTCTCGGTAGACGTTGGTTTAAGGTTCGGCATTTGAAATTAATTCCCTTTAGAAGCAATCGTATTATTTTAATAACAATCCGAAATTTATTAACACAGAATTTTCTATATTCCCCGGCAAGCCCGGCAAAACACAGAAATTTTCCTAATGAGAAAATTCACCGAATCATTTTCATTTTCTGGAGAAGAGTATTCCGTCGTTAATGATAATTGATGATATCCTCCCCGGCAGACCCAGCAGAGAATTCATGAATTATTTTAACTCGGGAATATTGCCTTGTTTTATTACTAAAACATTAATTTTTATATGCAATTAAAACTTATTTAAATAAAATATGAATATGAAAAAAAACAATATTAATATGCAACATGAGAAGAAATAATATGAACATTAATTATCATGTGGCATAATTAAAAACATAATATAAACATCAATAATTAAATAACACAAACAAAAATATGAAAAGAACTATTTTCCGAAGAAAAATCATTCTTCATGAATTTGTTAATTTGAAATTACGTAAATGGCAACGTCAAAAAAAAAATAAAATAAAATAAAAATAACCGAGCTTCCCAGCAAACCCAGCAAAGCTTGGAAAAGTATTCTTTCTCTTAATACGTGCGTAATTTCGAGTGAAACAACGATCATACTTCAAAAAATTCGTGCGTTACGAAATTTCCTAACCTTCCTAGCAAACCCGGAAAAGATTAGGAAATAATTCGCGCCAAATATTTATGAAATCGAAAAAGTATTTATTTTATTTTTTTATTTTGTTATAAAGAGAATAGATTAATAATACATTTAATAATAATAATAATAAAATAATAAAAGAAAAGGCATAAAAAATAAAATAAAATAAAATAAAATAAATAAAAAGATAAAAAGGCCAAAATTAATAACATAGTGGCAATAACAATAACAACTATAATAAAATAAATAAACAAAAAAAAAAGAAAATAACTAAAATAATAAATAAAAATAGCATAAAATATAATTAAAAAATAGAGAAATAAACATAAACATAAATAAATAAAAATTTACCTTCGAAAAATGCGCGAATGCCGGGATTTGAGTCCTCGGATGAACTTTCCAAGAGAATTGATTAATTCTTTTCTTTTTTTTCTTTTCCCTTTTTTTCTCTTTTTTCTTTTTCTTTTAATTTTAATTTTAATTTTTTTTTACTTTTTTCTTCTTCTTTTTTCTTCTTCTTTTCTTTTCTTTTCTTCTTTTTCTTTATTTTCCTTTTTTTTAATATTAATTTTAATTTTTTCTTTTTTTTTTCTTCTTTTTCCCCATTTTTTTTCTTTTTTTTTTTCTTTTTTTCTTTCTTTTTTTTCTCCCGGGCCCAAAATCAGTGCCTAGGCTACTGGGCCCAGGGCCTGGTTTGGCGCGGGCCGGGTCTGGTCTGGCACGGGCTAGATCTCTTTTTTTTTGGTCCCGGGTTAGGGCCGCGGACCCCGGGTCGGATTCGGGTCCGCGCGCGGATCCTCCTTGGGTTGAAACGGCACCATTTCGGCGCCTTATAAATAACTAAAAAAATTCTTTTTTTCTTTATTTCCCTTTCCCCTTTCTCTCTAAATTTTTTTTCTCTCCCCTCTCTCTTACCCTGCACAGAACCGGCAGCCCAAAAACCCAGAAATCGACGCCGGACCGTCGCGCCGATCGCCGTGCCTCGCCATCGACCGCTGCTCGCCGACGGTCGATGATCTCCAAACTTCACACCCGGGGGGATTTCGACCCCCTCTTCTCGGATTTAGGCTCTGTTTTGCCCGAATCCTAGCCCAAACTTATAGATCTAAGTAAAACTTTTGTGATCTGAAAACCCCAACCCGCCACTAGCCACCGTCGAATCGATCCCAAAACCTCGTTGCGGCCTCTCCTTGCCCTAAACCACCCTCTCGCCGTTTGATTTCCAAAGAAAATGACCCAAATCCTTTTTTTTTTGTCTCTTTCTCTTTTTTTTTCTTGTTGTGATGGTTTTTTTTTTGTGCCTGTGTGTTTCGATGGGTGTCTCCGTTATTGGAGGGATCGGTTGGGGGGTTCGGATCTGAGAGGGCTCTGTCTTTTTTTGGTTTCGATTTTAAGGTGGGTTGCTTGTGGGGAAATGGCTGACAGGGGTAGGGGCTAGGGTTGGTTGGTGTGTGGGGTTGGTTCTCTAGGGTGGCTGGGGTGTGGGTGTGGCGTGTGCAGGTGGTGGTTGCTAGGGCTGTGTGCCGTATGGGGTTAGGTTTGTGGGGCTAGGGTTTGGAGTGTGGGAGAGGGAAATGGGCCTAGGGTTTGCTGCTGGCTGATTGGGCCTGCTGGCTTGGGCCTAGGGTTTGGTTCTGGCTGATTGGGCTTGCTGGGCTTGGGCCTAGGGTTTGCTGCTGGCTGATTGGGCCAACAGGCTTGGGTGGTCCAGTATTGGGCCTGCTAGGGGTGGTCCTGTATTGGGCCCTGTAAATAGCCCGGGTCCGATTCGGATTTGACCCGGACTGAAATTGGTTATTACAGCTGCCCCTCTTTGCACATTGCTGAGAATCAGGAATAGGGCAAAGACAATAAAACCAATTTTGTCCGGTTATAGAGGTTCATATTTAGAGAGGCTCTTAGTTCATCGTTGAGGAAAGATCAGGAGTTTTTTTTTTGGAAGCTTGTGATAAAATGATTTGCCTTAAAGAGATTACCTTGACTAATCATACCAAGGCTCGACCCGTCTTAAGGAAACAAGTTTGACTTTGCAAGAATTGAAAATGGTACCCGGAGGTTTTGAAAAATATCATTTTGAAAGATGTTACCCGGAGGTTTTTGAAAGCAGATGCTCGGAGGTCTAAAAAAAATGTTACTTCTTTGAAAATGGTGTCCGGAGGTCTTTATCAATGATTTTTTAGAATAGTGCCCGGAGGTCTTGAAAACATAATTTTTGAGAATAATGCCCGGAGCTCTTGGAACAGGTGCCCGGAGGTCCTTAAAAATGTATTTTCTTTGAAAATGTTGCCCGGAGGTCTTATCCGTGATTTTTGAGAATAATGCCCGGAGGTCTTTAAAAATGTTTTTTCTTTGAAAATGGTGCCCGGAGGTCTTATCCATGATTTTTGAGAATAGTGCCCGGAGGTCTTGAAACGGATGCCCAGAGTTCTTATAAAAATTATCTTTTCTTTGAAAATGGTGCCCAGAGGTCTTAAAAGAGGTGCCCGGAGGTCTTAGAATAGATGCCCGGAGGTCTTTTATTTTTTTCTAATTTTCCTTTTCTTTCGCTGTGCCCGAAGGACTTAAAAGAAATGCCCGGAGGTCTTAGAACAGGTGCCCGTAGGTCTTTTTTTCTAATTTTCCTTTTCTTTTGCTGTGCCCGAAAGACTTAAAAAAATGCCCGGAGGTCTTAGAACAGGTGCCCGGAGGTCTTTTTTTCTAATTTTCCTTTTCTTTTGCTGTGCCCGGAGGACTTAAAAGAAAGAAATGCTCGGAGGTCTTAAAAATTGTAACCCGGAGGTTTTACAAGAGGTGCCCGGAGGTCTTGGTGATCATACCTGAAGATCTTTCACAATCATATCTTGGAAGAAAATCTCACTGAATGTTCAAATTCAAATGTCAAATTTCAAATAGTCAATGTCATGCATGAAATGTGAATGTCATGCAAAGTCAATGCATATGCCCACTGATGATGCATGTGCAAGTAACCATGAATAATGTAAATGTTTTACGACACGATGCAGATGCAAAACTCAATAAATATGTGAATGTTGATGAATGATGCAAATGTTCCCAATTGTTTTTCCTGACCTTGGTTTAGCTTTTCCAATTCTTTTTTTTTTCTATTCGTAACAGAGCATATCCCGAAACACTCGTGTCACGTAAGAGATCAACCATTTTCTTCACTCTGGTACTATCTCTTTGCTCCGATGGTTTTCAAAATCTTATCAACAGAAGTCTGAGCTGAATTTTTATTTCTTCTACCTCAATAGTTCCATACCTTTGGGCCAAAAGAACTTTTGCTTCATGCCAACATCATTTTTATTCAAAATGGTTTCCTCCAAAAATATTTTCATTTTTTATTTGTTTTTAGCTTGCTCTTTTTTTGAAAAATCTTTGCTTATTTACTGAAAACTTTTGAGCTGAAAATGTCATCCTCATGTTGTGATATCCAAATCTCTTGAAGATTGATGATCACTGTTAGAAGTTTTTTTGAGTGCCAATTCGGATTTTTCAAATTGAGTCGAAAGGCTTGGTACCACAAGATTTTGGTTGATCCAAGGAGACTTCACAACAGGAAAAATGTATATCCTTTCTAGACTCACAAATGGAACAGGTTTTATAGAACATGAATTCTTTGGGAATCAAACAAATTCAACCTTCTTTTAGTTTCCAAATCATGGAGTTTTGACAAACGTCAAGACTAGCTGGGATGTTCAAACTGGAAAGTTAATTCTAGAAAGGAAAACGGTCTCAGTTTTTGAAGTCAAACCTCCAAATGAGAGTTGACAGTTTTGGGATATTTTGGAATTCGCAGATGTTCCTTGATTTCTTCAAAATGACCTCTTCTTTTGTTATGGCCTTGACAATATCATAAGCGGCATCGAAATTCTCCCATTTTACTCTAGACTGCCCATTTTGGGTTTTCACCCTAGAGTCTCATTCTTTCCATTTTTTCATTTTTTTCATTAAATGTTTCACCATGCATTCAAGAAATCAAGACTTATCCAAAAAGGATTTTTAACCAGAAAGGAGACCGAAGTCTCATGCATTTCTCTAAGAATAGACTCATCAATTTAAATGACCATGCTCGATCAAAATGGTCTTTTCTAGGTACGTAATATAGGCCGAGGTTCGAGGTACTGAAAGAAAAGATAAATAGGCCCAAACATGTGTTTAAGGTGGTCAAATCAAGGATTATTTCATGAGGAGGATTTTTTTCGAAACATTTGTCTTTTCTGAGCTTTCTCTTTATTCGATGATTTTCATCCGTTCTTTTCTTCCTTTTCTATTGTTTTTGCTTTCATTTTTCTTTTTATCTCTTTTTTTTTGGCATTTCTATTTTGACAAGGTGAGCTCGCAATTATTTGGAAGCTCAAATTGCTCTTTGATTCAAGGCATTCTTTTTTCGTTTTTGAACTAGGACTTCATTATTTGTGACATTTGAAAAGATCCTTCCTCGCATTTGCCCCCTAGTATGGAGGGTGATCCTTGATCGGGGTTGAAAGAACAAAAGTATTCATTAGGTTCAAAAAGGGTAGCAAAAGGATATTTTAATTTGTAAAAGGATGATGAAAGATGGCCATTTTTCATCTCAAACACAAGCACGTAAACCGAAAAGTCATTCCCTAGAGGAAAATAATGAAAACGTTTTTTCTTTCTTGAAACCATCTTGAATTTCATAAATGCATGATGTCACACTCGTTTTTTCTTTTTCTTTTCTTTTTTTTTTTTTTTGTTTTGTTTTTTTTTTCTTTTTTTGGTCTTTTCGATTGATGCATGCCCCGAAAATTACTTTATCCTTATTCACCACATGTTCTCCATATCTACAAATGATGCACCCTTTGACTGGTCATACAAATGAGAATTCGTATTATTACGAGGAGCACCTCAAGTTTTTTTTTTGGGCTGTCCGAAGGGACAAGAAAGAATATGGCTCAAAAATAGTTTTTTTTTTTCTAGGAACATGAGAAAATCAGGTTTAGTCATTGTTACCTGAGACGTTAATCATGAAGTGACGTATGGGCAACTCTTGTTTTGTGGTTACGGAAAGAGATGTGAATGGTTTTGGCATAACCTTGAGACACATCAATTTACCATAATCTAGATTCTTGAAAAAGGTTTCACTTGTTTGAGACACCAAAGAGCTCGGATTTTTCAAAAAGTTTGTTCCATTTCTCATAACCTAAACTTGGATCTGTATTTTTCTTATTGCACTGACTATGGTTTCTGAAATTCAACGATATATTCCTGGAAGCATTGATTTTTTCAAACTCAAAGGATTCAAGCATAGGCAAGTCCGAAAGAGAGGTGGAAGGGTATTGTGTCATTTCTAACAATGATCATCAATAATCTCAAGACTCTCCATCATTTCTTAATATGAAGAAAGATTTTTTTCTTTTAAGAACGCATTCTTCAAAATCAAGAATTTCCTTAATGTTTATTTTTGCAAATTCAAATTATTATTAACACAATAAACACAAAGCATTTGAAATTCAAAATTTATTTATTTATGTGGATGCCAACATAAGACAAGTGCTTTCATGATGAGGCATAGAACTACATGCATATTCCTCAATGCTTGTTGACATGCTTTTAAAGGTAACTATTCTCATCCTCAAGACCCCCAAAGAAGAAATCGATTTATGGCAATGCGGATTTCCACTATTCGAATAGCTCTGGAGTCAAATTGTCATCGTGGACAAGACCTTCAATCTTTTCCTTCAGTTGTCTGCATTTTTCAGTTGAATGTCCAATTGCTCTCATCTGATACCCACACTTACTGTTTGGGTCATAACTCCTTGCTGATGGGCTTGGAGTTGTTTTCAAAGGCACAGGGGTGAGGTATTGGTTCTTTATTAGTAATTGCAACAGGTCGGAGATTGGGATTGAAAATTTCTCTTGGTTGCCCCACGATCGTTTCTGGGAAGCAGGCCTAGTTGCAGGGGCTGACATAGGATTAGGTGTTTGGGGATGAATATTTGGCCGGTAAGGGTAATGGCTTGGAGAGGCTTTGGTAGAGTAATATGATTGATATGAAGGGAATTGGGGATATGGAGTGAATTCTCCCACAGCCTGGACATGTTCCTCTTTCTTTTCAGGTGCCTCGTTTCTCTCGGCATTGGATGTCTTATCTCCTTCGAGTTTTCCGTTCTTGATAGCATTCTCGATCATCTCACCAGAAATAACCATATCAGTGAAATTTCCTGAGGCATTGCCAACCATCTTGTCAAAATAAGGTGCCGTTAATGTACCGATGAACAATACAGTATTTTCTTTCTCAGTGAGTGGTGGTTGCACCTGTGTTGCCATATCCCTCCATCGTTGGGCATATTCCTTAAAACCCTCAGTATGCTTCTTTTCCATATTCTGCAATGTTAACCTATCTGGTGCCATGTCGATCATGTGCTTATACTGAGTCTTGAAAGCTTTTGCTAGATATTTCCAAGAACGGATACAGCCCCGATCCAACTGATTATACCATCTTGCAGCTGACCCTGTTAGACTGTCTTGGAAGCAGTGGATTAACAGCTTGTCATTGTTGGTGTAGCCAGCCATTTTCCGACAAAACATCGTGATATGGATTGATGGACATTTCGATCCGTCATACTTTTCAAATTCAGGGACCTTGAATTTTGGCAGAATCACCAAATCTGGGACCAAGCTGAGCTCATTCGGATCTATATTCCCGAAAACGTCTATTCTTTCTATGGCTTTGAGTCTCTCTTCAAACAGATCATACTTCTGTTGCACTTCTGTGTCTTCCACTTGCTTTGCCACACGTTTCTTCAGCTTTTCTTGTTCTAGTGAACCATCTTGACTTGGAATAATAACTGGGTCTGAGGGGTGAAATTTCGAGTTCAATTGAAATTGTCCTTGGCCTTGTTGACTTGGTAGGTAAATCGGATCTTCGTTGTTGTATACTTGAGGTCGAGGTTCTCCCCTTATGATCGACCCTTCAGCAACCCATTTTCCTCGAGTCAATCTAGTCATCATTTCAATCATCTTGTCTATTTTCTCGCGTGACTCCTCTTGAGATTTTGTTACCTGTTCTCGTGCTTCTTGCTGAGATCTGGCTAATTGTTCTTGTAATTCCCTCTGTGCTTTTTCCATTCTATCCAGTCTATTTTGTTCATCCTCCATGGTTCCGGCCTGTGTCATAGAGGTACGCAGTAATTCTTCTCTAATTTGAAAGAGAAATCTCTTCAAAGGTTTTTTTTTTAAACTAAGCCGACTTCTTTTTTATTCCCCACATGTGTTTCATAATGAATGAGCTAAGAATGCCGTGAATGTAACAGGATGCCCATATGGTGCATGTAAAGAATAAACAAATTAATGCATGAACATATACAGTGAGTGACCACGTATGTCACGAATGCATGAACTTATTGTTATGAATGCAATCACGATGTTGATATGATGCATGTAAAGAATAAATAAATTGATATACTGGTATATACGGAGAACGATCATGTATGTCACAAATGTATTCTACAATGAATGACCATGCATGTTATGATTGCAACATGATGCTAATTTGATTTGTCCAAAGAATAAACAAATTAATGCACGAACATATACAGAAAACTATTCAATAATTAGATTAACATGATTTGGACTGAACTTAATTATTCAACAATTTTATTGCACGAACTTTGCCCCCAAATTCAATCCACAGTTTTTTTTTTTATTTAAAAAAAACATATTTTCCCCGCAAAAATCAAAATATTATTTTCAAAAACCAATTTTTATCAAAAACTTTTGGGGTAGTGGGTCTTATTATGGCACAGGTGTCCAAATATTTATTCAACACTACCGGTTTGCAATTCTTATTTAATCAACAACAAGTGTTTATGCGATTTATCAAATGAGATTATTATCACCGTGAAATCAAAAATACAATTATAAATGTACATGCTTTATTTACGAGTGCATTAGTGCATGAGATGTACGAGATGTATGGAATGCAAGGGTGCTTGAAAGAAAGAATTTTCATATTTACAAATTCAAAAAGTTAATGAACATTGCCCCAACAGTATCGACTTATTTAGGCATCAAGGCATCTTTGGGGGCGGAATATTAAACTTATTAAGAGCGATGTACGTTCATCTTTACCCGGTGTATCATGCTTATTTGGAATGTAAAACAAATAGAAAAAGGTTGAAAATGTTCCTCCATGTGTACCTAGTTCCGGTATATCTAATGAAAATTCGGCACGGCTCTACCTAGGTTCGACTTTGTAGGGTTCACTATATGCGGTTCGGTTGAATTCTAAAGGCCCCAAATTGTTCCTCACTGTCGCCCGTAAAGACTAGTAAGGCACCCCGATCTGAGGAACGGGTTCAATTTGTTAGAGTATTTATTCCTTAGCCCATGCGGATTGTTAATCACGAAGGCATAGGAATATCATACTCCGAAAGTGTTTCTCTAGCCCATGCGGATTGTTAGTCACGAAGGCGTAGTTTACTTTACTTTCACTTAAAAAGGACGAAACTCGGATATAGAGTTTATGTTATGTGAATGCAAGTGTAGTGTGTGAGGAGGTACAAACAAACCTTTTACCACCTACTCTATAACCCATATTCCGAATACCCCCGATAATATACCAAGGCAAAGAATAAACAATGTAAGGTAATAATTTAATCAAAGAGCAATAATAATATATAAAATTAAGTAACCAGAGAACAATAGAAATGTATGCACATGAATTATGGACATATTTAAAAACATTTTATTATTTTCAAAATTCTCCTTATTAATAAAAAATGTGGGATTAAAATTAAATATCAATTAAACCAAAAAAACCAAGACTTTGATAACACATGATCAATTTTAGGCCTGACTCTCTTATGGGTCCCCAGCGGAGTCGCCAAGCTGTCATAACAGTTTTTTCGACTGCTAAGACATTTTTGAAAACACAAAACGGGAGTCGCCACCAATCTTTTTTGTTTAGGTGTGATTGGCCACCTGTTAAAAATCGATTTTTATAAAAAAAAAACATTTTAAAACTAATTAAAACATTTTAAAAAGACCAATTTTGAAGGCTGCGCTTTAAACCAGAGAGAAAACAAAAGCGGGTTCGGGAGTCGGTTACGCGTGAGGAAGGGTTAGCACCCCCACGACGCCCGTTTAAAAACGGTACCTTATTGGTTGCGGGTTATCATAAGTCTCGGTAGACGTTGGTTTAAGGTTCGGCATTTGAAATTAATTCCCTTTAGAAGCAATCGTATTATTTTAATAACAATCCGGAATTTATTAACACAGAATTTTCTATATTTCTCGGCAAGCCCGGCAAAACACAGAAATTTTCCTAATGAGAAAATTCACCGAATCATTTTCATTTTTTGGAGAAGAGTATTCCGTCGTTAATGATAATTGATGATATCCTCCCGACAGACCCAGCAGAGAATTCATGAATTATTTTAACTCGGAATATTGCCTTGTTTTATTACTAAAACATTAATTTTTATATGCAATTAAAACTTACTTAAATAAAATATGAATATGAAAAAAAACAATATTAATATGCAACATGAGAAGAAATAATATGAACATTAATTATCACGTGGCATAATTAAAAATATAATATAAACATCAATAATTAAATAACACAAACAAAAATATGAAAAGAACTATTTTCCGAAGAAAAATCATTCTTCATGAATTTGTTTATTTGAAATTATGTAAATGACAAACGTCAAAAAAATAAATAAAATAAGAAATAAATAAAAATAACCGAGCTTCCCAGCAAACCCAGCAAAGCTTGGAAAAGTATTCTTTCTCTTAATACGTGCGTAATTTCGAGTGAAACAACGATCATACTTCAAAAAATTCGTGCGTTACAGAATTTCCCAACCTTCCCAGCAAACCCGGCAAAGATTAAGAAATAATTCTCGCCAAATATTTATGAAATCAAAAAAGTATTTATTTTATTTTATTATTTTTTTTATAAAGAGAATAGATTAATAATACATTTAGTAATAATAATAATAAATAAATAATAATAAAAGAAAAGGCATAAAAAATAAAATAAAATAAATAAAAAGATAAAAAGGCCAAAATTAATACATAGTGGCAATAACAATAACAACTATAATAAAATAAATAAACAAAAAAAAAAGAAAATTACTAAAATAATAAATAAAAATAGCATAAAATATAATTAAAAAAATAGAGAAATAAACATAAACATAAATAAATAAATAAAAATTTACCTTCGAAAAATGCGCGAATGCCGGGATTTGAGTGCTCGGATGAACTTTCCAAGAGAATTGATTAATTCTTTTCTTTTTTTTTTCTTTTCCCTTTTTTTTTTCTTTTTTTTATTTTAATTTTTTTTTTTACTTTTTTCTTCTTTTTTCTTCTTTTTTTCTTTTCTTCTTTCTCTTTATTTTCCTTTTTTTTTTAATTTTAATTTTAATTTTTTCTCTTTTTTTTTTTCTTCTTTTTCCCTTTTTTTTTCTTTTTTTTTTCTTTTTTTTTCTTTTTTTTCCTCCCGGGCCCAAAATCAGTGCCTGGGCTGCTGGGCCCAGGGCCTGGTTTGGCGCGGGTCGAGTCCGGTCCGGCACGGGCCGGATCTTTTTTTTTTTTGGCCCTGTTCAGGCGCGCGAACCCCAGGTCGGATTCGGGTCCGCGCGCGGATCCTCCTTGGGTTGAAACGGTGCCGTTTCGACGCCTTATAAATAACCAAAAAAATTCTTTTTTTTCTTTATTTCCCTTTCCCCTCTCTCTCTAATTTTTTTTCTCTCCCCTCTCTCTTACCTTGCCCAGAACTGGCAGCCCCAAAACGCAGAAACCGACGCCGGACCGTCGCGCCGGTCGTCGCGCCGGTCGTCGTGCCTCGCCGTCAGGCGCCGCTCACCGGTGGCCGATGATCTCCAAACTCACACCTGGGGGGATTTCGACCCCCTCTTCTCGGATTTGGGGTCTGTTTTGCCCGAATCCTAGCCCAAACTTATAGATCTAAGAAAAACTTTTGTGATCTGAAAACCCTAATTCGCCACTAGCCACCGTCGAATCGATCCCAAAACCTCGTTGCGGCCTCTCCTTGCCCTAAACCACCCTCTCGCCGTTCGATTTCCAAAGAAAAGGACCCGAATCCTTTTGTTTTTTTTTTGTCTCTTTCTCTTTTTTTTCTTGTTGTGATGGTTTTTTTTTTTTTTTTGTGCCTATGTGTTTTGGTGGGGGTCTCCATTATTGGAGGGATCGGTTGGGGGGTTCGGATCTGAGAGGGCTCTGTTTTTTTTTTTTTTTTGGTTTTGGTTTTAAGGTAGGTTGCTTGTGGGGAAATAGCTGACAGGGGTAAGGGCTAGGGTTGGTTGGTTGGTGTGTGGGGTTGGTTCTCTAGGGTGGCTAGAGTGTGGGTGTGGCGTTTGCAGGTGGTGGTTGCTGGGGCTATGTGCCGTATGGGGTTAGGTTTGTGGGGCTAGGGTTTGGCGTGTGGGAGAGGGAAATGGGCCTAGGGTTTGCTGCTGGCTGATTGGTCCTGCTGGGCTTGGGCCTAGGGTTTGGTTCTGGTTGATTGGGCATGCTGGGCTTGGGCCTAGGGTTTGCTGTTGGCTGATTGGGCCAACAGACCTGGGAGGTCCAGTATTGGGCCTGCTAGGGGTGGTCCTGTATTGGGCCCTGTAAATAGCCTGGGTCCGATTCGGATTTAACCCGGACTAAAATTGGTTATTACAGTCACATCTAAACATTTTCATGAAATGAATCAACTTCAATTTCAAGCATTTTTTGTGCCATAGTCCATTTATTTGAAAGTATGAAAGTTTTTTTTTTAGAATAAGCAATACATAATTGACTCCCCGGATTGTAAAAAAAAAAATGGTTTTCATGATAAAAAAAAGTGATAAGGGACTTTGGAAAAATTGATATGAGTTTCACATGAAAAATTCTTTTGGAAATCAAACAAACACGATACTCTTTCGAAGAATCTAAATTTTGGTAATTTAATCAATGTCAAGATTGAGCTATATTTTCCGATATTACCAAATCCAAAATTCTTTGAAATGACCACAAAAGAGGGTAGACGCCTTCCGTTCTGCCAAGGTTACCCTTGACTCACCCTTTGAGTGCAAATAATGAACAAAAAAGCTATCAAAACCAAATTCAGGCCATACCATTTCCCCTCACTTACTTTCAACATAATCCTTAGGGGTTCAAATCTGAGATATTTTCAATAATTTCACTGTCACATGAACGCCTACTCGTGTGGAAAATTAAAATGGGGGCATCATTGTAAATATGGTGGAAAATATGGATTGTCATAGAGATAATGGGAGCTTGCTTCAAAAAAAAAAAGAAAGAAAATTGAGTGTAACATTATGCATTTGAGATGTTCAGAATGATTCTATAAAAAGGAAAAGAGAACTTTTTTTCAACCAACTTTTCAAGGGATGACTCTTCGATTTGGGTGACCATGCTTGATATGATAAGTGGCCATCTTTCATTTTTCTTTCACGAATATTAAAAATTACCCCTTTGAGCCTAATGAATTTTTCCAAATATACCTTGATCAGGGATCACACCCCACACTAGGGGTAAATAGAATGAGAAATCTTTTCAAAGGTTATGAATTGTTGAGTTCTATTACAAGGACAAGAAAATATGCCTTATTCTAAAGGACAAATTTTTGATGAAAGGGGTATAAAAAAAGTTGTGAAAAAAATGAGCAAGGCAGAAGCAAAAGGAGAAGCAATGAATGAAAGAAAGAAAAAATGAACAGTGATGAAATGTCAAAATGAAAAGAAAATTCTTCTCACAATGAAGTGATCCCTAGTTTAATCACCTTTAAACACATACTTTGGGCCTATATACCCTTTCTTTCATAGCTTTAAACCCTAGACTACGCTACATACCTCAAAAGTCCATTTTGATCAAGCATGGTTACTGGAACTGGAGAGTCTATACCTTGAAGAATGTTCATATTCATGAGGCTTCAATCACTGTTTCTTTGCCAAGATATACTTTTGAGTTTGGATGAATTTTAAATTCTCAAATGCATGACGGAACAATCAATAAAAAAGAAAAAAAAGAAGCATAGAAAAGAAAGGTGAGGCTCTAAATTGAAAACCCAAAAAAAAAGGCAGTCTAGAGCAAAAAGAAAAACTTTTAAACCCACCTATGGTGCCACCAATGAGAATACAAGATTGTCAACTATGTTCAAAACTCGAGAGTTGTGAGGGAGTTGACTTGAAATTTTTATAGAACCAGTCTCATCTTTCAAAATGACCTTTCAAAATCCTGAGTCTGTCAAGGTCAGTCTTGACACTTGTCTAACTGCCATTGTTTGGAAACAAGAAAGAGTGTCTAATTTGTTTGTACTTCGAAATGATTCTTTTTCATAAAATTGATTTTCATGAAATTCATGTTTTTAAAACTTAACGAGCCCGGATGAAGGGGCATGCACCTTTCTCGTTACAAAATTTTCCAAGATAAAAGTTTAATGTCACATTTTGTGAGAAATATTTTGGCTCGAATATTTTCGGCAGACGAGCACATTTTGGAAAGATCAGTTTTGAAATATAAATGAAAAGATAAAACTTTTGTGGGGCATTTTTCAGTATGGGATAATCATTTGGGGAAGTGAATGACAAATGAAAATTGTTTTGGAAAGAGATAAGAGTTCTCATGATCAAGAAATTTAGAATTATTGGGGTAAATCATTATTCTCTAAGATGAAAGAGAAAATAGATCTTCAAATTTTGGATAAAGAAATTTTTGTTGGAGAAAAAATTTTGCAAAAAGGAAATCAACAAGATGGCATAGAGAGCAATGGGGAGATGACATGAATAGTGATAAATTAAGAAGAAGACCAATCATGGGAATGATAAAGGGTTCATGTTTTGCATTATCATCACTCATGAGCATCTGCATCATTCTCTGCATTTGTATCATTCATGGGCATCTGCATCATTTGTGTGTATCATAACATTTGCACTTTTGTAGAGCATGTTTATATTTTGATAAGATTCATTTGCATTTACATTTGCATCAGGATATTGGTACAATCATTACGTTGCATCAATAGTGTTATAAGCATCCAAGGAACTAGAATGTGAACAACCAGAAAGATAAGCAAAATTCAAAGTCATGAAAATTTTCAAGAATCAGACTTTGGTTTCTTCCTAGTCATATTCAAGCTTTATCCTTCCCAGACTTTGGTTTCGTTCAAGTCACCATAAAAATTGTCAATCCCCCATTTCGATTTTTAGTTTCGTCCATATCATTTTCAAAGGTTGGTGTTGTGTAAGTCATTCAAGAAGTTGTTTTCGTCCAAGTCATTTTCAAATTTTGCATCCTAGACAGTCCCAGACTTTGGTTTTGTCCAAGTCACCATAAAAATTGTCAATTCCAGTTCAATATTTTGTTTCGTCCATATCATTTTCAAAGGTTGGTGTCGTAAGTCATTCAGGAAGTTGTTTTCATCCAAGTAATTTTCAAAATTTGCATCCTAGACAGTTCTTGATTTTGGTTTCGCCCAAGTCACCATAAAAATTGTCAATCCCAGTTCAGACTTTGGTTTCTTCCATATCATTTTCAAAGGTTGGTATCGTAAATCATTCAAGAAGTTGTTTTCATCCAGGTCATTTTCAAATTTTTGCATCTTAGACGTTTCGTGATTTTGGTTCCGTCCAAGTCACCATCAAAATTTTAATTTTATTCTAGACTCCAGTTTCGTCCATGTCACTTTCAGATATTGGTTTCATTCAAACCCTTTATACAATGAAATTTAGTTCAGATTAATCTCGATCTTGGTTTCGCCCAAGTCACTTTCAGGTTTTGGTTCCGTCCAAGCCGTTCATGTCATGGAATTTATCTCAGAATTAATCTTGACTGGTTTCGCTCAAGTCAACTTTAGGTGTTGGTTTCTTCTAAGCCTCGGAAGCTATGGAATTAATCATGACTCTTGTTTCGCCCAGGTCATTTTTCGGTTACTGGTTTCGTCCAAGTCATCCTCCGACTTTTAGTTTCGCCCAGGTCATCTTTTAACTTCTGGTTTCGCCCAGGTCGTCTTCCGACTATTGGTTTCGCCCAGGTCACTTTCGACTATTGGTTTCGCCCAGGTCATTTTACGATTTTCTGGTTTCGTCCAGATCACTTCAGTCAACTTCTGGTTTCGCCCAGATCACTTTATCTATTTCTGGTTTTGTCCAGATCATTTCAGTTAACTTCTAGTTTCGCCCAGATCACTTTACTGATTTCTAATTTCGTTCGAATCATTTCAGTCAATTTCTGGTTTCGCCCAGATCACATTTTGATTTTCTAGTTTCGTCCAGATGATTAAATCATTTTCAAAATCAGTTCTAACTTATTAATTTTTTCCAAAAAAAAAAAACTCTCTTGATCTTCCCTCACTGGTGAACTAGGAGCTTTTCTCGAAAATCAACCTATATGATCAAACAAAATTAGTGTCTTTTGTCTTTTCCCTATTCCTGATTCTCAGCAATGTACAAAGAAGGGTAGCTGTAGCTACCTAATTTTGTCCGAGTAAAGATCCGAGTAACACCTGAGTCAAGCCCCGTGTTAAGTCCGAAGTTGAATTCCAAGTCAAATGGTCAAGTACTTAAATTGCCAATTTTTAACTCAATCGTTTTATCCTATCAAGCCGATTTCTTAAATCAAGTTCGATAAGTTGTTAACGGGGTTCGACTTGTCATCGAATTCAAAATCATCAATTGGACCCTTTTTATTGAACACAATTTGGTTAAACCTAAAATTCGAGTTTAAATTAATTATTGGATTTTAATTTTAATTGGGCTTAATTGGATTTTCAATTTTGTTTTGAATTTGATTTTGGGCTTGAATCAATTGGGTCTTTGTGTTATATGGGCTCTGAGGCTCAAGTTTCACACCTCCCTGCAGCACACCAAGCTACTTGCCTTGGCAGGCTGGTCACCTGCAGCAGCCCCACTTGCTGCTGCCAACCCCTGCCCAGCGGCCGAAGTGGCCAACACCCTGGCCTTGGCTTGCACCATCGCCATCCCCAACAAGCTGCCCAAAGTTACCTAACAGGCCCATCATCAGCAGACCACCTTGCCCAGCCGACCTAGCCCCTGCTAGGCCACCACTACCACCTCTCACCTGCAACAGCCACCCTAGCCAACCCTTTCCCTCACGCAACACGCCTACCAGCCACCAGCTACCCATCTTTTCTCGCACAAGCAAGACCCCTGCACCACTGCCAGTCACACCCCAACACACTACCATCTACCACTGCTATAAAGACCCCAATGGAAACCCTCTCCTCTCTTGGATCCCAACCCCCAAAATTGAAACAAAAAAAAACCCAAAACAAAAACCTCTCATAGACCCTCAGCAACAAACACACAGCCACCTACACCCTGCACAATAACAGCAAACCAGCAACAACAAAACAAGAACAAAACACACAAAAAAAAAAGCCTTTATGGTTTCGGGCTTCTTGGATCTGGGGTAGTTCGGGACCACCTTTGGGAGTTCTGAATGGTGAATATGATGAGGATGGTGTAAGAAAGCCTCAGCTAAAATTCAGGCCCGATAAGACGGTGAACGATGTCGAAAACGAAAGAAGAGACCGCGGAATAAAATTCTAGATCTAGACCTTTAGGGGTATTTTCAGGCGAAACGGAGTTTAGATCGGGAAAGGGGAAATCAAAAGGAGCTTGGAGGTGAAGTCTGGAGTCGATCGGCCATCGACGAGTGGCGACCGACGACAGGGCACGGCGGACCAACGCCGAATTCTGGGGATTCTAAAGAGAATGGGGAGAGAATAGAGAGCTAGAGAGAGGGAGAAAGAAAGAAAATGAATAAAAAATAGTTTATGGGGTTTATATAGACGTCGAAAACGATGTCGTTTAGGGGAAGAAAGGGTCCATGCGCGGACCCGGATCTGACCCGGGGTCCGCGCGCCTGACCCGTGGGCTGGGGGGAAGAAAAAAAAAGAAAAGGAAAAAAGGAAGAAAAAAAAGGAGAAGAAAAAAGAAAAAGAAAAGTCAAGAAAGAAAGAAAGAAAGAAAGAAAAAGAAAAAGAAAGGAAAAAAAAAAGAAAGAAAAAATAAAAAATAAAAAAATAAATTAATTCACTCGGCAAAATTCATCTGAGCACTCAAATCCCGGCTGTACGCATTTCCCGAATGTAAATTTTTATTTTTATTTATTTATTTATCTATTTTTTATTTTATTTTATGTTATTTTTAATTATTTTATTATAGTTGTTATTATTATTTTTACTATATTATTAGTTTTACCTTTTCATTTTTTTATTATTTTTTTTCTTTTTTCATGCCTTTTTTTTTCTTTATTATTATTATTTTTTTGTTAAATGTGTTATTAATCTATTTTTTTTCACAAAAAAAAAAAATATATTTTCGATTTCGTAAATATTTGGCGAGAATTATTTCTTAATCTTTGCTAAGGAGGTTAAGAAATTCATCAGCTCACGTGTTTATGAAATAGTAAGGTATTGTTTTTGTTTTACTCAGAGTGTTAGGCAAAATAATATTTTTTTAAGCTTTGTCGGGTCTGCCAGGGAGTTTGGTTAAATGTTCCGACGTTTGCCATTTATGTAATTTCAAATAAATAAAATACATGAAAAGGAATTTCAAAATATGATTGCTTGCATATTCTTTGTTTATATTTTTTAATAATTATTACTTATACCATGTTCTTAATTATATCATTTAATGATTAATATTCTTGTTCATGTCATTTAATAATTGATGCTCATGTTAATTCTAAGTTTATGATCTTTGTTAATCAATGTGTATATGATTTTTGTTTATAATATGGTTTTAATTATGCCATGTGATAATTATTACTTAGGTTAATTTCTTAATAATGCCATGTGATAATTAGTGTCCATGTTATCTTGTTTAAATTGCATATTAATATCTGTTTTGCATATTCATATTTATTTAAATGAATTTTAATACATGCAAAAGTCACGTTTTAATAAAACAAGGTTATTCTCGAGTTAAAATAATTCATGAGTTTTCTGTTTGGTCTGTCGGGGAGGATATCATCAATTGTCGTTAACAACAAAATATATTTTTATTTTTTTTAAACGAGGATGATTCGTTCCAAAATAAATAAAAATCTCTATGTTTTGCCGGGTCTGCCAGGGAATATGGAAAAAATTTGCATTAATAAATTCCTGGTCATTTAAAAGGAAATTAATTTTAAATGCCGAACCTAAAACCAACGTTTACCGAGACTTAGGATAACACGTGATCAATAAGGTACCGTTTTATGCGGGCGTTCTAATACTTCCCCGAACGTAACTAATTCCCGAACCCGCTTTTGTTTTCTCTCTGGATTAAAATGCAAACTTCAAAATTGATTTTCTTAAAATATTTTAATTAATTTAAAATATTTTATAAAAATCACTTTTTAATAGGTGGCCAATCACTCCTAAACAAAAAAGATTGGTGGCGACTCCATTTTGATTTTTTTTTTTTTTAAAATCGTGTAGCGGTCGAAAAAACCGTTATGACAAAGGGTTTAGGGTTCGTTTGAAATCAAACGGATTCATGTATCAATACGGTTGGAAAACTTTTTGACCCCAACCGCACCAGGATATTCATTTGGATATCATGTGCAGCATGGTCCCACCACGTTGCACTTGATTTTTTTTTACTAGACTTTTAGGTCTAGTGAAAAATACGATAAAAGGATACCTAAAATGCCCCCATTAGCTTTTTTTTTTTCTTTCCTTTTTGCCCTTGTGATAATAGTGTACAAATAAAAATGTTCTTGCAATTTACTTTTTTATTTGTTTTTATTTAAAAATGTTAAATAAATTTTTTGATTAAATATAATAAATTCAATTTATTATCATGTAATAAATATATAAATTTTATTATTGTATTCTTAATATGAGTCAATTATATAAAATAAGTATACATAAATAATAAAAATTAAATACAAAATATTATTTGATATATTATTATCATTTTTATTAATTTTTAATTATCTATTATTAAAACTATTATTTGACATAATATAATTTTAATAAATTTTAATTATTTATTAATTTTATAAATGTCAAATAATCTAAAATTTTTATTATATACAAATTTTAATTTAATGTCCAAAATGGTTATTATCTCTTTGCACAATATTTCATCTCACCGTCATCGTTGCTTTGCATCCAAATACATTCCATCACTAATTTTAATCTTACCGCTGCAGTATCTAATCTCACTATCACCGCTGTTTTTAATCTCACCGAAATCAATTTCACCATCCATTCAAATAGACCAAAGTTCCAGCCGCATTGCACGGGAGCCCCCTTAGCAACAAACTTGCTCTAAGCTAACCTCTTTAGGGCTGTCGTTTTGGTTTGCCAGCCATGTAAGGAGATAGGGAAAGAATAAGAAAATGAAGAAAAAAGAATTGAAAAATAAACTATTGATTTAAATTCATTTCATTTTGACATGTTTATTTATTTCTAATTTAATCCACTGATTTTTTAATTTTAAATTTTCATAATTATGTATCGTTTATTAACAAATCATGTCATCATTTAACAATCAAGAGGTAAAATTGTATAATAGTTGGATGGTAGCAATTGTATATATATTAGTGTTTGAATCCTTTCGTTGCTTCGGTTTTATTATCATTGATAATATATTGAATACGAGTATGGCATAAAAAATAATATGAATTTAGAGTTAAAATTAAATTACTATGATAAACAATGTAAAATATCTCAACTTGATGACAACTTTTAAAGTAAGTTATAGATATAAAATAACACAAATACAACTTGAATTTAATTCATTATATGTACATTATATGTAAACAAATTAAGATGGATATCAAAATTTAATTCATTTAGAACCAAGGTTCGAATCCTCGAAGTCTCCAATGTTGGGAGGGCTTTACCATTACACTCTAGGCCCGACAGGGATTAGGCTTCCATCAACCATAAAATGGGGATGGAGAGACACCCTGGGTTTACACAAAAAAAAAAAAATTAATTCATTTAGATTATATTGATATCCATCATTTCTATTCATACTAAAAAAATAATAAAATATAAACCTAACAACTATCATACAATAACATATAACTTATAATATCATTTAACATATATTTTTTTTTTACTATTTAATATTTTTTCTTTTGATTCAACACCAAAATTTTAAAAAAAATTTACTTACATCAACCCATCTCATACTATTATTCAATATTTTAATTTTTACCGATAATTTATCAATACAATAATTTTTTATTCAATAGTATAAAAATCAAAAAATTAATATGACTTTATTTTTCAAAAATAAAAATAAAGAATCAATCATTATAAAACACGTAACACAAAATTAAAAGTTATTTGAATAGTATCACACATGAACATGACATGAAAAAATAAGTAAAATACGACAAAAAAAAAATAACATGACCACGATATAAATACACACGAACGTGTCGAAAGTATATAAAACGAACTTGACACAAAATTATGAATTATTTGAATAGTGCCAATTAGACCTAACAATTTTGCACATGAAACGAACATGAAAAATAAGTAAAACACAATACAACACGAGAAAATAACACTAACACAATATGAATGCACAAATGTGTCAAAATCTATCAAGAATAATAACGTGACACAAAATTAAAAGTTATTTGAATAGTGCTAATTAGATCCAGTAATTACCAACATTTGGTTGGTTGGAGTGGTTAAGTGGCTCCAACCCCCTAGATGAGAACCAAGGTTCAAATCCTGAGAGTTTCCAATGTTGGGAGAGCTTTATCATTACACTCCAAGCCCGACAGGGATTAGTCTTCCATCAATCATAAAATGTGGGTGGAGGACACCCTGGGTTTACACAAAAAAAAAGGATCCAGTAATTTTGGACACGACACGGACACGAAAAAATAACTAAAAGATAATACAACTCGGAAAATAACACTAACACAACATGAATGTACGAATGTGTCAAAATCTATACATAACGTGTTAAAAATATATATATATATATATATATGTAATACCCTTAATATAATTATAACACGAAAAAATAACATAAATACAACATGTGATAATTATTAAAAAAATTACAAAATTATCTTTTAATTAATAATATTGTATTTGTCCTTTAATTAATAAAACTATAAAATTACCCCTCAAGCCCTCAATTGAGGGATCAATTGATCCCTCAATTGAGGGAAAACTACAAAATTACCCCTCAATTGAGGGATTACTTTAATTGTTTTATTAAGATATATTAAAAAAGCAAATTGTAATCCTCAATATATATAAATAAATAACTTTAAATGTTAAATATTTAATAATGTTAAAAAATTAATAAGATATTATTTTTCAGTTTTCAAATTTTATTCATTAATGAGGTGGTGATTTATAATACATTGATAGTAGAGGTGTTCATGGCAGGGTCGAGCCGGACTTAGGTATGGTATCAACACTACATATACTTGTCCAACCGACCCGGCTCAAAATATGAGCCTTAAATTCTGTCCAAGCTCGCCCATATTTGTAAATGGATAGCAAACTCGTTTAAGCCCGCCCATATTTTAAAAAAATTTAACCAAATATTTTGTATTATTTAATTTTTAGTAATTTTATCTTTTTTTTTTCTTTTATTAAGTTATAAAACATGAATAACTTAGTATATTTTTAAATGTTTACACTATAATATCATATATATTTATTTTTTATATGATATAAATTATATAATATATTAATATAAAAATAATATATTATATATTATATTATATAAATGAAAACAAGTCTGGCCGGCCGGGCTTGGACCTTGATTGTTGGAGCCAAGGCCCAACTCATTTTTTAAATAGGCCTCATTTTTTTGTCCAAACTCATATTTCGGAGAGTTTAGTTATCCATGAACAAAATTCTTGCTTCACCTACCCACTCACACACACTAGTCTTCACAAGAAATTTCCACCCCACTTCTTCCCTTGTCTCTGCACTCCGCTAATCTTTACATTGAGGAAATTCTTTTTGAGACTTCATATATGATGGTTTTCATGGTATTGTAATTGTTTCACATCTTATTTGTTTTCAATATGGGATAATAATCTCTAAATTATACTAAATATTAGGTTTAAATAAAAAAATTGGTCCCTCTACTATACCATTTCTCCCACTTTGGTATTTAAAGAATTTTTGTTCCCAATCAGGTATCTATATTATAATTCCGTCAAACAAGTTGGTACTTCGTTCTAACACCGTTAAATAAATGGTGACGTAGCAAACAACACCCAATGACATCGTGACACATGGCAAAAATGCCATGTCAACACTCTCTTTATGATGCCACATCATCATTTAAAGAAAAAATGTTAAAAAAGCAAAAAATTGTATAAATTCAAAAAAATTCACACTTTTTTTTAAAAAAAATACAAAAAATTAGGAAAAAAATTATAAATATTAAAAAAATAGGAAAATTTTATAATAAATAAAACAAAATCTTAAAAATTAAAAAAAAGGAAAAAGGAAAAAATAAAAAATCTAAAAATCTAAAAATTCACAATTTTTTTAAAATTCAAAAAAAATCAAAAAATTAGAAAAATAGGAAAAATTATAAAAGTTCAAAATAAAATTAAAAAATTCAAAACAAATTCAAAAAAATTCGAAAAAGAAATTATAAAAAAAAGGAAAAATAAAAGAAAATTAAAAAACATGTAAAAAATTCAAATGTTTTTTTAAAAATTGTGAAAATTCGAAAAATAGGAAAAATTTATAAAAGTACTCAATAAAATCTAAAAAATGTCACCATCTTTTTTAAAAAATTCAGAAAATTAGAAATTTTTTTTTATGAAAATTCAAAAAAAGGAAAAAAATTTTAAAAAAAAAAAGTCTAAAAAATTCACAATGTTTTTTTTTTTTTAAAAAAAAAACTTCAGAAAATTGGACAAAAATTATAAATAAAATAAAAAATTAGGAAACAATCATAAAAATAAAAAAAGTTCACAATTTTTTTAAAAAATTTCATAAAATTTTATTAAAATTCAAAAAAAAAGTTTAATTTCAAATTTTTTATATATTTTTAAAAATTTTAATTTTAATTTCAAATTCAAAATTTTTAATTTTTTTTATTTTATATATTTTTAAGAATTTCAAAATTTATTATTATTTTTTTCTAATTTTCTAAATTTTTAAAAATTTTGAATTTTTTTTAGATTTATTATAATTTTTTCGAATTTTTATGTTTGTTAATTTGTTATATTTTTTCGTCTTTTTCTTTAATTTTAAATTATTTTTTTCAAATTTTTTGAATTTAAATTTTTTTGTTTTGAATTTTTTAGATCTTTTTTAATTTTATTTTGAACTTTTATAATTTTTTTCGAATTTTCTGAAAATTTTAAATATATATAGTGAATTTTTTAGATTTTTATTTTGAACTTTTAGATTGGTACATTTGTGTCAAAAACTTGGAATTGATCCTACTCCCAAAGAATAAACTCTAACCGACGAGGTCTTTTTTTTAATGGCTATGAGCAAGTTTGGAATCTTTTAGGTTTTAAGTCCAACTGCCAAATGGGGTGTAGCACAGTGAAAATAATCACTACCGTGCCACATCCATGTTGCCAAACAAGGGTTTATGATTCGTTTGAAATCAAAAGGATTCGTGTATCGATACGATTGGGATACTTTTTTGACCCAATCGCACCATGATATTCATTTGGATATCATGTGCAGCATGATCCTACCATGTTGCACTTGATTTTTTTCACTGTACTTTTAGGTCC
Organism: Fremontodendron californicum; assembly: GCA_030761205.1. NCBI lineage: Eukaryota > Viridiplantae > Streptophyta > Magnoliopsida > Malvales > Malvaceae > Fremontodendron > Fremontodendron californicum. The sequence goes on from JAULJL010000006.1 coordinate 8,349,537, forward strand.
TGTGAAAAATAAGATAGGAGGGATACCTAAAATGCCTCCATTTGCTTTTTTTTTTTTTTTTTTTTTTTTGTCCTTGTGATTATAGTGTACATATAAAAATGTCCCTGCGATTTATTTTTTTATTCTTTTCTTTTCTATTTTGTTTTTTATTTTGATTTTTCATTTAAAAATGTTAAATAAAATATTTAATTAAAAAAATAAAATTTAATATTATAAAATAAACTAATAAATATATAAATTTTATTATTATATTCTTAATATGAGTTAATTATATAAAATAAGTATACATAAATAATAAAAAATTAAAAAACCAAATATTATTTTATATACTATTACCTTTTTTTTTAATTTTTAATTATCTATTATTAAAACTATTATTTGACATAATATAATTCTAATCATTTTCAATTATTTATTAATTTTATAAATGCCAAATAATCTAAAAATTTTATTATATACTAATTTTAACCTAATGTCCATAATGATCATTATCTCTTTTCACAATATTTCATCTCACTGCCATCGTTACTTTGGTATCCAAGCACATATCGCATCACTGATTTTATTCTCACAGCGTCAGTATCGGATCTCACCGCTACAGTAACTGTTAGTAGTTTGCAATGTTGATGGAAACTAATCCCATGTTGCTTAGAAAAGTCAAGAATAAAGAATATATAATAAGATATTCTTTTTAGTTTAGACAATTAAACTAAGTGCTATGGGCCCAAAATGCTAGTAGGCTCACCTAGTGGGCTACTAATTATTTAATGTCAAAGATGGGCTATTGGAATTAAATTTGTTAATGCAAATGATTTTTTATTTTTGGAAATAATTAAACTGAAAATTATATTAATTAGTAATCAGTTGCATTGAATAGTTGTGTTAAAAAAACATAACACTTATCAAAAGATCTGTTATATAACACAACACTTACCTAAAAGAGTTATTGTGTAATAACACAACTTATGTCAACAGACAAGTTACTAATAAATGTAACTTTACATTATCTATAAAAATAGATTTTTTTTATTCTGTCATTTTCACAATTCTGCTTGGAACGTTTATGATTTTGTTGTATCCGGGAGGCATTATAAAACCATAATAAAAGTGTTTCTCACGCCTCAAAGTCAACATTTAAATCTCTTATCTTCATTATTTTTCTAACAATAACTAACCTCACTGTCATCATTATTTTTAATCTCACCGAAATTAATCTCACAACCCATCCAAATAGAACCTTAGAATAGTATAGTTGGAAGCTCTAGCCACATTGCACTGGAGACCCTTAGCAACAAACCGGCTCTAAGGGCTATCGTTTTAGTTTGCCAGCAATGGTGCTGACAGCCATGGAAGGAGATAGGGAAAGAATAAGAAAATGAAGAAAAAAAAGAAAAAAAAATTAAATTCATTTCTTTTTGACATGTTATTATTTATTTTTAATTTAATCCACTGATTTTTTTAATTTTAAATTTTAATAACTATGTATCGTTTATTAATAAATCATGTCATGCATTTAACAATCAAGCGGTAAAATTGTATAATAGTTGGATGTAGCAATTGTATATATATAAAAAAAGTAAAGTTGTAATCCTCTATATATATATATATATCTCTTTAAATTTTAAATATTTAATTATGATAAAAAAATTAATAAGATATTATTTTTCAGTTTTCAAATTTTATTCATTAATGAGGTGTGATTTATAATACACTGATAGTGTACAACATTTATACACTGACAGTGAATCAAATATAAATCTTATATATAGAGAGAGTAAGAGTTTATTTTTTATATACTGACATCAAACTTTTTTAATTTTGTAAGTGAGATTAAAAGACTGGCATGTGTCTCATTTTTTTTTTTTAAATATACTATAAACGTGTAGGAAGTCTATTTATGAGATAAGTGGTTGTTGAGAAGGCTTTCATCTAATATTTCTTAGGCATGTGAGCTTGAAATAATAAAGCAAGACCAGTTTCAATACTATGACGATGTTTTCGCTCTGCTACGACATTCTATTCTCGTGTGCATGAGCAAGATGTTCTGTAAAGTATGCCACAATCTTCAATAAATGATTTAAAAGGACCACGAGTTATATCATATGCTCCATCACGTTGGAAAAATTTGATAGTGGAAGAGAATAAATTTTCACTCGTTATCTTGAAATAGCGACAGTAATGAACATCAGATTTTATTATTAATGGATAAAACCAAGTGTAACAACTATAATTGTCGCAACCTAAAAAAAAAATAACGACGAGTCTCATCGCAAGACTTTATTATTCGTTAGGCGTGACAATAAAAAAAAATCGAGGAAAAGTTGACTTAATTCCTCTAGAAAAATGAAGGTTTTGAAAATGACCTTAAAAAAGACATGGAGTCGCCACCAATCTTTTTTAGCTAGGTGTGATCGGCCACCTATTAAAACCGGTTTTATAAAATATTTTAAAAATTAATTAAAACATTTTAAAAACCAATTTCAAGTCTGCGTTTTAAACCAGAGAAATCAAAGAAGCGGGTTCGGGAGTCGGTTACGTGTAGGGAAGGATTAGCACCCCCACAACGCCCGTATAAATCGGTACCTTATTAATCGTGTGTTATCTCAAGTCTCGGTAAAAAGTTGGTTTTAAATTTAGTATTTCAAGTTAATTCCCAATTTAAAGAAAAATAATTTCATTTTTTTTATTGAAAATGATCTAGAATTTATAAATTCAAAATTTTCCTATATTCCCCAACAAACGTGGCAAAATATAGAAATTTTTATTAGTTTTGGAAAACTTTCCGAATCATTCTCTTTTTTGAAAGAAAGATATTCCTTTATTAATGATAATTGATGATATTCCCTCCAGCAAACCCGGTAGAGAACTCATGAATTATTTTAACTCGGGAATATCTTTATTTTTATTGAAAACCATTATCTTTTGAAAACATTTAAAATAAATGAATACGTATATGCTAAATAAAGATAACTAAATCAAAGCATAGGATATCATGAAATATTCGAAACCATATAATAAACCATGTAACATCAAAAAATATAAATCAAAATAACAACAATATCATAGAAATTATTATAGCAAGAATCACATATTATATAAAATGCATGAATATAAAAATGCAATGCATGAAATGTATTTTTTTCCTTTAATTAAGGAAATCCGTATATCTAAAAAGATATCCGGCTACCTTAGGAAAATATGTCAAATTAAATATTCTAAAACCAAAATACTTTGTGATTGTTTGAAAACAATTTTGAAAAGCTTGAATTAAAAATAAAAACTGGGCTAATTTCTTTAAAATGGCTCTAATTTCCTAAGTTTAAAAAATCCGGACTTGACTACCCTTAACCCGGGACTTGAAAAACCATTTTTAGAGTTTGAAAAGGCTTAGAAATTACCCTAAGTCAGTAGCTAACCCTTCTAATCAGCCCACTCTAAGTAAATTAACCAAAACAGAAAATTGTTTTTTTTTTAAATTCAATTCTGACTCCACTGTCCAGTTTTAATCCACGAATTTTTATCCTATTTTTAAAAATTCCAAAAATTCTAAAAAAAATACTGGAAACTCAGAACATGTAAAACTACACGAAAAAAAATCGGCTTAATTTTCGAATTAAAGATGAATTCCCAGAAAAATCAGAGATGTACGAGTTTTTGGAGGAGAAAAAACTGCTTTGTTTTTCTTTAAATTCAATTCTGACTCCACTGTCCAGTTTTAATCCACGATTTTTTACCCTATTTTAAAAAATTCCAAAAATTCTGAAAAAAAATACTGGAGACTCACGACATTTAAAACTACACGAGAAAAAATCGGCTTAATTTTTTGATCAAAGATGAATTCCCAGAAAAATCAGAGATGTACGAGTTTTTGGAGGAGAAAAAACTGCTTTGTTTTTCTTTAAATTCAATCCTGACTCCACTGTCCAGTTTTAATCCACGATTTTTTACCCTATTTTTAAAAATTCCAAAAATTCTAAAAAAAAATACTGGAGACTCAGGACATATAAAACTACATGAGAAAAAATTGGCTTAATTTTCTGATCAAAGATGAATTCCCAGAAAAATCGGAGATGTACGAGTTTTGGGTGGAAAAAAAAAACTGCTTTGCCAATACATTTTTTTTGTCTTTGATAAAATCATTTAAAAATAAAAATAAAAATATTTGAAACTCATAAAATGACTTGAAAGCAGTAGCTAGGACTTTTTGAAAGTTAGATAAAAATTGGCTAAGTAAAAAAAATCACAAAGGTAGAATAATCAATTTGACAAACTTAATTTTCCACAAGTGTGCTCAAGAGAGCATGACTTTGAACCATTAATTGGCTCAAGTCATTATTCAAGTGGCATGAACATGAAATGCATGAAACAATGCAGCAAACATAATGCATGAAATGCATGGATCTAAACCTAAATGTAAGGAAAATGCATGACATAAATAATATGGTGAACTTGCATGGCATTTAATGTAACCTAGACCTAAGACATGCATGGCATTTTCACAAACACAAGGCATGCTTAATTCAAAAATCCAACCAAATATCATGCAAATGCAAAAACCTAACAACTAGCATGACAAAAAATACAACACACAATGCAAAACACATGGAGTAGCCAAATGGCCCCAAGCTCCAACAAGCATGGCATTTTCACAAACACTTGGTATGCTAGCATGAAAAACTAAGTCATAACACAAAAATCACACAAGCATTTTCACAAACACCTAATATACCAAATCTAAAACATGCTCACTAAGATATAAAACAAGAATCATGCAAAGAATCACACAAGCATTTTCACAAACACTTAATATGCTAACTCTAAAGCATGCTCAAATTTAAACAACATGAAAACAGAAAATTAAAAATGCAAAAACATGATATCTAAGACATAAATGGCAACAAACAAAGCAACCAAATTAAATATAACTTAAGAACATGAAATAACATAACACTTAAAACATCAAAAACAAAGAAAATAGCATAAACAATATGGTAAAATGAATTGAAACAACAACTTAAAATAAATAATGTAGGCCATTTGGCCATGGTGAGTTTATTGTAAAAACAAAATGTAAAAAAATATACTTAAGAAAGGAAATGAAGGAAGAACAAGAAACATTATTTTAAAATGAAAACTCACCAAGTAGAGATTAAAATAGCAAAAAACAAGAATAGAAAATGAAAGTGCAAGAGTTGGTGCTCAAGAGCAACCTCAAGAAGCTAATATTTCAAGCTTTTCTCTTCAAACTTTCCTTTATTTCTAAACTTTTCTTTTTTTGCTCTCAACCAAGAAGATAAAAACTAAGAAAAACTAAGAGAAATCAGCCAAAATGGAAAAGAAGAAACCAAAATCTGCCTCCCCTTCCCTTAGGGCTAGCCTTAATGCATGGTTATATAGCCTCCAAGATGTTGTCATTTTTGTGTAACCTAATTTCCATCAAATGGCCAATAATTCAAGATGAAAAGTCATGAAATTACCACCTTTAGATTAGCATCTCAGCCCTCTCAAATTACAGCTGTCCAAGAAAAATGTTGACATCTTTTTTCCAGCCCAACTCTGATTTTTTGAAGGGCCCAAAAAGCCCTTTTCGGTTGCTTGGGTGAAATGACCATTTTGCCCTCCCGGATGCAAAATAAATATCAAACGGGCTCCAAATTCAATTTTTAGTTTTTTAATACTTCCAAAATAATAAAATATTGAGTTCTGGAAGTTTTCAAAATTATCCGAGTCCGTTTGCTATTTATTTGGATTTTTTCTTCCCAAAATGTCCTTTTATGCCCCTACTTTTTACCATTTTTTAAACGAGCTCCAAATCAAGATTTTTCTTCACCAATCTCTTCAAAATAATTAAAAAGTGTGATCTGGAAGTTTTCGTAATTTTTGGAGCTCATTTGGTATTTTTTCGGGATTTATCGGCTTGAATTACTGCATAGGAAGCTCGGGATTTAGCCATTTTGCAAATGAACTCGGAATCAAGATTTTCTTTCGCCAATCTCTTCCAAATAATTTAAAAATGAGATTTACCAAATTTCAGAATTTTTGGAGTCCATTTGCTATTTTTCCGGGATTTATCTTTTTGAATTACTGCATAAGAAGCCCGGGATTTGGCCATTTTGCAAACGAACTCGGAATCAAGATTTTCTTTTACCAATCTCTTTCAAATGATTTAAGAATGAGATTGACAAATTTTCCATAATTTTCGGAGTCCATTTGCTATTTTTCCCAAAATTTTCCAATTTTGCCCTTTAACCTCCGAAACCCGGTTTTGCTCAAAACAAGTCCGATTTTCAGATTTTCTTCAATCTGAGCCTTGGGCCATCCTTTTTAATCATTCCTCATCCATTGGGGGCTTTGGTCTTACCAAGTCGGGCCATTTCTGTGATTCTTCCCGATTTCACCGAAATCCACTAAAAACCCTAATTCTCGGTTTTCTCCCGGATTGACTTTTCTTTCGGTTTTTCTTGCAAGTGACTTCTCCATTACCCGTAGTCAGTGCTTATCTTTCATTTGGAACCTTCAATTTCGACCAGTTTGATCGTTTAAGCACTTTTCCCCAAATTTCTCGGATTAGGGTTTCTTTTCTACTGAATCTCCAAATCCCAACTTCCGAACTCCATATCTTTCAATGTAGACCTCGGATTATCAAAATTCTTTCTCCATTTTTCAATTGAACTTAAAATCTTGATTTTGAAAGTGGGTTGACTTTTTCAGTAGTTGACTTTCTGGGGTTGACTTTTTCGGGGTTGACTTTTTCGGGGTTGACTTTTTTCAAGTTTGACTTTTTATGCTCGCCCTCTTAAACTAAGTCTCGGAGTACCACCTGCAGGATGAAAACAGTCTTTTTATACTCGGAAACATCAATATGGGAAGAAAACATACCTGTTTAGTGGCCCGGACAAAATTAGGTGTCTACAGCTGCCCCTCTTTGGCTATTGCTGAGAATCAGGAATCAGGCAAAGATAAACCAACACTAATTTTGTACGGTCAGTGAAATCACATGGAAAGGAAAGGGGCTTTCTTTTTCATTTCTTCATTCATTTTTGCATTTTCCATTTTTTATTTTCTTTTTTTATTTTCTATTTTTTTCATTTTTTCTCATTTTTTCTCATTTTTTTGTTTTATTTTTTTTGTTTCTTTTCTTTTTTTTTTTTTTTTTTTTTTGAAAACAGTAAATTGAAGATTTGTCCTTAAATTGAATTCCCTGACTAATCAAGGCTCGATTCGTCTTAAGGAAACGAATTCGATTTGCAAGAAAGGAAACGACCTCGACGATGTTCTCGGGGCCTTAACCTTTCTTGTTCTCAGCTGTGTTTAAAATTCTGGATATCTCCTCCAGAAGCTTCGGCTATCACCACCAAAGTCTTGCTCATTTTTTTAAAATGTAAAAATTCTGGGTATCACCTCCAGAAACTTCAGCTATCACCACCGAAGACTTTTTACCTTTTCAAAGGATTTTAAAACTCTGGATATCTCCACCAGAGGCTTCAGCTATCACCACCGAAGTCTTGCTCATTTTTAAAACTGTAAAATTCTGGGTATCATCTCCAGAAGCTTCAGCTATCACCACCGAAGACTCTCTACCTTTTCAAAGGACTTTAAAAAAAAACTCTGGATATCTCCACCAGAGGCTTCAGCTATCACCACCGAAGTCTTGCTCATTTTTAAAACTGTAAAATTCTGGGTAGCATCTCCAGAAGCTTCAGCTATCACCACCGAAGACTTTCCACCACCGAAGACTTTCTACCTTTTCAAAGGACTTTAAAAAAAACTCTGGATATCTCCACCAGAGGCTTCAGCTATCACCACCGAAGACTTGTTCATAAATAAAAAAAGTACCTCGACGATGATTTCGGGGCTCGACTCGCCTTAAGGAAACGAAATCGATTATACCTGAAAGCTTTAAGAGATGATGCAAATGCTTCATGATGCAAATGCGAATGTCTTTTGTTGATGCAAACGCTTCTTGATGTAGATGCAAATGACTTAGATTGGTGCAAATGTCTTTGATGCAAATGTAAATGACTTGATTTGATGCAAACTTTCTTGATGCAAATTTAACTAACTTAGATTGATGCAAATGCTTCTTGATGTAGATGCACATGTTGAAAAAAATTCTGGATAAATCCTTCAAAATAAGATTTCTCATTTTTCAAAATTATAAAACCCTGGATATCTCCACCAGAGGCTTCAGCTATCACCACCGAAGACTTATTCATTTTTAAAACTGTAAAATTATGGATATCCCCACCAGAAGCTTTGGCTATCACCACCAAAAACTTGCTCAATATAAAATTCTAGATAACTCATCTAGAAGAAGATTTCTCATGTTTCAAAATTATAAAACCCTGGATATCTCCACCAGAGGCTTCAGCTATCACCACCGAAGACTTATTCACTTTTAAAAACTGTAAAATTCTGGATATCACCACCAGAAGCTTTGGCTATCACCACCAAAGACTTGGTCATTGTAAAATTCTGGGTAACTCCTTCAGAATAAAATTTCTCATTTTTCAAAATTATAAAACCCTGGATATCTCCACCAGAGGCTTCAGCTATCACCACCGAAGACTTGTTCACTTTTAAAACTGTAAAATTCTGGATATCCCCACCAGAAGCTTTGGCTATCACCACCAAAGACTTGCTCATTGTAAAATTCTGGGTAACTCCTTCAGAATAAAATTTGTCATTTTTCAAAATTATAAAACCCTGGATATCTCCACCAGAGGCTTCAGCTATCACCACTGAAGACTTGTTCACTTTTAAAACTGCAAAATTCTGGATATCACCACCAGAAGCTTTGGCTATCACCACCAAAGATTTGCTCATTGTAAAATTCTGGGTAACTCCTTCAGAATAAAATTTCTCATGTTTTCAAAATTATAAAACCCTGGATATCTCCACCAGAAGAAAATTTCTCATTTTTCAAAATTATAAAACTCTGGATATCTCCACCAGAGGCTTCAGCTATCACCACCGAAGACTTGTTCACTTTTTAAAAACTGTAAAATTCTGGATATCCCCACCAGAAGCTTTGAGAAATGATGCAGATGCACATGTCTTTTAACAAGGTGCTCATGCTTCATGGTGCAAATGTAAAATATTTCTTAGTGCAAATGCAAATGGCCTGGATTGATGCCCATGTTTCATGATGCAGATGCCCCTACTAATTGTGTTCATGTAATTGGTTTATGAATGGTGTAACTACAATTACCATACAATAATGAAAATGCAATGATTCTAGAAATGATGCAATTGCTTGAGATGACGCAAATGCGAATTCTATGAAGAATGTAAATGTAAAGGTAAAATGCAGATGCTTGTGGAATAATGCCAATGCAAATACCCATGAATGATGCAAATGCTTACCGACACTGTGCAGATGTAATAGCTTGATAGAGAGATGAGTGCTCATGAGTGATGCAAATGCCCCCGGTTGTTCCTCTAGACTTTGGCTTAGCCTTTCAAATTCATTTTTCCTCTTCAAATCAAAGTATATCTTCAATTCATTTTGGCTATTCTCTTTGCCCCAACAGTTTTTCAAACTTTCATCAACAGAGATCTGAACCGGGTTCTATTTCTTCTTCTCATATCTGGAAGTCAGGACCTATCCTGGCAGTTCTATACCTTTGGGTTAGAAAAACCCTTGTCTCATGTCAACATCAAAAATGGGTATTTCAAAAATATTTTTATTTGTTTTCGCGTTTTGAAAACTTCTGAACAAAAAATATTAACCCCACAATGTGTGATGTACAAATCTTTTGAAGACTAATGATCGTTGTTAGAAATTTCTCTAAGTATCGATCTGGTTTTTTTTCAACTGGGATTGGCAAGGCTGTGTATAACAAGATTCTGGCTTTTCCAGGAAAACTTCATGACAAAAATGTATATCCCTTCTAGGCTCACAAATGGAACAGTTTTTATAAATCATGAATTCATTGAGAACCAAACAAATTCAACATTCTTTTAGTTTCCATATCAAGGCATTTTGACAAGCGTCAAGATTGGCCGGGATGTTTAAACTGGAAAGTTGATTTTGGAGGAAAAAAGTTTCAGTTTTTGAAGACAATCCTCTGAATGAGAACTGACAATTTGGGGGGTTCAGGAATTCCTAGATGTTCCTCGATGACCACTCCTTTAATAAGATCTTTTCTTTTGGGGTATCGGCACTATCATAGATGGCATCGAAAATTTCCAAATTTACTCTAGACCGCCCATTTTTGGGTTTTCGCCCTAGAGTCCCATTCTTTCCATTTTTTTTTTGTTCATTGTTTTACCATGCATTTGAGAATTCTAAATTCTTTCTTAGTGAAATGAGAATTCGATGAAATGGGATAAAATCTGAGGAAAAACCTTTCAAATTAAATATTTATGCTTGATCAAAATGGACTTTTAAAGCATATAATGTAGGCCATGGCTCAGGGTTCAGAAAGAAAGGATAAATAGGCCCAAAATATGTGTTTGAGGGTAATCAAATCAAGGATCATTTCTTGAGGAGGATTCCCTTTGAAGCATTTGTCCCTTCTTGGACATTTCTTTCTTTTTGACTTTGCTCTTTTTCTTCCTTGCTCTTGGCTTTCAATTTGCCATGTCTTTCACACACATTTTCTTTTTCATTGTGTTTTTCTTTTGTTTTTCTTGTCTTTCATTTCACCATCTTTTTCTCTTCTTTTTCTTTGACAGAGTGAGCCCGTATTTATTCGGGGCTCCATTTGCTTTGTGTCTGTCCTTGAGCTATCACTCATTTCTCAATGATCTTTGAAAAGATCTTTCCTCGCATTTGCCCCCCAGTGTAGAGGGTAATCCTTGATCAGGGTTCAAAGAAGAAAGAATTCTTTTGGCTCAAAAGGGGTGACTATGGATAATTTCTTTTTGTGTGAAAGGGATATGAAAGATGGCCATTTCTCATGTCAAGCACAAATATTCACATTGAAAAGCAATCCCCAGGGAAAATAGATATTCAGAATTTCATTTTGCACTTTGGAATCATCCGAATTCTCACATGCATGACATCACGATTTTTATTTTTCTTTTTTTTTTTCGTCGCATCCCCCCAATGATTCATGCATTAGCCCATCCTTCTTTACCATGTGTCCATCATTTCCATATATGATGCCCCAATTTGATTAACCATGAGAATCTGTATCAACGAGGAACATAGCAAGTCTAGGCCTATTTTGAAAAGGCTGAGTTTCCAATCTGAGTTTTTTTGAAGAGATAAGGAAAATATGACCCAAAAACGGGTTTTCTCTGGGACAAGGGATAATCTAGTTTAATCATTGTGCCCCAGGATGTCAATCATGAAGTGATGTTTGGGCAATTAGTGTTTTGTGGTTATTGGGAAAGGTCATGAATGGTTTTAGCACAATCTTGACACACACCAAATTATCAAAATCTAGACTCTTGAAAGAATGTCTCATTTGTTTGATTTTCAAGGAATTCGAAAAATTTCAAAAAGTTCGTTCCTTTGTTCATAGCCTAGACTAGGATTTACATCTTTGCTTATTTTGCAATGACAATGCTTCTCTTTTTTCATTCATTTTTCCTTGAAGCATTAGGTCTTTCAAGTGCTCTTGGTTTAAGAGATTTAGGCTTAGGAAAACCTAAAGAGAATGGAGAAGGTATTGGGTCATTTGTAACACTGATCATCAATCTTCTTGAGACTATCCATCACTAAAAATTCCTTAATGCTTGTTTTTGCAAATTCAAGTTATTGTTGAAACATAATAAACACAAAGCATTTAAAATTCAAAATTCATTTAATTCATGTAGATGTTAACATGAGACAAGTGCTTTCATCATCACCGAGTATAGAACTTCATGTGTCAAAAACCTAATATGATCATGCACAATATTTCTTATGACACTTGGCTTCCCCATCTTCAAAACTTATCGAACCAGCCTTGATGAGATCTCTGACCTTGTACTTCAAAGCGGTGCAGTTCTCTGTTGAGTGACCTTGATTGCCAGAATGGTACCCACAACTCTCATTAGCATCATACCAGCTCGGATAAGGGGGCTTCAGAGGCGCTATTTGCATGGGTGTCACAAGGTGATTCTTGATGAGTTGAGGTAGTATCTCACTGTATGTCATAGGAATCGAGTCAACCTGATTTCTTCTTCGCTTTTTATGCCCCCTTCGATTATTCCCAAGGGTGTTCGATTGATAGACAGATGTAAATTCTGGTGTAGTTGCAGTCATTGGTTGGTAGGGATAAAAACCATGAGAGACATTATTCAGGGTAGAGTAAAATGGCTGATATGAGGAGAATTGGGGAGGTGGGGCAAAGTCTTCCACGACTTGGGTATCTTCCTTTTTATTTTCAGATGCCCTGTTCTTGGTATTGGATGTTCTTTCTCCTTCAATTTTCCCATCTTTGATAGCATTGTCAATCATCTCCCCTGAAATTACCATGTCCGAAAAATTCTTCATGGTGTTGCCGACAAGTCTATCGTAGTATGGGGCCTGTAGTGTATTCACAAAAAGGACAGTGGTTTCCTTCTGAGTTAAAGGCGGTTGTACTTGGACGACCAGGCTCATCCACCGTTGCGCATATTCTTTGAAGCTCTCAGTAGCTCTTTTCTTCATATTTTGCAATGTGAGACGGTCAGGCGCCATGTCGGTCATATGCTTGTACTGGTTTAGAAAAGCCCTAGCCAAATCATTCCAAGAGCGTATCTGGTCCTTGCTCAACTGACTATACCACCTAATTGTGGACCCGCTGAGGCTATCCTGAAAACAGTGAATCAAAAGCTTATCATTACCTATATGACTCGTCATCTTCCGGCAGAACATAGTGATGTGGGCTGATGGATCGGTCGTCCCGTCATATTTCACAAAGTCAGGGATCTTGAACTTAGGAGGAATGACTAAATCGAGGACCAAGCATCGTTCTTTCGCCTCCACACTCCCGAATACATCTGTTCTTTCTATTGCCCGGAGCCTTTCATCTAACAACTGATATTTCCCTTGGGAATCTGCCAACTCAACCTCATTTACTGCAACCCTTTTCAACTTTGCCTGTTCAGCTAGATCATCTGAGTTTAGGACATTGACGAGGTTAACAGTGTTCTGGGCATCACTTATTGCGACCTCATCTTGGCCCTTTTGTACCTCTAACCCTTCTCCGACGACAAAGTTTTCGGTGTATCCTTTTCCCTTGATTACGGCAGACATTAGCTCCATCAGTTTAGTCATCTGATCCTTAGATTCTGCTTGAGATTTTGCTAGCTGTTCTCGCAATTCTCTCTGTTCCCTTTCCATTTTTTCCATTCGGGCAACTTGTTCATCCTCCATAGCACCAGCCTGTATTAAAAGTGTACTCAGTACTTCTTTTGATTTGAAATGGAAATTCTTTCAAAGACTCCTAAAGCCAAGCCAACTTCTATTTTATTTCCCCCAAATGTATGTCATGATGAATGAGCCATGAATGCAATTTGATGCATGTGAAGCCTAAACAATATGATGTATGGATATGTACAATGGAAACATGCTGACCATATATGTGATAAATGCAATCACAATGCCAACATGATGCATGTAAACAATGAATGATTGATATAGAGTATATACAAAGAAAATCATGCTAACCATGTGTGTCATGAATGCGACCTAATGCTAACATGATGTATGTAATAAGCAAATTAATGCATGAACATATACAAAGAAATTATGCTGACTATGTTTGTTATGAATGCAACCCAAAGTCAACATGATGCATGTAAAGAATAAGCAGATTAATGCATGGATATATACAATGAATGACCATGTATGTTCCAAATGTATTTCCTAATGAATGATCATATACACTATGAATACCACACAATGTCAATTATGATGCATGTGAAGAATAAATGATTGACACAGAGTATATACAAAGAAAATCATGCTGACCGTGTATGTCACGAATGCAACTTGACGCCAATATGACAAATTAATGCGTGAGCATATATGGAGAACTCATGATGACTGTGTATGCCATGAATGCGACCTGATGTCAACATGATGCATGTAAAAAATAAGCAAATTAATGCATGGATATATATAGGAAAATCATTTCTGACTATGAATGCATGAATGCAACTTGATGCTACCATGATGCATGTAAAGAAAGAATAAATTGATATATGGATATATACAGAAAAATCATGCTGACTATGAATGCATGAATGCAACCTGACAAATAATTGATGGGATGCAAAATGCAAAGGGGGAGATATCACGGAGGAAATAAGAATCGGAGGAACTTAATCATCAACATCTCATAAATTTGAAACATAATCAATTCATTCCCACGTCAACGTTCACAATGGTATAAACCATGTTTTACAAAATTTGAACAGTGGTTAAAACTGTCCTTACAAGCACTTTATTTTTCCTAACATCCTAAGGCTATAAGAGCCGGCTACTGAAAAAGTGAAATCCTATTACATCATATAAGACCGAAGTATTTCCACCTCAATGCTGTAAATCTCTCAATCCTAATGACGCTTTCCCAGTCCTCTATCAATCAGTGTCGTGGGATCCAACCACTTGGCATTTATAAGAGTTTGCACTTTCTTTTTGAATGCCATACAGTCTTCAACGTTATGACCAACAATTCCACAATGATAATCACATCTTGCATTTGGATTATACCACCTTGGATATGGTGGTAACAGGGGTTTCAATGGGACACAGGCAACCATGTGATTTTGGATCAGTATAGGGAGGAGCTCTTGGTAGCTGATTGGAATGGGATCAAAAGGCATTTGGGTCTTATCCTGGGGTCGTTTCTTAGTTACACATGGCCTAGGAGTTGGGGCACTTGGTGGTGGCACTAAGGTCCGAACCGGAGTGTTTACATGGAGATGTGGCGGAACAGCATGGTGAGGGTATGGATTCGGACACGGGGCCTTTGGAGGTTGTACATAGCTCGAGGTTCCTATCCCAGATGCTGGATAAGGTGGTTGATGAGGGAAATAGTATGAACTGGTAGTTGTTGGTGATGGAGTGGGATTCAGGAATCCCGTAGTGGTCATCCCAATGGACGATTGGACCATGGTAGGGTGGGGATACTGGCTTGGACCTCGAACAGTTTGCAGGTATGATACAGGATCCAAGGTTTCTATCTTTGGTATCAGGCTCTCAGGTTTAATCATTTTCACCATTTTGTCCATAATTTCATCAGGATTGCAACCTTTGTGGCATTGACAAGCGCAGGATCCAGCAAGGATTATGTGTTCTGGGCCTAATGGTTTTGGTTGATCCGAAGATGATGCGAAGCCCTGAGAAAGTTCACCTTTACTGTTACCCATATCCTCAACCATTTTCAGCAATTTGGCAAGTTGTTCCTTCACCTCTCGGATTTCATGTCCATATTCCTCTTGATTGCGTTCCAAAGCACCCAATCGTTCCTCCGATTCATTCCTCATATCTCGAATCCCTTTCATGCAAATGAAAATGTCATGAGATTAAGAATACAATTATGAATGTACATGCTGTATTCCTATGTGCATGAATATACTGATGATTAATGCATGAACATATACAGAGAATATGTATGATGACTATGTATGCTATGGATGCAATCTAATGCCAGGTATATACAGATAATGACTATGCATGTATTCTACAATGAATGAACATGCATGCTACGATGTCAAAATGATACATGCTAAGACTAAATGAATTATCACAAAGGTATACACAAAAAAATCAATGATTACACGAAATTGGTGGGACCTAAATCTTGATTATTCAAAAAATCTCATTATGCAAGATTTGCCTCCAAATTTATGATTTTTTTTTTTTGGTGATAAACCAATCACATCATTTTCAAAAGAATTTCAGGGTGGATCTTACTATGGTACAATATGCAAATGTTCATATGACACTACCGGTTTTATGAAATCATCAAATTAAATTACCAACTGTTTATTGCAAAGAATGAGATCAATAATACAACCAAAAATGTACATGCTCTATTTACACATGTATGAAATGTGCAACATGCAAAAATGCTTGAAACAGAAATTTTTTTTTTTTTTTTTGTTTTTTTGTTTTTTTGTTTTTTTGTTTTTTTTTTAAAACAGCTAATGAACATCTGCCCCAACAATATCTGCTTATTTAGGCATCACGATGCCTTAGAGGCAGAGTATCACATTTATTACGGGCGATGTACGTACATCGTTGCCCAATCTACCACACTTATTCGGAGTGCAAAATAGGTAACAAAAAGTTTAGAAATGTCCCTCCATGTGTTCCTATTTTCGGTATATCTAACGGGAATTCGGCATGGCTTCGCCTAGGTTCACTATATGAGGGTGAATCGGTTCTAAGGCCCCGAATTGTTCCTCACTGTCGCCGGTGAAGGCTAGTAAGGCACCCCGATAAAAGCGGGTTCAATTCGTTAGAGTATATTTTCCTATGCCCATGCGGAGGATCATCACGAAGGCATTAGGTACTTTATACTCCGGAAGTGTTTCACTAGCCCATACGGAGGATCAATCACGAAGGCGTAGTTACTTTACTTCCACTTAAAAGGACGGAATCCGGGTAGAGGATTCATGTTATGCAAATGCACGTGTAGTGTGTGTGGAGGAATATCAAACCTTTCACTACCTATTCTACAAACCTTATTTTAAATGCCCTAGCAATTAAAACATTCAAGAATAGTGTAACGCATCAACCGACAAGCAATTATAATATACAACCTTAAATAACTAGAGAACAAAAATAAAATGCATGCACATGAGTATGAACATATTTAAAAACATTTTATTATTTTCAAAATTCTCCTTATTAAAAAAATGTGGGAATTAAAATTAAATACCAATTAAACCAACAAAACCGAGACTTTGATAACACACGACTAATTCTAGGCCTGACTCTCTTATATGTCCCCAGTGGAGTCGCCAAGCTGTCGCAACCTAAAAAAAAAATAACGACGAGTCTCATCGCAAGACTTTATTATTCGTTAGGCGTGACAATAAAAAAAATCGAGGAAAAGTTGACTTAATTCCTCTAGAAAAATGAAGGTTTTGAAAATGACCTTAAAAAAGACATGGAGTCGCCACCAATCTTTTTTAGCTAGGTGTGATCGGCCACCTATTAAAACCGGTTTTATAAAATATTTTAAAAATTAATTAAAACATTTTAAAAACCAATTTCAAGTCTGCGTTTTAAACCAGAGAAATCAAAGAAGCGGGTTCGGGAGTCGGTTACGTGTAGGGAAGGATTAGCACCCCCACAACGCCCGTATAAATCGGTACCTTATTAATCGTGTGTTATCTCAAGTCTCGGTAAAAAGTTGGTTTTAAATTTAGTATTTCAAGTTAATTCCCAATTTAAAGAAAAATAATTTCATTTTTTTTATTGAAAATGATCTAGAATTTATAAATTCAAAATTTTCCTATATTCCCCAACAAACGTGGCAAAATATAGAAATTTTTATTAGTTTTGGAAAACTTTCCGAATCATTCTCTTTTTTGAAAGAAAGATATTCCTTTATTAATGATAATTGATGATATTCCCTCCAGCAAACCCGGTAGAGAACTCATGAATTATTTTAACTCGGGAATATCTTTATTTTTATTGAAAACCATTATCTTTTGAAAACATTTAAAATAAATGAATACGTATATGCTAAATAAAGATAACTAAATAAAAGCATAGGATATCATGAAATATTCGAAACCATATAATAAACCATGTAACATCAAAAAATATAAATCAAAATAACAACAATATCATAGAAATTATTATAGCAAGAATCACATATTATATAAAATGCATGAATATAAAAATGCAATGCATGAAATGTATTTTTTTCCTTTAATTAAGGAAATCCGTATATCTAAAAAGATATCCGGCTACCTTAGGAAAATATGTCAAATTAAATATTCTAAAACCAAAATACTTTGTGATTGTTTGAAAACAATTTTGAAAAGCTTGAATTAAAAATAAAAACTGGGCTAATTTCTTTAAAATGGCTCTAATTTCCTAAGTTTAAAAAATCCGGACTTGACTACCCTTAACCCGGGACTTGAAAAACCATTTTTAGAGTTTGAAAAGGCTTAGAAATTACCCTAAGTCAGTAGCTAACCCTTCTAATCAGCCCACTCTAAGTAAATTAACCAAAACAGAAAATTGTTTTTTTTTTTAAATTCAATTCTGACTCCACTGTCCAGTTTTAATCCACGAATTTTTATCCTATTTTTAAAAATTCCAAAAATTCTAAAAAAAATACTGGAAACTCAGAACATGTAAAACTACACGAAAAAAAATCGGCTTAATTTTCGAATTAAAGATGAATTCCCAGAAAAATCAGAGATGTACGAGTTTTTGGAGGAGAAAAAACTGCTTTGTTTTTCTTTAAATTCAATTCTGACTCCACTGTCCAGTTTTAATCCACGATTTTTTACCCTATTTTAAAAAATTCCAAAAATTCTGAAAAAAAATACTGGAGACTCACGACATTTAAAACTACACGAGAAAAAATCGGCTTAATTTTTTGATCAAAGATGAATTCCCAGAAAAATCAGAGATGTACGAGTTTTTGGAGGAGAAAAAACTGCTTTGTTTTTCTTTAAATTCAATCCTGACTCCACTGTCCAGTTTTAATCCACGATTTTTTACCCTATTTTTAAAAATTCCAAAAATTCTAAAAAAAAATACTGGAGACTCAGGACATATAAAACTACATGAGAAAAAATTGGCTTAATTTTCTGATCAAAGATGAATTCCCAGAAAAATCGGAGATGTACGAGTTTTGGGTGGAAAAAAAAAACTGCTTTGCCAATACATTTTTTTTGTCTTTGATAAAATCATTTAAAAATAAAAATAAAAATATTTGAAACTCATAAAATGACTTGAAAGCAGTAGCTAGGACTTTTTGAAAGTTAGATAAAAATTGGCTAAGTAAAAAAAATCACAAAGGTAGAATAATCAATTTGACAAACTTAATTTTCCACAAGTGTGCTCAAGAGAGCATGACTTTGAACCATTAATTGGCTCAAGTCATTATTCAAGTGGCATGAACATGAAATGCATGAAACAATGCAGCAAACATAATGCATGAAATGCATGGATCTAAACCTAAATGTAAGGAAAATGCATGACATAAATAATATGGCCTAGACCTAACATGAACTTGCATGGCATTTAATGTAACCTAGACCTAAGACATGCATGGCATTTTCACAAACACAAGGCATGCTTAATTCAAAAATCCAACCAAATATCATGCAAATGCAAAAACCTAACAACTAGCATGACAAAAAATACAACACACAATGCAAAACACATGGAGTAGCCAAATGGCCCCAAGCTCCAACAAGCATGGCATTTTCACAAACACTTGGTATGCTAGCATGAAAAACTAAGTCATAACACAAAAATCACACAAGCATTTTCACAAACACCTAATATACCAAATCTAAAACATGCTCACTAAGATATAAAACAAGAATCATGCAAAGAATCACACAAGCATTTTCACAAACACTTAATATGCTAACTCTAAAGCATGCTCAAATTTAAACAACATGAAAACAGAAAATTAAAAATGCAAAAACATGATATCTAAGACATAAATGGCAACAAACAAAGCAACCAAATTAAATATAACTTAAGAACATGAAATAACATAACACTTAAAACATCAAAAACAAAGAAAATAGCATAAACAATATGGTAAAATGAATTGAAACAACAACTTAAAATAAATAATGTAGGCCATTTGGCCATGGTGAGTTTATTGTAAAAACAAAATGTAAAAAAATATACTTAAGAAAGGAAATGAAGGAAGAACAAGAAACATTATTTTAAAATGAAAACTCACCAAGTAGAGATTAAAATAGCAAAAAACAAGAATAGAAAATGAAAGTGCAAGAGTTGGTGCTCAAGAGCAACCTCAAGAAGCTAATATTTCAAGCTTTTCTCTTCAAACTTTCCTTTATTTCTAAACTTTTCTTTTTTTGCTCTCAACCAAGAAGATAAAAACTAAGAAAAACTAAGAGAAATCAGCCAAAATGGAAAAGAAGAAACCAAAATCTGCCTCCCCTTCCCTTAGGGCTAGCCTTAATGCATGGTTATATAGCCTCCAAGATGTTGTCATTTTTGTGTAACCTAATTTCCATCAAATGGCCAATAATTCAAGATGAAAAGTCATGAAATTACCACCTTTAGATTAGCATCTCAGCCCTCTCAAATTACAGCTGTCCAAGAAAAATGTTGACATCTTTTTTCCAGCCCAACTCTGATTTTTTGAAGGGCCCAAAAAGCCCTTTTCGGTTGCTTGGGTGAAATGACCATTTTGCCCTCCCGGATGCAAAATAAATATCAAACGGGCTCCAAATTCAATTTTTAGTTTTTTAATACTTCCAAAATAATAAAATATTGAGTTCTGGAAGTTTTCAAAATTATCCGAGTCCGTTTGCTATTTATTTGGATTTTTTCTTCCCAAAATGTCCTTTTATGCCCCTACTTTTTACCATTTTTTAAACGAGCTCCAAATCAAGATTTTTCTTCACCAATCTCTTCAAAATAATTAAAAAGTGTGATCTGGAAGTTTTCGTAATTTTTGGAGCTCATTTGGTATTTTTTCGGGATTTATCGGCTTGAATTACTGCATAGGAAGCTCGGGATTTAGCCATTTTGCAAATGAACTCGGAATCAAGATTTTCTTTCGCCAATCTCTTCCAAATAATTTAAAAATGAGATTTACCAAATTTCAGAATTTTTGGAGTCCATTTGCTATTTTTCCGGGATTTATCTTTTTGAATTACTGCATAAGAAGCCCGGGATTTGGCCATTTTGCAAACGAACTCGGAATCAAGATTTTCTTTTACCAATCTATTTCAAATGATTTAAGAATGAGATTGACAAATTTTCCATAATTTTCGGAGTTCATTTGCTATTTTTCCCAAAATTTTCCAATTTTGCCCTTTAACCTCCGAAACCCGGTTTTGCTCAAAACAAGTCCGATTTTCAGATTTTCTTCAATCTGAGCCTTGGGCCATCCTTTTTAATCATTCCTCATCCATTGGGGGCTTTGGTCTTACCAAGTCGGGCCATTTCTGTGATTCTTCCCGATTTCACTGAAATCCACTAAAAACCCTAATTCTCGGTTTTCTCCCGGATTGACTTTTCTTTCGGTTTTTCTTGCAAGTGACTTCTCCATTACCCGTAGTCAGTGCTTATCTTTCATTTGGAACCTTCAATTTCGACCAGTTTGATCGTTTAAGCACTTTTCCCCAAATTTCTCGGATTAGGGTTTCTTTTCTACTGAATCTCCAAATCCCAACTTCCGAACTCCATATCTTTCAATGTAGACCTCGGATTATCAAAATTCTTTCTCCATTTTTCAATTGAACTTAAAATCTTGATTTTGAAAGTGGGTTGACTTTTTCAGTAGTTGACTTTCTGGGGTTGACTTTTTCGGGGTTGACTTTTTTCAAGTTTAACTTTTTATGCTCGCCCTCTTAAACTAAGTCTCGGAGTACCACCTGCAGGATGAAAACAGTCTTTTTATACTCGGAAACATCAATATGGGAAGAAAACATACCTGTTTAGTGGCCCGGACAAAATTAGGTGTCTACAATAATCATCTACAAAGATAATATAGTACTGATAATCACTGAGTGAGGTAATTGGAGATGGTCTCCAAATATCAACATGTATCAAAATAGAGGAGCATGAGTAAAGTATTAAAGGATAACTTTTTACTCTTAGTCATTTGACAAGATTTACATATTTTATTGACACTCAAGAAATCAGCAAATCCAAATGTTGATTACTCTTAAGGTTAAATAACAACTGAAATAACAAATGTCCTAACCACCTATGCCATAGTGCTGAAACGGCTTTAGTACCAACTGTTAAGAATAGCGTGACAGCCCACAACAAGCACTCGAGAAGAAAAGAAAAAAGATAACACAATTTTTAACGTGATTTAGCCTTTTTTGACCTACGTCCACGATCCCAAAGGGACTCCACTAATTATAACTTTTGCATAGATAAAGCTACAAACCTTCCCAACAAATATTATAACTTTTGCACGGATAAAGCTACAAACTCTCCTCACAATATTGTAACTTTTGTACGGATAAAGCTACAAACCATCCTCACAATATTATGACTCACTACCCATAGAGCCCAATACAACATCTCTCAAGTGTATAGATTTTATCTCACAATGTGGTAGTGGTGATGTTTTTCCAAAGGCCAAGGCTCCTATTTATAGGTGAGGACTCCTCTTGGCTCATCTTAATTACTCAATGTGGGATGCGCACTCCTCTTTTCTTAACCAAGTTACTCGATGTGGGATGAGAACTACCCTTCGCTTAACCAAGTTACTCGATGTGGGATTTAGACTCAATATACTCAACAAATCCTCCATTGAGTCAAAGTCCCAATTACCTTTTGGCAGCAACTCTCCTCCCTTAAACCAAAAACCTCTGGCAACAACTCAGCAGCTCTCTTTCCTCGAACAAAAAAAATTTTGGCAGCAACTCTCCTCTCTCGAACTAAAAGCTTATAGGAAGCAACTCCCTCGCTCGACCCAAAAACTTTGATACCAGTTGTTGGGAATAGCGTGGCAGCCCACAATAAGCATTCGAGAAGAAAAGAAAAAAGAGAACACAATTTTTGATGTGGTTCGGCCTTTTTTGGCCTACGTCCACAATCCTAAAGGGACTCCACTAATTGTAACTTTTGCATTGATAAAGCTACAAACCCTCCTCACAAATATTTTAACTTTTGCACGGATAAATCTATTGGGATTCGGCTCATGCTCAAACAGAGATAATGTATAATTTAATCAACAAGTTAAACATACAATGTAGTGGAATAAAATAAAATATAGAGAAAACCGATCCCTCTAAGGATCTGCCTATGAATTCAAAACGATCAGGCTGTCAAGAACAGATAACAATCAAAATCTCATACCTCTGTATTGGAGATTGCTGAAACCTCAAGATAGATTCTTGACGTTCTTGTTATTGTACACAAAGCTCGCTTGTCGAAAACCAAACCCGTCCAATTGTCCGACCTCTAACAGTAATCCACACAGGTGATCTGAAAACCTTCACAAGGTTGAGATTATGTTTTGCCAAGACGATGCTAGTATTCTAGGTTGTGAGAAACCTTCCTCCTCTACCTTAATTAGCCAAAAGAAACAAAAAGAATTGAATTGTCCCTTCTCTCTAGCTGTTCGGCCGAATCTCACTTATTAGTGTGAGAGGCGTCGATTCAGGTTAATCCTTAGGGGGGAGGTAGCAACAACATAAGCTTATATATAAGTAGGTTTAGTGTAAGCCAACTCTTGGACTAATTGAACTAAAGCCCTTATACATATTATTAAATATTCACAATAAGCCCACAACACTTAATGAATATTTAATCTGGCTCAATCTCATTTTAATTTCATTAATCACCTTTTGTGTGTGACCCATTAGGCCCTTAACATTTTGGCAATAAATATAATTAATTCAATTAAGAATTTTCTATTTATATTTATAGATCATGAGCGACATCTAGCAATGCATCATGACCACCCAAATGCCAAGAGAGGCATCAAGCTTCGACTAGCCTTTCGTGTACAATATGTCTGTGTAATTCGATCCTTTCATCAAATATCCTAGGATAGGAAAGAGCATGGTTCAGTGTCTACTCTTAATCCCATTCCATATTAGATCTGAAGCTTTATATTAACTCCTTAAGTATTGCCTTGGCCAAGGACTTCCATAAGTTAATATAAGCCAGATACATGTGAGATATGTCCCCTTAATTACTTGGGGTGATGAATCCTCTCTGGACCACTCATTCATCTTCGTATGCTTCATGTCATACCCAATAACACCCTACTATAAGCATCCTCGTGATTGGGACCCGTTCGTGATGAAATCTAAGTATGACGGTTCACATACAAGATGACCTGGTGTCACAAGTCAAAGGATTACTTACACTATTGACACATGAAAGTATTTTCCAAAGACACTTGAGTGAAATACCAAATGGAACTCTTATAGTGGGTCATGTTCAGTGAACTTGTTCAACTAACAAGCACCCATATGTTATCCCCAAGTATCTGTATACTTTCAACATATGAGACCGGTTGCATGCATTAAGTGCATGAAGGCTTAACATATGTCAGTTTTTTAGCATTGTCAATGCCCTGTCTTGACAATACAATGACCAAGAACAGTTTTAGAAACATGGCATTGATGCATAAGGATCTTCATAATTGTAACTCCTTACAATTCCTTTGCAATGACTTTGTGTTTCATGGGCTTTATCTTCATAAATCATTTATTACAATTATAACAATACTTATGGATAAAAAAATACTTCAATTATAATTAATAAACTATAATGTGCAATACATGAATATATAAATAGTGTCTTACAAGCCCAACTAGATTGGCTTGCAAGTCTTACACCAACAAAAGCTACAAACCCTCCTCACAATATTGTAACTTTTGCACGAATAAAGCTACAAACCATCCTCACAATATTATGACTCACTACCCATAGAGCCCAATACAACCTCTCTCAAGTGTATAGACTTTATCTCACAATGTGGTAGTGGTGATGTTTCCCCAAAGGCCAAAACTCTTATTTATAGGTGAGCACTCTCTTGGCTCATCCTAATTACTCAATGTGGGATGAGTACTTCTCTTTGCTTAACCAAGTTACTCGATGTGGGATGAGAATTCCCTTTGACTTAACCTTGTTACTCGATGTGGGACTTAGACTCAATATACTCAACATCAACTAGTGCTCTCTCCTTATGGAGTGTAAAATCTTGTCTGACTGACAGAGAATAAAGATCACCCTAAAGTAGTCCTCTTGGTAGCATTTTCCTCGTCCGTATGTCCTTAACAAGGAAACCCCGAGGAAAAAATTCAATTGAGCAATTATTGTCATGTGTGAGTTTAGAAACAAGCAATAAATTATGAGTAATTCTAGGAACCACCAGAACATCCTTGAGATTAAGTGATGAATTTAAAGTGCATAGAGGAGTAGAACCAACATGAGATATAGCCAAAGCCTTACCATCACCAACAATAACATGATCAGCCCCATTATATTTTTGAGATTATTGCAAGATTGAAGGATCAAAGGTTATATGTGATGTTGCTCTTGAATCTGGAATCCACGCAGTATTTGGAGAATATTCAGTTGTGGTTGCTAATGAAGCAATATGAAGTTCCAGCAAATGTATTTGATAGATTGTTGTTTCCACTGGCTGTATAATGTTAGTGACATTTAGCTGCAGAATATCCCAGGTTTGAGGCAAATTTGACACTTTACATTGAAACGTTGAGATAAAGCATCAAATGAATTCCCATTTTGTTGAAGGCTAGGAGTGTGATAACCTTGAGAGAATTTCCCTTGTTTCATAAAGATAGGTGGGGTAAAGTGATTTGGTTGTTTGCCACGGCGTTGATTGGAATTGACAAACGGATATCAAGCATAATTGTTGTTTCTTCAATGGTTTGGTCGACGGTTTGGGGATTGAGTTTGGCTACTATAATGAGCTGTTTGCCTGTTTCCAGTAGAAAATGCATTGTATGAGACATTGGCTCGTAGAAAATGTTGCTCATTGGTGAGCAATCTGGCTCGTAGTTCATTAAATGTGGGTGGCTCCATTCGATTTTCAATGGTGGTGATGAAGGAGTCGTATTCAGGGCCTAAACCATCAAGGGTCAATGTAACAAGATCACTGTCTTTTACCTTCTCGTTGACAGCAGCAAACGAATTTGATAAAGTCTTAATCTGTTGAACATAGTCAGCAATTGTGCGATCTCCTTTGGTGACATTCTGCAACTCATTTTTCAAGTGAGATTTGCGAGCAACAGGCTGTTGTTGAAATAATTATGAAAGTGTCTCCCAAATATATTTTGAAGATGATAATCCAAGAATTTGGGCAGCTAGATTTTCTGAGTGTGGCATTGATGCAACTCTTGACAAAGTGGTCAAGTTTTCTCCAGCGAATATCAACAGGGTTAGGTTTATCAGATGATTCAATAGTTTTTGGTGTCGTTGGAAGGGTGCCATCAACAAATCCTATAAGATCAGTGTTAATGAGTATAGATTCTAGTTGATCACGCCAAATCAAGTAGTTTGTTCCATCAAGTTTGACAGAAACATGTTGGGCAATATTGGTGATAGGAAGTGATATGAGGATGGTAGCTCAATCATGTTTGATGAGCTTGTCATTGCTGGTATAAGGTTTATTTGTTGTAAAAAAAATTGGTACGAGCCTTAAAATTCTGATACCATTTAAGAACTTTACAGCAAAAACAATAATACAAATGATTGTGTTGTGAATCGTATCACCCTTTAGAGGCAGAGTACTCTTCATTTATATCATTTGTATAACACATGAAAATACACAAAAGTCTAGTGTGAATACAAGTTCTATGAACAAAAATTTAATTATATAATAAATAGATAATCACTAAATTTTAGCATGAGTCTACTGCAATTATAATGTGATTTGATTTTTTGAGAATACTCCTAAAATCAAGTTATTTGGTTTCATAGAGTTGACTTCATATGATCTGTTATTAATAGTAAAATAATAAATCCGATCACTATTATCATTTTTTGGGGTAAATCTGATGATTAATTCATTCCCAATATTCTTGTTCAAAACTAGACCAGCTTAGAAAGGTTACATTCTTTTCTTCTTCTTTTTTTTCCCTTTTTTAAGGAGGGCTAATACCATTAATATTATATATGTGATGAAACATGAAAGACCAATTAAATAAACACCTTTAATCTTGAAAAAGAAAATATATATTTGCCAAGAGATTTTTGGTACTTATGTAACTTTAAGGTACAAGAACAAAATGCTCGTCATACTTTATTTCTAAATTATGCTTGTCACACAATAACAAAATGCTCGTTTTCTTAGCAATACACCCTGCTTGTTTGTTGTTATTTTATTTTTTGATTTGAGAGAAGGGGCTTTAAACCCTGCTTTGGGCAGGGATATATGCAAAACCTTGCTTATTTAGATAGCTTTAATCATTGATTAGCCTGTCCCTTTGCGATTTAAATCCTGCAAATCAGAAAAATATAAAAGCAGTCACGATATGTCATACTATTTTACACATTCACATGTAATAAATGGATAATGTCAACTATTTTGCAATCTTAGCAAAAGGAGCTCGAGAAAGGTCAATGGTCCTTTGGCACCCTCGAGGACAATAATCAACAATTTTCACCATCACTTCAGGATTTCTACGACAAGCTGCTGGACCTTGGTTTGTGGCTGGCTCCTATGCACCTAACCTTGTACATCGTCCCACATGCTGCACGATTGTTCCAAAGAACATCGCTGGCTGCTGCGATCATCTCTCCATTGTTTTGATTTCCGTAGCAAGCAGATGCTGTCAAATATTATAACATTAAATATTCAATTCAAAGTGAACAAGTTTTCATTTGGGCTTCCCAACCCAATGGATATAATATGTATACTTACGGGTATAAGGGGGGCCATACAAGGTGGCTGTGCATATGCAGGCGAGACAAGGGTGACTAGTACAGCTCCAGCCATCAGGATTATAGTTGCACCCTCAGCCATTTCTTTCTTTAATTACTTCAAATATTCTAACAATTAATGTGTAAAAATGTTAATTAATTCTGTTGTAAATTGCAGAGAAAGAGGTTGGGTTACCCTCCAATTTAAAGAAGGACGCCCTTCTCACTCCATGCAAGTACGTGATCAATTCATTACTTAATTTCCGCCGAATTTTTGTACTCTGGCCCTTGCAGGATTAGGTGAAAATCATAACCACGAATGCAATACTTGTATTTATGTATCGTATTAATCGTATTTTTAAACGTGTCATGTTATTGCATTATTTTTGTATTTATTAAACGTAATGTATTTTCATATCGTGTCTACCAAATATCTATAACGTCACCGGTGTATATATTTGATGCTTAATTAGGTCTTCACATTGAAATTGCCCAAAGAGGTTAAATTTAACTTGTCTGCATTAACTTTAAATTACAAGAACAGAAGAATCCTCATGGATTCTTATTTATTTTCTAAGCAACATTGATAGAACATGCAAGTTACTGAGATTATGGCTGTTTATTTAGATATCATTATCATCAGCTTGTCACTTGCACTTCCATAGTCTTCATGTGCCTCTTATACCCTGCAAATAAAAAAATGAAAAAAAAAAAAAAAACAACGGCAAAAAAGTAAATTTTCAAATCTATAGAATATTATTATGAGATTAAAATTTACATCAATTTAAGAAATTTAATTAAAAAAACAGAAAAATGAGTAAATAAATACTAAATAGTAATAAGGTTTTTAAATTTTTTTTCTCCTACTTACTCATTATACTCGATTTGGATTTTGCCAGCATTAGGGTCAGCAATCATGGCAAAAGCCTCTTGAGAAAGGTCAATGGTTCCTTGGCACCCTGGAGGACAGTAATCCACAACTCTTACGACAATAGAACCACCTCGGCAAGGCTGTGGCACGCCAAGGTTGGTGGCTCCGATGCACCTCACACTGTACCTTTTATTGCATGCTGCCCTGTTGTTCCATATAGCATCACTCGCTGCCGCGATCATAACTCCGTCGTTTTGAAATCCATTGCATGAAGAAGCTGTCAATGAAAACAAATATCGAATAAATTCTGCATTAGTTATTGCATACTCTAGTACTGTTTGAATGAAATTTTATGAATAGTTTGGCAGTAAACAGGATCACTTTTGATCTCTTTAATTATGCAGGCAAAGAGATTGCATTTGGAAAGCCTTTCTAGAGGATATAATTATAATCAGTTCCAGGAACAAGTTATTCTTTTCTCTCCTTTTAACTCAATCCAGGGACTGGGGATAGATACTTACGAACATAAGGAGGAGTATAGAACGTAGCAGTTCCTTGAATGGCAGATGCAACCGAGACAACGGTTGCTGCAGCCATTGCCATGATCATGATCATTACAGCTCTCTTACCCTCAGCCATTGTTTTTTTCCTTAATGAAGTCTAAAAGTACTACTACTACTAAAGTACTAATATGAAGTCTAAATTTTTTGTTGCGCAGAGAAGAAAGCTGGTATTCCCTTTTATTTATAGAGGGAAACCAATGGGCCATAAATCTTACAAATGGTCATCAATTCAATGAAAATTACTTTGTCATTTTACTGGAAATAAAATAATCAACTAATAAGATATCTTTTATGTAAATAACACAATTAATCCCACACTTATAGCAAACTAATAAATAATAACAAAAAAAGGTTGTGGATATAGTTTCTTTTTCTTGATGGAAGTTGTGGATATAATTATATGAGAGTTTAATTCTCAAGTACCATTTATTAAAATGGATATAAATACCAAAATGAATGGTCCATAATTTTCTATGGTCAATTCAATTCATTCAATGCAATTAAATTATTTTGTCAATTTACTGGAACTTAGTTAGTGAAATGTGCAAAATTTTGCTTTCACTTGCAATTGCAATTAGAAAAAAATTTCTCATTAACTTGCAATTGCAAAAGCAATTAGAGAAGCTTGCACATATGAGAAAACTTTTGGCATCAAAACTAAAGAAACTTCGGCAGATAAGCTTGCAAATACAAAATCTGATTTAACAAAATCTTTTGTTCTTTTCACAAGTAAAGACAACAAACTTATTTTGGAACATAAATATTACACACTGTGGGTGAAAAACTGAAAAAAAAAAAAAAAAAAGTGAGTTAAAAAATATATATTTTGAAATAAATAATCTAATGATGTAAGAAGTAAGTATTTTTTTTAAATAAAAAAATTATCTGATGATGTTATGTGAGATAATTTTAAAAAAAAAAAGTAAATTATATAAACATTCTTAATTGTGTTTTATATTATATATTCAATTTGATTTTTTAATAAATTTTTCAGTTGAATCGATATCTTGTTAACTCGGTCACTCTAATATAGATTCTCACAAGTGACATGAGAGTGGTCCTTCTTCCTATGACATCATTTGTCCTTCTCGCCTATGACATCAACAAGGTTCACGAACAAAGATGAGATTGCCAGATTGGTTAAGCACTTAAGCTAATGGTAATGGCAGTTCACTACTATATATTATAACACTGTGTTTTGTAAGAGAGAAAGATAATAGAAGGAAAAAGAAGGGAATAATAAAAAAAAAATCACATTTTTTTTAGTAAGAGAAAAATAAGAAAAAAAATTGAGTGAATTTGTACTTTTATCTTCTCTTCAAATTCAATCCTTTTATATATTAAAAGAAAACATTCATTCAACTTAAATTTATAATTTTATTTATAATTTTACTTATAACTTTTTTTTCTTCTATTTTTCATTATTCATATCAAACATAATAAAAAAAAAATAACCTTCCTTCTTCTCGTTTTTTTTTCTTCATTTTTTTCCTTTTCTTTATTTTCTTTTCTTCCTATCAAACATAATATAAATGTGGACAACTCCAAAAAAAAAAAATTGAATTCGAAGCAATGGATACTTTGTAATTCAATAATTACTGTTGGTTTGTTGAATTACAATTAAACTAGATTCAATCTTTAAATATATAAAAGGATTGAGCCACTATATTTTGAATAGATATATTTTTATCTAAATATACAAAATCTTAAATATAAAGTAAAAGACTAAACATAATTCAAATTTTTTCTGAGTCCATAGTTAATCTTATGTATGGATCCTTAAGAAGGTTTAAATGAGAATGGGTTTCTCAACCAATGGGTGAAAAACAAATGGAAACTCATAGCCCATTTGAATGGACTTTTAGTCCTAGTGCGGGCTAATTGAAGGTCTCCATTGTACTGGTGGGCTAAAATTAGGGGTCCAATCCAAATTCCTTCCGTAGTGTTAGACTATTTTTATTTTTATTTTTATTATTCATGTTTTTTTTTTTTTCCTTGGGGATATAATGCAAGGATAAGAATGTCGTGTCGCTTCTTTTTTCATTTTTTGTTCAAATAACTTTTTTTATTTAATATAATAAATATATTTATATAATTATATATTAAATAAATAAGTATGGGTAAGATTATCATAAGTTAATGACATAGAAATCTTTATTTAAAGCAAAATAATTTTAATCCCATCTTATACACATCACTTCAAATAATTAAACATATAATTAAGGCATATGGGAAGTAAGCATTTTACAAATAGAATTAAGTTCCATATAATTTTTTTTATAAGATAAATCTGAACAATAAAATTTAATACAATTAAGTTGACTATTTTCATTAAAAAAATTGACTTCTTTTTCAGTTTAAGTACATCGACTTCTAAACTTTGAAGCATCCCAAATAGGCTTATCGAATTAAGTAATTACCATCAAAAACATAAACAAGAAAAGAATAAGCAAATTAAGAATCATCTCTTTTTTATAATATCTCTTTTTTTTCTTTTTATCCCCCTTTTTTTTTTTTTTACAAAACCAAAAAAAAAACATAATTGTCTCTTTTAGGTAAAATTGGCTTAAATTCATTTTATTAAATTTAAAAAAACTTATACATATCTATGAGTTTTGGCAATACCTCTTTGCTCTAATACAGTATTTTTCATGTTTATCCTATTTTATTAATAATATGTAATCATTTTTAAGAATTGACATCAACATATATATAAAATTCAAATCTAAGCATCTCTAATCTCTTTTTTTATTTCCAAATTACTTTATAAAAATTTGTTTTTGATTTAATGATAAACACATATACTTTTTTAAATAAAGAATCAAATTCTTATCTCGATTTCTCAAACTAATAAATATTCTATGAAAGTAAATTCCAATAAAAATTTATAAAAAAGAATAATTATTTTTTTTATTATTAAATTAAAAATACTGTTTATTCTAATACCGAAAAAGACGCCTCTATTCTAGAAAAGACCCGCTCTTCAACACTTGTAAGCAAAGGCCATATGAAAAAAACAAAAACCGATTAATCAAACAAAATTTGTTCACAGATTGAAGTTATTTATTTGATTTAAATTGAATCCAATTTAAAATAAATTTTTATAATATAAATCGATTTGATTTAAATTATTATTTAAATAATAAATATATTTTTATTAATATTTAATTATTAATATAAAATGAATTTTCAAAATAAAATCAAACCTGAACAAACAAAATTCTACTATTCCAATCTAACCCATCCGTAAACATCAATACTTAAAACATTTTAAAAAAATATCTTACGATAGCGTTTGGTATCACTGACAAGATCATCGTGATAATTTAATTATCATGGTTATAAGACTACCAATGTGATTTGATCACTAATGATTTTATATTACCATGTTTGGTATAACATTATAAATCACTAGTGATATTAAACTACAATATTTGATATTACAAAAAAAAAAAAAGATCATCGAGTAAAAATATCCAAAATAACCTTTTCAAAAAAAAAAATTGTTTTTTGTTTTTCTTATATGGACATTTTTTCACTTATCTTTTTTTAATGTTCAAATTTTTGCTTTTCAAAAAATATTTCTGGATAAAAATACACAAAACTTATACTATAATACACAAAATATAAAATGAATTTTCAAAATAAAATCAAACCTGAACAAACAAAATTCTACTATTCCAATCTAACCCATCCGTAAACATCAATACTTGATATTACTGACAAGATCATCGTGATAATTTAATTATCATGGTTATAAGACTACCAATGTGATTTGATCACTAATGATTTTATATTATCATGTTTGGTATAACATTATAAATCACTAGTGATATTAAACTACAATATTTGATATTACAAAAAAAAAGATCATCGAGTAAAAATATCCAAAATAACCTTTTCAAAAAAAAAATTGTTTTTTGTTTTTCTTATATGGACATTTTTTCACTTATCTTTTTTTAATGTTCAAATTTTTGCTTTTCAAAAAATATTTCTGGATAAAAATACACAAAACTTATACTATAATAAAGATAGAATACAAAAAATATTAGGCAACAAAACTACTGCTATCATCACCTTAAAACACAAAAGTCATAAATTTTTGGCCAAGTTTAGAGGTTAAGGTTAAAAATTAGATAGTAGTTTTTCACACATCTTTTTTCCGCTATTATCAGAGCAAATTAGTAATAAAATAACATAAAAAAATTATTTTCTCATGGTGATAAAACTTTCCTTTTCTTTTGGATGGGAATTAGATCACTCTTTAACATAGTGATCTTATCACCCTAGTGATTTAAAATTACTGTCAATAAAATTTTTAAATTGCTAACAAATATGATATAATTATTAAATACAAATCACTCTCATTTTTAAAATGATCATCCCATACCCAACACCCCTAAGGGGTTCTTTGCCCAAGAGCTGTCTAGCTTTGTATGTTTAACACATGTTGCTTTAGGTTGGTTCTTGGTGTAAGGGGCTTTGGTTATGGGCTTTAATTCTTCGGGCAACAGGGCTTCAATCGGGTTATTGAGTTGAAATCTGGGTTAGTTTTTATGAATCGGATAGTATTAATTAAAATGAAGTGTTTTGACTGTTTTAATGAGAAAGAAAGAAGTCAGTTTATCAATTTTTTATTAGTGGGAGTAATTAATAAAATATAATTATATTAATATTATTAAAATAAAAAAATTAAATAAATAATTATTATTTAATAAAATTTAATTTAATTTATTATTATTTTTTATTTTTTATCTCTTATATATTTTTATATACACTATACAATAAAATTTAAATATATTTAAAAAATGTATATAAATAAAAATTTAAAATGCATATATATTATGTAATTTATAAATAAATAATTATATTTAATTTAATTTTTATAATTAAAAAAATATAATTATATTAATATTAATATTAAAAAATTAAATAAATAAATTTTATTTAATAAATTTTTTATTAATTAATTAATTAAAAATTACTAAAAAATTAAAAAACCCCAATGAAACCGGGGCTTAATTTGTTATACATGCATGTGGAAGATGAATGCATGTGGTGGATGACTAGATTAGGTTGAATGCATATGGTGAATGAATTATATTAATTATCATGTACATAATAATTATGATACATTGTATTCAGAAATATATTTTCGCCTCCTTAATGATTCTTGGAGTCTTATTTAAGGATGGGTTTGCATCCAAGAAGAAGTAATAGAAAATGGCTTGGTGACATAGCTAGTTCCTAAAGAACTAGACTTTGAAAGTTCGTATTTCTTCTGTCTCAATTTCTCTTTATTTACTCCTTTTTATTTTATTTATAACAAGTTATCAGCACGATCAAGTCTCTAACGGTAGTAAAGTCTCTCAAGTTTCCTTTCATTATATCAAGGTAAGAATTTTGCTTTTTCTAACATATGTTATCTAGAAATCTGGTATATCTTCTTATTTGCAAAAGTATATATCTTTACATGTTCTATAATATAATATATATATGAGACGAGTAATTTTTTAGATTCTTAATGTCTACATGACTTTAGACTTTTTATTTATCAAGTGTCTTTACAATGACAAATCTCACGAAGTTTGAATTCGTTACTTTTGATATTTCTGGAATAAATTATTTGTCATGATGCTGAGATTCATCTTGAAGCTATGAATCTTGAAAATACTATTGAAGAAGGAAACCTAGCATCCCTGAAGGATCGCACAAAAGGAATGGTTTTCCTTCGACACCATTTACACGAAGAATTGAAACCTAAGTATCTTACTATTAAAGACCTATCAGCCCTTTGGTATAACTTAAAGAACAAATATGAACACCAAAAACGTTGATTCTTTCAAAAGCTCGATATGAGTGGATACACTTATGGCTACAAGATTTCAAATCTGTAAGTGAATATAATTCAACCTTATTTAAGATTAGCTCTCAATTGAAATTATGTTGAGAGAATATTACTGATGAAAATATGTTGGAAAAAACATATTCAACTTTTCATGCCTCGAATGTGCTCTTGTAGAAGCAATATCGAGTGCGTAGATTCACAAAATATTATGAACTAATTTTTTTTTTACTTGTGGCTAAACAAAACAATGAGCTTTTGATGAAAAATCATCAATCTCGTCCTACTGGCTCAACACCATTCCTTGAAGTGAATGCGGCATTTTCTCAAGGTCATGGACAAGGCTATGGTGGTAAAAGGGGTCGCGGTAGAAAAAATTATCAAACCCGTGATAATCATCATTCAAGTTCTGAAAACAAAGGTGCTAAATGAAATCAAAAGAAGTAGGTCAAAAATGAGAAAATTCTAGAAAATAGTAATAAAGTGCCAAACAATGGCAATATTTGTTATAGGTGTGGAACAAAAAGTCATTCTTTAAATATTATAAATATCATTGGTCTCGAATATTTCTGAACCTGTTGATCTTACTTATGATAATAAATCTTCTCTAAATATTGATTTTGATGTTTCTAATTTTTTCGAAAACCCTGATGGCAAAATTGATTATTTGATTGGGGATGAAAAATGTCTACTAATGAGATATATTTATGTTTATTTTAAAGGTTATCATATGTTTAGTGGATAGTGGTACAATTAACACAATTTTTCGTGATAGAAAATATTTATTGCAATTAACATTAGCTGAAATTAATGTTAATACAATATCTGGTTCTGCAAATAAAATAAATGGCTCTGGAAGAGTCCACATTATGTTCCCAAATGGAAAAAAATATTATCTATTGATAATGCGTTATATTTTAGTAGATCCCAAAAAAAATCTACTAAGTTTCTAAGATATACGTTGCAATGAGTATCATGTTGAAACAAAAAATGAGGAAGATCTGGAATATCTTTATATTATCTCTACAATTTCGAACTCGAAGTTCATATTAGAAAAACTTTCGAGTTTCTCATATGTCTTATTAAAGATGGTTGAATCAAATTTTATGCACTGGAAGTGCTCAGATCCTAAAACTTTTATACTTTGGCATGATCATCTTGGCTATCCAGGTTCAACTATGATGCGACGTATCATACACATGGACACCCATTAAAGGATCAGAAAATCCTTTTGCCTGATGATTATTTTTGTTCTTCTTGTGCTCAAGGTAAATTAATTGTTAGACCTTCTCCATCTAAATTATATTTTGAGTCTTCTACTTTTCTACAAAGAATACAAGGAGATCTTTGTGGTCTAATTCATTTTTCTTGCGGACTATTCTGGTATTTCATGGTTTTAATTGATGCTTCCACACGATGGTCACATGTTTGTTTGCTTTCAACTCGTAATATTGCTTTTGCTAAATTCCTTGCTTAAATCATAAAGTTAAAATCAAGTTTTCCTGACCATTCTATTAGGACAGTTCGTTTAGATAATGCAAGTGAGTTTACTTCAAACACTTTTTATGATTATTGCATGTCTATTGGAATTAGTGTTGAACATTACCTTGCACATGTTCATGCTTAAAATGGTTTAGCAGAATCTTTCATTAAACATTTACAATTGATTGCTATACCTATGCATATGAGATCAAAACTTCTTGTATCTGTTTGGGGACATGCTATAATACATGCTACAGCTTTAGTTCATATCTTGAATCTTTAACAGGTGATCTATTTAGAGCAAGATTTTTAGATTGTCAATTTGATGAATCAATTTTCCCAACATTAGGGGAAGAAAAAGGTAAAGAATCTAAAGCAAAAGAAATTTGTTGGAATACATCAACATTGTCTAATCTTGATGCAAGCACAAATCAATGTAAACTTGAAGTTCAAAAGATAATTCATTTGCAGAATGCTACAAATCAATTGCTCGATATTTTTACAGACACCCAAAAAATTACTAAGTCACATATACCGACTGTGAATATTCTTGCTCTTTTAATTGTCCCTGCAGGACATCCTGTGGGTATGGCAACCAATGAATCTAAAATACGCCAGAAGCGTGGTAGACTTTTAGGTGCAAAAGATTCTGTTCCTCGAAAGAAAATGGCAATAGAATCACTTGAAAATGACACTCCAGAAGAGGTCAAAGATAATATAGATCAACAACATCATATTTCAAGACAAGCAACCCCAAAAGTGGTTCCGATACCGGTAAATTATGAGATCTCATTAGAATCTGGAAATATGAGGGGAAGAAATGAAGTTGTTATTGATAATGTGTTTGCATATACAATTGCTTCTAATATTGTCAATGATAATGAGGCTGAACCTCAAATTGTAGAAGAATATCGACATAGAAATTATTGGCCAAAATGGAAAGAAGCAATAAAGGTTGAGCTAGACTCATTAGCCAAACGTAAAGTATTTGGACCAGTAGTCCAGACACCTGAAGATGTCAAACCCGTTGGGTAGAAATGAATCTTTGTACGTAAAAGAAATGAGTTAAATGAAATTGTGAGATACAAGGCACGACTTGTCGCATAAGGGTTTTCACAAAAACCTGGTATAGATTATGAAGAGACATATTCTCCTGTTATGGATGCAATTACTTTTAGATTTTTAATTAATTTGGTAGTCTCTGAAGGACTTTACATACGTCTAATGGACGTAGTGATAGCTTACTTATATGGGTCATTGGATAATGAAATATACATTAAAATCCCTGAAGGATTTAAGATGCTTGAAGCATATAATTCAAAACCTCGACAAATGTACTCTATTAAACTACAAATATTATTGTATGGATTAAAGCAGTCTGGACGCATGTGGTACAATCGTCTTAAGTGAATATCTGTTGAAAAATGGCTATGAAAATAATGTCATTTGTCTTTGTGTTTTAATCAAGAAAATAAATTCTGGATTTGCTATAGTCACAGTGTATGTTGATAACTTAAACATAATAGGGACTCCAGAAAAGATCTCTATGAATGCTGATTACCTAAAGAAGGAACTTGAAATGAAAGATCTTGGGAAGACAAAATTTTGTCTTGGATTTCAAGTTGAACATTTGACGAGTGGGATCCTTATTCATCAATCATCTTATATAGAAAAGATTTTGAAACAATTTAATATGGATAAATCTTATACATTAAGCTCTCGAATGGTTGTTTGCTTACTTGATGTAAAAAGAGATTTTTTTCGTCCTCGAAAAGAGGATGAAAAAATCCTTGGTCTTGAAGTACTATATCTTAGTGCAATATGAGCACTTTTGTATCTGGCAAATTGCACTATACCAGATATAGCTTTTGCAGTCAATTTGCTTGCAAGGATTAGTTTTGCACCAACACGAAAACATTGGAACGGAGTGAAACATATTTTTCATTATCTCCGTGGCACGACTGACATGGGTTTGTTTTATCCAAATGGAGTGAAATCATAATTAGTGGGATATGTTGATGCTGGATATCTTTCTAATCCTCACAAATCTCGATCACAAACAGGTTATGTCTTCACATGTGGTGATACTGATATCTCATGGCGATCTATAAAACAAACAATAACCCTACCTCATTAAACCATTCAGAAATATTGGCTATTCATGAAGCAAGTCGTGAGTGCGTTTGGTTAAGAACTATGATTCAGCATATTAGAAAAGCATGTGGATTATTCGTGGAAAATGACAAGCAAACAATATTGCATGAGGATAATGCAGCATGCATTACACAAATCCAAGGTGGCTACATAAAAGGTGATAGAACAAAATATATTTCACCAAAGTTCTTTTACACACATGAACTCTTGAAGAAAAGTAATGTTATTATTTGCTAAATTCGCTCAAGTGACAACCCAGCAGATCTATTCACAAAGGCATTGCCAACTTCAATTTTCAAGAAGCACGTACATAACATTGGAATGCGCCAGCTTAAGGATATTAAATAATTGATTTCATTTTTGAGGGGAAGTTTCCTATAAATATTGTACTCTTTTTCCTTCGCTAAGTTTTCTCCCACTGGATTTTTTTTAGCAAGGTTTTAACGAGGCATATTCATAGTGAACGGTCATCCAAGGGAAAGTGTTATACATGCATGTGGAAGATGAATGCATGTGATGGATGACTAGATTGGGATGAATGCATATGGTGAATGAATTATATTAATTATCATGTACATAATAATTATGATACATTGTATTGAGAAATGTATTCTCTCCTCCCTAATGATTCTTGGAGTTTTATATAAGGATGGGTTTGCATCCAAGAAGAAGTAATAGAAAATGGCTTGGTGACATAGTTAGTTCCTGAAGAACTAGATTTTGAAAGTTCATATTTCCTCTGTCTCGATCTCTCTTTGTTTACTCATTTTTATTTTATTTATAACATAATTCTAGTTATTAATCAAAACTTCATAAGAGTGAAAAAAAAAAAAAAACTTTGACCGTGATCTTTTCCTTATAAATTATCTAAACCCTTGCAAGTCGCACTCTCTTCCCAAAAATTTTATCTTTCTTTTAGCTTATGTTTGGATTGAGATAGGGGAGAGAAAAAAAAAAAAAACAAGGGAGAATGGGAAATCTATCTCTTATTTTTATTTGTTTGGATAAAAAAAATATTTTAATAAAGGAAAGTGAGGGGAGTTGAGCACCCCTCACTTTCCCTTAAAATGCTTAATTTTTCAAAACCCTAAATTAGTTTGAAAGAAAAGGAAAGCAAAATAAAAAAACAAATTTAAATATAAAAATATCCATATTACCTTTTTTATATTTGTCAAATTACAAATAATATTTTTAAATTTATATATTTCACATAATTGACATTAAAAATTATAATATTTTTTTTGTTATCATTTTTTTTACATTACATTCATATTTCTTAATGTAATGTTTATTTTATTTTTTATTTTTTATTATTTAATTTATAATATTTATATTATTATTTTAATTAAAAATAAAAAAACATAATTAAAAAATATATTATAATTTAATTTTTTTCACACTTTAATCAAACGATGATGATTAACATTTATTTTAATTTTTTTCCCGAACATATTTTAATTATAAAAAAAAATCATTTCATTTCCTTTACTCACCTGCATCCCAACACCACCAACTGCCACCCACAAACACAACCTAAAAAAAACTCCGCCATGCCGCCACCTCCAAACGACTCCTCCCGCGGCGGTTCGCCACCGTCAAAACCAAAGGAAAAGTTCCTGTCTTTAATCCTGAAAGCCATAATCATGATGTTTCTCATCTCCTTCTTCCTCTTCCCCCCTCTTCTAGCCTCTTTCCTCGTCCCCCTTCCTCTTCTTCTCCGCCACCAGCGCCACCGCCATCGCCGCCACTCTCGTCCCTCATCTGGGTTTTCTTCAAAACAGTTCAAAAAGCTTCCCTAGTTCAGATTCTCCAAGGAATCAAAAGCTACCCATTTTGAATCGGACTCTTGTGTTATTTGCTTGAATGGGTTCAGACAAGGGCAATGGGGTAGAAACCTTGTTGTCTGTGGCCACTTGTTTCATAGGAAGTGTTTGGATGCTTGGTTAATGAAACTTGCTGCTTGTCCAATTTGTAGAACAAGGGTTTGCTTGGATAACGAGGATAAAGGGGTTTTGGTACAAGGAGAACAAATTTTCAGGGTTTGCTAGATTTGTAAGTGTTTTGTTTGCATTTGTTTTAAGATTTTGGTAGTCAATGGAAAAAATAGATCTTTTTTGTTATTATAATGTACAGCTTCTTTTCTCAATAATCAATGTGAAAATTCCTGCAATTTTAGTTCACATTTGTATCTTTCTGTTAATTGTTGCCCATGCAAATAGAATACTTTAATAATTGAATTGCCTTTTTTTTTCCTTTATGAATGTGGAATAGAAGGCTGTTGGTAGCTTAATTTGATTTGATTATAATGAGGAAGTTGGTTGTTGTGTCTGGTTAATTATGAACTTGGAAGTATCTTGATCTTATAGTTGGATAAAAAAGGTAATCAAAGAAGTATCACTATTTTGGGCTTGTTGAGGTTGTCATAACGATTTTTTTGATCGCTACGACGAATTTGAAAACAAAAATGGAGTCGCCACCAATCTTTTTTGCTAGGTGTGATTGGCCACCTATTAAAATCGGTTTTAGTAAAATATTTTAAAATTAATTAAAACATTTTGTAAAACCAATTTCGAAGTCCGCGCTCTGAACCAGAGAGTAAAACATAATTGGGTTCGGGAGTCGGTTACGTGCGGGGAAGGATTATCACCTCCGCAACGCCCGTTTAGAAAACGGTACCATTTAATCACGTGTTACCTTAAATCTCGATTTAATGGACTTGACATCACTATTTAAAAATAATTCTCTTTTATTTTATTTTTTAAAAAAACATGTTTAATATTTTTTGAATTTTTTTTTGAACTGTTATTTTTTTTCAAAAACGAAAGTGAACATAAATTTGTTATCGAAAATACTCATTAAATATTCCCAACACTCTTGGTGGTATTTAACGAGATCTTCTCACCTCGAGATATCTTAGGAATCACAACCGTGATATCCTTCGAATTCCGTCGTCGACAATTTACATCCATTTTTTATTTAAATGCGTATGATGCGAATATTTAAATATCTGATGCATACGACTTAGCATATAACTATAAAATTAAACATGCAAATCATAATATTAAAAACACGAGCATGGCAAAATATCGAGTGCATTCACTATTTATTCATTTTTATTATTTTCATTTTTTTTGAATTTTTGTATCGAGCATATCGCTAAATACTCCCACCACTCGTGGTGATATTTAACGAAATTCTCTCACCTCAAGATATCTTAGGAATCACTACCGTGACGTCCTTTGAATTCCGTCGTCGGTAATTCGCATTTATTTTTTTTAAAACCCTTTTTTTTCTTTTGAAAAGTAAATTAAAAATGCTTTTAATAATTAATTTCGAAATAAAGAAAATTATCTATGTAAGAATAATTCTCGAATCACTCCGATATCTTCGATAATGTTTCGATTATTATTCTTACTCGGACCATTTCAAAGAAATGATTGATGTTCCGACCATCCCGAGAAAGAAATCCGTTTTTAGAGAATTTTATTTACCGAAAATAATTTTAAAAGACATGTATTAATTAGAAGATTTATTATTTTATAATTTTTTAAAATCAAAACCGAGTAATAAAAATATGTCGGCTGCTTAACAA
Source organism: Fremontodendron californicum (assembly GCA_030761205.1). Lineage (NCBI taxonomy): Eukaryota > Viridiplantae > Streptophyta > Magnoliopsida > Malvales > Malvaceae > Fremontodendron > Fremontodendron californicum. Next base: position 8,391,516 of record JAULJL010000006.1, read on the forward strand.
GAATAAATAAACAAAAATAAATAAGAAAATTAAAATCATACCTGAAAAATGTCGAGAATCCGAAAATTAAAATGCCGGACTTGATCTTCGTAAAATTCTTTGTTTTTTCTCGACCACCTGAAAAGATGTCAAAAATTAAAAAAAAATCAAAACGTCGACATAGATTATCGTAAATTTTTCTTTTTAAATTTTTTTTTCTTGTTTTTCCCCCTTTTTTTGTCATTATTATTTATTATTATTATTTTTTAATTTTTGAATTTTTCCTTTTTCATATTTTTTTTAATATTTTTTTATATATATTTTTTGTTTTGCTTATTTTTTCCTTTTATTTTTTTTAATTTTTAATTTTTTTAATTTTTAATTTTAATTTTAATTCTAATTTTTTTTTATTTTTATTTTTATTTTTCTTTTTCTTTTTCTTTTTAATTTTAATTTTAATTATTATTATTTTTAATTTTCTTTTTTTTTTCTTTCTCCCTTGGCCCAAAACCAAGGTTTTGGGTTGCTGGGCCCAAAGGGGCGTGTGGCTCTGGCCCCCCCTTTTGGGCCAGACCTGGAACTTGGGTCGGGTCGGATCTAAACCGACCCGAAAACCCTCCCTTTTTTTTCTAACCCCGGGTCGGGTGCGCGAACCCCGGGTCGACCCGCGGGTCGACGTGCGGACCCTGCCTAGGAAAAACGACGCCGTTTCGGCGTTTCCTTTTTTTTTATGCCTCGGGTCGGGCGCGCGGACCTCGGGTCGGGTCCGGGTCCACGCGCGGACCCTACCTGGGCAAAACGGCACCGTTTCGCCCTTTTCTCTTTTTTTTTTTTTACCGGTGACCCACGCGGACCCCGGGTCGACCCGCGGGTCGACGCGCGGGTCACCGCGACCCGCTCTCCCCTAAACGGTGCCGTTTTGGCACCGTATATAAACCCCTAAACCCCTTTTTTTCATTTTTTTCTTTCTTCTCTCTCTTTTTGCTCTTTTTTCTCTCTCTTCTCTCTAAACCCTTCCCCTCCGGCGGCCTTGAAACCCAGAAACCGGTGTCGAACTGCCGCGTCGGCCCTCGTCGACCGCCGCTCGTCGGCGGCCAATGATTTCCAAAATTCACAGTCGGGGGGATTTCGACCTCCCCTTTCCGGATTCGGGCACCGTTTTGCCCGAATCTTGACAGATCCCTCTAGATCTGAAGAAACTTTTCAACTTTCCTTTTTTTTTTGGTTGTTGTTTTTTTTTTTCTTTTTTGGTGTTGTTGCTGGCTGTTTTTTTTTTTTGTTTTGCAGGGTTTTGGGTGTTTTTCTTTGTGGGGGATTGTTTTTTTTGTTTGTTTTGGGGGTATTGGAGAGCAAAGGAGGGGGTTCCGTGACCTGAGGCTTTCTGGTTGTCAGTTCGGGGTGTCGGTTCGGGATCGGTTCGGGGTCGGGGTTGAGAGGTTGTTTTTTTTTTTGTAGGAAAAGCCTCCTTTTTCGGATCCGATCTGGGGGTTTTTATGGTGGGGGTTGAGTGTTTAGGGGAGGTTGAGTGTGGGTATTGCTGTTGGGGTTGGTGGTGGCGTGTGGGGTTGGGGCTGTCAGGGGTGGGTTGGTGGTGGCAGTGGGTTGCTGTTGGGGTTAGTGGTGGCGTGTTGGGAGGGGGTTGGCAGCTACAAAGGGGTTTCTAGGGTTTCTGGTTAGGGTTAGGTTGGTTGGGTTTGGGCCTGAATTGGGCCAGTTAGGCCTGCTGATTGGGCCTGGGCGTTGGGCCTGGTTTGGAGGGTTTGCAAATTGGGCTGGGGTTTGGCGTATGGGTCGGGTTTACAGATTGGGCCTGCTAAATAGCAGGCCCTGTTGCAACTGGCCCGGGTCGGGTTCGGATCCAACCCGGGCCAAAATTGGTTATTACAGCTGCCCCTCTTTGCACATTGCTGAGAATCAGGAATAGGGCAAAGACAATATAACCAATTTTGTCCGGTTATAGAGATCCATTTTTAGCGAGGTTCTATCATTTGGATAATAAATTGCTCCTATAATCAGAGGCTCTATCACTTGGAAAAATAAATTGCTCCTCTAATCAGAGGCTCTATCACTTGAAAATAAATTGCTCATCTCATCAGAGGCTCCACAACTTGAAAATAAATTGCTCATCTCATCAGAGGCTCCACAACTTGAAAATAAATTGCTCCTCTCATCAGAGGCTCTATCACTTGGAAAATAAATTGCTCCTCTTATCAAAGGCTCTATCACTTGAAAAATAAATGGCTCATCTCATCAGAGGCTCTATCACTTGAAAATAAATTGCTCCTCTCATCAGAGGCTCCACAACTTGAAAATAAATTGCTCCTCTCATCAGAGGCTCTATCACTTGGAAAATAAATTGCTCCTCTCATCAGAGGCTCTATCACTTGAAAAATAAATTGCTCCTCTCATCAGAGGCTCTATCACTTGAAAATAAATTGCTCCTCTCATCAGAGGCTCCACAACTTTGAAATTTAAATTGCTCCTCTCATCAGAGGCTCTACCACTTGGAAAAATAAATTGCTCCTCTAATCAGAGGCTCCACAACTTTGAAAATAAATTGCTCCTCTCATCAGAGGCTCCACAACTTTGAAAATAAAATTGCTCCTCTCATCAGAGGCTCTATAACTTTGAAAATATATTGATCCTCTCATCAAAGGCTCCACAACTTTGAAATTTAAAAACAAACTTCGAATTTTTGACAATGAGTTTGAACACAACTTAGATCATCACCTCACTTACTACCTTAGTCTTACGAAAGTGAAGACTCATTCTGGATATTCCCATCTCTTTCTCGTTTAATTTTGAAATTCCTTGTCAGATTCTTCGGATATCGCCACTTGAATAATCATACCGAGGCTCGACCTTTTTAAAGTAACGAGTTTGACTTCGCAAGAATGGAAAATGGTACCCGGAGGTTTTGAAAAATGTCATTTTGAAAGATGCTACCCGGAGGTTTTTGAAAGCAGATACTTGGAGGTCTAAAATGTTACTTCTTTGAAAGTGGTGCCTGGAGGTCTTATTCTTGACTTTGAGAATGATGCCCAGCTGTCTTTATCAATGATTTTTTAGAAAGGTGCCCGGAGGTCTTGAAAACATGATTTTTGAGGATAATGCCCGGAGGTCTTGAAACAGTTGCCCGAAGGTCTTAAAAATATATTTTTTTTTAAATGATGAGCAGAAGTCTTATCGATGATTTTCGAGAATAGTGCCCGGAGGTCTTGAAAACATGACTTCTGAGAAGAGTGCCCGGAGGTCTTGAAACAGGTGCCCGGAGGTCTTTAAAAATGTCTTTTCTTTGAAAATAGTGCCCGGAGGTCTTATCCATGATTTTTGATAATAGTGCCCGGAGGTCTTAAGAATAGATGCTCGGAGGTCTTATAAAAATTATCTTTTCTTTGAAAATGGTGCCCGGAGGTCTTGAGAACAGATGCCGGAGGTCTTACAAAAATTATCTTTTCTTTGAAAATGGTGCCCGAAGGTCTTAAAAAGGTAACCCGGAGGTTTTAAAACAGATGCCCGGAGGTCTTCTTTTTAATTTTCTTTTTCTTTTCCTGTGCCCGGAGGACTTAAAAAGGTAACTCGGAGGTTTTAAAAGAGGTGCCCGGAGGTCTTGGTGATCATACCTGAAGATTTTTCACAATCATATCTTGGAAGAAAATCTCACTGAATGTTCGAATTCAAATGTCAAAATTTCAAATAGTCAATGTCATGCATGAAATGTGAATGTCATGTGAAGTCAATGCATATGCCCCTGATGATGCACTTGCAAGTACCCATGAATAATGTACACATTTTGCGACACGATGCAGATGCAAAACTTAATAAATATGTGAATGTTCATGAATGATACGAATGTTCCCAATTGTTTTTCCTGATCTTGGTTTAGCTTTTCCAAATCGTTTTTCCTTTCCGAAACAGAGTGTATCCTGAAACGCTCGTGCCTCGTAAGAGATCAACCCTTTTCTTCACTTTAGAACTATCTCTTTGCCCCGATAGTTTTTCAAAATTTTATCAACTGGAGTTCGAGTGTTCATTTCTTCTACCTCAATAGTTCCATACCTCTGGCCCAGAAGAACCTTTGCCTTATGCCAACATCAAAAATGGTTTCTTCCAAAAATATTTTCCTTAATCTGCTTTTGCTTGCTTTTTTTTTTTGAAAAATATTTGCTTATTTACTGAAAGCTTTTGAGCTGAAAATGTCATTATCTGATATCCAAATCTCTTGAAGATTGATGATCACCTGTTAGAAGTTTTTTCTGAGTGTCAATTCGGATTTTTCAAATTGAGTCGGAAGGCTTGGTACCACAAGATTTTGGTTGATCCAAGAAGACTTTACAACAGGAAAAATGTATATCTTTGCTAGACTCACAAATGGAACAGATTTTATAGAACATGATTTTTTGGACTCAAACAAATTCAACCTCTTTAGTTTTCAAATTATGGCGTTTTGACAAACGTCAAGACTAGCTGGGATGTTCAAACTGGAAAGTTAATTCTGGAAAGGAAAACGGTCTCAGTTTTCTAAAAAGTCAAACCTCCAAACGAGAGTTGACGGTTTTTGGATATTGAGGAATTCTCAGATGTTCCTTGACTTCTTCAAAATAACCTCTTCTTTTGTTATGGCCTTGACAATACCATGAGCGGCACCGAAATTCTCCCATTTTACTCTAGACTGCCCGTGTTGGGTTTTCACCCTAGAGTCTCCTTCTTTCCATTTTTTCATTAAATGTTTCACCATGCATTCAAGAAATCAAGACTTATCCAGAAAGGATTTTTAACTAGAAAGGAGACCGAAGTCTCATGCATTTCTCTAAGAATAGACTCATCAATTTAAATGACCATGCTCGATCAAAATGGTCTTTTTTCAAGTACGTAATGTAGGTCAAGGTTCGAGGTTTTGAAAAAAGATAAATAGGCCCAAACATGTGTTTAAGGTGATCAAATCAAGGATCATTTCATGAGGAGGATTCTCTTCGAAACATTTGACTTTTCTGAGCTTTCTCTTTATTCGATGATTTTCATCCGTTATTTTCTTCCTTTTCTATTTTTTTGCTTTCATTTTTCTTTTTATCTCTCTTTTTTTCTTTTCTATTTTGACAAGTTGAGCCCGTAGTTATTTGAAAGCCTGAATTTCTCTTTGATTCAAGGCATTCTTTTTTTTCGTCTTTGAACCAGGACTTCATTATCTGTGACCTTTGAAAAGATCCTTCCTCGCATTTGGCCCCTAGTGTGGAGGGTGATCCTTGATCGGGGTTGAAAGAACAAAAATATTCACTAGGCTCAAAAGGGGTAGCAAAAGGATATTTTATAATTTGTGAAAGGATGATGAAAGATGGCCATTTTTCATCTCAAGCACAAGAACGCAAACCGAAAAGTCATTCCCTAGAGGAAAATAATGAGAAGATTTCTTCCTTTCTTGAAACCATCGTGAATTTCATAAAATGCATGATGTCACACTCATTTTTCATTTTTTCTTTTTTTTCTTTTTTTTTTATGCATGCTCCAAAAATTACTTCATCTTTATTCACCACGTGTCCTCCGTATCTACAAATGATGCACCATTTGATTGGTCATACAAATGAGAATTCGTATCATAATGAGGAACACCTCAAGTCTTTTTGGTTTTCCGAAGGGACAAGAAGTAATATGGCTCAAAAATAGCTTTTTTTTCTAGGAACACGAGAAAATCAGGTTTAGTCATTGTTACCTGAGACGTTAATCATGAAGTGACGTCTGGGCAACTCTTGTTTTGTGGTTACGGAGAGGGATGTGAATGGTTTTGGCATAACCTTGACACACATCAATTTACCATAATCCAGATTCTTGAAAAAGGTTTCACTTGTTTGAGACACCAAAAAGCTTGGATTTTCTCAAAAAGTTTGTTCCATTGCTCATAACCTAAACTAGGATCCGCATTTTTCTTATTGCACTGACTATGGTTTCTGAAATTCAACAATATATTACTGGAAGTATTGGTTTTTCCAAACTCAAAAGATTCAAGCATGGGCAAGTCCGAAAGAGAGATGGAAGGATGTTGGGTCATTTCTAACAATGATCATCAATAATCTCGAGACTCCCCATCATTTCTTAATGTGAAGAAAGATTTTTTTTTCTTTTAAGAACGCGTTCTTCAAAATCAAGAATATCAAATTATCCTTAAAACACAATAAACACAAAGCATTTGAAATTTATTTATTTCATGTGGATGCCAACATAAGACAAGTGCTTTCATGATGAGGCATAAAACTACATGTATATTCCTCAATGCTTGTTGACATGCTTTTAGAGGTAACCATTCTCATCCTCAAAACCCGTGGCGAAGAAACCGATTTATGGCAATGCGGATTTCCACTGTTCAACTAGCTCTGGAGTCAAAATGCCATCATGGACAAGACCTTCAATCTTTTCCTTCAGTTGTCTGCATCTTTCAGTTGAATGTCCAATTGCCCCCATGTGATACTCACACTTGTTGTACGGGTCATAATTCCTTGCTGATGGGTTTGGAGCTGTTTTCAATGGCACAAGGGTAAGGTATTGGTTCCTCATTAGTAATTGCAACAGTTCATGGATTGGGATTAAAACTTTCCCTTGGTTGCCCCTCGGTCGTTTCTGGGAAGCAGGCCTAGTTGCAGGGGCTGGCATAGGATGAGGTGTTTGAATATCTGGAAGGTAAGGATAATGACTTGGAGAGACATTGGTAGAGTAACATGATTGATATGGAGAGACCCGGGGATATGGAGTGAATTCTCCCATAGCCTGGACATGTTCCTCCTTCCTTTCAGGTGTCTCGTTTCTCTCAGCATTGGATGTCTTATCTCCTTCGAGTTTTCCATTCTTGATAGCATTTTCAATCATCTCTCCTGAGGTTACCATATCTGCAAAATTCTTTGTGGCATTGCCAACGAGTCTATCATAGTACGGAGCGTGCAGTGTATTCACAAAAGGACAGTAATTTCCTTTTGAGTCAGAGCCGGTCGTACTTGGGTGGCCATGTCCATCCACCTCTGAGCATATTCTTTGAAGCTCTCAGTGGCCTTTTTCCCCATATTTTGCAAGGTTAACCTATCCGGTGCCATGTCGATCATGTGCTTATACTGAGTCTTGAAAGCTTTTGCCAGATCTTTCCAAGAACGGATATGGTCCCGATCCAACTGATTATACCATCTTGCAGCTGACCCTGTTAGACTGTCTTGGAAGCAGTGGATTAACAGCTTGTCATTGTTGGTGTAGCCAGCTATTTTCTGACAAAACATCATGATGTGGATTGATGGACATTTCGATCCGTCATACTTTTCAAATTCAGGGACCTTGAATTTTGGCGGAATCACCAAATCTGTGACCAAGCTGAGCTCATTCGGATTCGTATTCCCGAAAATGTCTATTCCTTCTATGGCTTTGAGTCTTTCTTCAAACATATCATACTTCTGTTGCACTTCTGCGTCTTCCACTTGCTTTGCCACACGTTTCTTCAGCTTTTCTTGTTCTAGTGAACCATCTTGGCTTGGAATAACAACTGAGTCTGAGGGGTGAAATTCCGAGTTCAACTGAAATTGTCCTCGGCCTTGTTGACTTGGTAGGTAGATCGGATATTCATTGTTGTTTACTTGAGGTCGAGGTTCTTCCCCTATGATCGATCCTTCAACAATCCATTTTCCTCGGGTCAGCCTAGTCATCATTTCAATCATCTTGTCTATTTGCTCGCGTGACTCCTCTTGAGATTTTGTTATCTGTTCTCGTGTTTCTTGCTGAGATCTGGCTAACTGTTCTTGTAATTCTCTCTGTGCTCTTTCCACTCTATCCAGTCTATTTTGTTCATCCACCATGGTTCCGGCCTATGTCATAGAGGTACGCAGTGATTCTTATACCTCCGATTTGGAAGAGAAATCTTTTCAAAGTTTTCAAAACTAAGCCGACTTCTTTTTTTTCTCAAGTGTGCTTCATGATGCATGAACTATGAATGCCGTGAATGTAACACGATGCCCATATGATGCATGTAAAGAATAACAAATTAATGCATGAACATATACAGTGACCGACCATGTATGTCACGAATGCATGACCTTATTGTTATGAATGCAATCACGATGTCCATATGATGCATGTAAAGAATAAATAAATTGATATATTGGTATACACAGAGAACGATCATGCATGTCACTAATGTATTCTACAATGAATGACCATGCATGTTATGATTGCAATATGATGCGAATTTGATTTGTCTAAAGAATAAACAAATTAATGCATGAATATATACAGAAAACTATTCATGATTTGGACTGAACTTAATTATTCAAAAATTTTATTGCATAACATTTGCCTCCAAATTCAATCCACAATTTTTGTTTTTTTGTTTTTTTGTTTGTTTTTTTTTTTTAAACATATTTTTTTTCGTAAAAATAAAAATATTATTTAAAAAAAAAAACAATTTTTATCAAAATCTTTTGGGGTAGTGGGTCTTATCATGGCACGGGTGTCCAAATATTTATTCAACACTACCGGTTTGCAATTCTTATTTAACAAGTGTTTATGCAATTTATCAAATGAGATTATTATCACCGTGAAATCAAAAATACAATTATAAATGTAAATGCTTTATTTACAAGTGCATCAATGCATGAAATGTACGAGATGTATGAAAAGAAAGAATTTTCATATTTACAAATTCAAAAAGTTAACGAACATTTGCCCCGACGGTATCAACTTATTTAAGCATCACGGTGCCTTCGGGGCGAAAAATGAAACTTATTGCGGGTAGCACGATATGCGTTCATCATTACCCGATTTACAGTTTTTGCTCGGAATGTAAACAAATAGTGAAAGATCACAAATGTTCCTTCCTAATTTCGGGGATATTCGATCGAAAATTTGATATGGCTCCCCTAAGTTCACTACATGAGGTTGAATTAGGTTCTAAAAAAACCAAATTGCTCCTCACTGTCGCCCGTGAAGGCTAGTAAGGCACCCAGAGTTAAACAGGTTCAATTTGTTGGAGTATATTTTCCATGCTTATGCGGAGGTTACCATCTCACGAAAGCGTAGGTACTTTATTACTCCGAAAGTGTTTCGCTAGCCCATGCGGAGGTTATTACCTTATGAGAGCGTAGGTACTTTACTTTCACTTAAAGGGATAAAGCTCGGGTATAGAGCTTATGTATGAAATATACGAGCTCGTGTATAAGAAGGAAAGGACAAACCTTCGACTACTTGTTTGCGACTCTTTATTCTAAACATTCCATGATTATAAAAAATAAAATAAAAAATAAACGACATAAAAAATATGAATAAAGAATTAACAAATATCAAAATGTAATTGCAAGCAAAATAAAAATAAAGAAAGAAATAAAATAAAGAGAATTAAAATTAAATACCGATTAAATCCATTAATTCGAGATTTTAAAATAACACATGATCAATTTGTGGCTCGACTCTCAAGGCTTCCCCAGCGGAGTCGCCAAGCTGTCATAACGATTTTTTTGACCGCTATGACGAATTTGAAAACAAAAATGGAGTCGCCACCAATCTTTTTTGGTAGGTGTGATTGGCCACCTATTAAAACCGGTTTTAGTAAAATATTTTAAAATTAATTAAAACATTTTGTAAAACCAATTTCGAAGTCCGCGCTCTGAACCAGAGAGTAAAACATAATTGGGTTCGGGAGTTGGTTACGTGCGGGGAAGGATTAGCACCCCCGCAATGCCCGTTTAGAAAACGGTACCATTTAATCACGTGTTATCTTAAATCTCGATTTAATGGACTTGACATCACTATTTAAAAATAATTCTCTTTTATTTTTTTTTATTTTTTTTAAAAACATGTTTATTATTTTTTGATTTTTTTTTGAACTGTTATTTTTTTTTTTCAAAAACGAAAGTGAACATAAATTTGTTATCGAAAATACTCATTAAATATTCCCAACACTCTTGGTGGTATTTAACGAGATCTTCTCACCTCGAGATATCTTAGGAATCACAACCGTGATATCCTTCGAATTTCGTCGTCGGCAATTTACATCTATTTTTTATTTAAATGCGTATGATGCGAATATTTAAATATCGAATGCATACGACTTAGCATATAACTATAAAATTAAACATGCAAATCATAATATTAAAAACATGAGCATGGCAAAATATCGAGCGCATTCACTATTTATTCATTTTTATTATTTTCATTTTTTTTGAATTTTTGTATCGAGCATATCGCTAAATACTCCCACCACTCGTGGTGATATTTAACGAAATTCTCTCACCTCAAGATATCTTAAGAATCGCTACCGTGACGTCCTTCGAATTCCGTCGTCGGTAATTCACATTTATTTTTTTTAAAACCTTTTTTTTTTCTTTTGAAAAGTAAATTAAAAATGCTTTTAATAATTAATTTCGAAATAAAGAAAATTATCTATGTAAGAATAATTCTCGAATCACTCCGATATCTTCGATAATGTTTCGATTATTATTCTTACTCGGACCATTTCAAAGAAATGATTGATGTTCCGACCATCCCGAGAAAGAAATCCGTTTTTAGAGAATTTTATTTGCCGAAAATAATTTTAAAAGACATGTATTAATTAGAAGATTTATTATTTTATAATTTTTAAAACCAAAACCGAGTAATAAAAATATGTCGGATGCTTAACAAGAATAAATAAACAAAAATAAATAAGAAAATTAAAATCATACCTGAAAAATGTCGAGAATCCGAAAATTAAAATGCCGGACTTGATCTTCGTAAAATTCTTTGTTCTTTCTCGACCACCTGAAAAGATGTCAAAAATCAAAAACAAAATCAAAACGTCGACATAGATTATCGTAAATTTTTCTTTTTTTTTAAAAATTTTTTTTTCTTGTTTTTCCCCCTTTTTTTGTCATTATTATTTATTATTATTATTTTTAATATTTTCTAATTTTTCCTTTTTCATTTTTTTTATATTTTTTAATATTTTTTAATATATTTTTTATTTTGCTTATTTTTATTTTTTATATTTTGCTTATTTTTATTTTGCTTATTTTTATTTTGCTTATTTTTATTTTGCTTATTTTTATTTTATTTTATTTTTATTTTTAATTATTATTATTATTTTTAGTTTTAATTTTCTCTTTTTTTTTTCTTCTTTCTTTTTTTTTTTCTTTCTCCCTTGGCCCAAAACCAAGGTTTTGGGCTGTTGGGCCCAAAGGGACGTGTGGCTCAGGCCCCCCCTTTTGGGCCAGACCTGGAACTTGGGTCGGGTCGGATCTAAACCGACCCGAAAACCCTCCTTTTTTTTTTAACCCCGGGTCGGGTGCGCGGACCCCGGGTCGACGCGCGGACCCTGCCTGGGCAAAACGACGTTGTTTCGGCGTTTCCTTTTTTTTTTTTATGCCCCGGGTCGGGCGCGCGGACCCTGCCTGGGCAAAACGGCGCCGTTTCGCCCTTTTCTCTTTTTCTTTTTTTTTTTTTACAGGTGAGCCGCGCGGACCCCGGGTCAACCCGCGGGTCACCGCGACCCGCTCTCCCCTAAACGGTGCCGTTTTGGCACCGTATATAAACCCCTAAACCCTTTTTTTTTTTCATTTTTTTCTTTCTTCTCTCTCTCTTCCCTCTTCTTTCTCTCCCTTCTCTCTAAACCCTTCCCCTCCGGCGGCCTTGAAACCCAGAAATCGACGCCGGACTGCCGCGCCGGCCGCCGTCGGCCGCCGCTCGTCGGCGGCCAATGATTTCCAAAATTCACAGTCGGGGGGATTTCAACCTCCCCTTTTCGGATTCGGGCACCGTTTTGCCCGAATCTTGACAGATCCCTCTAGATCTGAAGAAACTTTTCAACTTTCCTTTTTTTTTTGGTTGTTTTTTTTCTTTTTTGGTGTTGTTGCTGGCTGTTTTTTTTGTTTTGCAGGGTTTTGGGTGTTTTTCTTTGTGGGGGGTTGTTTTTTTTGTTTGTTTTGGGGGTATTGGAGAGCAAATGAGGGGGTTCCGTGACCTGAGGCTTTCTGGTTGTCGGTTCGGGATCGGTTCGGGATCGGTTTGGGATCGGGGTTGAGAGGTTGTTTTTTTTGGGTAGGAAAAGCCTCTTTTTTCGGATCCGATCTGGGGGTTTTTATGGTGGGGGTTGAGTGTTTGGGGGAGGTTGAGTGTGGGTATTGCTGTTGGGGTTGGTGGTGGCGTGTGGGGTTGGGGCTGTCAAGGGTAGGTTGGTGGTGGCAGTGGGTTGCTGTTGGGGTTGGTGGTGGCGTGTTGGGAGGGGGTTGGCAGCTACAAAGGGGTTCTTAGGGTTTCTGGTTAGGGTTAGGTTGGTAGGATTTGGGCCTGATTTGGGCCAGTTGGGCCTGGGCGTTGGGCCTGGTTTGGAGGGTTTGCAAATTGGGCTGGGGTTTGGCGTATGGGCCGGGTTTACAGATTGGGCCTGCTAAATAGCAGGCCCTGTTGCAACTGGCCCGGGTCGGGTTCAGATCCAACCCGGGCCAAAATTGGTTATTACAGAGGTTTCATTACTGCATCATTGCTTGTGAAAGTGATTCTTCTTGTCATTTCTGTCTGTTGTCCTCCTTTGTCCATACCAAGTCAAAGATCTCAGATTAAATGTGTAATTTTGGGATGGGGTTCAACAATAAGTCTTTTGTTTTATTATGATTATCGATTTTGAAGATATTTTATTTATGTTATGCTCTTCCTTACAACCATTTCCTGCTGAAGTATTTTATCTAAGTGGCCTTTGGTTGGAAAAAGAATCTGTTGATATATTTATATACATAATAAAAAATGAGAAGGGGGGATTCTTAAAACACTTAGTTAATGTCTCTCCTGATATTGGAGGATGATGCAGTTTTCTAAGTTACATAGTTTGACACTAGATGGTCATAATTAATGCCATAATAAATTATTAGTAAGATCTCTCCATCTCCTCAATATAGTTTATTCCTCTAGGAGATGAAAACAAACAAACAGACTTAATTTCAACCTCGAATGGTCCAAATAAAATATCGATGAGATTTTTCTATCTAGAAAATGTAGTTACTCTTCTATGAGATGGAAAGAAGCTTAAAATCAGCCTCTCTTTGCCTTATCTGTTTCTAATTGTCACAATGGGGAGATTTCTTTTTTTTTTTTCTTTTATCTGCATACTGTAATTCCACTTCTAGGAGATGGAAACTAGCTTAATATTAGCCTCCCTTCGCCAAAGTGGGTCGGATGTAACTATCAAGTGGTCTTTTCTATTCTTATCCTTTCTCCCATCGTAGTTGAAGGAGATTCTATGTGTGCTTTCTGGTCTTTCTTGAAAATTTGAGAGTTCAGCTGGTTAGATATGCTATAGCAGTAGAATTATTATTAGTTTCATTTGTATCCACCTTATCAATGTCCTAGAGTATGGAATGGTTAAATTTCTTTGTCAAAGTCCTCGTAGTAACTGCAAAACTTTCATGGAACCGTATTTTTTTTTGGATGATTGATGCGTGCTGATGATTACTTTCACATATTAATTACTGTCTGCTTTTTATTAAGACCATACCTTGTATAGGATGTTTATAGCACCACTCCCCCTCTATCCCCTGGTTTTTCCAGAAAGCTAGGTCTTGTACAGGAATATGTCACCAGAGTCTACTTTATATGAAAGGATGAAAATCAGGTCATGACTGCGGTGACCTAATTTTATTACTAGATTTTGCATCTTCAACTTCAAGTTATTGATGGTTTTCTCTTGTCTAACGTTAATATAAGTTCCAGCAGAGAGTGTTGTGGCGAAAGGTTTGAAATTAGGTATTAATTGGAAAACAAAGAAAAGAACATTAAGTAAAACAATAATTATGTTCGAAAGAACAAATATAAGCCCCGTAAGCTGACACCAGATAGTGTTCTCTTTGTAGATATATAAGCATGATCGAAAGTAAGAAGTTACCTATAAATACTTACTGATATTGTGGGTAAAGTTGGGTAATTCTGTCATAGTGCATAGTTTGTTTATGAGTTCAATCAAATTCGTATGAGAAGACCTACCTGTTCCCACAGCTTTCCTTGCTTCTCTTCTCAACTCCTGAGCCTCCTCTGCCATTCCTCCTCCCATTAAGTCTTAAAACCCAGTGCTACTTGTCTCTCGCTGGATGGAAAGCTTTGACGACCCTGATGGTCCACTCATCTCTATCCTCAAGCCTGCCATTAACTTTATCCACTACCTGCTTTCGATTAATTGGTTGCTACCATTCATGGGTAGTGCCAATATATGGAGCAATTCCCATCAATTAAGCTTCCAAAATTGAGTTCAATCGCAATGATAAGGAAGCCACCAATTGCTTGATGGGCTAAAATTTGTCATTGCTCCACCTAGTCTCTTACTAACAAGCCCCTCCTTTTATCCACTCCTCTAATCCCCACTTGGGGCGACCATTTGATTGACCTGATCACCAACAAGAAGTCATGAGCAGACATCTTGAATCCTTGTCCAGTTTTATGAAGATCAGCATCTAACAAGTGTGCTTATTTACCAAATGGTACATAGATAACTGATGCTGGTTTGGAACAACGTTAATGAAGCCAATATAGAGAGTTCTTTTGACTGTTTGTCTTCGTTGTCACATAGAACGCAACTCCAACATGCCATGTGTTAGTTCCATCTCTATAGTAGTAGTGCTTGGGAGAAAGGAAGGAAAAAAAAAAAAAGTCAGGACATTCCAAATTCAGCCAAACTGTTAAGCACAGGTCCCCTGATCTGAACGTCAGATTCATCACACTCAGGATCAGCTACAAATTTCAGCAGAGGGCAGTCGTCTTTAGACCTGCTCATGGGCCGGGCCGCGGCTCGATTTTTTTCAATTTCTTTGCCCAGGCCCGATAGGTCCGAATTTACTGTTTATCAGATTAAAAAAATATTTTTTTTTTATTTTTTAATATTTTTATAATTAAAATTAAATAAAATAATATTATTATAATAAAAAAACACTGTTCCGAGCCGACCCGGAACAAAAAAATCCTGCCTAGACCCGGCCCAATACGGGCCGAGCTTACCGAGCCCGGCGGGCTGTCCGGCCCATGAGCAGGTCTAGTCGTCTTCCATGAATAAGTACATTTCTGGCAAGTCCAATTTGATCAGTGTGAATTTAAGTGGTGATTTTCAGGTAAGTTAATTGGTTAGATATCTGATGAGTCAATAATCCATTGCAGCTTATTATGCCTCCATTCCATATATACTGATTTATTAATAGCCATGTTAAAACTCATGATAGGATAGGATCATTGGAAGTTTCGTTGATCTTTGGAGAGTTTCACTTTTAGCGCCAAGCCAATTGGAGTTGTTATGAATTATGTATTGATCCTGTTATTCATACAAGTAGGCCAAATTCATAGGCCGTACAATGTTTGCTTCAAGTTAAATCACTGTTCCAAGGAAATTTCGTTTTGCTAGCTTTTATAATACACTTGTTTCTTTGGTGTTCCCTGAACTATTGATTCATTTTGGAGCTGACCTGACTTGTTCGGATCTATTTATTCTATAGTAATTTTATCCGTTCAAGAATACTATGACAGCTGATTTGGCTGGCTTCATATTTCATATATATATATATATATATATATATATATATATATATATATATTACATTAGTTAAGAAACCAATAATCAATTGCTAGTTGCTATGTTTTAATGTTTAAAATTCAGCAAGCATTTCAGTGTTTTGGAGTACTTTTATTTTGACATTAATTCTTGTCTCTCTTGTCTAGCTTTGCCATTGAGGACAGTCCTGCTCGTGACAAGTTATTTTATGCAAAGCAATCGCTATTTTATATATTAATCAGCTTTACAAATGTTTATCAATTAATTAAAATAAAGGAAAACGTTCCAAACATGCATGAGTGCAATAATCTTAAATTAAAATCCTAACATACTTTTCAGCCTCTATCACTGTCTCTGGATTTATCGAAGAAGTAGTACTCAAGTGTTTAATTTGTTTCACTAATTACCTTAGTAGATAATAGATATCATGCTCATAGAATAGAATAATGTAATAAATTTCTGACCAAACAAAATAGAAAGAATAGTCTCATAATAATAAATAAATAATGCATGGTTAGGGTTCAGAACCAAGTCAGTATCATATCGGTAGACATATCGTTTTTATTTTGATATTGATACGTATCGGTATCGGTGTGTTTCGGTATACCATTTCGGGTTTATTTATATTTTTTAAATATTTTTTTATATATCTATATGTATAATCTATTTTCAAATTTTTTAATAAAATATATATTATATACACATTCAAATATACATCCATTACATGCATATATATATATATATATATATATATATATATGTTTTTATGCAAATATAAATTTTAAATATTTAATATCTAAAATTTTTAAACGTCAAATAGGTAAAATAAATATTAAAATGTTAAAAATATAGTAAATTATTATTAATTATGTTCAATAGCCTAATTTAATGAATATATTTTATTTTTAAATGTAATTATGAACAAAATAAAAATGATAATGACAAAAAAAAATATTGAAAATAATTAAAAAAATCAAATAAGTGATTTTTTTTTTTAAATATCAAAATTTTATACCAACAGGTAAGGATCGGTACATACCAGTACGGGTCGATACCAAAATCGAAACGAAACTAAAGATTACCTGTACCAGTTTAATTAAAAACTGGAACGTATCGACCGGTATCACCGATACCGAAACGATACCGACCATCATGTTTAGAACAACTAACGTCATGGTTCAGCCGGTGTAAGATTTTCTTATCAGTTATCAACCTTTTTACTACTACTACTAGTGCTGATGATAATGGGCGATCGCCTTTGGTCTTTTGCTTATTTGATAATTTATATATTTGTATCATGTTTATATATATTTAAATATTATAATTGTGTTTAAAATATTATATATTTATATAAATTTTGTTATGTTAATAATTCATATTATCAGATTTTGACATGTTTTTGTATTCATATCGTGTTTATGTTATTTTTTTATATCGTATTTTAATTATTTTTTAAATCATATTTATATCGTATAATCGTATATCCAAAGTTATCAGATAGCTATTTCGTCTACATAATTCAAAGTTGAAGCACATCCATTCCATTGGATTACTAAATACTAAGGTTACTTAGAATTTATTGGATATTAATTACTTAATTTTTTTTTTTTTATAAGAGAGGTCTTAGTTTAAAAATAAAAGAAGTAGTTGCAGATGTTAAAATTTGAACTTCAAACCTGCTAAATATCATATTTTAAGAGTGATTGCATGAATTAATTGAGCTAATCTTCGGTTCGATATTAATTACTTGTTATTATTGCTATGAGAGTGACTTGAAAGCACTTATTAAAGTTTATTAAATTATTATTTATAATAATATTTTATATTAAAAAATAATTAATAATTAATTTTAAAAATTTTAAAAATTTTAATTTAAATATAAAAATAACTTATTTAATACTATAATTTTTTAAAATTTTATAAAAAAACTCGTTAACAAAATAATAAAATTATTTCATACATGTATATTTTGAACTCTCAAAAAAGTTAAAGGATTTGTACATATTTTAGTATTAAAATATATTTAAAATAATGTAAGTAAAATTAATAGGTTAATGAGTATAAAATTTCATCGACCATTATAAAAATCTTTATATGTATCTTAAATTTTCCATTTCCATTTCCATTTTCGGATAACCAGCTAACAGCAATCCCCCCCCCCCCCCCCCCCCTTCCCTAAAATGAATAGAAATAAAATTCTTCCCTATAGATATATTATTTTTTCATTCTTTCTTTATTCATCTTCAACTTACCTTAAATTACACTCTTCATAGTTCATCCAAAGTCCAAACATAGATTAGAACAATTCAAGAAATTAAAAAAAAAAAAAAAAAAACAATGTCCGAAACCGAAATACGTGACCAAAATCAACAACATAAACCAACAAAATCATCCTCATCCTCATCTTCTTCTTCTTCATTTTCTGTCTTTCTTACACTGTTTTCCGATTCCTTCAAAATTTTCTTCCAAAACAAACACATTTTCCTCCCAATCCTCCTTTTCTTGACCCTCCCTCTTTCTTTCCTTCTCTTCTCCCTTTCTTTCTCTTCCCTCCCTCTCAAACGCCACATCTTCCACCTCGAATCCGTCGCTCTCCTTTCCTCCACGCCCTTCGAAGCGCGTCACGTCCTTAAAGAATCCCGTGAAGAATCCCTGTCTCTCCTCCGTCTCAAACTCCTCTTTTCCTTTCCTTCCTCCATTCTCTCTCTTCTGTCCTTCATATCCACCGTCCATGTCAGCTCCCTCTCCCCTTACCACCGTCCTTCTTTCCTCTCCACCGCTACTGCCCTCAAACTCTCTTGGAAGCGCGTTGTTGTCACCTCCCTCTGCTCCTACACCCTCTTCTTCCTCTACATCCAACTCCGGCAGCTTTTCGCAGTCGCATTGCTAAACTACCCTCGGTTAAGCCTACCTATTTTGATCATCGGCTCGGGTTTCGAAGTTTACTTAATGGGGGTCTTGGGTTTAGGCCTGGTGGTGTCGGCGTTAGAGGAAAAATTCGGGTGGGATGCGTTTCGGGTCGGGTCGAATTTAATAGCGGGGCGGAGATTTTGTTGGTGGTGGGTTACTTGCATGTTGGTGGTTGTCTCGGGATGGATTGGGAATCGGGTTGAAAAGTTAACGGACGGTGAGGATTCCGTTAAGTCCGGGGTTTGGACGGTGGTGATGGGATGGGAAACGGTGGGTTTGTTGTGGTTTTACGGGGTGCTGGTAATTTGGTGTTTTATTGTTACCACGGTTTTTTACTGCGACTGTAAAAACCGGCTCAATAAGGGTGCAAATCATAGCCCGACGGCAAGTGATATGGATTTAACGGATTTTACAGTGTAAATTTTGTTTCCTTTTTGTTTTCATTATTTTTTTTTTCCTTTTCTAATTAGTAATTATAATTATTTCCCCCCTTAAAAAATTATATAATGATATATTGATGAATGGAAATCTCAGTTTCTTTTTCATTAGATTTTTTATTGTTTTCGTGTGCTATATAAATAGTAAAATTATTTATTGATTTACATTTGTTTTCGTTGGAAAATTGATATATTAAAATCTTAAGCAATGTTAAGCATATTGAATTAATAAGAACATATACCATGTATTAGTGTTCTTTTTTATCTTAACAAAAGGAACTATGCTGAAAATAAGTTGTTTGATTATAGTTCCCTTTTTTTTTTTCTTTTGTTTGATTGCTGAGAAAATATGGAAAAGTTTGGTATGATTTCCATAGGAAAATACTGATTTATGTAGAAGCTAAGGAATTATTATTGCCAGTTATGTTAGTTAATTGTTACTAGCTGAGTTTTTTTCTTTTCTTTCTATTTTTTGTCTTTTAGTTGTAATTAAACTTGTTGGGATTTTTCCCATTTTGTTCTTCTTTGTAACCAGAAATTTATCATTTTTTTTTTGATAAATGAATAAAATTCAATTATTAAAAACAAAGAATTTGAGTATTATATTTTTAATTCGAGTGATCAAAATTTAATTTTTGAAAATTTTATCAAACATAAAAAAAATAAAAAAATTATTTTTAAAAGATAAATATCTAAGTTAGAAAAAAAAAAAAAAATCTAAGTTGGTGTTTAATTTGGATAGATTGTGGTATCAGATGCGAGCAGTGGATTTTGAAATGCCTTTTTAAAATTGTTGGAATTTTAAAGCAAGCAAGCAGTAGTAATGTATTTTCTTATCTAACTATATTATAAATTTGACTACATGAATTGTTTTGGAGTTGACATATGGTATTTTTTTTTTTCGAAAATAAAGAAAAGAAAGGAAATATGATAAAAATTTATGTTCGTGTTTTTTTTTTTTTTGTGTTTAAAATATTATAAATTTATATAATTTTTTACATGTTAATAGTTTATATTATATATATGTTGATACGTTTGTGTATTCGTATAGTGTTTATGTTATTTTTCGTGTCGTGTTTTAATTATTTTCCTATGCTGTGTTCTTATCGTGTCTTAATTCATTTTGCGTAGTTTGTTGTTGTGATTCAATTTAGAAAGAAAAAATTGTGTGTTTGTGTCGTGTCTCAATTCATTACATATTTTGCATAATTTATTACAGTGACTTAATTTAGAGAAAATTTTATGTGTTCGTGAAGTGTTCGTGTTCGCTTTTTTTTTTTTTGTGTTTAAAATATTACAAATTTATATAATTTTTTACACGTTAATAATTCGTTTTATATAGATTTTGACACATTCGTGTATTTAGATCGTGTTCATGTTATTTTTTATGTCGTGTAGTGTTTTAATTATTTTTCAATGTGGTGTTTATGTCATATTTCAATTTATCTTTTATTTTACATAATTTGTTATAGTAATTCGATTTTAACTCTAAATTTATTTACTTACTATATTAAAACATAAAAAATTATTTAAATAAATAATAATTATTTAATATGACTCAACTTATATTTATTTATGATTGTTAATTTAATTAAAATTTATAAATATTAAAAAAAAAACACAATAAAGGGAGAAGAGTGTCTCAATTCATAACGCATTTTGCATAATTTGTTATAGTGATTCAGTTTAGAGAAAAATATATGTGTTCGTGACGTGTTCGTGTTATTTTTTTGTGTTTAAAGTATTACAAATTCATATAAATTTTTATACGTTAATAATTCGTTTTATATAGATTTAAACACGTTCGGGTATTCGTGTCGTATTTTAATTATTTTTTCATGTGGTATTTGTGTCGTATCTCAATTCATCACATATTTTGCATAATTTGTCATAGTGATTCGATTTTAACTCTAAATTTATTTACTTACGATATTAAAATATAAAAAATTATTTAAATAAATAAATAATTATTTAATATGATTCAACTTATATTTATTTATAATTGATAATTTAATTAAAATTTTATAAATATTAAAAAAAATTCTAGCGCAGCAAGGAAAGAATTTTAATTAACTATAAAATTGAGAAAGCAAACAGAAGCCAGATTAGGGGTTGAATAAATATTTCTTTATTCATAGTATATAATAAATATATTACTTAGAAAACAGACAGGAATCGAATTCTTTTGGAGAAGGGCACTTCAATTTGGAACTTTAACTTTAAAAAATGCTGCTTTGCCACCGCCCACCCTCCACACTTTATTCCGATTAGATCCGACGATTTGTGTGTGTATTCTTTTCCGTACGTGTAAATATAAATAATTGAATGTGTCAAATTTTAAAAATAATACGAATATATGTATTAAATATATTATATTAATTGTGTTTAAATGTATCGTTAGATTTGTCCAATTCGAGTCGAGCTTGAATAAAATTTTTTTTTAATTCGGATCGGCTTGATCCAAATTACTGTTCATTAATAAAAAATATTTTTATTTAAATTTAATTATAAAAATATATAAATAATAATATAATAAAATATTATATTTTAATTTTAATTTTAATTTTTTTTTGAACAGTGATATGAGATTCCAAACCGATCCGAACCCGACCTAATTCAGCCCACAAACAAATTTACATATCATGTTATATTTATTACAATATTTTTATATTTATTAAAAATATATGATCATATCGATTTTTTATCTTGTCCATAATTACTAAATTCAGTTTATTTTATTCGTAACAAAATGTTAAAGAATGTCGGAAAAATATACTATTAAGTAGTTCGAAACTTCGAATATAAGATATTAAATTGTTTATTATATAACACACATGTCGCAACCTAAAAAATAATAAGTCTCGTCGCAAGATTTTATTATTCGTTAAGTGTGACATTAAAAAAAAATCGAGAAAAAGTCGACTTAATTCTTTTAGAAAAATGAAGGTTTTGAAAATGACCTTGAAAAAGAAATGGAGTCGCCACTAATCTTTTTTAGCTAGGTGTGATCGGCCACCTATTAAAACCGATTTTATAAAATATTTTAAAATTAATTAAAACATTTTTAAAACCAATTTCAAGTCTGCGTTTTAAACCAGAGAAATCAAATAAACAGGTTCGGGACTCGATTACGTGTGGGGAAAGATTAGCACCCCCATAACGCCCGTATAAAACGATACCTTATTAATCATGTGTTATCTCAAGTCTCGGTAAAAAAAGTCGGTTTTAAATTTAGTATTTCAAATTAATTCCCAATTTAAAGAAAAATAATTTCATTTTTAATTGAAAATGATCCAGAATTTATAAATTCAAAATTTTCCTATATTCCCCAACAAACGTGACAAAATATAAAATTTTTATTAGTTTAGAAAACTTTCCGAATCATTCTCATTTTAAAGAATATATTCCGTTATTAATGATAATTGATGATATCCTCCCCAGCAAACCCGGCAGAGAACTCATGAATTATTTTAACTCAGGAATATCTTTATTTTATTGAAAATCATTACCTTTTGAAAACATTTTAAAAAAATATGAATATAAATATGTATGACATAAATAAAATGACATAGCAAAATCTAAATAATATAATGCAACCTAAATGATATGATATAATTTAAATGTCTTAACATATTCTAAATGAAATGAAATATCCTAAGTTATATGATATATTCTAAATGAAATTAAATGACCTAGGTGACATAATATATTCTATATGAAATGTAATATCCTAAGTCATATGATATATTCTAAATGAAATAAAATATCATAAATGACATAATATATCCTAAATGAAATGAAATGACCTAGGTAATATAATATATTCTACATGAAATGAAATGACCTAAGTAACATAATATATTCTATATGAAATGAAATAATTTAAATGACATGGCAAATATGAATGATATAGCATATAATTTAAATGACATAAAATATAAAATAATGCTATCATATAATATGCATGAAAATAAAAATGAGAATAATAACGCATGAACATAGTATATTCTAAATAATATGACAAAAAAATAACTAAATAAAAAACATAGGATATCATGAAATATTCAAAACCATATAATTAACAATATAACATAAAAAAATATAAATCAAAATAATAACAATACCATAGGAATTATCATAGCAAAAATCACATATTATATAAAATGCATGAATATGGAAAATGCAGTGCATGAAAATGTATTTTTTTCTTTAATTAAGGAAATCCGTATATCTAAAAAGATATCCAGCTACCTTAGAAAAATATGTCAAATTAAATATTCTAAAACCAAAATACTTTGTGATTGTTTGAAAACAATTTTGAAAAGTTTAGATTAAAAATAAAAATTTAGCTAAACCTTTTTTTAAATGGCTCTAATTTCCTAAGTTTAAAATCCCGGACTTGACCACCCTCAACCCGAGACTTAAAAAATCACTTTTAGAGTTTAAAAAGGCTTAGAAACTACCCTAAGTCAGTAGCTAAACTTCCTAATCAGCCCTCTCTAAATAACTTAACCAAAACAGAAAAATAATTTTCCTTCAAATTCAATTCTGACTCCACTGTCCAGTTTTAAGCCACGATTTTTTACCTTATTTTTAAAAATTCTAAAAACTCTAAAAAATAATACTGGAGACTCAGGACATGCACGAGAAAAAATCGGCTTAATTTTCTGATTAAAGATGAATGCCCAGAAAAATCGGGAAAGTACGAGTACTGGGTGAAAAAACTGTTTTGCTAAAACACATTTTTGCCTTTGATAAAATCACTTAAAAATCAAAGTAAAAATATTTAAGACTCACAAAATGACTCAAAAACAGTAGCTAGGACTTTTGAAAAGTTAGACAAAAATTGGCTAAGTAAAAAAAATCACAAAGGTAGAATAATCAATTTAACAACTCTTTAATTTTTCACAAGTATGTTCAAGAGAGCATGACTTTGAACCATTAATTGGCCTAAGTCATTAGTCAAGTGGCATGGACATGAAATGTATGAAAAAATACAGCAAATATGATACATGAAATGCATGAGTTTAAACCTAAATGTCATGAAAAATGCATGACATCAATAAAATGACCTACACCTAAATGAACTTGCATGGCATTTAATGCAACCTAAGTCTAAAATGCATGGACATGCATGGCAAAATAAACCAAACCTAACATCTAAAATATGCATGGCAATAACACAAACACAAGGCATGCTTAAACTAAATACTCAATCAAATGTCATGAAAGTGCAAACCTATCATCTAACATAACAAAATGCACACACAAAGCAAAATAATATGAGATGGCCGAATGGGCTCATGTCCAAATAAGCAAGGCATTTTCACAAACACTTGATATACTTAAACTAAATACTCAACCAAATGTCATGCAAATGCAAACCTATAAACTAACATAGCAAAAATGCACACACGAAGCAAAATCAATGGGGTGGCCGAATGGCCTCATGTTCCAAGTGAGCTTGGCATTTTCACAAACACTTGATATACTAACATACTCAACTAAAATATAACACTCAAATCATGCAAATATAAAGTATAGGTATTAAAACTAACAAACTTTATCACAAACACATGGATTACAAAATATAAAATTTAAACAAATTTAAACATTTTGAAAACAGAAAATTAAAAATGCAAGAACATGATAATAAACTCATAAATGGCAATAAAACAAGCAACCAAATTAAAACAAGCTTCAAGTATATGTAGTAGATGAAGATTTAAAGCATCAAGACTTTATTTAATATCAAAATAACATGAAAAAATCAGAGCAAAACAGCAACAACAAAAAAAACATGGGCCATTCGGCCAAGTCAAGAAATCAATAGGAAAAAATTGCAAGAACCTTTTTTTTTTTTAAGAAAAGATGAAGAAATAACTTAAAAAGAACATTAAAAAAAACTTATTTAAAAAGAAGAATAAAAAGAAAACTCACCAAAATGATAATCCAAACAACAAAAACAAGAATGAAAAATCAAAGAAAGTGCAAGAGTTGGTGCTAAAAGCAACCTCTAGAAGCTATCTTTCAAGCTTTTTCTCTTCAAACTTTCTTCTCTTTTCTAAACTTTTCTTTTTTCTTTGCAACAATGGAGAGAAAACCCAGCCAAAGCAAGAGAGAAATATGAAAATCAAGTGAGCTGAAAATGTAAGAGATCCCTCCTTTAAACTGGCCGAAACTTCCCTCTCTCCTAGACTAGAATGTTGTCATTTTTACTCCAACCAATTTTCATCCAATGCCTAATGAATCAAGAGGTTTAAAACATGAAATTATCACCCTTAGATTAGGCCATCAGCTGTCCATAATTACAGTTGTTCAAGAATTATGTTGACACTCTCCCTCTTTATGCATTGGCCCATGTGGCTTATTTGCAAAGGCTTGATAAAAAAAATCACTAACTCTTCATTTTTGGCCTCTTGATCAAAAAATCAGAAACTCCTTCCCCTCTATGGGCCTTGGCCAGCCAGCCCTTTTTCTTCCAGCCCAAGTTTGATTTTTTTGAAAGGCAAGAGAAGCCCTTTTCGGTTTCTTGGGTAAAATGACCTTTTTGCCCCCCGGATGCAAATAAATGGCAAACAGACTCCAAATTCAAAATTTATTTTTTTAATACTTTCAAAATAATAAAAATTTAATTCTGGAAGTTTTCAAAATTTTCCAAGTCCGTTTGCTATTTATTTCGATTTTTTCTTCTAAAATTTCACTATTATGCTCCCACAGTTTACCATTTTTTAAACGAGCTCCAAATCAAGATTTTTCTTCACCAATCTCTTCCAAACAATTTAAAAGTGTGATCTGGAAGTTTTCATAATTTTTGAAACTCATTTGGTATTTTTTCAGGATTTATCTGCTTGAATTACTGCATAGGGGCCTTGGGATTTGGCCATTTTGCAAACGAAATCCGAATCAAGATTTTATTTCTCCAATATCTTCTAAATAATTTAAAAATGAGATTTTAAAATTTTCAAAATTTTTGGAATCCATTTGCTATTTTTTCGGGATTTATCTTCTTGAATTTACTACATAGGAGACCCTGGATTTGGCCATTTTGCAAACGAACTCCAAATCAAATTTTCTTTAGGCAATATCTTTCAAATAATTTAAAAATGAGATTTGCAAATTTTCAAAAGATTTGGAGTCCATTTGCTATTTTTCCGGGATTTATCTTCTTGAATTACTACATAGGAGACTCAGGATTTGGCCATTTTGCAAACGAACTCCGAATCAAGATTTTCTTTCTCCAATCTCTTCCAAATGATTTAAGAATGAGATTTGCAATTTTTCAGAATTTCTAGAGTTCATTTTCTATTTTTCCCAAATTTTCCCATTTTGCCCTTTTACCTCCGAAACCCGATTTTGCTCAAAACAAGTCCGATTTTCAGATTTTCTTCAAACTGAGCATTAGGCTATCCTTTTTAGTCACTCCTCATCCATTAAGGGCTTTAGTCCTAACGAATCGGGCCATTTCTTGTAATTCTTCCCAATTTCACCGAAATCCACCAAAAACCCTAATTCTCGGTTTTCTCCTGGATTGTCTTTTCTTTCAGTTTTTCTTTCAAGTGGCTTCTCCATTACTCGTAGTCAGTGCTTATCTTTCATTTTGAACCTTCAACTTCGAACAATTCGATCGTTTAAGCATTTTTCCCTAAATTTCCCGGATTAGGGTTTCCTTTCTACTGAATCTCTATAACCCAACTTCCGAACTCCATATCTTTCGATGTAGACCTTGGATTATCAAAATTCTTTCACCATTTTTCAATTGAACTTCATTTTCAGAATTTCTGGAGTTCATTTTCTATTTTTCCCAAATTTTCCCATTTTGCCCTTTTACCTCCGAAACCCGATTTTGCTCAAAACAAGTCCGATTTTCAGATTTTCTTCAAACTGAGCATTAGGCTATCCTTTTTAGTCACTCCTCATCCATTAAGGGCTTTAGTCCTAACGAATCGGGCCATTTCTTGTAATTCTTCCCAATTTCACCGAAATCCACCAAAAACCCTAATTCTCGGTTTTCTCCTGGATTGTCTTTTCTTTCAGTTTTTCTTTCAAGTGGCTTCTCCATTACTCGTAGTCAGTGCTTATCTTTCATTTCGAACCTTCAACTTCGAACAATTCGATCGTTTAAGCATTTTTCCCTAAATTTCCCGGATTAGGGTTTCCTTTCTACTGAATCTCTATAACCCAACTTCCGAACTCCATATCTTTCGATGTAGACCTTGGATTATCAAAATTCTTTCACCATTTTTCAATTGAACTTCAAATCTTGATTTTGAAAGTGGGTTAACTTTTTTAGTAGTTGACTTTTCGGGGTTGACTTTTTTCAAGTTTGACTTTTTATGTCTGCTCTCTTAAACTAAGTCTCGGAGTACCACCTGCAGGATGAAAAAAGTTTTTTTACATTCTGAAACATCAATTTAGGAAGAAAACATACCTGTTTTAGTAGTCCGGACAAAATTAAGTGTCTACAACTGCCCCTCTTTGGCTATTGCTGAGAATCAGGAATCAGGCAAAGATAAACAAACACTAATTTTGTACGGTTAGTGAAATCACATGTAAAGGAAAGGGAAATGGGTTTCTTTTTTCATTTTTCTATCATTTTTTATTTTTTGAAAAAACTGTAAATTGAATTTGTCCTTAAATTGAATTCCCTGACTAATCAAGGCTCGACCCGTCTTAAAGAAACGGGTTCGATTTCAAAAGAAAAAATTATGCCCTAAGGTCATAAGAATAGTGCCCGAAGGTCTTAAAAATGTTGCCCGAAGGTCTTAAAAATGGTGTCCGAAGGTCTTTAAAAATGGTGCCCGAAGGTCTTTAAAACTGGTGCCCGGAGGTCTTTAAAACTGGTGCCCGAAGGTCTTTAAAATGGTGCCCGAAGGTCTCTAAAATAGTGCCCGAAGGTCTTTAAAAAGGTGCCCGAAGGTCTTCAAAACTAATTCTCGAAGGTCTTTAAAAATGGTGCCTGGAGGTCTTTAAAACTAATGCCCGAAGGTTTTTAAAAATGGTGCCCGGAGGTCTTTAAAAAAAAAGTGCCCGAAGGTCTTTAAAAATGTGCTCGAAGGTCTTTAAAATTGGTGCCCGAAGGTCTTTAAAAATGATGCCCGAAGGACTTTAAAAATGATGCCCGAAGGTCTTTAAAATGGTGCCCGGAGGTCTTACCCGTGATTAAAATACCTTGACGACGGTCTCAAGGCTCGACTCATTTGATAAAACGGAATGAATTCGATTTAAAACAAAAGGAAATACCTCGACGGTGTTCTCAAGGCTTGACTCATTTGATAAAACAGAATAAATTCGATTTAAAACAAAAAGAAATACTAAGAATGATTCTGGGTTTGGTTCATTTGGAAAAAATAAACTTAACTTGAAAATAAAAGGAACATACCTCGACGGCGGTCTCGGGGCTCGACTTATTTGAGAAGCAAAACGAGTTTGATTTGGAAAGGAAACGTATCTCGACGGTGATCTTGGGGCTCGAATCGTTTAAAAAAAAACAGAACGAGTTCACTTTGGGGAATTCCAAGTTCTCCTGATTTCTGCAATGTTAGCTAAATGCAATGATGAGAATGACATGCTTTGCAAATGCTTGTATGTTTCCTAAGAATGAACGCAATCAAATGATTGTGTCGTGATTTATAATCCATGGTTTCTTTGGGGTTCACAGATTATCCGACTTCATGATGGAGTCTTCAATTATTCACTGATGCCCCACTTAAGGAATCCTTCACTCAAGATAACTTGTCAAACAGTCTCAGT
This sequence comes from Fremontodendron californicum, assembly GCA_030761205.1. Taxonomy (NCBI): domain Eukaryota; kingdom Viridiplantae; phylum Streptophyta; class Magnoliopsida; order Malvales; family Malvaceae; genus Fremontodendron; species Fremontodendron californicum. Next base: position 8,420,112 of record JAULJL010000006.1, read on the forward strand.
TTCTGACTTTATTGAAATTCACCAATTTCTGGCTTCGGGATGGAGTCTCCACCACTTTCACTGTTTTCTTTTCTTGGTGAACTTTCCAAACTTTATCCAAGATTTAAATCTATTCCTTAGTAATACTTTGAAATCCTTTTATTTAAAGATTTTTTATTACTAATCATCATTCAATTTAATAACAATCATAATGCATCTAAAAAATGTATGAAAGAAAATATAAATCAAGCAAAAATTGTCATGAAAAAGATAACAAGAATTTATTGCAAGAAATGTTTTAAAATAGTAAACATAAATATCAAGGATATAAAAAACAAATGTAAGGTTATAGGTTGTAGATGCCCCGGATGCGGAATATCTTGGACCCCTCCCTTTTCAAACCATCTGAAAATTCTCCTGAACGAGCAATTTACTTGGGTAGCCTTTTAGCTTCCGTAGTTATATTAGACTGAGTTGTTCCCCTTTTCTCTGATTGTCAGATACTTTCTCCCCCTTTACATGGAGCATTGATTCGAACTTTGATTAGTACCTGAGCCGCCCTTTGCGGGTTTTCAACTCAAGTGTCCTCCATTCGGTATTAAGTCGCCCTTTGCGGGTTTTCGGCTTAAACCTCTCCTTTTACATTCTTTTTTCATTTTCATCTTTTTGTATTCTACCATGCATCTGAGAATTCTAAATGCTTCCAAGGTAAAAATATTAATCCAAAAGATGGGATGATTTCTGAGAATAACTTTTCAAATTAAATATCCATGCTTGATCAAAATGGGCTTTTAAAGCACGTAATGTAGGCCAAGGTTTAGGTTTTGAAAGAAAGGATAAAATAGGCCCAAAGTGTGTTTAAGTGTGATTGGATCAAGGATCATTTTCTGAGGAGAACTCATTCTTGAAACATTTGTCCCTTTTTGGACTTTCTTTTCTTCCTTTTTTTTGCTTTGTTTTATTGGCTTTCATTTGCCACATTTTTTATGGCTTTATTTTTTCCATGATTTTTTGACTACTTTTCCTCGTATTTGCCCTCCAGTTGTAGAGGGTGATCCTTGATCAAGGTTTAAAGAAAGAAATAATTCCTAAGGCTCAAAGGGGTGACTAAGGATAATTTCTTCTTAGTGAAATGAATATGAAAGATGGCCATTCATCATATCAAGCATGAATATTTTCTTTGAAAAGAAATTCACAAGGAAGATAGATATATAGAATCTCCATTTTTACACTTGGAATCATTCGAATTTTCATGTGCACAGCATCACACAATTTTTTTAAGCATAATACTTCTTTAGTTCATCAACATTCACGGGAATTCTGAAATCTTCCCCGTCTATTCTAGTTAAAATCAATGCTCCTCCAGAAAAAGCTCTTTTTACAATTTGGAGCCCACTTTCCTCTCGGGTCCTTCACTATAGGGAGAATTTTCCTTAGTACCAACTCCCCTTCTCGAAACTGTCTGGGATGAACCTTCTTGTTGTGGGCTCGAATCATCCTTTTCTGATACAACTGCCCGTGACAAATTGCTTTCAATCCTTTCTCCTCGATGAGATTCAACTGTTTATAACGAGCTCTAACCCATTCTGCTTCCTCTAGGCCAACTTCCATCAAAACCCGAAGTGAAAGGATCTCAACTTCAATAGGTAAAACTGTTTCCATCCCGTATACCAAAGAAAACGACGTTGCCCCTGTAGGTGTACGGATGGAAGTACGATATGCATGAAGAGCAAAAGGAAAGATCTCATGCCAATCTTTGTATACATTGGTCATCTTCTCGACAATCTTCTTGATGTTCTTGTTAGCTGCTTCTACTGCGCCTTTCATCTTCGGACGGTAAGGTGCCGAATTATGATGTGTGATCTTGAATTGAGTACACACTTCTCTCATCATCTTATTGTTCAAATTGAGAGCATTATCCAAAATAATTCTTGTTGGCAACCCGTAACGGCATATGATTTCTTTCTTAACGAATCTGCATACCACCGACTTTGTTACATTCGCATAGGAAGCTGCTTCTACCCACTTTGTGAAATAATCTATGGCCACTAAGATGAAACGATGTCCATTTGAAGCTTTTGGGGTAATAGGCCCTATCATATCCATTCCCCACATTGAAAAGGGTCATGGTGCAGTCATGACATGTAATGGTGATGGCGACACATGAATCTTATCTGCATATATCTGGCATTTATGGCACTTCCGAGAATAACTGATGCAATATCCTTCCATCGTCAACCAATAGTACCCTACCCTCATAATCTGTTTAGCAAGTATGTGACCATTAGCATGAGTGCCACATATCCCTTCATGGACTTCTTCTATAATTCTCCGAGTTTTAGCAGATCCAACACATCTCAACAAGACTTGGTCTTTTCCTTTCTTGTAGAGAATTTCACTGTATAACACAAAACCCATTGCTAGCCTTCTCAGAGTCCTCTTGTCATTCTCTGTTGCTTGTTCTGGATACTGTTGACTTTTGATGTACTGCAAGATGTCATTATACCAAGGAAGGCCATCTGCTTCTTCTTCAATACTCAGACAGTGGGCAGGAGACTCATATATACTCATCTTTATTGCTACAACTTCAGCCCCTTCGTTCACTTTAAACATTGATGACAAAGTAACCAGAGCGTCTGCCATTCGGTTTTCTTCTTGAAGAAAGTAATTGAAATTCACTTCTTCAAACTCCTCCAATAAACTCAATATGAGTTCTCGATATTGGATTAGCTTTGTATCTCGGGTTTCCCATTCCCCTCGTAACTGGTAAATCACTAAGGCTGAGTCTTCGAAAACTTCCAATATTTTGATCTTTCTGTCCGCTGCAGCACGAAGGCCCATAGTACACGCTTCATACTCGGCAGTATTGTTTGTACAATCAAAATCCAATCTAGCAGTGAAAGGATAATAATCTTCTTTTAGGGATATAAGCACTGCACCGATTCCATGCCCCATGGCATTAGATGCGCCATCAAAATACATTTTCCACACTTTCTTCTTTAGGGGAATCTCATCTGCTTGTGAAACATACATCAAATCTTCATCCGAGAAGTCAAAGTTCAATGGTTCATAATCTTCTACTGCCCGACTTGCTAAGAATTCAACCACTGCACTGCCCTTGATAGCTTTTTGACTTACATATACAATGTCGTACTCTAACAATAAAACCTGCCATCTTGCCGTCCTTCCTGACAAAGAAGGTGCTTCCAACATGTACTTGACTGGATCCAACTTGGCAATCAACCACGTTGTGTGGTACAACATGCACTGTCTGAGTCTTCGAGCAGTCCAAGCTAAAGCACAACACAACTTTTCTATCGACGAATATTTCAACTCATAATCTGTGAACTTCTTGCTGAGGTAGTAAACTGCCTGTTCTTTCTTTCCAGTTTCATCAAGCTGCCCCAAAACACAACCCATGGATCTCTCAAATACTGATAAATACAGTATCATTGGTTTATCCGAAATAAGTGGCATTAGTACTGGTGGGTTGGATAGATAATGTTTAACCTTTTCAAATGCAATCTGACAACCTTCATCCCATTCTCCTGGATCACGTATTCGAAGCAACTTAAATATTGGATCACACTTGTCGGTTAATTGAGAAATAAACCAAGCAATGTAATTCAACCTCCCCAGAAAGCCTCTTACTTATTTTTGAGTATGAGGTGGTGGCAAACTCTGAATGGCCTTCACTTTATCCGGGTCAATCTCAATTCCTTATTTTGCTGACGACAAAACCTAACAATTTCCCCGAGGTGACTCCAAAAGTGCATTTTGCCGGATTTAGTTTAAGTCTAAACTTTCTTAGTCGTTCAAAGAGCTTCTTAAGATTCGTAATATGCTCCTCTTCTCCTTGTGACTTTGTGATCATATCATCAACATAGACCTCAATTCCCTTATGCATCATATCATGAAACAAGGTCACCATGGCTCTTTGGTATGTTGCCCCAGCATTCCTCAACCCAAATGGCATTACTTTGTAGCAGAAGGTTCCCCATATTGTAACAAATATGGTTTTCTCCATATCTTCTGGTGCCATCTTGATCTGATTGTATCCTGAGAATCAATCCATGAAAGAAAATAAAGAACTTTTTGCCATATTATCCACTAGAGTATCAATATAGGGCAAAGGGAAATTATCTTTAAGACTGGCCTTGTTCAAATCTCGGTAATCAACGCACATCCGTACCTTGCCATCCTTCTTTGGTATTGGAACAATATTTGCCACCCATTCTGGATATTTTACCACCTCTAAGAACCCAGCATCAAATTGCTTCTTCACCTCATCTTTTATCTTTAACAACATGTCTGGCCTCATTCTTCTCAACTTTTGCTGAATCAGCTTGCATTCTGGCCTTAAAAGGAGCTTATGAACCACAATATCCGGATCCAATCCTGGCATGTCTTGGTAAGACCATGCAAATACATCCATATATTCCTGGAGCAAGGCTATCAATTCACCTTTTATTGATGATGACAATGAAGTTCCAATTTTGACTTCCTTTATCTCTTCACCATCTCCCAGATTTATCATTTCCAATAATTCCTTATGAGGAAGTACTTGTTTCTCCTCTTGTTCTATTTTCCTTAATAAATCCGGAGGTAGACCATAATCCTCAGTATCTTCGTTAGCCTCAAAATCACCCGTGCAAATGGGTCTTTCAAAATCAATTTCAGAATTAATGACAGGAAGGTCCTCATATTCCGCATCCGTACACCTGTAAACAAGTGGAGAAGAAATAATATAGGAAAATATAGAATGAAAACAAAATAAATAACAAAAATGAAAGAATATAGACACATCAATATGGATAAAATGCATTGTGCTTGTTATTTATTGAGTGAAAATGTTTAAACAAAAAGCCCATTACAAAAAAAAAAAAACTCTTAATATCTCTGGGTAAAGATAATTAAGATTGTTTTTTTAAAAGTATTACGTTGGAATAGACTTAAAAACTATGGGCAACTCAGTCGCACTCCAATTGGTTAGTCTATATCCCGGTGGACAAGGTCGCACCATGCAGTTCGCACTGCCACTTTCCACCCCTTCTTTCTCGATCATGCAAATCACCAGGTCCTGAATCTGCTCCCCTTTATTCACATGGAATTTTTCAAAAGCTTGCTCGATCATTACAAGTACATCCTCTGAATTCTTTTCCCCAAATAAAAAACCAGCAGAGCGGAAGTTATGAAGGATTTGTGGGAAAGTCATGGGTTCCCATTCAATATCCATACCTGTGAGACGGGCCATTCTCCTTGTCTATTCCTTTCAACCTGTTTCCTCTTCTCATGGGCCTTCGAAAGATATCCTAAGCCAAACCGGTCTTTCTTTCCTACTGCTTTCATTGCTCAAGCCATCCCTTGAAGATATTTCCCCAAACCTTTTCCAGCCCTGCAGCCTTTTCCCACTGTGGTTCTTACTCCCAGCCTTGTGTTCTTGGACAACCTTGGTTTTGGAATTTTTCGTCCTTCAGTGACAAAAATTGCATTTACGAATTCCAAAGACTGAAAAGAACATTCTACGGCATCTTCATTGGGCTCGACATAAGGAGATTCAGTAGATGCGGAGGCTATTATGTCTTCTTCTCCTGATACAGTGATCAAACGGCCCTCCATCATAAATTTCAGCTTTTGGTGGAGAGATGAGGGTACAGCCCCAGCTGAATGTATCTATGGCCTCCCCAACAAGAAATTATAAGACGAATTAATATCCATGACCTTGAAGTTCACCGTATAAGTGCATGGGCCTATCTCCAGAGGAACCTCAATAGTTCCCATTACCTCTCTCCTTGTACCATCGAAAGCCCTGACCACTGTGCAACTCAATAGCATATAAGACATATCAACTGGCAACTTAGACAGGGTTGCCAAAGGCATCACATTTAATGAAGAAACATTGTCCAAAAGGACCCTTGGTAATATATGCCCCTTACAAGTGGTAGTTATATGGAGAGCTTTTGTTGACCCAATACCATTGGGTGGTATCTCCTCATAGCTGAAAAATATATGGTTGTCCGCTGCGATGTTTCCCACTAGCCTGTCCAACTTTTCTACTGATATGTTATTAGCCACGTATGCTTGATTCAACACTCTTAACAGGGCATTTCTGTGTGGCTCTGAATTCAAAAGCAAAGATAAGATTGAAATTTTAGCTGGTTGACGTTGCAGTTGTTCAACCACGCTATACTCACTGTGCTTTATGAATTTTAAGAACTTGCAGGCCTCCTTCTCGTTTACCGGCTCCTTTATCCTGTTTACCGGGGCTGATCCCCTCTCTGTTTCTTTTGACAAATCCATCTCAATATGGATTGGTTCAACTACTTTCTTCCCTTTGTCTGCTCTCTGTCTTTCCCTGTTAACCCATGTTCAGCAGCCTCAGGAGCATAACACCTTCCACTTCGTGTTAAATGCCCTACACCTGTGATATCATGCTGACTCGAAGACCCAGGCATAACCATGCTGCAGTCGTATTTCCATGGTGCAGCTTTGTTTTCCTTGTATGAAAGGAAACAGGCAAATCAATGATTAACATAGGTGCACTTTCCTCAACGACTGGCATAACTTTCTCCTCTAGCTCATATAATAGATGATCAAGGGTCTTCCTATCCCGTAGCCAGCTGCATTCTCAATAACTTCTATTTCTTTCTCTGTCTCTTTGTAGAATTGGGCTTCCCCATTATCCATCATCTTTTGGACTTTAACCAGAAATTCTTCATAGTCCTGTATGACATGACCTCCACACTTATGGAACGGGCACCAATTTTGCACCCCCATTGCCATCATTTTTAGACTGTCTGCATCTCCCCCCATTCCTGCCTTGACCATCTCAACCCATATTGTCAACATCGGAGTCTTGACTTCCCTGACATCCCTTTTTAAGCTTCTGACTTCCCCTGTCAATACTGCATTTACCCGATTCCCAGCATGACCGGGCAATAGGTTTCCCGCTATATTCGGCCCATTTTTTACCCCAAATTTCATAACTCCGGCATTAATCAGGCTTTGGACTTTCTTTTTGATGGCCAGGCAATCTTCAGTCGAATGTCCTTGGATTCCTGGGTAGTATGCGCAATTATTGTTTGCTTTGTACCACCTTGGATATGGAGGTGTCAGAGGTTTGAGATACACGGGTGCAACAAGCTGACCCTGCAATAATTTAGGATATAGCTCATCATAGGTGGTAGGAATCGGAGCAAATTGGGGTTTTTGATCGTTCCTTGGTGAACGTTGGTCATTGCGTGCGGGACTTGAGTGTTTGGGACAGTATTTTGAGGAAGGGTTATTTGTGGGGATATACCAGTTGGGAATGGCTGTTGCGGTATATTGGTATAGTGGAATGGATTTTGGGTAAGGTGGTTCACATTGGGGTAGTAAGGATTATACCCCGGGTAAGGTGTGTAAGGTGTCGGAGGTGCATAAGATGTAGTAGGAGTATAGGGCCTTGGTGGTGTGTATGGTGTAGGAGGTGTATAGGTGTATAGGGGTATTGATTGAAACTTACTGCATGTGTCTCCTCCTTCTTCTTTGCAGGAAAAACTCTCTTCGGGGTAGCAGACTTACCCCTTTCCATCTTCCCGTTCTTAATAGCGGATTCTATCATCTCCCCAGATATAACCATATCTGCAAAATCCTTGATGGCACTCCCCACCAATTTATCATAATAGGGTGTTTTCAAGGTGTTGATGAAAAGCACTGTAGTTTTTTTGCTAGTTAAAGGGGGTTGCACTTGTGTGGCCAGATCCCTCCACCTTTGCGAGTATTCTTTGAAGCTCTCATTGGACCTACTTTTCCATATTTTGTAGCGACAGCCTATCAGGTACCATGTCAGACACATGCTTATAATATTCCATGAAAGCCCTGGCTAAATCCGTCCATGAACGAATCTTGGTACGACTCAGTTGATTGTACCATCGGGTTGCTGACCCTGTCAAGCTATCTTGGAAACAATGGATGAGCAATTTCTCATTATCATCATGCCCCGTCATCCTTCTGCAGTACATGGTCAGATATGCTGATCGGTTGGTAGTCCCATTATACTTTTCAAAATCTGGTATTTTGAACTTTGGGGGAATTACTACATCGTGTACTAAGCTCATCTCTTTGGCATCCAGACTGCCAAATAACTCTGCCCCTTCAACTGCCCTTAACCTTTCTTCTAGCAGCTGATATTTTTTCTGGGATTCAGCAGTTTCAACCCTCTTCAGTTCAGTCATCTTCGCCCTTTTTTTTTAGCCATTTCTTCAAAGTCTGGAACTTCCACCTTAATTGGACCAACCCCTATATTACCCTTTTTAGGACCGAAATTTTGTGCTTCTGCCGTTGGTTGGATGTAAATATAGGATGCTGCCCCAGTCAAAAGTTTATTTCCCGTAGGCTGGGATGTCTGACCATTTTTCTATACCACCTCTAGTCGGTCTTCCTGGTTCACTGCCCCCATTCCGGTAATCGAATTTTCTCCTGGCCACTTCTGCCTTATCATGGTACTCATCATCTCCATAAGTTTGGTCATTTGTTTCTGTGACTCCTCTTGAGACTTAGCTAACTGTTCCTGCAATTCTTTTTGAACTCTTTCCATCCTTTCAATTCCAGCAAGTAGATCGTTCTCCATAGCTCTTGCTTGAGATCGAGTATTGTAAGGGTGTCAAAAGTTTGATTCTTTCTGAGTGCGACCAATTGTACCTTTAGTTTTAAAAAACCATGGATTAGAAATTATTGACACATTTCTTATTTTATTTTATAAAAAAATGAATGAATGAATGAATGAATGAACAAATGTTAGTGAATGAACAAATAAGTAAATGACTAAGTGTATGAACTTAAATGACTAATTATAAAGAATAAATGAATGGACAAATAAATAAATGACTTAAGTGTATCAACAATTTATAAAGAATAAATGAATGATTATGAATATAAATGAATGAACCAATAAAATATATAAAAGAAAGAACAAATGAATGATGAATGCATTTAAAAGTATTGGCCCCGGGATAATTCCAACCAAACGGTCTTTCATTGATTTCCTGGAACTAAATACATCAAAGAAAAGATCACTTCTTAAGAAAATCTGATAATCTGTCTCTCCTAATTTAAAAATGCTATTACAAAATACTGGTCCTATAGTGACTCACTCGGATCTTGAACCTTCTTCATTGTCCTCTTTTGACAGCCTTGCTCTTCCATCTGACCCCTACTTGTTCACGACCCTTTGACATGTCAGCAGAAGCATCACCGTGTAAGCTTCTCTTAGCTTGTTTCCCCAGTTGATTGGCCCGGGCTTTCTTATGCTTTGCTTTTTCTGCCCAATAGTTCTTCTCTTTCTTTAGGTTTCTGACTTCTTGTTCCTATTCCCCGGAAGTCTTGAGAGTTCCCTCGAATTTGAGCTCAAAACGGTACCTCTTGTTCTCCAAGTGTAATTCCTGAAGATCGTTTTTAGCAGTGTCCCGCTCTCTCTTGATATTTTCCTTTTCTCTTTCTCAGGCTGATTCCCTATTTTTCATATCTTCAAGCTCTTCTTGCAAACGGGCAATTTCCTTGCTCATTTAGGTCTTTTTTTCTTTCGAATTTTGCCTTTGCGATTTCTAACTCCGATGGCACTTCCTTGGGCGGCGAACTCAAATGCTGAACTTCTTCCCCATCTGATGTCAACAACCTATCATTAACCCTCGATTCCCTCCATGTCAGGTGATCAGGTGTGACGATGTCGGCATATCTAGCTACCTCTACTCGATGAGTTTCCTTCCATGCTATTACAATCTCACGTACCTTTCCCGAATATCCATCTTCTCCATAAGCAAATTCCAAATTACTAAGGTCGTGGGTCATAGGAGTAAACTGACGGGATTCTGATTGCCTCAGTACCAGCAGTGGTGCATAGCTCACTCCTCCCCATACTCCCAATAATGGAACAGAAGCTTTATCTCCGCACTTGTATAATGTCGGCATAGGAGCTATCCATGGAGCTCTCCATATTATCATCTCAGCCCTGATATTCTGGAATATGTTGATCCATTGTCCCTTAGTCCTATTTTCAAGCCAATCCCTCTTAAGAAATTCACTAATTGGTGCAAAAGATTTCCAATATGAGCGAAGAGGAAAATTCTCCTGTTTACAAAAATGACTCTGAACCCATATGTAAAGGAGCTGTATACAACCTAGAAAACGCCTTTTTCCTTCCCGTCTACAGAAATTCAGGGATCGGATTGTTTCTGCTATAATTGTCGGGGCTGGGTTTATCCTTTGCTCAAGCCTCTCGAAAACATCAAATATAGCCACATCCACATGCCCTAATATCTTTGGGAAGATAACTAAACCATAGATAGCCAAAGCAAAAATATTCCTAACTGTCTCCTTATTTGAATGGCTATGGATTAAGGTCCGTAAAATGTCCCATGATATACAGTAGCTTACCCCTTTTCGGACAACATGGCTTTCGACCCAATTTTTTCCACTCCCAGAATTTTAGACACCTTTTTCTTGAAACCCGACGTCTTTGTATCCTTCAAATAAATACGGTCGGGAATAACATTCTCAATATGCAGCAAGGTCGAATATTCCTATATGGTTGGAGTCATATCCTCTTGGTTGAAGGTAAAACACCGATAAGTGGGATTCCAGAATTGCACCATAGCCCGAATTACCTCATCACTGACCTTATCCTGAACTAGTAGTGCTATGTCCCCATAAGTCTGAGTGAAGGCTTCTTTTTCCGATATGTTCCACTGATTCCATATATCCATCAATTCTCGGAGATAATTTTGCTTGATAGTAAGATCAACCTCGGCTGGCAATGCTGACACATATCCTATCTTCAAACAATCCCCATTATTCTGCTGACCTTTCTCGGACTGTTTCCTAACCTCTAAATGCTTCTCGACCACTGAGACACTCTGACCCTCCATGAAAGCCCTTTTGGTTGAATATTATCCCGAGACTAATAACCTTCCATGTGCAAAAAAATGATGACAAGAATGCAAAAAAAAAAAAAAAACAAAAAACAAAAAACAACAACAAAAAGAAAATGAATTAGTAACGGGAATAAATACAAATAATACAAAAATCATATAATTCAAAACAATAATTATCCCTGAGGATGCCAACAAAATTTTGGCATTATAACACCCCTGAGATGAAATACCAACATTTATTACGGGCATTGTGATGTATGTTCATCATTGTCCGAAAAAATAAACTTATTCGGAAAGTAGAATAGAAGGTAAAAGGATTGGAAATATTCCTCTATGTGTTCTTAACTTCGGGATATCTAATTGGACATCTGGCATGGCTTCGCCTAGGTTTACTATATGAAGGTGGATTAGTTCTAAAAGCCCCGAATTATTCCTCACTATCGCTGGTGAAGGCTAGTAAGGCACCCCGATAAAAGCAGGTACAATTCGTTAGAGTCTATTTCCCTAGCCCATGCGGATTGTTAATCACGAAGGCTTAGTTACTTTGCTCTCACCTAAAAGGACGGAACCCGGGTATATGATTCATGATATGAAAATGCACGTGTAGTGTGTGAGGAGAAATAACAAACCTTTCACCACCTATTCTATATCCCTTATTCTAAATGCCCCGACAAGATTAAACAACATAAATCATCAATTAATCAATAAATGAATATATGCACCAAAACAACCAGAGAATAATTATAATATGTATGCACATGAATATGGACATATTTAAAAATATTTTATTATTTTCGAAATTATCCTTTGAAAAATGTGGGAATTAAAATTAAATACCAATTAAACCAACAAAACCAAGACTTTGATAACATACGACTAATTTTAGGCCTGACTCTCTAATAGTCCTCAGTGGAGTCGCCAAGCTGTCGGAACCTAAAAAATAACAAGTCTCGTCGCAAGACTTTATTATTTGTTAAGTGTGACATTAAAAAAAAACAGAGGAAAAGTCGACTTAATTCCTCTAGAAAAATGATGGTTTTGAAAATGACCTTGAAAAAGACATGGAGTCGCCACCAATCTTTTTTAGCTAGGTGTGATCGACCACCTATTAAAACCGATTTTATAAAATATTTTAAAATTAATTAAAATATTTTTAAAACCAATTTCAAGTCTGCGTTTTAAACCAGAGAAATCAAAGAAATGGGTTCGAGACTCGGTTACGTGTGGGGTAGGATTAGCACCCCCACAACGCCCGTATAAAATGGTACCTTATTAATCATGTGTTATCTCAAGTCTCGGTAAAAAAAGTCGATTTTAAATTTAGTATTTCAAATTAATTTCCAATTTAAAGAAAAATAATTCCATTTTTAATTGAAAATGATCCGGAATTTGTAAATTCAAAATTTTCCTATATTCCCCAACAAACATGGCAAAATATAGAAATTTTTATTAGTTTGGAAAACTTTCCGAATCATTCTCATTTTAAAGAAGATATTCCGTTATTAATGATAATTGATGATATCCTCCCCAGCAAATCCGGCAGAAAAATCATGAATTATTTTAACTCGGGAATATATTTATTCTATTTAAAATCATTACCTTTTTGAAAACATTTTAAAAAAATATGAATATGTATGACATAAATAAAATGACATAGCAAAATCTAATTAAAATAATGCAACCTAAATGATATGATATATTTAAATGTCTTAGCATATTCTAAATGAAATGAAATATCCTAAGTTATATGATATATTCTAAATGAAATGAAATGACCTAGGTGACGTAATATATTATATATGAAATGTAATATCCTAAGTCATATGATATATTCTAAATGAAATAAAATATCCTAATGACATAATATATCCTAAATGAAATGAAATGACCTAGGTAAAATAATATATTCTACATGAAATGAAATGACCTAGGTAACATAATATATTCTATATGAAATGAAATAATTTAAATGACATGGCAAATATGAATGATATGGCATATAATTTAAATGACATGAAATATAAAATAATGCTATCATATAATATGCATGAAAATAAAAATGAGAATAATAACGCATGAACATAGTATATGCTAAATAATATGACAAACAAATAACTAAATAAAAAACATAGGATATCAGGAAATATTCAAAACCATATAATAAACAATATAACAACAAAAAATATAAATCAAAATAATAACAATACCATAGGAATTATCATAGCAAAAATCACATATTATATAAAATGCATGAATATGGAAAATGCAATACATGAAAATGTATTTTTTTTCCTTTAATTAAGGAAAGTCGTATATCTAAAAAGATATCCAGCTACCTTAGGAAAATATGTCAAATTGAATATTCTAAAACCAAAATACTTTGTGATTGTTTGAAAACAATTTTGAAAAGTTTAGATTAAAAATAAAAACTTAGCTAAAACCTTTTTTAAATAGCTCTAATTTCCTAAGTTTAAAATCTCGGACTTGACCACCCTTAACCCAAGACTTAAAAAATCATTTTTAGAGTTTAAAAAGGCTTAGAAACTATCCTAAGTCAGTAGCTAAACTTCCTAATCAGCCCTTTCTAAATAACTTAACCAAAACAGAAAAATGATTTTCCTTCAAATTCAATTCTGACTCCACTGTCCAGTTCTAAGCCACGATTTTTTTACCTTATTTTAAAAATTCGAAAAAATCTAAAAAACATACTGGAGACTCAGGACATGTAAAAATACTAGATAAAAAATCGGCTTAATTTTCTGATTAAAGATGAATGCTCAGAAAAATCAGGAAAGTACGAGTACTCGGTGAAAAAACTGTTTTGCCAAAATATATTTTTGCCTTTGATAAAATCACTTAAAAATCAAAGTAAAAATATTTAAGACTCACAAAATAACTCACAAACAGTAGCTAGGACTTTTGAAAAGTTAGACAAAAATTGGCTAAAAGTAAAAAAAATCACAAAGGTAGAATAATCAAATTAACAACTCTTTAATTTTCCACAAGTATGCTCAAGAGAGCATGACTTTGAACCATTAATTGGCCTAAGTCATTAGTCAAGTGGCATCGACATGAAATGTATGAACAAATACAGCAAATATGATGCATGAAATGCATGAGTTTAACCCTAAATGTCATGAAAAATGCATGGCATCAATAAAATGACCTAGACCTAAATGAACTTGCATGGCATTTAATGCAACCTAGGTCTAAAATGCATGGACATGCATGGCAAAATAAACCAAAACTAACATCTAAAATATGCATGGAAATAACACAAACACAAGGCATGCTTAAACCAAATACTCAATCAAATGTCATGAAAATGCAAACCTATCATCTAACATAACAAAATGCACACACAAAGCAAAATAATGTGAGATGGCCGAATGGCCTCATGTCCAAATAAGCAAGGCATTTTCACAAACACTTGATATACTTAAACCAAATACTCAATCAAATGTCATGCAAATGCAAACATATCAACTAACATAGCAAAAATGCATACACAAAGCAAAATCAATGGGGTGGCCGAATGGCCTCATGTTCCAAGTGAGCTTGGCATTTTCACAAACACTTGATATACTAACATACTCAACTAAAATATAACACTCAAATCATGCAAATATAAAGTAGAGGTATTAAAACTAACAAACATTATCACAAACACATGGATTACAAAATATAAAATATAAACAAATTTAAACATTTTGAAAACAGAAAATTAAAAATGCAAGAACATGATAATAAACTCATAAATGGCAATAAAATAAGCAACCAAATTAAAAAAAGCTTCAAGTATATGTAGTAGATGAAGATTTAAAGCATCAAGACTTTATTTAATATCAAAATAACATGAAAAAATCAAAACAAAATAGCAACAACAAAAAAAAAAAAACATAGGCCATTCGGCCAAGTCAAGAAATCAATAGGAAAAAATTGCAAGAACCTTTTTTTTTTTAAGAAAAGATGAAGAAAGAACTTAAAAAGAACATTAAAAAACACTTATTTAAAAAGAAGAATAATAAAAAAACTCACCAAAATAATAATCAAAACAGCAAAAACAAGAATGAAAAATCAAAGAAAGTGCAAGAGTTGGTGCTAAAAGCAACCTCTAGAAGCTATCTTTCAAGCTTTTTCTCTTCAAACTTTCTTCTATTTTCTAAACTTTTCTTTTTTCTTTGCAACAATGGAGAGAAAACTCAGCCAAAACAAGAGAGAAATATGAAAATCAAGTGAGCTGAAAATGTAAGACAGCCCTCCTTTAAGCTGGCCGAAACTTCCCTCTCTCCTAGACTAGAATGTTGTCATTTTTACTCCAACCAATTTTCATCCATTGGCTAATGAATCAAGAGGTTTAAAACATGAAATTATCACCCTTAGATTAGGCCATCAGCTGTCCATAATTACAGCTGTTCAAGAATTATGTTGATACTCTCCCTCTTTATGCATTGGCCCATGTGACTTATTTGCAAAGGTTTAATCAAAAAATCACTAACTCTTCATTTTTGGCCTCTTGATCAAAAAATCAGAAACTCCTTCCCCTCTATGGGCCTTGGCCGGGCATCCCTCTTTCTTCCATCCCAAGTTTGATTTTTTTGAAAGGCAAAGAGAAGCTCTTTTCGGTTTCTTGGGTAAAATAACCTTTTTGCCCCTCGGATGCAAATAAATGGCAAACGGACTCCAAATTCAATTTTTATTTTTTTAATACTTTCAAAATAATAAAAAATTTAATTCTGAAAGTTTTCAAAATTTTCCGAGTCCGTTTGCTATTTATTTGGATTTTTTCTTCCAAAATTGCCCTTTTATGCCCCCACATTTTACCATTTTTTAAACGAGCTCCAAATCAAGATTTTTCTTCACCAATATATTCCAAATAATTTAAAAGTGTGATATGAAAGTTTTCATAATTTTTGGAACTCATTTGGTATTTTTTCGGGATTTATTTGCTTGAATTACTGCATAGGGGGCCCGGGATTTGGCCATTTTGCAAACGAACTCCAAATCAAGATTTTTTTTCGCCAATCTCTTTCAAATAATTTAAAAATGAGATTTGAAAATTTTCAGAAGATTTGGAGTCAATTTTCTATTTTTTCGGGATTTATCTTCTTGAATTACTGCATAGGAGACCCGGGATTTGGCCATTTTGCAAACGAACTCCGAATCAAGATTTTCTTTCTCCAATCTCTTCCAAATGATTTAATAATGAGATTTGCAATTTTTCAGAATTTCTGGAGTTCATTTGCTATTTTCCCAAAATTTTCCATTTTGCCTTTTTGCCTTCGAACCCGGTTTTGCTCAAAACAAGTCTGATTTTCAGATTTTCTTCAAACTGAGCCTTGGGCTATCCTTTTTAATCACTCCTCATTCATTAGGGGCTTTAGTCCTACCGAATCGGGCCATTTCTTGTAATTCTTTCCAATTTCAAGGAAATCCACCAAAACCCCTAATTCTCGGTTTTCTCCCGAATTGACTTTTCTTTCAGTTTTTCTTTCAAGTGGCTTCTCTATTACCCGTAGTGAGTGCTTATATTTCATTTGGAACCTTCAATTTTGACCAATTCGATCGTTTAAGCACTTTTCCCCAAATTTCTCGGATTAGGGTTTTCTTTCTACTGAATCTCCATAACCCAACTTCCGAACTCCATATCTTTCGATGTTGACCTCGGATTATCAAAATTCTTTTTCCATTTTTCAATTGAACTTCAAATCTTGATTTTGAAAGTGTGTTGACTTTTTCAGTAGTTGACTTTTCAGGGTTGACTTTTTTCAAGTTTGACTTTTTATGTCTACTCTCTTAAACCAAGTCTCGAAGTACTACCTGCAGGATGAAAAAAGTCTTTTTACATTCTGAAACATCAATTTAGGAAGAAAACATACCTGTTTTAGTGGTCCGGACAAAATTAAGTGTCTACAACACAATATATTAGTTTTTTTTTTTTTTTTTTGTTATCGACATATGATTTTGGACTATTGACAATTAGCTTGTGAAAGAAATACAATATGTTTTATTAAAAATAAAAACTATAAAATGATAAAATGGGTATAATTTATATCATTGTTTATCCAAAAAGAGATAAGAAAGGGAAAAAAAAAAAGATATAGTAGACATACAAATGTGCATAATTATTAGTTATTGTACAAAAAAAAATGCATTATTCTTTCGAAGATAGAGAGGGAAAAAAAGGAAGAAACAAGTAAGTTTCAGATGAAATAATAATAATAAAAAAATTAATTCAATTTAAAAAGATAAAATTTTTAATATATATAAAACTTTTAATTATTTTAGCTAGTTTAATTACTTAATTATATATTTAAAAACATACACTCTAACAAATAAATAGTATTAAATATTTTATTATATATATATATATCGTATTTAAAGGAAAATTAAAATTTGAAAAGACAACTGAGGGGTTGACATATAACAATATTCTTGCTTAGCATATGAAAATGGATATAATTAATTAGTTTTCAACACCCACTTTTTGTTGATGCGATAACTTATAGCATGTTGAACATTTTTTTAAGATAGAACCATGATAACATTAGAGATGAAAAATAAAAGAGTATAATTTTCAATAAAATAATATTTCAACAATTAAAATTTTGAATTTAAATATCAAAATCAAAATCTGAAAAGACAATTGAGGTTGACATATAATAATATTCTCGCTTAGCATATGAAAATGGATAATTAATTAGTTTTCAACACTCACATTTTGTTGATGCGTTAACTTATAGCACGTTCAACATATTTTTTTAAGATAAAATCATTTTAACATAGAGATGAAAAATAAAAGAATATAATGTACCAAAAAAAATAAAAGAATATAATTTTTAATGGAATAATATTTCAACAATTGAGATTTAGAATTTTCAATTTAAATATTAAATTCAAAATTTGAAAAGACAACTGAGGTTGGCATATAATAATATTCTTGCTTAGCATATGAACATGGATAATTAATTAGTTTTCAACACACATTTTGTTGATGCGTTAACTTATAGCATGTTGAACATCTATATTAACTTTAAAAGTTATTCTCTAACAAATGAAGAGCTCAATTGGGAATTTTGAGTTATTGCCTAAGGGACAACTAAGTATAGGTATTAAGAGGGTTGGGAGGGTATTTTGGATATTTTTAATTTTAATGAAGAAGGAAAGAAAAAAAAAAAAGAGAAAAAGAAAAAGAAAAAGAAAAAGAAAAAGAAAAGAAAAGAAAAGAAAAGAAAGAGGGAAGAAAGAAAAAAGGAAAGATGAAAAAAATTGTGTGTTCGTATCGTTTTTGTATTCATGTTATTTTTGTGTGTGTTCAAAAGATTTTAAATTTATACAATTTTTACACATTAATAATTCGTTTTATGTAGATTTTGACACGGTCGTGTATTCGTGTCGTGTTCGTATTATTTTTTCGTGTGTTCAAAATATTATAAATTTATATAATTTTTACACGTTAATAATTCATTTTATGTAGATTTTGACACGTTCGGGTTCGTGATCATATTATTTTTTGTGATCGTGTTATTTTTTCGTATGTTCAAAGTATTATAAATGTTTACATATTAATAATTAGTTTTATGTAGATTTTGACACGTTTGTGTATTTGTGTTGTGTTTATGTTATTTTCGTGTTGTGTCATATTTTAATTTTTTTTCATGTGTTCGAGTCGTGTTTCAATTCATCCCAATATTTTGCATAGTTTGTAATGGTGATTCAATTTAGAAAACATTTTGTATGTTCGTGTCGTGTCTCAATTTATCCCATATTTTGCATAATTTGTCATAATAATTTAATTTAGAGAAAAAATTGTATGTTCGTAACATATTCGTGTTATTTTATCGTGTGTTTAAAGTATTATAAATTTTTACACATTAATAATTCGTTTTATGTAGATTTTGACACGTTCGTGTATTTGTGTCGAATTCATTTTTTTTTTGTATAGTATTTTAATTATTTTTTTCATGTTGTGTTCGTGTCGTATAATCATGTTGTGTCCGAAATTGCCAAGTCTAATTGACACTATTCAAATAACTCTCAATTTTATGTCGCGTGTCGTCATGTTTGTGTTATTTTTTCTGTCATAATCGTATTCAAGATATTATATATTTATATAAATTTTAACACGTTAATAATTTATTTTATGTAGATTTTTATACGTTCGTGTATTTGTGTCGTGTTCATGTTACTTTTCATGTCATATCGTGTTTTAATTATTTTTCTTATGTTATGTTCGTATCGTGTAATTATGTTGTGTCTGAAATTGTCGGATCTAATTGATCATATTTAAATAACTCTCAATTTTATATCAGGTGTTCTATAAAGATAGAAGTTAATAATTTTTTAAATTATCTTTATTCCTCTTGCTTTTTTATCTTTCAAATTTATTATAAAATATTAATTCAAATTTGATAACATGCTCGCAATGAAGCGCGAGCATTTATCTTTTTTTTTTTTTTTTTTTAAAGATAGAACCATTTTAACATTAGAGATGAAAAATAAAAGAACATTAATTTTCAATGGAATAGTATTCCAACAATTAAGATTTATAATTTTTCAATTTTAATATCTATAGAGGGGTCTTTTGATCAGGTGAGAAAACGTTGTAAATCAGTAAAATCAGATGTTGTAGGAGATGACGGAGATGAAAATTGGAGAAGACCTTGAAAAACAAGTGCAATGGTAGGTGGTGATGATGAAGGCTGTAGGTGGCTCAAGATGGCGAAAGTTATGGTGGTTGGGATAATCCAGAGTTAAAATTGTAGAGAATTTCTCAACAGTCAAAAATTTGTCAGACTGCCAAAAGATACCAAATGAAACTCTAAGACCACTATTTATAGCCTTTCCAAGAGAATTTATCAGGAGAAGTTACAAAGAGCGTGAGAAATTATTTTACTGAAAATAGTACAAGTCATGTGTGGTGGAGAAGTTATCTATGGAGTTGGTGAAGTGGCATTATCGGAGGTTACACCCTGAGGAGTGTTTTGGTCACAGACAATGAAGAAAGGTTATTTGACAGCACACTTAGGAGTGCACTCTCTGTTAAAGAGGAAAGTGAAGCACTTGTGTTCTAGGGAAAAGTTAAGAAGAAGACTTCTTAACAATCTGCCATACTCTCCAGGACATCCTAAGAGTGGAGCAAACCCAAAAATTCTGCCAACCTTCTCGGGGTTAGCTCCATAGTCTTCATGTTGTTGTGGATTTTGTTAGTTGCATTGCAAATCATCTTTGTTACATGCTACACAAGCGGTTAAAGAGTGTTGGAGCGCTAGAGTGCTAAGGAAGGGGAGCACTGGAGTATTGGAACGCTGCTCTCAGAGAGAATTATGCCAAAGAACGTTGCTGTCAGAGAGCATTATACCAAAGAACCCTTCTTCCAAAAAAAGATGCTGTCAAAGAACGCTATGCGAAAAAGCGTTGTATCAAGAAACACTGTGTCAGGGAGCGTTGGTAACATTTGAATCATATACCTCTTAAAGGGTCACCAAAATTAATAAATGAGCCTTATATACATATTTCAACAATGGTTCTTATTATGTTAGAAAATAATAGATGAATTTTGGTTAAAATAATAATAAAAAAATCCTTGAATTTTATCATTTTATTTAAATAAGTTTTTATATTTTTAGTATATTCAAATAAATTCTTAACCTTTAATTTATAGTAAATAAGTTCTTAACATTTAATTTGTACTCAAATAAATCTATTATTTTTAATTTATACTTAAATAAACATTTAAAATAAAATCAACATTTCATTTGAAATAAGAACTTATTTAGATACAAATTAAAAGATAATGACTTATTTGGATATAATAAAATATAGAGGCTTACGTAAAATAGTCCAGAGATTTTTTTTAATATTTTAGCCATAAATTTTTTTAATAATAATTGTGATTAAAGTTACTATTCTCTCTCCCCCATGTAATTTTTTCTTTCTTTCTTTCATTTTAGATACGTAATATATTATTGTTAGTAGTCAAACTCAATTCAAACTTAACAATTTAACTAAATAATGCTTTTTTAACCCATCAATTACATAAAATTTAATTTAATTACCTTAGCTATATTGAGAGCGTATTTACTCTCACATAAAAGTGTTATATTATTCAATACTTGGATGAAGTTTTTAATTTTATAAGCAAATTTATATTGTCATGTGTTTATTCATGATATATTTTAAAAATTTACTTACTATTTATTTATTAGAAAGGCATATTACAATGGTATAAATTTATTGATAAAGTTAAAAAACTATATCGTAAATATATGAAATTATAATCCAATATTAAAGAAATCAATGAATAATAAATTCTCACTTCTTCCCATGGATTTCTAAAAAAAAAAAAATCCAAGTATCCAATATAGACTAATCTTTATGTAACCTATATTGTTGTTGTCCCATCACTAATTGTTTATGGGTTGAATCGAGTTGGATTAGACTTGAAATAGTAAAAAATTTACTTATCCAAGGTTTAATCGGCTCGTTGGATTCGAAAAACCTATTTCATTATTTAAAATATTTTTATATAATATTTATATATTTATATAATTAAATTTTAAATATATATATTTTAATTAAATAATTTAAATCGAATCAGACTAAATTAAACCTAAAATATTATAGTCAAGCCCGACTTAAATTAAATTGAATCCACCAAATCAAGTGAATAACCTGGTGTCCGCATCTCTGCAGCCACAACCCACAACCTTTCTTCAATGGAAGTTCCACAATTTTGAAATTCATGAACTTAATTTATGTCATTTATGAATTTGTTCATTCATGTGCCATATATGTTCATCCTAATTAATGTTTATTCATGTGTTCATGTTTAATGTACATTCATGTATTGATTTCATTCATGTATGCTTAGGTTCCTGATATCCTATAAATGGTCAAAGTACTTGCGAGGTCCCTGTACTAATATCATATAGTGCAAATTAGTCTCTCTACTATAAAACTAAGTAATTTAATCCTTGTGCTTTTAAAATTGAAGCAAAAATGTAAAATCACTAACCGACGTAACATGAACCGTTAAAAAAAGCTGACGTGAGATTTAACCTTTGTTTAGTTGATGACGTGGATGTCAAATACTGATGTGGCACCAATAAAATATATTATTTTAAGATGATATGGACAAAATAAGTAACCAAGTTGTTGAAAATGCAACATCAAATGTTGAAAATATATTATTTATTTTGTGTATGTCATTTTAAAATAATATATTTTATTGGTGTTGCATCAGCATTTGACATCCACGTCATCAACTAAATAGAGGTTAAATTTCAGGTCAGCTTTTTAAACGGTTCACGTTATACCAGTTAGTGATTTTACCTTTTTGCTTCAATTTTAAAAGAACAAGGACTAAATTACCCAGTTTTATAGTAGAGGGACTAATTTGCATTAGATGATATAGTATAGGGACTTTCTAGGTACTTTGACCCCTATAAATAGGTGCTGTGATAGGTGGAACAGTTCATTCAACAATAGATTCAACAATTCAAAATTCGACAATTCTTAAGCTCTTTTCTTCCTTGGTTGTTCCAGTTCTAAGATTCTTGTTTTATTTATTCCTTCTACTCTAACACTTAGGAATCTCTCATTGTAAAGAGAAAATTGAGTCAAATTCCATAAGTTCGTGGACTTTGAAAAGTTGTGCAACTTTTCAAGGTGGTGTTGTTGAAATCTTGGGAAGCAATTGCATTGAAACCGTGTGCACCAAGTGACAGACAATTTCTTCTTAAGGATAAAAGGTTCAATCCTTAGCAACAACGTTAAGTTATTTATTCTTCAATTTTATCTTCTACAAGTAAGTTCTCTAAATTTCTATTTAAGGGCATGCTATTTTATTGTTGCAAGTAAATATTTTCAACAAAATTTTTACAAATAAACAAAATATCTCCAACAATCTTAAGGCAAAACTTTTCCTTTTATTTTGTTTATTTGTTGGGTTACTTGCTTGTCATAACCAATATTTATTTTGTTTATAAATATTGGTGCTTGGATTTTCTTATTTTATATGCATGCTTAAAATTAATATTTTAATTTATTATTATATTGGTGTCAGTGTTTATTTAAATTGTGATTAAACTAGTATCTTAATTTATTATTATATTGGTTTTTGGTTTTTATTGTTCTATGATCAATATTTGTTATATATTGGTTTCAAGTAATATGACATTTACTTCTTTTCAAACTTCTGAAAATGTTGTGGCTAAAACTTCTTCAGAAGGGAGGATTCCACGGTCACCCTCGTTGGTGCATGGTTAGAAACTTGAAAATTTTGATGAGTCGAACTTTAAGAGATGCAGTAAAAGATGCTATTTTCTCTGACCACCTTAAACTTGGCTAAGTTCTTAACTGAGTAGCACCTCAAAACTTGTGGGGGAGGCAATCTTAACTGCCAATTATATACTTAATAAAGTACCCCACAAGAAGTTAAAAAAAAAAAAACCCTTATGAATTGTGGAAAGGAAGGAGACCTTCTTTCAAATACCTCAAAGTATGTCTTTGTGAAGAACACTGATAAGGGCTATGCCATTGTATGTCTATATGTAGACGACATCTTGATTTTCGACAGTAATGAGTACATGATCAAGTCTATTAAGAACATGTTAACTAAAAGGTTTGACATGAAAGACTTGGGTGTTGCGAATGTCATACTAGGAATGAAAATTTCTAGGACATCTGATGGATTTGTATTGTTCCAATCTCATTATGTTGAGAATATTCTCGACAAATTTTCTAAAGGTGACAATAGCATTATGAAAACACCAATAGACTTGAGTGTACATCTGTTCAAAATAAAGGTGGGGGAATACACCAACTGAAATATTCTCGAATAATTGGAAGCTTGATGTATGTTATGAACTGCACAAGACCAGATATTGCATGCTCGATTAGTAAGCTGAGTAGGTTTACTAATAATCCCTGTGAGGATTATTGTAGAGTAATAAAAACAGTACTTAAATATTTGAGATACACCTTAGACTATAGGTTTCACTATACTGTATACCTGTGAGTACTAGAAGGTTATAGTGATGCAAATTGGATATCCGACACTAAAGATTCGAAATCTACTAATGGATATGTTTGTACGCTCGGTGGAGCGGCTGTATCTTGGAAATCCTCTAAATAAACGTGTATCGCAAAATCCACGATAGAATCAGAGTTTATTGCTCTTGACAAAGTTGGAGAGGAAGCCAAATGGCTTCGGAGTTTCTTAGAGGATATTCCATGTTAGCCAAGTTAGTGCCAGGAATTTGTATCCATTGTGACAGTCAGTCAGCAATTAGAAGGGCACGAAGTAGCATATATAATGGTAAGTCTAGACATACACGTCGTAGACATAATACCATTAAACACTTGCTTTCAAATGAAATTATTTCCATTGACTATGTAAAGTCAAAGGAAAATATTGCAGATCCGCTAACAAAAGGTTTAACAAGAGAGGTTGTGTATAGTTCATCAAGGGGAATGGGCTTAACGCCTTTAAGAGACAAAAAAAGTGTTATGATGGTAACCCTACCTAGTTGACTGGAGATCCCAAAATCTAGGTTCAAAGGGAAAACTAAGTCATATTGCACTTTAAGTGAGACCTGAAAATTATTATTTCTTGCCTATTCCTATGATGAAAAAGTGCTAACTGCAGCATACCGAGGATGAGCAATGCTCTTAATGATTCTCATATCTTGGTTTCCAAGTGGAGTATAAGAAGAATACTCTTAATGAGAGATCACCTATATGAATGGAAAATATGGCCGTTTCTTTGAAAATATTTAAAGGTTGAATTCTCTAAAACATTCATGAAATCAGAAGTTGTTCAAGGCCAAAATGAACACAACCGTGAAAAATATTGGAATCTCTAGGAAGAAACCATGTGAGTACTATTGTCTTGGTTTACACGAAAGGCTAAATAGTTCAAGACATCGCGTTCACTAGTTAGCCGAGTAAATCCAATAGTATTTCACTAAGGAAGGTTCAAAGCCAAAAGCTACCACTCCTTATGTAGTTTTCTTCCAAATCGATTTTCTCTCTACGAATTCTTTGAGTTTTCGTACTGTTCCGACAATTTCCATTCATGTGGAGGATTGTTGGATTTGGTTTTTAACCAATATAAAGTGAATGTGAAATTGATCTCTATGTCTAGTGCATGACCCAGGAAGATTAATTTGGTGTGATTAACATGTTCATGAATTTTGAAATTCATAAACTTAATTTATCTCATTTATGAATTTGTTCATTCATGTGCCATGTATGTTCATCCTATAATGTATATTCATGTGTTCATGTTTAATGTACATTCATGTATTAATTTCATTCATGTATGCTTAGATCCCTAATATCCTATAAATAGGTGCTTTGATAGGTGGAACAATTCATTCAACAATAGATTCAACAATTCAACAATTCTTAAGCTCTTTTCTTCCTTGGTTGTTCCAGTTCTAAGACTCTTGTTTTATTTGCTCCTTCTACTCTAAAACTTAGGAATCTGTCATTGTAAAGAGAAAATTGAGTCAAATTCCATAAGTTCGTGGACCTTAAAAAGGTTTGCAACTTTTCAAGGTGGTTTTATTGAAATCCTGGGAGACAATTACATTAAAACCGTGTGCACTAAGTGACGGGCAATTTCGTCTTAAGGACAAAGGGTTCAATCTTTGGAAACAATGTTAAGTTATTTATTCTTCAATTTTATCTTCTACAAGTAAGTTCTCTAAATTTCTATGTAAGAGCATGCTATTTTATTGTTGCAAGTAAATATTTCAAATTTTTTTTTTTACAAATATACAAAATATCTCCAACAAAAATTTGGGTTACTGGGTTGGAATATTAAAGGGGATGAGATGTTTTCATACAGCCTATGTATTTATTTTCCATGACCTACCTCAACTAAATGATGGTTGTTTTTTCTCATAATTTATTAAGTTACTGTATTTATTTTCCATGATCTACCTCAACTAAAATGATAGTTTAACTGTTGCTTCACAGTAGTTTGAATTACACATTCGGATTTCATGGTTATAGAGCCTATTTGAGTTGATGTTAGATGAAAGGAAAATTGTGAAATAGGTTTATCATTTATGATAAAGGTTATTGCTAGTTGACTTTTCCTCCTGGACGGTTGGACCTCTTGAGTTAGCTTGAGAAACCTAGAGTTCCTTTGCTACTAACGAAATACGTTACCATTCGTGAAATTGTTGAATTGACACCAAAAATCGAAGTTTAACACTTATATCTCTCCAATAAATGGCTCAAGCCATGATACTATGTTGACATATGCCTCTTGCTTCATGTAGCTGCCCAAAGTTTTCTGACATGAATGCTGTTGGGAAACCTGTTTAACATATTAAACCTTTAATATATGAGATCGAAGTTCTTTATAGAAAAATCAGTATTACCTAAAGTTTTAGCATTTTCTGAAGTATTTGCTGGACATGCTTCTTTTAATATCAGTGTTAAAGGTCTTTATTAAAGGTGTGCGATATAATTTTACATAATAACTCCTTATGGCTTGGACCAATCTTGAAGTTTGGAGTTTTTTGTTTTTGTTTATGTCACTAGTTGTCTATGACCCACGATTTGTCTAGAGGATAGGAATTGCTGCAGCCCAGATTTGTATCTTAGGGTCATTTAATTTCTAAAATTTCTATC
This sequence comes from Fremontodendron californicum, assembly GCA_030761205.1. Taxonomy (NCBI): domain Eukaryota; kingdom Viridiplantae; phylum Streptophyta; class Magnoliopsida; order Malvales; family Malvaceae; genus Fremontodendron; species Fremontodendron californicum. Next base: position 8,446,652 of record JAULJL010000006.1, read on the forward strand.
TATTTTCAGGTGGAGATTTGGAAGAGACAAAGATTCAAGTCTAGTTACCAGTAGAACCAAGGGCCAATTATTTCGAATGTTGGCCAATCCTAATGTATGCTTCGAACAAGGCTTCCTCATGTATAATGCCAGTATATTTGGTTTGAATATGGTCAAAGGTTTTGTAGGTATGTAATTTGATGATTTAGTCAATAAGTGCTTCATGGTAGTAAAGATCTCCATGTCTAGACGAATATTGGTTGATCTAGAGGTAAAATCTGCGACTTGTCTTCTTGATGGTAAATGGACTCGTAATTTTGTTGTGACCTGGTTTTATATCAGTTGGGATGTGGACAACAAATATTGTATTCATGTTTTCTCGTGCTTGATGAAAGAAGTCCAAGGCCAAATGACATTGTTGTCTACTTTTGGCTGCATGGATTGTCTCTTTGCCTCACTTGTGGCTGTAAACCCTAAACCGTAAAATGAGACATACATGGTGTTGTTGGATTTACCACGCAAATGTACGTTATCGCAAACAAGTAATATAATGAAAGTAGAGTATCGATCCCACAAGAAATTGTTACTAGATTTGTTAAATAACTAAAATTAAAACAATTTAATTTTATCCAAACAATTAATTAAAAGGTGTAATTAAGTACTAATAAAATAAAGCAAATTAAATTGAGATTTAAATCAATGGAAAAAAAAGCTTAGGATTACAATTTTTCTCAAAACTTCATATGAACTTATCTTACCCTTTTAACTTGATTAATGACAATGAGTTGTTAACCTAGAGTTCTAATCTATTTATAAGTATCTGTCGATGGTCTTATGAAAATATATCTCTTAACCAATTAACTATATGTTTATGATAATTGAATTAAATAGAAACTCATTAAGCTTAGACTCTGAATTTGGTTACACATGACATGTAGGTATATTTCTATCCTACATGCAATTCAATTTATCATAATAAATGAATCTGAAACACATGTTATTCAATCCATGTCTAACACTAAACTCCCTATGTCTAGTTGTATTTAAGTTACCAAATCAATTTAATTGGTGATCAAGCAATTAAAAGCATTAAGCACAAGATTGAGAGTAAAATAATCCAAACTACATATTGAGTTCCATTGCAATTTTAGAAAAAAAAAATTTAGTTCATCATAAACAATAAAAACATAAAACAAAGGAGTTTCCCCATCATAAATATTACAATAAAGATAAAGAAGATTAAGGGAAAGAGAAAATTAAGGTTTGTCAGGTCTTCAATCTTCAATCCTCCAAAACCTCTCTTGCTCCTTGCAAATTTATTGTGGCTGCTCTTCTCTTAAGAAAACTAGGTTATTTACAAGCTAAGAAGTAGTTAATAATAAAGTCCTAAGGGTTCCTATTTATAGAACTCTAAAAGCCTGAAGAATGTGTTCTAGCTTAGATTTTCCATATATGAGTTGATTCTCTCCTTCTTGCTTTAGGACTCTACAAAACTACAAAAGACATTAAATTAATAACTAAATTAAACATAAAATAAATAAATCTAAAAATAATTAATTAATATTTTAAACTACAAGGACTTAACTAATTTAAATATATAAAATATGGTAAAATAACTCTATTTCATAGAGTTATCACATGTTATCAAATAAAAATTATTAGAAAATATAATAGAGTGAGGCATGACCAGATTAAGCTGTCAATAGCTTAGTGAGGAAAGAATTGATTGTTCCTTAAATGATAGTTAGTTTATTAACATCTCAATGTTTAACACTTAAAATCAAGTAGTTCGAAATATTAAGTTAATCTATTAAACATTGCCTGTCTTTATAGTTCAGAATTAGCTAATTCAAAACCGGCTGATTTTGTTTACTTTTTATTCTATTAGCTGGAGATTCTGTATTGTGTTGAAATCACTTTATATTTTGTCAATTGGCTGTCATGCCATTCAATGAGCTTGCAGTTCAGAAAGATGAAAATCATTTTCTTCTACCCCTGTTTGCTAATGTCACATATTCAACTGCTAGTTCATAGAAGGAAAACGGATTACTTTTCAAATCATAATTGTATATGACCGTGGGTTTTTTCCATGTTTCGTCTAATAGGTGTCTTCGGGGAAAGGAGATCAAGGTAATGAAGTCATAACTCATAATGGTTGACCCTTTGGAAGCTAAACAATTAGCTGCCAAACAAATGGAACAATTTAAAGCTAAAGAGAAGTTCAAGGTAAAAAGGATCTGATGTTAATGAGAATTTAGCAATCTTTTCTTGTATATTCGTTGGTACCGCTGAAGAAGATATCGGCGGGAGGCAATTACCTGCTAAAGTTCTAAAAGAGAATTGAAAATTAACAAAATTTACCAGAATCTCTGATAGTTCTTTGATATTCCACTTGCACATGTGGTTCTATCAATCTCAACTGTTTTTAGGTATTCCAGTGAGCTATATATGTTTTATCCGAGCTGTTACTTTATTTATTCCCCCTCTCTGTTTCCTCTTGTTTAGAGGTTTTTCTAGTTTGGTTTGCTAGAGGGATGTCAGCTATGTAATTTTGTTTTTAAAGTGAACTGTGCAAACGTGTCTTTCTCGGGAAGAATAGATGTCTCAGTCATAGGCATGGTTTTATATCAATATGCTTACTTAAGGTTGTTTGCTGGAACTATTCTTGTTATTTTAGAGGAGACTAAACTTAGACGTCAAATTGAAGCAATTAATGAGGCATGGGCAATGATTGGTCTCACAGCAGGCTTAGTTATTGAAGGTCAAGAGGAAAAAGTATTCTAGCACAGGTAAAGTCATTTTAGTATTCTTCTCCTATGAAGGAAACAGAATGTTTCCCCATTCAGTTGGCTGGATTGCTGAGTACTTTACTCATGGATGGTTTTGTTTTTTTTTTTTCTCAGTTGACTGGTTATTTGTCAGCGATCATCCCCGTTTTTGTGCGATAGGCTTGTTCCCTTTGTAGATGATTGGGGAATGCAGGCTCATTTTTGCAACTGTTATCAAACATGTAAGATTATTAAACAGTTGTCTTTTATCTCATTCACTTTCTAACCCTTTATTTGTATGTCCCAAGCTTTTCTGTCAACATGTTTATAACAACTGTAATCATTCTCTACAACAATTTACATCATTCTTTCTTCTTGCTCCAAGGACTTGTTGCTGTATTGACTTTGGTAATGGTTTCTTCAACAAGGTTTTTCCAGGGTTACATATATATATATATATATATATTTTTTTTTTGCATGTTAACATCAAATAGATTTAGGCTTTGTTTGGATTTAAACGAAGCATCGATGAGGCACGATTGAGATAAAAAATTGCCCCAATCGTGCCATTAATACCATTTGGAAAGTAGGGATAGCACGGTCTCACCGTGCTGTCCCCTTTCAAGCTCTAGTGAAAAGAAAAGCATTCCGGTGGGAGGACCTTTCTCTAATTTAACCTTCACCTTAATTTTCACTTTTTTTTTTATTATATAATAAATATATGATAAATTTATTATTATATAATAAGTTAACAAATATAGAAATTTGATTATTGTATAAATCAAATAAATATATAAAATTTATTATTATATTATTAATATGAATTAATAAAAATAAATAATAATAAAATAAATACAAAAATATTATTGATATATTATTATTATCATTTTTATTAATTTTTAATTATCTATTAATAAAATTATTATTTGATATAAATATAATTTTAATAAATATTAATAATTTATTAATTTCATAATATCAAATAATCTAAAATTTTCATTATATATTCACACATTTTAATCTAATATCCTTAATAGTCATTTTCTCTTCTCATTACAATTCATCTCACAGTCACCACTACATTTGCATCCAAACACATATACCACCATTGATTTTAATCTCACTGCTACAGTAACTAATCTCATCTCCACCGCTGTTTTTAATCTCACCGCCCATTCAAATGGAACCTTAGTGTACAGTTCGTTTGACTGTTACCACATTTATATCTTTAAAACAAATATATATGGTGTCAGGATTCAAGTCTAACCTACATCACATCTTTATGGTTATATTTTTGGGTCTGCTTAATTGGTGCTTATAGACACCAAGTAAAAGTTATTTATTTACCATTTTAAAAAAGTTTTTTTTGCATTAAATACACTATTTTTACTGAATTAAAAATTATAATACATTCATTACGTTTTTTTCTATAAATATCATCTTAACTGGTGGCATTTATTAACATTTCCATTTTATCTTTTTCAGGTTTTGATCTACTTCCTCGATACATGTCCTGTCTTCTTTTTCTTTGCTGCTTAATCTTAAGCATCAGGGGACAGGGGTTTACAATATTTTTCACAGAATCAATCTAGAGAAAGAAGATTCCAACTTGAAAAATTCCTTTTCGAGCTAAGGATATTACAAATTCTATTGAGTATGAAATGGGAGTACTGAAAGTCCCGGAGAATGGCTCAGGCTTTGAAAACGGTGAAAATGCACGTCGGTTTCAACGACCAAGCTGATGGTTTGCTCTGTGGCTCTGTGCTTATGGTATGAGGATCACTCCCCTCTCGTTATGTTGAAAAACAGAACGCAACAATGTTTTTTGTTGATGATTTGATTGAGAAAAATTGACCTATATTATTCGGATTCGAGTATGAGTGTTGGATACGTGTACGTGTTCGATACGAGTATGTTTAGTTTTTTTAAGTTTTTTCATGTATTTGGAGGATCTTTGGAAAATTATATCTTCACATTTATATCCAAATATATGTCGAATACGAATGTCGGACACAAATATTTTAAGAAAAATAAGAATCGTAGCAACATAGATATTGACTGCAGAAGCTTTTCTTTTAGAATCAGTACTCCCTTATATATTTTGACCTCGACGAACATGAAAAACAAACTGTTGCGAGAAAAAAAATTCAATTTTATTCAGGGGAAAACATTGAAAAGAAAAAAAAAAAAAAGTTTGAGATGCTTGAAAAAAAAAGAAGTTTTCACTTTTGCAGAAGTTCAAAAATAATTTCTTTTGAAATCAAAATTTAAGGTACATAGAAAATATATATAAGTTTGTTTGGATGGGAATTTTAAAATTTTGATTTTTTTTGAAATAAAGGCATTTTAAATGCATCATTTTAAAATATTAACATTTTTAATTGTTTTGTTTGGATAAATATTTCTTTGAATGAAATTTAGACTATTGAAATTTTATGAGATAATAAATAATTATAAAAGAAGAATGATGATATTAAAAATAAAAAATACATATATGTATAAAAAAAAATATGCAATATGTGTATCATTATATTTTAAAAATATATAGATATTATTAACAATATAAAAATAAAAAATATATTAAAATTAAATAAAATAATATTTTAGTTTTTGAGTAGCCATGTGAGGTAAAGTAAGAGGAGATTTGAATTTTTTTTGGAAAACCACCTCTTAGGTGCAATAGGGACTTGAAATTCCTCCAAAAATTTTGAAAATTTTCCTTACTTTTATCCAAACAAGTAAATTAATTTTTGAATTTTTGAAAATCTTGATTGAAATAAAATATCTCCTTCAAATACTCCATTAAAAAACACCAGAATTTCAATAATTTAAATAATTTTTGCTTTTCAAATAACGTAAAAATCTTAAAACTCTCATTAAATTATAGAGACATATTTTTAAAAGAATTTATATTTGATGAACTGTCAATATATAAATCTATACATTGACAGTGAACCACATTACGCCATCTGTTAAAATGTTAGTTATCTGTATTTATTTTAAAGGGTTTTTATGTTTGTTTATTAATGAGGTGTCATCTTATGGTGCACTGACAATGTATAGATTTATACATTGCCAGTGCATCAAATACAAACTTTTTTAAAAAACCATTATTGATTATTAGTAGACAACAATTTTTGAGATTTTGTTTTATTAGATTAGATGTTACAATTAGAAATTTAAATCAAATAACTTCTAATATATATCTATATAATAATATATAAGTGTTTGGCCCCGCTTTGAGTGAGTCAATATTTATACATCACTATATTATAAAAATATAAAATTAAGGATGATAATATAATTAATTATCATCGATCATAGGTTACTATATACCATATGTTATATGTAAAAGAAATATATGATGGAATATTACTTAATTCATTTAGACTTTCTATCCATCATTATAAAGTTATGAAAAAATTAATAAAAGATAAATCCAACAATTATTATACACTAACTCATAAGTCATAACATCCTTTAACTTAATTATTCTATCCGTTAACCGTCAAAATATTTTTCTTTTGATCCAACACCAAAAAGTTTAAAATAAAATTACATATATCAATCCTTATTACTATTCAATATTTTAACTTTTAGTTTACCAACCTTTTGTCATAACAATAAATTTTTTTTAATTCAATAAGTATTATTAAAATTTTTAAAAATTCGAAAATAAATATAAATTTCAATACCCATCAAACACTAATTTAATTACCATAAAATCAATATAAAATTACATTTATAAAAATTCAGTTCCAACAGTAAAAGTGTCGGTGTTTTTTTTATTAATATAGCTTTTTTATTTTTAATTTTCAAATTATTGATTTTTTTATGTACCAAAATACTCTGATTTTTACACAGGTTGGGAAATCGCCATGGCCCATAGCGATTTTCCGACAGGTTTTTGATTTTTTTTTCTTCATATAATTGTATGGAAGCCGCCCTCATACATATTTACACCAAAAAAAAAAAATACAAGGGAAGCCGGCTTCCCTTGTATATTTGTAATTTTTTTTTTTTAATTTTCTAGTGTGGAAGTTGCCCTCATGGAGGGCGGCTTCCAAAGTATTTTTTTTTAATATTTAAATTATAACTGTTGGCCCCACATTTTTAAAAAAAAAATAAAAATTAAATAACAAAATAAAAAATTTATAATTTTAAAACATAAAAATATAATAAATTTTAAATAACAAAATTAAAAAATAACAATTTACAAAATATTTAAAAATAGCGTATACAAAAGATATGTATTTAAAACTATCTTTGATGGCTGTTTTCAAACTATATTTAAAATTAGCGTATTTTGGTCAATAACGGGTTTTTTTTTTATTTTTAAATTTAAACTTTTAACCAAAGAAAAATAAAAAATTTATAAAAATATATTATACAAAAATACATTATTCTCGTTATATTATACATTATTATACAAAAGTACATTTATTCTAATTATTTATGGAGGAGCTCTCTTATCGCGAGATGTTGAGCAACAGTGCGGAGCTCTCCTATTGCGTGGTGGTTGCACCCGTCACTCAACCTCGTCAGTGACACGTATTCACGGTCGACCTCGTCCTCGACCTCTTGCTGTAACCGCCATTGGTTCTGGTTTGTGTCATCCGCATGCTCATGAATGGTGCTGTAATGACCCACATCAGCTGCATCAGTTGATGGAAACTCACTGTTGGAGGGACCCATATCTTCTGTATCTAAAAAAGGAAACCCATTGCTGGAGGAGCCAACACCTAGTCTACCCATAAAGCAAACCTGATTACTAGATGGCCCCACAAATAATGTACCATCATATGCTGACGCAGGGGTTCCAAACTGATACAGTGTACTTAGATATGTTGAACCTAAACTTCTAGTGAAGAGCTGGTCATCTAATCTCGTCCTTGGCGATGATAGCCGGTAACACTCATCAACATCATCCCCGGGGTGACTGATGGAATAACAATGACTGGATGCTACTCCATGATCCCGTTCAGGTTCAGGATGACTAAATGACATTCTTGGTGCAGTGAACTTCTCCGCATGTGATGAGACCGGTTGACGCGTCCGCTCACGTTGTCAGCTAGGTCTAGGAACTTTCATTTCCTGTGTAGGAGGGACTGTATTTGAAGTTCATCGGGGAAATGGCGTACTTCTAACATCCTCAAACTCCGACGGTGGACAAACAAAAGGCCAGCCTTCATCCTTAAACCATCTTATGTAATCATCAGGTGGTATGAAATTATTACCAACAATGGCATAACCTAGAGGAATTCGTTGAGAACGTATATCCCGCCACTGGATCCATTTATGATGCTTCGTAGGCAAGAATTCTTTATGACGCCCACGCTTGTCAATCTTGTGAACCTTATCAAGGTTCACAGGTGGTTGCAAAATTGGTTGTTGCATCCCAAATTGTCGTATTACTCTGTCGTGTGGTGCCACTTCACATATGCAAAGCATATCAATGCTATATTTGCTTGCCATATATGACAATTATTGTAGGCATCCGATGGGAGGCATGCCATAATTTCATTTGAAAAATATGGCATCCACACAAAATGCGAATAATAAATATAAATTATTAGTGTTCAGATGGATTAAATTCACAAATACTTGAATGTAACAATCGAAACATTTATCTTATCATATCCTAGTCGATCTAGTCGTAATCTTATACTTGCAAGGTCGATCGGAATATCGGTATGATCTTTAAGATGACTCCACCTATTAAAATGCATATAAAATCTTAATAGACCTATAAAAAATACAAGTTCGTACAAAATTAATAAAATAGTCAAGATTATTACCTGCTTGAAAAGGGGTATACAGGCGAAAAATTCAAGCGCGGAGCAAGAAATGGCAGTTGATACCAAGCCCATGACTGCAGAAGCACTAAACATCCACCTACGTCATGACTCTTTGGAACTGTAGCCCAGCACATTTCTCTATACAAAAACCCCAAACACGCAAAACCCCAACTATAATTTGAGGCATGCTTTAAATCACGAAGTAATGGAAGATACATTAAATGTACCCGATTGCTCGATTTGTCGGGCATTAGCATTCTTTCAATCAAACGTAAAATATATGCTCTAGTAGCATATTTTACCTCTTCTTCACTTGCGTGTTCGAGGAGATTTTGAAAGGACCGCAACCAAGTTAGTTTCACCGTTGAGCCCTTGACATAATCTTCTGGAGGTACAGCGCCTGTCATAATGATTTTTTTTCGGACCGTTAGACGATTTTAAAAACAACATGGAGTCGCCACCAATCTTTTTTGTTTAGGTGTGATTGGCCACCTAAGAAAATTTATCCTTTAAATAAAAATCTTTAAATTAATTAGAATTTATCAAAAAGATAATTTTGGTCTGCGAAAACAAAATTGAGTTCGAGAGTACGGTCACGCGTGGGAAAGGTATTAGCATCCCCACGACGCCCGTTTAAGAAAACGGTACCATTTAATCATGTGTTATCCTTTAATCTTGATAAAACAGCTTTAATTTTGATATTTAAAAATAATTCCCATAATTCTCTTTATTGCAAATTTTTGTATTTTGAAGAAAGAAAACAAATCACTTTATTTAAGAATAAAATGAAAATCTTTGGCATCAGAAACTTTCTCCTAATTCTCCAACATCTAGGCAGAATTTGGGAAGAATTTCTTCGTTTTGAATTTGCATAATATTTTTGTAAATCAAATAATGTTCCTTTGTAAACGAAGATTATTGAAAACCCTCCAACGTCTAGGCAGGGTTACCAATATTTGTTTTTACTTGGAGCATTATTTTATTTTGTTCCGTAGGATCTTTTCAAAACTCTTGATTTTCTTTTTTTTATAATAAGGTATGGTATGCGACAAATGGAATAAGCAATAATAATGAATGAGCATGCATAGAAAGATAAGGAGTAATAATTTAAACAATGAATTATTTGGTTTTAGAAATAAGTTTTTATTTGAGCAAGGATAAAAATCTTCGGCGTGAGAGCTTTCCCAAATTCCCCATCATCTAGGCGAAATTTGGAGAAGATCTCTACACTAGAAAGTCCTCGTTATAAATACATTATCATTATTCAAGAAAAATTATTAAGATTTTTTTTATAAAAATTTTAGCCGCGATTTGTTTTGTGTAACATGTTATGAGATGAACGAATAAATTAAAATGATGATCAATGACAACTAGATACGCATGGATAAATAAATAACATGGCGAATTGACCAAAAATATTTTTTTATTATTTATTTTTATCATTTATTTATATTTATATTTTTATTTTTAAAAATAAAACACGAACCCTCGATGTACGTGAGAGCCTTCTCAAATTCTCTAACGTCTAGACGAAATTTGAAAAAGATCTCTATACTTGAAAGTTCTTATAACGAACCTTAAAATGACGGTATTCAAAATATTGGAATTCTTCCAACATCTAGGCAAAAATCAATAAATTATTATTATTTTTTTCATTAATGTTTTTTTTAGTATATTGTCTTGTACAATTCTTAAGAAAACTATTTGTTATTAGTGCATTTATTCTCATTCTCATTTCCATTCCCATTTTATTTTTTTTATTAAAAAAAAGAAAAGAAAAATAAAGTAACAACGTGTATGGCATGAGACATAAATAAATTTTATTATTTTTTTCCTACTATTTTGACTTTTATAAAACAAAGAAATTTCATCATATTTATTGCTCGTTTTGAAACTATCTTTAATCTTCTGATAAAACTTATCAATATAATTTTTTATATATATATTCAAGCATAAAAAAATTTTAGGAAACAATTGTATTCATAAAAAAAAATGTATATATGGCAATAAAAAAATATAAGCATTTGCATGAAATAAAAAGAAATAAATAAATAAACACTTTAATGGAATAGGTCCAAGGGATAGGAAAATATACCCCAAACATGCCTAGATATAGAGGCCCGACGTGGGAGACCAAGCCCAAGAACCAAGTTGCTGCTGGCGGGCCAAAACCAAGTTGCTGCTGGCGGGCCAAACATGCCTAAATAAATAAACACTTTAATTAATTTTTTTTCCTAAAAACACTATAAATACCCCAAAATTTTTACTTCCTTCATTTTTTCAATTTTCTTCCTCTCTCTAAAAAATCAGAGCTTCTCTCTCTAAACCCCCATGTTCTTCATGTCACCGAAAAAAAACCATCAAAATCCAGATTTCGACCGACGACCACCACCATCGCCTCCGGTGATCGGACTCTGGTGGCTCCCAAAACTTCACCCTAGCCTTGTTTTGGCCTCCTCTTTTCGATTCTAGGCTCCGTTTTGCCTGAATTTGAGCCGAAACCCACGAATCTAAGAAAATATCTCACGACTAAAACCTCCGATTCGACACCTCCACTGTTCGATCTCCCTCCAAACTCACACTATGGCCTCCTCTTGTCCCAAACTACGCTTTCGTGAATCCGAAATGGCCGAATCCAAGCCTTTTTTCGCTTTTTTTTTTGGGTTTTTTTTTTTTTCAAGGGGTAGTGGGTCTTGGGAGTGAGGGAGAGCTTTGCTCAGGGGGTGAGAAACGAGAGTGGTTGGCTTGATGACTGTGGACGGAATGGTGGAGGGTTTGGGGGGTCTTGTGAGGTTTTTTTTTTGGATATGTCATCCCCCTTCGTGGTGGTTGTTGCTGATGGTCTTATGGAGGCTTGCTTGTGGTGGGAGCTTTGCTTGCAGGGAGGGTGGCGTGTGTAAGGGTGCTGCTAGGTGGGTTTGTAAGGGGAAGGTTGAGTAGTGGGCAGTGGTGCAGTGGTAGGATGGTGGATGAGAGCCACTAGGCAACAGCAAGAGTAGGGGTGCCTGCATAGTAGGCTACCTGCTGCCTGGTTTGGGCCACTAGGCCCTCAGGCCTAAAGGGCCTGATGACCTACTATCCTGGATGACCCGGTGCCTGGCCTACTAGGGGGAAGGGATCATATCGGGTCCAGCAAATGGTCTGGGCCTAACTCGGGTTTGACCCGGACTAAAACTGGTTGCTACAGCGCCCAATAAATTTTGACACTCTTCATTCCAATCTAAAAAACTTGCGCCTGTAACTGTCATGCCATCCACTGGAAGTCCAAGTTGAAGAGCAACATCTTCTAGAGTGATCATGCATTCACCACACAGAAAATGAAAAGTGATAAGCTCATAAAAGATACATTTTATGCTTTTCTACCTTTAGTTTTTGTTATGTTTTCGATCTTTATCTTGTTTACTTATATTATGTTTTTCAATTTTAGGTACAAGAAGGAGAATGAAGTTAAAAGATGTCAATAATGATGGTAAAGAGCTTACAAAATCATAATCACAAGATGGAAGAAGATTTGGGAGTCAAAAAGATCAATTTCTTAATGCTAGATAATCAGGCAGATCTGACCTCCGGAGCTTGTTGCAAGGAAATCATTATGTTAAAGTCATTATTTGAAGAAACTTCCTATTGACTTTTGAAGCTGACTTAAATACCTTTTCAACGATAGTTTACACGCCTAAATCGAACAAAGGATGGTCATCCAAATCAACCAACGAAGTGCAAGACAGTTGTAGACACCTAATTTTGTCCGGACCACTAAACAGGTATGTTTTCTTCCCATATTGATGTTCCCAAGTCTAAAAAGACTGTTTTCATCCTGCAGGTGGTACTCCGAGACTTAGTTTAAGAGGGCGAGCACAAAAAGTCAAACTTGAAAAAAAGTCAACCCCAAAAAAAGTCAACCCCGAAAAAGTCAACCCCAGAAAGTCAACTACTGAAAAAGTCAACCCACTTTCAAAATCAAGATTTTAAGTTCAATTGAAAAATGGCAAAAGAATTTTGATAATCCGAGGTCTACATTGAAAGATATGGAGTTCGGAAGTTGGGATTTGGAGATTCAGTAGAAAAGAAACCCTAATCCGAGAAATTTGGGGAAAAGTGCTTAAACGATCAAACTGGTCGGAATTGAAGGTTCCAAATGAAAGATAAGCACTGACTACGGGTAATGGAGAAGTCACTTGCAAGAAAAACCGAAAGAAAAGTCAATCCGGGAGAAAACCGAGAATTAGGGTTTTTAGTGGATTTCGGTGAAATCGGGAAGAATCACAGAAATGGCCCGACTTGTTAAGACCAAAGCCCCAATGGATGAAGAATGGTTAAAAAGGATGGCCCAAGGCTCAGATTGAAGAAAATCTGAAAATCGGATTTGTTTTGAGCAAAACCGGGTTTCGGAGGTAAAAGGGCAAAATTGGAAAAATTTGGGAAAAATAGCAAATGGACTCCGAAAATTATGGAAAATTTGTCAATCTCATTCTTAAATCATTTGAAGGAGATTGGCGAAATAAAATCTTGATTCCGAGTTCGTTTGCAAAATGGCCAAATCCCGGGCTTCTTATGCAGTAATTCAAAAAGGAAAATCCCGGAAAAATAGCAAATGGACTCCAAAAATTCTGAAATTTGGCAAATCTCATTTTTAAATTATTTGGAAGAGATTGGAGAAAGAAAATCTTGATTCCGAGTTCGTTTGCAAAATGGCCAAATCCCGGGCCTCCTATGCAGTAATTCAAGCCGATAAATCCCGAAAAAATACCAAATGAGCTCCAAAAATTATGAAAACTTCCAGATCACACTTTTTAATTATTTTGAAGAGATTGGTGAAGAAAAATCTTGATTTGGAGCTCGTTTAAAAAATGGTAAAATGTAGGGGCATAAAAGGGCATTTTTGGGAAGAAAAAATCCAAATAAATAGCAAACGGACTCGGATAATTTTGAAAACTTCCAGAACTCAATATTTTATTATTTTGGAAGTTTTAAAAAAAGAAAAATTGAATTTGGAGTCCGTTTGATATTTACTTGCATCCGGGGGGCAAAATGGTCATTTCACCCAAGCAACCGAAAAGGGCTTTTTTTGGCCCTTCAAAAAATCAGAGTTGGGCTGGAAAAGAGATGTGCTGGCATACCCAAGCCCAAAGAAAGGAGGAAGCTTCTAATTTTTTTTTTAATCAAGTGGTTAAAAATCAAGAGTTAGTTAACCATTCTCTTTGATCAAGCCATGGTGATTAAACCACATAGGTTAAGAAAGATGTCAACATTATTTTTGCATAGCTGTAATTTGAGAGGGCTGAGATGCTAATCTAAAGGTGGTAATTTCATGACTTTTCATCTTGAATTATTGGCCATTTGATGGAAATTAGGTTACACAAAAATGACAACATCTTGGAGGCTATATAACCATGCATTAAGGCTAGCCCTAAGGGGGGGGGAGGCAGATTTTGGTTTCTTCTTTTCCATTTTGGCTGATTTCTCTTAGTTTTTCTTAGTTTTTTATCTTCTTGGTTGAGAGCAAAAAAAGAAAAGTTTAGAAAAAAGGAAAGTTTGAAGAGAAAAGCTTGAAATATTAGCTTCTTGAGGTTGCTCTTGAGCACCAACTCTTGCACTTTCATTTTCTATTCTTATTTTTTGCTATTTTAATCTCTACTTGGTGAGTTTTCATTTTAAAATAATGTTTCTTGTTCTTCCTTCATTTCCTTTCTTAAGTATTTTTTTTACATTTTTTTTACAATAAACTCACCATGGCCAAATGGCCTACATTATTTATTTTAAGTTGTTGTTTCAATTCATTTTACCATATTTTTTATGCTATTTTCTTTGTTTTTGATGTTTTAAGTGTTATGTTATTTCATGTTCTTAAGTTATATTTAATTTGGTTGCTTTGTTTGTTGCCATTTGTGTCTTAGATATCATGTTTTTGCATTTTTAATTTTCTGTTTTCATGTTGTTTAAATTTGAGCATGTTTTAGAGTTAGCATATTAAGTGTTTGTGAAAATGCTTGTGTGATTCTTTGCATGATTCTTGTTTTATATCTTAGTGAGCATGTTTTAGATTTGGTATATTAGGTGTTTGTGAAAATGCTTGTGTGATTTTTGTGTTATGACTTAGTTTTTCATGCTAGCATACCAAGTGTTTGTGAAAATGCCATGCTTGTTGGAGCTTGGGGCCATTTGGCTACTCCATGTGTTTTGCATTGTGTGTTGTATTTTTTGTCATGCTAGTTGTTAGGTTTTTGCATTTGCATGATATTTGGTTGGATTTTTGAATTAAGCATGCCTTGTGTTTGTGAAAATGCCATGCATGTCTTAGGTCTAGGTTACATTAAATGCCATGTGTAGACACCTAATTTTGTCCGGACCACTAAACAGGTATGTTTTCTTCCCATATTGATGTTCCCAAGTGTAAAAAGACTGTTTTCATCCTGTATGTGGTACTCCGAGACTTAGTTTAAGAGGGCGAGCACAAAAAGTCAAACTTGAAAAAAGTCAACCCCGAAAAAGTCAACCCCGAAAAAGTCAACCCCAGAAAGTCAACTACTGAAAAAGTCAACCCACTTTCAAAATCAAGATTTTAAGTTCAATTGAAAAATGGCGAAAGAATTTTGATAATCCGAGGTCTACATTGAAAGATATGGAGTTCGGAAGTTGGGATTTGGAGATTCAGTAGAAAGGAAACCCTAATCCGAGAAATTTGGGGAAAAGTGCTTAAACGATCAAACTGGTCGAAATTGAAGGTTCCAAATGAAAGATAAGCACTGACTACGGGTAATGGAGAAGTCACTTGCAAGAAAAACCGAAAAAAAAAGTCAATCCGGGAGAAAACCGAGAATTAGGGTTTTTAGTGGATTTTGGTGAAATCGGGAAGAATCACAGAAATGGCCCGACTTGGTAAGACCAAAGCCCCCAATGGATGAGGAATGATTAAAAAGGATGGCCCAAGGCTCAGATTGAAGAAAATCTGAAAATCGGACTTGTTTTGAGCAAAACCGGGTTTCGGAGGTTAAAGGGTAAAATTGGAAAAATTTGGGAAAAATAGCAAATGGACTCCGAAAATTATGGAAAATTTGTCAATCTCATTCTTAAATCATTTGAAAGAGATTGGAGAAAGAAAATCTTGATTCCGAGTTCGTTTGCAAAGTGGCCAAATCCCGGGCTTCTTATGTAGTAATTCAAAAAGATAAATCCCGGAAAAATAGCAAATGGACTCCAAAAATTCTGAAATTTGGCAAATCTCATTTTTAAATTATTTGGAAGAGATTGGCGAAAGAAAATCTTGATTCCGAGTTCGTTTGCAAAATGGCCAAATCCCGGGCCTCCTATGCAGTAATTCAAGCCGATAAATCCCAAAAAAATACCAAATGAGCTCCAAAAATTATGAAAACTTCCAGATCACACTTTTTAATTATTTTGAAGAGATTGGTGAAGAAAAATCTTGATTTGGAGCTCGTTTAAAAAATGGTAAAATGTAGGGGCATAAAAAGGCATTTTTGGGAAGAAAAAATCCAAATAAATAGCAAACGGACTCGGATAATTTTGAAAACTTCCAGAACTCAATATTTTATTATTTTGGAAGTATTAAAAAAAGAAAAATTGAATTTGGAGTCCGTTTGATATTTATTTGCATCCGGGGGGCAAAATTGTCATTTCACCCAAGCAACCGAAAAGGGCTTTTTTTGGCCCTTCAAAAAAATCAGAGTTGGGCTGGAAAAGAGAAGTGCTGGCATGCCCAAGCCCAAAGAAAGGAGGAAGCTTCTAATTTTTTCAAGTGGTTAAAAATCAAGAGTTAGTTAACCATTCTCTTTGATCAAGCCATGGTGATTAAACCACATAGGTTAAGAAAGATGTCAACATTATTTTTGCATAGCTGTAATTTGAGAGGGCTGAGATGCTAATCTAAAGGTGGTAATTTCATGACTTTTCATCTTGAATTATTGGCCATTTGATGGAAATTAGGTTACACAAAAATGACAACATCTTGGAGGCTATATAACCATGCATTAAGGCTAGCCCTAAGGGAAGGGAGGCAGATTTTGTTTTTTCTTTTCCATTTTGGCTGATTTCTCTTAGTTTTTCTTAGTTTTTATCTTCTTGGTTGAGAGCAAAAAAAGAAAAGTTTAGAAAAAAAGGAAAGTTTGAAGAGAAAAGCTTGAAATACTAGCTTCTTGAGGTTGCTCTTGAGCACCAACTCTTGCACTTTCATTTTCTATTCTTATTTTTTGCTATTTTAATCTCTATTTGGTGAGTTTTCATTTTAAAATAATGTTTCTTGTTCTTCCTTCATTTCCTTTCTTAAGTATTTTTTTTTACATTTTGTTTTTACAATAAACTCACCATGGCCAAATGGCCTACATTATTTATTTTAAGTTGTTGTTTCGATTCATTTTACCATATTGTTTATGCTATTTTCTTTGTTTTTGATTTTTTAAATGTTATGTTATTTCATGTTCTTGAGTTATATTTTAATTTGGTTGCTTTGTTTGTTGCCATTTATGTCTTAGATATCATGTTTTTGCATTTTTAATTTTCTGTTTTCATGTTGTTTAAATTTGAGCATGTTTTAAAGTTAGCATATTAAGTGTTTGTGAAAATGCTTGTGTGATTCTTTGCATGATTCTTGTTTTATATCTTAGTTGAGCATGTTTTAGATTTAGCATATTAAGTGTTTGTGAAAATGCTTGTGTGATTTTTGTGTTATGACTTAGTTTTTCATGCTAGTATGCCAAGTGTTTGAGAAAATGCCATGCTTGTTGGAGCTTGGGGCCATTTGGCTACTCCATGTGTTTTGCATTGTGTGTTGTATTTTTGTCATGCTAGTTGTTAGGTTTTTGCATTTGCATGATATTTGGTTGGATTTTTGAATTAAGCATGCCTTGTGTTTGTGAAAATGCCATGCATGTCTTAGGTCTAGGTTACATTAAATGTCATGCAAGTTCATGTTAGGTCTAGGCCATATTATTTATGTCATGCATTTTCCTTATATTTAGTTTTAAATCCATGCATTTCATGCATTATGTTTGCTGCATTATTTCATGCATTTCATGTTCATGCCACTTGAATAATGACTTGAGCCAATTAATGGTTCAAGATCATGCTCTCTTGAGCACACTTGTGGAAAATTAAGTTTGTCAAATTGATTACTCTACCTTTGTGATTTTTTTTATTTAGCCAATTTTTATCTAACTTTCAAAGAGTCCTAGCTACTGCTTTCAAGTCATTTTATGAGTTTCAAATATTTTTACTTTGGTTTTTAAATGATTTTATCAAAAGCAAAAATGTGTTGGCAAAGCAGCTTTTTTTCCTCCTCCAAAAACTCGTACATCTATGATTTTGCTGGGAATTCATCTTTGATCAGAAAATTAAGCCGATTTGTTTTCATGTAGTTTTACATGTCCTGAGTCTCCAGTATTTTTTTTAGAATTTTTGGAATTTTCAAAAATAGGATAAAAAATCGTGGATTAAAACTGGACAGTTGAGTCAGAATTGAATTTAAAGAAAAACAAAGCAGTTTTTTTCTCCTCTAAAAACTCATACATCTCTGATTTTTCTGGGAATTCATCTTTGATCAGAAAATTAAGCCGATTTGTTTTCGTGTAGTTTTACATGTTCTGAGTCTCCAGTATTTTTTTCATAATTTTTGGAATTTTTAAAAATAGGGTAAAAAATCGTGGATTAAAACTGGACAGTGGAGTCAGAATTGAATTTAAAGAAAAACAAAGCAGTTTTTTCCTCCTCCAAAAATTCGTACATCTATGATTTTTCTGGGAATTCATCTTTGATCCGAAAATTAAGCTGATTTGTTTTCGTGTATTTTTACATGTCCTGAGCCTCCAGTATTTTTTTTAGAATTTTTGGAATTTTTAAAAATAGGATAAAAAATCGTGGATTAAAACTGGACAGTGGAGTCAGAATTGAATTTAAAGAAAAACCTTTTTTCTGATTTGGTTAATTTACTTAAAGTGAGCTGATTAGGAGAGTTAGCTACTGACTTAGGGTAATTTATAAGCCTTTTTAAACTCTAAAAATGGTTTTTAAAGTCCCGGGTTAAGGGTAGTCAAGTCCGGATTTTTCAAACTTAGGAAATTAGAGCCATTTTAAAAGATTTAGCCCAGTTTTTATTTTTAATTCAAGCTTTTCAAAATTGTTTTCAAACAATCACAAAGTATTTTGGTTTTAGAATATTTAATTTGACATATTTTCCTAAGGTAGCCGGATATCTTTTTAGATATACGGATTTCCTTAATTAAAGGAAAAAATACATTTCATGCATTGCATTTTTATTTTCATGCATATTATATGATAGCATTATTTTATTCCATGACATTTAAATTATATGCCATACCATTCATATTTGTCATGTCATTTAGGTTGCATTATATTATTTAGACTGTACTATGTCATTTTATTTATGTCATGCATATACATATTCATTTCTTTTAAATGTTTTCAAAAAAGGATAATGGTTTTCAATAAAAATATATAAAGATATTCCCGAGTTAAAATAATTCATGAGTTCTCTACCGGGTTTGCTGGAGGGAATATCATCAATTATCATTAATAAAGGAATATCTTTCTTTCAAAAAAGAGAATGATTCGGAAAGTTTTCCAAAACTAATAAAAATTTCTATATTTTGCCACGTTTGTTGGGGAATATAGGAAAATTTTGAATTTATAAATTCCGGATCATTTTCAATAAAAAAAATGAAATTATTTTTCTTTAAATTGGGAATTAACTTGAAATACTAAATTTAAAACCAACTTTTTACCGAGACTTGAGATAACACACGATTAATAAGGTACCGATTTATACGGGCGTTGTGGGGGTGCTAATCCTTCCCCACACGTAACCGACTCCCGAACCCGCTTCTTTGATTTCTCTGGTTTAAAACGCAGACTTGAAATTGGTTTTTAAAATGTTTTAATTAATTTTTAAAATATTTTATAAAACCGGTTTTAATAGGTGGCCGATCACACCTAGCTAAAAAAGATTGGTGGCGACTCCATGTCTTTTTTAAGGTCATTTTCAAAACCTTCATTTTTCTAGAGGAATTAAGTCGACTTTTCCTCGATTTTTTTTAATGTCACGCCTAACGAATAATAAAATCTTGCGATGAGACGTCGTCGTTATTTTTTAGGTTGCGACAGCTTGGCGACTCCACTGGGGACATATTAGAGAGTCAGGCCTAGAATTAGTCGTGTGTTATCAAAGTCTCGATTTTGTTGGTTTAATTGGTATTTAATTTTAATTCCCACTTTTTTTAATAAGGAGAATTTTGAAAATAAAAAAATGTTTTTAAATATGTTCATACTCATGTGCATGCATTTTATTTTTGTTCTCTAGTTATTTAAGGTTGTGTATTATAATTGCTTGCCGGTTAATGCGTTACACTATTCTTGAATGTTTTAATTGCTAGGGCATTTAGAATAAGGTTTGTAGAATAGGTAGTGAAAGGTTTGATATTCCTCCACACACACTACACGTGCATTTGCATAACATGAATCCTCTACCCGGGTTCCGTCCTTTTAAGTGGGAGTAAAGTAACTAAGCCTTCGTGATTGATCCTCCGTATGGGCTAGTGAAACACTTTCGGAGTATAAAGTACCTAATGCCTTCGTGATGATCCTCCGTACGGGCATAGGAAAATATATTCTAACGGATTGAACCCGCTTTTATCGGGGTGCCTTACTAGCCTTCACCAGCGACAGTGAGGAACAATTCGGGGCCTTAGAACCGATTCACCCTCATATAGTGAACCTAGGCGAAGCCATCCCGAATTTCCGTTAGATATACCGAAAATAGGAACACATGGAGGGACATTTCTAAACTTTTTGTTACCTGTTTTACACTCCGAATAAGTGTGGTAGATCAGGCAACGATGTACGTACATCGCCCGTAATAAATGTGATACTCCGCCTCGAAGGCATCGTGATACCTAAATAAGCAGATATTGCTGGGGCAGATGTTCATTAGCTGTTTTTAAAAAAAAAAAAAATCTTTTTTAAGCATTTTGCATGTTGCACATTTCATACATGTGTGAATAGAGCATGTACATTTTTGGTTGTGTTATTGATCTCATTCTTTGCAATAAACAGTTGGTAATTTCATTTGATGATTTCATAAAACAGGTAGTGTCACATGAACATTTGCATATGGTACCATAGTGGGATCCACCCTGAAATTCTTTTGAAAATAATGTGATTGGTTTTTCATAAATAAAAAAAAAAAAACACAAAAAAAAGCATGTTAAAAAAAATCATAAATTAGGAGGCAAATCTTGCATAATGAGATTTTTGAATAATCAAGATTTAGGTCCCACCAATTTCGTGTAATCATTGGTTAATTTATTTGTGTCATTTTGACATCGTGTTACAGTCATAACATGCATGATTATTCATTGTAGAATACATTTGTGATATACATGGTCATTCTTTGTACCTACCTTTGTATTAATTCATTTATTCTTAGCATGTATCATTTTGACATCATAGCATGCATGGTCATTCATTGTAGGACACGTTTATAACATGCATAGTCATTATCTGTATATACCTGGCATTAGATTGCATCCATAGCATACATAGTCATCATAATTTCTCTGTATATGTTCATGCATTAACCATCAGTTTATTCATGCACATAGGAATAGAGCATGTACATTCATAATCTTAATCTCATGACATTTTCATTTGCATGAAAGGGGTTCGAGATATGAGGAATGAATCGGAGGAACGATTGGGTGCTTTGGAACGCAATCAAGATGAATATGGACATGAAATCCGAGAGATGAAGGAACAACTTGCCAAATTGCTGAAAATGGTTGAGGATATGGGTAACAGTAAAGGTGAACTTTCTCAGGGCTTCGCATCATCTTCGGATCAACCAAAACCATTAGGTCCAGAACATACAATCCTTGCTGGATCCTGCACTTGTCAATGCCACAAAGGTTGCAATCCTGATGAAATTGTGGACAAAATCATGAAAATAATTAAACCTGAAAGCCTGATACCAAAGACAGAAACCTCGAATCCAGTACCATACCTGCAAACTGTTCTAGGTCCAAACCAGTATCCCCACCCTACTATGGTCCAATCGTCCATTGGGACGACCACTACGGGATTCCTGAATCCCACTCCATCGTTACCAACTACCAGTTCATACTATTTCCCTCATCAATCACCTTATCCAGTACCTGGGATAGGAACCTCGAGCTATGTACAACCTCCAAAGGCCCCGTGTCCAAATCCATACCCTTACCATGCTGTTCCGCCACTTCCCCATGTAAACACTCTGGTTCGAACCTTAGTGCCACCACCAAGTGCCCCAACTCCTAGGCCATGTGTGACTAAGAAACGATCCCAGAATAAGACCCAAATGCATTTTGATCCCATTCCAATCAGCTACCAAGAGCTCCTCCCTATACTGATCCAAAATCACATGGTTGCCTGTATCCCATTGAAACCCCTGTTACCACCATATCCAATATGGTATAATCCAAATGAAAGATGTGATTATCACTGTGGAATTGTTGGCCATAGCATCGAAGATTGTATAGCAGTCAAAAGGAAAGTGCAAGCTCTCATAGATGCCAAGTGGTTGGATCCAACGACACTGATTGATAAAGGACTGGGAAAACGCCATTAGGATTGGGAGATTTACAGCATTGAGGTGGAAAGACTTCGGTCTTATATGATGTAATAGGATTTCACTTTTTCAGTAGCCGGCTCTTATAGCCTTAGGATGCTAGGAAGAATAAAGTGCTTGTAAAGACAGTTTTAACTACTGCTCAAATTTTAAAACATGGTTTATACCATTGTGAACATTGATATGGGAATGAATTGAGTATGCTTCAAATTTATAAGATGTTGATGATTAAGTTCCTCCGATTCTTATTTCCTCCGTGATATCTTCCCCTTTGCATTTTGCATCCCATCAATTATTTGTCAGGTTGCATTCATGCATTCATAATCAGCATGATTTTTCTGTATATATCCATGCATTAATTTGCTTATTACATACATCATGATTAGCATTAGGTCACATTCATGACACACATGGTTAGCATGATTTTCTTTGTATATACTCTGTATCAACCATTCATTGTTTACATAATTGACACCGTGTTGCATTCATAGTGTATGTGATCATTCATTGGGAAACATGCTAAAATACATGAGCAGTCATTGCATATATTCATGTGTTGATCTGTTTATTCTTTGTTTGCAACATGTTGGCATTGTGATTGCATTTATCACATATATGGTCAGCATGTTTCCATTGTACATATCCATACATCATATTGTTTAGGCTTCACATGCATCAAATTGCATTCATGGCTCATTCATCATGACATACATTTGGGGGAAATAAAATAGAAGTTGGCTTGGCTTTAGGAGTCTTTGAAAGAATTTCCATTTCAAATCAGAAGAAGTACTGAGTACACTTTTAATACAGGCTGGTGCTATGGAGGATGAACAAGTTGCTCGAATGGAAAAAATGGAAAGGGAACAGAGAGAATTGCGAGAACAACTAGCAAAATCTCAAGCAGAATCTAAGGATCAGATGACTAAACTGATGGAGCTAATGTCTGCTGTAATCAAGGGAAAAGGATACACCGAAAACTTTGTCGCCGGAGAAGGGTTAGAGGTACAAAAGGGCCAAGATGAGGTTGCAATAAGTGATGCCCAGAACACTATTAACCCCGTCAATGTCCTAAACTCAGATGATCCAGCTAAACAGGCAAAGTTGAAAAGGGTTGCAGTAAATGAGGTTGAGTTGGCAGATTCCCAAGAGAAATATCAGTTGTTAGATGAAAGGCTTCGGGCAATAGAAAGAACAGATGTATTCGGGAGTGTGAAGGCGAAAGAACGATGCTTGGTACTCGATTTAGTCATTCCTCCTAAGTTCAAGATCCCTGACTTTGTGAAATATGACGGGACGACCGATCCATCAGCCCACATCACTATGTTCTGCCGAAAGATGACAAGTCAGATAGATAATGATAAGCTTTTAATTCACTGCTTTCAGGATAGCCTCAACGGGTCCGCAATTAGGTGGTATAGTCAGTTGAGCAAGGATCAGATTCGCTCTTGGAATGATTTGGCTAGGGCTTTTCTAAACCAGTACAAGCATATGACCGACAGGACACTTGATCGTCTCACTTTGCAAAATATGGAGAAAAAAGCTACTGAGAGCTTCAAAGAATATGCACAACGGTGGATGAGCCTGGCTGCCCAAGTACAACCGCCCTTGACACAAAAGGAAATCACTATCCTTTTTGTGAATACACTGCAGGCCCCGTACTATGACAGACTCGTCGGCAATGCTTCGAAGAATTTTTTGGACATGGTAATTTCAGGGGAGATGATTGAGAATGCTATCAAGAGTGGGAAACTTGAAAGAGAAGGAACATCCAATACCGAGAGAAATAAGGCACCAAGAAAGAAAGAGGAAGATGTCCAAACTATGGGAGATTTCATCCCATATTCCCAATTTCCCTCATACCAATCATGTTACCCTACTGAGGTATCTCCAAGCCTTTATCCTTACCTACCTACCCAAACATCTAATCCTATACCAGCCCTTGCAACAAGGCCTACTTCCAGAAAACGATCGCGGGAAAATCAAGAAAGAATTCCAATCCCCATCCCTGACCTACTGCCATTACTAATAAAGAATCAGTACCTTACCCCGGTACCTTTGAAAATAGCTCCGAATCCATCAGCAAGGAGTTATGACCCTGACAGCAAGTGTGATTATCACCTAGGGGTAGTTGGGCATTCAACTGAAAAATGCAGACAACTGAAGGAAAGGATTGAAAGTCTTATCCGTGATGGTATTTTGACACCGGAGCTTATCGATCAATGGAAGGCCGCTTAGCTCTAAATCAGTTTCTTTCAGGGTTTTAGGGGGAGAATTACTACCTTTGAAGGATGTCAATAGGAGCATTTTTGACGCATGTAGTTTTATACACTATGATGATGAAAGCACTTGTCTCATGTTAACATCTACATGAATTAAATGAATTTTAAATGCTTTGTGTTTGTTGTGTTTTAACAATAACGAGAATTTGCAAAAACAAGCATTGAGGAAGTTTTAATAATGGATAGTCTCAAGAAGATTGATGATCAGTGTTAGAACTGACCCAACACCATCCCCCTCTTTTTTGGGCTTCTCTATACCTAAACCTTGAATCAATAACACTTGAAAGACCTAATGCTTCAAGGAAAAATGAATGAAAAAAGAGAAGCATTGTCATTGCAAAATAAGCAAGGATGTAAATCCTAGTCTAGGCTATGAACAAAGGAACGAACTTTTTGAAATTTTTCGAATTCCTTGAAAATCAAACAAATGAGACATTCTTTCAAGAGTCTAGATTTTGATAATTTGGTGTGTGTCAAGATTGTGCTAAAACCATTCATGACCTTTCCCAATAACCACAAAACACTAATTGCCCAAACATCACTTCATGATTGACATCCTGGGGCACAATGATTAAACTAGATTATCCCTTGTCCCAGAGAAAACCCGTTTTTGGGTCATATTTTCCTTATCTCTTCAAAAAAACTCAGATTGGAAACTCAGCCTTTTCAAAATAGACCTAGACTTGCTATGTTCCTCGTTGACACAGATTCTCATGGTTAATCAAATTGGGGCATCATACATGGAAATGATGGACATATGGTAAAGAAGGATGGGCTAATGCATGAATCATTGGGGGGATGCGACGAAAAAAAAAAGAAAAAGAAAAATCGTGATATCATGCATGTGAGAATTCGGATGATTCCAAAGTGCAAAATGAAATTCTGAATATCTATTTCCCCTGGGGATTGCTTTTCAATGTGAATATTTGTGCTTGACATGAGAAATGGCCATCTTTCATATCCCCTTCACACAAAAAGAAATTATCCATAGTCACCCCTTTTGAGCCAAAAGAATTCTTTCTTTTTTGAACCCTGATCAAGGATTACCCTCTACACTGGGGGGCAAATGCGAGGAAAGATCTTTTCAAAGATCATTGAGAAATGAGTGATAGCTCAAGGACAGACACAAAGCAAATGGAGCCCCGAATAAATACGGGCTCACTCTGTCAAAGAAAAAGAAGAGAAAAAGATGGTGAAATGAAAGCCAAGAAAAACAAAAGAAAAACACAATAAAAAAGAAAACAAAATGTGTGAAAGACATGGCAAATGGAAAGCCAAAAGCAAGGAAGAAAAAGAGCAAAGTCAAAAGGAAAGAAATGTCCAAGAAGGGACAAATGCTTCAAAGAGAATCCTCCTCAAGAAATGATCCTTGATCTGATTACCCTCAAACACATATTTTGGGCCTATTTATCCTTTCTTTCTGAACCCTGAGCTATGGCCTACATTATATGCTTTAAAAGTCCATTTTGATCAAACATGAATATTTAATTTGAAAGGTTTTTCCTCAGATTTTATCCCATTTCATCGAATTCTCATTTCACTAAGAAAGAATTTACAATTCTCAAATGCATGGTAAAACAATAAACAAAAAAAAAATGGAAAGAATGGGACTCTAGGGCGAAAACCCAAAAATGGGCGGTCTAGAGTAAATTTGGAAATTTTCGATGCCATCTATGATAGTGCCGATACCCCAAAAGAAAAGATCTTATTAAAGGAGTGGTCATCGAGGAACATCTAGGAATTCCTGAACCCCCCAAATTGTCAGCTATCATTCGGAGGATTGTCTTCAAAAACTGAAACTTTGTTCCCAAGATTAAACTTTCCGGTTTAAACATCCCAGCCAATCTTGATGCTTGACAAAATGCCTTGATATGGAAACTAAAAGAATGTTGAATTTGTTTGGTTCTCAATGAATTCATGATTTATAAAACCTGTTCCATTTGTGAGCCTAGAAGGGATATACATTTTTGTCATGAAGTTTTCCTGGAAAAGCCAGAATCTTGTTATACCAAGCCTTGCCAATCCAGTTGAAAAAACCCAGATTGATACTTAGAGAAATTTCTAACAATGATCATCAGTCTTCAAAAGATTTGTACATCACACATTGTGGGGTTAATATTTTTTGTTCAGAAGTTTTCAAAATGCGAAAACAAATAAAAAGATTTTTTTGAAATACCCATTTTGATGTTGGCATGAGACAAGGATTTTTCTAACTCAAAGGTGTAGAACTGCCAGGATAGGTCTTGACTTCCAGATATGAGAAGAAGAAATAGAACCCGGTTCAGATCTCTGTTGATGAAAGTTTGAAAAACTGTTGGGGCAAAGAGAATAGCCAAAATGAATTGAAGATATACTCTGATTTGAAGAGGAAAAATGAATTTGAAAGGCTAAGCCAAAGTCTAGAAAAACAGCCGGGGGCACTTGCATCACTCATGAGCACTCATCTCTTTATCGAGCTTTTGCATCTGCACAGTGTCGGCAAGCATTTGCATCATTCATGGGTATTTGCATTGGCATTATTCCATAAGCATCTGTATTTTACCTTTACATTTACATTCTTCATGGAATTCGTATTTGTGTCATCTCAAGCAATTGCATCATTTCTAGAATCATTGCATTTTCATTACTGTGTGGTAATTGTAGTTACACCATTCATAAACCAGTTACATGAACACAATTAGTAGGGGCATCTGCATCATGAAACATGGGCATCAATCCAAGTCATTTACATTTGCATTAAAGACATTTGCACCAGTTTAAGTCATTTCGTGTCTTATTCAACACCTGCATCTGCATCAAAAAGCATTCGCATCTTCTCAAAATCGTTAGGGTAATTTTCAACAATTCTTCAAAGAACATTTTTAAGACCTCCGGGCATAATTTTTCAAATCACAGGTAAGACCTCCGGGCAATATCTTTAAGACCTCCGGGCAACATCTTTAAGACCTCCGGGCATAACTTTTTTCAGGGGTAAGGCCTCCGGGTACTATTCTTAAGACCTCCGGGCATCATTTTTAAAGTCGCATACAGCGCATTTTTTCCAAATTATGGGTAAGGCCTCCGGGCACCATTCTTAAGACCTCCGGGCATCATTTTTAAAGTCGCATACAGCGCATTTCTTCCAAATCACGGGTAAGGCCTCCGGGCACCATTCTTAAGACCTCCGGGCATCATTTTTAAAGTCGCATACAGCGCATTTCTTCCAAATTATGGGTAAGGCCTCCGGGCACCATTCTTAAGACCTCCGGGCATCATTTTTAAAGTCGCATACAGCGCATTTCTTCCAAATCACGGGTAAGGCCTCCGGGCACCATTCTTAAGACCTCCGGGCATCATTTTTAAAGTCGCGTACAGCGCATTTCTTCCAAATTATGGGCAAGGCCTCCGGGCACCATTCTTAAGACCTCCGGGCATCATTTTTAAAGTCGCATACAGCGCATTTCTTCCAAATTATGGGTAAGGCCTCCGGGCACCATTCTTAAGACCTCCGGGCATCATTTTTAAAGTCGCATACAGCGCATTTCTTCCAAATCACGGGTAAGGCCTCCGGGCACCATTCTTAAAACCTCCGGGCAACATCTTTAAGACCTCCGGGCATAACTCTTTTTTTTCAGGGGTAAGGCCTATGGGCACCATTTTTAAGACCTCCGGGCATAATTTTTCAAATCACAGGTAAGACCTCCGGGCAACATCTTTAAGACCTCCGGGCATTATTTTTTTTAGGGGTAAGACCTCCGGGCACTAATTTTTAAGACCTCCGGGCATAATTTTTTTCAAATCATAGGTAAGACCTCCGGGCAACATCTTTAAGACCTCCGGGCATAACGTTTTTCAGGGGTAAGACCTCCGGGCACCAATTTTTAAGACCTCCGGGCACCAATTTTTAAGACCTCCGGGCACCAATTTTTAAGACCTCCGGGCACCATTTTAAGACCTTCGGGCACCAATTTTAAAGCCCTTCGAGCATAAATTTTTCTTTTGAAATCGAATTCATTCCCTTAAGACGAATCGAGCCTTGTTTAGGCAGGAATTCAATTTAAGGACGAAATCTTCAATTTATTGTTTTTAAAAAAAATGAAAAAAGAGAAAATAGAAAAAAAATAAAATAAAATAAAATAAAATAAAATAAAATATAAAAATAAAAAAAAGGAAAAAGAAAAAAGAAAAAAAGAAGAAAGAAGAAAAAAAATGAAAAAATGAAAAATAGAAAATGAAAAAAATTAAAATGAAAAAGAAACCCCTTTCCCTTTCCTTCACATGTGATGTCACTGACCGTACAAAATTAGTGTCGGTTTATCTTTGCCTGATTCCTGATTCTCAGCAATAGCCAAAGAGGGGCAGCTGTAGACACCTAATTTTGTCCGGACCACTAAACAGGTATGTTTTCTTCCCATATTGATGTTCCCAAGTGTAAAAAGACTGTTTTCATCCTGTATGTGGTACTCCGAGACTTAGTTTAAGAGGGCGAGCACAAAAAGTCAAACTTGAAAAAAGTCAACCCCGAAAAAGTCAACCCCGAAAAAG
Source organism: Fremontodendron californicum (assembly GCA_030761205.1). NCBI lineage: Eukaryota > Viridiplantae > Streptophyta > Magnoliopsida > Malvales > Malvaceae > Fremontodendron > Fremontodendron californicum. The sequence goes on from JAULJL010000006.1 coordinate 8,475,627, forward strand.
TCAACCCCAGAAAGTCAACTACTGAAAAAGTCAACCCACTTTCAAAATCAAGATTTTAAGTTCAATTGAAAAATGGCGAAAGAATTTTGATAATCCGAGGTCTACATTGAAAGATATGGAGTTCGGAAGTTGGGATTTGGAGATTCAGTAGAAAGGAAACCCTAATCCAAGAAATTTGGGGAAAAGTGCTTAAACGATCAAACTGGTCGAAATTGAAGGTTCCAAATGAAAGATAAGCACTGACTACGGGTAATGGAGAAGTCACTTGCAAGAAAAACCGAAAAAAAAGTCAATCCGGGAGAAAACCGAGAATTAGGGTTTTTAGTGGATTTCGGTGAAATCGGGAAGAATCACAGAAATGGCCCGACTTGGTAAGACCAAAGCCCCCAATGGATGAGGAATGATTAAAAAGGATGGCCCAAGGCTCAGATTGAAGAAAATCTGAAAATCGAACTTGTTTTGAGCAAAACCGGGTTTCGGAGGTTAAAGGGTAAAATTGGAAAAATTTGGGAAAAATAGCAAATGGACTCCAAAAATTATGGAAAATTTGTCAATCTCATTCTTAAATCATTTGAAAGAGATTGGAGAAAGAAAATCTTGATTCCGAGTTCGTTTGCAAAGTGGCCAAATCCCGGGCTTCTTATGTAGTAATTCAAAAAGATAAATCCCGGAAAAATAGCAAATGGACTCCAAAAATTCTGAAATTTGGCAAATCTCATTTTTAAATTATTTGGAAGAGATTGGCGAAAGAAAATCTTGATTCCGAGTTCGTTTGCAAAATGGCCAAATCCCGGGCCTCCTATGCAGTAATTCAAGCCGATAAATCCCAAAAAAATACCAAATGAGCTCCAAAAATTATGAAAACTTCCAGATCACACTTTTTAATTATTTTGAAGAGATTGGTGAAGAAAAATCTTGATTTGGAGCTCGTTTAAAAAATGGTAAAATGTAGGGGCATAAAAAGGCATTTTTGGGAAGAAAAAATCCAAATAAATAGCAAACGGACTCGGATAATTTTGAAAACTTCCAGAGCTCAATATTTTATTATTTTGGAAGTATTAAAAAAAGAAAAATTGAATTTGGAGTCCGTTTGATATTTATTTGCATCCGGGGGGCAAAATTGTCATTTCACCCAAGCAACCGAAAAGGGCTTTTTTTGGCCCTTCAAAAAAATCAGAGTTGGGCTGGAAAAGAGAAGTGCTGGCATGCCCAAGCCCAAAGAAAGGAGGAAGCTTCTAATTTTTTCAAGTGGTTAAAAATCAAGAGTTAGTTAACCATTCTCTTTGATCAAGCCATGGTGATTAAACCACATAGGTTAAGAAAGATGTCAACATTATTTTTGCATAGCTGTAATTTGAGAGGGCTGAGATGCTAATCTAAAGGTGGTAATTTCATGACTTTTCATCTTGAATTATTGGCCATTTGATGGAAATTAGGTTACACAAAAATGACAACATCTTGGAGGCTATATAACCATGCATTAAGGCTAGCCCTAAGGGAAGGGAGGCAGATTTTGTTTTTTCTTTTCCATTTTGGCTGATTTCTCTTAGTTTTTCTTAGTTTTTATCTTCTTGGTTGAGAGCAAAAAAAGAAAAGTTTAGAAAAAAAGGAAAGTTTGAAGAGAAAAGCTTGAAATACTAGCTTCTTGAGGTTGCTCTTGAGCACCAACTCTTGCACTTTCATTTTCTATTCTTATTTTTTGCTATTTTAATCTCTATTTGGTGAGTTTTCATTTTAAAATAATGTTTCTTGTTCTTCCTTCATTTCCTTTCTTAAGTATTTTTTTTTACATTTTGTTTTTACAATAAACTCACCATGGCCAAATGGCCTACATTATTTATTTTAAGTTGTTGTTTCGATTCATTTTACCATATTGTTTATGCTATTTTCTTTGTTTTTGATTTTTTAAATGTTATGTTATTTCATGTTCTTGAGTTATATTTTAATTTGGTTGCTTTGTTTGTTGCCATTTATGTCTTAGATATCATGTTTTTGCATTTTTAATTTTCTGTTTTCATGTTGTTTAAATTTGAGCATGTTTTAAAGTTAGCATATTAAGTGTTTGTGAAAATGCTTGTGTGATTCTTTGCATGATTCTTGTTTTATATCTTAGTTGAGCATGTTTTAGATTTAGCATATTAAGTGTTTGTGAAAATGCTTGTGTGATTTTTGTGTTATGACTTAGTTTTTCATGCTAGTATGCCAAGTGTTTGAGAAAATGCCATGCTTGTTGGAGCTTGGGGCCATTTGGCTACTCCATGTGTTTTGCATTGTGTGTTGTATTTTTGTCATGCTAGTTGTTAGGTTTTTGCATTTGCATGATATTTGGTTGGATTTTTGAATTAAGCATGCCTTGTGTTTGTGAAAATGCCATGCATGTCTTAGGTCTAGGTTACATTAAATGTCATGCAAGTTCATGTTAGGTCTAGGCCATATTATTTATGTCATGCATTTTCCTTATATTTAGTTTTAAATCCATGCATTTCATGCATTATGTTTGCTGCATTATTTCATGCATTTCATGTTCATGCCACTTGAATAATGACTTGAGCCAATTAATGGTTCAAGATCATGCTCTCTTGAGCACACTTGTGGAAAATTAAGTTTGTCAAATTGATTACTCTACCTTTGTGATTTTTTTTATTTAGCCAATTTTTATCTAACTTTCAAAGAGTCCTAGCTACTGCTTTCAAGTCATTTTATGAGTTTCAAATATTTTTACTTTGGTTTTTAAATGATTTTATCAAAAGCAAAAATGTGTTGGCAAAGCAGCTTTTTTTCCTCCTCCAAAAACTCGTACATCTATGATTTTGCTGGGAATTCATCTTTGATCAGAAAATTAAGCCGATTTGTTTTCATGTAGTTTTACATGTCCTGAGTCTCCAGTATTTTTTTTAGAATTTTTGGAATTTTCAAAAATAGGATAAAAAATCGTGGATTAAAACTGGACAGTTGAGTCAGAATTGAATTTAAAGAAAAACAAAGCAGTTTTTTTCTCCTCTAAAAACTCATACATCTCTGATTTTTCTGGGAATTCATCTTTGATCAGAAAATTAAGCCGATTTGTTTTCGTGTAGTTTTACATGTTCTGAGTCTCCAGTATTTTTTTCATAATTTTTGGAATTTTTAAAAATAGGGTAAAAAATCGTGGATTAAAACTGGACAGTGGAGTCAGAATTGAATTTAAAGAAAAACAAAGCAGTTTTTTCCTCCTCCAAAAATTCGTACATCTATGATTTTTCTGGGAATTCATCTTTGATCCGAAAATTAAGCTGATTTGTTTTCGTGTAGTTTTACATGTCCTGAGCCTCCAGTATTTTTTTTAGAATTTTTGGAATTTTTAAAAATAGGATAAAAAATCGTGGATTAAAACTGGACAGTGGAGTCAGAATTGAATTTAAAGAAAAACCTTTTTTCTGATTTGGTTAATTTACTTAAAGTGAGCTGATTAGGAGAGTTAGCTACTGACTTAGGGTAATTTATAAGCCTTTTTAAACTCTAAAAATGGTTTTTAAAGTCCCGGGTTAAGGGTAGTCAAGTCCGGATTTTTCAAACTTAGGAAATTAGAGCCATTTTAAAAGATTTAGCCCAGTTTTTATTTTTAATTCAAGCTTTTCAAAATTGTTTTCAAACAATCACAAAGTATTTTGGTTTTAGAATATTTAATTTGACATATTTTCCTAAGGTAGCCGGATATCTTTTTAGATATACGGATTTCCTTAATTAAAGGAAAAAATACATTTCATGCATTGCATTTTTATTTTCATGCATATTATATGATAGCATTATTTTATTCCATGACATTTAAATTATATGCCATACCATTCATATTTGTCATGTCATTTAGGTTGCATTATATTATTTAGACTGTACTATGTCATTTTATTTATGTCATGCATATACATATTCATTTCTTTTAAATGTTTTCAAAAAAGGATAATGGTTTTCAATAAAAATATATAAAGATATTCCCGAGTTAAAATAATTCATGAGTTCTCTACCGGGTTTGCTGGAGGGAATATCATCAATTATCATTAATAAAGGAATATCTTTCTTTCAAAAAAGAGAATGATTCGGAAAGTTTTCCAAAACTAATAAAAATTTCTATATTTTGCCACGTTTGTTGGGGAATATAGGAAAATTTTGAATTTATAAATTCCGGATCATTTTCAATAAAAAAAATGAAATTATTTTTCTTTAAATTGGGAATTAACTTGAAATACTAAATTTAAAACCAACTTTTTACCGAGACTTGAGATAACACACGATTAATAAGGTACCGATTTATACGGGCGTTGTGGGGGTGCTAATCCTTCCCCACACGTAACCGACTCCCGAACCCGCTTCTTTGATTTCTCTGGTTTAAAACGCAGACTTGAAATTGGTTTTTAAAATGTTTTAATTAATTTTTAAAATATTTTATAAAACCGGTTTTAATAGGTGGCCGATCACACCTAGCTAAAAAAGATTGGTGGCGACTCCATGTCTTTTTTAAGGTCATTTTCAAAACCTTCATTTTTCTAGAGGAATTAAGTCGACTTTTCCTCGATTTTTTTTAATGTCACGCCTAACGAATAATAAAATCTTGCGATGAGACGTCGTCGTTATTTTTTAGGTTGCGACACCATGCAAGTTCATGTTAGGTCTAGGCCATATTATTTATGTCATGCATTTTCCTTACATTTAGGTTTAGATCCATGCATTTCATGCATTATGTTTGCTGCATTGTTTCATGCATTTCATGTTCATGCCACTTGAATAATGACTTGAGCCAATTAATGGTTCAAAGTCATGCTCTCTTGAGCACACTTGTGGAAAATTAAGTTTGTCAAATTGATTATTCTACCTTTGTGATTTTTTTTACTTAGCCAATTTTTATCTAACTTTCAAAAAGTCCTAGCTACTGCTTTCAAGTCATTTTATGAGTTTCAAATATTTTTATTTTTATTTTTAAATGATTTTATCAAAGACAAAAAAATGTGTTGGCAAAGCAGTTTTTTTCCACCCAAAACTCGTACATCTCCGATTTTTCTGGGAATTCATCTTTGATCAGAAAATTAAGCCAATTTTTTCTCATGTAGTTTTATATGTCCTGAGTCTCCAGTATTTTTTTTTAGAATTTTTGGAATTTTTAAAAATAGGGTAAAAAATCGTGGATTAAAACTGGACAGTGGAGTCAGGATTGAATTTAAAGAAAAACAAAGCAGTTTTTTCTCCTCCAAAAACTCGTACATCTCTGATTTTTCTGGGAATTCATCTTTGATCAAAAAATTAAGCCGATTTTTTCTCGTGTAGTTTTAAATGTCGTGAGTCTCCAGTATTGTTTTCAGAATTTTTGGAATTTTTTAAAATAGGGTAAAAAATCGTGGATTAAAACTGGACAGTGGAGTCAGAATTGAATTTAAAGAAAAACAAAGCAGTTTTTTCTCCTCCAAAAACTCGTACATCTCTGATTTTTCTGGGAATTCATCTTTGATTCGAAAATTAAGCCGATTTTTTTTCGTGTAGTTTTACATGTTCTGAGTTTCCAGTATTTTTTTTAGAATTTTTGGAGTTTTTAAAAATAGGATAAAAATTCGTGGATTAAAACTGGACAGTGGAGTCAGAATTGAATTTAAAAAAAAAAAAAACAATTTTCTGTTTTGGTTAATTTACTTAGAGTGGGCTGATTAGAAGGGTTAGCTACTGACTTAGGGTAATTTCTAAGCCTTTTCAAACTCTAAAAATGGTTTTTCAAGTCCCGGGTTAAGGGTAGTCAAGTCCGGATTTTTTAAACTTAGGAAATTAGAGCCATTTTAAAGAAATTAGCCCAGTTTTTATTTTTAATTCAAGCTTTTCAAAATTGTTTTCAAACAATCACAAAGTATTTTGGTTTTAGAATATTTAATTTGACATATTTTCCTAAGGTAGCCGGATATCTTTTTAGATATACGGATTTCCTTAATTAAAGGAAAAAAATACATTTCATGCATTGCATTTTTATATTCATGCATTTTATATAATATGTGATTCTTGCTATAATAATTTCTATGATATTGTTGTTATTTTGATTTATATTTTTTGATGTTACATGGTTTATTATATGGTTTCGAATATTTCATGATATCCTATGCTTTTATTTAGTTATCTTTATTTAGCATATACGTATTCATTTATTTTAAATGTTTTCAAAAGATAATGGTTTTCAATAAAAATAAAGATATTCCCGAGTTAAAATAATTCATGAGTTCTCTACCGGGTTTGCTGGAGGGAATATCATCAATTATCATTAATAAAGGAATATCTTTCTTTCAAAAAAGAGAATGATTCGGAAAGTTTTCCAAAACTAATAAAAATTTCTATATTTTGCCACGTTTGTTGGGGAATATAGGAAAATTTTGAATTTATAAATTCTGGATCATTTTCAATAAAAAAAATGAAATTATTTTTCTTTAAATTGGGAATTAACTTGAAATACTAAATTTAAAACCAACTTTTTACCGAGACTTGAGATAACACACGATTAATAAGGTACCGATTTATACGGGCGTTGTGGGGGTGCTAATCCTTCCCCACACGTAACCGACTCCCGAACCCGCTTCTTTGATTTCTCTGGTTTAAAACGCAGACTTGAAATTGGTTTTTAAAATGTTTTAATTAATTTTTAAAATATTTTATAAAACCGGTTTTAATAGGTGGCCGATCACACCTAGCTAAAAAAGATTGGTGGCGACTCCATGTCTTTTTTAAGGTCATTTTCAAAACCTTCATTTTTCTAGAGGAATTAAGTCGACTTTTCCTCGATTTTTTTTAATGTCACGCCTAACGAATAATAAAGTCTTGCGATGAGACTCGTCGCGTCGTTATTTTTTTTTTAGGTTGCGACAGCTTGGCGACTCCGCTGGGGACATATTAGAGAGTCAGGCCTAGAATTAGTCGTGTGTTATCAAAGTCTCGGTTTTGTTGGTTTAATTGGTATTTGATTTTAATTCCCACATTTTTTTAATAAGGAGAATTTTGAAAATAATAAATTGTTTTTAAATATGTTCATACTCATGTGCATGCATTTTATTTTTGTTCTCTAGTTATTTAAGGTTGTATATTATAATTGCTTGTCGGTTAATGCGTTACACTATTCTTGAATGTTTTAATTGCTACGGCATTTAGAATAAGGTTTGCAGAATAGGTAGTGAAAGGTTTGATATTCCTCCACACATACTACACGTGCATTTGCATAACATGAATCCTATACCCGGATTCCGTCCTTTTAAGTGGGAGTAAAGTAACTACGCCTTCGTGATGATCCTCCGTATGGGCTAGTGAAACACTTTCGGAGTATAAAGTACCTATTGCCTTCGTGATAATCCTCCGTACGGGCATAGGAAAATATATTCTAACGGATTGAACCCGCTTTTATCGGGGTGCCTTACTAGCCTTCACCAGCGACAGTGAGGAACAATTCGGGGCCTTAGAACCGATTCACCCTCATATAGTGAACCTAGGCGAAGCCATCCCGAATTTCCGTTAGATATACCGAAAATAGGAACACATAGAGGGACAGTTCTAAACCTTTTGTTACCTATTTTACACTCCGAATAAGTGTGGTAGATCGGGCAACGATGTACGTACATCGCCCGTAATAAATGTGATACTCCGCCTCGAAGACATCGTGATGCCTAAATAAGCAGATATTGCTGGGGGCAGATGTTCATTAGCTGTTTTTTTTAAAAAAAAAAAAAAAAAAAAAAAAAAAAAATCTTTTTTCAAGCATTTTGCATGTTGCACATTTCATACATGTGTGAATAGAGCATGTACATTTTTGGTTGTGTTATTGATCTCATTCTTTGCAATAAACAGTTGGTAATTTCATTTGATGATTTCATAAAACCGGTAGTGTCACATGAACATTTGCATATGGTACCATAGTGGGATCCACCCTGAAATTCTTTTGAAAATAATGTGATTGGTTTTTCATAAATAAAAAAAAAACACAAAAAAAAAGCATGTTAAAAAAAATCATAAATTAGGAGGCAAATCTTGCATAATGAGATTTTTGAATAATCAAGATTTAGGTCCCACCAATTTCGTGTAATCATTGGTTAATTTATTTATGTCATTTTGACATCGTGTTACAGTCATAACATGCATGATTATTCATTGTAGAATACATTTGTGATATACATGGTCATTCTTTGTACCTACCTTTGTATTAATTCATTTATTCTTAGCATGTATCATTTTGACATCATAGCATGCATGGTCATTCATTGTAGGACACGTTTATAACATGCATAGTCATTATCTGTATATACCTGGCATTAGATTGCATCCATAGCATACATAGTCATCATAATTTCTCTGTATATGTTCATGCATTAACCATCAGTTTATTCATGCACATAGGAATAGAGCATGTACATTCATAATCTTAATCTCATGACATTTTCATTTGCATGAAAGGGGTTCGAGATATGAGGAATGAATCGGAGGAACGATTGGGTGCTTTGGAACGCAATCAAGATGAATATGGACATGAAATCCGAGAGGTGAAGGAACAACTTGCCAAATTGCTGAAAATGGTTGAGGATATGGGTAACAGTAAAGGTGAACTTTCTCAGGGCTTCGCATCATCTTCGGATCAACCAAAACCATTAGGTCCAGAACATACAATCCTTGCTGGATCCTGCACTTGTCAATGCCACAAAGGTTGCAATCCTGATGAAATTGTGGACAAAATCATGAAAATAATTAAACCTGAAAGCCTGATACCAAAGACAGAAACCTCGAATCCAGTACCATACCTGCAAACTGTTCTAGGTCCAAACCAGTATCCCCACCCTACTATGGTCCAATCGTCCATTGGGACGACCACTACGGGATTCCTGAATCCCACTCCATCGTTACCAACTACCAGTTCATACTATTTCCCTCATCAATCACCTTATCCAGTACCTGGGATAGGAACCTCGAGCTATGTACAACCTCCAAAGGCCCCGTGTCCAAATCCATACCCTTACCATGCTGTTCCGCCACATCCCCATGTAAACACTCCGGTTCGAACCTTAGTGCCACCACCAAGTGCCCCAACTCCTAGGCCATGTGTGACTAAGAAACGATCCCAGAATAAAACCCAAATGCATTTTGATCCCATTCCAATCAGCTACCAAGAGCTCCTCCCTATACTGATCCAAAATCACATGGTTGCCTGTGTCCCATTGAAACCCCTGTTACCACCATATCCAATGTGGTATAATCCAAATGAAAGATGTGATTATCACTGTGGAATTGTTGGCCATAGCATCGAAGATTGTATAGCAGTCAAAAGGAAAGTGCAAGCTCTCATAGATGCCAAGTGGTTGGATCCAACGACACTGATTGATAAAGGACTGGGAAAACGCCATTAGGATTGGGAGATTTACAGCATTGAGGTGGAAAGACTTCGGTCTTATATGATGTAATAGGATTTCACTTTTTCAATAGCCGGCTCTTATAGCCTTAGGATGCTAGGAAGAATAAAGTGCTTGTAAAGACAGTTTTAACTACTGCTCAAATTTTGTAAAACATGGTTTATACCATTGTGAACATTGATATGGGAATGAATTGAGTATTCTTCAAATTTATAAGATGTTGATGATTAAGTTCCTCCGATTCTTATTTCCTCTGTGATATCTTCCCCTTCCCCTTTGCATTTTGCATCCCATCAATTATTTGTCAGGTTGCATTCATGCATTCATAATCAGCATGATTTTTCTGTATATATCCATGCATTAATTTGCTTATTACATACATCATGATTAGCCTTAGGTCACATTCATGACACACATGGTTAGCATGATTTTCTTTGTATATACTCTGTATCAATCATTCATTGTTTGCATGTATCATAATTGACACTGTGTTGCATTCATAGGATATATGATTATTCATTGAAAAATATGCTAAAATGCACATGATCAGTCATTGCATATATCCATGTGTTGATTTGTTTATTCTTTGTTTGCAACATGTTGGCATTGTGATTGCATTTATCACATATATGGTCAGCATGTTTCCATTGTACATATCCATACATCATATTGTTTAGGCTTCACATGCATCAAATTGCATTCATGGCTCATTCATCATGACATACATTTGGGGGAAATAAAATAGAAGTTGGCTTGGCTTTAGGAGTCTTTGAAAGAATTTCCATTTCAAATCAGAAGAAGTACTGAGTACACTTTTAATACAGGCTGGTGCTATGGAGGATGAACAAGTTGCCCGAATGGAAAAAATGGAAAGGGAACAGAGAGAATTGCGAGAACAACTAGCAAAATCTCAAGCAGAATCTAAGGATCAGATGACTAAACTGATGGAGCTAATGTCTGCTGTAATCAAGGGAAAAGGATACACCGAAAACTTTGTCGCCGGAGAAGGGTTAGAGGTACAAAAGGGCCAAGATGAGGTTGCAATAAGTGATGCCCAGAACACTATTAACCCCGTCAATGTCCTAAACTCAGATGATCCAGCTAAACAGGCAAAGTTGAAAAGGGTTGCAGTAAATGAGGTTGAGTTGGCAGATTCTCAAGGGAAATATCAGTTGTTAGATGAAAGGCTTCGGGCGATAGAAAGAACAGATGTATTCGGGAGTGTGGAGGTGAAAGAACGATGCTTGGTCCTCGATTTAGTCATTCCTCCTAAGTTCAAGATCTCTGACTTTGTGAAATATGACGGGACGACCGATCCATCAGCCCACATCACTATGTTCTGCCGAAAGATGACAAGTCAGATATATAATGATAAGCTTTTAATTCACTGCTTTCAGGATAGCCTCAGCGGGTCCGCAATTAGGTGGTATAGTCAGTTGAGCAAGGATCAGATTCGCTCTTGGAATGACCTGGCTAGGGTTTTTCTAAACCAGTACAAGCATATGACCGACATGGCGCCTGATCGTCTCACCTTGCAAAATATGGAGAAAAAAGCTACTGAGAGCTTCAAAGAATATGCACAACGGTGGATGAGCCTGGCTGCCCAAGTACAACCGCCCTTGACACAAAAGGAAATCACTATCCTTTTCGTGAATACACTGCAGGCCCCGTACTATGACAGACTCGTCGGCAATGCTTCGAAGAATTTTGCGGACATGGTAATTTCAGGGGAGATGATTGAGAATGCTATCAAGAGTGGGAAACTTGAAAGAGAAGGAACATCCAATACCGAGAGAAATAAGGCACCAAGAAAGAAAGAGGAAGATGTCCAAACTATGGGAGATTTCATCCCATATTCCCAATTTCCCTCATACCAATCATGTTACCCTACAGAGATATCTCCAAGCCTCTATCCTTACCTACCTACCCAAACACCTAATCCTATACCAGCCCTTGCAACAAGGCCTACTTCTAGAAAACGACCGCGAGAAAATCAAGAAAGAATTCCAATCCCCATCCCTGACTTACTGCCATTACTAATAAAGAATCAGTACCTTACCCCGGTACCTTTGAAAATAGCTTCGAATCCATCAGCAAGGAGTTATGACCCTGACAGCAAGTGTGATTATCACCTAGGGGTAGTTGGGCATTCAACTGAAAAATGCAGACAACTGAAGGAAAGGATTGAAAGTCTTATCCGTGATGGTATTTTGACACCGGAGCTTATCAATCAATGGAAGGCCGCTTAGCCCTAAATCAGTTTCTTTCAGGGTTTTAAGGGGAGAATTACTACCTTTGAAGGATGTCAATAGGAGCATTTTTGACGCATGTAGTTTTATACACTGTGATGATGAAAGCACTTGTCTCATGTTAACATCTACATGAATTAAATGAATTTTAAATGCTTTGTGTTTGTTGTGTTTTAAATAAACATGAATTTACAAAAACAAGCATTAAGGAAGTTTTAATAATGGATAGTCTCAAGAAGATTGATGATCAGTGTTAGAAATGACCCAACACCATCCCCCTCCTTTTTGGGCTTCTCTATACCTAAACCTTGAATCAATAACACTTGAAAGACCTAATGCTTCAAGGAAAAATGAATGAAAAAAGAGAAGCATTGTCATTGCAAAATAAGCAAGGATGTAAATCCTAGTCTAGACTATGAACAAAGGAACGAACTTTTTGAGATTTTTCGAATTCCTTGAAAATCAAACAAATGAGACATTCTTTCAAGAGTCTAGATTTTGATAATTTTGTGTGTCAAGATTGTGCTAAAACCATTCATGACCTTTCCCAATAACCACAAAACACTAATTGCCCAAACATCACTTCATGATTGACATCCTGGGGCACAATGATTAAACTAGATTATCCCTTGTCCCAGAGAAAACCCGTTTTTGGGTCATATTTTCCTTATCTCTTCAAAAAAAAAAAAAAAAACTCAGATTGGAAACTCAGCCTTTTCAAAACAGACCTGGACTTGCTATGTTCCTCGTTGATACAAATTCTCATTGATTAATCAAATTGGGGCATCATATGTGGAAATGATGGATACATGGTTAATAAGGATGGACTAAACGCATGAATCATTGGGGCATGCGACGAAAAAACAAAAAAAAAAGAGAAAAATTGTGATATCATGCATATGAGAATTCGGATGATTCCAAAGTGCAAAATGAAATTCTGAATATCTATTTCCCCTGAGGATTGCTTTTCAATGTGAATATTTGTGCTTGACATGAGAAATGGCCATCTTTCATATCCCCTTTCACAAAAAGAAATTATCCATAGTCACCCCTTTTGAGCCAAAAGAATTCTTTCTTCTTTGAACCCTGATCAAGGATTACCCTCTACATTGGGGGGCAAATGCGAGGAAAGATCTTTTCAAAGATCATTGAGAAATGAGTGATAGCTCAAGCACAAACAAAAGCAAATGGAGCCCCGAATAAATACGGGCTCACTCTGTCAAAGAAAAAGAAGAGAAAAAGATGGTGAAATGAAAGCCAAGAAAAACAAAAGAAAAACACAATAAAAAAGAAAACAAAATGTGTGAAAGACATGGCAAATGGAAAGCCAAAAGCAAGGAAGAAAAAGAGCAAAGTCAAAAGGAAAGAAATGTCCGAGAAGGGACAAATGCTTCAAAGAGAATCCTCCTCAAGAAATGATCCTTGATCTGATTACCCTCAAACACATATTTTGGGCCTATTTATCCTTTCTTTCTGAACCCTGAGCTATGGCCTACATTATATGCTTTAAAAGTCCATTTTGATCAAGCATGAATATTTAATTTGAAAGGTTTTTCCTCAGATTTTATCCCATTTCATCGAATTATCATTTCACTAAGGAAGAATTTAGAATTCTCAAGTGCATGGTAAAACAAAAAAAAAATGTGGAAAGAATGGGACTCTAGGGCGAAAACCCAAAAATGGGCGGTCTAGAGTAAATTTGGAAATTTTCGATGCCATCTATGATAGTGCCGATACCCCAAAAGAAAAGATCTTATTAAAGGAGTGGTCATCGAGGAACATCTAGGAATTCCTGAACCCCCCAAATTGTCAGTTCTCATTCAGAGGATTGTCTTCAAAAACTGAAACTTTTTTCCTCCAAAATCAACTTTCCAGTTTAAACATCCCGACCAATCTTGACGCTTGTCAAAATGCCTTGATATGGAAACTAAAAGAATGTTGAATTTGTTTGGTTCTCAATGAATTCATGATTTATAAAAACTGTTCCATTTGTGAGCCTAGAAGGGATATACATTTTTGTCATGAAGTTTTCCTGCAAAAGCCAGAATCTTGTTATACCAAGCCTTGCCAATCCCAGTTGAAAAAAAACCAGATTGATACTTAGAGAAATTTCTAACAACGATCATCAGTCTTCAAAAGATTTGTACATCACACATTGTGGGGTTAATATTTTTTGTTCAGAAGTTTTCAAAATGCGAAAACAAATAAAAATATTTTTGAAATACCCATTTTTGATGTTGACATGAGACAAGGGTTTTTCTAACCCAAAGGTATAGAACTGCCAGGATAGGTCCTGACTTCCAGATATGAGAAGAAGAAATAGAACCCGGTTCAGATCTCTGTTGATGAAAGTTTGAAAAAACTATTGGGGCAAAGAGAATAGCCAAAATGAATTGAAGATATACTCTGATTTGAAGAGGAAAAATGAATTTGAAAGGCTAAGCCAAAGTCTAGAGGAACAACCGGGGGCATTTGCATCACTCATGAGCACTCATCTCTCTATCAAGCTTTTACATCTGCACAGTGTCGGCAAGCATTTGCATCATTCATGGGTATTTGCATTGGCATTATTCCATAAGCATCTGCATTTTACCTTTACATTTACATTCTTCATGGAATTCGTATTTGTGTCATCTCAAACAATTGCATCATTTCTAGAATCATTGCATTTTCATTAATGTGTAGTAATTGTAGTTACACCATTCATAAACCAGTTACATGAACACAATTAGTAGGGGCATCTGCATCATGAAACATGGGCATCAATCCAAGTCATTTACATTTGCATTAAAGACATTTGCACCAGTTTAAGTCATTTCGTATCTTATTCAACATATGCATTTGCATCAAAAAGCATTCGCATCTTCTCAAAATCTTTAGGTTAATTTTCAACAATTCTTCACCATCATTTTTAAAGTCGCATACAGCGCATTTTTTTCAAATCACGGGTAAGGCCTCCGGGCACCATTCTTAAGACCCCCGGGCATCATTTTTAAAGTCGCATACAGCGCATTTTTTCCAAATCACGGGTAAGGCCTCCGGGCACCATTCTTAAGACCCCCGGGCATCATTTTTAAAGTCGCATACAGCGCATTTTTTTCAAATCACGGGTAAGGCCTTCGGGCACCATTCTTAAGACCCCCGAGCATCATTTTTAAAGTCACATACAGCGCAGTTTTTTCAAATCACGGGTAAGGCCTCCAGGCACCATTCTTAAGGCCTATGGGCACCATTTTTAAGACCTCCGGGCATAATTTTTCAAATCACAGGTAAGACCTCCGGGCAACATCTTTAAGACCTCCGGGCATAACTTTTTTTCAGGGGTAAGACCTCCGAGCACCAATTTTTAAGACCTCCGGGCATAATTTTTCAAATCACAGGTAAGACCTCCGGGCAACATCTTTAAGACCTCCGGGCATAACCTTTTTCAGGAATAAGGCCTATGGGCACCATTTTTAAGACCTCCGGGCATAATTTTTCAAATCACAGGTAAGACCTCCGGGCATAACTCTTTTTTCAGGGGTAAGGCCTATGGGCACCATTTTTAAGACCTCCGGGCATAATTTTTCAAATCACAGGTAAGACCTCCGGGCAACATCTTTAAGACCTCCGGGCATAACTTTTTTTCAGGGGTAAGACCTCCGAGCACCAATTTTTAAGACCTCCGGGCATAATTTTTCAAATCACAGGTAAGACCTCCGGGCAACATCTTTAAGACCTCCGGGCATAACCTTTTTCAGGGATAAGACCTCCGGGCACCAATTTTTAAGACCTCCGGGCATAATTTTTCATATCACAGGTAAGACCTCCGGGCACCAATTTTTAAGACCTCCGGGAACCATTTTAAGACCTCCGGGCACCAATTTTTAAGACCTCCAGGCACCATTTTAAGTCCTTCGGGCACCAATTTTAAAGCCCTTCGAGCATAAATTTTTCTTTTGAAAATCGAATTTATTCCCTTAGGACGAATCGAGCCTTGTTTAGGCAGGGAATTCAATTTAAGGACAAAATCTTCAATCTATTGTTTTAAAAAAATAAAAAAAATGAAAAAGAGAAAATAGAAAAAAAAAAGAAAAAGAAAAAAGAAAAAAAGAAAAAAGAAGAAAAAAATGAAAAAAGAAAAATAGAAAATGAAAAAAATGAAAATGAAAAAGAAACCCCTTTTCCTTTCCTTCACATGTGATGTCACTGACCGTACAAAATTAGTGTCGGTTTATCTTTGCCTGATTCCTGATTCTCAGCAATAGCCAAAGAGGGGCAGCTGTAGACACCTAATTTTGTCCGGACCACTAAACAGGTATGTTTTCTTCCCATATTGATGTTCCCAAGTGTAAAAAGACTGTTTTCATCCTGCAGGTGGTACTCCGAGACTTAGTTTAAGAGGGCGAGCACAAAAAGTCAAACTTGAAAAAAAGTCAACCCCAAAAAAAGTCAACCCCGAAAAAGTCAACCCCAGAAAGTCAACTACTGAAAAAGTCAACCCACTTTCAAAATCAAGATTTTAAGTTCAATTGAAAAATGGCAAAAGAATTTTGATAATCCGAGGTCTACATTGAAAGATATGGAGTTCGGAAGTTGGGATTTGGAGATTCAGTAGAAAAGAAACCCTAATCCGAGAAATTTGGGGAAAAGTGCTTAAACGATCAAACTGGTCGGAATTGAAGGTTCCAAATGAAAGATAAGCACTGACTACGGGTAATGGAGAAGTCACTTGCAAGAAAAACCGAAAGAAAAGTCAATCCGGGAGAAAACCGAGAATTAGGGTTTTTAGTGGATTTCGGTGAAATCGGGAAGAATCACAGAAATGGCCCGACTTGTTAAGACCAAAGCCCCAATGGATGAAGAATGGTTAAAAAGGATGGCCCAAGGCTCAGATTGAAGAAAATCTGAAAATCGGATTTGTTTTGAGCAAAACCGGGTTTCGGAGGTAAAAGGGCAAAATTGGAAAAATTTGGGAAAAATAGCAAATGGACTCCGAAAATTATGGAAAATTTGTCAATCTCATTCTTAAATCATTTGAAGGAGATTGGCGAAATAAAATCTTGATTCCGAGTTCGTTTGCAAAATGGCCAAATCCCGGGCTTCTTATGGAGTAATTCAAAAAGGAAAATCCCGGAAAAATAGCAAATGGACTCCAAAAATTCTGAAATTTGGAAAATCTCATTTTTAAATTATTTGGAAGAGATTGGAGAAAGAAAATCTTGATTCCGAGTTCGTTTGCAAAATGGCCAAATCCCGGGCCTCCTATGCAGTAATTCAAGCCGATAAATCCCGAAAAAATACCAAATGAGCTCCAAAAATTATGAAAACTTCCAGATCACACTTTTTAATTATTTTGAAGAGATTGGTGAATAAAAATCTTGATTTGGAGCTCGTTTAAAAAATGGTAAAATGTAGGGGCATAAAAGGGCATTTTTGGGAAGAAAAAATCCAAATAAATAGCAAACGGACTCGGATAATTTTGAAAACTTCCAGAACTCAATATTTTATTATTTTGGAAGTATTAAAAAAAGAAAAATTGAATTTGGAGTCCGTTTGATATTTACTTGCATCCGGGGGGCAAAATGGTCATTTCACCCAAGCAACCGAAAAGGGCTTTTTTTGGCCCTTCAAAAAATCAGAGTTGGGCTGGAAAAGAGATGTGCTGGCATACCCAAGCCCAAAGAAAGGAGGAAGCTTCTAATTTTTTTTTTAATCAAGTGGTTAAAAATCAAGAGTTAGTTAACCATTCTCTTTGATCAAGCCATGGTGATTAAACCACATAGGTTAAGAAAGATGTCAACATTATTTTTGCATAGCTGTAATTTGAGAGGGCTGAGATGCTAATCTAAAGGTGGTAATTTCATGACTTTTCATCTTGAATTATTGGCCATTTGATGGAAATTAGGTTACACAAAAATGACAACATCTTGGAGGCTATATAACCATGCATTAAGGCTAGCCCTAAGGGGGGGGGAGGCAGATTTTGGTTTCTTCTTTTCCATTTTGGCTGATTTCTCTTAGTTTTTCTTAGTTTTTTATCTTCTTGGTTGAGAGCAAAAAAAGAAAAGTTTAGAAAAAAGGAAAGTTTGAAGAGAAAAGCTTGAAATATTAGCTTCTTGAGGTTGCTCTTGAGCACCAACTCTTGCACTTTCATTTTCTATTCTTATTTTTTGCTATTTTAATCTCTACTTGGTG
The DNA here is from genome assembly GCA_030761205.1 of Fremontodendron californicum. NCBI lineage: Eukaryota > Viridiplantae > Streptophyta > Magnoliopsida > Malvales > Malvaceae > Fremontodendron > Fremontodendron californicum. The sequence continues at coordinate 8,493,439 of JAULJL010000006.1, forward strand.
AGTTTTCATTTTAAAATAATGTTTCTTGTTCTTCCTTCATTTCCTTTCTTAAGTATTTTTTTTACATTTTTTTTACAATAAACTCACCATGGCCAAATGGCCTACATTATTTATTTTAAGTTGTTGTTTCAATTCATTTTACCATATTTTTTATGCTATTTTCTTTGTTTTTGATGTTTTAAGTGTTATGTTATTTCATGTTCTTAAGTTATATTTAATTTGGTTGCTTTGTTTGTTGCCATTTGTGTCTTAGATATCATGTTTTTGCATTTTTAATTTTCTGTTTTCATGTTGTTTAAATTTGAGCATGTTTTAGAGTTAGCATATTAAGTGTTTGTGAAAATGCTTGTGTGATTCTTTGCATGATTCTTGTTTTATATCTTAGTGAGCATGTTTTAGATTTGGTATATTAGGTGTTTGTGAAAATGCTTGTGTGATTTTTGTGTTATGACTTAGTTTTTCATGCTAGCATACCAAGTGTTTGTGAAAATGCCATGCTTGTTGGAGCTTGGGGCCATTTGGCTACTCCATGTGTTTTGCATTGTGTGTTGTATTTTTTGTCATGCTAGTTGTTAGGTTTTTGCATTTGCATGATATTTGGTTGGATTTTTGAATTAAGCATGCCTTGTGTTTGTGAAAATGCCATGCATGTCTTAGGTCTAGGTTACATTAAATGCCATGCAAGTTCATGTTAGGTCTAGGCCATATTATTTATGTCATGCATTTTCCTTACATTTAGGTTTAGATCCATGCATTTCATGCATTATGTTTGCTGCATTGTTTCATGCATTTCATGTTCATGCCACTTGAATAATGACTTGAGCCAATTAATGGTTCAAAGTCATGCTCTCTTGAGCACACTTGTGGAAAATTAAGTTTGTCAAATTGATTATTCTACCTTTGTGATTTTTTTTACTTAGCCAATTTTTATCTAACTTTCAAAAAGTCCTAGCTACTGCTTTCAAGTCATTTTATGAGTTTCAAATATTTTTATTTTTATTTTTATTTTTAAATGATTTTATCAAAGACAAAAAAATGTGTTGGCAAAGCAGTTTTTTTTCCACCCAAAACTCGTACATCTCCGATTTTTCTGGGAATTCATCTTTGATCAGAAAATTAAGACAATTTTTTCTCATGTAGTTTTATATGTCCTGAGTCTCCAGTATTTTTTTTAGAATTTGTGGAATTTTTAAAAATAGGGTAAAAAATCGTGGATTAAAACTGGACAGTGGAGTCAGGATTGAATTTAAAGAAAAACAAAGCAGTTTTTTCTCCTCCAAAAACTCGTACATCTCTGATTTTTCTGGGAATTCATCTTTGATCAAAAAATTAAGCCGATTTTTTCTCGTGTAGTTTTAAATGTCGTGAGTCTCCAGTATTTTTTTCAGAATTTTTGGAATTTTTTAAAATAGGGTAAAAAATCGTGGATTAAAACTGGACAGTGGAGTCAGAATTGAATTTAAAGAAAAACAAAGCAGTTTTTTCTCCTCCAAAAACTCGTACATCTCTGATTTTTCTGGGAATTCATCTTTGATTCGAAAATTAAGCCGATTTTTTTTCGTGTAGTTTTACATGTTCTGAGTTTCCAGTATTTTTTTTAGAATTTTTGGAATTTTTAAAAATAGGATAAAAATTCGTGGATTAAAACTGGACAGTGGAGTCAGAATTGAATTTAAAAAAAAAAAAAACAATTTTCTGTTTTGGTTAATTTACTTAGAGTGGGCTGATTAGAAGGGTTAGCTACTGACTTAGGGTAATTTCTAAGCCTTTTCAAACTCTAAAAATGGTTTTTCAAGTCCCGGGTTAAGGGTAGTCAAGTCCGGATTTTTTAAACTTAGGAAATTAGAGCCATTTTAAAGAAATTAGCCCAGTTTTTATTTTTAATTCAAGCTTTTCAAAATTGTTTTCAAACAATCACAAAGTATTTTGGTTTTAGAATATTTAATTTGACATATTTTCCTAAGGTAGCCGGATATCTTTTTAGATATACGGATTTCCTTAATTAAAGGAAAAAAATACATTTCATGCATTGCATTTTTATATTCATGCATTTTATATAATATGTGATTCTTGCTATAATAATTTCTATGATATTGTTGTTATTTTGATTTATATTTTTTGATGTTACATGGTTTATTATATGGTTTCGAATATTTCATGATATCCTATGCTTTTATTTAGTTATCTTTATTTAGCATATACGTATTCATTTATTTTAAATGTTTTCAAAAGATAATGGTTTTCAATAAAAATAAAGATATTCCCGAGTTAAAATAATTCATGAGTTCTCTACCGGGTTTGCTGGAGGGAATATCATCAATTATCATTAATAAAGGAATATCTTTCTTTCAAAAAAGAGAATGATTCGGAAAGTTTTCCAAAACTAATAAAAATTTCTATATTTTGCCACGTTTGTTGGGGAATATAGGAAAATTTTGAATTTATAAATTCTGGATCATTTTCAATAAAAAAAATGAAATTATTTTTCTTTAAATTGGGAATTAACTTGAAATACTAAATTTAAAACCAACTTTTTACCGAGACTTGAGATAACACACGATTAATAAGGTACCGATTTATACGGGCGTTGTGGGGGTGCTAATCCTTCCCCACACGTAACCGACTCCCGAACCCGCTTCTTTGATTTCTCTGGTTTAAAACGCAGACTTGAAATTGGTTTTTAAAATGTTTTAATTAATTTTTAAAATATTTTATAAAACCGGTTTTAATAGGTGGCCGATCACACCTAGCTAAAAAAGATTGGTGGCGACTCCATGTCTTTTTTAAGGTCATTTTCAAAACCTTCATTTTTCTAGAGGAATTAAGTCGACTTTTCCTCGATTTTTTTTAATGTCACGCCTAACGAATAATAAAGTCTTGCGATGAGACTCGTCGCGTCGTTTTTTTTTTTTTAGGTTGCGACAACAGTGTATCAGTCGCGAAAGCGAAGTCAGCAAGCAAAAAGCTCTAAGGCAAAAAGCTCCAGTCGCGTACGGTTATAATTTAAATATTTTTAAAAAAGCTTTTTAAAAATGTGGAAGTCGCCCTCATGGAGGGCGGCTTCCACACATGAATTTTTTTTTTTGAAATATTCCCTTATATATATATATTTTTTTTTTGGGTTTCCTTACAGATTTAAACCAAAAAAATATAAAAATTTGTTGGGAAATCTCCATGGCCATGGCGATTTCCCAACCTGGATAAAAAACAGAATATTTTGGTACATAAAAAAAACGATAATTTGAAAATTAAAAATAAAATAAAAAGCTATATTAATATAAAAAACTTAAAAGTGTCCATGGTTATATTATAGATATAGATAATACAAATATATATATTTTTATAGAGGTATATATATATAAGTAATAAAAATATATCTTTTATTCTTTTATATTTTAAATATTTGAAAATTTAAAAAATTTATATAGAAAAATACGACATAACAAGTAAATAACTCGCACACGTATATCAAGTATCAATGAGGAAAACTCAAAATCTTTCTTTTAAAAAAAAATAAAAAGTAGGCAATTTAATTTATGACTTTAATAAAGAACAATCAGTTTGTAGAGCATGATTAATCACATCTGGACATTGCTCAACCCAGACAACACTCTCTTGCATTTGTGTCTCATGTTTGGCTAAGAGGTGGGCAGCTTCATTTCCTGCACTCCGTGTATGACTGATGTTGCATGTATGAAATGGTCTCATCTTCTCCTTAGAGCTTCATTGGTAATCATCCCTGTCATTGATAGGTACCTCTCCATTGTCCTTAGTTGTTTAAAAATCCTTAGTGCATCTCCTTTCAATATTATTTTTGTAAACCCCAGCTCATGAGCCAATTGCAGTGCTTCTGTTGCTGCGTAAGCCTCAACCAGGAACGAGTTCGTTACAGCTAAAAGGTTCTGGGCACTTGCAGCTATCACTTCTCCATTTTCATTTCGAATCACCACTCCAATGCCTCCCATATCTTTAGCTCCACTTATAGCACTTCCATGTTGGACTTTTCAGTGATCCTTGGAGGCTTTGGTTTTGTGCAGCACTATATTATGCTGCATAATTCCACACAAAGTTGGTTGTTTCCTGCACTGTTCTTCTTTTTCCGTTGTGGAGTTCCTCGTTTCATTCTCCCTATATCGTCAATGTTGCAATCATAAACAAGATAAGGTGAGAGTTTAGAGATGACAATGGAGTGAGAAGGGGCAAGGATTGTCTTATTTACCTTTGTTTCACTCTTGCATGGATGTCCATGAATGTCGATTACACTCATAACTGTTCACCTTATTTTTTTTATTAATTATTTTTAATTTAATATTATAAAAAATATTATAATTTATTCATGAACATAATTTTATAATATATATAATTTTTTAATATATATATGAGTATATATATGATTTTATCACTATCCTATTCAATTCTAAGAGCGGCTAATAGGCTGATAGATAGCCTAACACATTGATTTCGGCTTACAGGTCAGATTTCGGCTTCCATCTTCAATATTTCTTCTCTGAACATTGTTAGTTTCTCCACCAATAGTCTATCAGGTAGTTTGCTTGATGATCCGTGTCACCATCTTCCCAAGCTTGAAGGGCTTTACTTAAGTTTCAATGGATTATCTGGTAATATTCCATCAAGTATAGGCGAATGCTGATGGCGCAAGGAAATCATATCGTCACGGTGGTCGTTCTCAATATTCCAAATCAGGTTCATTGGAGATGGTTATGGCGTATTTTCCAAAATCATGGCAAAGTGGTTGACGTTTTCATACCGGCAAAAAAAGGATAGAAGGGGTAGGAGATTTGGCTTTGTTAGATATGCGAATAATGGAGGAGCTTGGGATGCTATCAAGAGATTGAACGGGGCTTGGCTTATGGATTATAGGATTGGTGTCTTCATGGCCAGATTCAATAGTCGTACGTCATATTGGAGAAAATCAAAATCCTTTCAACCATCCCTCGGAGATTAGAGTGCAAAAATGATAATGGGAATAAAAAAACATATCTCCAAGCCTTATTGATCCAGAATGATCAACCAGAACCTTCCTACTCCAGAGATGCTGAGGTGGTTTCACACGAGGGGATGGGAAAAAATCATGTAAAGGCGTAATGGAATAAGGTGTTATCAATCATCTGGAGAAATGCTTAATTGGGACTGCAAGAGGCTTTTACGAGACCGACAGACATATGGACAACTTTAGAATGCAAGGAGTTTTGGAAGTGTCTGTTAAAAAAATTTCTGGCAAGAAATTCTTGATAGAATTCGAGGACGAAGATACTTTCTATACTATGCAAAATCGTGGGTGGAGTTGGTTAAAGGAATGGTTCGTTGAGCTGGAATATTGGAACGAGAAAATGATCTTAAAAGAAAGAACGACCTGGCTAACTTGCTTTGGTGTTCCTTTACACCTATGGAACTATCAAACCTTTAAAAACATCTCCAACATCTGGGGAGAACTTCTTAGCATGGATGGTAAAACTCTTAGCTATGATGATTTTAGTAGAGGGGCGATGTTAATCTTAACAGATTGTGTGGATAGAAATGATGAGGTGATTGATTACTATAAAGCATGGCGAGAACGCTTTTCAAGTCCGAGTTACGGAAATGGGAAATGATGTGATTTCACTTTTCCATAATTATGTGAATAACTCAAAATCTAGTTACGAGGTTGCCAGGAAACCCTCTCATACTGGGTCAGCCAAGGATGGGGAAGGGTCTGATGGTGTCAACGATGGCTTGTCCGATTCTAGGGAAGATGAACAGTTACTTGCGGTAGAAAGTCGAAATGAGAAAGATGATCAATCACTGAAGTCGGCTAATAATGGAGAAAGGGAGCTCGAGGAGGTTTGCATGGCTCTAGATAAAAGCGAAACATGGATAGAAGAGACAATTAGGGAAAAAGAGGAGGTTGGTGGAGTTGTTTGTCTCAAATATCGAAACAATATCATTGACTCACCTACACAAAAGATACTCAATCGGGATGTAGACACCTAATTTTGTCCGGACCTAAATCAGGTACATTTTCTTCTTAAATTGATATTTTAGAATGCTAAAAGGTTTTTCTCATCCTACAGGTGGTATTCCGAGACTTAGTCTAAAAAAACAGAAAGAAAAAGTCAAACTTGAAAAAGTCAACCTCAAAAAAAGTCAACCCCAAAAAGGTCAACCTTAAAAGTCAACTACTAAAAAAGTCAACCTATTTTCAAAATCAAGGTTTGAGGTTCAATTGAAAAACGGTGAAAGAATTTTGATAATCCGAGGTCTATATCAAAAGATATGGAGGTCGGAAGTTGGGTTACGGAATCTCACTAGAAAAGAAATCCTACTTCGGAAATTTTGGGGAAAAGTACTCAAACTATCAAATTGATCAGAATTGAAGGTTTCAAATGAAAGATAAGCACTGAATACGGGTAATGGAGAAGCCACTTGGAAGAAAAACTGATACAAAAGTCAATTAGGAAGAAAACTGAAAATTAAGGTTTTTTTGGTGGATTTCGATTAAAATTGGAAAAATTACATAAATTGCCCGATTCGGTAGATCTAAAGCCCTTAATTGATGAGAAATGATTAAACAAGGATAGTCCAAGGCTCAGTTTGAAGAAAATTTGAAAATTGGACTTGTTTTAAGTAAAACCGGGTTTCGGAGGCAAAATGGCAAAATTGGAAAATATAGGAAAAATAGCAAATAAACTCTAAAAATTCTGAAAATTTGCAAATCTCATTCTTAAATCATTTCGAAGAGATTGACAAAAGAAAATCTTGATTCGGAGTTCGTTTGCAAAATGGCCAAATACCGGGCCCATTATGTAGTAATTCACGCAGATAAATCCCGAAAATATAGCAAATGAACTCCAAAAATTCTGAAAATTTACAAATCTTATTTTTAAATTATTTGGAAGAGATTGACAACAAAAAAATCTTGATTCGGAGTTCGTTTGCAAAATGGCCAAATCTCGGGTCCCTATGTAGTAATTCAAGCAGATAAATCCCGAAAAAATAGAAACTGAGCTCCAAAAACTATTAAAACTTCCAGATCACATTTTTAAATTATAAGGAAAATATTGGTGAAGAAAAATATGGATACGGAGCTCGTTTAAAAAAGGTAAAGTTCGGGTGCATAAAAGGGGCAATTTCGGAAATAAATCCGTAATAAATAGCAAATGGACTTGGAAAATTTTGAAAACTTTCATAATTCAATTTTTTATTATTTTGGAAGTATTGAAAAAATAAAATTCGAATTTGGAGTCTGTTTGCTATTTATTTGGGTTTGGAGGGCAAAAAGATCATTTAATCGAAAAACCAAAAAAGGGTAAATTTGTAATTGAGAAAAATATGAAAAAAGAAGGAATTGCTGGGATTTTTTTTTTCCCTTGGTCAGCCAACATAGAGGAGAAGAAGGAAGCTTGAACAATTTAATTCCCTAGTCACTATCAAGCCACATGCTACTACTAACACCTTGCAAATGGTCCTCTCTTCATCCAATGGCTTAGGAGCCTTGTAGGAAAGTTGAATGCACCATCCAATGGCCAAGTTTAAATGCCAAGATGACATTTTTATTTGTCATGAAAGAACCGTCATCTAATGGCCAAGAATGGAAGAAAAAAGATGAGCACAATTCATCCAAGCGTGAGCATCTATTTGGTTAAGCAAGAAAGTGCATGGGATTGTCTCTTTTCATCCAATGGCTTAGGCCATCTACAAGGGCTGAGTACACATGTTGAGGGATGGATTTAATCTACAAGATGTGATTTTTATGTTTTCCTCATCCAATGACCAAGAATGGAAGAGCACAACTCATCCAAGGGTAGGCACTCAAGAGGACAAGCAAAGGAGTGCATGGGATTGGTCCTCTTTTGCATCTAAGGGCTGAGGTTACTACAAGGGCTGAGTACACATCTTAAGGGCTGCTATCAATTGGAAAGATGACATTTTTATGTTGTCATCAAAATATCTTAATCTAAAGGCCAAGATTGGAGGAGAAAAAAATGCCCATTCGGCCAAGGCTAAAGAGAGGGGGTTCGTTTTGATTTTTTCATATGTTTTTTGGCTGGAAACAGTAGCTAATTTGGAAAATAAAAAGGTTTTGAAAGAAAGAAAAAAAAAGGTTTTCAATAGAGAGCTTGGAGGTAGTCATCTCTACCAAGCTCTAACATAGCTTTCTTCTTGTTTTCCATGGTGTTTTCTTGATTTTCTATCATGTTTTCCTACTATATTTTTCATAGAAATAAAGTTTTTTAATGTTTACTTATGTTTTCATCTCTTCTTCTTCATTAAAATGGTGGAAAACAATTTTTTTACATGGTTTCATGCTTGGCCGAAAATGGCATATTTGCTTGCCTTGGTTTTCTTTTTCTTTCTTCCTTGCGTGTTGTTGTGAAAAATGATTTTTAGAAGGTTTTCATAGTATTATAAGGTTCTGATTTGTTATAAAAGATGAAGCAAAAAAGGTTGAAATGGCTACATGATCTTGGCAAGACCAAGTGACCATGGTTAGGGGAGAGGCTATGCCCATTTTTACCTACCATGAAGCTTACCTTAATTTTGCTGTTTAGCATGGTTTATTTTTTGATTTTTGGAATGGAAAGGCTTCATGATCTTGGCAAGACCAAGTGATTATGGTTAGGTGAGAGGCTATGCCCATTTTATACCAACCATTTAGCTTAACTTTCCTTGTTTTATTTACTAGTTTTGCTTGCTATTTGCTTTGCATGTCTATGTTAAATTTTTTATATGTTCTTTACATTATTTTCTATGCTATATTTACTTATATATTTCTATTCCATGCTTAATAACTTTCCCTTGCATATTCAGCCATTGTGTTCATATGCTCATATTGTGCATTTTTTTCATGTATCATGTCTTATATTATAAATATGTTTGCATTTTTTTATTTTGTCACATGGTCATTCGGCTACTTCATATCGATATGCCTTGCATGTGCATTTTCACCTTGCTTCTTGACTTGTTTGCATCTCCATACCATGAGCTTGTGCATTTTGATTTTAATATGTCATATGCTTATGAAAATGTCATGACATTAGGCATCTTAATATGATTTGTCATATATTTGTGTCATTTACTAGATAGGATTGCATTAGAGTCTCATGTGACCATTCGGCCTCTTCATGCATCCCTTGCCTTGTCATGCATTTGCATTTTGTTTAGGTAACATGCTTTGAATTATCATATGTTGAAATTGTGTATTAGTTGCTGTTTGTTCCAGCATTGACATTAGTTTCATGGGTCATTGTATGTTCATAGTATTGCTATGCATGTTCATTACATTTTAGGTCTAGGCCATATTGGTATTGCCATGCATATTGAGTCTTAAATCACATTGGTATTGTCATGCATTACTATGCTATTTAGGACTTAGGTTACATTAGCATTTTCATGCATATTCATAACATATTAGGTCAAAGTCACATTTACATTATCAAGCATTGCATGCATATTGAGTTAGGATAGCATTTATTGCCATGCAAACTCATGCTAGGCATTTAGGTTGTCTTGAATTGTTATGCATTTCCTTTACCATTTAGACCTTTAGACCATGCATTTCATACATTTCATTTGATGTATGTTCATGCATTCCATGTCATTTCCACATGATTTATGACTTAAGCCAATCAATGACTCAAAGTCATGCTCTCTTGAGTATACTTGTGGAAAATTAAAGAGTTGTCAAATTGATTATTCTACTTTTGTGTTTTTTTTTTTTTACTTAGCCAATTTTTGTCCAAAGTTTTTAAATATTTTAGCTACTATTTTTAGGTCTTTAGGATGATCTCCAAAAATTGTACTTTGATTTTTAAATGATTTTATCAAAGGCAAAAAAATATGTTTTGACAAAATAGTTTTTTTTTCGCCTAGTACTTGAACTTCTTCGATTTTTCTGGATAGTCATATTTAATCAGAAAATTAAGCCAATTTTTTCTCGTGTAGTTTTACATTTTCTGAGTCTCCAGTATTTTTTATTATATTTGTTTGAATTTTTAAAAATAGGAAAAAAATCGTGTGACAAAACCGGACAGTAGAGGCAGATTTGAAATCAAAAGAGAAATAATGGTTGAATTTGGCTAAGGCATTTAGAGGGGGTTGGTTAGAAGCTTTAGCTACTGTCTTAGGGTAATTTCTAAGCCTTCTTAAACTTTAAAAATGATTTTATAAATCTCGGGTTAAGGGTGGTCAAGTCCGGGATTTTATACTTAGGAAATTAGAGCCATTTTAAAGGGGTTTGATAAGGGTTTTAATTTTTATTCAAGTTTTTCCTCAAAATTGTTTTCAAACAATCACAATTTTTTTTTTGGGAAAATCTAATTTGACATATTTTCCTAAGGTAGCCGGATATCTTTTTAGATATACGGATTTCTTTATTTAGAGGAAAAAATACATTTTCATGCATTGCATTTTCCATGTTCATGCATTTTATTTAAATGTGTGATTTTTGCTATGATATTTTCTGTGGTATTATTATTATTATTTTGATTCACATTTTATGATCTTATATTGTTTGCCATATGATTTTGAATATTTCATGATATCCCATATTTTTTATTTAGTCATTTATTTTTGTCACATTATTTAGCGTATACTATGTTCATGCATTTTTATTTTATTTTCATGCATATTTTATGATAGCATTATTTTTTGTTTCATATCATTTATTTTTTTTTTTTGTTATTTAGATCATATTCCATGTCATTTAGGTTATTTTATTTATAATATGCCATGTTATTTAAAATATGTCATATCATTTAAAATTTCCATGTCATTTAAATCATTTTATCTCATTTAGAATATACCATGATACTTAGGATTTTTCATTTCACCTAGAATATACTATGCCATTTAAATTATGTCATATCATTTGGGTTGCATTATATTATCTAGACTTTGCCATGTCATTTTATTTATGTCATACATGTTCATGTTCATATTTTCAAATTTTTTGAAAAAGATAATGATTTTCAATAAAAATAAAGATATTCCCAAGTTAAAATAATTCATGAGTTCTCTACCAGATTTGCTGGATGGAATATCATCAATTATCATTAATAAAGGAATATCTTTCTTTCAAAAAACGAGAATGATTGGAAAAGTTTTCCAAATAAATAAAAATTTCTATATTTTGCCGATTTTGTCGGGAATATAGGAAAATTTTGAATTAATAAATTTCGGATCATTTTCAATTAAAAATGGAATTATTTTTTCTTAATTGGGAATTAACTTGAAATACTAAATTAAAAACCGACTTTTTTACCGAGACTTGAGATAACACATGATTAATAAGGTACCGTTTTAGACGGGCGTTGTGGAGGTGCTAATCATTTCTCACACGTAACCGAGTCCCGAACCCGATTCTTCGATTTTCTCTTGTTTATAACGTAGACTTGAAATTGATTTTAAAAATATTTTAATTAATTTTAAAATATTTTATAAAACCGGTTTTAATAGGTGGCCGATCACACATAGCTAAAAAGAATGGTGGCGACTCCATGTCTTTTTACGAGGCCGGTTTCATACGATCGACTTTTTATTTTATTTCAATCTAGAGGAATTAAGTCGTCTTTTTCTCTGCTTCTGTTTTACCCCTCACTCGAACGAGTTCCCCGCGATCGGGATCACGTATCGACGGCTTCGTTTTTCGAGAGGAAATAAGTCGACGTTTCCTCTTTTTTTTTAATGGCACGCTTAACGAATAATAAAGTCTTGCGATGAAACTTGTTATGTTATTTTTTAGGTTGCGACAGCTTGGCGACTCCACTGGGGATTTTTTTAGAGAGTCAGGCCTAGAATTAATTGTGTGTTATCTAAGTCTCAGTTTTGTTGGTTTAATTGGTATTTAATTTTAATTCCTATATTTTTAAAATAATAAAGAGAATTTTAAAAATAATAAAATGTTTTAAATATGTCCATCTTCATATGCATGCGTATTATTATTTGTTCTCTGGTTATTTTGTTACTTATATTTATAATTTTGCTTGACTGATGCCTTACATTGTTCGGTTTTAGTGGGGTATTTAGAATAAAGTGTGTAGAATAGGTGGTGACGAGTTTGTTTTGTTCCTCCGCACACACTATATTTGCATTTGCATAACATGAACTCTCTACCCGGGTTCCGTCCTTTTAAGTGGGAGTAAAGTAACTATGCCTTCGTGATGATCCTCCGTATGGGCTAGTGAAACACTTTCGGAGTATAAACTACCTAATGCCTTCGTGATAATCCTCCATACGGGCATAGGAAAATATACTCTAATGAATTGAACCCGCTTTTATCGGGGTGCCTTACTAGCCTTCACAGGCGACAGTGAAGAACAATTTGGGGCCTTAGAACCGATTCACCTTCATATAGTGAACCTAGGCGAAGTCATGCTGGATTTCTGTTAGATACCCGAAGTCAAGAACACATGGAGGAACATTTCCAACCTTTTACCATCTTTCTATATGTTAGATTTTACAAATTGGGTGATGATGAACGAATATCATATTGCTCATAATAAATTTATTATTTTGTCCCAAGGTATCATAATGCCGAAGCTCTGTTAAAATTTTCGAGACATTTTTTAAAATTCATGTTGTTATTTATGTTATATTTGTGAATTCATTTCTTTACTAATCTATTTCTTTCTGTTTTCTTTTCTTTGACATGCATCATAGACATCATCATACACTTAGAGTTTATTGGCCTCGGGATAGTCATCAACCCAAAGGACTTTCATGGAGTGTTAGGTTATTTCAGTGATAGAAGATCATGCAGTAGTCAGGGCACGATAGAAAAAAGATCAGAGGGAGGATGGTGATTGCCTGAAGAAAGATTATGTGTCAGTGTTGCCGGAAAGGGTCAAAGTGGATTCTAGACAGAATAATCTCTGAGGGTTAGCCGATATTTGGAATCAGTGGAATGTATCAGAGAAAGAAGCCTTCACTCAGAAATATGGAGATATAGCACTCTTAATTCCGATTCGGGTCAATAGTGGGCTGATTCAGGCTATGGTACAGTTTTGGAATCCTGCTTATATATGTTTTACTTTTAACAAGGAGGATAGGACACCACTGATTGAAGAATATTCAGCACTCTTGCGCATTGAATGTCCTAATCCTGATCGAGTATATTTGAAGGAAATGAAACCTTCAGGTTTTAAGAGGAAAGTGGCTAGGATCACAGGAATGGATACAACATGGGTTGAGAGTCATGTGGATACAAAGTAGAAAAATGGATGCATTATGTGCAAAACTCTCCGACAGTTGATATTGGATTATTTCGACAAAGAAAAAGCCAGAGACATCTTTGCTCCCGAAGATATTGGGTTATGTGGATATAGCCGTGTTTGATTTTTTTTGAAAAGTTGGAACAGAAGATCAACCCATCTCCGGCCATCTTAGCTGAAATTATCCGATCTTTGAATTTTTGCAAAATGGAAGGACAAGGGAGAATCAAGGGATGTGTACAACTCCTTTATATTTGGATTCAAAGTCACTTTTGGAAGATAGAAAAGGTTTCCTTCAAACCGTACATGAAGTCTTTAGTTCCGATTAGGAAATTCCTTCAAAATGATTTGCCTGAAGACGGAGATGAAGAGAAATGGTCAACATGTTTCAGAATCTAAAAGGGGAGATGGTGACTTGGAGAGCTCCATGGATGGTTCCTATGCCGATTATGTACAAATGTGGGGACAACTCGGGAGTTCCACTACTCAGAATTTGGGGGTCTGTGAGTTATGCGCCTTTGTTGGTGCAAAGACAGGTTGAGTCTCGGCAATTTACACCCGTGACTCATAATCTAGGATCATCAGAGTTCACTTATGGAGAAGACGGATATTCTGGAAAGGTGCAGGCAGTGATTGAAGCATGAAAAAAAACTCACTGGATAAAAGTGGCCAGATATGCCGACATCGTCACACCTGATTACTTGGTATGGAGGGAATTAAGGGTTAATGATAGGTTGTTGACATCAAATGGGAAAGAGGTCCAGTTTATGAATTAGCCACCGAGGGAAATGTCATCAAATTTAGAAATCGCAAGGGCAGAATTTGAAAAAGAAAAGGCCCAGATGAGCAAGGAGATTGCCCGACTACAAGAAGAGCTTGAGGACATGAAAAATAGGAAATCAGCTCGAGAAAGAGAAAAGGAAAAGATCAAGAGAGAAAGAGACACTACTATCAAGGGCAGTGCAGTGGCTGAATTCTTAGCAAGTCGGGCAGTGGAAGATTATGAGCCGTTGAACTTTGATTTCCCAAATGAAGATTTGATGTATTTTTCGCAAGCGGATGAGGTTCCCTTGAAGAAGAAATGATGGAAGATGTACTTTGATGGGGCATCTAATGCCATGGGGCACGGAATCGGTGCTGTGCTCATATCCTCGGAAGAAGATTATTATCCTTTTACTGCCAGATTGGATTTTGATTGTACAAACAATACTGCAGAATATGAGGCATGTACTATGGGCCTTCGTGTTGCCGTAGATAGAAAGATCAAGAAACTTGAGGTTTTTGGAGACTTGTCTTTAGTGATATATCAATTGCGCGGAGAACGGAAAACCCGAGACACAAAATTAATCAGATACCGAGAACTCATATTGAGTTTATTGGAAGAGTTTGAAGAAGTAAGTTTCAATTACTTCCCCCGAGAAGAAAATCGGATGGCGGATGCTCTGGCTACTTTGTCATCAATGTTTAAAGTGAATGAAGGGGCGGAAGTTGTGTCGATCAAAATGAGCATATATGAGTCTTCTGCCCACTATTTGAGTATCGAAGAAGAAGCAGATGGTCTCCCTTGGTATAACGAAATCTTGCAGTACATCAAGAGTCAATAGTATCCAGAACAGGCAACAGAAAATGACAAGAGGACTCTGAGAAGGCAAGCAATGGGTTTTGTTCTAGATGGGGAGATTCTCTACAAGAAAGGAAAAGATCAAGTCCTGTTGAGATGTGTCGGGTCTGCCGAAGCTCAAAGAATCATAGAGGAAGTACATGAAGGGATATGTGGCACCCATGCTAATGTTCACATGCTTGCTAAGCAGATTATGAGGGCATGATATTATTGGCTGACGATGGAAGGAGATTGTATCAGTTATTCCCGAAAATGTCATAAATGTCAGATCTATGCAGATAAGATTCATGTGCAGCCATCGCCATTGCATGTCATGACCGCACCTTGGCCGTTTTCAATGTGAGGAATGGATATGATTGGGTCCATTACCCCAAAAGCTTCAAATGGACATCGTTTCATCCTGGTGGCCATAGACTATTTCACAAAGTGGGTGGAAGCTGCTTCTTATACGAATGTAATGAAGTCGGTGGTATGTAGATTTGTTAAAAAGAAAATCATATGCTAATATGGATTGCCAACAAGAATTATTTTAGATAATACTTTCAATTTGAATAATAAGATGATGAGAGAGGTATGTACTCAGTTCAAGATCACGTATCACAATTCGGCACCTTATTGTCCGAAGATGAATGGGGCAGTAGAAGCAGCCAACAAAAACATCAAGAAGATTGTCGAGAAGATGACTGATATTTACAAGGATTGGCATGAGATCTTGCCTTTTGCTCTTCATGCATATCGCACTTCGATTTGCACATCTACAGGGGCAACGTCGTTTTCTTTGGTATATGGTATGGAAGCAGTGTTACCTATTGAAGTTGAGATTCCTTCACTTCGTGTTTTGATGGAGATTGGCCTAGAAGTGGCAGAATGGGTTAGAGCTCGTTATGAACAGCTGAATCTCATCGAAGAGAAAAAATTGAAGGCAATTTGTCACGGGCAGTTGTATCAGAAAAGGATGATTCGAGCCCATAACGAGAAGATTCAACCCAAACAGTTCCGAGAATGAGAGTTGGTACTGAGGAAAATTCTCCCCATAGTAAAGGACCCGCGAGGAAAATGGGCTCCAAATTGGGAAGGACCCTATGTGGTAAAAATAGCTTTTTCTTGATGAGCATTGATTGTAACTCGGATGGACGGGGATGATTTTAGACATCTCGTGAATGCTGATGAACTGAAGAAGTATTATGCTTAAAAAAAGTGTGTTGCTATGCACATGGGAATTTGAATGATTCCAAGTGTAGAAATGGAAATTCTATATATCTATCTTCCCTGAGAATTTTTTTTCAAAGAGAATATTCATGCTTGATATGATGAATGGTCATCTTTCATATTCCCTTCACTAAAAAGAAATTATCCCTAGTCACCCCTTTGAGCCTTAGGAATTATTTCTTTCATTGAACCCTGATCAAGGATCACCCTCTACACTGGAGGGCAAATACGAGGAAAAATAATCAAAATCATGGCAAAAAAATAGAGCCATTGGAAAATGTGAAATCAAAGAATGGCAAATGAAAGCCAGCAATGAAAGAAAATGATTAAAAAAAAAAAAGCAATGAAAAAAGAAAAGTCCAAAAAGGGGATAAATGTCTCAAGAATGAATTCTCCTTAGTAAATGATCCTTGTTCCAATTACCCTTAAACACATTTTGGGCCTATTTTATCCTTTCCTTCTAAACCCGAACCTTGGCCTACATTACGTACTTTAAAAGTCCATTTTAATCAAGAATGGATATTTAATTTGAAAGGTTTTTCTCAGAATTCATCCCATCTTTTGAATTGACATTTTTACCTTGGAAGCATTCAGAATTCTTAGATGCATGATAAAAAAAAAGGGAGAGGTTTAAGCCGAAAACCCGCAAAGGGAGACTTAATATCGAATGAGGGACACGTGAGTTGAAAACCCGCAAAGGGCGGCTCAAGTACTGATTAAGGTTTGAGTCAATGCTCCGTGTAAAAGGGGAGAAAGTATTTGAAAATCAGAGGAAAGGGGAACAACTCAGTCTGACGTAACTACGAAAGCCGAGGGATTACCCAAGTAGATTGACCGTTCAAGAGAAATTTCAAATGATTTGAAAAATGAGGGGTCCAAGATATTCCGCATCCGGGGCATCAACAACCTATAACTTTACATTTGTTTCTTATATCCTTGATATCCACTTTTATCATTTTAAAACATTTTGTTGCAATAAATTTTAGTTACCCCTTTTATGACAAATGTTTGTTTCATACTTTCTTTCATACATTTTTGAGATTGCATTTTGTTTGTTATTAAATTGAATGATGATTAGTAAACATAAATTTTTAAAATAAAAAGGAGTTTAAAAGTATTACTAAGGAATAGATCTAAATCTTAGAAAAAGTTTGAAAACCACTAATCCTTATGGAAAATTCACCAAGAAAAGGGAAACAGTGAATGTGTTGGAGACTTCACCATGAAGTCAAAAATTTGTGAATTTCAGGGAAGTCAGAAACTGGGACTGATTGACAAATTATCTTGAGTAAATGGTTCTTTAAGTGGGGCATCAGTGAACAATTGAAGACTCCATCATGAAGTCGGATAATCTGTGAACCTCAAAGAAACCATGGATTAGAAATCATGACACAATCATTTGACTGCATTCATCCTCAGGAAACATATAAGCATTTGCAAATCATGTCATTCTCATCATTGCATTTAGCTAACATTGCAGGAATCAAGAAAACTTTGGCTTCCCAAATCGAAGTCATTCTGCTTCTCAAATGAGTCGAACCTTGAGACCACCGTCGAGGTATTTCCTTTTGTTTCAAATCGAATTCGTTCTGCTTCTCAAATAATTCGAGCCTTGAGACCACCGTCAAGGTATTTCCTTTTGTTTTAAATCGAATTCATTCTGTTTTATCAAATGAGTCGAGCCTTGAGACCACCGTCGAGGTATTTCCTTTTGTTTTAAATCGAATTCATTCTGTTTATCAAATGAGTCAAGATTTGAGACTGTCGTCAAGGTATTTTAATCACGGGTAAGACCTTCGGGTACCATTTTTAAGACCTTCGGGCACAATTTTGCAAATCAAGGGTAAGGCCTCCGGGCACCATTTTTAAGACCTTCGGGCACTATTTTTAAGAACTTCGGGCACCATTTTTAAGACCTCCGGGCATCATTTTAAAAACCTTCGGGCACCATTTCTAAGACCTTCAGGCATAATTTTGCCAATCACGGGTAAGGCCTCCAGACACCATTTTTAAGACCTTCGGGCATAATTTTACAAATCACGGGTAAGGCCTCCGGGCACCATTTTTAAGACCTTCGGGCACTATTTTTAAGACATTCGGGCGCCATTTTTAAGACCTTCGGGCATAATTTTTTCTTTTGAAATCGAACCAGTTTCCTTAAGACGGGTTGAGCGTTGATTAGTCAGGGAATTCAATTTAAGGACAAAATCTTCAATTTACAGCTTTTTCAAAAAAAAAAAAAATTGAAGAAGAATGAAATAATGAAAAATTGATGGAAAAAAAACCCCTTTCCCTTTCCTTCACATGTGATTTCACTAACCATACAAAATTAGTGTTTGTTTATCTTTGCTTGATTCCTGATTCTCAGCAATAGCCAAAGAGGGGCAGCTGTAGACACCTAATTTTATCCGGACCCCTAAATCAGGTACATTTTCTTCCTAAATTGATGTTTCAGAATGCTAAAAGGATTTTCTCATCCTACAGGTGGTACTCCGAGACTTAGTCTAAGAAAGCAGACAGAAAAAGTCAAACTCAAAAAAGTCAACCTCGAAAAAAGTCAACCCCGAAAAGGTCAACCCCAAAAAAAGTCAACTACTAAAAAAGTCAACCCACTTTCAAAATCAAGGTTTGAGGTTCAATTGAAAAATGGTGAAAGAGTTTTTATAATCTGAGGTCTACATCGAAAGATATGGAGGTCGGAAGTTGGGTTACGGAATCTCAATAGAAAATAAACCCTAGTTCGGGAAATTTGGGAGTGCTTAAACGATCAAATTGGTCAGAATTGAAGGTCTCAAATGAAAGATAAGCACTGACTACGGGTAATGGAGAAGCCACTTGGAAGAAAAACTGATAGAAAAGTCAATTAGGAAGAAAACAGAAAATTAGGTTTTTTTGGTGAATTTCGGTGAAATTTGGAAGAATTACAGAAATGACCCGATTTGGTAGATCTAAAGCCCTTAATTGATGAGAAATGATTAAACAAGGATAGCCCAAGGCTTAGCTTGAAGAAAAATTGAAAATCGGACTTGTTTTGAGCAAAATCGGGTTTTGGAGGCAAAAGGGCAAAATTGGAAAATGTGGAAAAAATAGAAAATGAACTCCAAAAATTCTGAAAATTTGTAAATATTATTCTTAAATCATTTCTAAGATATTGGCGAAAGAAAATCTTGATTCAGAGTTCGTTTGCAAAATGGTCAAATACTGGGCCCACTATGTAGTAATTCAAGTAGATAAATCCCGAAAAAATAGCAAATGAACTCCAAAAATTTTAAAAATTTTTAAATCTCATTTTTAAATTATTCGAAAGATATTGGAGAAAGAAAATCTTGATTCGGAGTTCGTTTGCAAAATAGCTAAATCTCGGGTCCCCTATGTAGTAATTCAAGCAGATAAATCCCGAAAAAATAGCAAATTAGCTCCAAAAATATGAAAACTTCCACATCACATTTCTAAATTATTTGGAAAATATTGGTGAAGAAAAATATAGATTCGGAGCTCGTTTAAAAGAGGTAAAGTTCGGTGCATAAAGGGGCAATTTCGGAAATAAATCCGAAATAAATAGAAAATGGACTCGGAAAATTTTGAAAACTTCCAGAATTCAATTTTTTATTATTTTGGAATTATTGAAAAAATAAAAATTCGAATTTGGAGTCCATTTACTATTTATTTGGGTTCGGAGGGCAAAAAGGTCATTTCACCTAAAAACCAAAAAATGGCAAATTTATAATTGAGAAAAATATGAAAGAAGAAGGAATTGCTGGGATTTTTCTTCTCTTGGTCAGCCAATATAGAGGATAAGAAGGAAGCTTGAACAATTTAATTCCCTAGTCACTATCAAGCCACATGCTACCACTAACACTTTGCAAATGGTCCCCCTTTCATCCAATGGCTTAGGAGCCTTGTAGGAAAGTTGAATGCACCATCCAATGGCCAAGTTTAAATGCCAAGAGTACATTTTTATTTGTCATGAAAGAACCCTCATCTAATGGCCAAGAATGGAAGAAAAAAGATGAGCACAATTCATCCAAGGGTGAGCGTCCATTCGGTTAAGTAAGAAAGTGCATGGGACTGTCTCTTTTCATCCAATGGCTTGGGCTATCTACAAGGGCTGAGTACATATGTTGAGGGCTAGATTTAATCTACAAGATGCCATTTTTATGTTGTCCTCATCCAATGACCAAGAATGGAAGAGCATAACTCATCCAAGGGTAGGCAATCAAGGGGGCAAGCAAGGGATTGCATGGGATTGGTCCTCTTTTGCATCTAAGGGCTGAGGTTACTACAAGGGCTGAGTACACATCTTAAGGGCTGCTATCAATTAGCAAGATGACATTTTTATGTTGTCATCAAAATATCTTAATCTAAAGGCCAAGATTGGAGGAGAAAAAAGTGCAATTCCCATATAAGGGTGAGAGGCCATTCGGCCAAGGCTAAAGAGATGGGGTTGGTTTCATTTTTTCATATGTTTTTTGGCTAGAAACAGTAACTAATTTGGCAAAGAAAAAGGTTTTGAAATAAAGAAAAAAAAAGGTTTTCAATAGAGAGCTTGAAGGTAGTAATCTCTACCAAGCTCTAGCATAGCTTTCTTCTTGTTTTCCATGGTGTTTTCTTGATTTTCTATCATATTTTCTTACTACATTTTTCATAGAAATAAAGTTTTTTAATGTTTACTTATGTTTTCATTTCTACTTCTTCATTAAAATGGTGCAAAACAATTTTTTTTTACATAGTTTCATGCTTGGCCGAAAATGGCATATTTGCTTGCATTGGTTTTCTTTTTCTTTCTTCCTTGCATGTCGTTGTGAAAAATGATTTTTAGAAGGCTTTTACAGTATTCTAAGGTTCTGATTTTTTATAAAAGATGAAGCAAAAAAGGTTGAAATGGCTACATGATCTTGGCAAGACCAAGTGACCATGGTTATGGGAGAAGCTATGCCCATTTTTACCTACCATGAAGCTCACCTTAATGTTGCTATTTAGCATGGTTTATTTTCTGATTTTTGGAATGGAAAGGCTTCATGATCTTGGCAAGACCAAGTGATTATGGTTAGGTGAGAGGCTATGCCCATTTTATACCAACCGTGGAGCCTAACTTTCCTTGTTTTATTTACTAGTTTTACTTGTTATTTGCTTTGCATGTCTATGTTAAATTTTTTATATGTTCTTTACATTATTTTCTATGCTATATTTACTTATATATTTCTATTCCATGCTTAATAACTTTCCCTTGCATATTGGGCCATTGTGTTCATATGCTCATATTGTGCATTTTTTTCATGTATCATGTCTTATATTATAAACATGTTTGCATTTTTTTATTTTGTTACATGGCCATTCGGAATTTTAAACTTAGGAAATTAGAGCCATTTAAAAGCGTTTGGTAAGGGTTTTAATTTTTATTCAAGTTTTTCCTCAAAATTGTTTTCAAACAATCACAAAGTTTTGTGTTTTTTTTTTTTAGAAAATCTAATTTGACATATTTTTCGAAGGTAGCCGGATATCTTTTTAGATATACGCTTTTCTTTATTTAGAGGAAAAAATACATTTTCATGCATTGCATTTTTCATGTTCATGCATTTTATTTAAATGTGTGATTTTTGCTATGATATTTTCCATATTATTATTATTATTTTGATTAACATTATATGATCTTATATTGTTTGCCATATGATTTTGAATATTTCATGATATCCCATATTTTTTATTTAGTCATTTATTTTTGTCACATTATTTAGCATATACTATGTTCATTCATTTTTATTATATTTTCATGCATATTTTATGATAGCATTATTTTATGTTTCATATCATTTTTTTTTGTTATTTAGATCATATTCCATGTCATTTAGGTTATTTTATTTATAATATGCCATGTCATTTAAAATATGTCATATAATTTAAAATTGCTATGTCATTTAAATCATTTTATCTCATTTAGAATATACCATGATACTTAGGATTTTTCATTTCACCTATAATACACTATGCCATTTAAATTATGTCATATCATTTAGGTTGCATTTTATTATCTAGACTTTGCCATGTCATTTTATTTATGTCATACATGTTCATGTTCATATTTTTAAATGTTTTGAAAAAGATAATGATTTTCAATAAAAATAAAGATAATCCCGAGTTAAAATAATTTATGAGTTCTTTACCGGGTTTGCTGGAGGGAATATCATCAATTATCATTAATAAAGGAATATCTTTCTTTCAAAAAACGAGAATGATTCGGAAAGTTTTTCAAATAAATAAAAATTTTTATATTTTGCCGATTTTGTCAGGGAATATAGGAAAATTTTGAATTACTAAATTTCGGATCATTTTCAATTAAAAATGAATTTTTTTTTTTAAATTGGGAATTAACTTGAAATACTAAATTAAAAATCGACTTTTTTACCGAGACTTGAGATAACACATGATTAATAAGGTACCGTTTTAGACGAGCGTTGTGGGGGTGCTAATCCTTGCCCGCACGTAACCGAGTCCCGAACTCGATTCTTCGATTTTCTCTGGTTTATAACGCAGACTTGAAATTGGTTTTAAAAATGTTTTAATTAATTTTAAAATGTTTTATAAAACCGGTTTTAATAGGTGGCCGATCACACCTAGCTAAAAAAGATTTGTGGCGACTCCATGTCTTTTTACGAGGTCGTTTTCATACGATCGACCTTTTATTTTATTTCAATCTAGAGAAATTAAATTGTCTTTTCCTCTGCTTCTGTTTCACCCCTCAGTTGAACGGGTTTCCCGCGATCGGAATCACGTATCGACGGCTTCGTTTTTCTAGAGGAATTAAGTCGATTTTTTCTCGGTTTTTTTTTTTAAATGTCATGCTTAACGAATAATAAAATTTACGATAAGACTTGTTATGTTATTTTTTAAGTTACGACAGGGGATGGTGGCAGAATCATGTCCGGGCTCAGAGCTCATGGGCTCGATGGCATGCTTAGAACTTAGAAGTAATTGGCCCAGAAAAAAGTGAATAGGCCCACCCCTAATATTAATGAATTGGAAAATGATAGGGGGCTGGTAATTGTCTTCATTCAGGTTCCTCGACCAACTTGTGGCCAAAAGAAACCAAAATAAAACAAAAGAGAAACAAGACTCTGGATTAGATAGAGGATAAATTATGGGGGAGGATTTCAAAGAAGAAAAATAAAGTTAGTAAGAAAAAAGGAATCAAAGGGAATAAACAACGCCACACGATGCAAGACACCAAAGTGGTGAACGACTCTCTATCTGGCGGTGATTTCAGAAACAGGAAAAGGATCTTATGTGAGGAGGAGGTGAAATCTACATGGGAAATTGGCAACTTACTTGGGCTTTCCACAAAAGGAGATGAGAAAGCTGTACTTGAAGATCTTCAAGCAATTGAGGAAGCTGCAAGCTAAATTCAATCCTTTTGTCTTATCAAATTTTGATTTCGTTGACTGGAGAGGCTGGGCAGTTTTAGGATCCTTTTATCTCGCAAAAATTGGGTTCTTTTTCTTTCTTTAGTGTGGTGACAGATTGGGGAAAGCGAAGATCAATGAGAATTTTATCGTGGAACTTAAGGGGTTTTGGAAGTCTAGCCAAAAGGAATATCATGAAGAGTATGATTAATGTTCACAATGTGGATCTACTTTTGATTCAAGAAACTAAAATGCAATCCATTACAGATTCCTTGATTTCGAGTATTTGGCATGATTCTATTTTCGATTGGGTTTTTTCTCCATCGTCTAGTAATTCGGGTGGCTTGTTGACAGTGTGGAATAAAGCTTGCTTCTGTTCGCATGGAGTCTTGATTTTTAACAACTACATTATGGTGAGAGGTTCATGGTGTGTTGATAATTTTGAAAGCATAATCTGCAATGTGTATGCACCTTGCGTGAACGCAGAGAAAAAGATACTATGGGGAGAATTACTTCACCACATGGAATCGTTGAGTGGTAATTGGTGCATTGCTGGGGACTTCAACACGGTCAGAACCAGTGAGGAAAGAAGTGGATGCAGGTACAGCAGAATCGGTATCTTGAATTTAAATGATTTCATCCATTTAGGTGGTTTAATTGATCTTCCCCTCCAAGGAAAGAATTTTACTTGGTACGGCAGTGGTAATAAGAGAAGCTGCATGGGTCAATTTCTTGTATCTTCGAAATGGGTGACCTTTTTCAGAGATCTTTCTCTAACAGGTATCAGGCGTACGGTGTCGTATCACGTTCCACTCATTTTGAGTTCACAATCTGTCAATTGGGGCGCTCGTCCCATCAAATTCATGATGTAGACGGATCTGCTAGGGGCATGCCTGGTCCCGCAGGCTGTGGGGGAGTTCTTCGCAACGATTTTGGTGCCATTTTTGGTTAATTCTCCAGTCCACTTGGTGAAATGGATTCCAATTTGGCCGAGCTTCATGCTATAAGAATGGCAATGGAGATTTTTCTACAAACAGATTGGAAAGACAGAACAAACTTGATCATTGAATCTGATTCCATAACTGCTGTCAGCTGGTGTATTAAGAAGGAAACCCGTCAGTGGTGTTTACGTGATATTTTTGTTCTCATTGATTCTCTAATGGCTCCGATTGAAAATATCAGCTTCTCAAATATATTTCGAGAAGCTATCTATATGGCAGACTTCTTGGCCAAAGCAGGGATCGACAGAGCTGAGCCGTTTATTGCTTGGTGGTATTATTTCCATTGCTAAAGTAATTTTGTTCCTTTCGCATTAGGTGTCTTGTACTTTGTTGCTTGAATTTTATTTCCTTGGGTGGTCCTTCTTTCCATGGTGTTTTTGTGTTGGGCTTATTGTGAATCTCTTTGGTGATGTTCTGTCTTTGATGGATATTTTTTCAATTCAGCCGTTTGGCTTGATTAATAAATATTTGCTCATCTTTAGCAGCTTCTTTGTACTGGGTGAAACTCTTCCTCTCAAAACATACATGACAAGTGGTTCCGGTATCAACCCACCATGTCTTAGGGTTCTTCACCAAGTTCACTTGTGATACAACAGTAGCGAGCTCAATATCATAATCATCAACCAGGTTGGCTTGAGCTTTTTTATTCTTGTTCTGTCGGCAGTCCTTTGTACGATGTCCGAGCTTGTTGCAGTTGAAACAAATTCCCGTGAACTTATTGAAATCCTTTCCCTTATTAGCTTGGGAAGAATTTGAATTAACGAATTTCTTCTTGTTGGTCTTTTTCGAATGTTTAACAACATTCGCTTTGGCTTCCATGGTCTGAACCTTGACCATCTTCTCCGAACCATGGTTATCCTCCTCAATTCTCAATCGAACAATCAAGTCTTCTAAAGACATCTCCTTTCTTTTGTGCTTTAGATAGTTCTTGAAATCCTTCCACGAAAGAGGAAGTTTCTCTATCAAAGTCGTCGTTTCAAATGATTTACTAAAAGTCATTCTTTCGGCAAAAATCTCATGGAGAATCAATTGAAACTCTTGGACTTGAGTTATAATGGTTTTCGAGTCCATCATTTTGAAATCCAGAAATCGGCCAACCACAAATTTCTTTGTGCCGGCATCCTCGGTTCTGTATTTCCTTTTCAAGGACTCCCACAGCTCTCTCACTGTCTTTATCGGACTATACGCGTTGTATAACGTGTTGTCCAAACCATTGAGGATATAGTTCTTGCATAGGAAGTCAAAATGTTTCCATGCATCTACCAATGCTACAATTGTAGTATCGGTCTCTCCTTCGTTCAAAGTCGGGGCCTCCTCCCATAAGAACTTGGCTAGATTGAGGATGGTCAGATAGAACAACATCTTTTGCTGTCATCGTTTAAAGTCCAGACCGTTGAACTTTTCGGGTCTCTCACCACGTGTGACATGTAGAGGTTGTGGCGCTACAGGCTCACTAGCAGTATTGGTAGATGTTTCGGCCATCTGTTATTTCAAAAATAACAGGATCAACTAAAGTATATAAATATCACAATATGATGTTTCTAGTATAGGAGGTTTGAATTTAGTTGGAATTTTGTATTCTGGATGGCTGTTTTGGCTTTTTTTAATGAAAATGTCTTAATGATTGAGAAAAAAATATATAAATATCACAATATATATAAATATAAATATATTAAAACAAATATATATATACACTCTAAAACATAACATGAAAAACCACGTAAATAAATAGTACGTTAACATTAGGATTAAAAAGATGTTACTATACGAAATGTATAACTTTGGCTTCAACAATATATGAAACAGTAACATATAAACAACTAAACAATAATATATATCCGAAAAATTAGCAAACTAAAATATACCAAACAGAATGATATAAAACTAGTGATACTATTATATATAATATATTATAACACATGCATAAAATAACAAAAAGGAAGAAGTCGAACAACAGAAAGAATATTTATAAAAAATATTACTAATCAACAGTAAGAAAACCGAATATAGCATATAAGTCAGTATATGTATATCCGAAAGTCAGTAAGTAATATAAATGTATAACAAGTAATATTCTGTTACTAAAAAGGAAGTACGAATATAAAAGTACAACACATGAACACAGTGTATAACAAATAACAAAAAAAAAAAGTCTTAAGAATGTTGAAAATTTAGATACTATATACTGGAAAATATAAACAGAAAAAAAAAAAAAAAGAATTGGATATTATTATACGAACAGATTACAACAAATATGCAGAATCAAATATAAAGACACTTACAGTAATTGATTTGAAAAAATTAATATCGAGTCAAGGTTGGATCTCTAACCTTAAAACGTTTTTTGCCTGTCTAAGGTACTTACAGTATCGATGCAAATCGTCTCTCAGGTTTTCTTGATAAATCGTTGCAAATGAGAGCACACTCAGATGCAACACGGCGAACAGAATAATGCTTCAGTCTCTCTCTCTCAGAAGACAAAAATATTTTCGGTGAATTAGTGATTTGAAACTGATACAAAACACTCCTATTTATAGATACAAAGAAGTCTGTTCGGTCAGACACACCTGTAGGACATGAACTAGTTCGTACAACAGACAAGTTTGTTGCAATGAACCGGTTCATCCAACAGGCAAAGACACAACTGTAGGATAAGACAAAGATCGGTTCGGACAACCGAACAGACACATTCTAGAAGATGAATTATTCGGACAAAATAAAATAAAGCTGGTTGGTTTTGAGTTGGTTTGGCTGGTTGGTGTTGAGCTGGTTCGGTTTGGACAAAAAATTAAGTCGGTTGGGCAGTAAAAAATTAATTATTGACCTAAACCCAAACCTAACCCGACCCAGCCCAGCCCAGCCCCAACCCAGCTCGGCGGTGCGCGCGCGTGTGGTCCAGCCCAAGTTGTGCAGGTCCTCACCCTCCACAAAAACTTGGGTGCCCCTTGGGGCCCAACCCATCATGACACTCTAGCTCATATATACTATAAACTAAAGTCATTCTTAGTCCTATGTGGGATTGACAACCACACATACCTTCAACCAACTTTCCTCCCTCTTCAAGTGGGTAAATAATGAGACTAATTTCTCATTCACTTTGATAACAATTGTGTACGTTAATGTAAACCGTGTATCTAACTACGACAACCTACGTATTAGAATACGTATTTCGTATGTATACACTTAAAATATACTATGATATCCAACAGTCCCCCACATAAATAGAAATTGTCCGAATAAAACGACGAACTGACTCAGAGTACGAAAGAGACTTTCGGTGAAGAGTAATTGCATCAAGATAGGTAGCTTTTGGCTTTGAACCTTCCATAGTGAATAACTATCGAATTTACTCGGCTAACTAGTGAACATGATGTCTTGAACTATTCAGCCTTTTGTGTAAACCAAGACCATAGTTATCACACAATTCCCCTTCGAACATCTTCGGTTCTAACGGTTGTGTCCATTTTGGCCCTGAACACTTCCTGGTTTCTTATGAGTACTCTAGAGAATTTCGCCTGATCAATTCTCATAGAAGTGGCCACGTTTCTTACTCATAATAGGTGATTGCTTATTAAGAGTATCCTGCAATACCCCACTTGATTTCAATCAAGCTATAAGAATCATTAAAAGTATAACTTATCCTAACTCCTTTGCAGGCAGCACTAAATCATCATAGGAATGGATAAGAGTGTTTAACTCTTTTAGTGCTCACACTCAGTTACATAATTTAGTTGTCCCTTTTGATCCTAGATCTTGGGATCTCCAGTCAGCTAGGTTGAGTTTCCACTATGTAACTTTAATTTATAGGCTTAAGACCTATTCCCCTCGATGATATATTTACTTGCTCTCTCGTTAAACCTTTAGTAAGCGGATCCGCAATATTATCTTTTGATTTTACATAATCAATAGAGATAATTCCATTTAAGAGCAACTGTCTAACGGTATTGTGTCTTCGACGTATGTGTCGAGATTTACCATTATACAAACTACTCTGTGCCCTACTAATTGCAGATTGGATATCGCAATGTATACTAATTGCCGGCACAAGTTTCGGCCAACAAGGAATATCTTCTAAAATATTCCGAAGCCATTTTGCTTCTTCTCCAGCTTTATCTAAAGCTATAAACTCAGATTCCATATCTGGCAATACATGTTTGTTTGGAAGATTTCCATGACACTGCAGCTCCTTCAATAGTAAAGATAAATCCGCTAGTGGATTTAGAATCTTTAGCATCAGATATCCAGTTTGCATCAGTGTACCCTTCAAGTACAACTAGATATCTTGTATAGTGTAGTCCATAACTTGAGATGTATCTCAAATATCTGAGTACCCTCACAATGGCCTTCCATTGATCCTTTCCAGGATTACTAGTAAATCTACTCAGTTTGCTAACTGAGTAAGTTATATCTGGTCTTGTGCAGTTTATAAGATACATAAGACTGCCAATTATTCGCGAATATTCTAATTGAGATATTGCGCTACCAGTATTTTTCTTTACATGTAAATTAACATCTACAGGTGTTTTGGCTATATTGGTATCATTCTTACTGAATTTCTCAAGAATATTATTTACATAATGATCTTAAGATATTATCATGTCATCTTGTGTTTTAGAAATTTTAATTTCTAAAATCACATCAGCTACACCCATATCATTCATATCAAACTTACTGGTCAACCAAGCTTTGGTAGCTTTAATGATCTCATAGTTACTGCCTAAGATCAACATATCGTCTACGTATAGACAAACAATGACATATCCCTTATTCGTATCTTTTACGTATACGCACTTATCGCATTCATTAATACGAAAACCATTTGACAACATTGTATTGTCAAATTTCTGATGCCATTGTTTAGGAGCTTGTTTTAAACCATATAATTATATAACAAGTCTACACATCTTCCTTTCATGTCCTGAAACTTTGAACTCTTCGGGTTGTTCCATATAGATTTCTTCGTCTAAATCTCCATTCAGGAAAGCTGTCTTAACATCCATTTGGTGTATAAAGAGATTGTTAAAAGCTACTATAGCTATTAACATTCGAATAGACGTTATTCTCGTAACTGGTGAATACGTATCAAAATAATCGAGCCTTTCCTTTTGCCTATATCCTTTTATTACAAGTCGGGCCTTATATTTATTAATCGATCCATCTGCTTTCATCTTCCTCTTAAAAATCCATTTCGATCCTAAAGATTTATGCCCTTGAGAAAGATCCACCAGTTTCCATGTATGATTCTGCATGATGGATTCTATTTCATTATTAACGGTCTCTTTCTAGAATTGTTTTTTTCTATTATAATCGTATTCAGGGTATTATATATTTATATAAATTTTGACACGTTAATAACTTGTTTTATGTCGATTTTGACATATTCGTGTATTTGTGTCGTGTTCATGTTATTTTTGTCATGTCATCTTTTAATTATTTTTCTTATGTTATGTTATGTTCATATCATATAATTATATTATTTCTGAAATTGTCGAATGTAATTAACCATATTCAAATAAATCTCAATTTTATACCAGGTGTCTTATAAGAATATAAATTATTATTTTTTAAATTATTATATTTATATTTATTACTTTTTTATCTTTCAAATATATTACAAAATAGGATTTTGCTAAAAAGTGCCCTAAAGACACTCTTTAAGATTACTAGATATAGTAATATCTTCAATCAATGCATTGAAAATGATGAATAAAATTGTCAACTTTTGCATTTAATACAATGTTATTACTATAAATAGCATATTAACTAACTTTGAAAAGTACCCTAAAGACACTCGTTAATAAAACCCTACAAAATATTCAAATTCGATAATATTTCGTAATGAAACACGAGCATTATCTAGTTATATTAATTTGATGACGCATTCGGCATTCTACTTGCAATTTTGTTCAGACTTTGTCAATCTCAATACTCAATTCCTAGGAAAAAGGACATAGTCAAGAATTTTATAACCAATAAACAAATACACGTGAATTATTATTTCCCTGATGAACAAGAATGATTCATTTTTAAGTTTTTTTGTTTCTTTCATTAGGTTGCTTCATTGTTCTATTTTTTTTTTTTCGATATCCTTTGCATTTGACTTTTCTTTTAACATAGAATAAGATTACCTCCAATTAATCTGTAGTGGACTTTCCTTTATTAATTATCATTATCTTAACAAGGACCAAGCCCACTGGAAGACTATTTTACATTCTGAAAATTTGCGTTAGAAGACTTGACTAGTAAACACGGAAAATTGCTATCGGCCAATACTTTTCTTTCCTATTAATTTAAAAACGGACCAATTCAACAGATAAAAAATATATGATTCTTTGATTAGTATATAAATGAAACTGCAGTTTGTGCTCATTGCTAAAAGATCTTGAGAGCAAGTATCTCTCCTATCCTCTCTTTGCAATGGAAAATGTTATTCCTCTGGTTTTTGATTTGTTTACACTTTTAGCAGATACATACAAAATCTACCTCAAAAATGGGAGGCTAATGGCTTTCATAGCATTACTGTTCATCTCCCTTCATAGCATGCTTTACATCTTCAATGTCTTCTCTATTATACCTTTGATCACCGATTTGATAACGAAACAAGCCTATCAGCTTGCTCTTGCAACTCCTGGGACCCCTGAATTTACCAACCTTCTCATTGGTATGCAGAAAGATATGAAAATCTTTGTTGTAGCAGAGTGGATTTTCTTGCTTATCAGTGCCATTGCCTCCTTATTCTTCGCAACATCCACCACCTACGCATCAGCTTTGATTCATGGTGGGAAAATGATATCCATCAAGGATTTGGTATCGTGGACAGTCAGATCATTGAAAAGGCCATTAGTCACCTGTTTTTACATCACTCTTTTCGTTTTTGGTTACCAAACTCTTTTCTTGGCCACTCTGCTTACATTTTTGCTGATTCTTGGAGTTGGATCGGTTTCAGCTGTTCTGCTCACAATTTCAGCTACGGTTTTCTCTGCTTATTTATCTGTTGTTTGGAACCTGTCCCTTGTTATTTCCATACTTGAAGAAAAACTTGGGATTGAAGCACTTGGGAAGGCTGCAAAGATAGTGAAGGGCATGAAGTTACAAGGGTTTATATTGAATCTTTTGTTGACCATATTATCTTTAACACTGTTCCAGTGTTTAAGATTGGTCAAGTTAAATGAAGCTGCAGAAGGGGTCCGAATTGTTATTGCGGTGGTTGTGGTGAGTTCAATCGGGATGGTGATGATGTTTGGGTACACAGCTTACACTGTGTTGTACTATCGATGCAAGAAGAGTCATGGAGAAGAGGTTGAATTGCAAGCTGCAGATAATGTGGAATACACCAAAATACCAACTGCACCAATTATTAATGAAAACATTCCATGATGAATCTGGAAATTTAGGGTTTCCTGTATATTATGAAATGAAATCATGTAATGCTTTATGCTCGTTATTACTATTTTTCTGTTTCTCTTGACAATGTGCATCTGCAAATTTTTTACAATAATCAAGTTTTCTCAAGTTTATGGAAGCTACTATTAAGTTGCACTGCTCTAAAATTCTAAAATGACAAATGAGGCTTTGCATTAGGCGCTATGTTATCTGGATTCGAGAGTGAGTGTCGGATACGGATATGTGTCCCACATAGATATACTCAAATTTTTTAAAAGTTTTTCCATACATTTGAAGGATCATAACTCTATACTCATATTCGATTATATGTCAGACATAAGTGTCGAACACGAATACGTTAAAAAAAATGAAAAACTTGAATAAAGTAGATTAGGAGTTCTAAATGGCAACTTTTTGGCACATTCCATTTCAGATATGATTTTGAAAGCATTTTAAAGCTAATGATTTTAAAAAACCTATTGAATTTCGTTAAATGGGTGATGAGATAACAGATTTTTTTTTTTTTCTAGTCAAGGCAATAAACAAATATATATA
Source organism: Fremontodendron californicum (assembly GCA_030761205.1). Taxonomy (NCBI): domain Eukaryota; kingdom Viridiplantae; phylum Streptophyta; class Magnoliopsida; order Malvales; family Malvaceae; genus Fremontodendron; species Fremontodendron californicum. The sequence continues at coordinate 8,525,813 of JAULJL010000006.1, forward strand.
TATATATATATATATATATATATATATGTTGTTGCTTTACTAGATTTAGCCAAACCTTGATAAGAGTATTTCATTCCAAGACATAATGGGCTCAAAACCTTTATAGAACTCTTTCAAACTAAGATGGGCCTGGAAAACATGTGGTCTCAAAGCTTGGGCTGCCCATGAGCCAACCCCATTAACAAATTCTTTTGTTCTTTTTTCTTATTCACATGACGCAAAAACTAATTGGTGGCTGTAAATAGTGTATATATGCAGTATTAATAAGCTATTTAATTGAGATTGAATTTGCAGTATTATTAAGCTATTTAGTTAATAATGTAATTTGTCCATGTGCGAGCATTAGTTATATAAAAAGTGGTATGTTTTGAGTTTTGTCCCACTTTTAATTGTTAATAATTTAAAGATTTATATTTGATGCATTGACGGTGTATAAATTTATATACCATCAGTGAACCAGATGATACTATCTCATTAAAAATAAAGTTATCTGTATTTATTTTTAAAAAATTATAATGAAGCATCATTATTTAATTTACTGATAATGTATAAATATATATATCTATATATAATTCGTGCATCAAATATAAACTCTTAATTTAATGTGTTTTAGACAAAGCATTTAATAATTCACAAGGATACGTGTTAAATGTCCTGCAAGATGGAGAGTCTTCGGATCTAGGGCAGGGCTAGGCGGCAATGGATCGAGCTGCTGTGCTGACTCTGCCATTTGCTACTACTTCTTCTTTATCTGGTTTAAGTGGCATTTTTATCCAATTTGATACTGTTGTAATTCAATAATAATACATGAAGATCAGATAGGGTGGTCCATGGGATAAAATCAGCCGACTAAGTTACATGAATGCATAATTTTTAACTGATCTGGACCACTTAAGTTTTTGCAGTAAAAGTTGAATTGCTTGAACTGGTCCCATGGGTCACTTTGAGCCCCTATTTTCTTAGCCTCTTTTAAGTCGATGGATATATTTCATCTTCGAGCCTTTCATTGCATTCATTTCCCTCTGGAAACAATCTTACACAATCTCATCAGGATATGCCAATATGACCAGCAGGCACTTGCGGACTGTGGCAGATGCATGTCAAGATTGCGATTGGAAAACAATAGATAAATAAATAAATAAACGTTTTAAGAAATGATTCCAGAAATTATTTTACATTCATCAATTAAGAAAGTACCTTTTTTCACTAAAAATGTCAAATGTTCTGATTGAAATTAAATTAAAACTATCAACATTTAACACTTCCTACAATTTATCACATAGTTAAAAGAACAATAAATTAAAGTAGTATTGACCCTTAATGCTACATTTGACTGATCGGTAGAGATTCAGTGACGAAACTACATAATTTCATGATAAAAAAACTCTCACCAATCATCCAAATATAAACATGAAAAAACCTAATTTCAAGGGTTTTTTTTCTTTCTTTTTCCAATCATATTGTAGCAGCAACATCCAAATAGATTAATATTTATATACAAAACTATAATGAACTTGCTTTAGGGTTATAAGTAGATTTGTCTATAGATTGAGTCGGGCCATGGTCCAATTTTTTTGTTTTTTGTTTTTACTCAAGTTTGGGTCGATCCGAAAGCATGTTTCACTGTTCACAAAATATTTTTTAAAAATATTTTGTATTAATATTTTTATATTTTAGTAATTAAAAAATATTTTTTATTCATAAATAGTAATTCGTATCAGGCCGACCCAAATTAAAAAAATTTATATACAAACTAGATTCAATACAAACCGGATCAGACGAGTAGTCCAACCTTTGAAAAGGTCTAATTACAGGTAAAATCCAACTATTTTCATTTATACCTTTTGAGTCCACTTCAAGCAGCCATAAGGATTGGTTCAACCCCAAAATTGTCCAATATAATTTGACATCTGCATTCAAGGTACTCAACTGCCAGGCTAACTTCATATGATTGGTGTCAAAATGGGAAGTAGTTGATCCTATACAAAACCTCAAAAGAAAAAAAAAAAGTTCTCTAATTTGCCACCTCTTCATCTGGAATGCATACAAAAGAACTTAAAATCTAGTCATTTCAAAGCATTTTAATGATTCAAAATAAGAATATAAGAAGTTCTATCCAAATTTTCTTCCTCCACAACTTGAACTAAGTTGGGATTATCAAGAGGGAAAAAAAAAATTATGTTAAGGTTAGATCATTACAAAAGGAAAATATCTTTTTAAAAAAAAAAAATTGAGGATGAGAAGGAAAGAAAATTATCTTCTTAGCTATTTTCATAGATTTATGTTTTTAACTGTTAATATTAACTTTTACTTAGGAATTTAATGATTCAAATACTTATGATAAAAGAATCCAATGTTTTTGTTTCTTATTTTTCTTTTTTTTTTATTTTAAATTTTCATTCATTTTCCTAAGATTCAAGTACAGTAGGTTAAAGTTTGACATTCAAGAAAGACCCATTCTCTCACACACATTTTCACAACTCCTTCAAAACCAGTCAAAAACGTGGGCAAATGACTTATCCACCCAAAAAAACTAATACCCAAGAGCTCTTTCTAATTTCTCTCTAATTCTTTTCTCGGGAAAAATCTCGGTGGGCTCATGTCATTTTCGTACTAGATCATATATATATCCTCAAAGATTTTGATTATTTTATGTTATTTTTTATTTGAAAAAGGAATTTCAAAGTCGGGGTTTTTTATACGAATATAGCCAAAAAAAAAATTAAACCCCAAACTACCTATACTTTTAGATTATTTCCCAAAATACGCTTGTTTTAAAATTAGCTGGGAAATCGCCACCCCCATGGCGATTTCCCAGCATCAAAATATTGATTTTGGCTAAAAATACCAAGGGAAATCGCCATGGGGGGTGGCGATTTCCCTTGGTATTTTTTTCAAAATTTGATAAAAATACCAAGGGAAATCGCCACCCCCCATGGCGATTTCCCTTGGTATTTTTAACCAAATTTGTAAAAAGAATGAAGGGAAATCGCCATGGGGGGTGGCGATTTCCCTTCATGTAATTTTTTTTTTTTTTTAATAAATCAACAAATTTTAATTTTTTTAATTTATAAATTTTATTTTTTAAATTTAAAAATTATAAATTAAATTAAGTTTCTTATTAAATTTAAATATGGAAAATTTTATTTCTTATAAAAATTAAAAAAACAAAATAATATTTCTTCTTAAATTTGTATATCAAAAATTATATTTGTAAGTTTTGTTTAAATTTTAAAATTTTGTAAGTTTTGTTTTTTAATTTTAAATTTTATAAATTAAATTAAAATAATTTTTTTATAATTAAAAAAAAAAAAATTCGTAAGGTAAATTTTATTATTTAAAATTTATGAACAAATTTTTTTAAATTTTGTTAATTGATTTGTATTAGATAAAAACAAAAAACAAACAAAAAAAACTTGCATTACATTTTCCCTTATAATCCAAAGTACATGATAAGTTGAGAAAAACATGTAATTCATTTATTGTTGATGCGAAATCTCCCCCAATGTGCCAAATCGTTGCGGACAATTTCGACGGTTATGACCTCCGTTTCTGCATAATCCACAACGTTTTGGTTGGCCTTTCTCCCTGAGGTCCATTTCATTACGAATACGACTTGATTTTGGCCGACCATGTGGATTTCTCCGCATTTCTTGATTGGGACACACTTCTGGACCATCATATTGAGGCCAGTAACCTTCATTTCCAACAGCTTCGAACTCATGTCTATAAACATTCAATATATTTTCCAGTTTATAGACTTTGTCCACATATTGCATGCAATCTACATGGACATGTGCACAGGCAGCAACTACATGTGAACAAGGGAACCTTTGTGCTTGAAACTTTCCACAATCACACCACATGTCACTGAGGTTGACTTTGTAGTTCATTGCAGAAACACCCTCTTGTGGAGCAACTAACTCTTCAACCAGAAAAGATTGATTTGCTCGCGTAAAATTACGAACAATGTGGGAGTTAGCTTTCGTACGATTTTCTTGCATAGCTTGTGTGACTGTTTCACAATATGTGTGCTCCCTCCATCATGGCAATTTGTTTGTTCCCCATCTTAACAAAAAGTGCAGCCAACCTATAATATGTTGATTGCACTAAAGCAGTAATGGGAAGATGACGCGTTCCCTTCAACACCGAATTGATAGATTCAGCTAGGTTGGTTGTCATATGGCCATAACGCCTTCCTTGATCATATGACTGCGCCCACTTCTCCTTGGGGATCCTATCAAGCCAGTTAGCCGCCTCTGCATTTTCTCCACGAAGATTGTCATACATGAAATGAAAATTCGGTCGCCTCAACTCGTATCCTAATAAATTTAAAAACAAAAAACTTTTGAATTTCAATATTATTTTATATGCTAAACGAAATATAAGAGATAAAATAACTATGATTTGATTCCATACCCATGTTAACAATTTGTCGACGCAATTCCTTATTGTTAAACTTTTTCATAAAGTTCGCTGCAATGTGTCGAATGCAGTACACTGAATATGCATGTGGAGGATTCCATCCACCATTGCGTCTAATCGCAGCTTTGATGGCTTCATGTCGATCAGACAGCAAGCAAATGCCAAGCTGTTTTGTCACGTGTCTGCGCAAGTTACTGAGAAAGAATGACCAAGCCTCTGTTGTCTCACCCTCCACAATGGCAAAGGCAATTGGCAGTATGTTTCGATTGCCATCTTGTGCAATAGCTAACAATAATGTGCCTTTGTATTTTCCATATAAGAAAGTACCGTCTATTTGCACAATTGGTTTACAATACGGATACCCTTCAATGCACGACTTAAATGTCCAAAATAGTCGATGGAATATTCTCTTACCTTGGACCAATCGATCACCGTGATATGCAGGTATCGTTTGCAATTCCACAATTGTACCAGGCACGAAATGTTGCATTGCACCTAACCATTTAGGTAGCCCATTGTACGATCTTTCCCAATCGCCAAATACTCGAACAATTGCCTTTTGCTTTGCTTGCCATGTTTTCTTGTAAGAGGTGATGTATCCATACCGGATTCGCATCTCAGCGATCAAAACTGAAACGGAAATCTCCGGATTTGCTTGGACCAATGACAAAATGCATGAGCAGATCATGTTACAATCTAACTTGCAATGATCTTGTGAAATCCTCGCCGATGTGCAAGTATGAGGCCCTTCATATTTTCTAATCTCCCATAGATGTTTCTTCTTCATAAAAGTTGCCCTTATTCTCCAATTACACCCATTCCCATACATTAAGCACTTGGCATAATATTTCGTCGGCTCAGATTCAATTACTCTGTAATCTACAGAGTTTTTGATGTTATAGTGCTTGATAGCTGAAAGCACAGCCTCTTTCGTTGGGAATTGTAACCCAACACACAGATCAAGTGCAGATGGATCAAATGTCAGAGGCGTAGCTAATGTATGAACATACTCTGGAAATTCCGGCACATGCATTGCCTCCAGATCCAGTGTATGCATATGGGATGCAGCCTGATATGGGGGAATATCTCGATGAGTGTTGATATCTCCATGAGTGTTGATCTCAGCAGGGACGACGTCTGGGTCAGAATCAGTATTGTCATCACTTGCGAATTCAGCATCCTCTTCTTGCTCACTAAATTCACCAACATCTTCACCATGGACTCCACGTGGACGAACAGGATCAACACCAGCTGGCTCATCTTCGAGGGTAGTAGGAATTAGGGTTTGTGAGACTAATGAAGTCTGAAAAGTTGTAGCTTGAGATAAGGGCACGACTTCTTCTGTGGGAACGTCGTATGTAGTGTGAACATAGAACGACCCAGAATCATAATCTTCTATGGGAAAGTTTTCTGTTGTGCGAACATTTGAAGGGCCGCAATCATCGTCAACATCATCTATGTCAGCATATAACTCAAGGACACCAACATTTGCAAATGTCTCATGAGCATAAAACATGCATCTGACATCATCATCATCTTCAAGTGGAAATGTTCTATATCGGACACATCCTTCACCAATAGAAAGAGGATGCCTGTACTTAACCTCTGAAACTCTTTTTCTAGTTCCAGCTTTAATTTTTGTATGAATTTGCAGCTTCAGTTCCTCTAATGTGACGTCGTCTTCAACACGAAAACTTTTTGGACGTTCACAATCAAAGGTAGCACTTTCGTCAGTATTATGAATTTGGCCATTATAGTAGACCAATGCGATCACTCTATTTCTCATGTTGTGTAGCAAAATAAAGAAGAAATATAGAAGGATGAGAATGAGAATGAGGAGGTTTTAGCACTCAGGAAAAATCTGATTGAAAAACTGTTGTATGGGGGTATTGTAAACCTTCATAAGTATTATGAATTTATAATGGTTCATTATGTTGTACCAGATAACAAATCCCATCCTTTGTATAGGATGAAATCTGATTCTGATATTCTGCCTAGGACTATTTGACTATTTGACTGAAAAAGTTATAACTTATTCAATGCAAAATGTCATTGATAAATCCCATCATTTGTCTCATCCATTGCAGAAAGAATCAAGTTCCAATATTTTCTCCAGCATTTGATGGACTAGAAAATAGCTGAAACCTGTCTAAAAACCTATATCATCAGTCTTATCCATTGCAGAAAAAATCAAGTTCCAATATTTTCTCCAGCATTTGATGGACTGGAAAATAGCTGAAACCTGTCTAAAAACCTATATCATCAGTCTTATCCATTGCAGAAAAAATCAAGTTCCAATATTTTCTCCAGCATTTGATGGACTGGAAAATAGCTGAAACCTGTCTAAAAACCTATATCATCAGTCTTATCCATTGCAGAAAGAATCAAGTTCCAATATTTTCTCCAGCATTTGATGGACTGGAAAATAGCTGAAACCTGTCTAAAAACCTATATCATCAGTCTTATCCATTGCAGAAAAAATCAAGTTCCAATATTTTCTCCAGCATTTGATGGACTGGAAAATAGCTGAAACCTGTCTAAAAACCTATATCATCAGTCTTATCCATTGCAGAAAAAATCAAGTTCCAATATTTTCTTTAGCATTTGATGGACTGGAAAATAGCTGAAACCTGTCTAAAAACCTATATCATCAGTCTTATCCATTGCAGAAAAAATCAAGTTCCAATATTTTCTCCAGCATTTGATGGACTGGAAAATAGCTGAAACCTGTCTAAAAACCTATATCATCAGTCTTATCCATTGCAGAAAAAATCAAGTTCCAATATTTTCTGCAGCATTTGATGGACTAAAATATAGCTGAATTTTTTTTTTCTGCTTTCCAGAATTTCACTGGTTTGCTTATGAAAATGTAATGCAAGTTTTTTTGTTTGTTTTTTGTTTTTATCTAATACAAATCAATTAACAAAATTTAAAAAAAATTTGTTCATAAATTTTAAATAATAAAATTTACCTTACGAATTTTTTTTTTTAATTATAAAAAAATTATTTTAATTTAATTTATAAAATTTAAAATTAAAAAACAAAACTTACAAAATTTTAAAATTTAAACAAAACTTACAAATATAATTTTTGATATACAAATTTAAGAAGAAATATTATTTTGTTTTTTTAATTTTTATAAGAAATAAAATTTTCCATATTTAAATTTAATAAGAAACTTAATTTAATTTATAATTTTTAAATTTAAAAAATAAAATTTACAAATTAAAAAAAAATTAAAATTTGTTGATTTATTAAAAAAAAAAAATTACATGAAGGGAAATCGCCACCCCCCATGGCGATTTCCCTTCATTTTTTTTACAAATTTGGTTAAAAATACCAAGGGAAATCGCCATGGGGGGTAGCGATTTCCCTTGGTATTTTTATCAAATTTTGAAAAAAATACCAAGGGAAATCGCCACCCCCCATGGCGATTTCCCTTGATATTTTTAGCCAAAATCAATATTTTGATGCTGGGAAATCGCCATGGGGGGGTGGCGATTTCCCAGCTAATTTTAAAACAAGCGTATTTTGGGAAATAATCTAAAAGTATAGGTAGTTTGGGGTTTAATTTTTTTTTTTTTTGCTATATTCGTATAAAAAACCCTTCAAAGTCGCGTCTTTAAATAGGAAATGCATGAAAATGAAAAGAAAAAAAAAAAATCAATGAACAGCATGTCAAACCTTCCAACATGTCCTCAACTGATTGGTTCCAACACTTGGAGCAAAGTTACGTGAAGGATTAAGGAATCTTTGGAAACTTTGTTTGCTGTGCTAGCTGTTGCGTGTGCTATGTATTCAAAGAACGTTCAAAAAAGGTTGAGATAAGGCTGGCCAACCCAGGCATTCAAATTCAAGTTTCCAATAGTTGGAGTTGTAGATAATTCACAAATGGGCAAATTCAAAGAGATGCAGCTTGGACTGAGCTGGGCAAGGGCTCCACCACCATTTCTAACACCTTGGACTTGGATATATTTATATATATATATATATAATTCGCTTAATCGATATTTATAAATATCAGTTAAAAATTATTTATATTATTTATATTATTTTTATTAAATTAAAAATAATACATTAATTATATATATTTTTATATATATTATTATAATCAGTATTATTAGAAATTAATTAACATTTTATACATATATATAAGATAGTTATTACATCATATAGAAAAAATCAATGAAAAAATCACATAAATTGGACCAACTTCATAATTGATGGCATTTGAATTGACATGTGCAAACGTTAAATAAATAAAATACTATGTTTTGGTACGAATATAAAAAAATAATAATATAATTTTGTTCAAGATAAAAAATTAATATCATTAACAAGCTGGTGAGAAAATTCCAAGAAAATAGCCGACAATACAAAGCAAAAAAAATGAGCTCAGCTAAAATCGGCGGAAAATTCCTACGATAAGGATAGGGTGGGATTTGGATTTGGATTTTGGATGGAGGCTTAATTTTATCCATTCTTTGTATTAAAAATAAACATTTAAAAAAAAAAAAAAAAAAAACAGATAGGTCACCGCTGACTTGTATGATTATGACTTCAAAACCTGTGTACTTGTTTTATGCAAGAACCTTAGTGCAAAATAAACTTGCTCGGAGTCGGATTGGATCTGTGTTACGATTTAAAAAAAATTTATTCAGGTCGATTTGATTTATTATTTAAAAAATAATTATTTTTATTTTTATATTAATATTAATATATTTTTATAATTAAATTTAAATTTTTTTATTACGTGAACAGTTACTCGAGTCGGGTCAATTCGAATCAAAATTTTTTTTACTCTAATCCAACTCAATACTGATCGAACTCATCGAATCGGACGAGCTACCCTACCCTTAAGCAATTATAATGTAAAAAATTTTGACTAATTCCCTTGTATATAAATTCTATTAGTATATATATATATATATATAATATGTATAGGAAAATAATTATATATATATATATATATGAGAGGAACGTAAAATTTGTTAATTAATTTTATAATTTTTTGTCAAAAAAATATTTTTAAAAAAAAATCAATTGTTGAATTTAATAATATCTTGTACGTAATTTCTTAAATCAATCTGATATTATTTTATATCAATAAAAAAATATTTTATAATCTATTTAATGATTAAAAATTTTATATTTCAAAAATATTTTTATATTTTTAATTAATTTAAAATTTAATATGCATGATTTACATGAATATAACATAAAATTTTATGATTCCATTAATAACATATAAATCGTATAAAAAGAAAATATGAAAAGGTGTAAAATTAATTTATTAATATTTATATCAAAATAAGTAGATGTTATATATATATATATATGAAGATAATTACATAATGATGAGAGATAACAGTACTCTTTTTATTTTATAAATTCTATTGAGGTTCTATTGAGGGATGACAATAAATAATAAAAAAAAAATAAGATATTTAATATTATTTGATTTGATTTTGTAGAATTGGATATTACAGATTTGAATAATTTTTAGATTTAGATATTAGATTTACTATTAGTGACGGATTCGAAGAGGATTTAGATAAAAACACTTGGATATTCGATATCCGAATTCGCTTTAGTTTTGGTTTGGATATCCGAATTCGTTATCCGAATTTGATTTACTTATACGGATATTCGAATCCGATATTTGCATACATATTTGTAGTATATAAAAAAAAAATTATACTTATATAGAGATTCGAATATTTGCATGCAAACTTTTATTATCAATAATTATGATATTTTGCGAATTTATATATTCAACAGATATTACTATATAATCCGGATTTGGATTTGAATAGTAATATTTGCATAACAAATGGATAATAAATGAATTAAGATATAATATAAATTAATTTTTGGAATTTAGATATTTTAAAAATTGCAAATATCGGATGTGCTTCTATCCTTGATCCATTCGTCTTAAAAATTCAAATACTAAATCTTCAAAATAATAATGTTCTTTGGAAGGGGACAATTAGAATTTTCCTTTGATTTGAGAAAACTTGGAATGTAGGGCGGACGATCTTTACGTCATGTTTGGATAGATGTTAGTAAAGAAAAAGAAAAGAAAGGAAAGGAAATGAAGGATTTTTAAGGAAAGGAAATGATATATCTTTCCCTTGTTTGAATAATTAAAATGTGTTAGGAAAAAAAAATGTTAATTATCATCGTTTGGTTAAAGTGTGAAAAGGAAAGGAAAAGATAAATTATAATATACATTTTCAACTATGCCATTTCTTTTTAATTAAAATAACAATATAAATATTATAAATTAAATAATAAAAAATAAAATAAACATTACATTACATTAAAAATATAAATATAAATATAAATATAAATATAAATATAATATAAAAAAAATGATAATAAAAAAAAATTATTATAATTTTTTATGTCAATTACGTGAAGTATATAAGTTTAGAAATATTATTTGTAATTTGATAAATGTAGAATGGGTAATATGAACATTTTATATCTAAACATTTTTTTTTTATTTTTTTCCCTTATTTTTTCACCGATTTGGGGTTTTGAAAAATGAGTATTTTTTTTTTAGAAAAAGTGAGGGGTACTCAACTATCCTCACTTTCTTTTATTCATTATTTTTTAATCCAAACAAAAAAAAAATCCATTTTTCTTTATTTTTCATTTTTTTTTCTCTCCTATCTCAAATCCAAACATAGGTTTAGTGTGAACACACAAAAACATTGTGGATTTGTTTAGCCCACCTCGCTCCATCCCATGTCCCAGCTAGGGATTTTCTTCTTTAAACATGATTTGCTACATGTGACAAAAGTAAATGAAGTCAGTCAACCGAACCTTTAAGAACCGCAAACAACTTTCCCTTTTTAACATTCATTGAACAATCATAAATTTAGGTAGTTAAGTTTAGTCCAATTGCCATCCGATGCTCCGAAGCTGGTACTTCTTAACACTTTTTTTGGATACATTTCTTAAGACTTCCATTGTTACGTGATTTGATCTAAACTGAACTTTTCTATTTTAGCATATTTACAGTTTAATTCATTTATAATCATCAATGAAATCAAGTTTAATTACTTGATTGGTGTTCACAAATTTATTAGTATTCTAATTCTCACGTTAATGCGATATTGTCTTTTATATATGACAGTTAAGCTAGCATTTTAAATCTTTACAAAAGATTTGAACAAAAATTATATGCACTTTCGGGTCAAATCCTCTTCATTACTCTATCTATAGAACTTGATGAAAATATTTGTTAGATTTGTAAACAAAAAACCCTTTAATAAAAGATCAAAATGATAACGAAAAAAGGACAATTCGAAAGTCTAAAACTTATGGAAAGTTTAATTATGAGAAAAGGATGCAATGAAACTTCAATTCCTTTGAGATAATGTAACAAAGATAGATTTGATCTCTTTAATTATGTGGGATCTCGCGAAGGAATAGCTCCAAATCGAGTAGATAATTGCAATCTATATAGTTGACCATTAAGGCTTCATATGGAGTGCTGTGAAAGATATCCATCGCATCGAAATATTATTTTATGAATAGATTTTATTTTTTTTAATATTTGAGAATGTCAGGATTTAATTTAAAATATCACACACTTGTTAATAAAAATTTATTTAACATTCATACCATCTAAGGTGTTCATGAGTCGGGCCGGGTGTAAGTTCGAAAAAAAAATATTTTTCTTTGTCCAAACTCGTTTCGGGCCAAGCCGAGCTCGGACCAGCCCATAAGCCCATTTTACTATTCATAAATTATTAAAATACTTAAAAACTATTTTTATATTAATATTTATATATATATTTTATAATTAAATTTAAATAAAAATATTTTTTAATTATTGAATAGTAATTCGGGCTGGCCGAACCGACCCGAATTACAAATACTCTTACCCAAGTTCGATCCTAGTCGGGCAATGAGAGTTACTCGACTCTTGAACAAGTCTACATCTAACCTAATGCTCAATTAACATAAGAGTTGATAAATCAATAAAAAAAAAAGAGTAAATAAACATATGAAAAGAAGAAGTATTAAACCCAAAAGGACAAAAAATTAATAATATTGTTTGGAATATTAAAACCAAACGGAGAGAAAGGATAGAGATGGCATTGGTCTAATTAATCTTATATTCATAGAATATTCCTCGTAATTTCAAACCATTCACAATGGGGAGAAGGCATTTGGATTATCGAAAGCAATTAATACGGTATTAGAATTCGTAATAACAAAATTTTCTTTCATAATCGTCGGTGTGGAAAACGACCTTGTTTGGTAGCTGACCAACTCCAAAGGTCTAAACTTAGTGGAAAATTTCATTAAATTAATTAGAGAAAATGCTTAAAGGCCAACGGGTTTGGTTTGTTGGGGTTTTCAAATCACAATGCCATTTTATAAAGCAAAAATCCTGTCAAGATTGATACGTATACAACAATGAGCTGCGTTGGCAATGTTTTATTTTATTTTAAACCATGTGGCATCCACCATTGTTGATTTTTTTTTTTTTTTAATTTTCAAAATTAAGGTTTACAACTTTTCATTTTTAAAATATGAAATCATCTATCAATGAAGTTTTTAAATTCCGAAATTGATAGGATAACACATTTTTCTTAAGATATATTTAAAAAATATATAATTTTTAAAGAAGATATATATATATATATATATATATATAGCAGTCTCTTAACCGGCTTATGAAATTAAAAAGTTTCATTGACAATGTTTCAAAAACGATTTCTTAATATATATGGATCCGCTTAACCGATGCCTATAGACACCAGTTAAAGATTCTTTAATTATCAGTTTAAGAAATTTTTTTTGCATTTAATACATTACTTTTACTGAATTCAAGAAAAAAGTAAACCATTAATTATATATATTTTTTTTATATATATCACCTTAAATAATGTCTAGTGACACTGATTAACATTTCTATATATATATATATATATATATATATATATATAACCTTTAAAACTTGTGACTTCATTTAAAAGTTTTAAATTCTGAGTTTTGAAATGAACCGTATCGAATTTTGAGGATTTCTCAAATTTCATAAACATTAAAATTATTGTATTTAGATTATCAAAAAATATATATATATTGTGTCTAGTGTTTTCATTTTTTTTGGGTACAAACAATTTTTAACATTATTTCTAATTCATGACATACCTTTTTTTATTTAATTATAATTTTAGTAGAGATTTTAGATTTGAGTAGCAATATTTGCATTTTGTGCCAAAAATAATTGTATATATTGTATAATAGTGATAAATATTATGTACATATTAAGAAAATTTTTAAACTTAGGAAATGTAAATATAATTTAATTACTTTAAAAAAATTAAAAGAACCAACCAAAGAGTGCCTCAAAATTGCTCGTGCTTCATTTATAATTCATAACATAAGATTTAATCATAAAATGATATTTTCAATACAATAAGTACCTCTAATCCAAAATTAAAATGGACCCTTAATCCTCATCCAAAATTATAATCTAATCATATAATTCATAATGGGAGTTGCAAATCAAGCCTGGTGGGATCTTTTCCCTCAATACAAGGTGGCTCATTTTACTACGTCAGTATCGGACCATTGTCCCACTATGATAGATACGGAGGGGAATGCATCAAAGAGGAGTGGAGCAAAGAGGAAACGTCGGTATAAATTTGAGGCCTTGTGGGCAAAAGAAGTAGACTGTGAAAACATTGTTCGTCAATCATGGTGCGACATATCTAAGCCCACAATTCTTGATAAAATGAAGGGAATAGGGAACTCACTTTTGGAATGGCATAAACATAAATTTCAAGGTAGGAGTGTCAAAATAAAGGCTCTCAAGGACGATTTGAGCAAGATTAGCCACCTCCCTCCAACTGATGCCCATCTACTCAAAGCCTCACAAATCCGAGTGGACTTCAACAGAGAACTTGATAGGGAAGAAACATTTTAGGCACAGCGGGCACGTGTCAATTGGCTCAAGGAGGGTGACAAAAACACAAATTTTTTTCACAAATCTGCTTCCCAAAGGAGAAAATTTAATGTACTTCAGGGGTTGGAAAACAGCAAAGGTGTTTGGTGTAATAAGGAGGATGAAATACAGTTGATTGCCACTAGTTACTTTCATAATTTATTTACATCCCAAGGGCGACAACAAGACATTGAGATCTTTGAGGGGGTATGTGTAAATGACATGATGAATGAGTTTCTTCTATCTGAATTCAGGGCTGAGGAGATCCTTGAGGTCATTCAACAAATGAACCCAACCAAAGCTCCAGGACCAGATGGTATGCCTGCTCTCTTTTATCAGAAATATTGGCATATAATAGGTCATGATGTTATGAGTTTTTGTCTTAATTTGTTGAATGGAAAAGGAAAAGAGCTATAAACCGGTGAATAAAAAATCGGACCAGGCGGTCGGATCGGTTGAATCGAGAATCGGTGGCCTATCGATCCGGTAGATGTAATAAAACTGGATTTGATCGAACCGGTCAAAATCCGGTTCAACCGGTAAAAAAAGGAAAAAACCAGAAAAACCGATAAAAAAGGGGAAAAAACCATTTTTTTTATTTTTTTTTAATTATTTTTTTCAAAGTTATTTTTTGTAATTGATGAGATTTGAACCCATAACCTCTTATAAATATACTAAAGACCATAACACTAAGCTAAATACTCATTTTTATTTATTATTTACTATATTTAATATTTATTTAACATTAAAAATATTTTTAAAATATTTTAAAATCTTATTTAAAGTGTCCAACCGGTTCAACTAGTTGAACCGAGAACCGGAGGTCACACCAGTTTGACCTCCGGTCCGATTTTTTCAACCTTACTATAAACCACACAAATATTGTACTTATTCCAAAGACTAAAGAACCGAAAACAATAGGTCAATTTCGCCCAATCAGCCTTTGTAATGTTCTTTACAAAATTATTGCAAAAGTCCTGGTCAATAGGCTTAAACATGTCCTGCCTAGTTGCATTGATGAATCTCAAAGTGCTTTTGTCCCAGGCCGACTCATAACCAACAACATTCTTGTGGCATATGAGCTCCTCCATACTTTAAAGCACAAAAAGATAGGCAAAAGAGGCTACTTTGCTCTAAAATTAGATATGAGTAAGGCATATGATCGGGTCGAATGGCATTTCTTAGAGGACATAATGATAAAAATGGGTTTTCATTCTAGATGGGTCTCCCTAGTCATGACTTGTGTCTCAACAGTTTCATACTCTATTCTTGTGAATGGCCAACTCACTAACGAGTTTATTCCTGAGCGAAGACTCCGACAAGGAGATCCTTTATCCCCGTATTTGTTCTTGCTTTGCAGTGAAGGTTTATCTGCTCTTCTAGCGAAAGCTAAAAGAGAAGAACACTTGTATGGGGTTCAAGCAAGAAAAAATGGTCCAAACATCTCCCATCTATTTTTTGTGGATGACAGCCTTTTATTCACAGAAGCAAACAGGCGTGAAGCTGAAACAATAAAGAGCATGCTACACTCCTATGAAGTCTGTTCAGGTTAGAAAATAAATTTTGAAAAATCTACTTTGTTTTTTAGCAGTAACACAGAGGCAAACCGACAAGAGAGTGTTAAACAGCTGTTTGGAATCCAAGTAGTAGCTAATCTGGAGAAATACTTGGGTTTACCTACTATTGTCGGTCGCAGGAAGAAATGGGCTTTTAGAGAAATAAAGGAAAGGGTGAAAGTGAAACTCATAGGGTGGTGTAACAGGTGCCTACCGCAAAATGGAAAGGAAGTTTTCATCAAAGCTGTCCTCCAAGCGATTCCAACATATGCAATCAATTGTTTTGCTTTCCCTAAAACTCTGTGTAGAGAACTCAACTCCATTATAAGTGCATACTGGTGGGAATCAAAACCGAGGACGATAGGCATACATTGGATGAGCTGGCAGAAGATGTGTCGACCAAAACATCTTGGCGGTATGGGATTTCGGGATATGGAACTTTTAATCAGGCTTTACTTGGAAAACAAGGCTGACGACTATTAAAGAATTTGAATTCTTTGGTTTTCAGAGTTCTAAAGGCCAGGTACTTCCCACATAGCAACTTCCAAGAATCACAACTAGGCCACAATCCATCATTGACATGGAAGAGTATTTGGGGCGCCAAATGAGTGTTGGAAGCAGGATTGAGATGGAGGGTGGGCAATGGAGAGAGCATTAGGATATGGGAGGATAACTGGTTACCTTGTGAACTTTCTTTTAAAGTTCGAACACCAAAAAACACAAATGAGCAAATTAGTCATGTGAATGACCTAATTGATTCAACCACTATGAAATGGAGACATGACACGCTACAGGGGATTTTTGAGCCAAGGGAAGCGGAACTTATAAGTCAGATACCTATCATCAAGTTGGGGAAGAAAGATACCTTAGTCTGGCATTTCAACAAACAGGGCATCTACACAGTAAAGAGTTGCTATAAACTACTGAATTCAGTTACAGATTCACCATTAATCTCTCTCACAATTCAACAACAAGAAGAAGCCAACAGTACACTCAGAAAAATTTGGTACGTATCTCTTCCAAATAAGATTAAGATTTTTAATTGGAGAATCTTTCATAACATCATACCTACTAGGGAGAATCTAAGTCATCAAAGCCTTGCCACCGAGACACTCTGTTTTCGATGTGGTGCAGCTGAGGAATCAACCTTGCATGCCCTACGAGAATGTAAAGAAGCTAGAGTAGTCTGGAGCTCACTGGGAATGGAGTGGTAGGGGAATAATTTGGCTGAAGATGACGTGAGGGAATGGATTGTTAATACCCTCAAATCGATAGCTGCTTTTACGGCACAATTGTTTATGGTAGTCGTCTGGATGATTTGGGAAAATAAAAATAAAGAATTACATGAGGGGTTGAAATCAGATCCACAATCAGAGGCAAGATTCATTAACAATTACCTGCATGAGTTCAATACTGCACATAGTAGAACTGAAACAGCAATAGCAAGAAGAGTGCATATCTGGAAAGCTCTTAACCTTTCAAGAGTCAAAATCAACTTTGATGGAGCTTTAGATACAGCCAACAATAGGGGTGGAATTGGAATGCTTATTCGAAATTCAGCAGGTGAGGTAATGGCTACCGGCTCAGTTCCTGTCAACCATGTTTATGATCCCTTTCTTCTGGAGGCTCATGTAGCAGCAAGAGCACTCGGATTTGCAAGGGAGATGGGCCACTCTCGCATCGAATTGGAAGGTGACGCACTTCGTGTGATTAAGACACTCAAAAGCTATGTTGAAGATCTATCAATGATGGGGCCTATAATTGAAGAAGCATGTGTAATTGCTAGCTCTTTACACTTTTGTTCCTTTAGTCATGTGGGGCGAGCTGGCAATGAAGCTGCTCACAGGTTAGCAAAGTTAGGTGTTATGTTAGCTGAAGATAGATATTGGGTGGAAACATGTCTTGAGGAGATTTATGAGATTGTTGTAAAAGATTGTACTTTGGTTTCGTAATCAATATAAAGATATTTTACTTAAAAAAAGAAAAAAATGTAAACTATTCTGATTGATCATTTCAATTAACCTATCATTCTAGGTCGCATGCTTTATTACATCATAAAGAAAGAAACATCTATTTGTCTTGTTTATCATAATTAGTTGAAATATGCATTTACTTTAATCATTTTTAGTTGAAAACTCTACTAACTTCACTTAAAAAACTTCACTTTAAGGTTTTTTTTTTTTTTTTTTTTTTATATATAAACATAAATATGTAACAAAATATTTCATTAATTCATAATAGTTTATGTTATTATGTATCAAAGTGGTAAATAATAATGGATTTTGCTAACAAGTGCCTTAACGACACTCTTTAAAAGTTATTATATATAGTAATATCTTCATCCAATATATTGAAAATAATGAGTAAAGTTGTCAAATAATGCATTTAATACAATATTCTTTCTATAAATAGTATATTAACTAACTTGAAGAATGTCCTATAGGCACTCGTTAGCAAAACCTAATAATAATAGGAAAATATTAACAAGTGTCTAGTGGCACTAGTTAATGTGATATATATAGAAAAAAGTGTAACTAATACATTATTATTTTTTTTTTTTTGAATTCAGTAAAAATAATATATTAAATGCAAAATATTTATAAAAAAAAAAATTTAAGTAATGCCTATAGGTACTAATTAAGCAAACCCATAATAATAAAATAGATTTCACATTAATTCAGTTTGGGATATGCAGTATAAACTTAATAATATCATATTGTATATAAAGTGATCCCCGATTCTCTATATAGCACCGGATCGGACAGATTTTCGATTGAACCGATCCGATCGATCTGGTTCGATTTTTTCAACCATGATATAAACTGTTCTGTGATTTTTTTTCTTTTATTTTAAAATCAACATTGTTAAAATAATTAACAATGACATGTAGGATAGAAAGAGAGATTGGAAATTCAAAAAAAAAAAAAGTGATAAAGAAATAAAAAAAGAAAACGACTTAAACTTCAAAAAAGGTTAATTGTGATTTTTAAAATGGTAATTAAGAACATATTTATTTCGTAATTAGTTACAATTGATATTTGTAATTTACCCTCATTTTAGGGTCAATTTAGTTTGAAATATCTTAAGTTGGATAAACATAAATACATAATACTGATGTCTAATTAATTATCTCTAATTGACCTTTAGATTAAGTTTCTCCACATATATACAATTTTTTTGCCTAATCTCCTCTCTGAATGATCTTAAGGGCACGCTCTTTCACATTGACATGGTGTATTAGGAATTTTATTTTCAAAATACTTCTTACAAGTATCAAACTCAAATTGATAAGAGAAAAGAGTTCCTTCCCTTACCAAAATTTACCAACTTGACTAACCCCTTGAGTTGTATTTGGTATAATTTTCGAGATCATCATGGTAATTTAATCATTGAGGTGATCTTATTATTACGGTGATCGAATCACTCATGATTTACAATCACCTTATTTGATTAACAATTATCAATTCATAGAAATTGTGTTCGGTATTATTAAAAATTATTTTGTTTAAAAGTACCAATATATCTTGTGATAGTTACAAAAATTAATAATTTCAATGTTATTTAAAGATAAAAATTTGTAAAATATTAGTAGTATCTTATTTACTTCATATTAAGTCATAAATGAACTAAATATATATATATATATATTGTAGATAAACTAACTTTTATAATATAAATTACGTAAAAAAAAATTTGTATTAGAAAATAAAATTAAAGTTATTAAAATTATAGTAAAATGAAAATGAAAATATATTATATATAAATCAAAAAAGCTAAAAGAAAGCAAGCAACCTATTTTTGAATTTGGTTCTATGAATATTATTTTAAAAGGGTAAAAACTTAAAATATAAAACAATTACAATTTTAATTTACACATTAAATATGTAACATTGATTTAAGTTAATTTTAGATATCAGTTCATGTCGGTGATAAAAAAAATTTACCTTTTTGAATGAGAATTAGATCACCGTTTATGGCAGTGATCTAATCACTTTCGGTGATCTAAAATCATAATCATGTAGAATCATTGAGTTCTCACCAAATGCAGTGATCTAATCACCATATGCATATTATCATAATTTTTGAGATGATTACCCTATATCAAACACCATCTTTAAGGTGTTTGTACGTACAATTTTAAAATTCTTACCATATTGATTTTGTTTTATGAAAGTTTATCACAAAATATTGACGTGGCTTAATCACAATTACAAATTTCAAATTGAAATTAAATTAAATTTATTAGTAAAAAATTATATTTATCTAATTAAAAATTTTAAAACAAAATGCATATATTTATTATAACTAAGAATTTTATGATTATGGTTAAGCCAAATCAAAATTTGATAATAGCTCCCAAGGAATTGAGTCTAGAATGCCAAAACTCTAGAATTTAAATATTGAAATATTAATCCTAAGTGAGTCTCTCATAGACATATTAAAGGGTCGGACTATCCCCCGACCCCGATAGGCCAGCCCAAATTGGGCTATGTTTGAATTTAAAAAGTCTTAATTCGGATCGATCTGACTTAAATTATTATTTATTAAATATTTTTTTTTAAAATTTAATTATAAATATATAAATTTTAATATAAAAATATTTTTAAAATAATAAAAAATATATATAAACTTTTGAACTAAACTTGAATTAAAAAAATCAAAAAAAAGTTTGAACTGTGACCCATCGGTTCCATAAGCAGGTCTCCCTCACCTAATCCGCAGATATACATATTATACCCAACTTATCATACATTTAAAAGAAGGTGCAGCCGAGTCGTTCAACTTCAGATTTTTTTAAAAAAGAAATATTTAAAAATATGGTTTTTATTTATTTATTATGCCTGAAAATCGAAGCTAGTTGCTTTTGTAGATAAAGTGGGATCCACATGCTTTTTCAACCCACGTGACTTAGAATTTGAGTCCACTTATAAACCTTAGTTCCTTTTTTGGATAAATATAAATTAGGCTATGAACTATTAAAAATCTCGGTCATTTACTCATTTTGATCATTTCTTTTATTTGATTTAATTTGATTTTTATTTGATTTTATAATTTTTATTAATTTTACTTGAATTTAATAAAAATTGATTATGTTCGAGTATGTGATTAATAATTTTATTAAATTTAAATCAAACTTAATTACCAAAATTTGATAAAAATAAATAAAAAATTTAACATTTTTATTAAATTTAATTTAATTTTTAAAAATATAATCTATGATAATTTTTTAATCCCGTTTATAAAATTAAAAAAATTTATTATCAGAATAATAATCTATTTCCTTTTCTTTTCTTTCTGATAATTATCTATCTACTTCTGAGCTTCTAATCTATCCAATATCCCATTTCTGCATCCAACCAAAACCAACAAAATTTAAACTCATTTAAAAAAAAAAAACCTTCATAGATAAATTTCTGACAAAGATTGGGCAATTTCATTAACTGATTGTCACGTTGTCCACTCGTCATCTTTACTTGGTAAATATGTAATCCCATTCAATGCGGAATCCAAATAATTTAATCCATGCTTAGTTTTTACATTTAAAATAAGATTAATGTCTTTTAATTCACGTTTATTATTTCTTTTGAGATTTACTTAGCATGATTCATAAATTAATGCTTAGTTTATACATTTAAAATAAGATTAATGTCTTTTAATTCACGTTTACTATTTCTTTTGACATTTATTTGGCATGATTCATAAATTATTGTTGGCTTTGCCATCTCGTCATGCGTAGAGGTGCTCATCAGTCGGACTAGGCCACAGTCTGATTTTTTTTCAAAATTTTATCCAGATCCGACCTTAAGCGGGTCCGGGCCGATCCATGAGTCCGAATTTATTGTTCATATATATATAATTTTTATTTTTTTATTTTTTATATATTTTTATAATTAAAATAATATTATTATAATATAAAAATACTATTCCGGACTAGGCCGGCTGACCCAGATCAAAAAATTTATGCCCAGGCTCTGCCAAATAAGGGCCGGGCCTGTCGGGTTGCCCGGCCCGTGAGCAGGTCTAATCATGCGTATTATTATTGATACATATATATATATATATTATCCTATATAATGGTAATGAAAAATTTTAACTCTACAAACAAAATTAAAAAATTACAACATATTTCATTAAATATAACCTAAGAATATGTGATAGTTTTATAACCCGTTTTTAAAATTAAAAAATTTCATTGTTAATATATAAGATAATATATATATATATATATATATATATATATATATATATATATATTCAGCGGCTAAACTTTTGGGAAAGTTTTTTTTCTTCTTTAAGAGAGTAGGGAAAGTTCAATTTCATATTTTAACCCTCAACTATTACCCTTGGTTAAAAATCAATTTGATATAATATTTTTTTTTTGTTTGGGCAATATTCGATTTAATATTTCTAGTAATTTAAAAATAATGAACATTTGACTTAACGACGACGGCTGATCCTAGGTTTTGCTAAAAAAACAAAATTTAAATATCTGTTTTTCAACTAAAAATAATAATATGATTGTTATTCTTGCTTAAAAAATAAGGATAGATTTTAAGAGAAATTATAAGATTTTAAGTTTCAACCAGGTTATGTATAGTTTTTCTAAAAAATTTCTACTTACTTGCTTAAAAAATAATAATATAATTATATTTTTCATAATTTTAGAAAAAAAAAATATACATTAACTTAGGTTATTGAACTTAATTAACAATAATTTATTATATTTTTATAATATTTTATATATTTTTATTTATTAATGTTTAAAATTTTGGATATTACATATTTATAATTTGAAAATTTTATATTTGCATATAAATATATAGATATATGTAATAAAAGTATATTTGCATATATAATATATTTTATGGGTCCCTAAACTTATGCCTATAGATACCAATTAAGAATTATTTAATTACCAGTTTAAGAAATTTTTTTGCATTTAATACATTACTTTTGTTAAATTCAAGATAAAACAAATTATTAATATATCACCTTAATCAATTCCTAGTGACACTGGTTAACATTTTCTATATTTTATTAGATAATTTGAAAATAAAATATATATAAAAAAATATTTTAAAAAATTAGATAAATCAAAAACGACAAATCAAAATATATGGATATCAATACTTACGAATATCAAAACAAAAATAATATGCTCACCAATAATATGATACTGATTAGTGATTACCTTTATTTCATCCCATTAATTTGATTTTGGAGGGGTGGTGAAAAATTAAATGTTAAAAATTGGTCAAAGTTGAAATTTTAATAAAATAAAAAAAGCTAAAATATTATCCAATTTGGGTTCTACAATTTACAAAGGGAAAATTACAAAAAGTGAGGGTCTATTATAAATTTGTATTAATTGCTACAATTGTAAAATTTATATAAGAAAATCAGATTACTATTTTGACCTTCATAAAACTTTTGGCTCTAAAAAGTAAGAGCATTACTTTACTAATTTACTTCCCATTTTCTTAACGTCAAAACCTCCCTAAATAGTTTTCTTTTTCCATTTTTCTTCTACTTCCCGCAATTATTATGAAGATTGTTTTGAGGGATGTGCTTTCTGTTTTTATGGTTTTCGCTGTTTGTTTGAAAATTTAAAAATAAGAGTTTATCTTTGATATATAAGAGTTTAAAAACAAGCGAATTAAAAACTATCATATGTTTTATTTATTTATTTAAATATAAATTAAGGGTATGTATCACCTTATTAATATTGTTTGTGGAGTATTTAAACTCCACTGATAGTGTAGAGGATAATAATCTTAAAAACAATTAGAAAATTTTTGATTCTTTTTTATCATGTAAATAATTTTTTGCTTTTTGGTCTTAAATTGGATTAATTAATTAATAAAATTTTGGCTTTTAGTATGGTTTGAAAGGTTAGAATGAAAGAAGGTATTGTCTTTGTTTTCATATTTTTTGGAATGTTATAAAACACTAAATTTGCTTACGTATGGATTAATAAAATACCGTACGTAAGATAGGTTAATTGATGAGGTTTGAATTAATTTTTTATTGGGTTTATGCTTTAATTGTAGGTAAAAAGGTTTTGGAAGAAACTCTTTGTTATATTAATATGTTAAACTCTATTCTTCAATCTCTTGGTTTTGCTTTTGTTATACGATTTTGACCCCTTAAAGCTGAAAACGTTAGTGGGTGAAAACGTTAGTGGGTATTGAAGAATGTAAGTAATTAGTATTTACACTTTAATCTTGTTGGATTTTTAGAAGGAATACTACATATCTTTGGATGTTACTAAAATGTACATATAATTATGGTAAAATGTATAGATAGCTATAGTTATATGTATAAATCTGTAGGCTGCTTTGTACATGAATCATCTAAGGTACTTGGATAGAGTAGTATACAATTTTAAGGGATTAGAGTTAGGGTTTATGTTTACTCTTTTGGTTTAGGTTTAAGTTTTGGGTATTTTTTACATAACAAACCTTTATATGTATTTATACCTTATATTGAACTAAAAAACTAATTAAGTTTGATATTGTGTTAAAAATTCAAATTGTTAAAACTTACCAATTGAGTATTTTTTCTATCTTCAATCAATCAATATTTCTTTAGTACATTGTTGATTATAAAGAGAAGATGGTGACTTATAATTGGTTACTATTGATAAAATGCTCATATATTTATGATAAATGTACATATAATTGTAGTTATATGTGTGTATATTGTATACAAACATGTTTGTGAATAATCATCAAATATACTTGGTTAGAGTTATAAAGTTTTAAAGGATTAGAGTAAGTGATTAAGTTAAGGAATTTAGGATCTCTCTATAAATGCTTCACTACAACAAAATTGGTTTTCAGTGGCGCTAATATAGCGGCGTTTGACTTAAAAACGCCGCGGAGTACCGTGTTTTTGAATACCCGGCGGCGTTTCTATAAGAAACGCCGGGAAGTTGTAAAGTAGCGGCGTTTTATGTATACAAACGCCGCTAAATCTGTACTAATTACGGCGTTTGCATTATATAAACGCCGCTAAACTATAATCAATTTATATCAGTTTCGTAAAATTTCGTCAAAATTTGGGCGCCAAAATTTGGAGGCGAGACGCTGCGTTTAGGCTTTTGTTTTAGCGGCGTTTGTGTCCACAAACGCCACTAACTAATATAATATAGCGGCGTTTTTAAATATAAACGCCGCTAAATATTTCGATATAGCGGCGTTTGGATAATAAAAACGCCGCTATATTGATTCGTTTATGGCTTAAGGCAAAACGATGTGTTTTACCTTGTAAAGTTGCGGCGTTTGTTGATACAAACGCCGCTATTTTTTTTAATATGATTTTCAGCCTCCAGCTTCTCCCCTATTTCCCCCAACCCTAAACCTAAACCCGACTCTCTCTCTCTCTCTCTCTCTCTCTCTCACATCTCCAAGCCCAAATCGTCAAATCGTCATCTCCAAGCCGAGATCGCTCTCTTCATCTCCAAATCTCTCTCTCTCAAGTTTTCATTTTTCTCCATTTTGTCCCTTTCAATCTCTCTCTCAAGTTTTGCTTGCAGGACCTGCTTTCATAAGGTTTGATTCTTACCCTTTTCTTTCTTATATTGTTTCTGCTGAAAATTCATTAATGATTTCAGGGTGGGTCATGGGTGCTCCAGTATCGGGTCTGCTCTGATATTAATTTCAGACTTCACAGCTAATTCCATACACTTCTAAACTTTATTATTATTTTATTTTATTTTCTTTAATACTAGTATAAAAAAATTGTTTTGTATCTTAAAAAAAGATAAAACTTTATATGTCAAGTTTATGCAATTATTTTCACCATTTTTAGAACCTCTTTGATTCCAATGTCATATATTTCGCAGTTTTATACTTCTTTTGCTTCAGACTCATGTCTAATCTAGTTGGGTTATATTGATGCCATAATTCGATGTGATCTTATTTTTCCCTGTTGCTTCTGCTGTTATTGCTAATTCTTATAGCTTTTGCTTGCTTTAGAAAATGGTTATACACACACTAATCCTTTCAAGGAATTCATTGTTCTTCAATGCTGTTTTTGTCTATGGCAAACTTTAATACAGCATTGTCAATCTACTCTGATGGTTATTTAATTTGGTCAACTTAAACAGTAGTAGTTGGTGTGGCTCTTCGTGGTGACTATATATAATTGTTTGTGATTCTAGGTAACCTTCTTATCTAGTGTTTCTCTTGCTAAATCTTTGCATTGATGGATTGGGGAATACATACTATTCTTTTAGTCAGTATGCATATAGGGTTGGTGTAGTTGATCTGTGGGATTTCACTAGTAACTCTGAAAAATTATTTCAACTATCAGACTTAGAGTATCAATGAAAAAATACAACTTTTTGGTTCCTTTTTCATTGTACAAAATATAATCATAGGAATGCAAAATATTGAGTAGATTTGCGCATCCTGACTCCCTTTATGGTTTTGCCAGTGAAAGTTAATGTCAGATTTTTACACATGCATAAATAATTGTATTATATAGGACAAAACATGCCCATTTTGGAACATTAAATAGGCAAACATTGCACATAAAGCTGAAACATGACAGCTTCTGTTGAATCTGATTTGCGTCAATTACTGTTAGGGCTGGTAGAAACTAAGAGGTTACAGAAAACCAGACACATTGATGTATTAACAGCATAGCATTCTTGCTGGAAGTATGCACGGTTTTCGAATGTTAGTACTAACCCAGAAGCTTCAATTAGACAAGATTAATACATTATGCTTTTACTTGTCATCATAAAGACAATTCACATCTAGTTGAGAAAGAAAAAGGAAGACAAGTTACTAAATGGAAGTGGTCCTCATCGTTTTATTCCGATGGACCCAAGAAAAGAAGGCTCGTGGAAAAAGGGCAATGAACAGATGATATAACTACTAAGTTCTATATCTTGTTCCTATAATATGTTGCATTTGATTAGAAAACTCTTTAGGTAGGTTAGGGAGTACACAATAGCTTAATTTACAATTACTTTGCCAAGTAAAGGTTACATTCTCCTCATCTGCCTCAAGCCCTCAACTTTTATCTTATGTTTTCTTTCTTAATCTCTCCTAATTGACAAACCCTATAGTTTTTTTGACAATACTGTTCTTGATACTTTAGATGACTTGAGCTTGAACATGAGCATGAGCATGGTCATGATACAGTGGAAAGTTATCTAACCATAATTATTGAATGTTAACTGTAGAACTTTGACCCAATGGCTAGGTATTCTTATTCAAGGTTTTGTGGGAAATTTGGGGGTTCAAATCACTTCCTTTCTTCCTTATTCGGGATGTATTGCATGCCTCCCTTGAACTAATAACTCTTCCATGTATTGGATGATTTGATGTCTAATTTTGGTTATTCAAATGGAATTGCACCAACTTGTTTCATTATTTTCGGGATGAGTTTCTGATGGGACTTAACTATGCAGAACGTACGAAATGGATAAGAGTTGGATGCAAAAGTCGAGACTAAGTCAAGAGTACCAAGATGGAGTAGATAGTTTTCTCGATTTCGCTTTTCAGAACGCAAGCGAAGATAATAAGATATTATGTCCTTGTTCGAGGTGTGCCAATATTGATTGGCATATGCGTGGAGTTGTTTTCGAACATTTGATTTGTGAAGGATTTCTCCCGGGTTACAGACAATGGTTTTTTCATGGAGAGTCCGCAACTTCTAGGTCATCTTCTAGAGTTCGTCCAAGTAATTCTAACAATCAACATCAGTCTATTAGACAAGATGACATAGAAGGCATGTTGCGAGATGCATTTAACATGCGTAACCATTGTTTGTACACATCTTCACCAGAAGTTCCTGGAGGGAATGATGGGTTCAATGTTGGCATGAATGACTTTGCTGAAACGGGAAGAGGTATGGGTGATCAAGAACCCAATGGAGAAGCGGCAAAGTTTTATAAGTTGCTTGATGATATGAATGAAGAACTTTACGAGGGATCTAAGCATACAAGATTGTCTTTCTGTGTCCGTCTTTTTCACTTAAAATGCTTAAGCGGGTGGACAGGAAATTCTTTGACACTGTTACTAGAATTTTTGAAAGAAATGTTTCCTTTTGCAAAAATCCCTCAGTCTTGTAAGGATTCGAAGAAGATGATAAAAGATCTAGGCCTTGGATATGAGAAAATTCATAGTTGTCCGAATGACTGTATGTTGTATTGGGGTGATAGAACAAATGAACAATTTTGTCATGTCTGCGGTAAATCTCGATGGTTGAATGGAAATACAGAAGAAAATATGAATGAGGACGATGGTGACACACATTTAAAAAAGAAACCTGCAAAGATTTTGCGGTACTTTCCGTTAATACCAAGACTTCAATGAATTTTCATGTCATCAAAAACATCTGATTCTATGAGGTGGCATCATGATGAAAGGATTGATGATGGCTTATTAAGACATCCTGCAGATTCTTTGGCTTGGAAATCATTCGACAATAAGTTCCCATCTTTTGCTAATGATCCCCGGAATGTGAGGCTTGGACTTGGTTCTGACGGTTTTAATCCGTTCAAAATAATGAGTACTTCTTATAGTACTTGGCCGGTTGTCTTGATTCCTTATAATTTGCCTCCATGGATTTGCATGAAACAATCCTCTTTTATCTTGTCCATGATAATTCCTGGAGAGAAAGGTCCAGGAAATGATATTGACATTTATATGCAACCTCTTATTCAAGAGTTGAAGCAGTTATGGGAAGGGGTTGAAACATATGACGCATCAAAAAAGGAAAACTTTAATTTGCGTGCAGCTTTGTTATGGACTATAAACGATTTTTCCTGCTTATGCAAATCTATCTGGTTGGAGCACCAAAGGTCGTTATGCTTGTCCTTGCTGTGCTGCACAAACATGTTCAAAATGGTTATATAACGGAAAGAAATTCAGTTATATGGGACATCGTCGGTGGTTAGATGAAAATCATAGATTTAGATTCCAAAAACATGTCTTTGATGGCAGTGAAGAGTTAAGACAAGCACCTGAGACCACGATTGGGTCGGATATCTTCTTGATGTTGAAAGATATCAATTTCAGTTATGGAAAGATAAATCAAACAAGTAGCACACAATCAAGGAAAAGATCGAGGGAGATGCTTGAAGGTGATGTTGAAATTCAGAGTGATGAGGACGAAGATGAAGAAGATGATCCAAATGAGGCGGATTTGTGAAAAAAAAAAGTATTTTTTTTAGTTACCTTATTGGGAGCATAATTTATTGCGTCACAACCTTGATGTGATGCATATAGAGAAGAATGTTTGTGAAAATATCATCGGGACAATTCTTAATGTGGATAGAAAATCAAAAGACAACTTAAAGAGTCGGCTTGACCTAGTTGACATGGGAATTCGTCGTGATCTTCATCCGGAATTACTTCCTAATGGAAAATCACGGTTGCCTCCTTCTTGCTTTGGGATGTCTAAAAAAGAGAAGGACGTCTTCTGTAAGGTGTTGAAAGATATGAAGGTCCCGGATGCGTATACCTCAAATATATCAAGATGTGTGAATGTGAAGGATCGAAAACTTTCTTCTTTAAAGTCACATGATTACCATATCTTGATGCAAGACTTACTTCCAGTTGCTTTACGTTATTCTATGTCAAAGCAAGTGACTCATTCTATAATTGAACTTAGTAATATAATGAAAGCTATTTGTGGCAAAGTTCTCAAGGTAGAAGAGCTTGAAAAACTTCAAGATCGAGCAGCTCTAACTTTGTGCCACTTAGAGAACATTTTTCCTCCATCATTCTTCACTATAATGGTGCATTTGGTTATCCATCTTCCTTATGAAGCAAAAGTCGGCGGACCAGTTTTTTATCGATGGATGTACCCATTAGAGAGGTATACTTTGCTAATTAGCTTATTATACTTTTATCTTAAACATAGCATTTAATTACACATTAAGATTGTTATGTATTCTGTTTTAGGTTTTTAGGAAAGTTAAAATCTTATTGTCGGAACAAACGTTATCCAGAAGGTTCTATTGCTGAAGGATATTTAGCGGAGGAGTGTATGACATTTTGTGCAAGATATTTGGATGATGTTGAAACAAGATTTAATAGACCGGGAAGAAATGATGTGCTCACACATAACAACTTAGCCGAAACATACTTATTTGAAAGTGTTGGACAACCAATCGGCAAGGTTGAAGTGGTTGAGCTAGATGATAAATCTTGGGCACAAGCGCATCGATATGTGCTTTTCCATAGTGATTCACTGGAATCATTACGCACGTAAGTTTCAGCATAATTTTTAATTTAACAAACAGTTTAATTTTTCTTTTGCTTTCTCACCTAAAAAACGTACTTTTTATGATAGTGAGTATAGAAGCTACTTGAGACGAACTTTACGTTCTCGAAGAAGACAACTTCGCGAGCTTGAAAAGTTATTTACGGAAAATTTCCACGAATGGTTAGGAGAAGTTGTAAGTAACACAATTTTTTATCATTTTATTACGATCAATGTATTCTTTAATATATAAATAAAGTTAAGTGTTTGCCTTTGCGTTTCTTGTAATAGGTTTGGAGTGGAAGAGATGTTAGCGAAGAAATTAAGTGTTTTTCACAAGGACCGAATAGAATAGTGAAAAGATACAGTGCTTATATGATTAATGGATTTAGATTTCATACTAAATCCCGTGAACGCTTTAGGAGAACACAAAATTGTGGAGTTGTTGTTTCTTCTTCAACAACAAGCTATGCTAGTGCTAGGGATAGTAATCCTGTGGAGGGGGATATTGATTATTATGGAATTCTAAATGATATTATTGAGTTGGATTATTATGGCAAGTGGAAGGTCGTGTTATTTCGATGTGATTGGGCTGATGTGAATACTAGTAGAGGTGTTAAAAAAGATCAGTTCGGATTTACAATGGTGAATTTCTCTCGATTAATTCACACCGGACAGCAACTGATTGACGAACCTTATGTTTTTTCATCTCAAGTCA
This sequence comes from Fremontodendron californicum, assembly GCA_030761205.1. Taxonomy (NCBI): domain Eukaryota; kingdom Viridiplantae; phylum Streptophyta; class Magnoliopsida; order Malvales; family Malvaceae; genus Fremontodendron; species Fremontodendron californicum. Next base: position 8,556,711 of record JAULJL010000006.1, read on the forward strand.
AACAAGTATTTTATTCCGAAGATCCGAATGATGCGGGTTGGTATGTTGTACTCCGTAACACACCTAGAAACCTGTTTGATATGGGTGATAAATTTCAAGATGATATTGAACAAAGAACTGAATGCTTGCCATTTACGGATCAAAACTTGGATGAAAATATCCCTAGTACCAATACAGATGTTCGGTGGGTTCGCGAAGATGTTGATGAAGACATTTATGAAGCTTGATGAAAAAACTGAATTTAGTAAGATTATTTTGAAACAAATACTGTGTATATAATATGTTTTTATACTGTAAATATTATTATTAATGTTCTTTACATAATAGCATTTCATTCTTATACTAATGTTGTTTACTTAAAATTGATGCAGATAGCATGGCGAGGAAAAGATTAAGGGATATCAATATCATTCAGACTGTTGAGGGTGACACTAGAGTGACGCCTTCAGAGGTGCCGAATGCGTCTACTGCAGATGTTAACCCACCAGAGTTGTCGGCTGCCTCCACAGCTGCAGAAACTGCAGTTCATATGAACTTGAATACAGGTATCGTGTTACAGAAGTTTTAAAAGTACGCAAAATAGTTTGGAAATTGCTAATATATTTGCTTTTGTGTAGTTGATAATGTTGGACAACGCAGAACTCGTGGTCGTACGACATTAAAGGAGTTATGGGCACTACCTACTGAAGAGCGTATTGTTGTCACAGCAGCCAATTGGTCCAGAAGCACAATTATTGGCTAGCTTTCTTGGCCTGATTGCTCGAAATAGGATGAAGTGTCTCATTCATTATGAGTCATGGCGTGACATGCCGAATAATGAGAAGGTCGAACTGTTAAAGTTTATTGAGGTAGAAACATGTTAAGTTAGTATTGCATTATTTTAATAATTTTGTTGATCATCGAAACTAACTTTGTACAACTTCTCCGTTTCAGTCACGATTTTCTTTGCAGATTCCCACATCATTTGTTATGAAATCATTGGGGAAAAAATGGAAAGACTTTAAGCATGAGTTGAAGAAAAAGTATTTCGATCGAAATACTTATCCTAATGTCTTACTACGAACCATACCGCGTGGTGTGATTATGTGGCAGTATGAGAGACTGGTTAGATTCTGGTATTCAAAAAAAGGAGAGGTATCGTTTATAATTTATTTTGGTCATTTACTTATAGTACTTGATATAATACAATTGTATGAAATATGTATACATTAATAACGTGCTTTGTCTAATGTACAGGAACGAGAAAAGATAGGGGTAAGCAGTAGACAACAACAGAAATACAGTCACACCAGTGGTTCAAAAAGTTTTGCCAGAAAAGCTAATGAAAAAGTAAGTTTACATTCATAATCTATTAATATATTAGTTCTCAATTCTTTTAATACAATTTAGTATTAATTATTATTGTTTTGTAGGAAATTGAGCGGGGGGAAAAAATTGGACGAGTTGAACTGTTTCAGTTAACTCATACTAAGAAGGATGGATCCTATTTGAACATCGAGACTCAGGAAATTGTGGTATATTTTCTTCAAACTTGTTTTCATTTACAAATATATTTTACAAAAGATTTTATTAATTTTATTGTTTTATAGGAGAAAGCTCGAAATAAAATTGCTAAGTATCAAGTGGGAGCATCAGATGGGTCATCAGCGAATATGCAAGATGTCGAGAATCAAATATTCACTGAAGTAGCTGGAAAAGAACGATATGGACGGGTTCGAGGTGTCGGAATGGGTCCAACACCATCTAGCTACTATGGACTTGGTTCTCAGCGGTTTACTGCTTCTTCTTCACAAAACTCCAGTGCATATGAAGTTCAGATGCTGAGAGAAGAAATGCAAAATATGAATAAACGTTTTGAGGAGAAGGAAGCAGAGAGACAAGCTCAGAAAGAAGAACAGGATAGACGATATCAGGAGCTGCAGACACAGTTTCAGTCGTTGATGAATTTAGTGCAGCAAAAAAATTTAGGAGACTCAACCACTTCACAAAAGAAATTGTAAGTGGATTTGATGTGTTGAATAATACATTCCTTGTATGGTTGATATTTGATATTAAATATATTTTTATATTATATATTTTTTTTTATAATTTGTGTTGTTTGTGTATTATTGGACATTTTTGTAAATAATAATATATCAAATAATATTTTTGTATTTATATCAACTTTTTAAAGAAAATAAATAGTATTTTTTTAAAAAAAATATTCTGCATTTATAGCGGCGTTTGAAAAAAAAAACGCCGCTAAATACATAAATTTCTGGAAATATAGCGACGTTTCCTGATCAGCAAACGCCGCTACAAGCCAAAAGTTAGCGGCGTTTGTGATCAGAAAACGCCGCTAAAAGACAACACGTAGCGGCGTTTTGCAATAAAAAACGCCGCTAAAAGCGAACACTTAGTGGCGTTTGAGAACAGAAAACGCCGCTAAAGTTTCAAGTATTACCATTTCAGACGTTCAATTGGAGCGTTTATAAACGCCGTTAATGTACCTAAAAACGCCACTAATTTAACGGCGTTTATGGTTCAAACGCCACTAAATTTCCCGTCACTGTTTTTACCGGCGTTTGTTACGGCGTTTTTTGTGAACGCCTCTAATTTTTTAGCGGCGTTTATAAACGCCGCTATTCCTAAAAAAAAAAACGCCGCTTAAAGATCAATTTGCTGTAGTGCTTGTACGTTATAGACAATTAAAGAACCATGATTGCTTATTTCAAAAAAAAATTATTAAAATTTATATATTAAATACTTTTTCTATCTCCTATCAATCAATATATATTTAATACCTTATTCATTTTAAGTACCATCAGCACATAAGTGTTTAATTGGATGTTAAGTTATAAAAATTGGTGACTGTTGATAAAATGTACATATATTATTGCTCAATATACATGTATTTATAAGACATGTAAATATGTACTCAAAAATAAATATTGAAAGAAGTGCTAAAAATATTATAATTATGAAGCATACATCTTATTTTCTGTTTCAACTTTAATCGAATAATTGAATAATATACTTATATCATTTTACTTTTAAATCTCCATGATTAATAAAGTTGACACAATTTACCTTATCATGAAATTTATAGAGCTACTATTTGAATAAAATAAGTAAAAACATTTCAAGCTACGTTATTTTATGTTAAATTTTTATGAACAGACAAATAGAACAAATCAAAAGCAATAAAGTTGATTCTAAAAAATGTTCATCATACTACTTTAAGGATCAAGTATAAGAAGAGACATATAAAAGATAAAGTTTTTTTCCCTTATCAGTAGGAACAATCAATTAATACATATAAATCAAACCTTGATAATCTAAAGGTAATCCTTTTAAAATTATTGAAATATGATGATTTTGGTTAATGATACCATCAATATGTGTAGTAATAAACAAAATGCAACAAAATAACTAAAATCCAAAATTTATTAATTTTTTGAAAACAAAAAACACTGAATACTTTAAACGAAATATAAAAAATAAAGAATATTTCAAAATTAAATGTAATAATACTTTTAAAAAATGATTATTATCCTATACATTGACTGTGGAATTTTTTAATTCCACAACCACAAGCGAAATTAAAAAACTGTCACGTGTCTCATTTATACAATTTTTAATTCTGCTTGTGGAATTAAAAAACTTTATTAGCAGTGTACAGGATAATAATTCCAAAAAAAAAAGTAAGTATACTTCCAAAAAAAATATCTATTTACAAGCTTTAAATGTTGTATTTTATGTTCTCTATCTTCTAATTCCTCGTCAAAATCCAGCAAACTAAAAATATGTATAAATCTTATTTTAACTGCCATTTTTCACTAACATTCAAAATATTTCCATAATTCAAGGAACCTTGAATTTTCTTAACCTATGACATTGTAAGATTTTAATCCATGAATTCAAATTTTTTACTACTTCCACCGAAACCAAACAAAAGTATAATTTTATTTGGGTTTTTTTTTTTTTTTAGTTTGGTTTTTTGAAAAAGGATTTTTGAAAAATAGTCTAAATATTATTTTTTTTTCTTTTTAGTTTCATGCTTTAAACGCAAGAGGCCAATACAAATGTTGGGAAAGAGTTACTATTTGTTTCCTTAGAAGAAAGAGAATCACAAAAGCAAAAGTGATTTCAACAAAAATGGGCGTGATGATGGTGGTGGTAGGCAATAGCAATTAACGTTGAAAAAATATATATTAGGTTTTCTTAACCCTAACAATTTAGAAACATAAAACCTATTCTTTTCCCTTTCTTTATGCGCCTAAGTCACTAGATTCAAAAAATAAAAGCAATTTTCTTTTTGATAAATTTAAAATTTATCATTTCCTTCTAATAAATACTTTTTTCCATGAAAACAATTAATAAAAAATTATAATGGATTTTTTTTTTTTGTAAAGTGCATCTTTTACAGTTACAGATATTTTCAAAATTTCATTGCTTCTTCTCCTTGTCAATTACTCATTTCCATCATTGGATAAGAAAGAATGAAAATATTCTCACTTATTGCTGGAAAGTTGAATATTTCGTCTTTAATTCCAAGTAAGAAACTCATAAACTTAATATGACCAAAATTAATAATAAAAAAATCAAGTTATTTTGATTTTTTGTGTACCTATAAAATTTTGAATCTGAAATTTATCTTCCTAAGAATTTCTCCTCAAATTACAATCTTTTTTTTTTATTCAAATACTTCTAGAATCACCATTAGCTCTAAATAAATGACCTTGTATAAGTTAAATTTAAATTTTCTAAATTCAAAATAGTACATAATTGCATGAAGCTTTTCCTAATTGACCTTTGTTAAAAAATCAAAAATTAATTTGAAATTATAATGTTTGGTTTGAATTTGGATTGGATATTAAATGTTTTAATAAGTTCCGATCGATTTTTGAATCATGAGAAAAGTATCCGAATTGAATCGAATTATATTTTTTATTAATTTTATATAACTTAAATTTTTATAAAATAAAATATTTATTTTATATTTAAAATTATTTAAATATATTTAAAATAATATTAAAATAATAATAACAAATTTTAAAAAATCAATGAACCGAACCAATAAAATAGATTTGCTAAAGGGCAGGATTGCCCGTCCAAACCTGAAGATCCGCCATATTTTGGAGGGTTTGGATAAAAATTTTAGGCCCGAAATATGGGTTTGGATAAAAAAAAATGAAACCCATTTAGAAAATGGGTCGGAGTTTGGCTCTAACAATTAAGGCCCGAACTCGGCCCAATTCGACCCTTTTTTCCTTTTATATAATATATATTACTTTTATATTTTATATATTATGTAACTTATATCATATAAAAAATAAATATATATAATATTATAGTGTAAATATTTAAAAACATGCTAAGTTATTCATGTTTTAAATTTAATAAAAAAAATATTAAAAATTAAATAAGAAAAAAGTATTTGTTAAAATTTTTTTAGAAAAAAAAAATTAAGTGGATCTAAACGGGTTTGGACTATTCATTTACAAATATGGATGAGTTTAAGCAAAATTTGAGATTCATATTTCAAACCAAACTTGAACAAATAGATATAATATTAATATCATACTTAAACTCAATCCGAATCCGAATCCGACCCGACCCACGAACATCTCTACAATAAAATTAAAATCAAATCAATTCACTTTAAGAAAAAAAGGTTTGATTCAAATTTAAATCATTTTTAAAAGTTCAAAATATTAGCCGAATCAAAACCTAACGATATCACTCTTAAACCTACATTGGCCAAGAAATGTCTAAGTTAGCGGGTGACGTGTCAACTTGTAAGAGGCTGGGAACTCCGCTGATACGCGAATCTGCCACGTATCAGTCGAAGACACATCCGTGACTTTGGCTTTGTTTAACAACCCGAACACGCCACTTTTCCTCTATAATAATAACTCCACATGGCAATTTCTAGCACCCTTAAAAATTTATTGCACGTGAAATTGAAAAAAAATTTGTTCGGGTTTTTTTCCCTAATTTTGTCACGGATATAGAAATTAATTAAAATTAAAAGAAATATTATTCACCGATAAAATTATGATTTCACAATTAGTAAAATAATATATATTATTTTAAAATATTTAATACTTTTTAATTCAAGTATAAAATTAAAAAAATTTCCAAAATTAATTCAAAATTAAAATTAAAAATAAATATTTGACAAAAAAATGAAAAGAAAAAGAAAAATCTTTTTGAGAGAGAAAAAGAGTCTGATGGATAGGCGTCGAGAGTTGTAATCTTTACATGTGCCAGCGATGAGAAAATTCATGACCGAGTTGTAATCTGTGAAAACATTTCCGACACGTTTCTTTTTAATTTTAGTTTTTTCTTTGACGTGTTTTAAAAATAAAGTTTCTTCCCTTCAATTACGCTATTTAGAAGTATTTACTATTTTCTTTTACTTTTCACAAAGAGATAAAATCTTAATAAAAATTTAATACAGAAATTTTCTTTTCCAAAAAAATCAGCAGCGTGATTTTCTAGTAATTAATGACAGAATGAACGTGTTAATCTAATCCAGAATATTCCAATTTATGATGCGTATTAATGAGTTGATAACGTGTTACATTGATCTTTGAGTCAAAATTTGAGTAAAAAAAATACCAATGATCTTCTTAAAATCATAATTAACCATTGTTATTTGTGATTTTATCAAATGAAACACTTTGTTCCTTTTAGGCAAATGAAAAATTGTTTAGAAAAATTGATAGTTGAAAAAAAATCATTTGCATAGACATGTTGATATATTGAGAGTCTAAAGAGCTTTTATTAAATAATTTGAATATAATTTTTTTTTTAATGTGTGTAAAAATTTTGTTAATGAGAGATACTCTAAAATTATTAATATAATAATAATTTATTTTAATGCATTAAAAATAAAGAATAATTTTTTTTTATAAATAATATCCTTATTTAGCTTTTTAAATAACAATATCATTTTTTTTTATCTGTTTTACCTATTTGAACCATTTAATACAATCCATAGCATAATAAAAATAGGATTTTGCTAACGAGTGTCCTAAAGACACTCTTTAAAGTTACTACATATAGTAATATTTTCATTTAATGCATTGAAAATAATGAATAAAGTTGTCAACTTTTGTATTTAAACAATACTTTTACTAAAAATAGTAAATTAATTAACCTTAAAGAATGCCTTTAGAGCATTAGTTAACAAAATCCATAAAAATATGCTTAAATATTTAATTACATCATTAGTCATTAAATAAGCACTAATCTATATTTATATTAAACATACTCGAAAGATAATAAGATTCTAACTCAAATTCCTACAGTTAATTCTTACTAATCCAATCTCTCATTTATTATTATTTTTTTTAACTTCAAAATTAAAGATAAATAAACAGCAAAGGATAATAAATGTAGTAGAACCGGCTCAATAGTGGATCAGAGAGAACAGAACAGAAAGAATCGGTTACAGTTAGAACAGAATCCCATGTTCCAAACCTCAGAAGATAATGGTGAGACATCCAATCTGGACCGTTCGAATCAATGCCTTTACGTACTCAAGCGCATATATAATTTCTTTTCTCTTTCTCTTACTCTTTCGTTCTTATCTTCTGCCTGCTTCTTTCCTTGCTTAAGAGCTCTTTCTCTTTCTCTCTCTTTTCTCTGTTTCTTTGGTTCCTCTATGGAATGTGTATCAATATCTTTGATTTAAATCACTGCCAGATTCATATTTCTTTGTAATACTCTTCTATAAATCCCTTTAACATAACCCTAAGCTGCATCCTCTCAAAAAATAAAGTATAGAAAACAACACAAGAAAAAGAAATTAGTCTGTTCTTTTTCATTGATTTTTTTAATACCCTTTTGTTGGTTCTTTGATTCTTTTTATGTTTGATATACAAAGTTTGGCTTTTTCGATTGATCCCTCTTGAAACATGGTTTCGAGTTGTTGCTTAGACCAATTAAATTTGTTGTCTACCGATGATTTTCGAGTCACGAATCGGATCCCTCGAGTCATGAAGGTTCCCGGAGTCATCTCTCAATTCGAAGATGATCAGCAAACCATGTCACGGAAAAGAGTTATCATCGTTTCCAACCAGTTACCTTTGCGTGCGTCCAGGGACTCGGTCTCCAATGAATGGCGTTTTGAATTCGACGAGAATGATCTCCTTGCTCAGCTGAAAGACGCTTTCCCTCCTGACACAGAGGTGAGATACGTTGGAACTTTGAAAGCAGATGTAAATGTAGCAGATCAAGATAAGGTGGCTCAAGTTTTACACGAAAAGTTTAGTTGTGAAACCATATTCTTGTCTGTGGATATGCAGAACAAGTTTTATCATGGTTTTTGTAAACACTATCTGTGGCCTTTGTTTCATTACATGATGCCCATGACTGGGAGCGATGGAGTACGTTTCGCTCGTTCACAGTGGCAAGCTTACGTGTCTGCTAATAAAATATTTGCTGATAAAGTTTTGGAAGTAACTGATAGAGATGATGAAGATGAAGAAGATCATGTTTGGGTGCATGATTATCATCTTATGGCTTTACCTACTTTTTTGAGGAGAAGGTCTAACAGGGTAAAACTTGGGTTTTTTTTACACAGTCCATTTCCTTCGTCTGATATGTATAAAACTTTACCGGTTAGAGATGACATTCTTAGAGCTTTGTTGAATTGTGATTTGATTGGGTTCCATACTTTTGACTATGCAAGGCATTTCTTGTCTTCTTGTAGAAGAATTTTAGGTTTACATTCTGAGTCTAATAGGGGTTACATTGCATTAGAATATTATGGTAGGACTGTGACTATTAAGATTTTGCCTGCTGGGATTCATATGGGCCAACTTGAATCTGTTATGACTGAGGAAAGCACGGTTAGGATGGCAAAGGAATTGAAGGAGAAATATGAGGGGAAAATTATGATGGTGGGCGTGGATGATTTGGATTTATTTAAGGGTATTACTCAGAAATTTTCAGCCATGGGGGAGCTTTTGGAAACGAATCAGGAATTGAGGGGGAAAGTGGTTTTAGTACAGATTACAAACCCAGCGAGGAGTTCAGGCCGGGATGTGCAAGAACTTCTGGATGAGGCCAATAGCATAGCGAACGAGATCAATATTAAATATGGCGAACCGGGATACCAGCCAATAGTTTTCAACAAGGGACCAATCACCACACAAGAGAAGCTTGCATATTATGCAATTGCTGAATATTGTGTGGTGACTCCTGTAAGAGATGGGATGAATTTGGTGCCGTACAAGTATACCGGTTGTAGACAGGGCTGCCCTGCTTTAGATAAGGCATTGGGAGTTGATGAAAATTCACCTCCCAAGAATAGTGTTATCATTGTCTCTGAATTCATTGGCTGCTCACCGTCTCTTAGTGGGGCAATTCGTGTCAATCCATGGAACATTAGTGAAATGGCTAATGCAATGTATACAGCCATTGATCTGTCAGAGACAGAGAAACATTTGCGCCATGAGAAGCATTACAAGTATATCAGCTCTCACGATGTTGCTTATTGGGCTCGGAGTTTTGATCAGGACCTTGTGAGAGCTTGTAGAGATCATTATCACAAGAGGTATTGGAGAATCGGACTTGGTTTAGCATTTAGGCTTGTTGCTTTGGAGCCTAACTTCAGGAAGCTGTTAGGGGATACTCTCAACTCCGCCTACAAGAGAACGAATAGCCGATTGATCCTTTTGGACTATGATGGCACTATGATGCCACCGACTTCAGTGAACAAAGGGCCTAGTCATGAAGTTATTTCGGTCTTGAATCGATTATGTGATGACCCGAAAAACATTGTTTTCATTGTGAGTGGCAGAGATCGGGATACCCTGAGCAAGTGGTTTTCTTCATGTGAGAAATTGGGTATTGCAGCTGAGCATGGATACTTTACAAGGTAATGTTTTAAATTTGTGCTCATTTGATCCATAGACATGTGGCAATATCTGTTTCTTGATTAATAATATCTTTTCTTCCAATTGGTAGATGGACTAGGGATTCTCCATGGGAAACGTACCGCTCATTGGACTTGAGTTGGAAAGAGGTGGTTGAACCTATAATGCAACTTTATATGGAGGCAACTGATGGGTCGTGCATAGAGAATAAAGAAAGTGCACTCGTCTGGCACCATCAAGATGCTGACCCTGATTTCGGTTTATGCCAAGCTAAGGAGCTTCATGATCACTTGGAGAATGTCCTAGCCAATGAGCCTGTTGTTGTTAAAAGGGGGCAACAAATAGTTGAGGTTAAGCCACAGGTACAAAGTTTTTTCACTTTTCAGAAAGCTTATACCAATAGTTAAGAGAATATATTCGAACATGTTTCAAGATTTTGTTCAATGATTAAACTCTAAAAAAAGCATTACTTCATTGGCTTGTGGTTTCTAGTGAATTATATTGAAGGGTTTTCTGCAGGGACTGAGCAAAGGCATAGTTGTGGAAAATCTTATCTCAACCATGAGAAGTAGGGGCAAATCAACAGATTTTCTTCTGTGCATAGGAGATGATCGTTCAGATGAAGATATGTTTGAGAGCATTGCGAGGTCATCTGCCAACCCTACCTTACCGGCCATAGCTGAGATATTTGCTTGCACTGTGGGTCAAAAACCAAGTATGGCAAAATACTATGTTGATGATATTGTTGAAGTCATTGGATTGCTTCGAGGGATTCCGGAAGCATCAGTACAGCCAAATTGACTGTAGAAAAATTAAAAAACAACAAAAAAAAGAAAGAAAAGGAACAATGTTTACATCAGGATTTATATTTCAGTGGGTAGATTTTGTTTTAGGGCTAATGGTTTAGGAAGCCTTGTGCAAAGAATACTTTTAACATATTCCATTACTTAAAAATGCTACACCGCTGGTTCATGTTCTTTTATAATAAACTTCTTAACCTGTCTAACAATTTGCCTTTTCTTTCTACATTTCCCTTTATCCCCTTTTGTCACCTGCAAATATATCAAGGCTGAAGAGCATTCCACTCTTTTTCCATTTCACATGTTGATCAGCTTCAAATATGTTCAAGTTTGTCCAAGTATCTTGAATTTGGATTGCATTGTATGAAAGTCTAGTCCGTCGAGCCGAGCCTAAAAAGTAAGAAGTTGAAACTCAAGTTCAATTCGAAACTCACAATTCGAAATTCAACTCGAACTCAATAGAGTTTTATTTTTAAAGTTTAAGCTTGATTCGAGATAAAAATCGAACTATTCGAGCTTGTTAGATTAGAGTTGTTTATCTAGTAAAAAAACGAGCTCGATTCTATGATTCATTTCAAACTCGATTACTTGTGCTTAAACTTAAGCTCGAATTGAGATTCTTTATTTCTAATTAAAAATAATAAACATATATATTAAAAATAAAAAGTTCGAGTAGATTCGCGAACCATTCGAGTTGGATATTACAATATTGGAACTCGACTCACTCAATAATTCGAGTTCGATTTGTAATGACCGAGCCAAATTCTAATTTTTTTCAAGATACAATTGTCTCGTTTACACTTAATACAACCTCCTAACAACAGACAATAAGACTGGGAATTGTCATTTGCAGACGCACAAGTCATTGGAACAGGTTTCAAAGTTTTTGACTTTCATTAGATTAATTAATCAATATTAAGAAATTTGTATATGAAATTAAGAGGGTGTTTAAAGCTTTTTGAGAAAAGACTCATCCCTAGAGTTTGGAGAAGTGAACCTGGCACTCAATTTTGTATAAACTATTGTATAATCTATTAGGTTCCTAAAGTTTGACTGTATGATTCAAACTTAGGCCGCTAACCATGGTTCTATTTGAAGCAACCTAATGTTATCAAGTCAATCTTTAAAGGCAGAGTAGGAAAGATCCTTAATTATATCCTCATATGCCGGTCATATTAATTAGGTTTCTATTCTTCAATAGGAACTAAATAAACTATTGACCTTCATTTCCTATGGCAGAATTCTCTCCTCAATGATGCACATTAGCTAGAAAGTTGGCAAACAAAGAACATGTGTCCTTGAGAATATCAACTAAGAATTGAGTTTATATTTGAGAATCATTTGTGGGATAATTATTAATTATATTACCATTAGAAAGTTCAGGATATGCTTTCAACCCTATCTTGGTGGGACTTTCCAACAAATTCTTTGGCATGCTTTCATCCTTAGCCAAATACCAGGGGAAACGACATGTTTTAATAAATTACTACTGATGCCTCTCATAGACATGGACTAAGGAAACAAGATATCCATTTAGAGGTGCATGAATAAACAAAATGGATGCTCTAGCATATGACATTTATCTTATTGCTGAGTCCAGACAATCTGATTTGTTAAACTTTCAAGCTCGGTGCTATGTGAATACTTGTACTTGCAAGGCTTTAAGTACATAAATTGGATACCCTTTTTCTTGCACAGGAAAATGTAGCAGATTATAATAGCAGTTGATTTTGAATCACGTATAAAGAAAGGGCCCTGCAAAGCTGCAGAAAAAATATGAGATACTAAGCCTGGAGAGCATCTTTTTCTTTTGCAGGAATAAGCTCTAAACATAGGGACATAAACCTGTTAACATTGAAGCATATTCTTCGTGAATATATATAGATTAATATGAGTGGTTCCCTTCTCGAGTCCAATTCCAACTAAATTAGTGTTAAAGATGGGATTAGCTCAAATGGTACTATAGGGTGAGGGTGAGGTGGGTTTAGATGGAAATCCTAAATTCGAGGGTATATATAATAAAGTAAAAATTTACATATACGTACTGCCAAATTATTCCTGACTTTGCAATGATTCTAATACTGGTAAAGTAATTCATCAAATTGACTGGTGGAGATTCTGAAGACGGCATGTCTCCTGCTAGATGAGAAAGCTGAAAGTTCTAGTGATAATACTACCAGCATTTTCTGCAACCAGTTTCTTAAAGCAGTTTTTGAGGCTGGCTGGTGTTAAAGGAAAAGTAAAGCCTTGGAGAAGAGCTTAATTAAATGGGTAAATCAAGTCATCAAGGCAAAAAATGTTGGAACAAACCTATGGAAAAACTGAAAAATTGAGGAAAAGGTTTCAACGTTTGTATCAATGCTATTCTTTTAGTCTTATTTGCCCCCTTTCTATTAATTATTCAGGTGTACAAAAGAGTTTTCAGCAATAAACTTCGAGGATACAATGAAGCCAATAATTAATTGTATTATGTATTGACGAAATCAATCTATTGTAAACGTATAACAAAATTATTGGGTTTCTATAAAAAAATTCTACAGCAAGACCTTAGAGAAGAAATTTGAGAATAATTTGAAGAAAGAATTCAACATAAGTTGTTTTTGTGTGTCTTCCAAAAACCAAATGAGTTCTATTTATAATCAAATATGTGTATTTTATACAGACATAACTGTTCAAATAGATAACTGTTTGTACAGATATAACTGTTTGTTTGGATTGACACAATTATTCAAACACCACGGTCCAAATAAATGTCTCTTTGTAAAAACATAATTGTATTGTAGACACCTAATTTTGTCCGGACCACTAAACAGGTATGTTTTCTTCCTAAATTGATGTTTTCGAGTGTAAAAAGATTGTTTTCATCCTGCAGGTGGTACTCTGAGACTTAGTCTAAGAGGGCGAGCATAAAAAGTCAAACTTGAAAAAAGTCAACCCCAAAAAAGTCAACCTTGAGAAAGTCAACCCTAAAAAGTCAACTATTGAAAAAGTCAACCCACTTTCAAAATCAATATTTTAAGTTCAATTGAAAAATGGCGAAAGAATTTTGATAATCCGAGGTTTACATTGAAAGATATGGAGTTTGGAAGTTGGGATTTGGAGATTCAGTAGAAAGGAAACCCTAATAAGAGAAATTTGGGGAAAAGTGCTTAAACAATCAAATTGGTCGAAATTGAAGGTTCCAAATGAAAGATAAGCACTGACTACGGGTAATGGAGAAGTCACTTGCAAGAAAAATCGAAAGAAAAGTCAATACGGGAGAAAACCGAGAATTAGGGTTTTTAGTGGATTTCGGTGAAATCAGGAAGAATCATAGAAATGGCCCGACTTGGTAAGAACAAAGCCCCCAATGGATGAGGAATTATTAAAAAGGATAGCCAAAGGCTCATCTTGAAGAAAATCTGAAAATCGGACTTGTTTTGAGCAAAATCGGGTTTCGGAGACAAAAGGGCAAAATTGGAAAATTTGGAAAAAAATAGCAAATGGACTCCGAAAATTATGAAAATTTGTCAATCTCATTCTTAAATAATTTGAAAGAGATTGATAAAAGAAAATCTTGATTCAGAGTTCGTTTGCAAAATGGCCAAATCCCGGGCTTTTTATGTAGTAATTCAAAAAGGAAAATCCCGAAAAAATAGCAAATGAGCTCCAAATCTTTTGAAATTTTGCAAATATCATTTTTAAATTATTTGGAAGAGATTGGCGAAATAAAATCTTGATTTGGAGTTCGTTTGCAAAATGGCCAAATCCCGGGCCTCCTATGCAATAATTCAAGAAGATAAATCCTGAAAAAATAGCAAATGAGCTCCAAAAATTCTGAAATTTTGCAAATCTCATTTTTAAATTATTTGGAAGATATTGGCAAAAGAAAATCTTGATTCAGAGTTCGTTTGCAAAATGGCCAAATCCCGGGCCTCCTATGCAGTAATTCAAGCTGATAAATCCCGAAAAAAATAACAAATGAGCTCCAAAAATTATGAAAACTTCCAGATCACACTTTTTAATTATTTTGAAGAGATTGGTGAAGAAAAATCTTGATTTGGGGCTCGTTTAAAAAATGGTAAAATGTAGGGGCATAAAAGGACATTTTTGGAAGAAAAAATCCAAATAAATAGCAAACGGACTAGGATAATTTTGAAAACTTCCATAACTCAATGTTTTATTATTTTGGAAGTATTAAAAAATAAAAATTTAATTTGGAGTCCGTTTGATATTTATTTGCATCCGGGGGGCAAAACGGTCATTTCATCCAAGCAACCGAAAAGGACCTCTTTGGGCCTTTCAAAAAATCAGAGTTGGGCTGGAAAGGAGAAGTGTTGGCCTGCCCAAGCCCAAAGGAAGGAGGAAGCTTCTGATTTTTCAATCAAATGGCTAAAAATGAAGAGTTAGTTAGAGATTCTCTTTGATCAAGCCATGGTGATTAAGCCACATAGGCCAAGAGAGAGGTCAACATTATTCTTGAACAGCTGTAATTTGAGAGAGCTGATATGCTAATCTAAAGGTGGTAATTTCATGATTTTTTCACCTTGAATTATTAGCCATTTGATGGGAAATTGGTTACAAAAAATGACAACACCTTGAGGCATTATAGGGGGATCCGGCCAGCTCTTTGAAAGGGGTCAGAAAATTCATTTTTCATCTTCATTTTGCTGAGTTCTTTGAATTTTTACTTAGTTTTTCTCTTCTTGGTTGAAAGCAAAAAAGAAAAGTTTAGAAAAGAAAGGAAAGTTTGAAGAGATAAAGCTTGAAATGTAGCTTCTTGAGGTTGCTCTTGAGCACCAACTCTTGCACTTTCTTGATTTTCCATTCTTGTTTTTGCTATTTTGATTTCTATTTGGTGAGTTTCCATTTTAAATAAATGATTTTTATTGTTCTTTTCAAGTTCTTCCTTCATCTCCTTCTTGAATATATTTTTTTACATTTTTTTTTACAATAAACTCACCATGGCCAAATGGCCTACATTATTTAGTTAAGTTGCTGTTTTGATTTATTTTACCATATTGTTTATGTTATTTTCTTTGATCTTGGTGTTTTAAATGTTATGTTACTTCATATTCTTGAGTTATATTTTAATTTGGTTGCTTTGTTTGTTGCCATTTATGTTTCAAATATCATGTATTTGCATTTTTAATTTTCTGTTTTCATGATGTTTAAATTTGAGCATGTTTTAGATTTAGTATATCAAGTGTTTGTGAAAATACTTGTGTGGTCTTTGCATGATTTGAGTTTTATATCTTAGTTGATCATGTTTTAGATTTAGTATAGTAAGTGTTTGTGAAAATGCTTGTGTGGTTTTTGCATGATTTAAGTGTTATATTTTAGTTGAGCATGTTAGTATACCAAGTGTTTGTGAAAATCTCATGCTTGTTGGAGCTTGAGGCCATGTGGCTACTCCATGTGTTTTGCATTGTGTGTTTCATTTTTGCCATGTTAGTTGGTAGGTTTTTGCATTTGTATGACATTTGACTTAGTTGAGCATGTTAGTATACCAAGTGTTTGTGAAAATGCCATGTTTGCTAGTCACATTATTCCATTCGGCCACCCTTGGAATTTTTGCATTTTATGTGCATTCTTGCCATGTTAGTTGATAGGTTAGCATTTGCATGATATTTGGTTGAGTTTTTGGTTTAAGCATGCTTTGTGTTTGTGAAAATGCCATGCATATTTTAGTTATTAAGTTAGGTTTATTTGCCATGCATGTTCATGCATTTTAGGTCTAGGTTGCATTAAATGCCATGCAAGTTCATTTAGGTCTAGGTCACTTTATGAATGCCACGCATTTTTTCATGACATTTAGGTTTAAATCCATGCATTTCATGCATTATGTTTGCTGTATTGTTTTATGCATTTCATGTTCATGCCACTTGAATAATGACTTGAGCCAATTAATGGTTCAAAGTCATGCTCTCTTGAGCACACTTGTGGAAAATTAAGTTTGTCAAGTTGATTACTCTACCTTTGTGATTTTTTTTACTTAGCCAATTTTTATCTAACTTTCAAAAAGTTCTAGCTACTGTTTTTAAGTCATTTTATGAGTTTCAAATATTTTTACTTTGATTTTTAAATGATTTTATCAAAGGCAAAATTGTATTTTGGCAAAATAGTTTTTTCACACAGTTTTCGTACTTTTCCGATTTTTCTGGGCATTCGTCTTTAATCAGAAAATTAAGCCGATTTTTTTCCGTGTAGTTTTACATGTCCTTAGTCTCCAGTATTTTTTCAGAATTTTTTGAATTTTTAAAAATAGGATAAAAAATCGTGGCTTAAAGCTGGACAGTGGAGTCAGAATTGAATTTAAAGAAAAATCATTTTTCTGTTTTGGTTAAGTTACTTAGAGTGGGCTGATTAGGAGGGTTAGCTACTGACTTAGGATAGTTTATAAGCCTTTTTAAACTCTAAAAATGGTTTTTCAAGTCTCGGGTTAAGGATAGTCAAGTCCGGATTTTTAAACTTAGGAAATTAGAGCCATTTAAAAAAAAGATTTAGCCTAGTTTTTATTTTTAATTCAAGCTTTTCAAAATTGTTTTCAAACAATCACAAAGTATTTTGGTTTTAGAATATTTAATTTGACATATTTTCCTAAGGTAGCCGGATATCTTTTTTAGATATACGGATTTCCTTAATAAAAATTTCTATATTTTGCCACGTTTGTTGGGGAATATAAGAAAATTTTGAATTTATAAATTCCGGATCATTTTCAATAAAAAAGGAATTATTTTTCTTTAAATTGGGAATTAACTTGAAATACTAAATTTAAAACAAATTTTTACCGAGACTTGAGATAACACACGATTAATAAGGTACCGATTTATACGGTCGTTGTGGGGGTGCTAATCCTTCCCCACACGTAACCGACTCCCGAACCAGCTTCTTTGATTTCTCTGGTTTAAACGCAGACTTGAAATTGGTTTTAAAAATGTTTTAATTAATTTTTAAAATATTTTATAAAATCGATTTTAATAGGTGACCAATCACACCTAGCTAAAAAAGATTGGTGGCGACTCCATGTTTTTTTTAAGGTCATTTTCAAAACCTTCATTTTTCTAGAGGAATTAAGTCGACTTTTCCTCGATTTTTTTTAATGTCACGCTTAACGAATAATAAAGTCTTGTGATGAGACTCGTTATTTTTTAGGTTGCGACAGCTTGGCGACTCCACTGGGGACTTTTTTTAGAGAGTCAGGCCTGGAATTAGTCGTGTGTTATCAAAGTCTCGATTTTGTTGGTTTAATTGGTATTTAATTTCAATTCCCACATTTTTTTAATAAGGAGAATTTTGAAAATAATAAAATGTTTTTAAATATGTTCATTCTCATGTGCATGCATTTTATTATTGTTCTCTAGTTATTTAAGGTTGTATATTATAATTGCTTGTTGGTTAATGCGTTACACTATTCTTGAATGTTTTAATTGCTAGGGCATTTAGGATAAGGTTTGTAGAATAAGTGGTGAAAGGTTTGTTATTCCTCCACACACACACTATACGTGCATTTGCATATCATGAATCCTATACCCGGGTTCCGTCCTTTTAAGTGGGAGTAAAGTAACTAAGCCTTCGTGATTGATCCTCCGTATGGGCTAGTGAAACACTTTCGGAGTATAAAGTACCTAATGCCTTCGTGATAATCCTCCGCATGGGCATAGGAAAATATACTCTAATGAATTGAACCCGCTTTTATCGGGGTGCCTTACTAGCCTTCACCGGCGATAGTGAGGAACAATTCGGGGCCTTAGAACCGATTCACCTTCATATAGTGAACCTAGGCAAAGCCATGCCGGATTTCTGTTAGATATACCGAAAATAGGAACACATGGAGGGACATTTCTAAACCTTTTGTTACCTATTTTACACTCCGAATAAGTGTGGTAGATTGGGCAACGATGTACGTACATCGCCCGTAATAAATGTGATACTCCGCCTCGAAGGCATCGTGATGCCTAAATAAGCAGATATTGTTGGGGCAGATGTTCATTAGCTGTTTTAAAAATAAAAACATTCTTTTTCAAACATTTTTGCATTTTTGCACATTTCATGCATATGTGAATAGAGCATGTACATTTTTGGTTGTATTATTGATCTCACTCTTTGCAATAAACAGTTGGTAATCTCATTTGGTGATTTCATAAAACCGGTAGTGTTGTATGAACATTTGCATATGGTACCATGGTAGGATCCAGTACCCCGAAATTCTTTTGAAAATAATATGTGTGGTTTTTCATAGAAAAAAACATGTTTCAAAAAATCATTAAATTTGGAGGCAAATCTTGCATAATGAGATTTTTGAATAATCAAGATTTAGGTCCCACCAATTTCGTGTAATCATTGGTTAATTTATTTGTATCATTTTGACATCATGTCACAGTCCTAACATGCATGGTTATTCATTGTAGAATACATTTGTGATGTACATGGTCATTCTTTGTGTATACCTTTGTGTTAATTCATTTAGTCTTAGCATGTATCATTTTGACACCATAGCATGCATGGTCATTCATTGTAGAATACGTTTATGACATACATAGTCATTATTTGTATATACCTGTGCATCAATTTATTCATTTTTTTATGCATCATGTTGGCATTAGATTGCATCCATAGCATACATAGTCACCATAATTTCTCTGTATATGTTCATGCATTAATCATCAATATATTCATGCACATAGGAATAGAGTATGTACATTCATAATTGTATTCTTAATCTCATGACATTTTCATTTGCATGAAAGGGGTTCGAGATATGAGGAATGAATCGGAGGAACGATTGGGTGCTTTGGAACGCAATCAAGAGGAATGTGGAAATGAAATCCGAGAGGTGAAGGAACAGCTTGCCAAATTGTTGAAAATGTTGGAGGATATGGGTAAGAGTAAAGAGGAACTTTCTCAGGGCTCTGCATCGCTTTCGGATCAACCAAAACCATTAGGTCCAGAACATATAATCCTTGCTGCACTTGTCAATGCCACAAAGGTTGCAATCCTGATGAAATTATGGACAAAATCGTGAAAATGATTAAACCTGAGAGCTTGATACCAAAGATTGAAACCTTGGATCCTGTACCATACCTGCAAACTGTTCTAGGTCCAAACCAGTATCCCCACCCTACTATGGTCCAATCGTCCATTGGGATGACCACTACGGGATTCCTGAATCCCACTCCATCACCAACAACTGGCAGTTTATACTATTTCCCTCATCAATCACCTTATCCAGCATCTGGGATAGGAACCTCGAGCTATGTAAACCTCCAAAGGCCCCGTGTCCAAATTCATACCCTTACCATGCTGTTCCGCCACATCTCCATGTAAACACTCCGGTTCGGACCTTAGTGCCACCACCAAGTGCCCCAACTCCTAGGTTCAGTGTGACTAAGAAACGACCCCAGGATAAGACCCAAAGGCCTTTTGATCCTCTTCCAATTAGCTACCGAGAGCTTCTCCCTATACTGATCCAAAATCACATGGTTGCCTGTATCCCATTGAAACCCCTGTTACCACCATATCCAAATGGGTATAATCCAAATGCAAGATGTGATTATCACTGTGGAATTGTTGGCCATAACATTGAAGACTGTATAGCATTCAAAAAGAAAATGCAAACTCTTATAAATGCCAAGTGGTTGGATCCAACGACACTGATTGATAAAGGATTGGGAAAGTGCCATTAGGATTGGGAGATTTACAGCATTGAGGTGGAAAGACTTCAGTCTTATATGATGTAATAGGATTTCACTTTTTCAATAGCCGACTCTTATAGCCTTAGGATGCTAGGAAGAATAAAGTGCTTGTAAAGACAGTTTTAACCACTGTTCAAATTTTGTAAAACATGGTTTATACCATTGTGAATGTTGATATGGGAATGAATTGATTATGTTTCAAATTTATGAGAGGTTGATGATTAAGTTCCTCCGATTCTTATTTCCTCTGTGATATCTTCCCCTTTTTCATTTTGCATCCAATCAATTATTGGTCATACCATACATTCGTACATGTATCATGTTAGCATCAGGTTGCATTTATGCATTCATAATCAGCATGATTTTTCTGTATATATCCATGCATTGATTTGCTTATTAAATACATCATGATTAGCATTAGGTCACATTCATGACACACATGGTTAGCATGATTTTCTTTGTATATACTCTGTATCAATCATTCATTGTTTGCATGTATCATAATTGACACCGTGTTGCATTCATAAAATATATGATCATTCATTGGGAAATATGCTAAAATGCACATGATCAGTCATTGCATATATCCATGTGTTGATTTGTTTATTATTTGCTTGTAACATGATTGGCATCGTGATTGCATTTATTACATATATGGTCAGCATGTTTCCATTGTACATGTCCATACATCATATTGTTTAGGCTTCACATGCATCAAATTGCATTCATGGCTCATTCATCATGACATACATTTGGGGGAAATAAAACAGAAGTTGGCTTGGCTTTAAAAGTCTTTGAAAAAATTTCCATTTCAAATCAGAAGAAGTACTGAGTACCCTTTTAATACAGGCTAGTGCTATAGAGGATGAACAAGTTGCCCGAATGGAAAAAATGGAAAAGGAACAAAAAGAATGACGAGAACAGCTAGCAAAGTCTCAAGCAGAATCTAAGGATCAGATGACTAAATTGATGGAGCTGATGTCTGCCGTAATCAAGGGAAAAGGATACACTGAAAACTTTGTCGCCAGAGAAGGGTTAGAGGCACAAAAGGGTCAGAATGGGGTCGTAATGAGTGATGCCCAGAACACTGTTAACCCCGTCAATGTCCTAAACTCAGATGATCCAGCTGAATAGGCAAAGTTGAAAAGGATTGCAGTAACTGAGGTTGAGTTGGCAGATTCCCAAAGGAAATATCAGTTGTTAGATGAAAGGCTCTGGGCAGTAGAAAATACAGATGTATTTGGGAGTTTAGACGCGAAAGAACGATGTTTGGTCTTCGATCTAGTCATTCCTCCTAAGTTCAAGATCCCTAACTTTATGAAATATGACGGGACGACTGATCCATCAGCACACATCACTATGTTCTGCCGGAAGATGACAAGTCATATATATAATGATAAGCTTTTGATTCACTGCTTTCAGGATAGCCTCAGCGGGTCCGCAATTAGGTGGTATAGTCAGTTGAGCAAGGATCAGATTCGCTCTTGGAATGACCTGGCTAGGGTTTTTCTAAACTAGTACAAGCATATGACTGACATGGCGCTTGACCGTCTCACCTTGCAAAATATGAAGAAAAGAGCTACTGAGAGCTTCAAAGAATATGCGCAATGGTGGATGAGCCTAGCCGTCCAAGTACAACCGCCCTTAACTCAGAAGGAAACCACTGTCATTTTTGTGAATACACTGCAGGCCCCGTACTATGATATACTTGTCGGCAACACCACGAAGAATTTTTCGAACATGGTAATTTCAGGGGAGATGATTGAGAATGCTATCAAGGATGGGAAAATTGAAGGAGAAAGAACATCCAATACCAAGAAAAATGGGGCATCTGAAAAGAAAAAGGAAGATACCCAAGTCGTGGAAGGCTTTGCCCCACCTCCCCAATTCTCCTCGTATAAGCCATTTTACTCTACCCTGAACAATGTCTCTCAAGGTTTTTATCCCTACCAACCAATGACTGCAATTACACCAGAATTTACATCTGTCCATCAATCGAACACCCTTGGGAATAATTGAAGGGGGTATAAAAAGCAAAAAAGAAATCAGGTTGACCCGATTCCTGTGACATACAGTGAGCTACTACCTCAACTCATACAGAATCACCTTGTGACACCCATGCAAATAGTTCCTCTGAAGCCCCTTTATCCGAGCTGGTATGATGTTAATGAGTGTTCTGGTTATCATTCTGGCAATCAAGGTCACTCAACAGAGAACTGCCCCGCTTTGAAGTACAAGGTCAGGGATCTCATCAAGGCTGGTTCGATAAGTTTTGAAGATGGGAAAGCCAAGTGTCATAAGAAACATTGTGCATGATCATATTAGGTTTTTGACGCATGTAGTTCTATACACTATGATGATGAAAGAACTTGTCTCATGTTAACATCTACATGAATTAAATGAATTTTGAATTTTAAATGCTTTGTGTTTGTTGTGTTTTAATAATAATTTGAATTTGCAAAAACAAGCATTAAGGAATTTTTAATAATGGATAGTCTTAAGAAGATTGATGATCAGTGTTACAAATGACCCAATACCTTCTCCTCTCTCTTTAGGTTTTCCTAAGCCTAAATCTCTTAAACCAAGAACACTTGAAAGACCTAATGCTTCAAGGGATATGAATGATTTGACTTCATAAAACCATTGTCATCACAGAATAAGCAAAGACGTAGATCTTAGTCTAGGCTATGAACAAAGGAACGAACTTTTTTAAAATTTTAAAATTCCTTAAAATTCAAACAAATGAGCATTCTTTCAAGAATCTAGATTTTGATAATTTGGTGTGTGTCAAGATTGTGCTAAAACCATTCATGACCTTTTCTAATGACCATAAAACTTCAATTACCTAAACATCACTTCATGATTAATACCTTGGAGCACAATGACCAAACTAGATTATCCCTTGTCCCAGAGAAAACTCGTTTTTGGACCATATTTTCCTTGTCTCTTCAAAGAACTCAGATTTGAAATTCAGTCTTTTCAGTACAGACCTAGACTTGCTATGTTCCTCGTTGATACAAATTCTCATGGTTAATCAAATTGGGGCATCATATGTGGAAATGATGGATACATGGTGAATAAGGATGGACTAACGCATGAATCATTGTGGCATGCGATGAAAATGAAAAATGAAAAAAATTTGTGGTATCATGCATATGAGAATTCGGATGCTTCCAAAGTGTAAAATGAAATTCTGAATACCTATTTCCCTTGGGGATTGCTTTTCAATGTGAATATTTGTGCTTGACATGAGGAATGGCCATCTTTAATATCCCTTTTGCACAAAAAGAAATTATCCATAGTCACCCCTTTTGAGCCGAAAGAATTCTTTTTTTTTAAACCCTGATCAAGGATTACCCTCTACACTGGAGGGAAAATGCGAGGAAAGATCTTTTTAAAGATCATTGAGAAACGAGTCCTAGCTCAAAGACAGATACAAAGCAAATGGAACCCCGAATAAATACGAGCTCACTCTGTCAAAGAAAAAAGAAGAGGAAAAGATGGCGAAATAAAAGCCAAGAAAAACAAAAGAAAAACACACAAAAAAAAAGTGTGTGAAAGACATGGCAAATTGAAGGCCAAAAGCAAGGAAGAAAAAGAGCAAAGTCAAAAGGAAAGAAATGTCCAAGAAGGGACAAATGCTTCAAAGAGAATCCTCCTCAAGAAATGATCCTTGATCTGATTACCTTCAAACACATATTTTGGGCCTATTTATCCTTTCTTTCTGAACCCTGAGCCATGGCCTACATTACGTGCTTTAAAAGTCCATTTTGATCAAGCATGAATATTTAACTTGAAAGGTTTTTCCTCAGATTTTATCCCATTTTATCGAATTATCATTTCACTAAGGAAGAATTTAGAATTCTCAAGTATATGGTAGAACAACAAAAAAACAAACAGAAAAAAAAGAAAAAAAAAAAAGAGAAAAATTAGAACAAATGAGACTCTAGGGCGAAAGCCCAAAAATGGGTGGTCTAGAGTGAAAGGGAAGAAGTGGTCATTGAGGAAAATTTAAGAATTCCTGAACCTCCCAAAATTGTCAATTCTCATTCAGAGGATTGTCTTCAAAAACATAATCTTTTTTTTCCTCCAAGATTAAACTTTCCGATTTAAACATCCCGGCCAATCTTGACGCTTGTCAAAATGCCTTGATATGAAAACTAAAAGAATGTTGAATTCGCTTGGTTCTCAATGAATTCATGATTTATAAAACCTGTTCCATTTGTGGGCCTAGAAAGGATATACATTTTTGTCATGAAGTTTTCTTGGATAAGCCAGAATCTTGTTATACCAAGCCTTGCCAATCCCAGTTGAAAAAAACCAGATTGATACTTAGAGAAATTTCTAATAATGATCATCAGTCTTCAAAAGATTTGTACATCACACATTGTGGGGTTAATATTTTTTGTTCAGAAGTTTTCAAAATGTGAAAACAGATAAAGAGATTTTGAAATACCCATTTTGATGTTGACATGAGACAAGGATTTTTCTAACTCAAAGGTATAAAACTGCCAAGATAGGTCCTAACTTCCAGATATGAGAAGAAGAAATAAAACCCGGTTTAAGTCTCTGTTGATGAAAGTTTGAAAACTGTTGGGGCAAAGAGAATAGCCAAAATGAATTGAAGATATACTCTGATTTGAAGAGGAAAAATGAATTTGAAAGGCTAAGCCAAAGTCTAGAAAAACAACCGGGGGCATTTGCATCATTCATTAGCACTCATCTCTTTATCAAGCTTTTACATCTGCACAGTGTCGATAAGCATTTGCATCATTCATGGATATTTGCATTGGCATTATTCCATAAGCATCTACATTTTACCGTGACATTTACATTCTTCATGGAATTCGCATTTGTGTCATCTCCAGTAATTGCATCATTTCTAGAATCATTGCATTTTCATTATTGTGTGGTAATTGCAGTTACATTATTCATAAACCAGTTGCATGAACACAATTAGTAGGGGCATTCGCATCATGAAACATAGGCATAAATCCAGGCCATTTCCATTTGCACTAAGAAACATTCACATCAATCCAAGCATTTACATTTGCACCATGAAGCATGAGCACTTTGTTAAAGGACATGTGCATCTGCATCATTTCTCAAAGCTTCTGGTGGGGATATCCAGAATTTTACAGTTTTAAAAGAACAAGTCTTCGGTGGTGATAGCTGAAGCCTCTGGTGGAGATATCCAGGGTTTTATAATTTTGAAAAATGAGAAATCTTCTTTTGGAGGAGTTACCCAGAATTTTACAATGAGCAAGTCTTTGGTGGTGATAGCCAAAGCTTCTGTTGGGGATATCCAGAATTTTACAGTTTTAAAAGAACAAGTCTTCGGTGGTGATAGCTGAAGCCTCTGGTGGAGATATCCAGGGTTTTATAATTTTGAAAAATGAGAAATCTTCTTCTAGAGGAGTTACCCAGAATTTTACAATAAGCAAGTCTTTGGTGGTGATAGCCAAAGCTTCTGGAGGAGTTACCCAGAATTTTACAATGAAGAAGTCTTTGGTGGTGATAGCCAAAGCTTCTGGTGGGGATATCCAGAATTTTACAGTTTTAAAAGAACAAGTCTTCGGTGGTGATAGCTGAAGCCTCTGGTGGAGATATCCAGGGTTTTATAATTTTGAAAAATGAGAAATCTTCTTCTAGAGGAGTTACCTAGAATTTTACAATGAGCAAGTCTTTGGTGGTGATAGCCAAAGCTTCTGGAGGAGTTACCCAGAATTTTACAATGAGCAAGTCTTTGGTTGTGATAGCCAAAGCTTCTGGTGGGGATATCCAGAATTTTACAGTTTTAAAAAGTGAACAAGTCTTCGGTGGTGATAGCTGAAGCCTCTGGTGGAGATATCCAGGGTTTTATAATTTTGAAAAATGAGAAATCTTCTTCTGGAGGAGTTACCCAGAATTTTACAATGAGCAAGTCTTTGGTGGTGATAGCCAAAGCTTCTGGAGGAGTTACCCAGAATTTTATAATGAGCAAGTCTTTGGTGGTGATAGCCAAAGCTTCTAGTGGGGATATCCAGAATTTTACAGTTCTAAAAAGTGAACAAGTCTTTGATGGTGATAGCTGAAGCCTCTGGTGGAGATATCCAGGGTTTTATAATTTTGAAAAATGAGAAATCTTCTTTTAGAGAAGTTACCCAGAATTTTATTCAACATGTGCATCTACATCAAGAAGTATTTGCATCAATCTAAGTTAGTTGAATCTGCATCAAGAAAGTTTGCATCAAATCAAGTCATTTACATTTGCATCAAAGACATTTGCACCAATCTAAGTCATTTGCATCTACAATCAAGAAGTGTTTGCATCAACTAAATACATTTGCATTTGCTTCATGAAGCATTTGCATCATCTCTGAAAAGCTTTCAGGTATAATCGAACTCATTTTGCTTCTCAAATGAGTCGAGCCCCGAGATCATCATCGAGGTACTTTCTTTTATACGAACAAGTCTTCGATGGTGATAGCTGAAGCCTTTGGTGGAGATATCCAGAGTTTTAAAATCCTTTGAAAAGGTAGAAAGTCTTTGGTGGTGATAGCTGAAGCTTCTGGAGGTGATACCCAGAATTTTTTATAGTTTTAAAATGGGCAAGACTTTGGTGGTGATAGCCAAAGCTTCTGGAGGAGATACCCAGAATTTTAAACACAGCTGAGAACAAGACAGGTTAAGGCCCCGAGACCATCGTCGAGGTCATTTCTTTTCTTACAAATCGAATTCGTTTCCTTAAGACGAGTCGAGCCCCGAGATCATCGTCGAGGTACTTTTTTATATTATGAACAAGTCTTCGGTGGTGATAGCTGAAGCCTCTGG
Source organism: Fremontodendron californicum (assembly GCA_030761205.1). Lineage (NCBI taxonomy): Eukaryota > Viridiplantae > Streptophyta > Magnoliopsida > Malvales > Malvaceae > Fremontodendron > Fremontodendron californicum. The sequence continues at coordinate 8,583,870 of JAULJL010000006.1, forward strand.
TGGAGATATCCAGAGTTTTAAAATCCTTTGAAAAGGTAGAAAGTCTTCCGTGGTGATAGCCGAAGCTTCTGGAGGAGATACCCAGAATTTTAAACACAGCTGAGAACAAGACAGGTTAAGGCCCCGAGACCATCGTCGAGGTCATTTCCTTTCTTGCAAATCAAATTCGTTTCCTTAAGACGGGTCGAGCCTTGATTAGTCAGGGAATTCAATTTAAGGACAAAATCTTCAATTTACTGTTTAAAAAAAAAAAGGAAAAAATGAAAAAAATGAAAAAAAATAGAAAATGAAAAATGAAAAAATGATAGAAGAATGAAAAAGAAAACCCCTTTCCCTTTCCTTCAAATATAATTTCACTGATCGTACAAAATTAGTGTCGGTTTATCTTTGCTTGATTCCTGATTCTCAGCAATAGCCAAAGAGGGGCAGCTGTAAACACCTAATTTTGTGCGGACCACTAAACAGGTATGTTTTCTTTCTAAATTGATGTTTTCGAGTGTAAAAAGATTGTTTTCATCTTGCAGGTGGTACTCTGAGACTTAGTTTAAGAGGGCGAGCATAAAAAGTCAAACTTGAAAAAAAATCAACCCCAAGAAAAGTCAACCACGAAAAAGTCAAGCCTAAAAAGTCAACTATTGAAAAAGTCAATCCACTTTCAAAATCAAGATTTTAAGTTCAATTGAAAAATGGCGAAAGAATTTTGATAATCCGAGGTCTATATTGAAAGATATGGAGTTCGAAAGTTGGGATTTGGAGATTCAGTAGAAATAAAACCCTAATCCGAGAAATTTGGGGAAAAGTGCTTAAACGATCAAATTGGTCGAAATTGAAGGTTCCAAATGAAAGATAAGCACTGACTACGGGTAATGGAGAAGTCACTTGCAAGAAAAATCGAAAGAAAAGTCAATCCGAGAGAAAATCGAGAATTAGGGTTTTTAATGGATTTCGGTGAAATCGGGAAGAATCACAGAAATGGCCCGACTTGGTAAGACCAAAGGCCCCAATGGATGAGGAATGATTAAAAAGGATAGCCCAAGGCTCAGCTTGAAGAAAATCTAAAAATCGGACTTGTTTTGAGCAAAACCGAGTTTCGGAGACAAAAGGGCAAAATTGGAAAATTTGTGAAAAATAGCAAATGGGCTCCGAAAATTATGAAAATTTATTAATCTCATTATTAAATCATTTGAAAGAGATTGATAAAAGAAAATCTTGACTCAGAGTTCGTTTGCAAAATGGCCAAATCCCGGGCTTCTTATGTAGTAATTCAAAAAAGAAAATCCCGGAAAAATAATAAATGAGCTCCAAATCTTTTGAAATTTTGCAAATCTAAATTTTAAATTATTTGGAAGAGATTGGAGAAATAAAATCTTGATTTGGAGTTCGTTTGCAAAATGGCCAAGTCCCGGGCCTCCTATGCAATAATTCAAGAAGATAAATCCCGAAAAAATAGCAAATGAGCTCCAAAAATTCTGAAATTTTGCAAATCTCATTTTTTAAATTATTTGGAAGAGATTAGCGAAAGAAAATCTTGATTCGGAGTTCATTTGCAAAATGGCCAAATCCCGGGCCTCCTATGTAGTAATTCAAGCCGATAAATCCCGAAAAAATACCAATGAGCTCCAAAAATTATGAAAACATCCAGATCACACTTTTGAATTATTTTTAAGAGATTGGTGAATAAAAATCTTGATTTGGAGCTCGTTTAAAAAATGGTAAAATGTAGGGGCATAAAAGGGCATTTTTGGAAGAAAAAATCCAAATAAATAGCAAACGGACTTGGATAATTTTGAAAACTTCCAGAACTCAATGTTTTATTATTTTGGAAGTATTAAAAAAAATGAATTTGGAGTCCGTTTGATATTTATTTGCATCCGGGGGGCAAAACGGTCATTTCACCCAAGCAACAGAAAAGGGCCTCTTTGGGCCTTTCAAAAAAGCAGAGTTGGGCTGGAAAAGAGAAGTGCTGGCCTGCCCAAGCCCAAAGGAAGGAGGAAGCTTCTGATTTTTCAATCAAATGACTAAAAATCAAGAGTTAGTTAGAGATTCTCTTTGATCAAGCCATGGTGATTAAGCCACATATGCCAAGAGAGATGTCAACATTATTCTTGAACAGCTGTAATTTGAGAGAGCTGATATGCTAATCTAAAGGTGGTAATTTCATGATTTTTTCACCTTGAATTATTAGCTATTTGATGGGAAATTGGTTACAAAAAAATGACAACACCTTGAGGCATTATAGAGGGATTCGACCAGCTCTTTGAAAGGGGTCAGAAAATTCATTTTTCATCTTCATTTTGCTGAGTTCTTTGAATTTTTACTTAGTTTTTCTCTTCTTGGTTGAAAGCAAAAAAGAAAAGTTTAGAAAAGAAAGGAAAGTTTGAAGAGATAAAGCTTGAAATATAGCTTCTTGAGGTTGCTCTTGAGCACCAACTCTTGCACTTTCTTGATTTTCCATTCTTGTTTTTGCTATTTTGATTTCTATTTGGTGATTTTCCATTTTAAATAAATGATTTTTATTGTTCTTTTCAAGTTCTTCCTTCATCTCCTTCTTGAATATATTTTTTTTACATTTTTTTTACAATAAACTCACCATGGCCAAATGGCCTATATTATTTAGTTAAGTTGCTGTTTTGATTTATTTTACCATATTGTTTATGTTATTTTCTTTGATCTTGGTGTTTTAAATGTTATGTTACTTCATATTCTTGAGTTATATTTTAATTTGGTTGCTTTGTTTGTTGCCATTTATGTTTTAAATATCATGTTTTTACATTTTTAACTTTCTATTTTCATGATGTTTAAATTTGAGCATGTTTTAGATTTAGTATATCAAGTGTTTGTGAAGATGCTTGTGTGGTCTTTGCATGATTTGAGTTTTATATCTTAGTTGAGCATGTTTTAGATTTAGTATATTAAGTGTTTGTGAAAATGCTTGTGTGGTTTTTGTATGATTTAAGTGTTATATTTTAGTTGAGCATGTTAGTATACCAAGTGTTTGTGAAAATGCCATGCTTGTTGGAGCTTGAGGCCATGTGGCTACTCCATGTGTTTTGCATTGTGTGTTTCATTTTTGCCATGTTAGTTGGTAGGTTTTTTCATTTGTATGACATTTGACTTAGTTGAGCATGTTAGTATACCAAGTGTTTGTGAAAATGCCATGTTTGCTAGTCACATTATTCCATTCGGCCACCCTTGGAATTTTTGCATTTTATGTGCATTCTTGCCATGTTAGTTGATAGGTTAGCATTTGCATGATATTTGGTTGAGTTTTTGGTTTAAGCATGCTTTGTGTTTGTGAAAATGCCATGCATATTTTAGTTATTAAGTTAGGTTTATTTGCCATGCATGTTCATGCATTTTAGGTCTAGGTTGCATTAAATGCCATGCAAGTTCATTTAGGTCTAGGTCACTTTATGAATGCCACGCATTTTTTCATGACATTTAGGTTTAAATCCATGCATTTCATGCATTATGTATGCTGTATTTTTTCATGCATTTCATGTTCATGCCACTTGAATAATGACTTGGGCCAATTAATGGTTCAAAGTCATGCTCTCTTGAGCACACTTGTGGAAAATTAAGTTTGTCAAGTTGATTATTCTACCTTTGTGATTTTTTTTACTTAGCCAATTTTTATCTAACTTTCAAAAAGTCTTAGCTACTGTTTGTAAGTCATTTTATGAGTTTCAAATATTTTTACTTTGATTTTTAAATTATTTTATCAAAGGCAAAAATGTATTTTGACAAAACAGTTTTTTCACCTAGTTTTCGTACTTTTCCCATTTTTCTAGGCATTCGTCTTTAATCAGAAAATTTAGCCTATTTTTTCCCGTGTAGTTTTACATGTCCTTAGTCTCCAGTATTTTTTCAGAATTTTTTGAATTTTAAAAATAGGATAAAAAATCGTAACTTAAAACTGGACAGTGGAGTCAGAATTGAATTTAAAGAAAAATCATTTTTCTGTTTTGGTTAAGTTACTTAGAGTGGGCTGAATAGGAGGGTTAGCTATTGACTTAGGATAGTTTCTAAGCCTTTTTAAACTCTAAAAATGGTTTTTCAAGTCTCGGGTTAAGGGTAGTGAAGTCCGGATTTTTAAACTTAGGAAATTAGAGCCATTTAAAAAAAGATTTAGCCCAGTTTTTATTTTTAATTCAAGCTTTTCAAAATTGTTTTCAAACAATCACAAAGTATTTTTGTTTTAGAATATTTAATTTGACATATTTTCCCAAGGTAGTCGGATATCTTTTTTAGATATACGGATTTCCTCAATTAAAGGAAAAAATACATTTCATGCATTGCATTTTCCATATTCATGCATTTTATATAATATGTGATTCTTGCTATGATAATTTCTATGATATTATTATGATTTTGAATTATGTTATATTGTTTATTATATGATTTGGAATATTTCATGATATCTTATGCTTTTTATTTAGTTATTTTTTTGGTAATACTATTTAGCATATACTATGTTCATGCATTATTATTTTCATTTTTATTTTCATGCATATTATATGATAGCATTATTTCATATTCCATCTCATTTAAATTATATGCCATATCATTCATATTTGTCATGTCATTTAAATTATTTCATTTCATTTAGAAAATATCATGTTACTTAGGTTATTTCATTTCAAATAGAATATGTTATGTTACTTAGGTTATTTTATTTCATTTAGAATATATCATATGACTTAGGATATTGCATCTCATATAGAATATACTATGTTACCTAGGTCATTTCATTTTATTTATAATATGTCATATAACTTAGGATATTTTATTTCATTTAGAATATGCTAAGGTATTTATTTCATTTCATTTAGAATATGCTAAGGCATTTACATTATATCATATCATTTAGGAAGCATTATATTATTTAGATTTTGCTATCTCATTTTATTTATGTCATGCATATACATATTCATATCTTTTAAAATGTTTTCAAAAGGATAATGATTTTTCAATAAAAAACAAAGATATTCCCGAGTTAAAATAATTCATGAGTTCTCTACCGGGTTTGCTGGAGGGAATATCATCAACTATCATTAATAAAGGAATATCTTTCTTTCAAAAAAAAGAGAATGATTCGGAAAGTTTTCCAAACCTAATAAAAATTTCTATATTTTGCCACGTTTGTTGGGGAATATAAGAAAATTTTGAATTTATAAATTCCGGATCATTTTCAATAAAAAAGGAATTATTTTTCTTTAAATTGGGAATTAACTTGAAATACTAAATTTAAAACCAATTTTTATCGAGACTTGAGATAACACATGATTAATAAGGTACCGATTTATACGGGCGTTGTGGGGGTGCTAATCCTTCCCCACACGTAACCGACTCCCGAACCCGTTTTTTTGATTTCTCTGGTTTAAATGTAGACTTGAAATTGGTTTTAAAAATGTTTTAATTAATTTTTAAAATATTTTCTAAAACCGGTTTTAATAGGTGGCCGATCACACCTAGCTAAAAAAGATTGGTGGTGACTCCATGTCTTTTTTTAAAGTCATTTTCAAAACCTTCATTTTTCTAGAGGAATTAAGTCGACTTTTCCTCGATTTTTTTTAATGTCACGCTTAACGTATAATAAAGTCTTGCGATGAGACTCGTTATTTTTTAGGTTGCGACATGTATGTTTGGGCAGACATAATTATCCGGACACAATTGTCCAAATTGATGTTGCTATATTTAAAAGACTTTCTCTCATTTATTCTTTCCAATGTAGGATTGCTTCCCACACTTATTTTGAAAATATCTAACAATCCCCCATCATTTTCAAAATAATCCAAATTTTCGATAATCTTAGAAATCAATTGTATAAATGAAATGTCTTCCGATTGAACTTTCACTGAAAACACGTTAAAATTAATTTAAATTACATGGTAGACTATGCTTTGAACTAGTAATTCGATTTCATTAAGCGAACACATGTCACACAATGATTTCAACACCCAATGAGTGCTTGGTATCAGGTAACACTATTATGACCACACGTTTGTATCCTCTTTTCGTGAGTGCAATTAGAGCCAAGCACTTGAACTCTTAAAAATGGTTACACTTCACACTCACATAAGTAGATACTATCGAGAGTGTTTCCATAACTATAGCACTCTGCATATTTATGTTATGGATGTATTAAGAGTCTGCTACTCATCATTCCTTTATTATTATGAGTACCTAGCACTTTACTTTAGATAGAATATTATATTTTATTGTAGTGCTAGCAATCACATACAAATAATGTACTTTGTTTCATTGAACTCAAGATTTGATGTTATACCAAGCGTTGAGTCGAGTTTCAATCATGGGTGATTTTAATTCATAAGCTTCAGCCCCGATACCTTATAAATCTCTAGCGAGACTTTTGGTTAAAGGATTCACCATGTTTTCACTTGACCTCACAAACGTTTTAATAATCACTCCATCTGAAATTAATTTTTTGAACATAACTATGTCGTAACTCAATATGTCTAGACTTTCCATTATACACTTAGTTATATGCCCTAGCTAGAGTTTCTTCACTATCAAAATGGATAGAAATTGGAGAAATTGGTTTAGCCCATAAAGGTAAATCATATAACTGTTCTTAGCCATTCAACTTCTTTATTGGCTGCAACCAATGCAATAAACTCAGCTGTCATAGTAGAATCTATTATACATGTTTGTTTTTTGAAACCCCAAGAAATAGCATCCCCACCAATTATAAGATCCATTTGCTTGTTGAAGCATGATCTTCCATATTCGTAATCCAACTAGCATTTTAATAGCCTTCTAGAACCGAAAGGATATCTAATATATCATAAGCCATAATTGATTGTTTTCTTTAAGTACCTAAGTACTCTTTTATAACTTGTCAGTGCAAGTTAATTGGATTACTTGTGTACCTACTTAATTTCCCAACAGTAAACATTATGCCTTGCCTTGTTCAAGTCATTGCATACATTAGGTAGCCAATTACTCTTACATATTGCAATTGGTCAACTGTCATAGTCCTACTAGCAGTGGACACTAATTTTATTTGAGGATCCATGGGTGTAGATGTGAAATATAATCGAAAAGATCAAGTTTTTTAAGCACTTTTTTAATATAATGCGATTGTGACAAAGTTATACCATTATCATCTCGGATTATTCTAATTCCAAGAATAACTACTGCTACACCCATATCTTTTATTGCAAAATTATTTGACAAAAGTTTCCGTCTTCTCAACTTTTTCTAAATTTGTGCCTAAAATTACTATATCATCCATATATAAGCAAATTATGACTTATTTTCCATTTTGAAATTTGCTATATATGCATTTATCATATTCATTTATTTTATAGTCATTACCTAAAATAACTTCATCAAAATTTTGATACCATTGCTTTGGTGCTTTTGAGTCCATAGAAGGATTAACAACCTTACAAACCTTATGCTTTTGTCTTGAAATAATGAACCCTTTCGATTGATCCATGTATACTTCTTCTTCTTCTTCTTCTTTTATTCGCTATTTAAATTTTTTATCTTTACATTCATTTGATGGATAACCAAACTTTAAATTAAAAGCAAATGAAATTAGAAAACCTAATTGTAGCAATTCTTGCTACTGGAGCATAAGTATCAAAGTAGTCAATTACGTACTTTTGTGTATAGACTTTGGCTACCAATCTTTATCTATGTTCCATCCACCTTTTGTTTTCCTTTTGAAAATTCATTTACCACCTATTGGCTTGGAACCTGGTGGAAGATCAACCAAAATTCAAGTATTATTTTCCATTATCAATTTCATCGTTTATTGCTTCTTTTCAAAATGAAGAATCTTGAAATTTTAGTGTCTCTTCATATGTAACAAGGTCAGATTCCTCATTAAAACGATAAGAAATTTTATTTTTTATTCTTCCACCAATCTCTTCCCTAAAGAACATAAAGAAATCTGATCCAAAATCTTTTGCCTTTCTAACCCTTTTGCCTTTTCTTATATTTTGACAAGATTCATCATTATTTTCAGTTTGTTCTAATGAAATTATATTTTCATTTGTAGAATGAATGATTGTAGTTGTTCTAATGGAATTATATTTTCATTTGTAGAATAAATGATTGTAGTTGCTATTGTTGTCTTGAAATAGACTTAAATACATTTTCATCAAAAATTGCATCTCTTGATTCAATAACAGTGTTAATTGAACAATTTGGTTCCATTACCATGAACCTATATGCTTTACTATTTTAAGCATATCTTATAAATATGCATTATATTCCTCTTTCTCCTAACCTTTTCCTTTTGGGTTATGGAACTTTAACTACAATTTTACATCCCCAAACCTATAAATAATTAAGATTTGGTTTATTTTTCTTTCATTGCTCATATGGAGTTAGTTTCCTTATTAAGAATTCTATTTAATATTTGATAAGCGATTAATAAAGCTTTACCCCAAAAACCTTGTCCAAGATCACAATATGATAACATTGAATTTACCATTTCTGTTAAGACCCTATTTTTCCTTTCAACCATACCATTTTGTTGCGGTAAGTAAGGTCCTGAAACTTGATGGATTATAACGATGGATTAAAAGTAACTTGGACTCTAATATTCTCCACCCATATTCGATCTCAAGCACTTGATAAAATATTCATAATGAAGTTCAACTTCAGATTTATAAATTTTAAATTTAGCAAGTACTTCATCTTTAGAATGCAACAAGTATACACAGAACAATCTTCAATGAATGTGACAAAATATTTCTTTCCAGCCAATTTAGGAGTGTTATGCAAGTCGCATACATCACTATGTATTAATTCAAGCATCCTTGTATCTATTTTAATCTTAGGAAAGGGATTTCTGGTTATCTTAGTTAACATGCGCGTATTGCATTTATCAATGTTTTGACTAAATTTTATAATTAATTCTAGCTTATACATATCATCCAATTTTTTATGATTCAAATAGCCTAATATATAATTCCATAAATAAGAGATTCAACCATATAAGAAGAAATAACATTCTTATTCTTATTAGTAATATTGAGTTTGAACATACCATCATACATATACCTTTTCCCAACAAATATTCTTCCATTAGATAGAATAAACTTATCTGCCTCAATTATAAGTTTGAACTTAAACTTATTTAATAGACTTCCAAACACTAATTCTTCCTAATTTTTGGTACATATTATATATACAATATTCAAAGTTAAAATTTTCCAAAAGTGAATTCAGGTTCAACAGTCCTTTTGCCTTTATTGTTGTAGGAGAAGTTTTCATGTATAGGACACTATCATATATACCTACTTGGTGAAAACTTCGTGAACATGCTCTTATCCTTGCACACATACTTAGTCACTCCCGAATCAAGCCACCAAGAATCATTATCCTCAAGCAGATTGATTTCAGAAATCATGACCACAATTTTTTTAGAAGCATCAGCACTTTAAAAAAACATTTTTCTTCTCTAGCAATCGACATTATTTCTTGAAATATTTCACCTTTCCACAATGGAAACTTGAGCCTTTATGATTCTTCTTGAATTTAGGCCTATTAGAAATCTGTTTGAACTTACTTTTAGTAGGCTTAGTGGTCTGATAAGTGTTTAATTTCATACATTTTTCTATTTAATTTCCTTATACTTTGTGCTTTGATTCTTAAGTTCCCTGATATTTTACTAGGTTTTTATGCTTTGTAGGTAATTTGGAAGAGATGAAGTCAAAACATGTCAATTAGGATGTTAAAGATCTTATAAAATCATAATCACAAGATGGAAAAAGACTTGGGTGTCAAAAAGATCAAATTCTTGGTGCAAAGCAAGAAGGCAGATTTGACCTCCAGAGCTTGTTGCTAAGAAAATATGATGTTAGAATCTTTATTCGAAGAAACATCCTTCTTTACTTTTGAAGCTGACTTGAATACCTTTCCAACGGCATATCTTGTGTCCAAATTGGATAAGAAATGTCATCCAAATCGGTGCTGAAATATCTCCCTAAACAACCCTAACGACAAGCAAAACCTTAGCCGCAATCACAAAGAGAGAAGCCCTAGTTGCTGCCTATAAATAGATTCAAGGAGGGATAGCCACAACACACTTCTAATAGCATTATATTCTTATATTCTTCTTTTTTTAGAGAGTTTGAGAGAGCAAGAGGCTAAATAATTAATATTCTTCTTATTCTTCTCCATTCTCTTAGTTTTCTTTTAGTTTTCTTTTTGATTTCATGTTTATGTTAACAATGCCTATGCTAGGCTAAATTCCTTTTTGGTTAAGGGTGATTCCAATCCCTAGAACATGTTGTGTAATTGATTTTCAGATTCTATCTATCATTAGTTTTCTATCAAAGTTGCTTATATTTTTCCATTAAAATTGTTCGTGATGAATGTCTTGATTTGTTTAGGATGCATACTAGATAGATCTTGATAATTATCTAATGCTAGTTTAGGAGACTTGATATGTAATTGTCTTGATTTCCTATTCAATAGTGGCAATTTATGATTAATGATTATGTTAAAGTTTTTGCTGATTACAAAGGGGAACATAACCTAAGTTGAATGAATCCATGTTTATGTGTTTGTTACTTAAATCAACCTATCTTTTTTATCATAAAGCTGCTATCACGTTGAATCTAGTGATGTTTATCATAGGTTATTTGATAGTTAGATATTAAGTAATGACGTTTGTCCTATTTAACAACAAATTAAGGAAAGATTGGGGTAACACGGGAGGTTGTTATCTACGGTTGATAGTTTTGATAGTTAATTGATATTGATAGATCTGAAATTGATTCTCAATGATATCTAGTGGTGGCGAATGATCTCTTAACCATACTTTTCTCATATTTGGCTTCTTGTACTTACTTGCATTCTTATTTTTCTGATTTACTTTACTTTTAATTATTTCAACAAATCCATTTTCCTTTATTTTCTTTGAACTGAAGTTATGAACTAATAATTAATAAATTAAAACTCAATCCCTAAGGACTCGACCCTTGCTCACTACTATACCTTACAATTCATCTTTTTGGTGCAAAGACTAAATAAGATATACTCTTTTGAGTGCATCAAGTTTTCGGCACCGTTGCCAGGGATTGCTTCCTTTAGTTTATTTATTATTTGGTTTATTCTTACTTTCTGTTCTAATTAGTTACTTTCTTGTTTTTCTTTTTCAGTGAATGTTCCAAACTCCCGAAGAAGATGAAAATCACTTAAGACTTAGGAGGATCTTGGAATTTGTAGCTTCACACCATAGTTCAAGTGAAGAGTTGATCCAAACTATCCAAGAGGAGCAAGGAGAGATGGCAGCTAACAACCGAACTCTTAAGTAGCAAGACGCTCCGGACTTGGATCAACAACCATTATGCATTGAATAGGCTAACCTTGAGGTAGCTTTTGAACTCAAATCTGGTTTAATTCATCTTCTCCCAATGTTTCATGGTTTTGCACGAGAGGATCCAAATAAGCACCTTAAGGAATTCCATGTAGTTTGCTCAAGCATGAGACCAACCAGGATCACGGAGGAGCAAATTAAGTTGAGAGCCTTCCCATTCTCTCTATCTGATTCGGCAAAGGAATGGCTCTACTATCTACCATCCGAGAATATTACTACATGGAATGGAATGAAGAAAGCATTCTTGGAAAGATATTTCCCAGCATCTAAGGCTGCCAACATTAGAAAAGTGATATGTGGAATTCGGCAATACAATGGGGAGTCCTTGTATGAGTATTAGGAGAGGTTCAAGAAACTTTGTGCATCATGTCCACACCATCAGATAAGTGAACAACTTCTCATCCAATATTTCTATGAAGGTATCATGCCCATGGAGAGAAGCATGATAGATGTCGTAAGTAGAGGAGCTCTAGTTGATAAGACTCTCGAAGCTGCTAGACTTTTCATCTCCAACATGGCAGCCAACTCCCAACAATTCTCAATGAGACATGAACAACCACCACCCAAGAAAGTAAATGAGAGTATATCATCTATTGAACAACAAATTTCTCAACTTAATTCTCTTGTACAACAATTAACTATAGGTAATATACAGCAAATTAAGGCTTGTGGCATATGTTCTACAATGGGGCATCAAACTGATATATGCCCAACACTTTAAGAAGACACCAATGAACATGTGAATGCTATGGGTGGATTTCAAAATCAACATCAAGGGTATGATCCCTACTCAAACACATACGATTCAGGATGGAGGGATCTTCCAAACTTTAGTTATGGAGGGAATCAACCAAAAGCTGCTCCTCCACCTCTTGACAATGACCACCGGATTTTCAGCAAAGAATGCAACAACCATATCAAACCCGACAAAAAGTGCCACCAACCCAAAATTCAGGTACTTCTCTATAAGATCTTGTTAAAACCCTTACTATTAACACAATTCAACTTCAACATGAAACAATGGCAAGTATCTGAAATTTGGAGACTCAAATGGAGCAAATGGCAAAAATATTGAGCCAAATGCAAGCAAGGGATTCTGGGAAATTACATTCTCAAACTATAGTGAATCCTAAAGAACATGTGAATGCCATAACTCTAAGAAGTGGGAAACAGCTTGAGATACCACAAAAAGATAGTGCTCAAGGGGAAGACAACACCATTGCATCATCTTCACATCCCAATGAACTACTTGAAAAGGTAAACCCTAAATCATTTTTTCCTTTTTATATAACTTCTCCACCTTTTCCAAGAAAGTTAGCAAAGTCCTAAAATGAGGAGCAAGAGAAGTAAATTTTGGAAACCTTCTGGAAGGTAGATGTAAACATTCCTCTACTAGATGCCATAAAGCAAGTGCCCTGTTATGCAAAGTTGTTGAAAGAATTGTGCACATCTAAACGAAAGCTCAAAGGTAATGAGAAGGTAAGTATGATAGAGAATGTCTCAGTTGTTCTTCAAAAGAAACTCCCACCTAAATGCAAAGATCCAGGTATTTTCACCATTTCTTGTAAGATATGTAACACCAAGTTTGCACATGCTATGCTAGACTTAGGAGCATCTGTCAATGTTATACCATATTCAACTTATGCTTCTTTGAAACTAAGACCATTAAAAGAAATCGGTGTTATTTTACAACTCGTTGATTGTTCTATTACTTATCCAAAAGGAGTTGTAGAAAACCAAGTTAATGAATTGGTCTTTCCAGTTGACTTTTATGTGCTTGACATGGAAGATGAGATATCTTCCAATCCAATACCTATTTTATTAGGAAGACCATTCTTAAAAACAGCCAAGACAATAATTAATGTTCATGATGGCACATACACTATGGAATTTGATGGCAATGTGATCCGTTTCAATATCTTTGAAGCCATGAGATACCCTAGTGATGTACATTCTGTTTATGAAATTGATAGATTTGACTCTTTAGTGCAGCCAGCTTTTAAGTTAAGTGGCAAAGACATAGACATTAACAAACACCTTGACATGAAAACCTCTAAAGATAAACCCGTTTTAAGTGAACATATTGAGGAAGCGTTGGCATCTTTGCAAGTGTTGCCACCTTGTAATAAAAGGTTTGATGTTTCAGTTATAAATCTTCCTTTATGTGATGAGAAACTTTTACCTTGTCTTTTTGCAGGCACCAACATTGGACTTAGAACCACCACCAGATCATTTGAATTACGCAAGGATACGGTGTAGATAATAGCATGAGTCCAAGTCAGTCTGAGGACAATAAACCAAGCACTTCTTGGGAGGCAACCCAAAAGGATAGAGAGCACACATTATAATCAGATTTGCTACTTCCTGCTCTCAGTCTTTCTATCTTTTAATGTTTTCTTTAGTTATTTTGATTGTTTTGTTTATTAGTTCTTTTATCTTACACATGATTCTTTCATTTGGGATAATAGTATTACATTTAGGACAATGTCAGAATTAAGTGTGTGCGGGGGGGGGGGGAGAATTTAGGATTTCTTTTAGTTAGTTAGTTTTGTTTAAAGTCTTTTTAGTCTATTTTTAGTGTGTTTTAGTTACTTTCAATACTATGATGAGATATAAATTGCATAGGTCTAAAACTAGTTTATTGGTGAAAAGATTTTCATGAGAATTGAGCTTGATATCATTATTTTTCAATTAGCCAATGTTAAATGATATATATGATTGAGAAAGAAGCATGTTTAGACTTGGTTTTGACTTGTATAATCATCCTTGTGAGTTTTGAGCCTATATAATTGATGCATTATACATATCAATCTAATTTCTTTCTTGAGTGCTCTCATGATAACAGTTTTCTCTAGAACTTGCTTTAAACCGTTTGAGACTACATTAATACATGTGACAACATGAATACGATAGAGGCATCAAGATTACCACCAAGGCCAAATCAGCCATCCCCTATTGATGTTCCAAGAGAACTTCCTACTAGTGAACCAATTTGAGCCTACATTGAATAAGCTATTGTATTGATAACCACATCTTACACCTAGGCTAAACACATTTATATCTTTACCCTTGTTCTAAAGATGAATTAGAATGTTTTGAGACATATTTAATAAACAAGGGATATCTATTGAAAATTTAGGTTGGAAACAAAAGATAAGTGTGGGGGAAAAAAAGGCAAAAGTTAAGAGAAAAAGAAAAGGGAACATTGTAAAAAATACATTCCTTTAAAAAAAAATATCTTCTCTTGAACTTTTGGGTAAAAAAAAGAAAAAAAATGTTACAAAGTTGATTAGAATGAAGCAAAGGCTCAACATGAATATTTAACCTATATGATTATGTACTTCTAAAGAATATTGAGAAAGTATTATTTGCATAATTATGATTTTGTCTAGGGATGGAAATTTGTACTGCGGATTCGGATATCTGCGGATATCCGTTTTTTTGCGAATTTGGATTTGTGGATTCGGATAAAAGTCGGATTCGGATATTATAATTACTATCCACAGCGGGTTCGGAGCAAATACGGATATGAACCCTCGGATATCCATTAGCCGAATCCGCATAAGTTATCCGAATTCGGATATCCGAATCCAAATTCGGTTTTTGTAAAACACATAAAGTTTTGCTCTTGGAGAGACTTGAACCTTGGCTTGCAAAGTTATCCACCAAAGACTTAACCAAGTGAGCTAAGCTTCAATTTTGAAATAACATGCTACTAAAATTAAATTATATCAAGTATAATGAAATATAATAATAATTTAAAAATATTTTTTCAAAATAAAATATAATAATAAATTAATTAATTATGTTAAATACCTTTAAATTTAAAAAATACATGGTACTTTTATAAAATAATATTTGATGACTTAATCAGCTTAATTAGTTAAATCACTCTAATGACAATATTTATTTTATTTTTTACAAAATGACCTAGGAACGAAGTTATGTACTTTAGTACTTATGTTAATTATAATAAATATTAAAATATATATTTTTTTCTAATACGACATAAATATATATATATATATAGAGAGAGAGAGAGAGAGAGAGAGAGATGTTTTAAGTATAAATCTTAAGAATCAAACTTTTATTAGTTTAAAAAATTATACATAAAAACTTTTTTCGTCTTTTATTCTTTAATTTCATTGGACAATATAAAAGTAAATTTTGTTTAATACGACATATATATTTATATATATATATGTTTTTAAGTATAAATCTTAAGAATCAAACTTTTGTTAGCTTAGAAAATTATACATAAAATCCTCTTTCATCTTTTATTCTTTAATTTCCTTGGACAATATAACAGTATAATGATAAAATAATTATAAAATTAAATTAGTTAATATATGTTAAACATTTATAAATTCTAAATATACATGATATTTTTATATAAATGTATAAACCTTAACAAATTATATACATATATGTATATATATTTCTTAGAAACCTTTTACACGACATGAATATGATTAAGGATGGCAAAGAGTCGAATAATTAAATCACGATATAAAAATAACACAAACACGACATGAATACACGAACGTGCCAAAATCTATATAACACGAATTATTAATGTGTCATAATTTATATTAATATATAATACCTTAAACACGATTATGAAACGTTAAAGTACATGATCATGAACGATATGAATACACGTATTGACAGGTCTAAATAAAATACACATATCATTCTCAATTACCCATTTTATGTACTTTATTCTAATTGTATAAAAAAATATTGTATGCATTTCATCTAGTGTTCCATGTCAACGTGTTTGACTTGATTCGGATCAAAGTTTTGAACATAACTTTTTAAATCATGTTTGATTTTACTTGAATATTAATATAAAATATTTTAATAATATTTATCAATATTTTTAGTATTTTAATATTTATCAATATATTTAAATAAAAAGATAAATTTAAGGATTTATTTATTTATTTATTTATTTTAACATTATAAAATAGCATAATAAAAGAAACATTCAATATAAAATAGCATAATAAAAAGAAACATTCAATTTTTTTATTTAAGGATTAAAAAAGAAACATTTAATCTATTATATTTCATCTCAAGAGTTAAATTAATGTTTAATTTTTTCTTTATGTAGTATCCAATTCAGTTGGAGATTCAGCTAGCACATGTGTTGTTGAGGAAGATGAGTAATCTTTCATAGTTGATATAACTAAGTTTTATGTTTGTTTTTAGTTTATGGAACAAATACTTTTAGTTTATGGAACTAATTCCTTGTATTACCTAAGTTATTTTTTGTATTTTGGAATTGTTATTTTCTTATTTAAGTTGTTGTTCTTGTATTTTAAAATTCATTTGTTATTAATTATGAGTGATTTTGAATTTTTGATTTTATAATTTTTAAATTTTTTTTTGACTTATCAGATTCGGATTTTGTGCGGATTGGGATATCCGGCGGATAATGTTAATTAATTCGGATTCGGATAGTAATATTCGGATTATTGCGGATAATAAATGGATTCGGATTTCAAAACGGATTTGCGAATTCGGATTCGGATAATACAGAAAATGGCAGATATCCGACCCGCTGCCATCCCTAATTTTGTCTCTAAATTCTATGAAGTCTTTGGAACCTTTGTAATATCCTTTATCTTTTATTCTTTAGCCACATCATAATCCCTTGGCCCCATTACAACTTTGAATAAATACCTCTTGATTCATGAAGTTGTATGATCTAAATAGTGGAGAATAGGTGGACAAGCAAGCATACGGTGGGACTGTTTTCATGAGATTGATTGAGTGTAAACACCTTACCACTACTATATTGAGTGAAAATCATGATAGTATCCCATGTGAGAAGTTGAGATTAAGTTTGAATATTCATTATTTTGATTGAGATATGTTATGTTAATATTGGCTTAACTCATATCATCTACAATCAAGCATGGTTCTTTGTGAACCTCTTTAAGCTATTGATTAGTTTATAAGACTTATCTAATGATTGTCTATAATTTATATTGAAAGTGGACTAGATTACATTTTCTTACCTTGTTTATATTTTGATTGCTCGAGGACTAGCAAAAGATTAAGTATGGGGGAGTTTGATAAGTGCTTAATTTCATACATTTTCTTATTTAATTTCCTTACACTTTGTGCTTTGATTCTTAAGTTCCTTGACATTTTACTAGGTTTTTATGCTTTGTAGGTATGTTGGAAGAGATGAAGTCAAAACATGTCAATAAGGATGTTAAAAAGCTTATAAAATGATAAGCTCATAAAATATACATTTTATGCCTTTCTACCTTTAGTTTTTGTTATGTTTTTTTATCTTTATCTTGTTTACTTATATTATGTTTTTGAATTTTAGGTACAATAAGGAGAATGAAGTCAAAATATGTCAATAATGATGTTAAAGAGCTTACAAAATCATAATCACAAGATGGAAGAAGATTTGGGAGTCAAAAAGATCAATTTCTTAGTGCTAAGTGATCAGGCAGATTTGAACTCCGAAGCTTATTGCTAAGAAATCATTATGATAAAGTATTTATTTAAAGAAACTTTCTCTTGACTTTTGAAGCTGACTTGAATACCTCTCCAACGATAGTTTACACGCCCAAATCGGACAAAAAATGGTCATCCAAATCAGCTAACGAAGTGCGAGAAGATACAATAGTCATGAAACGAAGTTAGTGGGCAAAACCACCAAGTCAGCCCACTCGGTGCCGACCTTACTGCCTCCAAAACCAAGAAAAATTGGAAAATTCTGAAAACTTTCCATATTTGCACTCTTTTGCCTCTTAGCTTCCTTGATCAGCAAGAAAGGGTTTCTAAGGCCAAAAAGCTCTATAAATACCATCTTTTGAGCCACAAACTATCATCATATTTTGAGGAGACTCAAAGATCATCATTCTTCTTCTCCATTATTTTATTTTCTTTTTAGTTTTATGTACATATTATCTATGCCTATGCTAGGCTAGGCTAAACTTTTCTTTGGTTAACGGTGATTTCAAAGCCCTAGACATGTTTTGTAATTGATTTTTAGATTTTATCTATCATTGGTTTTCTATTAAAGTTGCTTATGTTCTTCTATAAGAATTGTTCATGATGTTGTCTTGATTTGTTTAGGTTGCAAACTATATATATCTTGATAATTATCTATTGCTAGTTTAAGAGTCTTGATCCGTGTAATTGTCTTGATTTCCTATTCAATAGTAGCAATTTGTAATTCATGATTATGTTGGATTTTCGACAATTGCAATGTGGAACATAACCTAAGTTGAACAATCCGAGCTTACATGTTTGTTGCTTAGATCAACCTATCTTTCTCATCATAAAGCTGTTATCAAATTGAATTTAGAGAGCTTATTCTAGGTTGTTTGATAATTAGAGATTAAATAGAGAGCTTATTCTATTTAACGACAAACTAAGGAAAGGTTGGGGTAACAGAGCTTGTTGTTATCTACGATTGATAATTTTGATAGTTAATTGATGTTGATAGATCTGATTATTGATTCTCAATAATGTCTAGTGTTGGGAATGAAACCTTAACTATATTTCTCTTATATTTTTTTTTCATCTTATTTATTTGCTTCTTACTTTTCTTGTTTTCTTAATTTTTAAAACTCTTTCAAAAACCCCTTTTTCTTTTATTGTTCTTGAATTTAAGTTTTAAACTAGTAATTTATAAACTAAAAACCAATCTCTGTGGATTCGACCCTTGCATGCTACTTTACTATAATTGATCATATTAATTGCAAGGTTTAATAAAGATACACTCTTTTGGGTGCATCAAGTTTTTTGAGCCGTTGCCGGAGATTGCTTTATTTAGTTTATTAGTTATTTGGCTTATTCTTATTTTCAATTGTAATTAATTTTATTTTTTCTTGTACATACAAGGTTTTCTTTTCAGATTTCAAGCAAAAAGAAATGGCAGGTTCTACATCAAAACTTCAAAACCAACTAGACAATCTCATCTCCACAATTCAACAAGTGACCATAAGTGAGATTCAACCATCAAGGCAGTGTGGAGTGTGCTTCATGATGGATCATCCAACCAATTGGTGCCCATTGTCGCAATCTAAAAAATAACAAGTCTTATCATGAGACTTTATATTCGTTAAGCGTGACATTGAAAAACAGAGGAAAAGATGACTTAGTTCCTCTTGAAATAAAATTAGAGTTTGAAAACGACCTCAAAAAAAGACATGGAGTCACCACCAATCTTTTTTGGCTAGGTGTGATCGACAACCTATTAAAACCGGTTTTGTAAAATATTTTAAAATTAATTAAAATATTTTTTAAAACCAAATTCAAGTCTGCGTTTTTAAACCATAGAAAATCAAAGAAGCGGGTTCGGGACTCGGTTACGTGCAAGGAAGGATTAGCATCCCCACAACGCCCGTATAAAACGGTAACTTATTAATCGTGTGTTATCTCAAGTCTCGATGAAAAGTCGGTTTTAAATTTGGTATTTCAAATTAATTCCCAATTTAAAGAAAATAATTCCATTTTTATTTGAAAATGATCCGGAATTGATTAATTCAAAATTTTCCTATATTTCCCGACAAACGCGACAAAATATAAAAAAAATTATTCATTTGGAAAATTTTCCGAATTATTCTCAATTTTTTTAAAAAAAGAAAGATATTCCTTTATTAATGATTATTGGTGATATCCTCTCCAGCAAGCCCGGCAGAGAACTCATTAATTATTTCAACTCGAGAATATCTTTATTTTATTGAAAATCATTATCTTATTTTAAAAACATTTAAAAAAAAAAATGAATGTGAACATGTGTGACATAAAAAAAATGACATAGAAAAATCTAAATGATATAAAATAACCTAGATGACATGATATAACCTAAGTGACATAATATATTTTAAATGACATGATATAACCTAAGTAACATGGCATATTCTAAGTGACATGGCAAAATCTAAGTGACATAGCAAAATCTAAGTGACATGATATATTCTAAATGACATGGAAAAAAAGCATAGAATAACATGAAATATTCACAACCATATAACAATCAATATAACATCATGAAATATAAATCAAAACAAATAGCATAGCCATAGAAATATTCATATCAAAAATCATATATCATATAATATGCATAGACATGGAAAATGCAATGCATGAAAATGTATTTTTTTTCTTTAAATAAGGAAATTCGTATACCTAAAAAGATATCCAACTACCTTACGAAAAGACATCAAATTAAATTTTCTAAAATCAAAAATACTTTGTGATTGGTTGAAAACAATTTTAAAAATCTTGGATGAAAAATAATTCATGGCCGAATTCCCTTTTTGAAAATGGCTTTATTTTTCTAACTTTGAAAACCCAAACCTGGCCACCCTTGACCCGAGCTTTACAAAATTACTTTTTAATATTAAAATGGCTTATAAACCAACCTAGGACATTAGCTAATGTTCCTACTCAACCCTCATTTAATGCCTTAGATAAAATAGAAAATTAATTTTCCCTCAAATTCAAATTTGACTCTACTGTCCAGTTTTAAAACGTGATTTTTTAACCTATTTTAAAAAATTCTAAAAACTCTGAAAAAAAATATAGGAGACTCAGAACATGTTTAACGTTCTGGAAAAAAATTGGCTTAATTTTTAGAATAAGGATAACCTCCAGAAAAATCATGAAAGTCAGAACATTGGGTGAAAAATGGTTTTGCCAAAAATCATTTTTAAGCCTTTTATAAAATATTCAAAAATCAAAGTAAAAATATTGGAGACTCTTCTAAGGACCTACAAACAGTAGCTAAAATTTTTAAAACTTTGGACAAGAATTGCCTAAGTAAAAAATCACAAAGGTAGAAAAATTAACTTGACAACTTCTCAATTTTCAACAAGTATGCTCATATGAGCTTGACTTTAAACCATTGATTGGATTAAGTCAAAAATCAAGTGGCATGGTATGAGATGCATGAACAAACAACAAATTTGATGTGTGAAATGCATTATCTAAAGCTAAATGATGTAGGAAATGCATGGCAATTTAAAATAACCTAATGGCTAGCATGAGTTTGCTTGGCAATAAATGCTACCCTAACCTAAATATGCATGAGATGCATAGTAATGCAAATATAACCTAAACCTAAGATGCCATGAAAATGCATGGTAATACAAGGTTGTCCTAATGCCTAGCATGAATTTGCATGGTAATAAATGCTACCTACCTAATATGCATGAGAAGCATGGTAATGCAAATATAACATAGACAAGTGACATGAAAATGCATGGCAATACAAAGTTGTCCTAATGCCTAGCATGAATTTGCATGGCAATAAATGCTACCTATCTAATATGCATGAGAAGCATGGTAATGCAAATGTAACCTAGACCTAAAGTGACATGAAAATGCATGGCAATACAAAGTTGTCCTAAGACCTAATATGCATGGGAATATGCATGGCAATACAAAGATGGCCTAGACCTAAAATGTTATGAAAATGCATGAAAATATCATGAAATATAATGACCAAATAAACCTAATACAATGCATGAACATGGCACAACCAATACACAATCTCATGGCATAATAATGCAAAGCATGGTACCTAAACAAAATGAAAATGTACACACAAGGCAAGGAACATATGTAGAGGCCGAAAAGTCACTAATCCTATGTGAGAAAATGTAGCAAGGCATTAACACAAACACATGGCATACTAAATCAAAATACACAATATTATGGCATGGAAATGCAAGCCTATCAACTAAACAAGATAAAAATGCACACACAAAGCAAAAAAGAACATGTTGACCGAATGGTCACTAAACAACATAGTGAAATCCTAGCTAGACAATAACAGAAACACATGGCAACCTACATATGCAAAGTCTACATGGAAGCATAATAAACTAGCAAACATGATAATAATGCAAACATGGTGACTAACATAACTCATGAACATAGCAATGTCAATATAACAAACACATGGCATGGTCTAAATGTATAAAGATCAATGGAAGCATATTAGACAAGTAAACATGATAAAAATGCAAACATGCACAATGAAATCATCATGGCCAAATGGTAGAAATCATGAACATGGTATGGCATTATCACAAACACATGACATGGTTTAGAACTAACCTACCACAATCAAGCTAACCTACCACAATCAAGCTAATCTAACACAAGTAAGCTAACCTACCACAACAAATCTTATGAACAAAATCAAACACAAAATCATCTAACAAAAAATGCATCATTCGGCCATGATGGAAAATTGGATGAAAACTTGCTTTCTTGATTTCTTTTAAAAAAACAAAGTAGAAGCTCCTTAGAACTTATTTTAAAAACAAGTTTATTTCATAAAAGAGAATAAAATGACAATAAAAATAGCAAAATCATGTCAACAAAGTATGAGAAAACCATGAAAGAACTTAGCCACCTTGCTCTAGCTTTCCAAATCAAGAAGTAGCAAGCCAAAACCTTTCTTTTCTTTTTTCTCCTCTTTTTTCTTTCTTTCTTTTTTCTCTCCTCTTTCCCTTAGCTACTGCCTCTATTCAGCCCTCTAAGCCTTATGAAAAATTTGAATTCCCCTCCCCCTTAGCCTTGGCGAATGGTGTAGAAGAATCTAGAAGGATGTTATTATTTTTTCTAACCAATTTTGATCTAATGGCCCTTAATCCAAGATGTTTTTTTATGAAAAATTCCCACCCTTAGATTTAATCAGCCCTAAATAATATGATGTCATGAATATGATTAGGGATGGCAACGGGTAGGATATCTGCCATTTTCTATATTATCCGAATCTGAATCTGCAAATCCGCTTTGAAATCTGAATTTGCTTTGAAATCCGAATCCGTTTATTATCCGCAATAATCCGAATATTACTATCCGAATCCGAATTTGAATTAATTAACATTATCCGCTGGATATCCGAATCCGCAAAAAATCCGAATCTGGTAAGTAAAAAAAATTAAAAAAATTATAAAATCAAACAAAAATTAATGTTAAATTTAAAATCACTCATAATTAACAACAAATAAATTCTAAAATACAAGAACAACAACTTAAATAAGAAAATAACAATTCCAAAATACAAAAAACAACTTAGGTAATACAAGGAATTAGTTCCATAAACTAAAAGTATTTGTTCCATAAACTAAAAACAAATATAAAACTTAGTTATATCAACTATGAAAGATTACTCTTCTTCCTCAACAACACATGTGCTAGCTGAATCTCCAACTGAATTGGATACTACATAAAGAAAAAATTAAATATTAATTTAACTCTTGAGATGAAATATAATAGATTGAATGTTTCTTTTTTAATCCTTAAATAAAAAAAAATTGAATGTTTCTTTTTATTATGCTATTTTATATTGAATGTTTCTTTTATTATGCTATTTTATAATGTTAAAATAAATAAATAAATCCTTAAATTTTATCTTTTTATTTAAATATATTGATAAATATTTAAATACTAAAAATACTAAAAATATTGATAAATATTATTAAAATATTTTATATTAATATTCAAGTCAAATGAAACATGATTTAAAAAGTTATGTTCAAAACTTTGATCCGAATCAAGTCAAATACGTTGATATGGAATACGATTAGATGAAATGCATACAATATTTTTTCATTTAATTTAGAATAAAGTACATAAAATGGGTAATTGAGAATGATATTTGTATTTTATTTAGACCTGTCAATACGTGTATTCATATCGTTCATGATCGTGTACTTTAACGTTTCATAATCGTGTTTAAGGTATTATATATTAATATAAATTATGTCACATTAATAATTTGTGTTATATAGATTTTGACACGTTCGTATATTCATGTCGTGTTTGTGTTATTTTTATATCGTGTTTTAATTATTTGACTCGTTGTCATCCTTAATCGTATTCATATCGTGTAAAGGGTTTCAAAGAAATATATATACATATATGTATATAATTTATTAAGGTTTATACATTTATTTAAAAATATAATGTATATTTAGAATTTATAAATGTTTAGCATATATTAACTAATTTAATTTTATAATTATTTTATCATTATACTTTTATATTGTCCAATGAAATTAAAGAATAAAAGATGAAAGAGAATTTTATGTATAATTTTTAAGCTAATAAAAGTTTGATTCTTGAGATTTATACTTAAAAACATATATATATTTATGTTGTATTAAACAAAATTTACTTTTATATTGTCCAATGAAATTAAAGAATAAAAGAAGAAAAAAGATTTTATGTATAATTTTTTAAACTATTAAAAGTTTGATTATTAAGATTTATACTTAAAACATCTCTCTCTCTCTCTCTATATATATATATATATATATTTATGTCGTATTAGAAAAAAATATTTATTATAATTAACATAAGTACTAAAGTACATAACTTCGTTACAAGGTCATTTTGTAAAAAATAAAATAAATATTGTCATTAGAGTGATTTAACTAATTAAGCTGATTAAGTCATCAAATATTATTTTATAAAAGTACTATGTATTTTTTAAATTTAAAGGTATTTAACATAATTAATTAATTTATTATTATATTTTATTTTGAAAAAATATTTTTAAATTATTATTATATTTCATTATACTTTATATAATTTAATTTTAGTAGCATGTTATTTCAAAATTGAAGCTTAGCTCACTTGGTTAAGTCTTTAGTGGATAACTTAAAAATCCAGGTTCAAGTCTCTCCAAGAGCAAAACTTTATGTATTTTACTAAAATCGAATTCGGATTCGGATATCCGAACCGCTATCCGAATCCGCATAACTTATGCAGATTCGGATAATGGATATCCAAGGGTTCATATCCGCATTCGCTTCGAATCCGTTGCGATAGTAATTATAATATCCGAATCCGAATTTTATCCGGATCTGCAAATCCGAATCCGCAAAAAATGGATCGGATATTTGCGGATATCTGAATCCGCAGTACAAATTTCCATCCCTAAATATGATGTCATAAATATGACATCATCCCTCTTCATGCATCGGTCAATGTGCCACAATTGCAATGGCTTGATTAAGAAAAATAACTACCTTCCTATCCATTCTTAGCCCTTAGATGCAAGAGCTCAGCAAAATTACTCTCTAACATGGGCTTGGTCGGCTGACCCTTGGAATTTCAGCCCAATCTCCATTCTTTTAATTACAAGAAAAGCCCTCTTCGATTTCTTCGATAAAATGACCTTTTTGACCACAAATCTAATTAAATAGAAAAACGGACTCCAAATCCAATTTTTCTTTTTTCAATACTTCCTAAATAATAAAAAATTGTATTCTGCAAGTTTTCATAATTTTTAGAGCCCATTTGCTATTTTTTCGGATTTATTTCCAAAATTACCCTTAATGCACCCGAACTTTTACCATTTTTTAAACGAGCTCCGAATCCGGATTTTTCTTCATAAATCTCTTCCAAATAATTTAAAAGTGAGATCTGGAAGTTTTCATAATTTTTGGAGCTCATTTGCTATTTTTTCGGGATTTATCTTCTTGAATTTCAGCTTAGTGGGCCTAAAATTTGCCATTTTGCAAACGAACTCCGAATCCGGAGTTTTCTTCGCCAATCTCTTCCAATGATTTAAGATTGAGATCTGAAAAGTTTGGTAATTTTTGGAGCTCGTTTGCTATTTTTTCCCAATTTTCCAAGTTTGCCCTTTTGTCTCCAAAGCCTGGTTTAGCTCAAAACAAGTCCGATTTCCAGATTTTCTTTTTCTATGCCTTTTTCATATATTGAATTAGAGTTGGTCCAGAAATGCCCAATTTTTACGATCAAATTCCCCTCCGTTTTGATTTTTCCTTTTTTCAGTTTTGGGAATTTCCTCATTTTTTCGTTTTTCCTCCAATTGGCTCTTTTCTCAGAATTACTTCAAAACTGAGCCTTGAGCTATCCTTGTTTACTTACTCCTAATCAATTAGGAGCCTTAGTTTTACCGAATCGGGTCATTTCTGCAATTTTTTTCCAATTTCACCAAAATCCACCAAAAATCCTAATTCTCGGTTTTCTTCCAAATTGACTTTCCCTTCAGTTTTGCCTCCAAATGACCTCTCCATTACCCGTAGTCATTTCTTACCTTTCATTCGGAACCTCTAATTTCGACCAATTTGATCATTTAAGCACTTTTCCTTAAATTTTCCGAACTAGGGTTTCCTTTCTACTAAATCTCCGTAACCCATCTTCCTGACTCCATATCTTTCGTTGTAGACCTCGGATTATCAAAATTCTTTCACTATTGTTCAATTGAACTTTGAATCTTGATTTTGAAAGTAGGTTGACTTTTTAGTAGTTGACTTTTCGGGGTTGACTTTTTTTTTTTAAATTGACTTTTCAAGCTTGCCCCTTTAAACTAAGTCTCGCAGTACCACTTACAGGATGAGAAAAGACTTCTTGCGTTCTAAAACATCATTTTAGGAAGAAAAATACTTAATTTAGTGGTCCGGACAAAATTAGGTATCTACACCCATACTACCGAAAAGATAATTTTGAATCAGCCTATGATGTGGAAGGATACCAAAGCCAACAAAGGTTCCACCAACAACAGTGTGATCCTTTCCCAAACACTTACAATGAGGGATGGTGGAATCATTCTAATTAAGGCGACTAGGGAAATTATCAAGACATAGATCCTTATGCCAACTACAATCATCCATTGAGCTTCAACCAATCATGGGAAAAACAACA
Organism: Fremontodendron californicum; assembly: GCA_030761205.1. Lineage (NCBI taxonomy): Eukaryota > Viridiplantae > Streptophyta > Magnoliopsida > Malvales > Malvaceae > Fremontodendron > Fremontodendron californicum. Next base: position 8,610,904 of record JAULJL010000006.1, read on the forward strand.
AGATCTTCTTAAGCCACCACATGTGACTCGCAACTCAGGTACTTCGTTAGAAGATCTTGTCAATTCCCTTACTACTAACCAATTGCAAATGCAATAGGACATAAGAGAAACAAACAGGCAAATGGCAACAAGGATGAGTCAATTAGAGACTCAAATGAGCCAAATGGCTAGTAGTATGGTGGTATGGGTAAAAGAAGGATCTGAGGAACTACATGAACAACTCCCTTCCCAAACTATGATTGATCCAAAGGAGAATGTTAGTGCCACACAACTTGAGGATGAATCAGAAAATCCAAGGAACCCCAGGATGAGAAAGAACTAGAGATAGATTTACTTCTTGAAGATAATGAAGTTTCAATTTCAAAGGAGAGTATTTCAGCACCTGAGGTCACTTTTAAGGTTCCAATTTTTACTAATGTTACTTTTCCACCTTTTTCCTAGTAGATTTGCAAAGTTAAAGGAGAAGTAACATGAACAACACATGTCGAAAACCTTAAACAGCTTGTTTGTGGATGTCATTCAACAAGTACCAAAATATGCTCCATTCCTCGATGAGCAATGCACTACAAAAGATGATGGAATAATACTTGTAAAGGAGAATGCATCCACTGTTGTGCAAAGAAAGCTTCCTATCAAACGCACAAATTTGGGAAGTTTCATGTATGAGCATGACAAGCCTAAAAAGCCAAGAAGGGGTATTGGTTAGGTTGGACAACTTAACTCAAGTATTAATTGGGAAGGCAGCCCAATTAATGAAGAAATTACTAATCTGCCATACTCAGATTTGCTTTCTTTTCCTTTTCCTTTTATTATTTTTATCTTTTTTATGTTTATTTGTTAATTGTTTGTTAAGTGTTTTAGGATTATTTAGGTTGCATGAGTTTGTTTAGTTTTGAGTCTTAGTTATTTCTATTCTTATGTTATTAGTTCTTTTCTCTTACACATCATTCTTTCATTTAGGTTAATAGCATTACATTGAGGACAATGTAAGAATTAAGTATGGGGGGAAGAATTTAGGATTTCTTTTATTTTTGGCTATTATTTTTTATGAGTCTTTAATATTATTATTATTTTTTTAGTGTGTTTTAGTTCCTTTTTAATACAATGATGAGATATGAATTGCATAGGTCTAAAACTGGTTACTGGTGAGAAGATTTTCATGAGAATTAAGCTTGATACTATTTTTTATGAACCAAAGTTAATATGATATGTTGATTGAGAAAAAAGCATGTTTAGACTTGATATTGACTTGTATAATCGTCCTTGTGAGTTTTTGAGCCTATATGATTGATGCATTATACATATCAATCCAATTTCTTTCTTGTGTGCTCTCATGATTACATGCTTCTGTAGAACTTGCTTTAAACCTTTTTGAGACTATATTGATGTATGTAATAACATGAATATGATAGAGGCATTAGGATTATAACCAGGGCCAAAACAGCCATCCATTATTGATGTTCCAAGAGAACATCCCCCTAGTGAGCCAATTTGAGCCTATATTGATTAAGTTATGTTATTAGTAACCATATCTTACATCTAAGCTAAACACATTTATATCTTTACCCTTGTTCTAAAGATGGACTAGAATGTTTGAGACATATTGCAAAAACAAGGGATACTTTTTGAAAATTTGGGTTAGAATAAAATATAAGTGTGGGAAAGAAGAAAAGCAAAAGTTAAGAGAAAAAGAAAAAGGGAATATTGTAAAAATACATTCCCATAAAAAAACAAGAAAAAAAATTTTGAATCATCTGTTGAACTTCTAGTCAAAGAAAAGAAAAAGAATGTTATAAGGTTGGTTACATGAAATATTCAGTCTATATGATTATGTACTTCCAAGGAATATTGAGAAAGTTCTATTTGCAAAATCTTATTTTGTCTCTAAATTCTATGAAGTCTTTGGAACTTTTGTGATATCTTTTCCTTTTTATTCTTTAACCACATTATTACCCCTTAGCCCCATTACAATCTTGATTAAAGATCTCTTGATTCATGAAGTTGTATGATCTAAATAGTGGAGAACAGGTGGACAAGCAAACATATGTAAGAACTGTTTTCATGAGATTGATTGAGTGTAAACACTTTACCACTACTTTAAAGAGTGAAAATCATGAGAGTATTCCATGTGAGAAGTTGAGATTAAGTTTGAATATGCACTATTTTGATTGAAATATGTATGTTAATATTGGCTTAACTCAAACTATTTACATTCAAGCATGATTTTTTTGTGAAATTCTTTAAGCTATTGATTAGTTTATAAGACTTGTCCAATGATTTTCTCTAATTTATATTGAAAGGATTTGTTGTAATTATTATTATTATTATTATTATTTTTAGTTTTATTTTTATTTATTTTTCTTATGTTTTCAATGTTTGTGGGTATTGTCCTAGTAAACCCTCACGAGACTAAACTCGTCCACTAGGGACACCTAGGGGTTTAAAGGTTTGTGTCACATGCTAAGTGCCACTGTGATTTCCTACGAAAGTGGATTAGATTATATTTTCTTATTTTAATTTTATTTTGTTTTGCTCGAGGACTAGCGGCAAAAAGCTAAGTGTGGGGATATTTGATAAGCTCATAAAATATACATTTTATGCCTTTCTACCTTTAGTTCTTGTTATGTTTTGAATTTTTATCTTGTTTACTTGTATTATGTTTTTGAATTTTAGGTACAATAAGGAGAATGAAGTCAAAAGATATCAATAATGATGGTAAAGAGCTTACAAAATCATAATCACAAGATAGAAGAAGATTTGAGAGTCAAAAAGATCAATTTCTTAGTGCTAAGTGATCAGGCAGATTTGACCTCCGGAGTTTGTTTCTAGGAAATAATTATGATAAATTCTTTATTTGAAGAAACTTCCTCTTGAATTTTGAAGCTGACTTGAATACCTTTCCAACTATAGTTTACACGCTAAAATCGGACAAGAAATGAGCATCCAATTATTTGACGAATTGCGAGAAGATGCAGCAGCCATGAAACCGAAGTCAGCGGGCAAAATCACCAAGTCAGCCCACTCGGCGCCGCGGCGCCGACCTTACTGCCACCAAAATCGAGAAAAATTGGAAAATTTTGAAAATTTTTCATATTTGCACTCTTTTTCCTCCTAGCTTCCTTGATCAGCAAGAAAGGGTTTCCAAGGCAAAAAAACTCTATAAATACCATCTTTTGAGCCACAAACTATCATCATCTTTTGAGGAGACTCAAAGATCATCATTCTTCTTCTTCTTCTTCTCCATTCTTTTATTTTCTTTTTAGTTTTATGTATATATTATCTATGCCTATGCTAGGATAGGCTAGCTAAACTTTTCTTTGGTTAAGGGTGATTTCAAAGCCCTAGACATGTTTTGTAATTGATTTTTAGATTTTATATATCATTGGTTTTCTATTAAAGTTGCTTATGTTCTTCTATAAGAATTGTTCATGATGTTGTCTTGATTTGTTTAGGTTGCAAGCTAGATATATCTTGATAATTATCTATTGCTAGTTTAGAAGTCTTGATCCGTGTAATTGTCTTGATTTCCTATTCAATAGTATCAATTTGTAATTCATGATTATGTTGGGTTTTCAAGAATTGCAATGGGAAACATAACCTAAGTTGAACAATCCGAGCTTACATGTTTGTTGCTTAGATCAACCTATCTTTCTTATCATAAATCTGTTATCAAATTGAATTTAGAGAGCTTATTCTAGGTTGTTTGATAATTAGAGATTAAATAGAGAGCTTATTCTATTTAATGACGAACTAAGGAAAGATTGGGGTAACAGAGCTTGTTGTTATCTACGGTTGATAATTTAGATAGTTAATTGATGTTGATAGATCTGATTATTGATTCTCAATGATGTCTAGTGGTGGAGAATGAAACCTTAACCATATTTCTCTTATATCTGATTTCATCTTATTTATTTGCTTCTTACTTTTCTTGTTTTCTTAATTTTTAAAACTCTTTCAAAAACCCCTTTTTTCTTTTATTGTTCTTGAATTTAAGTTTTAAACTAGTAATTTATAAACTAAAAATCAATCTCTGTGGATTCGACCCCTGCATGCTACTTTACTATAATTGATCATATTAATTGCAAGGTTTAATAAAGATACACTCTTTTGGGTGTATCATAAAATCACAATCACAAAATAGAAAAAAACTTAGGAGTCAAAAAGATCAAATTCTTGGTGCAAAGCAAGAAGGCATATTTGAACTCCGGAGCTTGTTGCTAAGAAAACATGATGTTAGAGTCTTTATTCGAAGAAACTTCCTTCTTTACTTTTGAAGCTGACTTGAATACCTTTCCAATAGCATATCATACACCCAAATCGTATAAGAAATGATCATCCAAATAGGCGTTGGAATATCTCTCTAAACAACCCTAGCGACAAAAAACCCTAGCCGCAAATCACTTTTCTTTATTAAAACCCTAGCCGCAAATCACAAGGAGAGAAGCCCTAGTTGCTGCCTATAAATAGAGACAAGGGGGATAGCCACAACATACTTCTACTAGCATTATATTCTGATTTTCTTTCTTTTTTAGAGAGTTGAGAGAGCAAGAGGCTAAATAATTAATATCCTTCTTCTATTTCTCCTCCATTCTCTTAGTTTTCTTTTTGATTTCATGTTTATGTTAACAATGCCTATGTTAGGCTAAATTCCTTTTTGGTTAAGGGTGATTTCAAAGCCCTATAACATGTTGTGCTATTGATTTTCATATTCTTTCTATCATTAGTTTTCTATCAAAGTTGCTTATATTTTTCCATTAAAATTGTTCATGATATATGTCTTGATTTGTTTAGGATGCATACTAGATAGATCTTGATAATTATATAATTCTAGTTTATGATAATTGATATGTAATTGTCTTGATTTTCTATTCAATAGTGGCAATTTGTGATTAATGATTGTTAAAGTTTTCGCTAATTGCAAAGTGGAACACAACCTAAGTTGAATGAATCCATGTTTATGTGTTTATTGCTTAGATCAACCTATCTTTCTTATCATAAAGCTACTAAAACTTTGAATTTAGCGATGTTTATCATAGATTATTTGATAGTTAGAGATTAAGTAGTGGTGTTTGTCCTATTTAACAACAAACTAAGGAAGGATTGAGGTAACACGGGAGGTTGTTATCTGCGGTTGATAATTTTGATAGTTAATTGTTATTGATAGATCTGAAATTGATTCTCAATGATATCTAGTGGTGGAGAATGATCTCTTAACTATACTTTTCTCATATTTTACTTCTTCTACTTGCTTACTTGCATTCTTATTTTTCTGATTTACTTTACTTTTAATTATTTCAAAAACCCCCTTTTTCGTTTTTTTTTTTTTTACTTTCTTTGAACTGAAGTTATAAAATAATAATTAATAAATTGAAACTCAATCCCTGAAGACTCGACCCTTGCTCACTCCTATACCTTATAGTTGATCTTTTTAGTGCAAGGACTAAATAAGATATACTCTTTTGAGTGCATCATGGTCTGTCCTCCCTCCACAACATGCAATTTGGCATCACCTGAACCAGAATTTTATTGTTGTTTTTGGTATTCCTCTTCAATTCGAAGATGATTTGACAAATCCTCAAGAGTAATTTCTTCTTTTTTATGTTTCAAACTTCTTTTGAAATATTTCCATGATGGAGGAAATTTGTCTATTAAGGAGGACATAATAATAATTTCATCCATGTTCATATTATACTATTTAAACTGATTATTCGTTATTTCAATTTTATGTAGTTGTTCAATAACAAATCGACTATCAATCATATGATAATTATTAAAGCTACTGACAAGAAATTTTTTACTTACCCCATAATTCCTTTGTAGTAGTCTCGATTTGCTATTATCAAATAATCCATCAGACAGACCATTCAAAATATGATGTAGAAATCTTATTTTGTTCGGATTAGTGATTAACCTTTTTGATGCTCCCGGGTTCACATTTTGCAATTTTAAGGTTACAATTTCAAATTATTTTTGTACTAAATTACATGTTTTCTTAAGTTTAATTGAAAAGTGAAATTGTGTCATAAAATTGCCGATTCTTAAATTTCGAATAAACCTGAGGCCACTTGAAATGATAGCCTTGAGCTTTAAACAATTGTCTTAATTAGATTCTCCAAAAATATAGTATTTTGATTAAAACTAAATTAAAAAGAAAAAAGATGCTAGAATTTTGGAAAATAAGGAGGGGTAACTTAGACAATACCCCTCACTCCTCTCTTTAGTTTTAATCTGGACCCTTTATTTTAGGAATCCGAAGGCTCGCAAAAAAAAAAAAAAAAAAACAATTAAAATAAAAAGAAAAGAAGGGCATTAGTTGGAAAAATGTTGCCCCTTGGATCATTTGATCCAATGGCTCACATTAAAACCTACCATTAGATTATAAAAGAGGATCAAAAGAGGTCTGACGATATTCTAGATTTTTTTTTTTTAGCATGAATAACCTTTTTGGAGAGAAAAGAGTGAGAAAAACAGAAAGAAAAAAAAAATAGAAAGGAGAAAAGGAAGAAAAATAGAGGCTTTGACTAAAGTGGTTACCTTTTCCCTTTCCCTTATAAGTTTGTTGACTTCCTTCCTTCTTTCTTTCCTGTACTCTTTTTCATTAGCATGCTATTATTTCTAGAAATAGAGGGCTAATGAAATCTTTTAGATGTGTTGGTTTAAATACAAGGTATTCTAAAAAATGAAGCCCAGATCCTTAGCCACTCTTGCTTGTTTACTTTACACTGTCTATTTCATGCTTGTTGCTTTTATCTCTGGAAATGAAAGGCCGATGAGCTCTTTTAATAGTGCTAGTTTAAATACAAGGCACTTTAAAGATGAGGCCTGAATTCAAGATTGTTTGTGGTTGTGTTTATCAATTGTTTGTGGTTAGACATATAAACACCAAGTGGCTATGGCCTATTAGTTTTCTGGTTCTAAATGTACAACAATCCATGGGCTAAGTCAACATCTAAAATGTTTGTAAAAGATCCCACATGTAATATCCTGTTTGAGATTTCCTCTAAGACATTTGGATATCCCATGTAGGTATCCGAATACCCCTCTTTGAAGGAACGAAATACATTTTTCCCATATTTGACCCGCATTATTTTATTTGCTTATTTATTTATTTTTCTATTTATGCCTTTATTTTTTAATTTCTATTTATTTACTTCACTTATTTTGTTGTGTTTATTTTATTTGCGAATCTGATTTGCAATTTATTTTATCATCATTTAATTTATTGCTTTTATTTATTTTTCTTGTATTTTTATTTATTTTGTCCATTTAAATTTGACCTTTATATTTTTATAAAATAAAAAGGAATAATGTGACTTAATAAGATGGCCTTGGTATCTTTGTTGAGCGTCTAGAGGGGAACTATTGCGATTGTCTTACAAGGGAATACCATTCCCATTTTCAAGGTGGCGCGTGGATTCTCGGGTGGAAAGAATAATTTCCTAAGTTCTCCTCAATTGGAAGAAGGTTTGGGAAATTTTCCAACACAAGGGAATATCATTCCCATTTTCGAGGTAGCACATGGATTCTCGGGCGAAAAGAATAATTTTCTAAGTTCTCTCTCTAGTTAAAAGAGAGTTTAAGAAATTCTCTAACGCAAGCCTGTCACGCCCCCATTTTGTAAAAAACGATAATTATTTTCCCAAGAAAAAAAATGAGACTTATTCTAAATATGTGTCATTTATGCTGTTATTATTTTATGCTTGCTATGATTATTACCTCTATCTCGTCATGCATTCGAGCCATTATTCATTATAATGGAATCAATTTGCTTTTTACGTAAGGTGAGGCAATATCCCCCAAAGGAGGTAATTATTTGGATTTTTTTTGGAATGTTTAGGGAAAATACCAATAATTATCTTTCGCGAAAGAATATCCTTTTAAAAGAGTGAGATAGAATTTTAAATAAAAAATTTCTATATTATCCCAGTACCGAAGGATATATGAAGATTTATTGACATAAAACCCTTATTTCGCTCTCAAATGATTTTCAAAGTAATGATGTAATTTAATTACGGGAATTATCTTTAAATACTGAAATTACAGCCATTTTTTTGTCAAGATAAAATATAATACATGATTAATTGGTATTGTTTTAAACAAACGTTGTGGGGTGCTAATACCTTTCCTACACATAATCGATTCCCTAACCAATTTGTTTTTACCTGGTTTTACGCAGACCTCAAAATTATCCTTTTAATAAATCTTAATTAATTTTAGGTTTTTTATAAAGATAAATTTTTATAGGTGTCAAATCATACCTAACCAAAAAAATTGGTGGTGACTCATTTCTTGGTTTTTGATCAAAACCCCCTATTTAAACTTTCAACTTAATTTCTCCAATGCCCTAGCGGTCGTGAGATCATTAAGACATATGGTTTTTGCACACATAGTCTGCATTGTCCCACTTCTACCTCTCTCGGGTTGCAACAAAAGATTCAGTTTCACTATCTTTTGGCCTGGGAGTATTCAGAACATGTACAATCTTCAAGGTTGAAAGTAAGAAGTGCATCTTCTTTTGCCATCTTCAAAAATTGCCAACATCAAATCGATCCAATTTCACAAAATTATAAATCAATTCCCTTAGTATTTAACATTGTTGAACCGAAATAAAATCTTAAGATTATTGGAACAAATGTTTGGAAAACTAAAATTTTGAGGAAAATATTTCAAGACATGTATCAATTTCACTTTTCTTAAGATTTTATTCACCCCACCGTATTAATTAGTAGGTGTGCAAAAGAGTTCCTAATGATAAACCTCGAGAATACAATGAAGCTAGTGATTGATTGCGTTTTTCACTGACGAAATCAATTTACTGAGCATTCATCTGCATATAACAAAATTATCGGACTTCTACAAAAAATTTCCTGCAATAAAACGTTATATAAGAAATATGAGAATTATTTGGAGGAGGAAAAGTTGAACGTAAGTTGTTTTTTTTTTTGTATCTATCAAAAACTAGACGAGTTTTATTTATAATCAAATATGTATCTTTTTTTTTTATAGATATAATTATTCAAATAGATGTTTGTCTATACAAATATAATTATCTGTTTGGACAGACACAATTATTATTCAAAGTTCAAACACAAATTCTCAGATAGTTTTTTTTTTATTTTTATAAAGACATAATTGTATGCTTAGACAAACACAATTATCCGAATACAACCGTCCAAATTGATGTTGTTTTAGTTAAAGAACTTTCTTTATTCTTTCAAATATAGGATTGCCTCCCACAGTTATTTTGAAAATATCTTTAAAAAAAAGTATTCAAATATAAGCTGATTGAGGTTTCGTGGTCTGCTTAAACTTATCAAAGCACTAAAGATAAAACAAAGATTGTAGTGAACTATTCATGATCTAATTAAGTTGATTACCATTTCACACTAAGTGCCTAAAAAAGGAGAAATAAAATAAAAAAAGCTGAAAAGCAATAAGTAATTCACTTTCAAGAGGCAGCTTGTTAATGATTCAAAGTCCAAACAATTATTTTCTAATTAGGAAAAAATCTCTTGTAGTTGTAAACCTGATGCCGAATTATAGCTTTTTGCATTTGTATATCATCAATGCTTCAACCATAATAGAGGCACCAGATTCAAGTAGATTTGTTTATGGGTTGGGTTATTCGTCAAAACTCAAAAATCATTTGATATTTAAGAGAATTTGAATAAAAAATATTAGTTTTAAAAAACAGGCTTTAACAAAAAAAAAATGAGGTCCGTTATAAAAATAGCTAGCCTTGAGCATAGATTTTTTGCCAAGTTTGGTCTGACATGTTTTAAATAGAAATATAAATATTTAAAGGATCGATCATTTTTTAAGAAATATTGATCTTTCTATACAAAAATTTGAGCGGACCTCTGCGAATATGAGTAACGTTTTTATATACAAATCTGACTTGAATATAAAATTCTACTTATATTTTAAATTAGGCTAAACTTGAACAATAATAAAATCTATTAATATCCTATCTAGATTCGGTTCAAATTTGATCCAACCCGATTCATGGAGAGCCGGCTACTAAATTGGCAGGTAAGGTCATAGGAATTTAATGATTTTGTTATAAGTAAGAGCTCTTTTTTTTTTTTTTTTTATAATTTGGGGGAAAGGGATTCGAATCCTGTTTTTGAGCAGGGGAAGCATGCACTAATTAATTGAGTCAAAGGCTCGGATGCAAGTAAAAGCTGTTTATTTTTATTAAATTTGATAATTACATTTTGGATCCTATAAAATTATTCAAATGATTGCACTGAACTTTGTAAGCATGATTCGATGTCAAACCCTTAAATTATCCCCCATCCAACCCAAAACAAAAAAAAAGTTAGTAATCTTATTTTGTATATAAAAAACAATTAAATATAAGTTGAAAAACTTTTTGGACACTATATTAGATTTTTTTAAAATATAATAAAGATAATTAGTATTTAGGGTAAAAGACACTTAACCCCTGAGGTTTGATAAAAACTCCACTTACCCTCTTTTATTTTGAAAAACACCCACTAACCCCCCAAAGTTTGGCACAAAATACACTAACCCCCTAAGATATTATTTCTAGGTTAATTTTAAATGAAAAGACAAATATGCTCTTTGTTAATTATTAAAATTTTTTTTTGTTTTTGTCATTTTTTTTACTCAAATTTTTTTTAACTACAAAATAAAGATAATTTATTTAGTCTTAAAATTATCTTTAATTATTATTAAATTAAATTCTAATTAAATTATATTCTAATTCAAGTGCATGTTAAATGTTTTAAACTTATATTTAATTCAATTATATATTAGCTTTGAAATAAATTTATTAAAATATCTTTATTTAATTAACTAATTACTTGTATTTAAAAAATTTAGTGATAATGAAATTGATTAAAGAAAAATATGAAAAAAATGGAAGAAAGGAGAATAAAAAAAGTATATAATTATTGAGATTTTATTAAAAATAAACTTACCCTTATTACTTTGAAAAACACATTTTATCTTTTGAAAAAGTAAATGTTAGCAATATGATCATTTTTTTAATTTTTTCTGTCTATTTTTTATTTTAATCCATTTCTTTATCATTAAACTTTTTTAAATAATGGCAATTGATTCATTTTTAAATAAAAATAACATAATATATTAATATCAAAGTTAATATATATAATTGAATTAAAAATAAGTTTAAAATATTTTTTTTGATACAAAAAAGTTTAGATGAGTAGAGATTACCCAATCCAGGGTCAGAGCATGCCACAGGCCTCAGAGGGGCTAACAGTGGTACTTATAGATCACCCACCAAGTGGAACTACTAGTGAGACTCGAACCTTGATACTTGCCAAGACTGTAGTGACCCATTTTTTTATTTTTTTATTTTAATTTTATCTTTATTTATTATTATTATTTTATTCTTTTATTTTCTTTTATTTTTTTTTAAAAAAAAAACCATTGTGCTGGTCTTAAAATGTTTGGGCTTTGAAGCCTAAATCCGGCCCAACAGGCCTGCCTAGCAGGCCATTACCAAATAGGCCTGTTCGGCCCAGTAGCCCCAGCAAGCCAGCAGCCCAAACCCAAGGCCTACCAACAACCCCCCAACCCTAACCTGGTCTAATAGGGTCCAAATCCTCACCTGGCCCAAGCAGGCCACAAACCCTAGTAGCTCCCCCACCGCCTCTGCCCTGCAACCGCCGTCTCACCCAGCCACCCAAACACTGCTACCGAGCTGCTAGCTCTCCACCGCCACCGCCTCTCTACCACTTAGCCTAGCACTGACCTATCCTTTAGCCTAGCACTGACCTAGCCCCTGCCATGCCCAGTAGCTGCCTGGCACCCACTGCCCCTGCCTCGCACAGCAGCCAACCACCAAATGGCCTGGCCACCGAACCAACCCCAACCCCACCGCCACAGCCCCTTATATAAACCCCGACCCAGATCCGAAAAGGAAACAAAAAAAAAAAGGGACAGATCCGACACCCAAAAAAAAACACAAGCAAAAATCGCAAAAAAACAGCACACCAAAAAAAAAAAACCGATCAGCCACCAAAAAAAGGGGAAAAAGTTTTGATTTTTTTATTCTAGATCTAAGAAACTTGGGTTGTTTTTAGGGAAAACTACTTTGGTATTTGAATAGAGGAGGGAAAGGAGAGTATTTTGGTATAATTTTTTCTGGCTCGGAGATACCTCCAGCACGACGGCGGCTGGGTGTTGAGAGAAAAAATAGGTAAGACCTTTTTTTTTTTTTTGTTTAGGGCTGAAATGTAATAAAAAAAATTCTTTTAAAGTAACATCCAGGTCGAGTCACAGGACCCGCGCGTGGATCCGCGCCTGGACCCTACCCGTATGTTGCTTCTTCAATTTTTTTTTTGGTGTGTTTGTTTTTATTATTATTATTATTATATTAATTATTATTATTATTATTGTTATTTCCATTTATTTATATATATATATATTTGTTTATTGCTAGTATTATTATAAATTTTTTTCTTATTATTTTATTTTTTTTTCTTATTATTTTATTTTTTCATTTTTAATTTTTAATTTTTTTATTATTATTTTTTTATTTTGTATTTATATTGTTATTGTTATTTATTTATTTTATTGTTCATTTTCATACATTATTAAACAAAAAAAAGAGGGGTTTTCATTAACTTTTACTGAATAAATTTTTCGCGTATAAAATATGTCTTTTAAATTATTTTCGTTAAAGGAAATTCTCTGAAAATGGACTCTTTCTCGGAATGGTCGGAATATCAACCGTTCCTCAAAATGGTTTGTGTAAACATGATTATCAAAATATTATCGAAATTATCGAAGTGGTTCGGGAATTATTTTTACATAAAGTAATTTTTTTTTATTTCGAAATTAATTATAAAAAGATAAAAATTAATTCCTCCGCAAACATTTTTTTTTGGTTTCTATAAATGAAATTATCTAAAAACGAATTGTATCTCGGGATGGTCGGGGTATCAATTGTTCCACAAAACAGTTCGGGTAAAATCAGTTATCGAAACATTATCGAAATTATCGGAGTGGTTCAAAAATTCTTTTTACATAAATTATTTCTTGTATTTTAAAAATTAATTATAAAAAGATATTTTTTAATTCCTCCGTAAACAAATGATTTTTTTTTCAATAAATGAAATTCTCTTAAAACATATTATATCTCGGGACGGTCGGAGTACCAATCATTCTACGAAACGGTTCGAGTAAAATTAGTTACTGAAACATTATCGAAAATATCGAAGTGATTCGGGAATTATTTTTATATGAGTAGTTTCTTTTACTTCAAAAATGATTATTAAAAAAAAAAAACATTGTCTCTCAATTGTTTTAAAATATTCTTTTTAAATGTACCAAGGGAATTATTATTAAATGCTAAAATAAAAATCATTTTTTCAAGATTAAAGAAAACACGCGATTAATTGGTACCATTTTTAAAACGGACGTCGTGGGGGTGCTAATCCTTTCCCACGCGTAACCGTACTCCCGAACCTAATTTTTGTTTCGCAGACCAAGAATTATCCTTTTGATATTGTAGACACCTAATTTTGTTCGGACCACTAAAACATTTTAACAGGGCGAGCATAAAAACCTAATTCTTCCTAAATTGATGTTTCAGAATGTAAAAAGATTTTTTTATCCTGCAGGTGGTACTCTGAGACTTAGTTTAAGAGAGCGAGCATAAAAAGTCAAACTTGAAAAAAGTCAATCCCAGAAAGTCAACCTCAAAAAGTCAACTACTAAAAAGTCAACCCACTTTCAAAATCAAAATTTGAAGTTCAATTGAAAAATGGCGAAAGAATTTTGATAAACTGAGGTCTATATTGAAAGATATGGAGTTCGGAAGTTGGGTTATGGAGATTCAGTAGAAAGAAAACCCTAATTCGAGAAATTTGGGGAAAAGTGCTTAAACGATCGAATTGGTCGAAATTGAAGGTTCCAAATGAAAGATAAGCACTGACTACGGATAATGGATAAGCCACTTGAAAGAAAAACTGAAAGAAAAGTCAATCCAGGAGAAAATCGAGAATTAGGGTTTTTGGTGGATTTCAGTGAAATTGGGAAGAATTACAGAAATGTCCCGACTTGGTAAAACAAAAGCCCTTAATGGATGAGGAGTGATTTAAAAAGGATAGCCCAAGGCTCAGTTTGAAGAAAATCTGAAAATCGAACTTGTTTTGAGCAAAACCGGGTTTCGGAGACAAAAGGGAAAATTTGAAAAATTTGGGAAAAATAGCAAATGAACTCCAAAAATTCTGAAAAATTGAAAATCTCATTCTTAAATTATTTGGAATAGATTAGCAAAATAAAATCTTGATTCGGAGTTCATTTGCAAAATGACCAAATCCCGGGTCTCTTCTGTAGAAATTCAAGAAGATAAATCCCAGAAAAATAGCAAATGGACTCCAAAAATTCTGAAAATTTGCAAATCTCATTTTTAAATTATTTGGAAGAGATTGGACAAATAAAATATTGATTCGGAGTTTGTTTGCAAAATGGCCAAATCTTGGGCCTCCTATGCAGTAATTCAAGCAGATAAATCTCGAAAAAATATCAAATGAGTTCCAAAAATTCTGAAAACTTCCAGATAACAATTTTAAATTATTTGGAAGAGATTGGTGAAGAAAAATCTTGATTTGGAGCTCGTTTAAAAAATGGTAAAATGTGGGGGCATAAAAAGGCAATTTTGGAAAAAAATCCAAATAAATAGCAAACGGACTCGAAAATTTTTGAAAACTTCCATAATTCAATTTTTTATTATTTTGAAAGCATTTAAAAAATAAATTTGAATTTGGAGTTTGTTTTCCATTTATTTGTATCCGAGGGGCAAAAAGGTCATTTTGCCCAAGAAATCGAAAAGGGCTTCTCTTGCCTTTAAAAAAAATCAAACTTGGGCTGGAAGAGGGAGTGCTGGCCGGCCAAGGCCCAAGGAAAGGAAGGATGTTTCTTATTTTTCAATCAAGAGGCCAAAAATGAAGAGTTAGTGATTTTTTGATCAAGCCTTTGCAAATATGCTACATGGACCAATGCTAAGGAAGAAAGGAAAAAAACTTTTCAATTTGGAATTCCCTAGAAGCATCCTTGTCAAGGAAGAAAGGATAGCCAAGAAAGAAAGGAAAAAAACTTTTCAATTTGGAATTCCCTAGAAGCATCCTTGTCAAAAGATGCAATCAACCTTTCAACAGATTTATACTCGCGCATAGGGCGACCTCTGAGAGGAGTTCTTTGCTCGGGCTCCTTCTTGTCTCCACCTTTCTTGTCTTCCCTTTAACTTTCTCCCCAGTGTTTTGAGCTTTCCCATGCTTCATTGTACCTTTTTCCTCCTTGCTCTCTTCAGCCTTCTCTTCTTCTTTCAACCCATCCAGTTTCTCCTCCACCTCCGTTTCAACTTTCTTGTCATTTTCTTTTGGATCAGTTTCTTCTGCCATTGCTTCAGTTTTTGGTTCCTCCTTTTCTTCATTTTCCAGTTCTTCTTTGCTTTCGTTGTCTTCCTTGACCTGTTGGTCTTCCTCCATCTTCTCGGTCTCAACTTTCTCATCATCTTTCTTATCTTCTTCCATTTCCTTTACCCCATTATTTTCTTCTTCGGTTGTCTCAGCTACAGCTTCACCAGATTGCTCAGGCAGAGAAGTCCCATTAGCCACTGGCTCAGGGACTTCAGTATTTGATTCTTCATCACCCATAACCAATCCAATTCAAAGAAAATCTTTACACAGCAACACCTCTTTCCCTTGCCTTCCAAAGTTGTGCCAAAAAGGCTGCAGAAAACGTGTAAAATATTTATAAATAATAATAAAACAAGGGTTAATTGCACTCAAGACAAAATAACCGGGTAAACAGACGCTACCACTCAACAACAAACCCCATACCCCCACTAAAAACACCAACAATGAAATTTTAAATAATACTTAATACATTTGGAAACAATTGACTCATTAAACATTTCCAAATGAAAATTCGTGGCCATGCTAGCCCATGAGAGAGGGAAGTTTCGGCCACCCTAAAGGAGGGGAGTCTCTTTCATTTTCAGCACTCTCATTTTTCATATTCTCTCTTGTTTTAGCTGAGTTTTCTCTCCATTGTTACAAAGCAAAAAGAAAAGAAAAGAAAAGAAAGTTTGAAGAGAAAAAGCTTGAAAGATAGCTTCTAGAGGATGCTTTTAGCACCAACTCTTGCACTTTCTTTGATTTTCCATTCTTGTTTTTGTTGTTTTGATTATTATTTTGGTGAGTTTTCTTTTGATTTTTCTTTTTAAATAAGTGTTTTTTAATGTTCTTTTTAAGTTCTTTCTTCATCTTTTATTAAAAAAGTTCTTGCAATATTTTTTTTCTCCTGATTCCTTGACATGGCTGAATGGTCCATGATTTTTTTGATCTTGCTATTTTGCTTTGATTTTTCATGTTATTTTTTATATTAAATAAGTCTTGATGCTTTAAATTTTCTTCTACTACATATACTTGAAGCTTGTTTTAATTTGGTTGCTTGTTTATTTCCATTTATGATTTTATTATCATGTTCTTGCATTTTTGATTTTCTGTATTCGAAATGTTTAAATTTGTTTATGTTTTATATTTTGTAATCCATGTGTTTCTGAAAATGCTGGTTATTTTTAATACCTCTACTATATATTTGCATGATTTGAGTGTTATATTTTAGTTAAGTATGTTAGTATATTAAGTGTTTGTGAAAATGCCATGCTCACTGGGAACATGAGGCCATTCGGCCGCTTCATGTATTTTGCTTTGTGTGTGCATTTTTGCTATAATAGTTGATAGGTTTGCATTTGCATGGCATTTTATTGAGTATTTGGTTAAAGTATATCAAGTGTTTGTGAAAATGCCATGCTCACTTTGGATATGAAGCCATTCGGCCATCTCACTCTTTTTGCTTTGTGTGTGCATTTTTGTATGTTAGTTGATAGGTTTGCCTTTGCATGACATTTGATTGAGTATTTGGTTTAACCATCCCTTGTGTTTGTGTTATTGCCATGCATATTTTAGATGTTAGGATTGGTTTATTTTACCATGCATATCCATACATTTTAGACTTAGGTTGCATTAAATGCCATGCAAGTTCATTTAGGTCTAAGTCATTTTATTGATGCCATGCATTTTTCATGACATTTAGGTTTAAAATCATGCATTTCATGCATCATATTTGCTGTATTTTTCATGCATTTCATGTCCATGCCACTTGACTAATGACTTAGGCCAATTAATGGTTCAAAATCATGTCTCTTGAGTATACTTGTGGAAAATTAAAGAGTTGTCAAATTGATTATTCTACCTTTGTGATTTTTTTTTACTTATCCAATTTTTGTCTAACTTTTCAAAAGTCCTAGCTACTGTTTGTGCATCATTTTGTGAGTCTTAAATATTTTTACCTTGATTTTTAAATGATTTTATCAAAGGCAAAAATGTGTTTTAGCAAAAGAGCTTTTTTCACCCAGTACTCATACTTTCCTGATTTTTCTGGGCAGTCATCTTTAATTAAAAAATTAAGCCGATTTTTTATCATGTAGTTTTACATGTCCTGAGTCTCTAGTATTTGTTTTATATTTTTTAGAATTTTTAAAAATAGGATAAAAAATTGTGGCTTAAAACTGGACAGTGGAGTCATAATTGAATTTGAGGGAAAATCATTTTTCTGTTTTGGTTAAGTTATTTAGAGAGGGCTGATTAGAAAATTTAGCTACTGACTTAGGGTAGTTTCTAAGCGTTTTTAAACTCTAAAAATAATTTTTAAGTCTAAGGTTAAGGGTGGTCAAGTCCAGGATTTTAAACTTAGGAAATTAGAGCCATTTAAAAAAGGGTTTAGCTAAGTTTTTATTTTTAATTTAAGCTTTTCAAAATTGTTTTCAAACAATCACAAAGTATTTTGGTTTTGGAATATTTAATTTGACATATTTTTTTAAGGTAGCTGGATATCTTTTTAGATATACGGATTTCCTTAATTGAAGGAAAAAAATACATTTTCATGCATTGCATTTTTCATATTCATGCATTTTATATAATATGTGATTTTTGCAATGATAATTCCTATGGTATTGTTATTATTTTTATTTATATTTTTTTATGTTATATTGTTTATTATATGGTTTTGAATATTTCATGATATCTTATGTTTTTTTATTTAGTTATTTTTTGTCATATTATTTAGCATATACTATGTTCATGCATGATTATTTTCATTTTTATTTTCATGCATATTATATGATAGCATTATTTTATATTCCATGTCATTTAAATTATATGCCATATCATACATATTTGCCATGTCATTTAAATTATTTCATTTCATGTAGAATATGTTATGTTACCTAGGTTATTTCATTTCATTTAGGATATATATTATGTCATTTAGTATATTTTATTTCATTTAGAATATATCATATGACTTAGGACATTTCATTTCATATAGAATATATTATGTTACCTAGTTCATTTCATTTCATTTAGAATATATCATATAACTTAGAATATTTCATTTCATTTAGAATATGCTAAGACATTTAAATTTTATTTTATCATTTAGGTTGTATTATATTATTTAGATTTTGCTATGTCATTTTATTAATTTCATGCATATTCATATTCATATTTTTTAAAATATTTTCAAAAAGGTAATGATTTTCAATAAAGTAAAGATATTCCGGAGTTAAAATAATTCATGAGTTCTCTGTCGGGTTTGCTGGAGACGATATCATCAATTATCATTAATAACGGAATATCTTTTTTAAAATGAGAATGATTCGGAAAGTTTTTCAAATTAATAAAAATTTCTATATTTTGCCACGTTTGTTGGGGAATATAGGAAAATTTTGAATTTATAAATTTTGGATCATTTTTAATTAAAAATGGAATTATTTTTATTTAAATCGGGAATTAACTTGAAATACTAAATTTAAAACCAACTTTTTACCGAGACTTGAGATAACACACGATTAATAAGGTATCGTTTTATACGGGCATTGTGGGGGTGCTAATCCTTCCCCACACGTAACCGAGTCCCGAACCCCTTTTTTTGATTTCTCTGGTTTAAAACGCAGACTTGAAATTGGTTTTAAAATTTTTTTAATTAATTTTAAAATATTTTATAAAATCGGTTTTAATAGGTGGCTGATCACACCTAGCTAAAAAAGATTGGTGGCGACTCCATGTCTTTTTCAAGGTCATTTTCAAAACCTTTATTTTTTAGAGGAATTAAAGTCTTGCGATGAGACTTGTTATTTTTTAGGTTGCGACAGCTTGGCGACTCCATTGGGGACTTTTAGAGAGTTAGGCCTAGAATTAGTCGTGTGTTATCAAAGTCTCGGTTTTGTTCGATTAATTGATATTTAATTTTAATTCCCACATTTGTTATTAAGGAGAATTTTGAAAATAATAAAATATTTTTAAATATGTCCACACTCATGTGCATACATTTTATTATTCTTCTCTAGTTATTTAAGGTTGTATATTATAATTGCTTGTTGGTTAATGCGTTACACTATTCTTGAATGTTTTTTTTATAAATAGTTGGGGCATTTAGAATAAGGGTATAGAATGGGTGGTGAAAGGTTTGTTGTTCCTCCTCACACACCACATGTGCATTTACATATCATAAGCCTTATACCCGTGATCCGTCCTTTTAGGTGGGAGCAAAGTAACTAAGCCTTCGTGATTAACAATCCGCATGGGTTAGGGAAATAGACTCTAACGAATTGAACCCCCTTTTATCGGGGTGCCTTACTAGCCTTCATCGGCGACAGTGAGGAGCAATTCGGGGTTTTTAGAACCGATTCACCCTCATATAGTGAACCTAGGCGAAGCCATGCCGGATTTTCGTTAGATATACCGAAGACAGGAACACATGGAGGGACATTTCTAAACCTTTTGTTACCTATTTTACACTCTAAATAAGTTTGGTAGATCGGGCAACGATGTACGTACATCGCCCGTAATAAATGTGATAATCCGTCCCAAAGGCACTGTGATACCTATATAAGTAGATATTGTTGGGGCAAATGTTCATTAACTGTTTGAAATAAAAATAAAATTCATTTTTCAAGTATGTTTGCATTTTGCGCATTTCATGCATGTGTGAATAGAGCATATACATTTTTGGTTGTATTATTGATCTCGTTTTTTGTAATAAATGGATGATGATAATAATCTCATTTGATGATTTCAAAAAACCGATAGTGTTACATGAACATTTGCATATTGTACCATGGTAGAATCCACTACCCCGAAATTCTTTTGAAAATAATGTGTTTGGTTTTTCATAAAGGAAACATGTTTAAAAAAAATCAGGGATAGAATTTGGAGGCAAATCTTGCTTAATGAGATTTTTGAATAATCAAGATTTAGGTCCCATCAATTTCATGTAATCATTGGATAATTTATTTGTCGACATCATGTTACAGTCCTAACATGCATGGTTATTCATTGTAGGATACATTTGTGATATACATGGTCATTCTTTGTACCTACCTTTGTATTAATTCATTTATTCTTCGCGTGTATCATTTTGACATCATAGCATGCATGGTCATTCATTGTAGAATACGTTTATGACATGCATAGTCATTATTTGTATATACCTGTGCATCAATTTATTCATTTTTTAAATGCATCATGTTGGCATTAGATTGCATCCATAGCTTACATAGTCATCATAATTTCTCTGTATATGTTCATGCATTAATCATCAGTATATTCATGCACATAGGAATAGAGCATGTACATTCATAATTGTATTCTTAATCTCATGACATTTTCATTTGCATGAAAGGGGTTCGAGATATGAGGAAAGAATCGAAGGAACGATTGGGTGCTTTGGAACGAAATCAAAAGGAATTTGGACATGAAATTCGGGAAGTGAAAGAGCAACTTGCCAAATTGCTGAAAATGTTTGAGGATATGGGTAAGAGTAAAGAGGAACTTTCTCAGGGCTTTGCATCGTCTTCGGATCAACCAAAACCATTAGGTCCAGGACATACAATCCTTGCTGGATCCTGCGCTTGTCAATGCCACAAAGGTTGCAATCCTGATGAAATTATGGACAAAATCGTGAAAATGATTAAACCTAAGAGCCTGATACCAAAGATAGAAACCTCGGATCCTGTACCATACCTGCAAACTGTTCTAGGTCCAAACCAGTGTCCCCACCCTACTATGGTCCAATCGTCCATTGGGATGACCACTACGGGACCCATGAATCCCACTCCATTACCACCAATTGGCAGCTCATATTGCTTCCCTCATCAATCACCTTATCCAGCATCTAGGATAGGAACCTCGATCTATGTACAACCTCCAAAGGCCCCGTGTCCAAATCCAAATCCATACCCTTACCATGCTGTTCCGCTACATCTCCATGTAAACACTCTGGTTCGGACCCTAGTGCCACCACCAAGTGCCCCAACTCCTAGGCCATGTGTGAATAAGAAACGACCCCAGGATAAGACCCAAAGGCATTTTGATCCCTTTCCAATAAGCTACCGAGAGCTTCTCCCTATACTGATCCAAAATCACATGGTTGCATGTGTCCCATTGAAACCCCTGTTACCACCATATCCAAAGTGGTATAATCCAAATGCAAGATGTGATTATCACTATGGAATTGTTGGCCATAGCATTGAAGACTGTATAGCATTCAAAAAGAATGTGCAATCTTTTATAGATGCCAAGTGGTTGGATCCAACGACACTGATTGATAGAGGGCTGGGAAAGCGTCATTAGGATTGGGAGATTTACGGCATTGAGGTGGAAAGACTTCAGTTTTATATGATGTAATAGGATTTCACTTTTTTGGTAGCCGGCTCTTATAGCCTTAGGATGCTAGGAAGAATAAAATACTTCTAAAGACAGTTTTAACTACTGCTCAGATTTTGTAAACATGGTTTATACCATTGTGAACGTTGATATGGGAATGAATTGACTATGCTTCAAATTTATGAGATGTTGATGATTAAGTTCTTCCAATTCTTATTTCCTCCGTGATATATTCCCCTTTGCATTTTGCATCCGATCAATTATTTGTCATACCATACATTCATACATGTATCATGTTAGCATCAGGTTGCATTCATGCATTCATAATCAGCATGATTTTTCTGTATATATCCATGCATTAATTTGCTTATTCTTTACATGCATCATGTTGACTTTGGATTGTATTCATGACAAACATAGTCAGCATGATTTCTCTGTATATGCTCATGCATTAATCTATCATATTAACATCAGGATGCATTCATGACACACATGGTCAGCATGATTTTCTTTGTATATACTCTGTATCAATCATTCATTGTTTGCATGTATCATAATTGACATCGTGTTGCATTCATAGTGTATATGATCATTCATTGGGAAATACGCTAAAATGTACATGATCAGTCATTGCATATATCCATGTGTTGATTTGTTTATTCTTTGCTTGCAACATGTTGGCATCGTGATTGCATTTATTACATACATGGTCAGCATGTTTTCATTGTACATGTCCATACATCATATTGTTTAGGCTTCACGTGCATCAAATTGCATTAATGGCTCCTTCATCATGACACGCACTTTGGAGGAATAAAACAGAAGTTGGCTTGGCTTTAAGAGTCTTTGAAAGAATTTCCATTTCAAATCAGAGGTATAAGAAGTACTGAGTACCCTTTTAATATAGGCTAGTGCTATGGAGAATGAACAAGTTGCCCGAATAGAAAGAATGGAAAGGTTACAGGAAGAATTGCGAGAACAGCTGGCAAAGTCTCAAGCAGAATCTAAAGATCAGATGACTAAATTGATGGAGCTAATGTCCACCATAATCAAGGGATACACTAAAAACTTGGCCGCCAGAGAAGGGTTTGAGGCACAAAAGGGTCAGAATTAGATCGTAATGATGGATGCCCATAACACAGTTAACCCCGTCAATGTCTTAAATTCAGATGATCCAGCTGAACAGGCAAAGTTGAAAATGGTTAATGAGGTAGAGTTGGCAGATTCCCAAGGGAAATATCAGTTGCTAGATGAAAGGCTCCGGGCAGTAGAAAATATAGACGTATTCGGGAGTGTGGAGGCGAAAAAACGATGCTTGGTCTTCGATTTAGTCATTGCTCCTAAATTCAAGGTCCCTGACTTTGTAAAATATGACGGGATGACTGATCCTTCAGCCCATATCACTATGTTTTGCCGAAAGATGACAAGTCATATAGATAATGATTTGGCTAGGGCTTTTCTAAACCAGTACAAGTATATGATCGATAGGACACCTGATCGTCTCACTTTGCAAAGTATGGAGAAAAGAGCTACTGAGAGCTTCAAAGAGTATGCTCAGAGATGGAGGAACATGTCTACCCAAGTACAACCACCTTTAACACAAAAGGAAATCATCGTCTTTTTTGTGAATACACTGTAGGCCCCCTACTATGATAGACTCGTCGGCAATGCCTCGAAGAATTTTGCGGATATAGTAATCTCAGGGGAGATTATTGAGAATGCTATCAAGAATAGAAAACTTGAAAGAGAAGGAACATCCAATGCTAAGAGAAATAAGGCACCTAGAAAGAAAGAGAAAGATGTCCAAGCTATGGGAGATTTTGTCCTATATTCCCAATTTCCCTCATACCGGTCGTGTTACCCTACTAAGATATCTCCAAGCCTTTATCCTTACCTATCAACCCAAGCACCAAATCCTATACCAGCCCTTGCAACAAGGCCTACTTCCAGAAAACGACCGCGGGAAAACCAAGAAAGAATTCCAATCCCCATCCCTGACCTGCTGCCATTACTAATAAAGAATCAGTACCTTACCCCGATACCTTTGAAAATAGCTCTGAATCCATCAGCGAGGAGTTATGACCCTGATAGTAAGTGTGATTATCACCTGGGGGTAGTTGGGTATTCAACTGAAAAATACAGACAAATGAAGGAAAAGATTGAAAGTCTTATCCGCGATGGTATTTTGACACCGGAGCTTATCAATCAGTGGAAGGCTACTTTACCGTAAATCAGTTTCTTTTAGGATTTTAGAGGGGGAATTACTACCTTTGAAGGATGCCAATATGAGCATTTTGATGCATGTAGTTTCAGACCTTATGATGAAAAAACTTGTCTCATGTCGACATTCATAAGAATTAAATGAATTTTGATTTTTAAAGGCTTTGTGTTTGTTGTGTTTTAACAATAATTTGAATTTGCAAAAACAAGCATCATGGAAGTTTTAATAATGGATAATCTCAAGAATATTGATGATCATTGTTACAAATGACCCAATACCTTCTCCCCTCTCTTTTAAGCTTTCCTAGGCCTAAACCCCTTAAATCGAGAACATTTGAAAGACCTAATGCTTCTAGGAATATGAATAATTGAACTTCATAAAACCATTGTCATCATAGAATAAGCTAAGATGTAGATCTTAGTCTAGGCTATGAACAAAGGAGCGAACTTTTCGAAATTTTTTCGAACTCCTTGAAATTCAAACAAATGAGACTTTCTTTCAAGAATTTAGATCATGGTAATTTGGTGTGTGTCAAGGTTGTGCCAAAACCATTCATGTCATTTTCAACAACCACAAAACACTAATTGCCCAAACATCACTTCATGATTGACACCCTGGGGCACAATGATTAAACTAGATTATCTCATGTCCCAGAGAAAACCTTTTTTTAGGTCATACTTTCTTTGTCTCTTCAAAGAACTTAGATTTGAAACTCAGCCTTTTCACAATAGACCTAGACTTGCTATGTTCCTTGTTGATACGAACTCTCATGGTTAATCAAATTGGGGCATCATATGTGGAAATGATGGATACATGGTGAATAAGGATGGACTAACGCATGAATCATTGGGGCATGCGATGAAAAAAATAGCAAAAAAAAAAGAAGAAAAATTGTGGTATCATGCATATGAGAATTCGGATGATTTCAAAGTGCAAAATGAAATTTTGATTATCTATTTCCCCTGGGGATTGCTTTTCAATGAGATTATTTGTGCTTGATATGATGAATGGCCATCTTTCATATCCCTTTCGCAAAAAAGAAATTATTCATAGTCACCCATTTTGAGCCAAAAGAATTCTTTCTTCTTTGAACCTGATCAAGGATCCCTCTACACTAGGGGCAAATGCGAGAGAAGATTTTTTTAAAAAGATCATGGAGGAATGAGTCTTGGCTCAAAGACAGATACAAAGCAAATGGAGCCTCGAATGAATATGGGCTCACTCTGTCAAAAAGTGTGTGAAAAAGTACGACAAATGAAAGCCAAAAGCAAAAAAGAAAAAGAGCAAAAGTAAAAAGGAAAGAAATGTCCAAGAAGGGACAAATGCTTCAAAAAGAGTTCTTCTCAAGAAATGATCCTTGATTTGATTACCTTCAAATACATATTTTGGGCCTATTTATCCTTTCTTTTTGAACCCCAAACCATAGCCTACGTTACGTGCTTTAAAAGTCCATTTTGATCAAGAATAAATATTTAATTTGAAGGGTTTTTCCTCGGATTTTATCCCATCTCATCGAATTATCATTTCACTAAAGAAGAATTTAGAATTCTCAAGTGCATGGTAAAACAATGAAAAACCAAAAAAAAAAAAAAAGAGAAAGAAAATGGAAAGAATGAGACTCTAGGGCTAAAACCCAAAAATGGGCGGTCTAGAGTAAAATGGGAATTTTCGATACCATTTATGTTAGTACCAATACCACAAAAGAGAAGGTCATCTTGGAAAAGTGGTAATCGAGGAACATCTAGGAATTTCTGAACCTCTCAAATTATCAGCTCTCAGTTGGAGGATTGACTTCAAAAACTGAAACTCTTTTTCTCCAAAATCAACTTTCCAGTTTAAACATACTAGCCAGTCTTGATGCTTGTCAAAATGCCTTGATATGAAAACTAAAAGAATGTTGAATTTGTTTGATTTTTAATGAATACATGATTTATAAAACTTGTTCCATTTGTGAGTCTAGAAAGGACATACATTTTTGTTATGAAATTTCCTTTGATCAACTAAAATCTTGTTATACCAAGCATTGCCAATTCAAATTGAAAAACCCAGATTGACAGTTAGAGAAGTTTTTAACAATGATCATCAGTCTTCAAAAGATTTGTACATAACACACTGTGGGGTTAATATTTTTTGTTCAGAAGTTTTCAAAATGAGAAAACAAATAAAAATATTTTTTTTAAGCACCCATTCTTGATGTTGACATGAGACAAGGGTTTTTCTAACCCAAAGGTATAGAATTGCTAAGATAGGTCTTGACTTCCAGATATGACAAGAAGAAATAGAACCCGTTTCAGACCTTTGTTGATGAAAGTTTGAAAACTGTTGGGGCAAAGAGAATAGCCAAAATGAATTGAAGACATACTCTGATTTTAAGCCAAAGTCTAGAAAAATGATCAGGGGCATTTGCATCATTATTGATCTTTGCATTTGCATCATATAGAAGGATTCTGCACGTTGTCAAATCCTTGCATTTGCATCATTTAGAAACATTTGCATAATGCCAATCTTTGCATCTGCATCATTCCATGAAGTAGTTGCGTTAACACCAATTTTCGCATTTGCATCACAAAGAAGCATTTGCACATTATTGACCTTTGCATCCTTCTGAGAAGTAATTGCGTTATTTGAGGATCATTTGCATCATTTAGAAGTATCTGCATCTTATTCAATATCTACATCTGCATCAATAAGCATTTACATTAATCTAAGTCATTTGCATATACACCACGAAGCATCTGCATTTTATCCAACATCTGCATCTGCATCATGAAACATTTGCATCAATTCAAAACATTTACATTTGCAAAATGAGGTATATGCATCCTGTTAATCATTTGCACCAGCATCAAAAAGCATTCGCATCTTCTCAAAATCTTCAGGTTAATTTTCAAAAATTCTTCAAAGATCATGGATAAGGCCTCAGGGCACCATTTTTAAAAGACCTCCGGGCATCAATTTTCCAAATAATAGATAAGACCTCCAGGCATAGTTTTTCTTTTCAGATCATGGATAAGACCTCCGGGCACCATTTTTAAAAGACCTTCGGGCATCAATTTTCCAAATAATAGATAAGACCTCCGGGCATCAATTTTCCAAATAATAGATAAGACCTCCGGGCATAGTTTTTCTTTTTAAATCATGGATAAGACCTTCGGGCATCATTTTTAAAGTCGCATACAACGCATTTTTTTCACAAGTAAGGCCTACGGGCACCATTTTTAAGACCTCCGGGCATAATTTTTTCAAATCACGGGTAAGGCCTACGGGCACCATTTTTAAGACCTCCGAGCACCATTCTTAAGACCTCCGGGCATAATTTTTTCAAATAACAGGTAAGGCCTACGGGCACCATTTTTAAGACCTCCGGGCACCATTCTTAAGACCTCCGGGCATAATTTTTTCAAAACACGGGTAAGGCCTACGGGCACCATTTTTAAGACCTCCGGGCACCATTCTTAAGACCTCCGAGCATAATTTTTTCAAATCACGGGTAAGGCCTATGGGCATCATTCTTAAGACCTACGGGCATAATTTTTTCAAAATCACGGGTAAAGCCTACGGGCACCATTTTTAAGACCTTCGGGCATAATTTCACGTGTAAGGCCTACGGGCACCATTTTAAGACCTTCGGGCACCATTCTTAAGACCTCCGGACATAATTTTTCAAATCACGGGTAAGGCCTACGGGCACCATTTTTAAGACCTCTAGGCATAAGTTTTTCTTGCAAATCGAATTCGTTTCCTCAAGACGGGTCGAGCCTTGATTAGTCAGAGAATTTAATTTAAGGACAAAATCTTCAGTTTACAGCTTTTTCTCAACAAAAAAAAATGAAAAAATAAAATGAAAAAATAAAAAAATGAAAAAATGAAAAAGGGAAAACCTTTTTCCCTTCTCTTCGCATGTGATTTCACTAACCGGACAAAATTAGTGTTTATTTATCTTTGCTTGATTCCTGATTCTCAGCAATAGCCAAAGAGGGGCAGCTGTAGACACCTAATTTTGCCCGGACCATTAAAACATGTATGTTTTCTTCCTAAATTGATGTTTCAGAATGTAAAAAGATTTTTTTATCCTGCAGGTGGTACTCCGAGACTTAGTTTAAGAGGACGAGCATAAAAATTCAAACTTGAAAAAAGTCAACCCCGAATAGTCAACCCCAAAAAGTCACCTACTAAAAAAGTCAACCTACTTTCAAAATCAAGATTTGAAGTTCAATTGAAAATTAGCGAAATAATTTTGATAATCCGATGTCTATGTTGAAAGATAAGGAGTTCGAAAGTTGGGTTATGGAGATTCAGTATAATGGAAACCCTAATCCGGGAAATTTGGGGAAAAGTGCTTAAACGATCGAATTGGTCGAAATTGAAGATTCCAAATGAAAGATAAGCATTGACTACGGGTAATGGGGAAGCCACTTGAAAGAAAAACTGAAAGAAAAGTCAATCTGGGAGAAAACCGAGAATTAGGGTTTTTGGTGGATTTCGGTGAAATTGGGAAGAATTTCATAAATGGCCCGACTTGGTAAGACAAAAGCCCTTAATGGATGAGGAGTGATTTACAAAGGATAGCCCAAGGCTTAGTTTGAAGAAAATTTGAAAATCGGACTTGTTTTGAGGAAAACCGGGTTTCGGAGGCAAAAGGGCAAAGTTGAAAATTTTGAGAAAAATAGCAAATGAACTCCAAAAATTCTGAAAAATAGAAAACCTCATTCTTAAATCATTTGGAAGAGATTAGCGAAACAAAATCTTGATTCGGAGTTCGTTTGCAAAATGACCAAATCCCGGGTCTCTTATGTAGAAATTCAAGAAGATAAATCCCGAATAAATAGCAAATGGACTCCAAAAATTCTGAAAATTTTCAAATATCATTTTTAAATTATTTGGAAGATATTGGAAAAATAAAATCTTGATTCAGAGTTCGTTTGCAAAATGGCCAAATCTCGGGCCTCCTATGCAGTAATTCAAGCAGATAAATCCCAAAAAAATACCAAATGAGTTCCAACAATTTTGAAAACTTCCAGATCACACTTTTAAATTATTTGGAAGAGATTGGTGAAGAAAAATCTTGATTTGGAGCTCGTTTAAAAAATGGAATGTGGGGGCATAAAAGGGTAATTTTGGAAGAAACAAATCCAAATAAATAGCAAACGGACTCAAAATTTTTTGAAAACTTCCATAATTCAATTTTTTATTATTTTGAAAACATTGAAAAAATAAAATTTGAATTTGGAGTCAGTTTGCCATTTATTTGCATCCGGGGGGCAAAAAGATCATTTTGCCCAAGAAACCGAAAAGTGCTTCTCTTGCCTTTCAAAAAAATCAAACTTGGGCAGGAAGAGGGAGTGCTGGCTGGCCAAGGCCCAAGGAAGGGAAGGATGTTTATGATTTTTTAATCAAGAGGCCAAATGAAGAGTTTGTTAGTGATTTTTTGATCAAGCCTTTGCAAATAAGCCACATGGACCAATGCATGATGAGGGAGAGTGTCAACATAATGGCTTAAGATTATTGAATAGCAGTAATTATGGACAGCTTATGGCCTAATCTAAGGGTGATAATTTCATGTTTAAAACATCTTGGATCAATAGCCCTTGGATGAAAATTGGTTGGAAGAAAAATGACAACATGCTAGCCCAAGAGAGAGGGAAGTTTCGGCCACCCTAAAAGAGGGGAGTCTCTTTCATTTTCAGCACTCTCATTTTTCATATTCTCTCTTGTTTTGGCTGATTTTTCTCTCCATTGCTGCAAAGTAAAAAGAAAAGTTTAGAAAAGAAAAGAAAGTTTGAAGAGAAAAAGCTTGAAAGATAGCTTCTAGAGGTTGCTTTTAGCACCAACTCTTGCACTTTCTTTGATTTTTCATTCTTTTTTTTGCTGTTTTAATTATTATTTTGGTGAGTTTTCTTTTGATTTTTCTTTTTAAATAAGTGTTTTTTAATGTTCTTTTTAAGTTCTTTCTTCATCTTTTCTTAAAAAAGTTCTTGCAATATTTTTTCTCTTGATTCCTTGACATAGCCGAATGGCCCATGATTTTTTTGTTGTTGCTGTTTTGCTTTGATTTTTCATGTTATTTTTTATATTAAATAATTCTTGATGCTTTAAATTTTCTTCTACTACAAATACTTGAAGCTTGTTTTAATTTGGTTGCTTGTTTATTTCCATTTATGAGTTTATTATCATGTTCTTGCATTTTTGATTTACTGTTTTCAAAATGTTTAAATTTGTTTATGTTTTATATTTTGTAATCCATGTGTTTGTGAAAATGCTTGTTAGTTTTAATACCTCTACTTTATATTTGCATGATTTGAGTGTTATATTTTAGTTAAGTATGTTAGTATATTAAGTGTTTGTGAAAATGCCATGCTCACTTGGAACATGAGGCCATTCGGCCACTTCATGTATTTTGCTTTGTGTGTGCATTTTTGCTATGATAGTTGATAGGTTTGCATTTGCATGGCATTTTATTGAGTATTTGATTTAAGTATATCAAGTGTTTGTGAAAATGCCATGCTCACTTTGGATATGAAGCCATTCGGCCATCTCACTCTTTTTGCTTTGTGTGTGCATTTTTGTATGTTAGTTGATAGGTTTGCCTTTGCATGACATTTGATTGAGTATTTGGTTTAACCATGCCTTGTGTTTGTGTTATTTCCATGCATATTTTAGATGTTAGGATTGGTTTATTTTGCCATGCATATCCATGCATTTTAGACTTAGGTTGCATTAAATGCCATGCAAGTTCATTTAGGTCTAGGTCATTTTATTGATGCCATGCATTTTTCATGACATTTAGGTTTAAAATCATGCATTTCATGCATCATATTTGCTGTATTTTTCATGCATTTAATGTCCATGCCACTTGACTAATGACTTAGGCCAATTAATGGATCAAAGTCATGCTCTCTTAAGTATACTTGTGGAAAATTAAAGGGTTGTCAAATTGATTATTCTACCTTTGTGATTTTTTTTACTTAGCCAATTTTTGTCTAACTTTTCAAAAGTCATAGATACTGTTTTTGAGTCATTTTGTGAGTCTTAAATATTTTTACCTTGATTTTTAAATGATTTTATCAAAGGCAAAAATGTGTTTTGGAAAAATAGTTTTTTTCACCCAGTACTCATACTTTCCCCATTTTTTTGGACAGTGATCTTTAATCAGAAAATTATGCCGATTTTTTATCGTGTAGTTTTACATGTTTTGAGTCTCCAATACTGTTTTTAGATTTTTTAGAATTTTTAAAGATAGGGTAAAAAATCGTGGCTTAAAACTGGACAGTGGAGTCAGAATTGAATTTGAGGGAAAATCGTTTTTCTGTTTTGGTTAAGTTATTTAGAGGGGGCTGATTAGGAAGTTTAGCTATTGACTTAGGGTAGTTTCTAAGCCTTTTTAAACTCTAAAAATGATTTTTAAGTCTTGGGTTAAGGGTGGTCAAGTCCGGGATTTTAAACTTAGGAAATTAGAGCCATTTAAAAAAGGGTTTAGCTAAGTTTTTATTTTTAATTTAAACTTTTCAAAATTGTTTTCAAACAATCACAAAGTATTTTGGTTCTGGAATATTTAATTTGACATATTTTTCTAAGGTAGCCAGATATCTTTTTAGATATACGGATTTCCTTAATTAAAGGAAAAAATACATTTTCATGCATTGCTGATGCACCCAAAAGAGTGTATCTTATTTAACCTTGCACTAAAAAGATAAATTGTAAGTATAGTAGTTAGCAAGGGTCGAGTCCTCAGGGATTGGGTTTTAGTTTATAAGTTAATAGTTTAAAACTTAAATTCAAGAACAATAAAAGAAAAGGGGTTTTTGAAGCCAGATTTAAACTAAAGTAAATAATAAGAATAAGATGCAAGGCGGTATAACCAGCCAATAAAAATATATATACTAAATTAGGCGGTATAACCAGCCAATAAAAATATATATACTAAATTAGGCGGTATAACCAGCCAATAAAAATAAAACAAAGTTAATATACAAATTAGGCGGTATAACCAGCCAATAAAAATAAATATAAAAAATAAGCAAACTAAAAGTAAGAAAACAAATAAGTAAGAAGAATCAAATATGAAAAATATGGTTAAGGTTTCATTCTCCACCACTAGACATCATTAAGAATCAATTTCAGATCTATCAATATCAACCAACTATCAAAGTTAACAACCGTAGATAACAACAAGCTCTGTTACCCCAATCTTTCCTTAGTTTGTCGTTAAATAGAACAAGCTCTCTATTTAATCTCTAACCATTAAACAACCTAGAATAAGCTCTCTAAATTCAATTTAATGGCAGCTTTATGATGAGAAAGATAGGTTGATCTAAGCAACAAACACATAAGCTCGGATTGTTCAACTTAGGTTATGTTCCACTTTGCAATTATTGAAAACTTGACCATAATCATTAATCACAAATTGCCACTTATGAATAGGAAATCAAGACAATTACACGGATCAAGACTCCTAAACTAGCAATAGATAATTATCAAGATCTATCTAGTTGTACACCTAAACAAATCAAGACAACATCATGAACAATTCTTGTAGAAGAACATAAGCAACTTTGATAGAAAATTAATGATAGATAGAATCTGAAAATCAATCATAAAACATGTCTAGGGCTTTGAAATCACCCTTAACCAAATAGAAGTTTAGCCTAGCATAGGCATTATAAACATAAAATTAAATAGAATCTAAGAAGAAAATAAAAGAAAGAAAGAAGAAGAAGAAGAATATTAATTATCCAACCTCTTGCTCTTTCTAAAGAAAAAGAAAACTAGAGAAAAGAAAGAAGAAGAAAACTTAGAGAATTTTATTACAATGGCTAATATCCTACCTATGTACAATATGATCCTCTACAATCATCCAAGGCCCTCTATTTATACACATTTTGGAGGGCTAAATGACAAGAGACAAGCTTTACAAATTTCAAAGGTAGGTATAATAGGTGGGTGCATTTTTCTAACAATTTTCGTCATATTGTATGACAATTTTGATCAGCCAACTTGATGGTCGATTTTGTCAATCTTGGAGGCCTGATCTGATCACATGGTCTTCTAGAAAAATGTTCCCCTATGAGTTACTGATTCATAGCCGTTGGAATCAGCTCATTTGCTGATGTGGATAAGCCGATATGGGCAAAATACGAAAACATGTCAGCATAGACGTCATTGCACATCAGCCAACTTGATGGTCGATTTCGTCAATATTAGAGGCCTGATCTGATCATATGGTCTTCTAGACAAAGGTTCCCGTATCAGTTACGGATCCATAGCCGTTGAAATCAGCTCATTTGCTGATGTGGATAGGCAGATATGGGCAAAATACGAAAACATGTCAGCACAGACGTCATTGCACATCAGCCAACTTGATGGTCGATTTCGCTAGGGAAAACGACTCCGTTTCAAGAAATATAAAACATGAAAAAGATAGATATGCCTCTTAGCTTTGCACGGCTACAAATTTCAGCCTTATTGCTTCAGTGAAACTCCAGATATAGCTGATATGGCAAAATGTGTCGGAACTGGAACTGAACTGGATTTGCCCTTAATTCTAGTAATCTGAAATCACTCAAAGAAACTTGTGAAAAACACCAAATTACATAAAAATATAAAAGATCATAAACACAATTAGACTAAACAATAATAACTCGTATTTGACACAAAACAATAATAAAACATAACTAAAAACTATATAATTATACGAGTTATCACACCCCCACACTTAGATTGTTGCTAGTCCCTAGCAACGACTCAATAAAAATAAAATAAGAAAATCTAATCTAATCCACTTTCGTAGGAAATCACGGTGGCACTTAGCATGTGACACAAGCCTTTAAACCCCTAGGTGTCCCTAGTGGACGAGTTTAGTCTCGTGAGGGTTTACTAGAACGATACCCACAA
Source organism: Fremontodendron californicum (assembly GCA_030761205.1). Classification (NCBI taxonomy): domain Eukaryota; kingdom Viridiplantae; phylum Streptophyta; class Magnoliopsida; order Malvales; family Malvaceae; genus Fremontodendron; species Fremontodendron californicum. The sequence continues at coordinate 8,644,747 of JAULJL010000006.1, forward strand.
ACATTGAAAAATTAAAATATAAATAAACTTCATATAAATAAACTACATATACTAAAAATATTTACTCCTAATCCTTTCAATACAAATTAGAGACAATATTTGAACAAGTCTTATAAACTAATCAATAGCTTAAAAAATTTCACAAAAAATCATGCTTGAATGTAAATTGTTTGAGTTAAGCCAATATTAGCATAACATATCTCAATCAAAATAGTGCATGTTCAAATTTAATCTCAACTTCTCACATGGGATACTCTCTTGATTTTCACTCTTTAAAGTAGTGGTAAAGTGTTTACACTCAATCAATCTCATGAAAACACTTCTACCATATGCTTGCTTGTCCACCTATTCTCCACTAAAAGATCATGCAACTTCATAAATCAAGAGGTCTTTAATCAAGGTTGTAATGGGGCCAAGGGGTTTGTAATGTGGTTGAAGAACAAAAGGATAAAGATATCACAAAGGTTCCAAAGAGTTCATAAAGTTTAGAGACATAAAAAGATTATACAAAGAAAACTTCTCAAAACTCTTATAAAGCACATAATAACATAGGCTAAATATTCATGTTGAGCCTTTGCATCATTCTAACCAACTTTGTAACATCTTTTTCTTTACTTTAACTAGAAGTTCAAGAGAAGATTTTTTTTTTTTTTTTTTTTATATGAGAATGTATTTGACAATGATCCCTTTCTTTTTCTCTTGACTTTTTTCTTTCTTTTCCCCCCACACTTATTTCTTGTTTCTAACCCAAATTTTCAATAAATCTTCTTTGTCTTTGCAACTTGTCTCAAAACATGCTAATTCATCTTTTGGAACAAAGGTAAAGATATAAGTATATTTAGGTTAGGGACAAGTTATGGTTACCAAAGATATAGCTTATTCAATGTAGGCTCAAATTGGTTCACTAAGGGTGTGTTCTCTTGGAACATTAATAATGGATGGTTGTTTGGCTCTGGTTATAATCCTAATGCCTCTATCATATTCATGTTGTCACATGTATCAATATAGTCTCAAACGGTTTAAAGCAAGTTCTAGAGAATCATGTAATCATAAGAGCACTCAAGAAAGAAATTAGATTGATTTGTATAATGCATCAATCATTTTAGGCTCAAAAACTCACAAGAATGATTATACAAGTCAGATTAAGTCTAAACATGCTTCTTTCTCAATCAACATATCATATTAACATTGGCTCATAAAAAGGTTGACATCAAGCTCAATTCTCATGAAAATCTTCTCACTAATAAATATGTTTTAGACTTATGCAATTCATATCTCATCATTGTATTAAAAAGGAACTAAAACACACTAAAAAATAATAATAATAATAAAGACTCATAAAAAAAAATAGTAGACAAAAATAAAAGAAATCCTAAATCATTCCCCCCACACTTAATTCTTACATTGTCCTCAATGTAAGTCTATTATCCCAAATGAAAGAATCATGTGTAAGAGAAAAGAACTAATAACATAAGAATAGGAATAACTAGACTCAAAACAAAACAAACTCATGCAACCTAAATAATCCTAAAATACTAAACAAAAATTAACAAGTAAACGTAAAAAGATTAAAATCAAACTGACAAGGTATGTCTCAAGTCTCCCTTACTCAGACCTTGTTCAGAATGAATACTTCTAAATTGCTTAAAACACAACAAACTCTTTTTTTTTTTTTTTGAAAAGAAGAAATCAAACTGACAAGGTATGTCTCAAGTCTCCCTTACTCAGACCTTGTTCAGAATGAATACTTCTAAATTGCTTAAAACACAACAAACTTTTTTTTTTTTTTTAAATTAGCAAAATATGTCCCTTACCCCATACTAAAATATGACATTGTCCCCAATGTCAAATTTTAAAGGTAGGATTTAGGAGATATTACCTGCAGAGGTTGCTAACCACTTATTATAACTGAGACACAACAAACAAAATGTTAGATAATGTCACAAAGACAAAGTGCAATCCACTCCTTGCTCGTCCATATCTCTTTTTCTTTTTTCGAGCGTTTGCGAAACAACCGTAGCAGATAAATACTCATAAGCTTGGAGCTTTTTGAGTAAATCTTCAATGGTTGTAGCAGAAATTATGGTTCTCCTTGCCTCTGAAAACATGAATCCATTATCCACAGCATTATCTAAATATGAAAGCAAATTACTAAAATAACCATTAATATTAAGCAAACCAATGGGTTTCTTATTTGTGACCAAAGATGACCAAGAAGCCACGCAAGCTATTTCTTCCAATGTACCCAGACCTCCTGGTAGAGCAATGAATGCATCGGCAGAATGGTACATGATTGTCATCCGTTCAGGGATACTCCAGACTTGTATTTCCTTACCCACGGTAGGTCCACAAAAACTTGTGAATAGTTTTGGCACGATTCCTAGAACTGGACTTCCTCCGGCGTGTGCTGCTGTAGCGATTGCTCCCATTAAACCCGTACTACCGCCTCCATAAATCAACTGGATCTTTTGTTGGGCAAGTATTACTCCAACTCTTATGGCTTCATCAGCGAATATGTTATTTTTTCCTGGATAAGCAGCTCCAAAGACACAAATTTTTTTAATGCGTTGGGACGAAGTACTTTCCATTTTTTTTTCTTTTTTTTTTTCGAGTGCCTGAAAGAGAATGAGTACATGGTGTAATATATAGAGGACTGAGTAGTGAATCAGACAAGAGTAATAATGTCGCCGAAAGTGTATCTGACCTGTCAGAAGAAAATGTTAACCTAACAAAAGATTTTTGCGTGATTTCAGGAAGAAAATCAAAAAGAGAAGAAAAATCGACCGTAAAAGTCAAATAAAAAAATGAGAATAATTACACAAATCGAACAACACGTAAATTAAACCAAAATAAAGTTATTGCAAATCAAACCAAAAGCTGAGAAGTTATTTATTGTAGTTGTGATTGTGGCTCACATCTTCCTCTGGTTTTACGTCCAGAAACGGCTTAAACGCCTTCTATGAGTCGAAGATATGCTTCCCATCCAGTTTTCTTACAAGCTGGCAAACAGGGTCTTTTAACATCAGATTCCCAAGATATTGCCATTCCCTTTGGAATTGCGGCCATAAATCAAGAATTTCTCTTTGTACGTCTCCACTAGGATGCGTCTCAAGAGAAAGTTGGATATTACCCAAATTCTCCTTACTCAGTCCATCCTTAATGAATTCAATTTTATCATCTCGATTAGAGGACGGAATCCCAATAGAAAGACATTTACCGTTACACGTCCATCGTGCACATTTGTGGCAATTTGAACTCATGCGCTTTGCTCGTCGCTTCTTTGCAAAAGTGCTTCTACCTGTACCTGGTAAATGCAAAATAGAAAGAGATTCATCTTCACGTACCTTGGCTTCAATTATCCAACGTATGTCGTCAGGAATCCCTTTGTGCATAAGCATTCTTAATCTTTCAAGTCGAACTTGGTAAAGCTTCAGTAAAATATTTCGAGGAAAAGGGGGAAATCGTTTCTGCAATCTTGTGAGAATATCATCCATCCTGAAAAAAATGAAAAAAAAATTGAAAGAGAAATTGGAAGAGAAATTTATATACAATATCAGTTTTGTGGGTAGCTGATGGAACCGATTTAAATAATCACGGAGTACCGTTATCCGCCATTTAACCGGGGTAAAAAAAATAAAAATTATATTTACATCTAGTTATTTTCAAAACAAGGATCAGAAAGAAAAACAGCATAAGAAGACTCAAAAACAAAACACTCTAAATAAAATCCTAAATTCTTCCCCCCACACATAATTCTTACATTGTCATTAATGTAATGCTATTATCCCACAATGCAAGAATTATATGTAAGAGAAAAGAACTATTAAACAAAAGAAACTTATGCAGCCTAAATGAACTTAAAATCAGTAAACACAATTAACAAAGAAACATAAGAAATAAAAATAAAAACAATAAAAATAATAAAAGAAAAAGGAAAAGAAAGAGAAAGCAAATCTGAATATGGAAGGTTGGCAATTTCATCTTTAATTGGGATGCCTTCCCAATTAACACTTGAGTTAGTGTTTTGAATCTAACCAACACCCCTTCTTGGCTTTTTACGCTTGTCAGGCTCATACATGAAATTTTCCAAATTTATGCGTTTGAGAGGTAGCTTTCTTTGCACAACAGTGGATGCATTCTCCATTACAAGTATTATTCCATCATCCTTGGTGGTGCATATCTCATCGAGGAATGGTGCATCTTTTGGTACTTGTTGAATGACATCCACAAAAAAACTGTTTAAGGTTTCCAGCGTGTCTTGTTCATGTTCATCCTCCTTGAACTTTGCGAATCTACTAGGAAAAGGTGGAGAAGAAACATTAGTAAAAATTGGAATCTCAAACGTTACCTCAGGTGCCGAAATACTCTTATTTGGATCATTGGCTTCATTATCCTCAAGAATAGAATTCATCTCTAATTTTGTCTCATCCTCATCTTGTTCCTCATTCCTCAAGGTCACAATAGTAGTATTCTCCTTTGGGTTAATCATTGTTTGGGCAGGGAGTTCTTCAGATCTTTGTGCTACCCATCCCACCATACTACTAGTCAATTGGATCATTTGCTTTTCCAAACTCTGGATGCTTGCCCTTGTTTCCTGTTGAAATTGCAATGTATCAGTAACAAGAGAATAGACAAGATCTTCTAAAGAAGTACCTGAGTTTTGAGTCATATGTGGTGGTTGAAAAAGATCTGGTTCTTGGGACCATGATTGATTGAAGCTAGATGGATGAGTGTAATTGGCATAAGGATCTACTTCTTGGTAATTTTTCGAGTAGCCATAATTAGTATGATCCCACCATCCCTCATGGTAAGTGTTTGAGTAATGATCATACTGTTGGTCTTGGAACACTTGATGGCCTTGACATCCTCCCATGGCCAATTGTTGAACTGGGGAGGTGAGATTGGCTTGTTGATTCTCCATGTTCATGTATGCGACCAACTCTTCAAGTGTTAGATTGCTCAATTCCATTTTTTTTTTTTTTTTTTAAATTTGAAAAGAAAAACTTGTATGTACAAGAAAATAAAACTAATTAGAACTGAAAATAAGAATAAACCAAGTAACAAATAAACTAAAGAAAACAATCCCTGGCAACGGCGCCAAAAATTTGATGCACCCAAAAGAGTGTATCTTATTTAACCTTGCACTAAAAAGATAAATTGTAAGTATAGTAGTTAGCAAGGGTCGAGTCCTCAGGGATTGGGTTTTAGTTTATAAGTTAATAGTTTAAAACTTAAATTCAAGAACAATAAAAGAAAAGGGGTTTTTGAAGCCAGATTTAAACTAAAGTAAATAATAAGAATAAGATGCAAGGCGGTATAACCAGCCAATAAAAATATATATACTAAATTAGGCGGTATAACCAGCCAATAAAAATATATATACTAAATTAGGCGGTATAACCAGCCAATAAAAATAAAACAAAGTTAATATACAAATTAGGCGGTATAACCAGCCAATAAAAATAAATATAAAAAATAAGCAAACTAAAAGTAAGAAAACAAATAAGTAAGAAGAATCAAATATGAAAAATATGGTTAAGGTTTCATTCTCCACCACTAGACATCATTAAGAATCAATTTCAGATCTATCAATATCAACCAACTATCAAAGTTAACAACCGTAGATAACAACAAGCTCTGTTACCCCAATCTTTCCTTAGTTTGTCGTTAAATAGAACAAGCTCTCTATTTAATCTCTAACCATTAAACAACCTAGAATAAGCTCTCTAAATTCAATTTAATGGCAGCTTTATGATGAGAAAGATAGGTTGATCTAAGCAACAAACACATAAGCTCGGATTGTTCAACTTAGGTTATGTTCCACTTTGCAATTATTGAAAACTTGACCATAATCATTAATCACAAATTGCCACTTATGAATAGGAAATCAAGACAATTACACGGATCAAGACTCCTAAACTAGCAATAGATAATTATCAAGATCTATCTAGTTGTACACCTAAACAAATCAAGACAACATCATGAACAATTCTTGTAGAAGAACATAAGCAACTTTGATAGAAAATTAATGATAGATAGAATCTGAAAATCAATCATAAAACATGTCTAGGGCTTTGAAATCACCCTTAACCAAATAGAAGTTTAGCCTAGCATAGGCATTATAAACATAAAATTAAATAGAATCTAAGAAGAAAATAAAAGAAAGAAAGAAGAAGAAGAAGAATATTAATTATCCAACCTCTTGCTCTTTCTAAAGAAAAAGAAAACTAGAGAAAAGAAAGAAGAAGAAAACTTAGAGAATTTTATTACAATGGCTAATATCCTACCTATGTACAATATGATCCTCTACAATCATCCAAGGCCCTCTATTTATACACATTTTGGAGGGCTAAATGACAAGAGACAAGCTTTACAAATTTCAAAGGTAGGTATAATAGGTGGGTGCATTTTTCTAACAATTTTCGTCATATTGTATGACAATTTTGATCAGCCAACTTGATGGTCGATTTTGTCAATCTTGGAGGCCTGATCTGATCACATGGTCTTCTAGAAAAATGTTCCCCTATGAGTTACTGATTCATAGCCGTTGGAATCAGCTCATTTGCTGATGTGGATAAGCAGATATGGGCAAAATACGAAAACATGTCAGCATAGACATCATTGCACATCAGCCAACTTGATGGTCGATTTCGTCAATATTAGAGGCCTGATCTGATCATATGGTCTTCTAGACAAAGGTTCCCGTATCAGTTACGGATCCATAGCCGTTGGAATCAGCTCATTTGCTGATGTGGATAGGCAGATATGGGCAAAATACGAAAACATGTCAGCACAGACGTCATTGCACATCAGCCAACTTGATGGTCGATTTCGCTAGGGAAAACGACTCCGTTTCAAGAAATATAAAACATGAAAAAGATAGATATGCCTCTTAGCTTTGCACGGCTACAAATTTCAGCCTTATTGCTTCAGTGAAACTCCAGATATAGCTGATATGGCAAAATGTGTCGGAACTGGAACTGAACTGGATTTGCCCTTAATTCTAGTAATCTGAAATCACTCAAAGAAACTTGTGAAAAACACCAAATTACATAAAAATATAAAAGATCATAAACACAATTAGACTAAACAATAATAACTCGTATTTGACACAAAACAATAATAAAACATAACTAAAAACTATATAATTATACGAGTTATCAATTGCATTTTACATAATATGTGATTTTTGCTATGATAATTCCTATGGTATTGTTATTATTTTGATTTATATTTTTTGATGTTATATTGTTTATTATATGGTTTTGAATATTTCATGATATCCTATGTTTTTTTTATTTAGTTATTTTTTGTCATATTATTTCGCATATACTATGTTCATGCATGATTATTTTCATTTTTATTTTCTTGCATATTATATGATAGCATTATTTTATATTCCATGTCATTTAAATTATATGCCATATCATTCATATTTGCCATGTCATTTAAATTATTTCATTTCATGTAGAATATGTTATGTTACCTAGGTTATTTCATTTCATTTAGGATATATATTATGTCATTTAGGATATTTTATTTCATTTAGAATATATCATATGACTTAGGACATTTCATTTCATATAGAATATATTATGTTACCTAGGTCATTTCATTTCATTTAGAATATATCATATAACTTAGAATATTTCATTTCATTTAGAATATGCTAAGACATTTAAATTATATCTTATCATTTAGGTTGCATTATATTATTTAGATTTTGCTATGTCATTTTATTAATGTCGTGCATATTCATATTCATATTTTTTAAAATGTTTTCAAAAAGGTAATGATTTTCAATAAAATAAAGATATTCCCGATTTAAAATAATTCATGAGTTTTCTGCCGGGGAGGATATCATAAATTATTATTAATAACGAAATATCTTCTTTAAAATGAGAATAATTCGAAAAGTTTTCTAAATTAATAAAAAAATTTATATTTTGCCACGTTTGTTGGGGAATATAGAAAAATTTTGAATTTATAAATTTCGGATCATTTTTAATTAAAAATGGAATTATTTTTCTTTAAATTGGGAATTAACTTGAAATACTAAATTTACAACCAACTTTTTACCAAGACTTGAGATAACACACGATTAATACGGTACTGTTTTATACGGGCGTTCTGGGGTTGCTAATCCTTCCCCACACATAACCGAGTCCCGAACCCGTTTCTTTGATTTCTCTAGTTTAAAACGCAGACTTGAAATTGGTTTTAAAAATATTTTAATTAATTTTAAAATATTTTATAAAATCGGTTTTAATAGGTGGCCGATCACACCTAGCTAAAAAAGATTGGTGGCGACTCCATGTCTTTTTCAAGGTCATTTTCAAAACTTTTATTTTTTTAGAGGAATTAAGTCGATTTTTCTCGGGTTTTTTTAATGTTGCGCTTTACGAATAATAAAGTCTTGCGATGAGACTTGTTATTTTTTTAGGTTGCGACAAATATATCTTAATTAATTTTAGGATATTATTAAGAGGATAAGTTTTCATAGGTGACCAATCACACCTAACCAAAAAGATTGGTGGCGACTCCCTGCATTCTATTATAAAAATCATCAAGCGGTAAAAAAAAAACGTTATGACAGCTTGGCGACTCCACTGAGGATTATTTTTTAGAGTCAAGCCATAAATTAATTACGTGTTATCCCGGAATCTTAAATTAATGATTTTACTATTATTTAATAATAGTTACCTTATTTGTTTTAAGAATAAAAGGAAAATCTTCAATTTTGAATAAATTTGCATTCACAGCTATTTTGTAATTGTTTTTTATTATTTGCATCTTTCCGTGTGTATTAAATTATTCGGGGCATCCGGGCCATCTCACACACTAAAACACGCATTTCATACATGAGCTCTATACCCGAGCTTTGTCCTTTTAGGAGGGAGTAAAGTACCTAGCTCTCTTGAGGTAATACCTCCGCATGGGCTAGCGAAACACTCTCGGGGTGTAAAGTACCTACGCTTTCGTGAGATAATAATCTCCGCACAAGCCTGGAAAATACTCCCACTCGAATTGAACCCTTTCCGTTCATGGCCTGCGATAGGCAAGGATCGGGGTGCCTTACTAGTCCATTCCGGATAGTAGTGAGAAACAATTTGGGAACCTTAGATATACGAAATCCGAACCCAGCATATAACGAAACATAGAAAGTCGTATGATTGGTTGAAGGAAATTTGATTTTTCTCCTGAACCTTATTTTGTTATTATATCTATACATATATACTAACAGATTCTGTTTTCTTGTGGTTGTCTTCTTCCCACATTATTTATTATCATTGGCATCATTAGCATCCCATAACGAGGTGTTTCCTTTAATACATTGTTCGATCGTAAATTCTCATGGAATCCGCTGAGCGTCGGGTTTGCGCCTCATCCGTGAATGTCACATGCGAATCACCTATGGATGTACGAATTTGGTCTAAAAAAACTCAGCAAGAAGAAGGGGATTGTTTGACGGCCGATTTTGTATCAACTCTGCCTGAAAAGATAAACCTAGATCTTTCACAAAATGACTTGACAAGTTTGGCAAATATCTGGGAACAAGTGCGTAAAGAAAGAATGATGAGATTCTCTTAGAAATACGGGCAGATAACCTTGTTTATCCCGGTGATGATCGAAGAATCACTAATCAGGGCAGCAATCCATTTTTGGGATCCTTCATACAGATGTTTTACTTTCAATAAAGAGGACATGACCCAACCATTGAAGAATACTCAGTTTTACTTGGGATAGAGCTCCAATGTCCCAATAAAGTATATGTTAGAAAGCTGAAGTTCGGACTTTGCAAAAAGTTAACTAAAATCCTTGGGATCAAAGTAGGAGACTCCAATCTGAGACGCAAAGGAGAACATATTTGCGTTCCTTGGGATTTCTTCAAAGCATGAATCGAAAGACATTTGGACGAAGAAAAAGGAATGACTATTTTCGCTCTGGCTATGTATGGGATAATAATCTTTCCAAAGGTTTTGGGGCACATCGAAGCAACAGTAGTGGATTTCTTTGAGCAGGTCGAGAACAATAGCAATCCATCAACGGCAATCTTGGCAGAGACCATAAGATATTGAACTTTTGCCGAAGGAAAGGGGGAGGATGTTTCATAGGGTGTGCTCAGCTACTATATGTATGGCTTCAAAGTCATTTCGAGTGTGAGAAAAGCGCCTTCACGAAACCCTATTTGCAAGATGGAGCCTCGATTCAGGAATTTTACAAAAGCAAGTGGCCGAAGCGCAAAAACAAAGGAGAATGGGTGGAATTTTTCCAAACACCTACTAGCAAGCAAGTAAAAAGGATGGCACCATGGATGCCTCCTTTGCCAATGTTATGCCGTTGCGGGAACCATGGGTACAACTCCTGGGTCCATGGGGGGTCGTGAGTTATGCTCCGCTTATGGTGCAAAGGTAATATGGAACTAAACAGTTTATCCCAGTGACTCATGGGCTCATTCGAGTAGAATTTTCTTATGGGGAGCCAAACGTGTCAAAAAGGGTCGAACAGATAATTCGAGCATGGAAAGATACTCGGAGAATGAGGCTAGGAACTCTTAGCGATAGTGTCACTCCACAATATTTGCTATGGAAAGCCAACCGAGTTAAAGATTCGGTTATACTTCCAGGGGGAGTCCCATCCCAACCAATTTCTTCACAGCTAAGAGAAATCTCAGAATTCGAGATCGCTAAGGAAGAATTCAAGATCGAAAGAGAGAAGATGAAGCAAGAACATCGAAAGCTCCAGGAAGAAATGGAGAATTGGAAGGATAAGGCAAAAATACAAGAAGTCCGAAATCAAAAGATCGTCAGGGAACGTGACACAACCCAATCAGACCTGAACAATCTACACTTAGAAAACAAGAAGCTACGATCAGATATAAAGATCGAAAACATCCTCGGGTTATCTCACAGACGCGAAAAAGAGCTCCAGAAAGAAATAAAACGATGGAAACATAAGGCACAAGAAAATGAAGGGAAAATTGCTAAATTTTTTCACGAAAGGCAAAAATGGGAATTTATGTATTCTTCGATCATCGCAAAGTTGGTGGGGTTAAAAACCAAGCTAAAAGGTGAAAAAGACAAGTGCTCAAAATTACAAGAAGAAAGGGAGTCTCTCTGGCAACTAACTCATAATTTGGAACAACAATTGCAGAACCAGAGGAATCATATTTATGGAATTATGAGGGAATGGAAAGACAGAGAGGCAGATTGGATTTACACATGTGATTTGGCAATGGATGCTAGTATGAGATGGAAGGCTGAAAGTTTGGAAAGGCAACAATACATAGAATATTTGGCTACACAAGTCTGCAAAGCAGTAAGCAAAGCAAGGGAAATGGTGGAAGGAGTGGAGGTGCTGATATAAGAAGTCAATCCCACTGGAAAGTATGGACAACATCTGCTTAGCTTCCTAGAAGAGGCGAAAGATCAATATGAGCAAGTCAAATGTTTTTATGGCTATAACTCTAGGATGATTAATCAAATGTGAAAATATACTGTGGGATCAATGAGAATCTACCTTTTGAAAGTTATATTAGAGCAAGCACTTCTCAAATGCATTCATTTCATTCCATAAACATCATTAACTCGGGTTACATGCATACATAAAAAGATTTGGCAAGGCATGAATAAAAAGGAAAGATTTTGATATCACGCCAACCCGTTGGAACAATTTAAAATCTCTTTTAAAAATAGCATACAATAATTCTCAGTGGTTTCAAGCATAATCAGACTAACGGAAAGATCAAAGCAATCCTCTCACCAGTATAATACTAGGTTTAAAACAAAAACCATGGAAAGTGAGCGAACAGCGCGAATTGAACGAATGGAAAAACTATAGAGAGAGTTGCAAGAGCAATTGGCCAGGTCCCAACTTGAAGCAAAAGAACAATTGGTCAAGTCCCAACAAGAAACGCGAGAGCAGATTGCAAGGTCATAAGAGGAATCACGTGAACAAATGGCCAAGATAATGGAAATGATGATGAGTCTGACTAGGGGATAATGGCTAGCTGAAAGCTCAAGTGTAAGGGAAGGACTCTGACCCCGAGAAAACAACGACGGAAATCCTCTATACCCATCGGGTTTTACTCCAACCCGCACCCAAACATCGCAAGGTGGGCCTCTATAAGGAGAACCTCCAGTAGGAGGACAACCCTATGTTTACGTCAACACACCGGGTTCTTCAGGCTAGCATGGCCAAGGACAACTTACATCTAACTCAGGGACTAATCCTTCAAACCCAGTTAAAGTCCCAAACTTAGATGACCCCATAGAGCAAGAAAAATTGAGGAAAAGTGTGATAGGGCATGTAGAGGACACCAGGATGGAGCATAAATCTGATATGCTAGAAGAAAGACTCAAGGCAATAGAAGGAATGGACTTCTTCGGGAAAGTTGATGCAAGTGAACTAAGTTTGGTTCCAGATTTGGTAATACCACCGAAGTTCAAGGTTCCAGAATTTGAAAAGTACGATGGGACCAAGTGCCCTTCATTTCACAGCACCATGTTTTGTCGCAAAATGACTGGGCATACTCATAACAATAAATTATTGATCTACTGTTTTCAAGATAATTTGAAAGGATTAGCCGCAAGGTGGTACAACCAACTAGATCGTGGTCACATTCATACTTGGACAGATCTGGCAAGAGCCTTTCTAACCCAGTACAAGCACATGGCTGACATGGCACCTGATAGGTTATCCTTACAGAACATGGAGAAGAAGACAGAAGAAGGTTTCAAAGAATACGCCCAGAAATAGAGGGATATCGCAGCTCAACTGCAACCACCCCTTACTGAAAGAGAAACTATCGTGTTGTTTATCAACATGTTGCGAGGGCCATATTATGACAGGCTGGTCTGTAATGCTACCAAAAATTTTGCCGACATGGTCATTTTTGGTGAAATGATAGAAAACGCTATAAAGAGCGGCAAGATTGAAGAAGTTGAAACAGCAAATGTCAAGAAGATAGGCGTGATAAAGAAGAATGAAGGATAAGTACAGGCCATTTCATATGAGAGCCAGCCACCATGAAATTTTACCCCTTTCCCTACAAACCAACCCTACAATTACTCACCTAACCCATACCCATATCCTCCTACACAGTCCCAATACCCGATGAGCTATCGACCGTCGATGCTAGTATATTCACCATCACCCATGCCAGCACCTATATACACAACCCCTGCGCCTGGTCTTAACCCAGCCAATCCAATCAACAACGTAGGGACTAACCAAAGGGGACCCCAACAGTTTCAACCAAGGCCCTTGATGGTGACTCAATTAAGAGTTGTAAACCCAAGTGCAGGTTATGTTCAAGTAATAAATTCTCGGGTGTCCGAGGTCGAACCACAGGGAAGCGTATTAGTAAGTATAAGTTTATAAATATATAAGACAAAGAAAGTAAACAAGATATTAGGGAATCAACAACAAAACAAAATAAACAAGATATTAGAGAACAAAATAAATAAAATAACATAAAAGAAATTAAACAAAATACAAAAAACAATAAGAAAAGATGTTGAGGTTAGAGAATCCACTCTTGGTGTTATGCTAAGATTAATCTTGTTTTATTACACAATTGAAATCCACACATAAGGGAGGTTCCAATCGGAAGGTTTAGCAATTCAGTCCAAATTGTCCAACGTCCATAGCATATGATATTATGTTCATTTGGTGTCCTCAAAACTCATAAAAAGAGTCCAAGCATTCCTTATGCCAAGGTATATGTCTACAACAAATCAAGGTTATGAAACCAAGCATTTACTGTGCCATTTTCATTGTCAATAATGAATCAAGATCCCTACTTTGCAAGTATGATTTTAAACCAAAAGAAAATATTATCTATACTAGTGTTTATAAATGATGATTCATTTTAGCTCATGTTTAAGAGACTAACCTTAGCATTTACCAAGAGCTTCACCTCATCACCTCAACAATATGATTAGCAACACATACTAAAAATGAAAAGAAATGTAAGAAGCATAAGTAAATAAAGAAAAAGAAAACTAGAGAAAGGAAAAAAGAAGAAAACTTAGAGAATTTTATTACAATGGCTAATATCCTACCAATGTATCAATGTATACTAATACTCATCCAAGGCCCTCTATTTATACACATTTTAGAGAGCTAAATGACAAGAGACAAGCTTTATAAATTTCAAAGGTAGGTATAATAGGTGGGTGCATTTTTCTAACAATTTTCGTCATGTTGTATGACAATTCTGATCAGCCAGCTTGATGGTCGATTTTGTCAATGTTGGAGGCTCGATCTGATCAAATGATCTTCTAGAAAAATATGCCCCTATCAGTTACTGATCCATAGCCGTTGGAATCAGATCATTTTCTCATGTGGATCGGAAGATATGGTCAAAATATCAAAACGGTGCAGAACAGACGTCATTGCACATCAGCCAACTTGATGGTTGATTTCGGTAGGGAAAACGACTCCGTTTCAAGAAGTGTAAAACATGAAAAAGATAGATATGCCTCTTAACTTTGCACTGTCAAAATTTCAGCCTTAATGGTTCGGTGAAACTCCAGATATAGCTGATATGGCAAAAGGTGTCGGAACTGGAACTGAATTGGATTTGCCCTTAATTCTTGATTTAACCTAGTAATCTGAAATCACTCAAAGAAACTCATGAAAAACACCAAATTACATAAAAATATAAAAGATCATAAACACAAGTAGACTAAGCAATAATAACTCGTATTTGACACAAAACAATAATAAAACATAACTAAAAACTATATAATTATACGAGTTATCACACCCCCACACTTAGATTGTTGCTAGTCCCTAGCAACGACTCAATAAAAATAAAATAAGAAAATCTAATCTAATCCATTTTCGTAGGAAATCACGGTGGCACTTAGCATGTGACACAAGCCTTTAAACCCCTAGGTGTCCCTAGTGGACGAGTTTAGTCTCGTGAGGGTTTGCTAGAACGATACCCACAAACATTGAAAAACTAAAATATAAGTAAACTACATACACTAAAAATATTTACTCCTAATCCTTTCAATATAAATTAGAGACAAATCTTTGAACAAGTCTTATAAACTAATCAATAGCTCAAAGAATTTCACAAAAATTCATGCTTGAATGTAAATAAATGAGTTAAGCCAATATTAACATAACATATTTCAATCAAAATAGTGCATATTCAACTTAATCTCAACCTCTCACATGGGATACTCTCATGATTTTCACTCTTTAAAGTAGTGGTAAAGTGTTTACACTCAATCAATCTCATGAAAACACTTCTACCATATGCTTGCTTGTCCACCTATTCTCCACTATTTAGATCATACAACTTCATAAATCAAGAGGTCTTTATTCAAGGTTGTAATGGGGCCAAAGGGTTATAATGTGGTTAAAGAACAAAAGGATAAAGATATCACAAAGGTTCCAAAGAGTTCATAGAGTTTAGAGACATAATAAGATCATACAAATAAATTTCTCAAAACTCTTTACAAGTACATAGTCACATAGGCTAAATATTCATGTTGAGCCTTTGCTTCATTCTAACCAACTTTGTAACATCTTTTTCTTTACTTTAACTAGAAGTTCAAGAGAAGATTTTTTTTTTTTTTTTTTGAATATGGGAATGTATTTAACAATGATCCCTTTCTTTTTCTCTTGACTTTTTCTTTTCTTTTCTTCCCCCACACTTATCTTTTGTTTCTAACCCAAATTTTCAACTAAAAATATCCCTTATTTTTTTGCAATATGTCTCAAAATATATAATCCATCTTTAGAACAAGGGTAAGGATATAAGTATATTTAGGCTAGGTGTAAGTTGTGGTTACCAATAAAACAGCATATTTAATGTAGGCTCAAATTGGCTCACTAGTGGGGATGTTCTCTTGGAACATCAATAAGGGATGGCTGTTTGGCTCTGGTTATAATCCTAATGCCTCTATCATATTCATGTTGTCACATGTATCAATATAGTCTCAAACGGTTTAAAGCAAGTTCTAGAGAATCATGTAATCATAAGAGCACTCAAGAAAGAAATTAGATTGATTTGTATAATGCATCAATCATTATAGGCTCAAAAACTCACAAGGATGATTATACAAGTCAGATTAAGTCTAAACATGCTTCTTTCTCAATCAACATATCATATTAACATTGGCTCATAAAAATTAGTATCAAGCTTAATTCTCATGAAAATCTTCTCACTAATAACCAGTTTAGACCTATGCAATTCATATCTCATCATTGTATTAAAAAGGAACTAAAACACACTAAAAAATAATAATAATAATAAAGACTCATAAAAAAATAGTAGACAAAAATAAAAGAAATCCTAAATTATTCCCCCCCACACTTAATTCTTACATTATCCTCAATGTAAGTCTATTAACCCAAATGAAAGAATCATGTGTAAGAGAAAAGAACTAATAACATAAGAATAGGAATAACTAAGACTCAAAACAAAACAAACTCATGCAACCTAAATAATCCTAAAATACTTAACAAAAATTAACAAGTAAACATAAAAAGATTAAAATCAAACTGACAAGGTATGTCTCAAGTCTCCCTTACTCAGACCTTGTTCAGAATGAATACTTCTAAATGTCTTAAAACACAACAAATTTTTTTTTTTTTTAGTAGGGGGTAGGGACATATTACCTGCAGAGGTTGCTAACCACATATTATAACTGAGACACAACAACCAAAATGTTAGATAATGTCACAAAGACAAAGTGCAATCCACTCCTTGCTCGTCCATATCTCTTTTTCTTTTTCCGAGCGTTTGCGAAACAACCGTAGCAGATAAATACTCATAAGCTTGGAGCTTTTTGAGTAAATCTTCAATGGTTGTAGCAGAAATTATGGTTCTCCTTGCCTCTGAAAACATGAATCCATTATCCACAACATTATCTAAATATGAAAGCAAATTACTAAAATAACCATTAATATTAAGCAAACCAATGGGTTTCTTATTTGTGACCAAAGATGACCAAGAAGCCACGCAAGCTATTTCTTCCAATGTACCCAGACCTCCTGGTAAAGCAATGAATGCATCGGCAGAATGGTACATGATTGTCATCCGTTCAGGGATACTCCAGACTTGTATTTCCTTACCCACGGTAGGCCCACAAAAATCTGTGAATAGTTTTGGCACGATTCCTAGAACTGGACTTCCTCAGGCGTGTGCTGCTGTAGCGACTGCTCCCATTAAACCCGTACTACCGCCTCCATAAATCAACTGGATCTTTTGTTGGGCAAGTATTACTCCAACTCTTATGGCTTCATCAGCGAATATGTTATTTTTCCCTGGATAAGCACCTCCAAAGACACAATTTTTTTTAATGCGCTGGGACGAAGTACCTTCCATTTTTTTTTTCAAGTGCCTGAAAGAGAATGAGTACATGGTGTAATATATAGAGGACTGAGTAATGAATCAGACAAGAGTAATAATGTCGCCGAAAGTGTATTTGACCTGTCAGAAGAAAATGTTAACCTAACAAAAGATTTTTGCGTGATTTCAGGAAGAAAATCAAAAAGAGAAGAAAAATCAACCGTAAAAGACCAATGCAAAAAAAAAACGAAAATAATTACACAAATCGAACAACACGTAAATTAAACCGGAATGAAGTTATTGAAAATCAAACCAAAAGTTGAGAAGTCATTTATTGTAGTTGTGATTGTGGCTCACATCTTCCTCTGGTTTTACGTCCAGAAACGGCTTAAACGCCTTCTATGAGTCGAGGATATGCTTCCCATCCAGTTTTCTTACAAGCTGGCAAACAGGGTCTTTTAACATCAGATTCCCAAGATGTTGCCATTCCTTTTGGAATTGCGGCCATAAATCAAGAATTTCTCTTTGTACGTCTCCACTAGGATGCGTCTCAAGAGAAAGTTGGATATTACCCAAATTCTCCTTACTCAGTCCATCCTTAATGAATTCAATTTTATCATCTCGATTAGAGGACGGAATCCCAATAGAACGACATTTACCGTTACACGTCCATCGTGCACATTTGTGGCAATTTGAACTCATGCGCTTTGCTCGTCGCTTCTTTGCAAAAGTGCTTCTACCTGTACCTGGTAAATGCAAAACAGGAAGATATTCATCTTCACGTACCTTGGCTTCAATTATCCAACGTATGTCTTCAGGAATCCCTTTGTGCATAAGCATTCTTAATCTTTCAAATCGAACTTGGTAAAGCTTCAGTAAAATATTCTGAGGAAAAGGAGGAAATCGTTTCTGCAATCTTGTGAGAATATCATCCATCTTGAAAAAAAAAATGAAAAAGAAATTGAAAGAGAAATTTATATACAATATCAGTTTTGTGGGTAGCTGATGGAACCGACTTAAATAATCACGGAGTACCGTTATCCGCCATTTAACCGGGAAAAAAATGTAATTTTTTTTTTTTTTGAAGATTAGTAAAAATTATATTTACATCTAGTTATTTTCAAAACAAGGATCAGAAAGAAAAACAACCTCTTCTTGAGTAACATGATTTTCCAAAAAGAGTTTGAGTCTTTGTCCATTTACCTTGAATACGTTACCATTTTGAGGATTCTCAATGTCAACTGCTCCATAATGATACACATGCTTAACCACAAATGGGCCAGTCAATCTTGATCTCAACTTACCAGGAAATATGTGAAGTCTAGAATTATAAAGTAGAACTTTTTGCCCAACATCAAATGTTTTTCTTGAAATTAACTTGTCATGAAAGGCTTTAGTTCTTTCTTTATGAATTTTAGAATTCTCATATGCATCATTTCTGAGTTCCTCAAGTTCATTTATGACTGGAAAAGTTTCATTCTCACCCAAAAAGGAATATTTTAGCTCGGATGGCAATGGTTTTAAATCCAGCTTGGGTGGTTCAATAGTTGATGGTACAGTGACATTTGTGAGTGATGGAAGTTCCTCAAACTTTTGTTTCCAACAATGCTTAACCTGAAAAGAATTTAACAAAGAATCAGTGTGTGAAATTTCTGAAGCATTATCAAACTCACATTCAATTAAATAAGCTTCTAAAGGATCATGGAATGTGGTAGTGGTGAGATGTTCATGAACAAGTTCTTCAATGAAATCCACTTCATGTACTTCTGAATCATCACCAGGTTGCTTGCAAATGTTGAACACATTTAATTCTAAAGTCATATTTCCAAAAGAAATGTTCAACATACCATTCCTGCAATTTATCAGAGCATTAGAAGTTGCAAGAAATGGACGGCCTAATATAACAGGAATTTGAACATTTGGATTTGAAACAGGATGTGTGTCCAAAACAATAAAATCAACAGGGAAGTAAAAATTATCAATTTGAACCAAAACATCTTCAACTATCCCTCGAGGAATTTTTACAGAACGATCAGCTAGTTGAAGTGTAACGGTGTTTCCTTGAGTTCACCTAAACCTAACTGTTGATAAACAGAAAAAGGCAAAAGATTAACACTAGCACCAAGATCAAGCAATGCACGTTCTATTCTAGTGTTTCCAATGATGCATGAGATTGTTGGACATCCAGGATCTTTGAATTTTGGTGGAGTAAGGTGCTGAATGATTGAGCTCACACTTTCCGTCAGAAATGCTTTCTTTTGTACATTATGTTTCCTTTTAACTGTGCACATGTCCTTCAAAAATTTAGCATAAGATGGAACTTGTTTGATTGCATCCAATAAAGGAATGTTAATCTTAACTTGTTTGAAAAGTTCATAAATTTCTGCATTTTGATTCAAATTCTTTATTGTTTGCAACCTTTGAGGAAAAGGAGCAGGATGCATACCTTTTTCTTTGTCCAAATTTTCAAGAAGTTCAGACTTACCATCATCCTTACCATTACTTTTTGGAGGGGAAGGAGGATCTTGGTCTTTTGATGGAATGTTTTTGTCAATTGCCTTTCCACTTCGAAGAGTTGTGATAGAACTGGCATTTTCCTGTTGAGTTTCATTGGAGCAAGAAACAAAACATTGAGTAGAAGGGTTAGGCTGAGGTTGAGCAGGAAACTTACCTTTTTCTTGAGTGCGTAATGAAGCTGTCAATGTGGACAAGGTGTTTTTGATCTCATTGATGTCCTGTGAAGTTTGGTTATTCACATTTGCTTGTGTTTGCATGAACGCTTGCAATGTCTCTTCCAAGGTTTGTACACGTGAAGGTTGATAGGAAAAAGTGTTGCCCGGCTTTTGAGATTGTGGTACCTGAACATGATTATTATTCCGCCAACTGAAGTTGGGATGATTTCTCCATTCAGGGTTATACGTTTCAAAGTAAGGAGAAGGAAAAGGCTTTTTAAATGTGTTTATGGAATTTACTTGATCATGCAACGCTTCTTTAAGAATGGGAATGTTTGGACATTCAGAAGTGGGGTGTCCCATGATTTCACAAATTCCACAACTTTCTTCATTTTTAACCGTTTTGACTTCTTTTACTTCTCTAAGTTCCATGGCTTCAATCTTTCTAGCCAAATTAGCTACTTTAGCTTTTATCTCATCTTCTTGACTAAAATGATATTTACCTCTGTTAGAAAAAAGATTAGATCTATTGGAACTTTCAGAGGAATTATCTGTGTGCCAGGCTTGAGAGTTATCTGCCAAATGGTCTAGGTAGTCAAAGGCTTCTTCAGGTTCTTTTTCTAGAAACTCACCGTTACACATTGTTTCAACAAATTGTTTAGTTTCGGGAGTTAAACTTTCATAAAAGAAACTAATAAGACGCCATTTTTCAAAACCATGATGTGGACAAGAACTTAACAAATCTTTAAAACGCTCCCAGCACTGAAAAAATGCTTCATTTTGATTTTGATTGAAATTTTGAATCTGTCTTTTCAAAGCAGTAGTTTTATGTGCTGGGAAAAATTTCTTTAGAAACTCATTTTGTAATTCTTGCCATGTGCCAATTGACCTTGGTTTTAAATTATGAAGCCAAATTTTTGCTTTATCTTTTAAAGAAAAAGGAAATAATTTTAGCTTGACAATTTCATTTGTACATTGTTGGTCATTAAAGGTGACACATACATCCTCGAAGTCTTTTAGAAACGAGTAAGCACTTTCCGATTCTAACCCATGGAAATTTGGAAGCAAAGCTATCATACCTGGTTTAAAACGAAAGTTGTTTGCATTGAGAGGAAAAATAAAACAAGAGGGTGATGAGCTTCGAGTTGGTTGCAAGTAGTCACGCATGGTGCGTACTTGTCTGTTCTCATCTTCAGCATGAACACTTTCATTGTCAGCCATGGTAGGAGTTGTATTAGAAAGATTACCTGAAAAAGTTTCACAATAAAATCTAACTAAACGACGAGATCTAAAATCACGTCGCCAAACAAGCATAAAACAAAGTTAATATACAGATTAGGCGGTATAACCAGCCAATAAAAATAAACAAAGTTAATATACAATATTAATATAGATATATAGAAAATTAGGCGGTATAACCAGCCAATAAAAATAAATATAGGCGGTATAACCAGCCAATAAAAATAAATATACTTATAAACTTATATACTTAGTATTGCCTCCCCGGCAACGGCGCCAAAAACTTGATGGTGACTCAATTAAGAGTTGTAAACCCAAGTGCAGGTTATGTTCAAGTAATAAATTCTCGGGTGTCCGAGGTCGAACCACAGGGAAGCGTATTAGTAAGTATAAGTTTATAAATATATAAGACAAAGAAAGTAAACAAGATATTAGGGAATCAACAACAAAACAAAATAAACAAGATATTAGAGAACAAAATAAATAAAATAACATAAAAGAAATTAAACAAAATACAAAAAACAATAAGAAAAGATGTTGAGGTTAGAGAATCCACTCTTGGTGTTATGCTAAGATTAATCTTGTTTTATTACACAATTGAAATCCACACAAAGGGAGGTTCCAATCGGAAGGTTTAGCAATTCAGTCCAAATTGTCCAACGTCCATAGCATATGATATTATGTTCATTTGGTGTCCTCAAAACTCATAAAAAGAGTCCAAGCATTCCTTATGCCAAGGTATATGTCTACAACAAATCAAGGTTATGAAACCAAGCATTTACTGTGCCATTTTCATTGTCAATAATGAATCAAGATCCCTACTTTGCAAGTATGATTTTAAACCAAAAGAAAATATTATCTATACTAGTGTTTATAAATGATGATTCATTTTAGCTCATGTTTAAGAGACTAACCTTAGCATTTACCAAGAGCTTCACCTCATCACCTCAACAATATGATTAGCAACACATACTAAAAATGAAAAGAAATGTAAGAAGCATAAGTAAATAAAGAAAAAGAAAACTAGAGAAAGGAAAAAAGAAGAAAACTTAGAGAATTTTATTACAATGGCTAATATCCTACCAATGTATCAATGTATCCTAATACTCATCCAAGGCCCTCTATTTATACACATTTTGGAGAGCTAAATGACAAGAGACAAGCTTTATAAATTTCAAAGGTAGGTATAATAGGTGGGTGCATTTTTCTAACAATTTTCGTCATGTTGTATGACAATTCTGATCAGCCAGCTTGATGGTCGATTTTGTCAATGTTGGAGGCTCGATCTGATCAAATGGTCTTCTAACAAAATATGCCCCTATCAGTTACTGATCCATAGCCGTTGGAATCAGATTATTTTCTCATGTGGATCGGAAGATATGGTCAAAATACCAAAACGGTGCAGAACAGACGTCATTGCACATCAGCCAACTTGATGGTTGATTTCGGTAGGAAAAACGACTCCGTTTCAAGAAGTGTAAAACATGAAAAAGATAGATATGCCTCTTAACTTTGCACTGTCAAAATTTCAGCCTTAATGCTTCGGTGAAACTCCAGATATAGCTGATATGGCAAAAGGTGTCGGAACTGGAACTGAATTGGATTTGCCCTTAATTCTTGATTTAACCTAGTAATCTGAAATCACTCAAAGAAACTCATGAAAAACACCAAATTATATAAAAATATAAAAGATCATAAACACAAGTAGACTAAGCAATAATAACTCGTATTTGACACAAAACAATAATAAAACATAACTAAAAACTATATAATTATACGAGTTATCAGCCCTCATTCGACTCTATTCCCATGACATACACCCAACTCTTCCCCAAGCTAATCCAAAACCACTTAGTAGCACCCGTTCCTTGAACCCATGAAACCCCCATATTCAAGGTGGTATGACCCAAACGTAAATTGTGATTATCATGGAGGCAACCCAGGTCATTCTCTAGAGAATTGCACTGCCTTTAAACACAAGGTGCAAAGCCTGATCAAGACTGGTTATCTAAACTTCAAAATCAAATGAGAGCCTAATGTCATTGCAAATCCGTTACCGGATCATGGGAAAGCAGTAGTGAATGCAATAGTGGAAGAAAAAGGGTACCGGGTGTTGTCCAGGGTTGAGGACGTCCGGACTCATATGGGAGAAGTGTTGGATACTATGATTAAAGTGGGGCTGTATAGACCAGTCAACATGGGGCGAAGAATTTTGAGGTTGGAATCAGACAATGGATACTTCTGTAGGTATCACAGGGGCTTGGTAGGACATACTATCGACCAATGCTCCGATTTTCAGGATAAAATTCAAAAGATGATGGATATCGGTGAAGCAAAATTCTCCACAGAACAGGAAAAAGAATCAGTGGATGTGGTGATTGAGGAAACACCAAAGGCTACTGAATGGGTCAAGCCAAAGCCATTGGTTATCTACTAGAAAGAAACCCAGAACCCACTAGTGAAAGAAACATCGAGGGTATCAAAGTCGATAGTAACTATTGAAGTACCAGGCCCTTTTCAACGTAGGAATGGTAAGACTGTGCCCTGGAAATACGACGGTGAACTTATATCACCAGAATCTAGTAATACTACACCAGTACTTAATATTTCTATGGCTGCAGTGGACATTACCGATATTAGAGGTTTTATAAGAAGCGGGAGATGCTATATACCTGAAGCAGCAGAAAATGCTAGAAAAGGGAAATCTAAAATTGATGAAGAAAAGACTATCCCGAAAAACGAAGTCGAGCAAAGAAAGAACAAGCTAGTAACAAAGGAGGAAGCCTGTGAATTCCTAAAATTTATCAAGCACAGTGAATACAGCGTGGTGGAACAGTTAAAGTACTCACCAGCTCGTATTTCCATCTTGGAATTGCTGACAAATTCAGAACCCCACCGAAGGGCCCTCTTAAAAGTACTAAATGAGACATACGTAGCTTATGACGTATCTGTAGAAAAGTTCGATCAAGTAGTAGGAAATATGGCTGTCAATAATTTCATAGCTTTCAGCGATGAAGAAATCCCGTCGGAAGGGACAGGCAGTACCAAGGCCCTCCATATCACCGCTTGGTGCAAAGGCCATATCATTGCAAAAGTGCTTATCGACAATGGTTCCTCACTAAATGTCATGCCTATGACTACACTGGTCAAATTGCTTATCGACATGCCCCACATGAAGCACAGTCACATGATAGTACGGGCATTTGATGGGACCCTTAGACAGGTGGTGGGATAGATCGATTTACCAATGCAGATTGGTCCTTATACATTTGATATTGCCCTCCAGGTTATGGATATCATCCCCTCGTACAATGTCTTACTGGGAAGACACTAGATTCATATGGCTGGTGCTATTCCATCCACCCTACATCAGAAGGAAAAATTCAGAGTTGAGGAACAAGTAATAATTATGGATGGGGAAGAAGACTTAATTGTATCAAAACCCTCGAGTATCCCCTACATAGAGGATGCAGAAGAAGCATGGGAATGCTCTTTTCGAACCTTGGAGTTTGTTAACGCCACATTTGTAGGAAAAGGTTCTAAGATACCTATGCCTCATTTATCTTACGTCACTCAAAACAGCCTTGTTCAGGTGGTTGGAAAAAGTTACCGAGCCGGGGCCGGTCTAGGAAAAGACCTACAAGGAATCCGAATGTGGATAAGTGTGATTGGAAAAGGAGACAAGTTTGGTTTGGGATACAAGCCAACTAGAAAAGACAAAGAGAGAATGATAAGAGAAAGGAAAGAACAGAGGCTTGCAAGACTGAGGGGTCATGAGATAGAGACCCGAAGGATATATATCCCCCACCTCTATGAGACGTTTCGATCGGCGGGTTTTATTTTTTTCGATTCACCAGTTGGAACCAAGCCTGTCATGATTTTGGAAGGAATGTTCACGGAATTCTGCATCCAGATGCAGGAACAAAAGAAAGAAAAGAGAAGTAAAACAGAGAAAGAGACCATCTACCCGTGCCCCCTAGGATTTGAATTGAAGAATTGGCATGCTATAGACTTACCAGCTGTATTTAGGTCTCTTTCTGATTATCAAACTAAGTCTTCAAACACTTCTGCCCAAGAGTGTTATGAAAGTTTCTTTTTGTGCATGGGCTCTTTTTATGAAATTATCGTTTTAATGAATGACAAACCATGATGCATTTTGTTTCAATTCATTTGCCACTTCTTTTTTTCATCTTTTCTATTTTGCCTCTATACAAATATCTATATTCTTTTGCTTCCACCTTTCCAGGACCCCTATTAATGAACGCGAAAGCAATCTCATCAATGGTTCGGAAATCAATTTTGAGAAATGTATTGACGTCGATGAAATTGACGACGAAGAGACTGTTGAAAACTATGACTTACCTCCTGACTTGTTGAGATTGGTAGAGTCAGAAGAAAAACAAATTATGCCTCATCAGGAGATAACGCAGTTTGTTAATCTGGGAAATGAGAATGATAAGAAGAAAATAAAAATCGACACTTCACTTTCAGTGACAAAAAAGCAAGAATTGACAGAACTGCTCCACGAATATGCGAATGCATTCGCACGGTCCTATCAGAACATGCCAGGGCTTGATACAAATATCATGCTACACTGTTTGCCCTTAGGGCCAGAATGCAAACTTGTGAAACAAAAGTTGAGACGAATGAAGCCTAAAATGATCCTAAAAGTCAAAGAAGAAGTAAAAAAACAGTTCAATGCAGGATTTTTGAAAGTCGCCAAGTATCCTGAATGGATGGCGAACATAGTCCCAGTCCTGAAGAAAGAAGGGAAAGTACGGATGTGTGTTGATTATCGGGACCTAAACAGAGCTAATCCGAAAGATAGTTTTCCACTACCCCATATCGATACCTTGGTCGATAATACCGCCAGGCATCCATTTTTCTCATTTATGGATGGATTTTTTGGCTACAACCAAATCAAGATGACACTAGAAGACATGAAGAAAACCACATTTGTGACAATGTGGGGGACTTTTTGTTATAAAGTTATGCCATTTGGGCTAAGGAATGTGGGTGCGACTTACCAGAGAGCAATGGTGACCCTCTTTCATGATATGATGCACAAAGAAGTAGAAATTTATGTCAACGATATGACCGTAAAGTCACGTGAAGATGAAGACCATGTGGTTAATCTGATAAAGTTGTTCGGTCGGTTAAAAAAGTTTCAGCTTAAGCTCAATCCCTCCAAATGCACGTTCGGTGTAACATCCGACAAACTACTAGGCTTTATTGTTAATGAAAAAGGAATCGAAGTAGACCCTGACAAGATACGCGCCATCCAGAACTTATCCCCACCCCAGACATAGAAAGAAGTAAGAGGATTTCTGGGAATATTGAATTACATTGCCCGTTTTATTTCCCAACTCACTGCCAAATGTGATCCGATTTTCAGACTCCTCAAGAAACGAGACCCGGTTGAATGGGATGAAGATTTCCAAGCAGCATTCGATAAAGTGAAAAAGTATCTTACCAACCCACCGATGTTGGTACCCGCCCACTCCGAGAAGGTCACTTGTTTTGTATTTGGTAGTACATAAGAAGCCCATGGGATATGTATTGGGATAGCAAGATGAGACAAGTAAAAAAGAGCATGCGATTTACTACTTGAGTAAAAAGTTTATCGATTACGAGGCCAAATACTCGACAGTAAAAAAGGTGTGTTATGCACTAGCTTGGACTACTCGTAGGCTCCGCCAGTACATGTTGTATCATACAACATTACTTATTGCTAAATTGGACCCCATTAAGTACATATTTGAGAAACCCTCGTTGTGAGGAAGATTAGCAAGATGGCAGGTTCTACTTTCTGAGTATGACATCGTCTATGTCTCGCAAAAGGCCATAAAAAAGAGTGCAGTGGCCGAATTTCTGGCAGATAGAGCTACAGAAGATTACGAGCCTATAAAATTTGACTTTCCTGATGAGGACTTGATGGTTATTTCTCGGGAAGATGAAGGCGAAGAGTTAAAGAAGGATGTATGGAAAATGTATTTCGACGGAGCATCAAATGCTTTGGGGCATGGCATTAGAGCGGTTTTGATATCGCCAGAGGGAAACTATAGCCCCATTACTGCGAGATTAACATTCAGATGCACCAACAATATGGAAGAATATGAGGCCTGTGTCATAGGACTTCAAGCGGCTATTGCAAAGAAAATAGGTGAGTTAGAAGTATATGGGGATTATGCTCTAGTTATCTGCAATTGAAAGGAGAATGGGAAATAAGAGATTCAAAACTGATCATCTACCACAAATTCATAATGGAATTGGTTTAATAATTCCAAAAGATTGAATTCAATTACTTACCTTGAGAAGAAAATCAAATAGCCGATGCCCTAGCTACGTTGGCCTCAATGTTCAAAATCAATACAAGTACTCACGTCCAGACCATCAAGATGAGTATACGAGAGTCGCCCGCACACTGTATGCATGTCGAGAAAGAGCCACATGCGAGACTGTGGTACCATGACATCTCACAATACATAAAACATCAGCAGTATCCAGAACACAATGCGAAAAATGACAAAAAAACTTTGAGAAGAATGGCGATGGGATTCTTCTTGGATGAAGAAATATTGTATAAAAGGATTAGAGATCATACACTTCTAAGGTGTGTCGAAGCGGCTGAAGCTAAAAGAATACTCGAAGAGGTTCACGAAGGGGTGTGTGGAACACATGCAAACGGCCACATGATGGCTAAGCAGATAATGAGATCAGGTTATTACTTGATGACTGCGGAAAGGGATTGCATCAAGTATGTTCGAAGATGTCATAAGTGCCAGATATACGCAGACAGCTGCATGCTCCTCCGACAACTCAACATGTCATGACAACGCCTTGGCCTTTTTCTATGTTGGGAATGGATGTGATCGGGCCAATTACCCCTAAAGCCTCGAATGGACATCGCTTCATTTTGGTAGTGGTCAATTACTTCACGAAATGGGTCGAAGCTGCTTCTACGCTAGTGTGACCAAATCAGTGGTGTGTAAATTTTTGAAAAATGAAGTGATATGCCGATATGGTCTCCTGTAGAAAATTATTACAAATAATGCTCTTAATTTGAACAATACCATGATGAAAGAAATGTGCACTCAGTTCAAAATCAGGCACCACAACTCGGTGCCTTACCGTCCCAAGATGAATGGAGCAGTAGAAGCTGCTAACAAGAATATAAAAAAAAAAATCGTTGCCAAAATGACTGATAAGTACAAAGATTGGCACGAAAAGCTTTCGAGTTGCCCTGCACCCTACAGAACGTCAGTACGTACTTCTACAGGGGCAACCCCCTACTCCTTGGTGTACGGGATAGAAGCTGTACTACCAATTGAAGTGGAGATCTCTTCCCTAAGAATTTTAATGAAAGTCGAGTTAGAAGAAGCAGAATGGGTTCGAGCCCGTTATGAGCAACTTAATTTGATCGATGAAAATAAGATGACGGCACTGTGTCATGGCCAATTGTACCAAAGACGGATGATGAGGGCGTATAACAAAAAAGTTTGCCCAAGAGAGTTCCTAGTAGGTGATTTAGTTTTGAAGAAGATCCTCCCTAATCAGCAAGATCCCAGGGGGAAATGGGCACCAAATTGGGAAGGCCCGTATGTGGTAAAAAAAGTATTTTCAGGAGGGGTGATGATTTTAGCAGAGATGGATGGTGCGGATTTCTCGAGTCCAATCAATGCTGACGCAGTGAAGAAATATTATGCATAAAAAAATAAAAAAATAAAAAAAGGGTAAGAAATGAGAGTTTCAAACCGAAAACCCAAAAGGGCGATTCGAATCAAAGGATGGATCTAGGTCGAAAACCCTAAAGGGCAGCCTAGGTAAAGGGCAAACAAGATTTTGAATGACATACAATAATTTGTGTGAAATGGGTCATGAGACAAGGGGTTAAAACAGGATGAAAGAACTGAACAAACAGCGAGGTGCGACATTCCCGAATGGTACAAGGCAGGAAGGATAATTAATAGTTGGACGCTCTCGAAAGGAGTCAAAGACATCGATGAATATTATTTTCTGAAAGAGAAATCTGAATTAGATTGATTGAGATCGTTTAAGTATTCATTATGTGGGGATTTGTCTTTATTCGACCTTTCTTTCTTTTCTTTGATTAAAGCCAGTATGTTCTTTTTTTCCTTCACTAGAATGAAAATACATATCCCGATTCATAAAATCTTGTCCTTAAATTATCCTTCTTTGTTTGAAATTTTCTTTAGATAATGTATTATGTTGGCATGAAACGTGAATGATAATAAATAACTAGATAATGCACAAACGGAGCTTTCATGATTACTCTACAAAAATTTGAAAATTGGAAAATCAGAAGGGGAGAAAGAGATAATGGGGCAGTGTGAGACCCGATTTGTTTATACCTTTTGGAAATAAAGAAAACAATGATTGAGATGACGATTGATACGTAAAATTGTTTTGGGGGAGGGTACAAAGCTTTGACTCGACTAAGAAAGGATCGTGAGGAAGTAAATTGTGGATACCTATTCGATTTGATGAAGGAAAAGAGAAAGAATTGGGAAAGACAGAAAAGGTTTGTGAAGATTGAAATAAGAGGCTTAATCAGACTCAATTCTAAAAGGGTCTTTGGTTAATGAAATATACGCATAGGACGTTGAATCATGATTCGAGCCTCAAGTTATGCATTTCATTGACATAAACATGCATTGCATCATCATAACATTGCTAGCAATTAAGAATTATTGTTGCATAGAAAGGCGATATGAATGACAGATGGACAAGGAAAATGAAACTTGGCTGCAACAGGAAGCTGGGAATCACCATGATAACCAGTAAAAAGGTACATTTATTTTCCAAGTGATAGAGCCTCTGATGGGAGGAGCAATTTATTTTCCAAGTGATAGAGCCTCTGATGAGATGAGCAATTTATTTTCCAAGTGATAGAGCCTCTGATGAGAGGAGCAGTTTATTTTCCAAGTGATAGAGCCTCTGTTGAGAGGAGCAATTTAATTTCCAAGTGATAGAGCCTCTGATGGGAGGAGTAACTTATTTTCCAAGTGATAGAGCCTCTGATAACTCGTATAATTATATAGTTTTTAGTTATGTTTTATTATTGTTTTGTGTCAAATACGAGTTATTATTGTTTAGTCTAATTGTGTTTATGATCTTTTATATTTTTATGTAATTTGGTGTTTTTCACAAGTTTCTTTGAGTGATTTCAGATTACTAGTATTAAGGGCAAATCCAGTTCAGTTCCAGTTCCGACACCTTTTGCCATATCAGCTATATCTTGAGTTTCACTGAAGCAATAAGGCTGAACTTTGTATCCCTGTAAAGCTAAGAGGCATATCTATCTTTTTCATGTTTTACACTTCTTGAAACGGAGTCGTTTTCCCTAGCGAAATCGACCATCAAGTTGGCTGATGTGCAATGACATCTGTTCTGCACCGTTTTGGTATTTTGACCATATCTTCCGATCCACGTGCGCAAATGATCTGATTCCAACGGCTATGGATCCGTAACTTATAGGGGTATATTTTTCTAGAAGACCATTTTATCAGATCGAGCCTCCAACATTGACAAAATCGACCATCAAGCTGGCTGATCAGAATTGTCATACAATATGACGAAAATTGTTA
The DNA here is from genome assembly GCA_030761205.1 of Fremontodendron californicum. Lineage (NCBI taxonomy): Eukaryota > Viridiplantae > Streptophyta > Magnoliopsida > Malvales > Malvaceae > Fremontodendron > Fremontodendron californicum. The sequence continues at coordinate 8,675,580 of JAULJL010000006.1, forward strand.
GAAAAATGCACCCACCTATTATACCTACCTTTGAAATTTGTAAAGCTTGTCTCTTGTCATTTAGCCCTCCAAAATGTGTATAAATAGAGGGCCTTGGATGAGTATTGGGATACATTATACATTGGTAGGATATTAGCCTTTGTAGTAAAATTCTCTAAGTTTTCTTCTTCTTTCCTTTCTCTAGTTTTCTTTTTTTATTTACTTATGCTTCTTACATTTCTTTTCATTTTATTCATATCTAGTATGTGTTGCTAATCATATTGTTGAGGTGATGAGGTGAAGCTCTTGGTAAATGCTAAGGTTAGTCTCTTAAACATGAGCTAAAATGAATCATCATTTATAAACACTAGTATAGATAATATTTTCTTTTGGTTTAAAATCATACTTGCAAAGTAGAGATCTTGATTCATTATTGACAATGAAAATGGCACAGTAAATGCTTGGTTTCATAACCTTGATTTGTTGTAGACATATACCTTGGCATAAGGAATGCTTGGACTCTTTTTGTGAGTTTTGAGGACACCAAATGAACATAATATCATATGCTATGGACGTTGGACAATTTGGACTGAATTGCTAAACCTTCCGGTTGGAACCTCCCTTATGTGTGGATTTCAATTGTGTAATAAAACAAGATTAATCTTAGCATAACACCAAGAGTGGATTCTCTAACCTCAACATCTTTTCTTATTGTTTTTTTTTTTATATCTTGTTTAATTGCTTTTATGTTATTTTGTTCATTTTGTTCTCTAATATCTTGTTTACTTTCTTTGTTATTGATTCCCTAATATCTTGTTTATTTTCTTTTTCTTATATATTTATAAACTTATACTTACTAATACGCTTCCCTGTGGTTCGACCTCGGACACCCGAGAATTTATTACTTGAACATAACCTGCACTTGGGTTTACAACTCTTAATTGAGTCACTATCAAGTTTTTGGCGCCGTTGCCGGGGAGGCAATACTAAGTATATAAGTTTATAAGTATATTTATTTTTATTGGCTGGTTATACCGCCTATATTTATTTTTATTGGCTGGTTATACCGCCTAATTTTCTATATATTTATATTTATATTGTATATTAACTTTGTTTTATTTTTATTGGCTGGTTATACCGCCTAATTTTGTATATTAACTTTGTTTTATGCTTGTTTGGCGACGTGATTTTAGATCTCGTCGTTTAGTTAGATTTTATTGTGAAACTTTTTCAGGTAATCTTTCTAATACAACTCCTACCATGGCTGACAATGAAAGTGTTCATGCTGAAGATGAGAACAGACAAGTACGCACCATGCGTGACTACTTGCAACCAACTCGAAGCTCATCACCCTCTTGTTTTATTTTTCCTCTCAATGCAAACAACTTTCGTTTTAAACCAGGTATGATAGCTTTGCTTCCAAATTTCTATGGGTTGGAATCGGAAAGTGCTTACTCGTTTCTAAAAGACTTCGAAGATGTATGTGTCACCTTTAATGACCAACAATGTACAAATGAAATTGTCAAGCTAAAATTATTTCCTTTTTCTTTAAAAGATAAAGCAAAAATTTGGCTTCATAATTTAAAACCAAGGTCAATTGGCACATGGCAAGAATTACAAACTGAGTTTCTAAAGAAATTTTTCCCAGCACATAAAACTACTGCTTTGAAAAGACAGATTCAAAATTTCAATCAAAATCAAAATGAAGCATTTTTTCAGTGCTGGGAGCGTTTTAAAGATTTGTTAAGTTCTTGTCCACATCATGGTTTTGAAAAATGGCGTATTATTAGTTTCTTTTATGAGAGTTTAACTCCCGAAACTAAACAATTTGTTGAAACAATGTGTAACGGTGAGTTTCTAGAAAAAGAACCTGAAGAAGCCTTTGACTACCTAGACCATTTGGCAGATAACTCTCAAGCCTGGCACACAGATAATTCCTCTGAAAGTTCCAATAGATCTAATCTTGTTTCTAACAGAGGTAAATATCATTTTAGTCAAGAAGATGAGATAAAAGCTAAAGTAGCTAATTTGGCTAGAAAGATTGAAGCCATGGAACTTAGAGAAGTAAAAGAAGTCAAAACGGTTAAAAATGAAGAAAGTTGTGGAATTTGTGAAATCATGGGACACCCCACTTCTGAATGTCCAAACATTCCCATTCTTAAAGAAGCGTTGCATGATCAAGTAAATTCCATAAACACATTTAAAAAGCCTTTTCCTTCTCCTTACTCTGAAACGTATAACCCTGAATGGAGAAATCATCCCAACTTTAGTTGGCGGAATAATAATCATGTTCAGGTACCACAATCTCAAAAGTCGGGCAACACTTTTTCCTATCAACCTTCACGTGTACAAACCTTGGAAGAGACATTGCAAGCATTCATACAAACACAAGCAAATGTGAATAACCAAACTTCACAGGACATCAATGAGATCAAAAACACCTTGTCCACATTGACAGCTTCATTACGCACTCAAGAAAAAGGTAAGTTTCCTGCTCAACCTCAGCCTAACCCTTCTACTCAATGTCTTGTTTCTTGCTCCAATGAAACTCAACAGGAAAATGCCAGTTCTATCACAACTCTTCGAAGTGGAAAGGCAATTGACAAAAACATTCCATCAAAAGACCAAGATCCTCTTTCCCCTCCGAAAAGTAATGGTAAGGATGATGGTAAGTCTGAACTTCTTGAAAATTTGGACAAAGAAAAAGGTATGCATCCTGCTCCTTTTCCTCAAAGGTTGCAAACAATAAAGAATTTGAATCAAAATGCAGAAATTGATGAACTTTTCAAACAAGTTAAGATTAACATTCCTTTATTGGATGCAATCAAACAAGTTCCATCTTATGCTAAATTTTTGAAGGACATGTGCACAGTTAAAAGGAAACATAATGTACAAAAGAAAGCATTTCTGACGGAAAGTGTGAGCTCAATCATTCAGCACCTTACTCCACCAAAATTCAAAGATCCTGGATGTCCAACAATCTCATGCATCATTGGAAACACTAGAATAGAACGTGCATTGCTTGATCTTGGTGCTAGTGTTAATCTTTTGCCTTTTTCTGTTTATCAACAGTTAGGTTTAGGTGAACTCAAGGAAACACCTGTTACACTTCAACTAGCTGATCGTTCTGTAAAAATTCCTCGAGGGATAGTTGAAGATGTTCTGGTTCAAATTGATAATTTTTACTTCCCTGTTGATTTTATTGTTTTGGACACACATCCTGTTTCAAATCCAAATGTTCAAATTCCTGTTATATTAGGCCGTCCATTTCTTGCAACTTCTAATGCTCTGATAAATTGCAGGAATGGTATTTTGAACATTTCTTTTGGAAATATGACTTTAGAATTAAATGTGTTCAACACTTGCAAGCAACCTGGTGATGATTCAGAAGTACATGAAGTGGATTTCATTGAAGAACTTGTTCATGAACATCTCACCACTACCACATTCCATGATCCTTTAGAAGCTTATTTAATTGAATGTGAGTTTGATAATGCTTCAGAAATTTCACACACTGATTCTTTGTTAAATTCTTTTCAGGTTAAGCATTGTTGGAAACAAAAACTTGAGGAACTCAGAAAAGATGCATATGAGAATTCTAAAATTCATAAAGAAAGAACTAAAGCCTTTCATGACAAGTTAATTTCAAGAAAAACATTTGATGTTGGGCAAAAAGTTCTACTTTATAATTCTAGACTTCACATATTTCCTGGTAAGTTGAGATCAAGATGGACTGACCCATTTGTGGTTAAGCATGTGTATCATTATGGAGCAGTTGACATTAAGAATCCTCAAAATGGTAACGTATTCAAGGTAAATGGACAAAGACTCAAACTCTTTTTGGAAAATCATGTTACTCAAGAAGAGGTTGTTTTTCTTTCTGATCCTTGTTTTGAAAATAACTAGATGTAAATATAATTTTTACTAATCTTAAAAAAAAAAAGAAAGAAAAAATACATTTTTTTTTAACCCCGGTTAAATGGCGGATAACGGTACTCCGTGATTATTTAAGTCGGTTCCATCAGCTACCCACAAAACTGATATTGTATATAAATTTCTCTTTCAATTTCTTTTTCATTTTTTTTCAAGATGGATGATATTCTCACAAGATTGCAGAAACGATTTCCTCATTTTCCTCGGAATATTTTACTGAAGCTTTACCAAGTTCGATTTGAAAGATTAAGAATGCTTATGAACAAAGGGATTCCTGAAGACATACGTTGGATAATTGAAGCCAAGGTACGTGAAGATGAATATCTTCCTGTTTTGCATTTACCAGGTACAGGTAGAAGCACTTATGCAAAGAAGCGACGAGCAAAGCGCATGAGTTCAAATTGCCACAAGTGTGCACGATGGACGTGTAACGGTAAATGTCGTTCTATTGGGATTCCGTCCTCTAATCGAGATGATAAAATTGAATTCATTAAGGATGGACTGAGTAAGGAGAATTTGGGTAATATCCAACTTTCTCTTGAGACGCATCCTAGTGGAGATGTACAAAGAGAAATTCTTGATTTATGGCCGCAATTCCAAAGGGAATGGCAACATCTTGGGAATCTGATGATAAAAGACCCTGTTTGCCAGCTTGTAAGAAAACTGGATGGGAAGCATATCCTCGACTCATAGAAGGCGTTTAAGCCGTTTCTGGACGTAAAACCAGAGGAAGATGCCAAATACACTTTCGGCGACATTATTACTTTTGACTTTTACGGTTGATTTTTCTTCTCTTTTTGATTTTCTTCCTGAAATCATGCAAAAATCTTTTGTTAGGTTAACATTTTCTTCTGACAGGTCAAATACACTTTCGGCGACATTATTACTCTTGTCTGATTCACTACTCAGTCCTCTATATATTACACCATGTACTCATTCTCTTTCAGGCACTCGAAAAAGAAAAAAAAAATGGAAAGCACTTCGTCCCAGCGCATTAAAAAAATTTGTGTCTTTGGAGGTGCTTATCCAGGGAAAAATAACATATTCGCTGATGAAGCCATAAGAGTTGGAGTAATACTTGCCCAACAAAAGATCCACTTGATTTATGGAGGCGGTAGTACGGGTTTAATGGGAGCAGTCGCTACAGCAGCACACGCCGGAGGAAGTCCAGTTCTAGGAATCGTGCCAAAACTATTCACAGATTTTTGTGGACCTACCGTGGGTAAGGAAATACAAGTCTGGAGTATCCCTGAACGGATAACAATCATGTACCATTCTGCCGATGCATTCATTGCTTTACCAGGAGGTCTGGGTACATTGGAAGAAATAGCTTGCGTGGCTTCTTGGTCATCTTTGGTCACAAATAAGAAACCCATTGGTTTGCTTAATATTAATGGTTATTTTAGTAATTTACTTTCATATTTAGATAATGCTGTGGATAATGGATTCATGTTTTCAGAGGCAAGGAGAACCATAATTTCTGCTACAACCATTGAAGATTTACTCAAAAAGCTACAAGCTTATGAGTGTTTATCTGCTACGGTTGTTTCGCAAACGCTCGGAAAAAGAAAAAGAGATATGGACGAGCAAGGAGTGGATTGCACTTTGTCTTTGTGACATTATCTAACATTTTGCTTGTTGTGTCTCAGTTATAATAAGTGGTTAGCAACCTCTGCAGGTAATATCTCCTAAATTCTACCTTTAAAATTTGACATTGGGGACAATGTCATATTTTAGTAGGGGGTAAGGGACATATTTTGCTTAAAAAAAAAAAAAAAAATTGTTGTGTTTTATGACATTTAGAAGTATTCATTCTGAACAAGGTCTGAGTAAGGGAGACTTGAGACATACCTTGTCAGTTTGATTTAATCTTCTTCTTCAAAAAAAAAAACAAAAAAAAAAAAAAAAAAACAAAAAAACAAAAAAAAAGCATGTTTAGACTTAGTGTGGTTTTTTTTTAGTTACTTTCAATACAATGATGAGATATGAATTGCATAAGTCTAAAACAGATTTATTAGTGAGAAGATTTTCATGAGAATTGAGCTTGATGTCAACCTTTTTATGAGCCAATGTTAATATGATATGTTGATTGAGAAAGAAGCATGTTTAGACTTAATCTGACTTGTATAATCATCTTTGTGAGTTTTTGAGCCTATAATGATTGATGCATTATACAAATCAATCTAATTTCTTTCTTGAGTGCTCTTATGATTACATGATTCTCTAGAACTTGCTTTAAACCGTTTGAGACTATATTGATACATGTGACAACATGAATATGATAGAGGCATTAGGATTATAACCAGAGCCAAACAGCCATCCATTATTAATGTTCTACGAGAACATCCCCACTAGTGAGCCAATTTGAGCCTACATTAAATATGATGTTTTATTGGTAACCACAACTTACACCTAGCCTAAATATACTTATATCCTTACCCTTATTCTAAAGATGAATTTTATATTTTGAGACATATTGCAAAAAAACAAGGGATATTTTTATTTGAAAATTTGGGTTAGAAACAAAAGATAAGTGTGGGGGAAGAAAAGAAAAGAAAAAGTCAAGAGAAAAAGAAAGGGATCATTGTCAAATACATTCCCATATTAAAAAAAAAAAAAAAAAAAAAAAAAAAAATCTTCTCTTGAACTTCTAGAAAAAGATGTTACAAAGTTGGTTAGAATGATGCAAAGGCTCAACATGAATATTTAGCCTATGTTATTATGTGCTTTATAAGAGTTTTGAGAAGTTTTATTTGTATGATCTTATTATGTCTCTAAAATCTATGAACTCTTTGGAACCTTTGTGATATCTTTATCCTTTTGTTCTTTAACCACATTATAACCCTTTGGCCCCATTACAACCTTGAATAAAGACCTCTTGATTTATGAAGTTGTATGATCTAAATAGTGGAGAATAGGTGGACAAGCAAGCATATGGTAGAAGTGTTTTCATGAGATTGATTGAGTGTAAACACTTTACCACTACTTTAAAGAGTGAAAATCAAGAGAGTATCCCATGTGAGAAGTTGAGATTAAGTTTGAATATACACTATTTTGATTGAAATATGTTATGTTATTATTGGCTTAACTCAAACTATTTACATTCAAGCAAGATTTTTTGTGAATTTCTTTAAGCTATTGATTAGTTTTTAAGACTTGTCCAATGATTATCTCTAATTTATATTGGAAGGATTAGTTATAATTATTATTTTTAGTTTTTCTTATTTCTTCAATGTTTGTGGGTATCGTCCTAGTAAACCCTCACGAGACTAAACTCGTCCACTAGGGACACCTAGGGGTTTAAAGGCTTGTGTCACATGCTAAGTGCCACTGTGATTTCCTACGAAAATGGATTAGATTAGATTTTCTTATTTTATTTTTATTGAGTCGTTGCTAGGGACTAGCAACAATCTAAGTATGGGGGTGTGATAACTCGTATAATTATATAGTTTTTAGTTATGTTTTATTATTGTTTTGTGTCAAATACGAGTTATTATTGTTTAGTCTAATTGTGTTTATGATCTTTTATATTTTTATGTAATTTGGTGTTTTTCACAAGTTTCTTTGAGTGATTTCAGATTACTAGTATTAAGGGCAAATCCAGTTCAGTTCCAGTTCCGACACCTTTTGCCATATCAGCTATATCTTGAGTTTCACTGAAGCAATAAGGCTGAACTTTGTATCCCTGTAAAGCTAAGAGGCATATCTATCTTTTTCATGTTTTACACTTCTTGAAACGGAGTCGTTTTCCCTAGCGAAATCGACCATCAAGTTGGCTGATGTGCAATGACATCTGTTCTGCACCGTTTTGGTATTTTGACCATATCTTCCGATCCACGTGCGCAAATGATCTGATTCCAACGGCTATGGATCCGTAACTTATAGGGGTATATTTTTCTAGAAGACCATTTTATCAGATCGAGCCTCCAACATTGACAAAATCGACCATCAAGCTGGCTGATCAGAATTGTCATACAATATGACGAAAATTGTTAGAAAAATGCACCCACCTATTATACCTACCTTTGAAATTTGTAAAGCTTGTCTCTTGTCATTTAGCCCTCCAAAATGTGTATAAATAGAGGGCCTTGGATGAGTATTGGGATACATTATACATTGGTAGGATATTAGCCTTTGTAGTAAAATTCTCTAAGTTTTCTTCTTCTTTCCTTTCTCTAGTTTTCTTTTTTTATTTACTTATGCTTCTTACATTTCTTTTCATTTTATTCATATCTAGTATGTGTTGCTAATCATATTGTTGAGGTGATGAGGTGAAGCTCTTGGTAAATGCTAAGGTTAGTCTCTTAAACATGAGCTAAAATGAATCATCATTTATAAACACTAGTATAGATAATATTTTCTTTTGGTTTAAAATCATACTTGCAAAGTAGAGATCTTGATTCATTATTGACAATGAAAATGGCACAGTAAATGCTTGGTTTCATAACCTTGATTTGTTGTAGACATATACCTTGGCATAAGGAATGCTTGGACTCTTTTTGTGAGTTTTGAGGACACCAAATGAACATAATATCATATGCTATGGACGTTGGACAATTTGGACTGAATTGCTAAACCTTCCGGTTGGAACCTCCCTTATGTGTGGATTTCAATTGTGTAATAAAACAAGATTAATCTTAGCATAACACCAAGAGTGGATTCTCTAACCTCAACATCTTTTCTTATTGTTTTTTTTTTTATATCTTGTTTAATTGCTTTTATGTTATTTTGTTCATTTTGTTCTCTAATATCTTGTTTACTTTCTTTGTTATTGATTCCCTAATATCTTGTTTATTTTCTTTTTCTTATATATTTATAAACTTATACTTACTAATACGCTTCCCTGTGGTTCGACCTCGGACACCCGAGAATTTATTACTTGAACATAACCTGCACTTGGGTTTACAACTCTTAATTGAGTCACTATCAGCCTCTGATGAGAGGAGCAGTTTATTTTCCAAGTGATAGAGCCTCTGTTGAGAGGAGCAATTTATTTTCCAAGTGATAGAGCCTCTGATGGGAGGAGCAATTTATTTTTCAAGTGATAGAGCCTCTGTTGAGGGGAGCAATTTATTTTTCAAGTGATAGAATCTCTATTGGGAGGAGCAATTTATTTTCCAAGTGTTAGAGCCTCTGTTGAAAGGAGCAATTTATTTTTCAAGTGATAGAGCCTCTGTTGAGAGGAGCAATTTATTTTCCAGGTGAGCATCGATTTAAATTCCAAAGTTTCCGACCCTCTGATGAGAGGAGCATTTTCATTTTTTAAAGTCAAAAAGCCTCTGATGAGAGGGCATTGTTTTTAAATTTCAAAGTTTTCGAGCCTCTGATGAGAGGAGCATTTTCATTTTTCAAAGTCAAGGAGCCTCTGATGAGAGGAGGATCGTATTAAATTTCGAAGTCGCGGAACCTCTGAGAAGGGGAACATCATTTTTAATTTCTAAGTAATAGAGCCTCTATTGAGAGGAGCAGTTTTATATTAATCATGAACGACATTGCCGCTTACGTCTTTGTCCTATTGTTGATTCTGAGCAATGTTCAAAGAGGGGCAGCTGTAGCGACCCATTTTTTATTTTTATTTTATATTTATTTATTTTATTTATTTAAAAAAAACATTGTGCTGGTCTTAAAATGTTTGGGCTTTGAAGCCTAAATCCGACCTAACAGGCTTGCCTAGCAGGCCATTGCCAAACAGGCCTGTCCGGCCCAGTAGCCCCAGCAAGCCAGCAGCCCAAACCCAAGGCCTACCAACAACCCCCCCAACCCTAACCTGGCCCAACAGGGCCCAAACCCTCACCTGGCCCAAGCAGGCCACAAACCCTAGCAGCTTTCCCACCGCCTCTGCCCTACAGTCGCCGCCTCACCCAGCCACCCAAACACTGCCACCGAGTTGCCAGCTCTCCACCGCCATCGCCTCTCCACCACCTAGCCTCTAGCCTAGCACTGACCTAGCCCCTGACATGCCCAGCAGCTGCCTGGCACCCACCGCCCCTGCCTCGCGCAGTAGCCAACCAGGCGCTGCCACCGAGTAGCCAGCCACCAAGTGGCCTGGCCACCGAACCAACCCCACCGCTACAGCCCTCTATACAAACCCCAACCTAGATCCGAAACGAAAACAAAAAAAGAAAAAAAAAAGGGAGAGATCCGAAACCCCCCCCAAAATAACAACACAAGCAAAAATCACAAAAAAACAACACACCAAAAAAAAAAAATCGATCAGCCACCAAAAACAAAAAAAAAAGGGAAAAAGTTTCGATTTTTTATTCTAGATCTAGGAAACTTGGGTTGTTTTTAGGGAAAACTACTTTGGTATTTGAACAGAGGAAGGAAAGGAGAGTACTTTGGTATAATTTCTTCTGGCTCGGAGATACCTCCGGCACGGCGACTGGTGTTGAGAGAAAAAACAGGTGAGACCCTTTTTTCTTTTTGTTTAGGGCTGAAATAAAAAAAAAAAAAAAAATTCTTTTAAAGTAACATCTGGGTCGGGTCACAGGACCCGCGCGTAGGTCCGCGCCTGGACCCGACCCAGATGTTGCTTCTTCAAAAAAAAATTTTGGTGTGTTTGTTTTTATTATTATTATTGTTATATTAATTATTATTATTATTATTGATATTATCAATTTTTTATTTTTTCTTGTTATTTCCATTTATATATATATATTTGTTTATTGCTAGTATTATATAAATTTTTCTCTTATTTTTTTTTATTTTTTTCTATTTTTTTTCATTTTTCATTTTTTTTTTATTTTTTTTGTATTTATGATTAATTCTCCTGTTATTGTTATTTATTTATTTTATTGTTCATTTTCTTACATTATTAAACACAAAAAAATGAGGGGTTTTTATTAACTTTTACTGAATAAATTTTTCACGTATAAAATATGTCTTTTAAATTATTTTCGGTAAAAAAAATTCTCTAAAAATGGACTCTTTCTCGGAATGCTCGGAATATCAATCGTTCCTCGAAATGGTTTTTGTAAACATGATTATCGAAACATTATCGAAATTATCGGAGTGGTTCGGGAATTATTTTTACATAAAGTAATTTCTTTTATTCCGAAATTAATTATAAAAAGATATTTTTATTAATTCCTCCGCAAACATTTTTTTTTTTGGTTTCAATAAATGAAAATTTTTAAAAATGAATTGTATCTCGGGATGGTCGGGGTATCAATTTTCCCACGAAACGGTTCGAGTAAAATCAGTTATCGAAACATTATCGAAATTATCGGAGTGGTTCGAAAATTCTTTTTACATAAATTATTTCTTGTATTTTAAAAATTAATTCTAAAAAGATATTTTTTTAATTACTCCGTAAGCAAATGTTTTTTTTTCAATAAATGAAATTCTCTTAAAACGGATTATTTCTCGGGACAGCCGGAGTACCAATCGTTCTACTAAACGGTTCGAGTAAAATTAGTTACCGAAATATTATCGAAAATATCGGAGAGATTCGGTAATTATTTTTATATGAGTAGTTTCATTTACTTCAAAAATGATTATAAAAAAAAAAACATTATCTCTAATTTGTTTTAAAATATTCTTTTTAAATGTACTAAGGGAATTATTATTAAATGCTAAAATAAAAATTATTTTTTCAAGATTAAAGATAACACGCGATTAATTGGTACAGTTTTTAAAACGGGCGTCGTGGGGGTTCTAATCCTTCCCCACGCGTAACCGTACTCCCAAACCTAATTTTTGTTTCGCAGACCAAGAATTATCCTTTTAATGTATCTTAATTAATTTTAGGATATTATTAAGAGGATAAGTTTTCATAGGTGACCAATCAGACCTAACCAAAAAGATTGATGGCGACTCCCTGCATTTTATTTTAAAAATCGTCAAGCGGTAAAAAAAAAAACGTTATGACAAAGACGATAATGAGTATTCAACCAACTGAACCAATTCATATTGGCATAAGTTTAAAATATATATTTAACATGTATACTTGAGGCAAATTTATTTGAATATAGTTTAAAAATATTTTATTTTCAAATTACCGATTTCTTTTTTTTTTATCAAAATACTTCGTTTCTGGTACGGATAAAAAAAAATTTATCAAGGGAAGTCGCCATCTGATGATTTTGTTTTTAAAAAAAGCAAAAACATGAAGGGAAGTCGCCATCTCAGATGGCGACTTCATTTCATATTTTTTTTTAAAAAAATTAAAACAAAATACAAGGGAAGTTGCTATCTGAAATGAAATTATCAGTTTGGAAGTTGCCATCTCAGATGGCGACTTCCAAACTATTTTTTTTAAAATTTAAAAAATTTTGCCGTTGGAAAACGGTAAAAAAAAATTAAAAAAAAAAATTGAAGGCAACGGTCAAGTGACCGTTGCCTTCAAAATTTCACCCACCTACCCTAAAACCGTTGCCTTCAAAATTTCACCCACCTACCCCAAAATAACCCTATAAATACCCCCTTTATTTTATTTTTTCATACAAAAAATCTTCATAAACTCAAATCTCTTCCTCTTATTTCATACAAAAAAAAATCTCAAATCTTCTCTTAGTGTTGATTCTTCATTCTTCCGTACAAAATCTCTTAGTGTTGATTTAAAAATTGCTTCATCATCATTATTAAGGTTGTAAGAGAATCACATATCCGTAGTTATATTTCAAGAGGTTAGTAAATTTTTGTAATATTATCTGTATTGCATTATAAATTTTTTATATTTTATAATTATTTAATTTTATTAATTATCAACAAGATACTCTTCGAGTCTTACGTTCAAGAAAATTTTCTTTTGTCCATATATTATTGACCACTTAAAGAGTGCCGGATTTTATTATGCAAGTCAAATTTGACAATTCCAGCTTCTGCTCGACTTAAGTGTGTTGATTGAACGATGGAGATCCGAGACGCACACTTTTCATTTTCCATATAGTGAATGCACGATCACTCTAGAAGATGTTACACTTCAACTTGGACTACCAGTGGATGGCATGGCAGTTACAGACGCAAGCCTTCTAGATTGGAATGAAGAGGGTCAAAAATTATTGGGCGCTGTACCTCCAGAAGAGTGTCTCAATGGTGAAAAAAATTTGGTTGCAGCCATTTCAAAATCTCCCCAAACATGCAAGTGAAGAAGAGGTAAAATATGCTGATAGAGCATATATTTTACATTTGATTGGAGGAATAATAATGCCCGACAAATCGAGCAGTTGAGTACTTTTAATGTATCTTCCATTACTTAGTGATTTAGAGCATGCAGCAAATTATAGTTGGGGTCCTGCGTGTTTGGGGTTTTTGTATAGAGAACTGTGCCGGGCTACAGTTCCAAAGAGCCATGACATAGGTGGATGTTTAATACTTCTGCAGTCATGGGCTTGGCATCGATTGCCATTTATTGATGCACGAGAATTTTTCGCTTGTATACCCCCTTGCAAGCAGGTAATAATCTTGATTATTTTATTAATTTTGCACGAACTTGTATTTTTTATAAGTCTATTAAGATTTTATATGCATTTTAACAGGTGGAGTCATCTTAAATATTGTAGCGATATTCCGATTGACCTTGCAAGTATAAGACTAAGACTGGATCAAGTAAGATATCATAGAGTAATTGTTTCAATTGTTACATTCAAGTATTTTTGTATTTAATCTATATGAAACTAATAATTTGTAATAATTATTCGCAGTTTGTATGGATGCCATATTCTTCAAATGAAATTATGGCATGCCTCCCATTGGATGCCTACAATATTTATCATATATGGAAAGCAAATACAGTATTGATATGTTTTGCATATGTAGAGTGGCACCAAACTGACAAGGTGATGTGATAATTTGGGATGTAACAACCAATTACGCAACCACCTGTGAACCTTGATAAGGTTCACAAGATTGACATACGTAGGCGTCATCAAAAATTCTAGACTACGAAGCATCAATAATGGATCCAGTGGTGGGATATACGTTCTGAACGAATTCCTCTAGGTTATCCTATTGTTGGTAATAATTTCATACCATATGATGATTACATAAGATGGTATAAGGATAAAGGCTGGCCTTTTGTTTGTCCACCGTCAGAGTTTGAGGATTTTAGGAGTATGACATTTCCCAGACGAACTTCAAATCTAGTTCCTCCTACACATGAAATAGAAGTTCCTAGACCTAGTCGACAACACAAGCGGACGTGTCAACCGGCCTCATCACATGCGGAGGAGTTCACTGCACCGAGGATGACATCTAGTCATCCTGAACCTCAACCAGAACATGGTGTAGCATCCAGTCATCGTTATTCCATCAGTCACCCCAGGAGTGATGTTGATGAGTGTTACCGACCATCACCGTCAATGACGAGGTTAGATGATCAGCTCTTCACCCCAAGTCTAGGTTCAGCATATCTAAATACATTGTATCAATTTGGAACCCCTCCATTAGCATTTGGTGGTACATCATTTGTGGGTTCATCTAGTAGTCAGGTTCCTTTTATGGGTAGACTAGGTGTTGGCTCCTCTAGCAGTGGGTTTCCATTTATTGATACAGATATGGGTCCCTCTAGTAGTGAATTTCAAATCGACTGATGTGAGTCATTACAGCACCGTCCATGAGCATGTGAATGACACACAACCAGAACCACTGGCGGTACAGCAAGAGGTCGAGGACGAGGTCGACCGCGAATATGTGCCACTAACGAGGTTGAACGACGGGTGTAACCACCACGCAATATGAGAGCTTGACACTATTGCTCAGCACCACGCGATACGAGAGCTCCTCTGTAAATAATTAGAATAAACGTACTTTTGTATAATAATCATGTATTTTTGTATAATAATGCATACAAGAATAATTTATTTTTGTATAATAATGTACAAATTTACATGTTTCGCATTTCATATTATGCAATTTCTTTCTATTTATCATTACATGTTATATAATTATATTTTTATATATAATTATAATTTTTTATTTTTCTTTCATTAAAAGTAAAAACTAACCATTATTTAAAATTTAATTTTTTTTTTTAATTTTGTTATTCAAATTTTGTTATTAATTTTTAAATTTTAAAAAAAAATAGTTTGGAAAATGGTATAATTTTTTTTTTTTTTTTTAGTTTTGTAAAATTATTTTTTTAATTTATTTTTTTTAAATTTAGTTTTGTAAAATTTAGTTATAGAATTAAAATATTTTTTTTTACCGTTTTCCAATTGTATAATTTTTCAAATTTAAAAAAAGAATAATTTGGAAAACAGTATAATTTCTTTAAATTTTTTTTAGTTTTGTAAAATTAGTTTTTTTAATTTTTTTTTAAATTTAGTTTTGTAAAATTTAGTTATACAATTATAAAAAAAAAAAATTCCGTTTTCCAACGGTATAATTTTTAAATTTTAAAAAAAAAAAGTTTGAAAAACGGTATAATTTTTTTAGTTTTCTAAAATTAGTTTTTTTAATTTAATTTTTTTAAATTTAGTTTTGTAAAATTTAGTTAAACAATTTAATTTTCTTTTAACGTTTTCCAACGGTATATTTTTAAAATTAAAAAAAAATAATAAAAAATTAGTTTGGAAGTCACAATTTGAGATGGCGACTTCTCTTGTTGTTTTGATTAAAATTTTTTAAAATGATGAAGGGAAGTTGCCATATGAGATGGCGACTTCCCTTCATAGTTTTCAATTTTTTTTAAAGAAATATACAAGGGAAGTCTCCATCTCAGATGGCGACTTCCCTTGTAGCATTTTTGTTAATTTATCCGTACTGAAAATGGACTATTTTGGTAAATAAATAAATAAATTGGTAATTTGAAAATTTTAAAAAAAATAACTATATTCAAATAAATTTTCATATACTTGATTTAAAATATAATTTAATTAGAATTTAACTTGATAGAAATTAAATATAATTTTATAGTTAAAAAAATTTGACTAAAAAATAATGAAAAGAAAAAAAATAAAAAAAATAATTAATTATTAATAATTAACAAAGGGTATATTTGTCTTTTCATTTAAAATTAACTTAAAAATAATACTTTATGGGTTAGTGTATTTTGTGCCAAACTTTAGGCGGCTAAGTGGGTTTTTTCAAACCTTATGGTGTAAGTAGGTTTTTTATCAAACTTTAGAGGAGTAAATATACTTTTCCCTAGTATTTATATTATTTTAATTCTTTTTATTCAGTTGATATTACGAATCAAATGACATCAATTTAGTTAAAGATAATAAAAAAATTATAATAATACATAAATAAAGATATTTATGTCTTTTACAAAAAATTTACATGTATTTTAAAAAATAATTTTCTACTTAACTAAATAAGTAACCTCTTTTTATCAGGTAAATTTTTTTTTCACTAACATAATGAATGTGTCAAATTTTAGTTTTTTTTATTTATTTTTCTCATCTATACTAATGTTAAAATTCTTGATTGAATTAATGTCACAAATCACTGAACCAATTAAGCCATGGGTAATTATAAAGAAAAAAATAAAAACCATTTTTTGTATAACTAATACAAAAGATGAAACATGTAGTATTATAGTAGTTATGATTTTTTTTTATTTACTTTGGGTTGATTTTTTTGCATTATTTTTTTTTATAAAAAATTTTCAATATATCAACATCATATATATATATATATATATATATATATACACTCATCTATGAATTGTGAAAGTTATATTTATAAATTATTATTAAAATTGTATTGGAAAGTAAAAGATAGAAAACTAATGAAGGGGTCTTAATTCATTTATTTCTTGTTCAAATTTTAACCTTTTCGATGTATGTTTATTGTTTAGTCAAAACCATTTTGAATTTCTCTTTAGCTTAGCAACGAGAGTATAGTAAAAAAAAATATTTAAAATTTTAATATAACAAAAAAAATTATCAATTATTTCTTAACCAAAATTTTAAAACTCCACTAATATATAGAAAACGAACTCAATATTTTATTTAACTAGAATTTTACTCGCATGATGATGATGTGGGAATTATATACTTTTTTTACAAAATATACATGAATAATTTTAGTAAATTATTTTAAATTAAAATTATTTCAAAAAAAATCAATGAAAGGAAAAGTGAATAAAACAAATAACAAATAAAAGATTTAATACTTTTTCTTTATTAATTTTTCATTATTTTCTTTTATTTTTAATATTTTTTATTCAATTTTTTTTTTTAAAAAAAGGTAGATGAAATTTTACAATTATTTTCAAATCATAATTTTTTTTCAAAAAGATATTTAAAAATATGATAAGAGAAAAAAAATGATAAAAATTATATTTATTTTTTTCATACATAAAAAATTAAAATCAAGTAAAAATTTTAACTAAATATGTATTTGTTAAATTTTTAGTGAAATTATTATAAATTATAAATTATAATTTATTGAAAATTTTAATAAAATAAACACAATAATAATGGGGAAAAAAAGTAATTGTTTTCTTATTCTTTTTCATTTTTTTTCTTCTTCTTCTTCTCTTTTTCTTTTTCTATCATGTAGTTTATGAATTGTTTTTAAAAAAATAATAAATAAAAAAAATAAATAAAATGATAATAAATAAAAACATTTTTCTTAATAATTTTCTTTTTTCTTTCCTTCTTCTTCTTTTTCTTTTCCTTCTTCTTCTCTAGCCGGCCTACGCTGTCGCCATGGGGGGTGGCGATTTCCCTTGATACAATTTTTTTTTTACTTAAATTTAAAAAAAAAATTGTAACTTTATTTTTAAATTTTGTATTTTAATTTTAAAAATTATAAATTAAATTAAAAATATTTTCTAGGTTTGGTTATTTATTTTTTAAAATATATATTAAAAATGTAATTTAATTTATTATTAAAATTTTATAAAAAATAAAATTATATTTCTTATTAAAATTTAAAAAAGAAGATTATATTTCTTATTAAATTTTTATATCAAAAATTGGATTTCTTATAATTTTTTAATATTATAAAAAGAAAAATTTAATTTATGATCAAAAATTTTATAAAAATAAAATTTTATTTCTTATTAAAATTTAAAAAAGAAAATTAAATTTCTTATTAAATTTAAATATGGTAAAAAAAATTTCTTATTAAAATTAAAAAAAGAAAATTATATTTCTTCTTAAATTTTTATATCAAAAATTTTATTTGTTATACTTTTTTAATATTATAAAAAATAAAATTTAATTTATTATTAAAAATTTATAAAATATAATATTTTATTTCTTATTAAAATTTTAAAAATAAAACTATATTTCTTTTAAATTTTATATCAAAAAATTTATTTCTTATACTTTTTTAATTTTATAAAAAGTAAAATTTAATTTATTAAATATACTATTTTATTGCTTATAAAAATTTAAAAAATAAATTTATATTTGTTATACAATTTTAATTTTATGATGTAGAAAATATTGGAATTGGATTCCTTCTGCAATTGATGAGACTAATGATTTAGGGTTTGGGAGAGGTTTCAGCTATTTTTCAGTCCATCAAATGCTGCAGAAAATATTGGAATTGGATTCCTTCTGCAATGGATGAGACTGATGATTTAGGGTTTGGGAGAGGTTTCAACTATTTTTCAATCCATCAAATGCTGTAGAAAATATTGGAATTGAATTCCTTCTGCAATGGATGAGACTGATGATTTAGGGTTTGGGAGAGGTTTCAGCTATTTTTCAGTCCATCAAATGCTGCAGAAAATATTGGAATTGGATTCCTTCTGCAATGGATGAGAGTGATGGTTTAGAGTTAGGGATAGCTTACAACTATTTTCCAGTCCATCAAATACTGCAGAAAATATTGGAATTGGATTCCTTCTGCAATGGATGAGACTGATGATTTAGGGTTTGGGAGAGGTTTCAGCTATTTTTCAGTCCATCAAATGATGCAGAAAATATTGGAATTGGATTCCTTCTGCAATGGATGAGACTGATGGTTTAGAGTTAGGGATAGCTTACAGCTATTTTCCAGTCCATCAAATACTGCAGAAAATATTGGAATTGGATTCCTTCTGCAATGGATGAGACTGATGGTTTAGAGTTAGGGATAGGTTTCAGCTATTTTTCAGTCAATCAAATGTTGCAAAAAATATTGGAATTGGATTCTTTCTGCAATGGATGAGACTGATGATTTAGAGTTAGGGATAGGTTTCAGCTATTTTTCAGTCAATCAAATGCTGCAGAAAATATTGGAATTGGATTCTTTCTGCAATGGATGAGACTGATGATTTAGAGTTAGGGATAGGTTTCAGCTATTTTTCAGTCAATCAAATGCTGTAGAAAATATTGGAATTGGATTCTTTCTGCAATGGATGAGACTGATGATTTAGAGTTAGGGATATGTTTCAGCTATTTTCCAGTCAATGAAATGCTGTAGAAAATATTGAAATTGGATTCCTTCTGCAATGGATGGGACTATTGGACAATCCAGTACAAAGGATGGGATTTATCAATCAGATTTTGCATTGAATAAGTTATAACTTTTTCAGTCAAATAACCCTAGGCAGAATATGGGAATCAGATTCCATCCTATACAAAGGATGGGATTTGTCATTTGGTACAACATAATGAACCATTATAAATTCATAATACTTATGAAGGTTTACAATACCCCTACAACAGTTTTTCAATCAGATTTTTCCTGAGTGCTAAAACCTCCTCATTCTCATCCTTTTATATTTCTTCTTTCTTTTGCGGAGTGATAATACCTACATTCTCATCTTTCTTAGTTTCATTACTACACAACATGAGCAATAGAGTGATTGCATTGGTCTACTATAATGGCCAAATTCATAATATTGACGAAGGTTCTACCTTTGATTGTAAACGTCCTAAAAGTTTTCGTGTTGAAGAAGACGTCACATTAGAGGAACTGAAGCTGCAAATTCATACAAAAATTAAAGCTGGAAATAGAAAAAGAGTTTCAGAGGTTAAGTATAGGCATCCTCTTTCTATTGGTGAAGAATGTGTCCGATATAGAACATTTCCACTTGAAGATGATGATGATGTCAGATGCATGTTTTATGCTCATGAGACATTTGCAAATGTTGGTGTACTTGAGTTATATGCTGACATAGAGGATGTTGACGATGATTGTGGCCCTTCAAATGTTCGCACAACAGAAAACTTTCCCATAGAAGATTATGATTCTGGGTCGTTCTATGTTCACACTACATACGACGTTCCCACAGAAGAAGTCGTGCCCTTATCTCAAGCTACAACTTTTCAGACTTCATTAGTCTCACAAACAATTCCTACTACCCTCGAAGATGAGCCAACCGGTGTTGATCCTGTTCGTCCACGTGGATTCCATGGTGAAGATGTTGGTGAATTTAGTGAGCAGGAAGAGGATGCTGAATTCGCAAGTGATGACAATAGTGATTCTGACCCAGACGTCGTCCCTGCTGAGATCAACACTCATGGAGATCTTCCCCCATATGAGGCTACATCCCATATGCATACCCTGGATCTGGAGGCAATGCAAGTGCCAGAATTTCCTGAGTATGCTCATACATTAGCTACGCCTCTGACATTTGATCCATCTGCAGTTGATCTATGTGTTGGGTTACAATTCCCAACGAAAGAGGCTGTGCTTTCAGCTATCAAGCACTATAACATCAAAAACTCTGTAGATTACAGAGTAATTGAATCTGAGCAGACGAAATATTATGCCAAGTGCGTAATGTATGGGAATGGGTGTAATTGGAGAATAAGGGCAACTTTTATGAAGAAGAAACAGGCATAGGAGATTAGAAAATATGAAGGGCCTCATACTTGCACATCGGGGAGGATTTCACAAGATCATTGCAAGTTAGATTGTAACATGATCTGTTCATGCATTTTGTCATTGGTCCAAGCAAATCCGGAGATTTCCGTTTCAGTTTTGATCGCTGAGATGCGAATCCAGTATGGATACATCACCTCCTACAAGAAAACGTGGAAAGCAAAGCAAAAGGCAATTCTTCGAGTTTTTGGCGATTGGGAAAGATCTTACAATGAGCTACCTAAATGGTTAGGTGCAATGCAACATTTCGTGCCTGGTACAATTGTAGAATTGCAAACGGTACCTGCATATCACGGTGATCGACTGGTCCAGGGTAAGAGAATATTCCATCGACTATTTTGGACATTTAAGTCGTGCATTGAAGGGTATCCGTATTGTAAACCTATTGTGCAAATAGACGGTACTTCTTATATGGAAAATACAAAGGCACATTATTGTTAGATATTGCACAAGATGGCAACCGAAACATACTGCCAATTGCCTTTGCTATTGTGGAGGGTGAGACAAAAGAGGCTTGGTCATTCTTTCTCACTAACTTGTGTAGACACGTGACAAAACAGCCTGACATTTGCTTGATGTCTGATCGACATGAAGCCATCAAAGCTGCGATTAGACACAATGGTAGTGGATGGAATCCTCCACATGCATATTCAGTGTACTGCATTCGACACATTGCAGCGAACTTTATGAAAAAGTTTAACAATAAGGAATTGCGTCGACACATTATTAACATGGGTATGGAATTAAATCATAGTTATTTTATCTCTTATATTTCGTTTAGTATATAAAATAATACTGAAATTCACAAGTCTTTTGTTTTAAAATTTATTAGGATACGAGTTGAGGCGATCGAATTTTCATTTCATGTATGACAATCTTCGTGGAGAAAATGCAGAGGCGGCTAATTGGCTTGATAGGATCCCCAAGGAGAAGTGAGCCCAATCATATGATCAAGGAAGACTTTATGGCCATATGACAACCAACCTAGCTGAATCTATCAATTCGGTGTTGAAGGGAACGCGTCATCTTCCCATTACTGCTTTAGTGCAATCAACATATTATATGTTGGCTGCACTTTTTGTTAAGATGGGGAACAAGCAAATTGCAATGATGGAGGGAGGGCACACATATTGTGAAACAGTCACACAGGCTATGCAAGAAAATCGCAGGAAAGCTAACTCCCACTTTGTTCGTAATTTTACGTGAGCAAATCAATCTTTTCTGGTTGAAGAGTTAGTTGATCCACAAGAGGGTGTTTTTGCAATGAAGTACAAAGTCAAGCTTAGTGACATGTGGTGTGATTGTGGAAAGTTTCAAGCACAAAGGTTCCTTTGTTCACATGTAGTTGCTGCTTGTGCACATGTCCATGTAGATTGCATGCAATATGTGGACAAAGTCTATAGACTGGAAACTATATTGAATGTTTATAGACATGAGTTCGAAGCTGTTGGAAATGAAGGTTACTGGCCTCAATATGATGGTCCAGAAGTGTGTCCCAATCAAGAAATGCGGAGAAATCCACATGGTCGGCCAAAATCAAGTCGTATTCGTAATGAAATGGACCTCAGGGAGAAAGGCCAACCAAAACGTTGTGGATTATGCAGAAATGAAGGTCATAACCGTCGAAATTGTCCGCATCGATCTGGCACATTGGGTGAGACTTCGCATCAACAATAAATGAATTACATGTTTTCATAACCTATAATATTTACATATAAGGGAAAATGTAATGCAAGTTTTTGTCAACTTATCATGTAATTTGGATTATTATTTTATTTAAAATGAAAAAAATTATAAAAATATAACTCAATTATATTTTTTTTTTACAATTTTTTAAATTAAATAACAACATTAAGATTTTAGTTACACATGCTGAATAAAAAAAATAAAATATAACAATTAATTTCCCAACAAATTTAAAATAAATAACATGAAATGCAAAACATATAAATTTATATATTAGAAATTTAAAACACATTATTCTCGTTATATTGATAAAAGTACATTTATTCTAATTATTGCGTGGTGTAGAGCAACAGTGTCGAGCTCTTCTAGTGCGTGGTGGTTGCACCCGTCGTTCAACCTCGTCAGTGGCACGTATTCGCGGTCGACCACGACCTCCTGCTATAACCGCCACTGGTTCCGGTTGTATGTCATCAGTCATTTCTTCCGTATCAAAAATTTGAAACCCACTGCTGGATGAGCCAACACCTAGTTCACCCATAACGGGAACCTGACTACTAGATGGACCCATAAATGATGTACCATCAAATGCTGACGAAGGGGTTCCAAACTGATACATTGATGTTAGATATGCTGAACTTGGACTTAGGATGGGGAGCTGGTCATCTAACCTCGTTCTTGGCGGTGATGGTCGGTAACACTCATCAACGTCATATCCGGGGTGACTTACGGAATAACAATGACTGGATGGTACTCCATGATCCCGTTCAGGTTCAGGATGATTAAATGACATCCTCGGTGCTGTGAACTCCAATGAGGTCGGTTGACGCGTTCGCCCACGTTTTCGGCGAGGTCTAGGAGCATCCATATCCTGTGTAGGAGGGACTAGAGCTGAAGTTTGTCCAGTAAATGGCATACTCCTAACATCCTCATACATCGACGATGGACAAACGAAAGGCCGACCTTCATTTTTATACCATCCTATGTAATCATCAGATGGGTTGAAATTATTACCAACAATCGGGTAAATTGTCGGAATTCGTTGAAAACGTATATTCCACCAATGGATCCAATGTTCATGCTTCGCAGGCCAGAATTCCTCATGACGACCACGCATGTCGATCTTGTGAAGCTTATCAAGGTTCACCGGGGCTGCAGGAATTGGTTGTTGCATCCCAAATTATCGCAGCACCCTGTCAGTTTGGTGCCACTCTACATATGAAAAGCATATCAATGCTGTGTTTGCTTTCCATATATTACAATTATTGTAGGCATCCGATGGAAGGCATGCCATAATTTCACTTGAGGAATATGGCATCCACAGAAACTGTGAATAATTATTACAAATTATTAGTTTCATATGGATTAAATAAAAAAAAAAACTTCAATGTAACAATCGAAATATTTACCTTATCATATCCTACTCGACCTAGTCGTACTCTTATACTTGCAAGGTCGCTCGGAGTCTCTGTAAAATCTCTACTCCTACTCCTACTCCACCTATTAAAATGCATATAATATCTTAATGACCTATAAAAATACAAGTTCGTACAAAATTAATAAAATAGTAAAGATTATTACCTGCTTGCAAGGGGGTATACAGCCGAAATATCCACGCGCGGAGCAAGAAATGGTAGCCGATACCAAGCCCATGATTGTAGAAGCACTAAACATCCACCTATGTCATAGCTTTTTGGAACTGTAGCCTGGCAAAGTTCTCTATACAAAACCGCCAAACATGCAGAACCCCAACTATAATTTGCCGCATGCTCTAAATCACGTAGTAATGGAAGATACATTAAATGTACCTGACTGCTCGATTTGTCAGACATCAATAATCCTCCAATCAAACGTAAAATATATGCTCTAGCAGCATATTGTATCTGTTGTTCAGTTGCGTGTAATGGAAGATTTTGAAACGATTTCAACCAATTTAGTCTCACCGTTGAGCTAGATACGTACTCATCTGGAGGTACCGAGCCCAATAGATTTTGACACACTTCATTCCAATCTAGCAAGCTTCCGCCTGTAACTGCATCGCCATGGACCGGAAGTCCAAGTTGCAGCGCAACATCTTCTAGAGTTACCGTGCATTCACCAAATGGAAAATGAAAAGTGTGCGTCTCGGGTCTCCATCGTTCGATCAACGCACTGATTAAGTCGGGTTGTATCAAAAATCGTCGAATTTGAGTTGCGTGATAAAATCCGGCTCTTCTTAAGTGGTCGATAATAGATGGATGCGAGTCCTCCAATGTAAATTTCCTCGAACGTTACACGCGACGAGTTTCCTGTTATAATAATAAAAATTAATATATTATAAAACTATAACAATTAAAAGTTAGTAAATAAAACTCTAAATTATAAAATAACAAAACAATAATAATAAAAAATTTAATTTTTTTTATATAATTATTAAATAATTTAATTATATAATAAATAAATAACTATAAAATTAAAATTAAAAGACAATAATAATTACAAAATTATAAAACAATAATAATATATAATAATATAATATAAAAATTAAAATTATATAAAACTATAAAATGAAAAAAATAATAATAATTAAACAATTATAAAACTATAATAATACAAAATAATATAATATAAAATTTATAATTATATAAAACTATAAAATGAAAAAACAGTAATAATTACAAAATTATTATTGTATATAATAATATAAAAACCATTATAATATAAAAATTAAAATTATATAAAACTATAAAATGAAAAAACAAAAATAATTAACAAATTAAATAACTATAATAATAAAAAATTAAATAATATAAAAAATAAATAATTATATAACTATGAAATCAAAAAACAATACTAATTAATAAATGATAAAACTATAATAAGCACTATAACATTAAAAATATAAAAATTATAAAACAATAAAACTATAAATTTACAAAATTCTAATCAATAAAAAATAACTAAAAATTGATAATGTAATACAAATAATATTATAACAATTTACTTATCTCTTTAAATATAACCTCCGATATGTGATTTTCTTGCAACCTCAATAGTGATGATGAAGCCATTTCTAAATATTGTTGTAGAAAAAAATATTGTTGTAGAAAATAATTTTGTTGATAGAAAGAAATTTAATTGTAAAAAGAAGAATGGAAAATAAAGTGATATTTATAGAAGAATGATGTGTGTGTGTGGGGGGGAGAGGGATGGATTTGAAGGCAACGGTCATTTGATCGTTGCCTTCAAAAAATTTTGAATTTATATATATATTTTTTGTTTTTATCTACTACAAATCAATTAACAAAATTTACAAAAAAAAATTCATAAATTTTAAATAATAAAATATACCTTACGAATTTTTTTTTAAAAAAAAATTATAAAAAAATATTTTTAATTTAATTTATAATTTTTAAAATTAAAATACAAAATTTAAAAATTTAAAAATAAAATTACAATTTGTTTTTTAATTTAAGTAAAAAAAAATATATTGTATCAAGGGAAATCGCCACCCCCCATGGTGATTTCCCTTGATTAATTTTGCAAATTTGGCAAAAAATACCAAGGAAAATCGACACCCCCATGGCGATTTCCCTTGGTTTTTTTGCCAAAATTCAAATTTTTACATTGGGAAATCGCCATGGGGGATGACGATTTCCTAGCTAGAAAAAAAAATGGATTTTGAGAATTAATCCGAAAATAACGGTATTTTGATATTTTTTTTTGGGCTATATTTGAATAAAAAAACCTAGAAAAAACCTACTCCATTAATTAAACTTTTATTTTTATATATATTATCTCTTTAACTAAAATCACTAAACACTAATTACCATTTCCCTTCATGTAATAATGCAAACAAAAAAAGCAGTCTCTTTAACATTTAAATAAAACCTTTAATGTAAGAAATGGTTAATTCTTGACATTACTTTCACTTTAGACTGCTTTCTAGGCAACTTGTATTGACTTACGTTCTTCTTCCTGTCCTCTTGGGTCCAAAATCTAACAGTAAAATATTTAAAAAGGAAGAAAAGATGTTAAAAGAACTAACTAAAAACAAGAACTCGTGACTTTGCCAATTTGTCATCCCATGAAACACAGGAATAAAATTTACAAATCTATATGTTTTCTCAGTGACCCATTACCTCACTTTTTCTTGCAGTTTCAACAACATCAGATTCAAGGAACAAAGTTGAAATATTAAAGCTCAGTTTTGTCATTTGGGGGGTGTGTTTGTTTAGGGTTTTAGAGATCAGATTTAAAGCTGCTGCTTCTTCTTCTGCTTCTTACTGGTAATGGAGTTGAACAAGGACAAGCTTGTCAGGTAAGTAGTGTTGCTAATTCCTTGTTTTTATGCTTACATTTTGTTGGTACCTTTGTTTCTGATTTAACTTTTCTTTTCTGGGTAGTTTTTCTGTAGTAAAAAGATGCTGCTTTTTGGTAGCTGGGAAAGTCCTGACAAGTTTTAGATTTTCCATTAGGGACTAAAGAAAGCTGGAATTTTGGTAATAATTAGGAGTTTTGTGTGCTAATTTGGATGAATTGGCTAAATGTTTTTATTACTTTGGGGGGACTGGAGGAGAATAAATCAGGAGGGTTTTTGGCATAATGTTTTCAGCTGTGTTCAATGGAGTAGTGAAGGGAACTTTTGCATTTTTTATTATCTTTTTGCTGGAAAAAGTGAAGTTGTAGTCAAGTGGAATTAATCTCTTTGGGTTTCAATTTTCTTGGGAGTGGGGGATAATGAAACATAAATTCTATTAAAACAGAAAGTTAAGGGGGTTTCTCTCTTTGAAGGGACTTGCTGATTAAAGTGGAAAATTTGGAAATCCTTATCTATGACTATGACTGAGGATACTAGCTGATGTTGCTATATTGTGTGAATTAAACATAGTGTGAAACGGTTAATTCAATAATCACACAAGAAAAGGTTTTGTCAAACTGAATTGTAGGTTTGCCAAAG
The DNA here is from genome assembly GCA_030761205.1 of Fremontodendron californicum. NCBI lineage: Eukaryota > Viridiplantae > Streptophyta > Magnoliopsida > Malvales > Malvaceae > Fremontodendron > Fremontodendron californicum. The sequence goes on from JAULJL010000006.1 coordinate 8,702,827, forward strand.
AATTCTGAAAAAAATGAACAAATCCTAGAATCATGAAAATTTTCTTTTGTATGCGAAAATCCTTTCTACTTTCCATAAAAAGTTTTATGAAATACTTTGTATTGAACAATTGGAGTTCTTTGGTAAACTTCTTTATTTCTAGGTTTTATTCTGATGGGCAACGACAGAAAGAAGCCCCATGGGGAAAGAATGACCCATCATTCCTTGAAAAGTCATCTTCTGGGTACAAGATTCCATTTTCTTCGGTGCTGAAACCGGAGAATGGGATGGTCGGAGGAAGAAATAGACTTCCTGAAATGGGTAAAAATGGAAGGTCAAAGGTTTTTCCACAGGGCAATGCACAATGGTATAAGAGAATTCTTGATCCTGGCAGTGAGATTGTGTTACAATGGAACTGGGTTTTCATTATTTCGTGCATGGTGGCACTTTTCATCGACCCATTGTATTTTTATTTGCCTGCTGTTGGAGGGGATGTAACCTCCTCGTGTGTAAAGACAGATACAAGCTTGAGAATTGTTGTTACATGTTTTCGAACTATTGCCGATATTTTTTATTTGTTGCACATAATTATAAAATTTAGAACAGGTTATGTTGCACCAAACTCAACAACTAGAGTGTTTGGAAGGGGTGAACTTGAAATGGACCCTAAGAAGATTGCATGGAGATATCTTAGATCTGACTTCTTCATTGATCTCATTGCAACACTGCCTCTTCCTCAGGTATTTGTTGTAAAACACAAATTTTCTACTGAAAACCTATCATAAATATAGTTGCCTACTTTATTTTGCATTTTCTGTCACTGAACTCAACTGCAGAGTATATTAAAATAGATTGTAAATAACTTATATTTCCATGGAAGTAAACTTGAAGTACTGTGGCTTGTAATTAAATTGTGGTTCTATGTTTCCCTAATCAACCAAAATAGGACTTGTTAGCCTTATGACATGTTTTCGAACTATTACAGATATTTTTTACTCATTTTGCATAATAAGCATACAATTCAGAAGAGGTTATGTAATCATCCATTGTAGACCAAAAGGATTGTGGTTTCCTTAATTAACAGGTACGAGGCAGAAAATGTTTTGTTGTACATAACTCACTTCTTTTTGTTTTTTATTTGGAGTTTGAGCGCATTTTACATTTGTACAGAAGATTAGGTGTCTCCCTTTTTACATTGATATTCGGTAATTAACCCTTTGCCATTCAAGGATATTTTGAAGTAAAGTGCTTCAGCCTTTGATTCAAGTTTCATGGTTAATCCTATGTATTCCCCTATCTATCACAATTATATTTGTGGTCTTCTAGCATAATTTTCTTGTTTTCTTTTCCTTTTTCATAAAATATTGCGATAATTCTGGGCAGACTCCACCAAATGTACCTTGCTAGAAGATCTTGAAATTACACTGGGAGGCTACGTCCCAATCCTTGGATAAAATGATTAATAAAATGGATGTCTGATTTCCTGTTCAGTGCATCAGGTACTAAAGATGAGAGATGAAAGCACAGTTTATTTAATTATTTTTTGCAGATAGTTATCTGGTTTATCATTCCAGCAACAAGAAGTTCTCGAACTGATCATAACAACAATGCCCTTGCATTAATTGTTCTGCTTCAGTACATTCCGAGATTGTATTTGATTTTTCCATTAAGTTCTCAAATTATTAAAGCAACTGGAGTGGTCACGAAGACGGCGTGGGCTGGTGCTGCCTACAATCTTCTCTTATTCATGTTAGCTAGCCATGTATGTTATTATCTTATTAGCCTTTTTCTCTGCTTTCATGTTTGCATGTGTATTTTGCTCCCTTTGATAAGGACTAGCTGGGTGAATTTTTTTTTTTTTTTTTTCATTCAATTTTTTCCTCATCCTTTCTGCCAGTTTTTACACAAAAAAGATGCTTATTCATGTAGGTTGTAGGGGCAGCATGGTATCTGCTCTCTGTTGACAGGTATACTTCATGCTGGAAGAAAATTTGCAAAAAGGAATTTGCTCCTCTCAGATGTAATCTATACTATTTAGATTGTGATACCTTTGGCCATAATGATCACAAGATGTGGGCAATTGGCACAAATGTGTTCAAGAAATGTGATCCGAGAAATGATATTGATTTCCAATATGGCATATTTGAAAGTGCAGTAAAAAAGAATGTTGTCTCCACAAGCTTTCTTGAGAAGTATTTCTATTGCTTATGGTGGGGCTTACAGCAACTTAGGTACAATTTTATTAAATTTTATGGATAAAAATAATCTTACATTGCAACTCTTATTGGTGTTGTCTTATTCACAGAATATACTGTTGCATTTTTTTTGGGTAATCTCCTGGTGGCTGATGAGTGCAAGTAAACTGTTCGGTTAGTAGATTTTGTTGTTTCACTTACAACTAACAGTTTAGGTGCGAATGCAGTAGTTGTATGGGATTTCACTAACAACATCGCGTATGATACTCTAACAATGTAGCAAGAGTCTAGTTCAGATATACTTTATATGCATACAAATGACTTTTATGATAATAATAAGTATGAAATTGCTGCATGGTGGTTGCATTTATAAGGAAGTTCAACTATGTAGAGCATCAGAATATTTGTGGGTTTTCACTGTTTTTACCTTTAAAAAATGGAGTGATAATAAGACATAAAGTGATGATGTAAGGGAAAATGATAATTCTTTCCATTTTGAAACTATCTCATGAGATATGTATGAGCTGTTGGTCCGATAATTTTGCCCATATCATTAACTCGAAGAAAGGCCTCTATCATTTGGCAAGGTGCCATATGAGGTCTCCCTTGTCCTCCAGATCACTAAAGCCATGCAGAAAGTATCTTTAATTAAATTAAACTTGTCAACACATGATAGTTGAAAAATAATTGATGCTAGTAAGTGTTCTGTTTTGAAATTATTGTGTTACATTATCTACTTGTTATGATATCATGCTTGTGAACTAAGTTGCATGGTCACAAGGGACATGGCATGGTTCATCTGTGAATTTGGGCCTGGAAATACCTTGCTAAGCATAAGTTCTTCATTCCAGCTTTCTTCCCTGAAACCTTCTCTTTGTCTCTCTTTAGTAAGAGGCATGTATATTGGACTCTGTATTTGGTATATGGTTGAAGATATATAATAATTTGTGATTGTAGCGGAATTTAATGGAAAGATGCGGAGATAAATTCCCATGAATTTTTTTCCCCTCCTTACACAGCTTCCCCCTTTATTCTCCTTCTAGTTTTGATACCAAAATTTTGAAAATTTTAAGTAAACTATTTGAGAAAAGAACCAAAAGCCAATGGGAACAAGCAGTTCATAAGCATTTTTGAAGGCTCACATAAATTTGTGACCATGTCGAGGCAAGAGGCATAATGCAATATGCTTTTGGTTTTAGAAGGGAACCTTTTTGTTCTACAATGACTCTGAAGCTACTTGATCTCAAAGGCATTTGCAGCTGTAGAGGGTTCTTTTGATGAGGCGAGGAAACGTTGCAAACCAGCAAAACGAGATGTTGTGGAAAGATGGTGTGAAGGAAGATTGGAGCAGAACTTGAAGAACAAGTGCGATGACAGGTGGTGATAATGAAGGCAGAAGGTGGCTGTGGATGGTAGAAAGTGTGGTGGTTGGAATAATTTCGAAGAAAATTGCAGAGAGATGTTTTAGAGCCAAAGTTTGTCAGATTGCTAAAAGATTTCAAATGAAGCTTTTGGACCTTTATTTATAGCCCCACCAAAGGAAGTTACAAAGAGGGAAAGTGGGAAGTTATCAGGATGTCACATGTGTAAGTGGCATCAATCATGGGTAGTGAGAGAGAAAGAGAGGTTATCAAAGGTAGTTAGTGAAATGGAAGTTATGTAGAGGTTAAACCTTGAGGAGTTTTTAATCACATGTAATAATTGGTTACGTGGTAGCACGCTTTGGAGTGCGCCACCTGAAAGGAAGCACTTGTGTTCCAAAGAAAGGTTAAGAAGCGGATTTCTTAATTCTTAACAGTCTCTTATCTGAGCATCCAAGCCATGCTATCTAGGACATCCCAAGAGTGGAGCAAACCCAAGAATCCTGCCATCCTTCCAGGGTTAGTTCCATGGTCTTCACATAGCGTTGGACCTTGCTAGCTGCATTACAAATCGTCTTTTGTCACATGCTACATAAGCTACTAGAGATTACGGGGCACGAAGTGTTGGAGTGCTAGAGCACTGGAGCACTGGAGCTCTAAAGAGTTGGGAGCGCTAGAGCTCTGGAGAGTTGGAGTGTTGGAGTGCCGGAGCTTTGGAGAAACGGAGTGTTGGAGCACTGGAGCTCTGGAGAGTTGGAGCTCTGAAGAGTTGGAGCGCTGGAGCACTAGAGCTCTGGAGCTCTAGAGAGTTGGAGATTGGAGCACTAGAGCTTTGGAGAGTTGGAGATTCTGTTACACGGACTCGTTGGTTATGGCTGACGTATCGGTGTTGACGCGACACAACACTGGTACCGACACAGAATATGCGTCTGACACATGATCGAAAATGTGGACACATCCTCGTGGTTGGCTAAGATTGCTGTGGCTGGAGGAAGAAGCAGAATAAGAGGCAAAAATGAATTTGATAAATGAAAAATTTCAAATAAAAGTATACATATTTTTATTTGTTTAAAGAAAAAATATAAAAATCATATTTATATAAAGTATTAATGCATTATATGAAAAATATTTAACATGATGTATTAACGTACTCATATTTTATTTTCAGATCCTTTTTAGCTAAATTCTTGAGTCCAAAATTTTGAACAAAAGACGAGTCGGACACTTAGACACGTACCTTTATCGGAGATGGGTATCAAGTCCATATAACATAGGTTGGAGTGCTAGAGCACTGGAGCTCGGAAGAGCTGGAGTGTTGGAGCGCTGGAGAGCTAGAGCATTGGAGCTCTGGAGAGCTAGAGTGCTGGAGCATTGGAGCGCTGGAACACTAAAGCTCTAGAGAGTTGGATTGTTGGAGCACTGGAGCTCTGAAGCTAGGGGTGTTCATTCGGTTAATTCGGTTAATTAGCTATATTCAAATTTAAACTAATGATGACCAGCAATTCATCATACCATATTATGCCAATGGTTTTGCAATACCTATATAAGGAAATGCTAATTAAAGGCTTGTAGAGCACTTGCACTTTTTTCCCATATCCTTTACAGGAAATTGCTTTGCACAAAGGATTAGTTTATCTGATCTAATGATTAAAGAAGAGAGATGTCATTCAATGAGTTTCTTGTGTTTACAAATGTTGATACATGCCTTTTGTTTTCTTATCTTCTCAGTTCCTATGGCCAGAATTTGTCAACAAGCACATTCATTGGGGAGACACTATTTGCTATACTTATTTCTATCTTGGGTCTTGTTCTATTTGCCCACTTGATTGGCAACATGCAGGTATCAGAAAATTTGCATCCTTGACTTTTGCCTTATAAAATCAAATTCACATTTTATTTATAGTAACTCAAATGAAGTTGTCATATATAGTGTCAATCATCTCGATGCTGTGTTCATGAATGGATTTTTGTGTTTGTATCTCTTCAGTAGAGTGCGTCTAATTAGTTTTATCTGTCAAAACTTTGTCCTGAACACCTGGTATTATCTTTCTTGAGTTGTCTATTATTAGCAGTTGAGATCTTCTCCTTTTTCTTTCTTCCCCAATAGGAAAGCGGTGAAATAGGAAGTAAGATGCATTCTTATCTAGTTTCTTGTAGTTGGCAAAATCCTGCATTATGAGTCACTGTGCAAATTGATTTTAAACTGCTTATTCATCCTCATTTGAAACAATTATTTCTGCAATTTTTTTTTTTTTAATTTTTTATTTGAGGTTGTCAGGATTTGATCTCTAATCATTGGAACGAAAAGTCCAGCACTCTACCAATAGACCACACGGCTGTTGGCAATTATTTCTGCATGTTACTTTCACATTCTGATAGTTTACATTTGTTTATGTGATACAGACATATTTGCAATCCCTCACAGTGAGACTCGAGGAATGGAGACTTAAGCGAAGGGACACTGAGGAGTGGATGAGCCATCGCCAACTCCCTGAAGATTTAAAACATCGTGTTAGACGTTTTGTTCAGTATAAATGGCTTGCAACTCGGGGAGTTAATGAAGAATCCATCTTGCTAGGCTTACCTGCTGATCTTCGTCGTGATATTCAATGCCACTTATGCTTGGACCTTGTTCGACGTGTATGCAGCTTTCCCATATCAATTTCTTTCTGAGTTTCAAACCACCCATATTTGCTTAAGGTTATAGATGTTTCTACTGAAAAACAGTTTTGATGGGAGATTGTCCACATTGAATTTTAAGAGTCATGCAATTATTTACTTAGAAACCAGCCTCTACTGTTTTAGCATGAGTTTCCTTCTTCAGTGCCTTCATCTAGTTAAGATCTTGGTGAACTGCCTCATCAGCTATACATTCTTTCCTTAGAACCTGTCTCTTAGGGGGAATAAGAATCCATAGGTTCACCCCATTTTGCAAGAATCTTCCTTTTAGTGGTGTCTATGTGTTTGATTGTGAATCTTCCCTCAAACAACATCAATATGTTGGCCTCAACAATGTTGCTGCACTCATTTAGATTAGATCCGACTCCAAAATGTTAATGTATTTAAACCTAAGGAAGGATCTGCATCTTCCATTTGATATTTCTTTATTAAATGATACTTAGTTTCACTAAAGTTACTCATTTGCAGGTCCCTTTCTTCTCCCAAATGGATGATCAGCTGCTTGATGCAATGTGCGAACGTCTAGTATCGTCCTTGAGCACTGAAGGTACCTATCTTGTTCGTGAGGGTGACCCTGTGACAGAGATGCTCTTCATTATTAGAGGTAGATTAGAGAGTTCTACAACTAATGGTGGTCGAACTGGTTTCTTCAACTCAATTGTGCTGAGACCTGGAGATTTTTGTGGAGAGGAACTACTTGCATGGGCTTTGCTACCAAAATCCACCATGAACTTGCCCACTTCAACTAGAACGGTAAGAGCGTTAGTTGAGGTTGAAGCATTTGCACTGCGTGCTGAAGATCTCAAGTTTGTGGCCAACCAATTTAGACGACTTCATAGCAAGAAACTACAGCACACCTTCCGGTTTTACTCCCACCATTGGAGGACATGGGCAGCCTGCTTCATACAGGCTGCTTGGCGTCGGTACAAAAGGAGGATAATGGAAAACAATCTGACTAGGACAGAATCATTTGCTTTGGATGAGAAAGAGGATGACGAGACTGGGCAGGAGGAAGAGAGAAATTTCAGTGCTGGCTCCAATCCTTCTCAGGCGAAACTGAACCTTGGAATTACGATATTGGCATCAAGGTTTGCAGCAAATACTAGGAGAGGAGCTCAAAAGATCAAAGATGTTGAGATGCCAAAATTACAAAAACCAGAAGAACCTGACTTTTCTACTGAGCCTTATGATGACTGATTGTATGCATTATATAGGGTATTATATTGGCTGAGCTTTTCTACTTGGGGTCAGACATTTTCAGTACAATAGCAGGTGAGAACCGCCTTCTTGTTAGGATCTAGAATCCCAGATCTTGAACAGCTTTTGCCTAATCAGGTATTGGAAGAGAAAAGCTTGTCGTAGAGAGACGGGCAGGGTATTACTGTGGCCGTGCAGGAGAAGGTTGTGTTGTGCACTACCTCTATATTATTTTTTATCAGATATGTAGGGGTTTTCATCAAATGCAAGCTGAATCTAACCCGCGAGCCTTGGAAAACATTGAGATATTAAAAATTTGTTTTGATGTAAAAGGTTGGAGATCATTCTGAATCTCCTATATAAACAAGTAATATTTACTCAAAATGCGTCAGTTAGGAATGCCTTTGGTGAGATGACTGGCCTAAGGTCTCTAGCTTACTTAAATTTAATGTGTTTGCAGACATTTGAAACTGATTAGTAAACTTTTCCAGTGTTTTTTTTTTTTATTTTTTTTATGGTCAGCTAATGCTTCTGAACATACAGGAACCAGAAATTTAGCCATGCCACAGGCCCACAACTGATCATTTCATTTGTTTAAGCAAATAATGATAATCATTATCAGAAAAGTTCAATTGATGGAATAATCCCTCTTTGGATTAAGGTTCTTGTCGGCCTTCAATCTATTTTTGCACATATCTAATTATTAACCCAAGTTTCACAGTTGACAGTTAACCCGTTGTTTCTAATGTTTTGCATTTCCCAAGTAATTTCTCAGCCTCCATATTTTGTTTCTCCAAATCATGCTGCCATCAGCTTGGTGTGCATTGTTTCCTACTTACGCTAGTTACGAATGAGACAAGAATTGATCAATAAGCATATATGAGTCCAGTCAACTTTTCTTGCAGTATCAGTTGCACATCCCACAAGAATAACAACAGAAGTGCCTGCAAAATCCTCGGAATGCAGTCAAGTGTGTGGTTTGCTCAATCACAGCAGGGTCAGCACAGCCAAGATTGCTAAAACTGCTGAACCCAAAACTGATATCCAACTAAGAACCTATATTCCAATCACGGACGCAAATATGAGTCCCAGAAAAAGGAATGGAGGTTAAGTTAGAAATACAGTTAAATTCAGTCAAAATCCCTTTTAGATACATTATCTAAATAAAAAAAGAGATTTAAGTACAAGGAGCAGAAGACAAAAATATCTATCACCTACCTGAAGAGAAAGTGGATTCAAATAGTTAAAATTTTCAGGAAACAACATTTCAAGCCACAATGCATTTCTTTGTTTCTTTCTTATTTTTTTTCTCTCTAGAATTAGAGAACAGTAAATGTTAAAAATCTCAGACCATCATATAAATAACCACACACAGAGACTATATGGTAGAAATCTATGTTGTTCCGAGTCTTCATTTTTTTATTAAGTATTCATGTTCGACATTTGTATCCAACACATATCTAGACATGGGTATGGGGATATGATCTTTCAAGGATCCTCCAAATACATGAAAATCTAGGAAAAAATTGAACATACCCGCGTCGAACATGTACCCGTGTTCAATACTCACATCTGAGTCCGAGTAACATTGGTAAAAATAGTTTAAGACAAACAGCAACATATATCATTGATCAAAATCAGGCTACCACACTAAGCCACTAATGACATTTTGCTAGAGAAAAGAGAAGTACCGTCTTTAGAAATGCTGGTGTACTTTTACCAGGTCGGACCAGTGGAATTGAAGCACCTTGGCGCTTCAGTTGTTTGCTAACATCATCAGGGTCCAGTTGTAGGAAACGTATAGTAGTAATTGAAAAAAGGCTATCAACAAGATATTTGTAGAAAGGTAGAGAGAACCTACAAACATTTATAACTTCCAATTATTCATGTAGAAAGGTGAGAACTTCAACTGTCAATAAGATAAAATAATAGCATATTCTTTCGTTTCATTTTACTTCTTCAGTCTCGGGATTACACCAACAGAGGGTTTACTTCCCCTTCCCCTTCCCCTTCCCCTTCCCCTTCCCCCCTTTCTTTGGCTGGAAATTTATAGAAGTTGGAACAAGAAATTCGCATCTTTTACCTAGGTCTGATGAAAATAGGTTTTAATCACTGTAGCAAATTAAGCAAGAAAAAAACTAAACTAAACTAAACTAAACTATTGTCCTGACTCCTGCCATTATCATGGATAGGCAATAAAGAATTCACCAGTTCAAGCATCTATTTAAAGCTTTGAAAGGAACATGACAAGATTTCAACCCTTAAATTTATGATTTGTCACAGCATGTGTCAATGCAACATATTCGCAGAACATGGAAAAGATTTTGTTAACTGGCAGCTTTAACAGAAGAAAACCAAACGGATTATAGAGCCAAGAAATATCTCATATCAATCCGGTATAAATATTCATCCTTTAAGAACTTCTAACAAAGTCAAAATCATTAACCTTACCTCCAGGATTCAAAGCCACTACAGCCTTCTTTAGCACAGATATGCCAGTAAATCGTGCTAAAGTACCAGGAAGAGATAGGGATGATGTAGAGGTTGGCCAAAACAATTGAATGAACATAAAGACAAGAGACTACATGTTGAAGGAAAGAGAGAGAGGTTGGGGTTAGCATGTAATTAATACTAAAGCAGGAATGAGGTAGCAGAGAAGTGCATTGAAAGTTTGCATGACCAAAAATACCATCACACTGTCAGAAATTTCCCTTCCAATTAAATAAATGTAAATCTTCTATTAAACACTACAAAGTTAGCAAATAAAATCTAATCAAGTTAAACTGTCATCAACAGACAATGGAAAGCTAAGCTAGCAAAATTTGAATAAAAACATAGAATTCAGAATGCATTTATCAGCAGCTAAAGGTTACAGATTTCCGTTTAGAAAGGATAGGGACAGGAAAAAAGAGAAATTTTTACAGGAAAAATGTGCACAACTTTTTGAGAAATAACAGTGGTAAAGAGATTGAGAAATTGCTCCTTTCTACAGAAACTAAAAAGCAATACAAGATGAAGAACAACAAAAAATAATAAGCCTTTTCCCACTATGGGTGTTCAGCTATATGGATCCTATTTCACCAATGTGCTCTATTTAAGCGATGTTTACTGTTGTAAATGAACAGAGCGTTCGATAAGCGGTTCGTAAACAGTTCGTGAACAATTTGATTTTTGTTCGTTTATCAAGCTAAATAAATGATTATGAACATGATTTTAAGGTTAATTTATTAAACGAACCGAACACAAACAAAATATGTTTAGTTCATTTATGTTTATGAACAAGATCGTTTATAGGTCGTTTAAAATTCGTTTAATATATTGTTTAAAGCTCGTTTATTGTTCGATTATAATATAATTAATGATATAATTATTATTATTTGTATTGTATTTTATTTACTTATAATATAATATAATTAAATTATTTGTTTTTTTTATTTTATATTTAATAATAACTTAAATTTAATAATATTTGTGCTTTATTGTTTATATTTAATAATAACTTAAATTTAATTATATTTGTATTTAATAATAACTTAAATTTAATTATATTTATATTTTATTATTTTATATTTAATAATAACTTAATATTGATTTATTTTTTATTTATTTGTTAAATTTGTTTAGATTTGTTTGTTTATTGTTCATAAACATATTTTTAATTGTTCGCGATCATATTTGATTATATATTCATGAACATATTCATTTAATATTCGCGAACAAGTTCATTTAATTTAAATGAACGAACACGAACACACTCAATTTTAAACGAACAGAGCTCAAACACAATTTTAAAATCCTTAATAAACACGAACCGAATACAAACAAGCTCAAAAATAAATAAACGAATACGAACAGAGATCTATTAATTCAAGCCCTATTCATTTACAGCCCTAGCCATGTTCTCAATAAGCTCAGTAATATGTATTTATTTTTCATAGTTTCCATCTGTGTCCTCTTTGGTCCTCCTCTTCTTCTCTTGATATGGATATCCTCCATTTTACAATAGATGTAATATTTCTACATAATTTAAATGTTCGAATCCAAAAATAAACCATTATTTTTTTTTAAGTAAGTTTTTGTATAATATGATATTTTTTAATTATATTTGTATATTAATATCAATATTTGTTAGCATCAAAAAGCATATAAAATTAATTTGTTAAATAATTGATTATCAAAAATATGATATATTTACATAAAATAACGTAAATACATTATGATTTATATTATGCATACATATAAATATAATTGTATATACTAATAATTAAATGAAAATGGGCAAATGTGAAATGGCTATATTTGCAGAAAAAATAAAACAAAAGTTTTAAGAGATTGTAAGACAATGCAAAAATGAAGTACTATTATTAGTTAATTGCTCAATTATTTGTTTTAATGGTCTAATCTTAATTTAAAACTATATTTAAAAAAAAAAACCATGATTAAAAATTACTTGATATATCTAAATATTTTATTAATTTACTATTTGAAAATATTAAGTAGTAATGACCAATGAAGATTAGATGATATAATGATTTGAAGATATATAGCTTTTTAAAATGTTTGAAGTGATTTTGGTGATTTATTTATACAATTCAAATTGTTTTATACAAATATAGTTTCAATATTATTACAAGTTATAGATACAAAATTCAATTGACTTTTTGATAAAAATATTATTTTATCTTATATACTAGTACATGATATCATGTGCCTCGCATGTGAATATGTATTTAAAACAATTGATTCGATGAACTTTAGTATTCTACATGTAAATACAATTATAATATATGGTATGCATACATATAAATATAATTGTATACACCAGTAAGAAAATCAAAATGGACAAATGTGAAATGGCTATAGTTGAATAAGAAATAAGACTAAAGTTTAAGAGCTAGTAAGACGATGTCAAAATTAGACATATCCATGGGCCAAGTCGGGCCCAAACAGGATATTAAGGCTTTTTGTGTCAGTCCAATCTCGACCCGACTCAAAATATAGGCAACATTTGATGACCAAGCCCGGCCCTAATTGCCAAAAGGATACTCGGGTCTGGCCCAGCCCGGCCCACCCAAATTTTAAGAGAAATGAGGACTGCAGCATAACCTGATTCCAAATGCCACTACACCATCTATCCAACTAACCAGCTTACAAATCCAACTTTAAGAGAAACTTTATCTATGCATGTGTTGTGCATGGATATATCAATTTGTATGAACAACATTTGATTAAATTATTCTATCAACTGCTTCACTGTAAAACCATCGGCCCCGTTCTTAACTTCTTCAGAACAACCTTTGCAACACTTATCAAAGCTAAACCAATTACAATGAGATTAAGAAATTTATATCAGTTGACTAGTCTTAAGTATGAGTTCTTTTATGAGACAGTTTTCTCAACCAAGGTAGAGCATAAAAATGAGACAGCAATTCAAAACAGGGACATTATTGTAGCTGTTAAGGATGTCCAGCACAGTCAACAACCTCAATCAATTACCGGGTAAGAAAGGATATTAAAAAAAATTATAATATATAAAATATAAATATTAAATAAAAATATACTATTCAGGCCGGCCCAGGCTTACCCGGCCCGTTTAAAAAATAAGCTTTTTATTTTGCCCAGGCCTATTTTTTGGGTTTAAAATTTTTATCCAAACCCTCTCAAATGTCGGACGGACCTTCGGGTTTAGACGGGTAGCCCGGCCCTTGGACAGATCTAGCCAAAATAAAGTAATATTATTAGTTAATTGATCAATTATTTGTCCTAATGGTATAATCTTAACTTAAAACTAAATTTTCTAAAAAATCATGATTAAAATTTATAATATTTTAATAATTTACCATTTGAATAGTAAATATTAAATAGTAATGACCAATGAAGATGAGATAATATAATGATTTGTATACATGATAATTTTAAAATTTTACCATTTGAATAGCTTTTTAAGATGTTTGGAATGATTTTGATTTTATGTTTATACAATTCAAATTGTTTTATACTTATATAGTTTCAATATTTTTACAAGTTATAAATATAAAATACAATTGACTTTTTGATAAAATTATTATTTTATCTCATATACTAGTACATGATATCATGTGCATCGACGTGAATATGTATTTCTTTTAAAAAATATATATGTTATTAATATATTTTTAATTATAATTATAAAATATAAATAAAAAACTTTAATTAATAATTAATTTATTAATAGATTTTTACATTCTTTAATATTATATGAACTCAAATTGTGTTGAAAAATCTCAAATTAAAAGAAAATCTTAATTATAAAGTCTAAATTTTCATCAAAATAAATTGAAATTAAAAAAAAAGAATAAATAATTTTGAATATATCAATATAGAGACATATTATTAATTGTAGGATATGTGAAATTGCAAACCAATTAAAGAGATCGATTTAACAAACTCAAATATTGCTCTTTAAGTTCAAAATCAATAAATCTTGATTGTAAAAAACTAAGAATTAAAATATTTTAATGCATTATTCATTGAAAATTTTATCAAATTTACAAAAAAAAAAATGAAAAATTTATCAAATTCTTTTGTATAAATTACTTGCATAAATGACTTAATGAACTCTCACTTGTCAAATAAAAAAAAGTATATATCTTATTAATTTCTTAGTTGGCTTAATATTTTAAAAAACATTTACTTGTCAAACCTTTTAACTAAAATTATTGAAACCAAAGTTATATATATATATATATATAATGACATAGGATTTAATTACTCATGAATTTTAATTAACTTTACTATTTGATAAATTAACCGTTTAATAGCTATCTAAAAAATCATTTTGAAAAATTCTTTAATAAAAAAAATGAGTTCATTAGGAATTTTAATTAACTTTACTTTTATTTGATAAATTAACCAGTTAAAAATTATCTAAAAAATTATAATCTATTACAAAAAAATAATTATTTGAAAATTTCTATTCTAATAACAGTAATTTAATATAATTAATTTTTTTTTTCAATCTACAAAAGCAACCTTATTATTAAAATTTGGAATTATACAAATAATTTAAAATGACAACTTAGAAATTTTATGAAAACATGTCCGTCATTAATAAGAGAAATATGAGCCAATCACGAGCTTTAATTAGCTTTATCTTCATTTGATAAATTAACTGGTTAAAAATTATTTAAAGAATTATAATCTATTGGCAAAAAAAAAGCACTATTTAAAAAATTCTATTCTAATAACAATAAATTAATATAATTAAAACTCTTTTTCTACATATACAATTAATTTCATTATTAAAATTTGAAATTATAAAAAATAATTTAAAATTATAATTTAGAAAATTTATGAAAAAATCATGTTTATTTTTGTTAATTCAAAATATTTTTCACATTCGTGATTTTATATGTATTATAGATATACATATACATATATATTAAATTTTATCTTTTGATTAAAAAATAAAAATATTATAATAAAATTCATAATTAAAGTTTTGTTTTATAAAACAATTATTTAATTACAATTCGATCATTCTTATTTTTAGTATTAAATTCGAGTTATTACAGGTTAATGATCGATCGGGTCAATTTCGAGTTCGGATCATTTGAGTCCGGAACATTTCGAGTTCCCATTTTTTTATTTTTTTGGTCAAATTGGATTTGAACGAATTCGAATTTTCTGGACGAGTTTCAAGTTCAAGTTCATTTTGTCACCTTTAGGCGTAGGAGTGGATGAATACTAGTTTAAGAATATAAGATAATGTTTGCCAAAAAAATATAAGATAATGTTTTCCAAAAAAATATATGTATATCGATTTTTATTCTTGTTGTGCACTTTTTAAACTTTAAAATTAAATAAACATCAATTATGCGTATTTAAATTAATATATTTAGCACTATTATTAAATATCATTTTATTTTGTATTTAACCCGCAAATTGATCCAAATGACCTAATAAATTAACGAATAAATATGTTCAAGGATCGGGTTATCTTTCTTATATTTGTGAGGGTTTTGGCAAAAATATTAGGCTCGAAATAGAGGTTTAAAAAGAAAAAAAAAAAAAAAAGAAGGTCCGTTTAGAAAATGTGTCGGGTCTTGACTCCAACAATCAAGACCTGAATCCAACTTGACTCATTTTTTATTTATATAATATATTATTTTAATTTTTATATATATTATGTAATTTATATCATATAAAAAATAAATATATATAATATTATAGTGTAAACATTTAAAATTATGTTAAGTTATTCATGTTTTAGAACTTAATAAAAAAAAAAGAGATAAAATTACTAAAAATTAAATAAAGAATAACATATTTGTTTAAATTTTTATAGAAAAAAAATAATATGGGTAGGACTAAATGGCTTTGGATTATCCATTTACAAATATAGACGGACTTGGACATAATTTGAAGCTCATATTTCGGGCCGGACCGGATTTGAACAAATATTTATGATGTTGATGCCATATTAATTAGACCCAACTCGGCCATGAACACCTCTATTAACAAGTGACCCAATGAATTTTATGAAGTTTTTGTGGGAATTTTAGACCTGTATTGAGCTAATAAACTGAGATGGGGAAACTCCAAAATTAACTTATAGAGTTTCTATTTTCTTACTCAAACTCAACTCCAAAAAAAACTGATAATTATATTTGAGATCCATTATTATACATGTTATAATCAGATTAAAATATACAATAAAAATTGTACTATGTTTAGTCTATACACATTATATAAAACTTAATTAAACTCGCAATTAAAATATTAAAATATTTAAACTCGGCTTAATTCACTATTTGTATTTGACCTTACTTGGGTTATTATCCTATTCGGATTTAGAAAATGTGGGTGAAATATCAACATGGCATATAGTGTTCCAAAAAAGAGAAGGAAAAAAAAATGAAGGAAAAAAAAGAAAGAAATACGGGTTCGAATTTTCAACAAAAATTCAATGTACACACAAAAGTAAATTTGGTAATTCGTGTATCCATGTTATGTTTGTGTATCTTATCGTGTCATAATCGTGTTTAAGGTATTTTATATTAATCTAAATTTTGATACATTAATAATTTGTATTATATAGATTTTGAGATATTCGTGTATTCATGTCTTGTTCGTGCTTTTTTCGTATCGTGCTTTTAATTTTTTTTTTTCGTGTCGTGTTCAATATTGCAACGGTTCATGTTGGACTCTGGTTAAATTTCGATTTAAGTTTCAAAGTTGGGTTTGGATCCAGTTTGTTTTGGACTACGAGCTTATTGTTCAAACTGCAAGTCAAACAAATGGATATAAGTTAACCGGCCCGACTATAACTGGACTTTGAATCTGGGCCAAGCCTGATAATCCAATTGTAACCACCATAAGAGAAAATAAAAGATGTAGTCGATCAATTGCATTTAGAGACCAAGATTTTGTGCAAAATTTGCAATGTTGGGATGGCATGGTGCCCCTAATCAAATATTGGTGATGTCATTTTAGAATAGTCAGGTTAAGAATATGATACACTGACATTGGATTTTTTTTTTTTTTAACTCCACAAGCAGGTTAAGAATCTGTCACATATTTCATTTTTTTTAATTAAATTTTTTAATATACCTTAAAGGGTATGTGTCACTCTATTAATTTTGTTGTGAAATTTAAAAATTTCACTGACGTTAATCAAATAATTTTTCTTTTTTTTTTAAAAAAAAAAAAGAATAAGAGAGAGATTATGCAAAAGTGTAAGATTATTAGGTTTCAATAACCAAATTTCTATGGTGCAAATAGGTCTTGGTTAATTCTTGGCTATCTTGTTATTTTTCCCCCTTTTTTGGGATCTTTGACTAATTTCTTAACTAACACTTAGGAGAATGATTGGTTATTGGTTGTTTATTGCCAAACCTTTTTAATTTTACTTCTTTCTTTCTCTCTTTTCTTTAAAGGTTTTGCCCAACATTTGACTATAAGTCTATAATTATCATTTGAAAACTCAACTATGGGATAGTTGAGATGTCTTCTTCATTATATAATAATAATAACAACAATATATTTGCATATTATCCTCACAAGCACCTTTTCAAGATTGTGAAGTTATTTAGGCCATCCTCATTTTTATTGTGAATCATCTTTTGATTGAAACTACCCTTTGGGTCATTGAAATTTGCCAAATAAAAGATAATTATAATTCTCAAAAAATTTCCAAATGGCAAAAATAATAAATGACCAAATATTGCTGAGTTTTTCGGACACTTGGAGTCAGGTTTGGAATCAAACAATGTGAACCAAATAAGAAAAGCGTGCCCCAATTGGTCTCCAAGAGGGTGGGGTGCCCCCAAAAATGCATTAATTTATTGATTGCCCCCACTTTATTTATTAATTAATGGTGAAGAAAAGGTGAGAGAAAAAGTTAATTGAATATTTAAATAATTTAGAGTTTGTTAATTGATGACTGACTAAGAATTATTAAATTATTATTTTAATTTTTTTTTTATATTTAATGTATTACTTTACCGAATTAAAGAAAAAAAATCATTAATTATATTTTTTTTCTTTAAATATCACCTTAATAAATATCTAATGCTAATGATTAACATTTTTCTTAAATAATTTAAATGTAGTAAGAGAGAACATGTAAGCATGGATCTACAAAAAGATGAGCAACAAAAGGGGCATGTTGTGATTTGTCATCTACTTGTTCCATGCCTTTCTAACTACAATTCTTTCATTCCATATTTAAGAATAAATATCTTTCTTTCCAATTATTTTATCCCAAAGTGGATCCCCTTTAGTCTTTAAACAATTTTAAAATGTAATAAGAAGAAGAAAATGATGCAAGTGGGTATAACTTATAAATTACATTAATCCAATCCTTATCTTTTTGTGGTACTAAAAAAATGAGAGTAAGAGAAAACTTGAGATGTCAGCCTCTACTTTTTCAAGTTAGGAGAAAAAAGTTAATGCATTTGGTATTCCCTTCCAAGGCAATCTTTTTCTTTTTAAGGTTTTAGGTAAAACCTAGTGGGACCTCTACAATTTTATTTTTGAGAGATGGTTTGGTAGATGGGTGGAAGTTGTCGTGGATTTTGTATCTTCTTCTTCAACATTTCAACAAGAGTACAAAAGCATAATGATGAAGAAAGTAGGTTAAAAGCCTGCTTAAGTAATGCAAATATGTTTTACCCTTTTTTCTGTTTAATTTTTGATTGTAAACAAAAATATTCAAAAGTTTTTTTTTTCATGTACAAAAATCTGCCAAAAGTTGGATTCATTTCTAAGGAAAGACTACTTTTTTCTTTACAAAAAGCTTGAAATATGACTGATCATGGTGGAGTAAAAGACTAATTCATGTGTTTGTAATTGTACATAAATACAAAAACAACTGAAAATGATTAGTGAATTTTACAAAAAGATTATAGTATTGATATATACAATAAAGTAGTAAGGTAGAATGACAAATAATTTCAAAATAAAAAACTACATTTATCCTATTCTCAAAATCTCACATACCTATTTTTTCTTTCGCTTTTATCATAATTTTGAAAAATTTTATTCTTAAAATTTATGTAGATCTAATAATTTGTATATGCATATCGTGTTTTGTGTTTTTTTTTTCAGTCGTGTAAACATAAATACAAAACAAATTACTAAATATTAAATATGTTAAAATTTTAAGTATGAATATGATACATATATTAAATGTGTCGTATTAATCATATTTACACATGTTATATTGTGTTTATTATACTATTTTCGTGCTTATTAATCGTATCGTATTAAAATTTTATTTTCGAATCGTATCCAAAATTAACAGACTATTCATGTCAATATATATTGGTGTTATCTCTTAAAATTTCGTATAATTTATCACAAATCTTTGTTAAATTGACTATTTAAGATGTTTAACTTTAAAGTTTATCTATATTTATAAAAAAAAAAACTTTAAAGTTTACATGATTAAAGTGATATTAGTAATGAAGAATAATTAACATTAAATTAGTAAAAAATCTAATTGGGGGATTACATTGAAAGAAAGGACAAAATGGGAAGGCATGAAGTACTAAGTCTCAATCAGCTTTAATACCAAAGGAAAGAAAGTAATGGTTGGCCCTTGTCTTTGCTTTTCAAAAATAGCATTTATGCAAAGCATGCAAATTTCATAGGAAAGTTATGCACTGGCCTTAGGGAACCCTTTTAATGGTTGGGGATTTTACAAAAGTGTTGAGGAATCTTTTCAACAAAAGGAGGAGGAGGAGCTGAGTGTCCGATTCATGTGGACCAGGACCACTCATCTGCGCCGCCTTCTCCCCCTTTCGGTTTTGCCGCCGACGCGCTTGGGTCTAACCCCACATCTAGAATTATACTACCAACTTCATCAAACCCTTCTCTAACTTTCAACTTTTGACTTATTAGTGTTGCCATTTTAATCAATAGATATGATGATCATACCATAGACATGTAAGCTACTATGTGAACTTAAGTTTGATTCTTTTTTTTAGAGACATAGTTTAAATTTAAAAAAATATTTATTAACGAGATTTTAACACATTAATGATATCTCCTTAGTATTAATGTATTACTCATAATATAAATTTATTGTCAACATATGATTTATTGATAAAATATTAGATTTTTAATTTTAATAATCGAGATTCATTTCTATAACAATTTCAAATACCAACATATATAAATTTATTTGAAAGCTGAGTATAGTAAAACTATATACATCTAACTCTTGTATAAAAAAAAATTATACGTCTAGAAAGTTTTTATCTAAAAAATTTTGGTTTAAGTCATTTTCTTGTGCACGAACTTTAGGACTATAATAGGTTCCAGGTGGGAACCGAATAGAAATTTTTTGTCTCTAATTTTTGTCTTCATTCATGCCCCAATCCCAAAGCAAGTCACGTATTTATTTTTACTGTTTTAATCTTTATTTGATTTTAGATTTTTAATTGCATAAAAAATGAAACACGTGACCTCTTTTAATTATTGGGGCAAGAAACGGGGTAGGAGATTTGGATTCGTGGGAACCCTGTAAGTGGAATCAAACAAATGAAAATGCTATGCACGCTGTACTTGGGAAAGTTGTGATTCATATACGGCATCTTTTATCTAGTATTTTTATCCAAGGTTCTGTTTACCCTTTAAAGCTTTAAATTTTTCAAAAATGGGTATCTAAAACTGGACCCATTTTCTTTTTCGTTTTCATTTTCGAAATTTTTTGTTTTCATTTTTTTGAGAATTTATAAAAAATAAGAGTTGTATGATAAGTGCTTAATTGCATATATTTTCATGTATTATTTTCTTATATTTTGTGCTTTAATTCTTAAGTTCTTTGACAAATTATTATATTTTTATGAATTATAGATATTTTTATGAATTATAGGTATTTTGGATGAGATGAAGTCAAAACATGTCAATTATGACGATAAAGAGCTTATAAAGTCACAATCATAAGATGAAAGAAAACTTGGGAGTCAAAAAGATCAAATTCTTAATTGCTCCTCCATCATTTGACATAGACCACCGGGTTTTCAACAAAGGATTCAACAACCATATCAAACCCGACAACAAGTGTCTCCATCTAAAAATTCAGGTAAGTCTCTTGAAGACCTTGTCAATTCTCTTGTTACTAATAATTTGTAATTTTAACAAAAAATGGAGGCAAACCTTCAAGAAATAATGACAAGTTTACAGGCAAGTATCCGCAATTTAGAGAATCAAATGGCAACAATAATGAGTCAATCACAAGTAAGGAATTCGGAAAATTACCTTCCCAAACCATAGTAAATCCCAGAGAACATGTGAATGCCGTAATTTTAAGAAGTGGGAAACAGCTTGAGATACTACGAAAGGATAGTGCTCAAAGGGAGGACAACACCATGGCATCATCTTCACATCCCAATGAGCCACTACAAAAGGTAATTCCTAAACCATCTTTTCCTTCTTATATAACTCCTCCACCTTTTCCAAGCAGGTTAGCAAAGTCCAAGAACGAGGAACAAGAGAAGAAAATTTTGGAGATCTTCTGAAAAGTTGAGGTAAACATTACTCTACTAGATGCCATACAGCAAGTACCACGATATGCAAAGTTTTTGAAAGAATTGTGCACTTCTAAAAGGAAGCTTAAAGGGAATGAAAAGGTAAGTATGGGATAGAATGTTTCGGCTGTTCTTCAAAAGAAACTCCCACCTAAATGCAAGGATTCAGGTATGTTTATCATTCCTTGTAAAATAGGCAACACCAGGTTTGCACATGCTATGCTAGACTTAGGAGCATCTATCAATGTTATGCCATACTCAATTTATGCTTCTTTGAAACTAGGACCATTAAAAGAAACCGGTGTTATTTTACAACTCGCTGATTGTTCTATTACTTATCCAACAAGAGTTGTAGAAAATGTTCTTGTGCAAGTTAATGAGTTGGTCTTTTCAGCTGACTTTTATGTGCTTGACATGGAAGATGAGATGTGTTCCAACCCAACACCTATATTATTAGGGAGACCATTCTTAAAAACAACCAAGACAATAATTAATGTTAGTGATAGCACACTCACTATGGAATTTGATGGTGACATAATCCGTTTTAATATCTTTGAAGCCATGAGATACCCTAGTGATGTACATTTTGTTTATGCAATTGATACATTTGACTCTTTAGTGCAGCCACCTTCTGAGTTAAGAAGTAAAGACATAGACATTAACAAACACCTTGGCATGGAGATCTCAAAAGATGAACCTGTTTTAAGTGAACATCTGGAGGAAGCATTGGAAACTTTGCAAGTGTTTCCACCTTGTAATAAAAGGTTTGATGTTTCAGCTATTAATCTTCCTTTATCTAATGAGAACCATCTACCTTTTCTTTTACATGCATCAACATTAAAGTTAGAACCACCATCGGATCATTTGAAGTACTCAAAGATACGATGTGGATGATGGCACGGGTCTAAGTCAGGCTGAGGACAATAAACCAAGGGCTTCTTGGGAGGCAATCCAAAAGGATGGAGAGTACATATTATAATCGGATTTGCTATTCCTTACTCTCCATCATTCTATCTTTTATTGTTTTTCGTTAGTTTATTTTAATTAGTAATTCTTTTCTTTTACACATAATTCTTATATTTGGAGATAATAGAATTACATTAAGGACAATGTAAGAATTAAGTGTGGGGGGGAAGAATGTAGGATTTCATTTAGTTTAGTTTAGTTTTTAGTGTGTTCTAGTTACTTTCCATACTATGATGAGATATGAATTGAATATGTCTAAAACTGATCATTAGTGGTAAGATTTTCATGAGAATTAAGCTTGATATCACTATTTTTCATGAGCTATTGTTAATATGATATGTTGATTGAGAAAGAAGCATGTTTAGACTTGATATTGACTTGTATAATCATCCTTGTGAGTTTTGAACCTATATGATTGATGCATTATACATATCAATCTAATTTCTTTCTTGAGTGCTCTTATGATTACATGATTCTCTAGAACTTGCTTTAAACCGTTTGAGACTATATTGATACATGTGATAACATAAATATGATAGAGGCATTAGGATTATGACCAGGGCCAAACAGCCATCCATATTAATGTTCCAAGAGAACATCCCCATTAGTGAGCTAATTTGAGCATACATTGAATATGCTATTTTATTGGTAACTACATCTCTTACCTAGCCTAAATGTACTTATATCCTTACCCTTGTTCTAAAGATGAATTAGATTGTTTTGGGACATATTGCATAAAGCAAGGGAGATCGATTGACTATTTTAGTTAGCAACAAGAAATAAGTGTGGGAGGAGAAAGGCAAAAATCAAGAGAAAAAGAAAAAGAAACATTGTAAAAATACATTCCCCTTAAAAAAATAAAAAAATTGAACCATCTCTTGAACTTTTGGTTAAAGAAAAAGATGTTACAAAGTTGGTTAGAATGAAGCAAAGGCTCAACATGAATATTTAGCCTATGTTACTATGTTATTTTGTGAGTTTTGAGAAGTTTTATTTGTTTGATCTTATTATGTCTCTAAACTCTATGAAATCTTTGGAACCTTGATATCTTTATCCTTTTATTCTTTAACCACATTACAACCCCTTGGCCCCATTACAACCTTGAATAAAGACCTCTTGATTCATGAAGTTGCATGATCTAAGTAGTGAAGAATAGGTGGACAAGCAAGCATATGGTAGAATTGTTTTCATGAGATTGATTGAGTGTAAACACTTTACCACTACTTTAAAGAGTGAAAATCATGAGAGTATCCCATGTGAGAAGTTAAGATTAAGTTTGAACATGCAATATTTTGATTGAGATATGTTATGTTAATGTTAGCTTAACTCAAACCATTTACTATCAAGCATTGTTCTTTGTGAAACTCTTAAGTTAGTGATTAGTTATAAGACTTGTTCAATGATTATCTCTCATTTTTATTGAAAGTGGATTAGATTAGGTTTTCTTATTTTGTTTTTATTTGATTTTGCTCGAGGACTAGCAAAAGACTAAGTGTGCGGAATTTGATAAGTGTTTAATTGCATACATTTTCATGTATTATTTCCTTATACTTTGTGCTTTAATTCTTAAGTTCCTTGACAAATTATTATATTTTTATGAATTATAGGTATTTTGGATGAGATGAAGTCAAAACATGTCAATTATGATGATAAAGAGCTTATAAAGTCACAATTATAAGACGGAAGAATACTTGGGAGTCAAAAAGATCAAATTCTTAGTGCTAGATGATTAGGCAGATCTGACTTCCGAAGCTTGTTGCAAGGAAATCATTATGTTAAAGAATTATTTGAAGAAACTTCCTTCTTAACTTTTGAAATTGACTTGAATACCTTTCCAACAATAGTTTACTCGCCTAAATCGGACAACCAATGGTCATCCAAATCAGCCGACGAAGTGCGAGACAGTGCATCAGTCGCAAAATCAAAGTCAGAAAGCAAAAACGGACAAGACAGCAAGTTGGGGCCGCGGCTCCGAGTTTCTAACCCCCCAAATCTGCCCAAATCCGAGAAAAACCGCAAAAATCGGAAAAATATGGGAAAAGTCCGAAATTGCCATATTTTGACTCCTAGCTTCCTTGAAGAGCAAGAAAGGGTTTCCAAGACTTTAAAGCTCTACAAATATCATCTTTTGAGCCACCAAAGACATGCTTTTGATTATTTATCAATTATCTTCTTCTTCTTATTATTCTTCTCTTAGTTTTATTTTATTTTTGTTCTTACTTTCTTTTGAATATTCATGTTTATGTTGGCAATGCTTATGCAAGGCTAAACTTTTATTTGGTTAAGGGTGATTTCAAAGCCCTAGACAAGTTGGTATAATTGATTTTTAGATTTATCTATCATTAGTTTTCTATCAAAGTTGATTATGTTCTTCCATAAAAATTGTTCATGATATTGTCTTGATTTGTTTAGGTCGCGAACTAGATAAATCTTGATAATTATCTATTGCTAGTTTAGGAGTCTTGATCCGTGTAATTGTCTTGATTTCCTATTCATAAGTGGCAGTTTGTGATTAATGATTGTGGTCAAGTTTTCGCTAATTGTAAAGTGGAACATAACATAAGTTAAACAATCCGAGCTTATGTGTTTGTTGCCTAGATCAACCTATTTTTCTCATCATAAAGCTGCCTGATAACTCGTATAATTATATAGTTCTTAGTTATGTTTTATTATTGTTTTGTGTCAAATACGAGTTATTATTGCTAAGTCTAATTGTGTTTATGATATTTTATATTTTTATGTAATTTGGTGTTTTCACGAGTTTCTTTGAGTGATTTCAGATTACTAGGTTAAATCAAGAATTAAGGGCAAATCCAATTCAGTTCCAGTTCCGACACCTTTTGCCATATCAGCTATATCTGGAGTTTCACTGAAGCATTAAGGCTGAAATTTTTACAGTGCATAGTTAAGAGGCATATCTATCTTTTTCATGTTTTACACTTCTTGAAACGGAGTCGTTTTCCCTAGAGAAATCGACCATCAAGTTGGTTGATGTGCAATGACGTCTGTGCTGACCTGTTTTGGTGTTTTGACCATATCTTCCGATCCACATGAGAAAATGATCTGATTCCAATGGCTATGGATCCGTAACTGATAGGGGTATATTTTTCTAGAAGACCATTTGATCCGATCGAGCCTCCAACATTGACAAAATCGACCATCAAGCTGGCTGATCAGAATTGTCATACAATATGACGAAAATTGTTAGAAAAATGCACCCACCTATTATACCTACCTTTGAAATTTGTAAAGCTTGTCTCTTGTCATTTAGTCCTCCAAAATGTGTATAAATAAAGGGCCTTGGATGATTGTATGGAACATTATACATTGGTAGGATATTAGCCATTGTAATAAAATTCTCTAAGTTTTCTTCTTCTTTCCTTTCTCTAGTTTTCTTTTTTTATTTACTTATGCTTCTTACATTTCTTTTCATTTTATTCATATCTAGTATGTGTTGCTAATCATATTGTTGAGGTGATGAGGTGAAGCTCTTGGTAAATGCTAAGGTTAGTCTCTTAAACATGAGCTAAAATGAATCATCATTTATAAACACTAGTATAGATAATATTTTCTTTTGGTTTAAAATCATACTTGCAAAGTAGAGATCTTGATTCATTATTGACAATGAAAATGGCACAGTAAATGCTTGGTTTCATAACCTTGATTTATTGTAGACATATACCTTGGCATAAGGAATGCTTGGACTCTTTTTATGAGTTTTGAGGACACCAAATGAACATAATATCATATGCTATGGACGTTGGACTGAATTGCTAAACCTTCTGATTGGAACCTCCCTTATGTGTGGATTTCAATTGTGTAATAAAACAAGATTAATCTTAGCATAACACCAAGAGTGGATTCTCTAACCTCAACATCCTTTCTTATTGTTTTTTTATATCTTGTTTAATTGCTTTTATGTTATTTTGTTTATTTTGTTCTCTAATATCTTGTTTACTTTCTTTGTTATTGATTCCCTAATATCTTGTTTATTTTCTTTTTCATATATATTTATAAACTTATACTTACTAGTACGCTTCCCTGTGGTTCGACCTCGGACACCCGAGAATTTATTACTTGAACATAACCTGCACTTGGGTTTACAACTCTTAATTGAGTCTCTATCAAGTTTTTGGCGCCGTTGCCGGGGAAGCAATACTAAGTATATAAGTTTATAAGTATATTTATTTTTATTGGCTGGTTATACCGCCTAATTTGTATATTAACTTTGTTTTATTTTTATTGGCCGGTTATACCGCCTAATTTAGTATATATATTTTTATTGACTGGTTATACCGCCTAATTTAGTATATATTTATATTTATATTGTAAAGTTTATATTTATATATTATCTGTTTATTAACTTTGTTTTATGCTTGTTTGGCGACGTGATTTTAGATCTCGTCGTTTAGTTAGATTTTATTGTGAAACTTTTTCAGGTAATCTTTCTAATACAACTCCTAACATGGCTGACAATAAAAGTGTTCATGCTGAAGATGAGAACAGACAAGTACGCACCATGCATGACTACTTGCAACCAACTCGAAGCTCATCACCCTCTTGTTTTATTTTTCCTCTCAATGCAAACAACTTTTGTTTTAAACCAGGTATGATAGCTTTGCTTCCAAATTTCCATGGGTTAGAATCGGAAAGTGCTTACTCGTTTCTAAAAGACTTCGAAGATGTATGTGTCACCTTTAATGACCAACAATGTACAAATGAAATTGTCAAGCTAAAATTATTTCCTTTTTCTTTAAAAGATAAAGCAAAAATTTGGCTTCATAATTTAAAACCAAGGTCAATTGGCACATGGCAAGAATTACAAACTGAGTTTCTAAAGAAATTTTTCCCAGCACATAAAACTACTGCTTTGAAAAGACAGATTCAAAATTTCAATCAAAATCAAAATGAAGCATTTTTTCAGTGCTGGGAGCGTTTTAAAGATTTGTTAAGTTCTTGTCCACATCATGGTTTTGAAAAATGGCGTCTTATTAGTTTTTTTTATGAAAGTTTAACTCCCGAAACTAAACAATTTGTTGAAACAATGTGTAACGGTGAGTTTCTAGAAAAAGAACCTGAAGAAGCCTTTGACTACCTAGACAATTTGGCAGATAACTCTCAAGCCTGGCACACAGATAATTCCTCTGAAAGTTCCAATAGATATAATCTTGTTTCTAACAGAGGTAAATATCATTTTAGTCAAGAAGATGAGATAAAAGCTAAAGTAGCTAATTTGGCTAGAAAGATTGAAGCCATGGAACTTAGAGAAGTAAAAGAAGTCAAAACGGTTAAAAATGAAGAAAGTTGTGGAATTTGTGAAATCATGGGACACCCCACTTCTGAATGTCCAAACATTCCCATTCTTAAAGAAGTGTTGCATGATCAAGTAAAATCCATAAACACATTTAAAAAGCCTTTTCCTTCTCCTTACTCTGAAACGTATAACCCTGAATGGAGAAATCATCCCAACTTCAGTTGGCGGAATAATAATCATGTTCAGGTACCACAATCTCAAAAGCCGGGCAACATTTTTTCCTATCAACCTTCACGTGTACAAACCTTGGAAGAGACATTGCAAGCATTCATGCAAACACAAGCAAATGTGAATAACCAAACTTCACAGGACATCAATGAGATCAAAAACACCTTGTCCACATTGACAACTTCATTACGCACTCAAGAAAAAGGTAAGTTTCCTGCTCAACCTCAGCCTAACCCTTCTACTCAATGTCTTGTTTCTTGCTCCAATGAAACTCAATAGGAAAATGCCAGTTCTATCACAACTCTTCGAAGTGGAAAGGCAATTGACAAAAACATTCCATCAAAAGACCAAGATCCTCCTTCCCCTCCGAAAAGTAACGGTAAGGATGATGGTAAGTCTGAACTTCTTGAAAATTTGGACAAAGAAAAAGGTATGCATCCTGCTCCTTTTCCTCAAAGGTTGCAAACAATAAAGAATTTGAATCAAAATGCAGAAATTTATGAACTTTTCAAACAAGTTAAGATTAACATTCCTTTATTGGATGCAATCAAACAAGTTCCATCTTATGCTAAATTTTTGAAGGACATGTGCACATTTAAAAGGAAACATAATGTACAAAAGAAAGCATTTCTGACGGAAAGTGTGAGCTCAATCATTCAGCACCTTACTCCACCAAAATTCAAAGATCCTGGATGTCCAACAATCTCATGCATCATTGGAAACACTAGAATATAACGTGCATTGCTTGATCTTGGTGCTAGTGTTAATCTTTTGCCTTTTTCTGTTTATCAACAGTTAGGTTTAGGTGAACTCAAGGAAACACTTGTTACACTTCAACTAGCTGATCGTTCTGTAAAAATTCCTCGAGGGATAGTTGAAGATGTTTTGGTTCAAATTGATAATTTTTACTTCCCTGTTGATTTTATTGTTTTGGACACACATCCTGTTTCAAATCCAAATGTTCAAATTCCTGTTATATTAGGCCGTCCATTTCTTGCAACTTCTAGTGCTCTGATAAATTGCAGGAATGGTATTTTGAACATTTCTTTTGGAAATATGACTTTAGAATTAAATGTGTTCAACATTTGCAAGCAACCTGGTGATGATTCAGAAGTACATGAAGTGGATTTCATTGAAGAACTTGTTCATGAACATCTCACCACTACCACATTCCATGATCCTTTAGAAGCTTATTTAATTGAATGTGAGTTTGATAATGCTTCAGAAATTTCACACACTGATTCTTTGTTAAATTCTTTTCAGGATAAGCATCGTTGGAAACAAAAGTTTGAGGAACTCCCATCACTCACAAATGTCACTGTACCATCAACTATTGAACCGCCCAAGCTGGATTTAAAACCATTGCCATCCGAGCTAAAATATTCCTTTTTGGGAAAAATTCCTTCTCAATGGAGCCCCCAAGATAAAAGGAAGTTTCTGAATGAGGTAAAGAAGTTCTACTGGGATGACCCTTACTTGTTCAAATATTGTCCTGATCAAATTTTTCGAAGATGCATTCCCAACAATGAGGTAAGTAGTGTAATTAAGTTTTGTTATTCCGAGGCATGTGGTGGTCATTTTTCATCAAAGAAAACTGCTGCAAAAATTTTACAGTGTGGATTTTACTGGCCAACTTTATTCAAAGATGCATATGAGAATTCTAAAATTCATAAAGAAAGAACTAAAGCCTTTCATGACAAGTTAATTTCAAGAAAAACATTTGATGTTGGGCAAAAAGTTCTACTTTATAATTCTAGACTTCACATATTTCCTGGTAAGTTGAGATCAAGATGGACTGGCCCATTTGTGGTTAAGCATGTGTATCATTATGGAGCAGTTGACATTGAGAATCCTCAAAATGGTAACGTATTCAAGGTAAATGGACAAAGACTCAAACTCTTTTTGGAAAATCATGTTACTCAAGAAGAGGTTGTTTTTCTTTTTGATCATTGTTTTGAAAATAACTAGATGTAAATATAATTTTTACTAATCTTCAAAAAAAAAAAAATACATTTTTTTAACCCCGGTTAAATGGCGGATAACGGTACTCCGTGATTATTTAAGTCGGTTCCATCAGCTGCCCACAAAACTGATATTGTATATAAATTTCTCTTTCACTTTCTCTTTCATTTTTTTTTTCAGGATGGATGATATTCTCACAAGATTGCAGAAACGATTTCCTCCTTTTCCTCGAAATATTTTACTGAAGCTTTACCAAGTTCGATTTGAAAGATTAAGAATGCTTATGCACAAAGGGATTCCTGAAGACATACGTTGGATAATTGAAGCCAAGGTACGTGAAGATGAATATCTTCCTGTTTTGCATTTACCAGGTACAGGTAGAAGCACTTTTGCAAAGAAGCGACGAGCAAAGCGCATGAGTTCAAATTGCCACAAATGTGCACGATGGACGTGTAACGGTAAATGTCGTTCTATTGGGATTCCGTCCTCTAATCGAGATGATAAAATTGAATTCATTAAGGATGGACTGAGTAAGGAGAATTTGGGTAATATCCAACCTTCTCTTGAGACGCATCCTAGTGGAGACGTACAAAGAGAAATTCTTGATTTATGGCCGCAATTCCAAAGGGAATGGCAACATCTTGGGAATCTGATGTTAAAAGACCCTGTTTGCCAGCTTGTAAGAAAACTGGATGGGAAGCATATCCTCGACTCGTAGAAGGCGTTTAAGCCGTTTCTGGACGTAAAACCAGAGGAAGATGTGAGCCACAATCACAACTACAATAAATGACTTCTCAGCTTTTGGTTTGTTTTGCAATAACTTCATTTCGGTTTAATTTACGTGTTGTTCGATTTGTGTAATTATTCTCGTTTTTTTTTTGCATTGGTCTTTTACGGTTGATTTTTCTTCTCTTTTTGATTTTCTTCCTGAAATCACGCAAAAATCTTTTGTTAGGTTAACATTTTCTTCTGACAGGTCAAATACACTTTCGGCGAAATTATTACTCTTGTCTGATTCACTACTCAGTCCTCTATATATTACACCATGTACTCATTCTCTTTCAGGCACTCGAAAAAAAAATGGAAAGTACTTCGTCCCAGCGCATTAAAAAAATTTGTGTCTTTGGAGGTGCTTATCCAGGGAAA
Organism: Fremontodendron californicum; assembly: GCA_030761205.1. Taxonomy (NCBI): domain Eukaryota; kingdom Viridiplantae; phylum Streptophyta; class Magnoliopsida; order Malvales; family Malvaceae; genus Fremontodendron; species Fremontodendron californicum. The sequence goes on from JAULJL010000006.1 coordinate 8,733,809, forward strand.
AATAAAATATTCGCTGATGAAGCCATAAGAGTTGGAGTAATACTTGCCCAACAAAAGATCCAGTTGATTTATGGAGGCGGGAGTACGGGTTTAATGGGAGCAGTCGCTACAGCAGCACACGCCGGAGGAAGTCCAGTTCTAGGAATCGTGCCAAAACTATTCACAGGTTTTTGTGGACCTACCGTGGGTAAGGAAATACAAGTCTGGAGTATCCCTGAACGGATGACAATCATGTACCATTCTGCCGATGCATTCATCGCTTTACCAGGAGGTCTGGGTACATTGGAAGAAATAGCTTGCGTGGCTTCTTGGTCATCTTTGGTCACAAATAAGAAACCCATTGGTTTGCTTAATATTAATGGTTATTTTAGTAATTTGCTTTCATATTTAGATAATGCTGTGGATAATGGATTCATGTTTTCAGAGGCAAGGAGAACCATAATTTCTGCTACAACCATTGAAGATTTACTCAAAAAGCTCCAAGCTTATGAGTATTTATCTGCTACGGTTGTTTCGCAAATGCTCGGAAAAAGAAAAAGAGATATGGACGAGCAAGGAGTGGATTGCACTCTGTCTTTGTAACATTATCTAACATTTTGTTTGTTGTGTCTCAGTTATAATAAGTGGTTAGCAACCTCTGCAGGTAATATCTCCTAAATTCTACCTTTAGTAGGGGGTAAGGGACATATTTTGCTAATTTGTAAAAAAAAAAAAAAAAAAAAAAAAATTGATGTGTTTTAAGCCATTTAGAAATATTCATTCTGAACAAGGTCTGAGTAAGGGAGACTTGAGACATACCTTGTCAGTTTGATTTCTTCTTTCAAAAAAAAAAAAAAGTTTGTTGTGTTTTAAGCAATTTAGAAGTATTCATTCTGAACAAGGTCTGAGTAAGGGAGACTTGAGACATACCTTGTCAGTTTGATTTTAATCTTTTTATGTTTACTTGTTAATTTTTGTTTAGTATTTTAGGATTAATTAGGTTGCATGAGTTTGTTTTGTTTTGAGTCTTAGTTATTCCTATTCTTATGTTATTAGTTCTTTTCTCTTACACATGATTCTTTCATTTGGGTTAATAGACTTACATTGAGGACAATGTAAGAATTAAGTGTGGGGGGAACGATTTAGGATTTCTTTTATTTTTGTCTACTATTTTTTTTATGAGTCTTTATTATTATTATTATTTTTTAATGTGTTCTAGTTCCTTTTTAATACAATGATGAGATATGAATTGCATAAGTCTAAAACAGATTTATTAGTGAGAAGATTTTCATGAGAATTGAGCTTGATGTCAACCTTTTTATGAGCCAATGTTAATATGATATGTTGATTGAGAAAGAAGCATGTTTAGACTTAATCTGACTTGTATAATCATCCTTGTGAGTTTTTGAGCCTATAATGATTGATGCATTATACAAATCAATCTAATTTCTTTCTTGAGTGCTCTTATGATTACATGATTCTCTAGAACTTGCTTTAAACCGTTTGAGACTATATTGATACATGTGACAACATGAATATGATAGAGGCATTAGGATTATAACCAGAGCCAAACAGCCATCCATTATTAATGTTCTAAGAGAACATCCCCACTAGTGAGCCAATTTGAGCCTACATTAAATATGCTATTTTATTGGTAACCAGAACTTACACCTAGCCTAAATATACTTATATCCTTACCCTTGTTCTAAAGATGGATTATATATTTTGAGACATATTGCAAAAACAAGGGATACTTTTTGAAAATTTGGGTTAGAACGAAAGATAAGTGTGGGGGAGGAGAGAGGCAAAAGTCAAGAGAAAAAGAAAGGGATCATTGTCAAATACATTCCCATATTAAAAAAAAAAAAAAATCTTCTCTTGAACTTCTAGTTAAAGTAAAGAAAAAGATGTTACAAAGTTGGTTAGAATGAAGCAAAGGCTCAACATGAATATTTAGCCTATGTTATTATGTGCTTTATAAGAGTTTTGAGAAGTTTTATTTGTATGATCTTATTATGTCTTTAAACTCTATGAACTCTTTGGAACCTTTGTGATATCTTTATCCTTTTGTTCTTTAACTACATTATAACCCTTTGGCCCCATTACAACCTTGAAAAAAGACCTCTTGATTTATGAAGTTGTATGATCTAAATAGTGGAGAATAGGTGGACAAGCAAGCATATGGTAGAACTGTTTTCATGAGATTGATTGAGTGTAAACACTTTACCACTACTTTAAAGAGTGAAAATCATGAGAGTATAGTGAGAAGTTGAGATTAAGTTGAATATGCACTATTTTGATTCAAATATGTTATGTTAATATTGGCTTAACTCATTTATTTACATTCAAGCATGAATTTTTGTGAAATTCTTTGAGCTATTGATTAGTTTATAAGACTTGTTCAAAGATTGTCTCTAATTTATATTGAAAGGATTAGGAGTAAATATTTTTAGTGTATGTAGTTTACTTATATTTTAGTTTTTCAATGTTTGTGCGTATCGTTCTAGCAAACCCTCACGAGACTAAACTCGTCCACTAGGGACACCTAGGGGTTTAAAGGCTTGTGTCACATGCTAAGTGCCACCGTGATTTCCAACGAAAATGGATTAGATTAGATTTTCTTATTTTATTTTTATTGAGTCGTTGCTAGGGACTAGCAACAATCTAAGTGTGGGGGTGTGATAACTCGTATAATTATATAGTTCTTAGTTATGTTTTATTATTGTTTTGTGTCAAATACGAGTTATTATTGCTTAGTCTAATTGTGTTTATGATATTTTATATTTTTATGTAATTTGGTGTTTTTCACGAGTTTCTTTGAGTGATTTCAGATTACTAGGTTAAATCAAGAATTAAGGGCAAATCCAATTCAGTTCCAGTTCCGACACCTTTTGCCATATCAGCTATATCTGGAGTTTCACTGAAGCATTAAGGCTGAAACTTTTACAGTGCATAGTTAAGAGGCATATCTATCTTTTTCATGTTTTACACTTCTTGAAATAGAGTCGTTTTCCCTAGCGAAATCGACCATCAAGTTGGCTGATGTGCAATGACGTCTGTGCTGACCTGTTTTGGTATTTTGACCATATCTTCCGATCCACATGAGAAAATGATCTGATTCCAATGGCTATGGATCCGTAACTGATAGGGGTATATTTTTCTAGAAGACCATTTGATCCGATCGAGCCTCCAACATTGACAAAATCGACCATCAAGCTGGCTGATCAGAATTGTCATACAATATGACGAAAATTGTTAGAAAAATGCACCCACCTATTATACCTACCTTTGAAATTTGTAAAGCTTGTCTCTTGTCATTTAGTCCTCCAAAATGTGTATAAATAGAGGGCCTTGGATGATTGTATGGAACATTATACATTGGTAGGATATTAGCCATTGTAATAAAATTCTCTAAGTTTTCTTCTTCTTTCCTTTCTCTAGTTTTCTTTTTTTATTTACTTATGCTTCTTACATTTCTTTTCATTTTATTCATATCTAGTATGTGTTGCTAATAATATTGTTGAGGTGATGAGGTGAAGCTCTTGGTAAATGCTAAGGTTAGTCTCTTAAACATGAGCTAAAATGAATCATCATTTATAAACACTAGTATAGATAATATTTTCTTTTGGTTTAAAATCATACTTGCAAAGTAGAGATCTTGATTCATTATTGACAATGAAAATGGCACAGTAAATGCTTGGTTTCATAACCTTGATTTGTTGTAGACATATACCTTGGCATAAGGAATGCTTGGACTCTTTTTATGAGTTTTGAGGACACCAAATGAACATAATATCATAAGCTATGGACGTTGAACAATTTGGACTGAATTGCTAAACCTTCCGATTGGAACCTCCCTTATGTGTGGATTTCAATTGTGTAATAAAACAAGATTAATCTTAGCATAACACCAAGAGTGGATTCTCTAACCTCAACATCCTTTCTTATTGTTTTTTTATATCTTGTTTAATTGCTTTTATGTTATTTTGTTTATTTTGTTCTCTAATATCTTGTTTACTTTCTTTGTTATTGATTCCCTAATATCTTGTTTATTTTCTTTTTCATATATATTTATAAACTTATACTTACTAGTACGCTTCCCTGTGGTTCGACCTCGGACACCCGAGAATTTATTACTTGAACATAACCTGCACTTGGGTTTACAACTCTTAATTGAGTCTCCATCACTGCCATTACATTAAATCTAGAGAGCTTATTCTAGGTTGTCTAATGGTTAGAGATTAAATAGAGAGCTTGTTCTATTTAACGACGAACTAAGGAAAGATTAGGGTAACACAGCTTGTTGTTATCTACGGTTGGTAATTTTGATAATTAATTAATGTTGATAGATCTGATTATTGATTCTCAATAATGTCTAGTGATGGAGAATGAAACCTTAACCATATTTCTCTTATATTTGATTTCATCTTATTTATTTGCTTCTTACTTTTAATGTTTTATTAAATTTTAAAACTCTTTCAAAAGCCCCTTTTTCTTTTATTGTTCTTGAATTTAAGCTTTAAACTAGTAATTTATAAACTAAAAACCAATCTCTGTGGATTCAACCATTGCATGTTACTTTACTGTAATTGATCATATTAATTGCAAGGTTTAATAAAAATACACTCTTTTAGGTGCATCAAATTTTTGGCGTCGTTGTCGGGGATTGCTTTCGTTAGTTTATTAATTATTTGGTTTATTCTTATTTTCTGTTTTAATTAGTTTATTTTCTTGTTTTCTTTTTCAAAGAATGTCCCAATCTCCCGAAGAAGAAGAACCTTACTTCGGACTTAGGCGAATTCGAGAATTCATAGCTGCCCACCAAAGAACAAATGAAGAGTTGATCCAAACTATCCAAGAGGAGCAAGGAGAGATGGCAACAACCAACCGAACTCTTAAGGAGCTAGCCACTCCGGACTTGGATTAACAACCATTATGCATAGAGTATGCTACTCTTGAGGTAGCATTTGAATTAAAATCTGGCCTGATTCATCTTCTTCCAGTTTTTCATGGTTTTGCAGGAGAGGATCCAAATAAACACCTCTCGGAGTTCCATGTAGTATGTTCTAGCATGAGACCAATCGGAATAACGGAAGAGCAAATAAAGTTAAGAGCATTCCCATTCTCTCTAGCTGATTCGGCAAAGGAATAGCTCTACTACCTACCATCCGGGACTATCACTACATGGAATGGGATAAAAAGAGCATTCTTGGAAAGATATTTCCCAGAATCTAAGGCTGCCAACATTAGAAAAGAAATATGTGGGATTCGGCAATACAACGGAGAATCCTTGTATGAATATTGAGAGAGGTTCAAGAAACTTTGTGCATCATGTCCACATCATCAGATAAGTGAACAAATGCTCATCTAATATTTCTATGAAGGTCTCTTGCCCATGGAGAGACGCATGATAGATGCAGCAAGTGTGAGAGCACTAGTTGATAAAACTCCCGAAGCTGCTAGACTTATCATCTCCAATATGGTAGCCAACTCACAACAGTTCACCATGAGAGATGAACTACCACCACAACCAAAGAAAGTGAATGAGGTAAGTATATCATCCCTTGAACAAAAATTTGATAAACTGACTTCTCTTGTGGAACGAATGGCTGTAGGTCTAATATAGCAAATTAAGGCTTGTGGTATATGTTCAAACATGGGGTACCAAACTGATATGTGCCCAACACTTCAAGATGATCCAAATGAACATGTTAATGCTATGGGTGGATTTTCGGGCCAACCAAGGAAGTATGATCCTTACTCTAACACTTACAATCCAGGATGGAGGGATTATCCAAACTTCAATTATAGAGGAAACCAATCACAAGTTACTCCTCTATCATTTGAAAATAATCCATCTGGTTTTCAACAAAGGGTTCAACAACCATATCAAACCCGATAACAAGTGTCTCCATCTCAAAATACAGGTAAGTCTCTTGAAGACCTTGTCAATTCTCTTGTTACTAATAATTCGCAATTTCAACAGAAAATGGAGGCAAACCTTCAGGAAACAAGGACAAGTTTTCAGGCAAGTATCCGCAATTTAGAGAATCAAATGGCAACAATAATGAGTCAATCACAAGCAAGGAATCCGAAAAATTACCTTCCCAAACCATAGTGAATTCCAAAGAACATGTGAATGCCATAACTTTAAGAAGTGGGAAACAACTGGAGATACTACAAAAAGATAGTGCTCAAAGGGAGGACAACACCATGGCATCATCTTCATATCCCAATGAGCCACTACAAAAGGTAACTCCTCCACCTTTTCCAAGCAGGTTAGCAAAGTCCAAGAAGGAAGAACAAGAGAAAGAAATTTTGGAGACCTTTCGAAAAGTTGAGGTAAACATTCCTCTACTAAATGCCATAAAGCAAGTGCCACGATATGCAAAGTTTTTGAAAGGATTGTGCACTTCTAAAAGGAAGCTCAAAGGGAATAAAAAGGTAAGTATGGGAGAGAATGTCTCGGCTGTTCTTCAAAAGAAACTCCCACCTAAATGTAAGGATCCAGGTATGTTTACCATTCCTTGTAAAATAGGCAACATCAGGTTTGCACATGCTATGCTAAACTTAGGAGCATCTATCAGTGTTATGCCATACTCAATTTATGCTTCTTTGAAACTAGGACCATTAAAAGAAACCGGTGTTATTTTACAACTCGCTGTTCATTCTATTACTTATCCAACAGGAGTTGTAGAAAATGTTCTTGTGCAAGTTAATGAATTGGTCTTTTCAGCTGACTTTATGTGTTTGACATGGAAGATGAGATGTCTTCCAACCCAATACCTATATTATTAGGGAGACCATTCTTAAAAATAGCAAAGACAATAATAAATGTTAATGATGACACACTCACTATGGAATTTGATGGTGACATAATCCGTTTTAATATCTTTGAAGCCATGAGATACCCTAGTGATGTACATTCTGTTTATGCAATTGATACATTTGACTATTTAGTGCAGCCACCTTTTGAGTTAAGTAGCAAAGACATAGACATTAACAAACACCTTCGCATGGAGATCTCAAAAGATGAACCTGTTTTAAGTGAACATCTGGAGGAAGCATTGGAAACTTTGCAAGTGTTTCCACCTTGTAATAAAAGGTTTGATGTTTCAGATATTACCTTTATCTAATGAGAACTATCTACCTTTTCTTTTACAGGCATCAACATTGGAGTTAGAACCACCACCGGATTATTTGATGTACTCAAGGATACGGTGTGGATTATGGCATGGGTCTAAGCCAGGCTGAGGTCAATAAACCAAGCGCTTCTTGGGAGGCAACCCAAAAGGATAGAGAGCACATATTATAATCAGATTTGCTATTCCTTACTCTCCATCATTCTATCTTTTATTGTTTTTCGTTAACTTGTTTTAATTTGTAATTCTTTTATTTTACGCATGATTCTTATATTTGGGAATAATAGAATTACATTGAGGATAATGTAAGAATTAAGTGTGGGGGGATAGAATTTAGGAATTCCTTTAGTTTTGTTTTGTTTTTAGTGTGTTCTAGTTACTTTCCATACTATGATGAGATATGAATTAAATAGGTCTAAAACTGATCATTAGTGGTAAGATTTCATGAGAATTAAGCTTGAAATCACTATTTTTCATGAGATATTGTTAATATGATATGTTGGTTGAGAAAGAAGCATGTTTAGACTTGATATTGACTTGTATAATCATCCTTGTGAGTTTTGAACCTATATGATTGATGCGTTATACATATCAATCTAATTTCTTTCTTGAGTGCTTTTATGATTTCATGATTCTCTAGAACTTATTTTAAACCGTTTGAGACTATATTGATACATGAGATAACATGAATATGATAGAGGCATTATTTAACACCCTGTCCGGATAATCTACCTAAAATCCGGTAGAGTTTCCTTTCTATCTCAACTATAATCCTCCTGCAAATAACACTCAATTCATATCCTCAACCAGCAATATTTCTCAATACTATTATCACATATATCTATGCATATTCAAAAATTATCCATGATCAATTTATGCTCAAGTCAAAACATATTGATTTATTGTCTCATATCTTCAAATATATATAATATATCCAGAAGTAAACCTATCTCAGCAAGGTTTACTAGATAAAAACATCAAGAGATCAAATATTCTAGAAATTTAGATATGATGCCCACCACGTCAATATACTCTTGAAGCGGAGAGTAGAGGAAGGCAGCAATCCCGGCACCTAACTATAACTTGAAAATGAGAAATAAGAAGAGGTGAGATATATGAATATCTCAATGAGTAGACAACATTTAAAGCGTGTGAAAACTATAATAGTAACCTGTAAAGCATAATTGACATTTTCAAAATAAATAATAGTAAAACCATAATGAGTAATTCAAAGATGTAGCGAACTTTTCAAATGTATAACAATATTATAATATTAAATCAATATATAAAATCTGTAAAGTAAATCAGGTTACGTATAATTGGGCTCCAACTTACTGTCATGCATAAGAATACATCCATGAAATAACCAGGCAATATCCATGTAGGCATACTAGTAGCCGGCCCCAAAGGCCAATACCACCATAGGACGCCCCAAAGGCATATGTGTGACTATAATGTGCCCCGGAAAGGCAAATATAACGGGATAGGGACTCTGGAGGTGGCTCCCACCACAAAGGCGTAGCACGCAGCTCCCATACCCTAGTCTAATATCATGAAATTGGGACTCTGGAGGTGGCTCTCGCCACAAAGGCATAGCACGCAGCTCTCGTATTCCGATCAAGGGTATAATCTCATACATTAAGTCAGGTGGAGCCTAAACTATGTACGTCAAATTCTATGTATAATCATATTTCATAAATTAACCAACTTACTCGATATAATATTTCTTCAAATAAATGTACTTTAATAACAAATCAATTCATATGATTATATATCGTATATACCTTTAATACGTAAAATAAATATCATGCTAAAAAAAAAATTATAATTATAATCAAAGAAATTTCAAATAACTATAGTTGTCGTCTACTCACAATCCTTGAGATGATCTCACTGTACACCTCGATCTGAAACTTCAGGATCCACAGTTGACGTCGGATCTACGTGGCCTAGAGATTAACGATAATTAGTATCTATACATGCTCAAAGCATTACACAATTATGAATGCAACTTAAGTCCCATTAATCTACCCCATAGTCAATACTACTTTTTCATACTCAAAACAACATATCCTTAATTTTTAATATCATTTCCATAATCATTTCCTCCATAATTCAACTCCGTATTCATGTCCTTATCAAATTCCTTTCTAATACTCCATGCCTTAGAGATTTTCATAATCCATAACCATTAGTACTATATTTCTCTTAAGCAATAAATTTCTTACTATCAAGCTAGATTAGAAAATCATAAATTGAGTTTGGTAAGGAATTTTGAAGTGATTCCAATTGGTTTATTTCGATCAATAAGTCTAATTTATGAAGAAAATAACTAAATTAGACAACTAGAACAAAATCTGAATCAAATTTGATAAATTCTGAAACTATGTCGAAATAGGGGTCAAAACAGAACAGCCAACTTCACCGAATTTTATCTTTTTAACCACTTATCGATTTGGGTGATTCAAAAACCAAAATTATCATATTGAAGTATAGTTTCTAAGAAAAATATCCAAAAAAATATAAACCCAACTATGCCGAACCCATAAAATCCGAACAGCAAGTATGCTCAACTTCCCCTGTTTTGCTTTTTCTTCCCATTTTTTTGTTCATGCTTTCAAATCCTTTTAATTCTTACCAAAGGTGAGTAAAACTCATAAGTAATAGATGGATTTCAGACCTTAACATGTTTATGGAGCTAAGATCTTAGCATGCTCAAGTAGAATATCTAAAGAAAAGGAAGAATTTATCAAGAAACTAACATTGGATGTGATTGTTGTTGAGATTTTAGTGGAATACTTGAAGAGAAATGTTGAAGGAGATGAAGAAAATTTGAGAGAATGAGAGGGGAGGGTGGTCGGCTAGCTCATAAAGAAATGAAGAAAATCTTCTAGAAATTTCAAGATAATAAGATGACTAAAAGATATTTTTCAACTTTTGGTATAATTCCCATTGGTCCCTCAACTTTTTATAATAACCATTAAGCCCCTAAACTTTTCTTTTTTAGTTTATTCAATTTGATTCTTTCTTCTTTTAATTCCTTCACTTATAACTTCTTACCAATTTCCAAGTTTGTCCTTAAAATTTTCAGAATTTAACTTTACATGATTGTACGTAACCTTGGTTGTTACACATTAGGATTATGACCAGGGCCAAACAGCCATCCATATTAATGTTCCAAGAGAACATCCCCACTAGTGAGCCAATTTGATCCTACATTGAATATGCTATTTTATTGGTAACCACATCTCTTACCTAGCCTAAATGTACTTATATCCTTACCCTTGTTATAAAGATGAATTAGATTGTTTTGGGACATATTGCATAAAGCAAGGGAGATCGATTGACTATTTGGGTTAGCAACAAGAAATAAGTGTGGGAGGGGAAAGGCAAAAGTCAAGAGAAAAAGAAAAGGGAAAATTGTAAAAATAAATTCCCTAAAAAAAAAATTGAATCATCTCTTAACTTTTGGTTAAAGAAAAAGATGTTACAAAGTTGGTTAGAATGAAGGAAAGGCTCAACATGAATATTTAGCCTATGTTACTATGTTATTTTGTGAGTTTTGAGAAGTTTTATTTGTGTGATCTTATTATGTCTCTAAACTCTATGAAATCTTTGGAACCTTTGTGATATCTTTATCCTTTTATTCTTTAACCACATTACAACCTCTTGGACCCATTACAACCTTGAATAAAGACCTCTTGATTCATGAAGTTGTGTGATCTAAGTAGTGAAGAGTAGGTCATGCAAGCATATGGTAGAATTGTTTTCATGAGATTGATTGAGTGTAAACACTTTACCACTACTTTAAAGAGTGAAAATCATGAGAGTATCCCATGTGAGAAGTTAAGATTAAGTTTGAATATGCAATATTTTGATTGAGATATGTTATGTTAATATTAGCTTAACTCAAACCATTTACTATCAAGCATGGTTCTTTGTGAAACTCTTTAAGTTAGTGATTAGTTATAAGACTTGTTTAATGATTATCTCTCATTTTTATTGAAAGTGGATTAGATTAGGTTTTCTTATTTTGTTTTTATTTGATTTTGCTCGAGGACTAGCAAAAGACTAAGTGTGGGGGAATTTGATAAGTGCTTAATTGCATACATTTTCATGTATTATTTTCTTATACTGTGTGCTTTAATTCTTAAGTTCCTTGACAAATTATTATATTTTTATGAATTATAGGTATTTTGGATGCGATGAAGTCAAAACATGTCAATTATGATGATAAAGAGCTTATAAAGTCACAATCATAAGATGGAAGAAGACTTGGGAGTCAAAAAGATCAAATTCTTAGTGCTAGATGATCAGGCAGATCTGACCTCCGGAGCTTGCTGTAAGGAAATCATTATGTTAAAGACATTATTTGAAGAAACTTCCTACTTAACGAATGATCCGCGTAATTATCTTGATTTCCTATTCATAAGTGGCAATTTGTGATTAAAGATTATGGTCAAGTTTTCGCTAATTGCAAAATAGAACATAACATAGGTTAAATAATCTGAGCTTATGTGTTTGTTGCCTAGATCAACCTATCTTTCTCATCATAAAGCTGCCATTACATTAAATCTAGAGAGCTTATTCTAGGTTGTCTAGTGGTTAGAGATTAATTAGAGAGCTTGTTCTATTTAATGACGAACTAAGGAAAGATTGGGGTAACAGAGCTTGTTGTTATCTACAGTTGATAATTTTGATAGTTAATTGATGTTGATATATCTGATTATTGATTCTCAATGATGTCTAGTGGTGGAGAATGAAACCTTAACCATATTTCTCTTATATTTGATTTCATCTTATTTTTTGCTTCTTACTTTTATTATTTTATTAATTTTTAAAACTCTTTCAAAAACTCCCTTTTCTTTTATTGTTCTTGAATTTAAGTTTTAAACTAGTAATTTATAAATTAAAAACCAATCTCTATGGATTCGACCCTTACATGCTACTTTACTATAATTGATCATATTAATTGCAAGATTAAATAAAGATACACTCTTTTGAATGCATCATTGCATGCAAGAGAAATTAGCAAGCTCAAAATATGCATGCCGAACAGTTTACTATATATCAAGGAAGTGGACTCGTAGCCTTTGCATGTCATCTGTATCTTCTTTTTGATTAGTTTTTCTCTTTCATATTTTTCAATCTTTATGACAAATATGAGTCTTCATGGTCCGGTTTGAAGTATATAAAAAGTGTTTGAATTTAAATATAATAGTTGAGTTTTTTTTAAGGATTTATATTTGATACACTATCGGTATATAATTTTATACAGATGTAACTTTATTAATGAGAAAATAAAAATATTTATTTATATTAATTTTTTAGAATTTATAATTTTTTTTGTTTACTCATTATTAGTCGGTGGCATCATGAGATTCATTATTAGTCTATAAAATTTATACATTGATGCTCATGGGCCAGGCCGAGGCCCAAAGTTTTTTCAAAGTCCTTGCTCAGGTCCGGCCCGTCGGCCCTTAAGCACTGTTCATTACATTTAAAAATATATATATTTTTATAATTAAAATTAAATAAAAATAATATTATTTTAATATAAAATACACTGTTCTAGGCCGAGCCGGAACAAGAATTCCTTGCCCAGGCCCGGCCCAATAAAGGCCTGCCGGGCTCAACAGCTTGCTCGACCCGTGAGCAGGTGTATGATACATCAAATATAAACTATATTTTTAATTAATTTAAAATTTTCTAACAATATGTCATCTAATTTAACATGAAAACTTAAATATAATAAAAAAGATTTTTTTTTTATCTCATAATAAACCCATTATCTTTCTTTTTCAAAACCTCAACATGAAATCTTTATGTTGAAATTTCAAAATTTTATGGTTGGAGTGTTATAAAAAAAAATCAACATCTTTTCATAATCAAATAACTTTTCTTAATAATTAAAAAAAAAAAATCATGGAGATATAGTAAATGTTAATTTAGGTATTTTAATGTGGATACTAATTTTATCATCTCTAATTATCAAATTAGTTATTGAAATCTCTTTCAATTTATTTAATATTTAGGTTTATTCATGACAAATGTATGAGATTAACATTTTGGAAGATACACATTCAAATTAAAATAACTAAGAAGATGGCAAAATGAATTGGCATGTGGTTAGCATAAGATTCATTCCAAATGGTCCACATGCATGGTTTGTTTTATTAGCTTGTAAGAAAAAGTAGTACTAAAAAATAAATAAAACTTTAAAGATCTGCATGTAAAGCTTTTGTTAGTCTTATCTAATTAGATAAAATAAACTAAGAATTGGATTGTAAGAGAAAATAAGATTGAAGAGAGAAGAGTAGTTGGGTTTTTGTTTACATTCTAAAAAGGCTAACATGACATAAGCATATGGACATTGTCACATTCGTATAAAGGTGTAAAGGTATGAGGGTTGGAGAAGAAAAAGCCACCTGCCTTTTTCTTTTTCTTTTTCTTTTTCGCCCTTTGCCTTTTCTTTTTTATGCATCTAGACAAAAACAAGTGAAGCTTTATTTATGATCAAGTATATGCTTAAAAGTTGGACCAAAAATATATTATATATAAAATATAATAAAGTTAAATATTGATGACCTTCTCAGCTTATCTTTTTAGTCTTTTTTATTTTTATTTTTATTTTATAAAGGATATCACAATCTAAAAATTGGGGAAAGGGTTGCATATGTTGAAATTCAAATACCAAACCTGCTAGATGTCACATTTTAAAAATAATTGTATGAACCAACTGAACTAAACTTTGGGTTCTATATACCTCTTTAGTCTTTAGCCTCTCCCTTTGTATTGAATTCTCATGCTAACCCTTTACATTTTTGTTAATGGAGATTGTGATTTTGCAAATTATAGTTATTAACCAATATGTACCAAACAAAAATGACACTACAACACATGTTTTATTTCCTTTCTTATGAAAGTAAAGAAAAGTTTATTCTTGCTATGACCTGTTCGTAAAATGTTGAATTTTTAATTTTAGTGATTAGATTTAATTTCTGACAATCTCATATACAAAAAAAAAAAGTTTAATCTTAATATTTAGATGTAAAATATAAGTTAAAAATAGAAGAATGATAATGTTCATTTGCAAACACAATCAATTACTAATTTATATATTAAAAAAAAAGTTATCTATTTATGTGAACAAACAAGCATTTTATTACTTGATCTTATTTTTACTTGCAAAGAAAGATCCTAAGTCCCTAACTCACCCCACCCATACCTCTTGATTTTTTATTTTAATCTTTGCCAACTCAAGTAGAAGACATAGGCCACTAAAAGAGAATACCATGCTTAATGACCTATATATTAAAACACCATTATTGCCATACATGATCTTTTTGTTCGAATTACTTGAAAATCTAAATCATTGCATTATATCAAAGAACGAGCCAAGTGGACTTTAATTGTTAGCAAAGGATTGGTATTAATTAGTTATCTTCAAATTATATAATTTATGTTATAATTATTTAAAAGGGACAAACAAACGGTCAAAGTTTCAGACTTTATCTTAGAAATTAAATTTGAATCATATAAGATGGACATGATGGAATTTAAGGGCGAGAGAAATTTATCTTTCATTGTATAGCTCAAAATCCTTATATATCAATATATATGTTCTATATATTATCAAAAATGATTATTTTTTATGTTCTTAATTTATCGTTTAGAATTCATGTAGTATGCATAAGTATGTAAAAAATGGTATTTGAAAGTTGATAAATAGCTTATATGAGTATTCAAAAAATATATCCGTTGAATATATTGTTTCATTCCAAAAACGGTGATTTTTCACCAAAGAGATGTTTATTTATGAAAAAGTGTTTCAGCAATCTAAAGGATTCCCTTATTTATGAAAAAGTATTCCCTTATTTCAGCAATCTAAATGATCCAACTCAAAATGTTGATTTGTAGAAGCTTGTATAGGCTGGCTTAGCACCACAAAAAGTGGAGAATTTTTGTTGGCAGGTGTTGAAAGGTAAGAGTAGCTGTGAAAGAAGAACTTGCAAAAAGAGGGTTGTTGAGTAGGGATTTGGCTTTTTGCGTTATTTGTAAAAATGAAGTGGAATCGGTCAATCATTTGTTTTTCAATTACATTGAATCGTGGAAATTTTGGCAATATGTTGCTATTTTTGGGAATTTTTTTGGACTGCACCGAAAAAATCAGAATCCTTCTTTCAAGTTTCAAGCTTGGCAATTTACTCTTCCTAATGGACAATGTAACAAAGTATGGCACATGACTTTTTTCGCCATTATTTGATTAATGAAAGCGATTCGTTAAATTTGGAGGTTGAAGAAACACATAATGCACGTGGAAGCTTTGAAACAACAAGTGGATAATTGGCAGGTTTATCATATACCGCGAGAGATGAACGGAGTCGCAGATGGCCTTGGTAAATCAGGTGTTAACAGAAATGAAGATATGATAAAGTGGTGTAATTAGTTCTTTTCTTGTTTTTAGTATATATAAACGAAAATAATCGCTTAAACAACACATGTTTTTGGTGACTGACTCCTTTTGTTTTTCTTTTTCATGATTAAGTAGCTCCTTGCATGTTTTATTATGTGTTGAATCTCTCTTTCGAATTAATAAAATGATCTTTGCCTTTCAAAAAAAATTTTCAAAGGTCGCGTCGGTTTAATTGGTCATGTCCCTAATTTAAAGTTAGGGGTGCCGTTAGTATGGGATTCAAATCAAAGTAGTCAATACTATATCGATAAGCATATTATTTTTGTATTGATATTGGTATGTATCAATATTAGTGTGTTTCGACGTATCATTTTAAATTTATCAACATTTTTAATTTTTTCATATATAATATATAAACCCATTTCTATTTTTTATAATAAAATATATATTATATATATACATACAAACACACCTTCATTACATCCATTTATATATTTATATACAAATATAAATTTTAAAAATTATAAATATTTAAAATTTTCAAACATCAAGTTATAAATGTTGTCGCAACCTAAAAAATAACGAGTCTCATCGTAAGACTTTATTATTCGTTAAGCGTGACTTTTAAAAAAGTCGAAGAAAAGTCGACTTAATTCCTCTATAAAAATGAAGGTTTGGAAAATGACCTTGAAAAAGACAAGGAGCCTCCACCAATCTTTTTTAGCTAGGTGTGATCGACCACCTATTAAAACCTGTTTTATAAAATATTTTAAAAATTAATTAAAACATTTTTAAAACCAATTTCAAGTCTGCGTTTAAACCAGAGAAATCAAAGAAACGGGTTCGGGACTCGGTTACTTGCGGGGAAGGATTAACACCCCCACAACGCCCGTATAAAACGGTACCTTATTAATCATGTGTTATCTCAAGTCTCGGTAAAAAAAATCGGTTTTAAATTTAGTATTTCAAGTTAATTCCCAATTTAAAGAAAAATAATTCCATTTTTAATTAAAAATGATTCAGAATTTATAAATTCAAAATTTTCCTATATTCCCCAACAAACGTGGCAAAATATAGAAATTTTTATTAATTTGGAAAACTTTCCGAATCATTCTCCTTTTTTGAAATAAAGATATTCCTTTATTAATGATAATTGATGATATTCCCTCCAGCAAACCCGGTAGAGAACTCATGAATTATTTTAACTCAGGAATATCTTTATTTTTTTATTGAAAAATCATTATCTTTTTGAAAACATTTTAAAAGATATGAATATGTATATGCATGACATAAATAAAATGGCATAGCAAAATCTAAATAATATAATGCTTCCTAAATGATATGATACAATTTAAATGCCTTAACATATTCTAAATGAAATGAAATGTCCTAAGTTATATGACATATTCTAAATGAAATGAAATGTCCTAAGTAGCATAATATGTTCTATATAAGATGCAATATTTAAAGTCATATGATATATTCTAAATGAAATGAAATGACCTAGGTAACATACATATTCTATATGAAATGAAATGACCTAAGTAATATACATATTCTATATGAAATGAAATGACCTATGTAACATACATATTCTATATGAAATGATTTAAATGACATGACAAATATGAATGATATGGCATATAATTTAAATGGCATAAAATATAAAATAATGCTATCATATAATATGCATGAAAATAAAAACGCAAATAATAATGCATGAACATAGTATATGCTAAATAATATAACAAAAAAATAATTAAATAAAAAGCATAGTATATCATAAAATATTCCAAATCATATAATAAACAATATAACATAGCTCAAAATCATAACAATATCATAGAAATTATCATAGTAAAAATCACATATTATATAAAATGCATGAATATAAAAAATGCAATGCATGAAAATGTTTTTTTTCCTTTAATTAAGGAAATCCGTATATCTAAACAGATATCCGGCTACCTTAGGAAAATATGTCAAATTAAATATTCTAAAACCAAAATACTTTGTGATTGTTTGAAAACAATTTAGGAAAGCTTGAATTAAAAATAAAAACTGGGCTAAATCTTTTTTTAAATGGCTCTAATTTCCTAAGTTTAAAAATCCCGAACTTGACCACCCTTAACCCGAGAATTAAAAAATCATTTTTAGAGTTTAAAAAGGCTTAGAAACTACCCTAAGTCAGTAGCTAACCTTCCTAATCAGCCCCCTCTAAGTAACTTAACCAAAACAGAAAAATGATTTTTCTTTAAATTCAATTCTGACTCCACTGTCCAGTTTTAAACCATGATTTTTTATCCGATTTTTAAAAATTCAAAACATTCTGAAAAAAATACTGGAGACTCAGGACATGTAAAACTACACAAGAAAAAATCAGCTTAATTTTTTGATTAAATATGAATTCCTAGAAAAATCGGAGAAGTACGAGTACTGGGTGAAAAAAAAAAACTGTTTTGCCAAAATACATTTTTGCCTTTGATAAATTCATTTAAAAATCAAAGTAAAAATATTTAAGACTCACAAAATGACTCACAAACAGTATCTAGGACTTTTTGAAAGTTAGATAAAAATTAGCTAAGTAAAAAAAATGACAAAGGTAGAATAATCAATTTGACAAAACTTAAATTTCCACAAGTGTGCTCAAGAGAGCATGACTTTGAACCATTAATTGGCCTAAGTCATTATTCAAGTGGCATGAACATGAAATGCATGAAAAAATAAAGCATAGTGCATGAAATGCATGAGCTTAAACCTAAATGTCATGAAAAAATGCATGGCATCAATATAGTGACTGAGACCTAAATGAACTTGCATGGCATTTAATGCAACCTAGACCTAAAATGCATGAACAAACATGACAAATAATCCAAACTTAATAACTAAAATATGCGTGGCATTTTCACAAACACAAAGCATGCTTAAACCAAGAACTCAAACAAATATCATGCAAATGCTAACCTATCAACTAACATGGCAAGAATGCACATATAATGCAAAAATTCAAGGAGTGGCCGAATGGCCTATGTGACTAGCAAACATGGCATTTTCACAAACACTTGGTATACTAGCATGCAAAACTAAATCAAATGTCATGCAAATGCAAAAACCTACCAACTAACATGGCAAAAATGCAACACACAATGCAAAACACATGGAGTAGCCAAATGGCCTCAAGCTCCAACAAGCATGGCATTCTCACAAACACTTGATATACTAACATGCTCAACTAAAATATAACACTCAAATCATGCAAAAAGCACACAAGCATTTTCACAAACACTTGATATACTAAATCTAAAACATGCTCAACTAAAATATAAAACTCAACTCATGCAAAAACCACACAAGCATTTTCAGAAACACTTGATATACTAAATCTAAAACACCAACAAATTTAAACATCATGAAAACAGAAAATTAAAAATGTAAAAACATGATATTCAAATCTTAAATGGCAACAAACAAAGCAACCAAATTAAAATATAACTCAAGTATATGAAGTAAAATAAAATTTGAAACATTAAGATCAAAGAAAATAACATCAACAACATGATAAAATAAACCAAAACAGCAACTTAAATAAAGAATGTAGGTCATTCAGCCATGGTGAGAAATTAAAAAAAAATTGTAAAAAATATCTTTAAGAAAGAGATGAAGAAAGAACTTAAGAAGAACAATAAAAAACATTTATTTAAAAAGGAAACTCACCAAATATTAATTAAAATAGCAAAAATAATAATGGAAAATCAAGAAAGTGCAAGAGTTGGTGCTCAAGAGCAACTTCAGGAAGCTATATTTCAAGCTTTATCTCTTCAAACTTTCCTTTCTTTTCTAAACTTTTTCTTTTTGCCTTCAACCAAAGAGAGAAAACCCAAGTAAAAACCAAGAGAAATCAGCAAAAATAAAGTGTAAAAATGAAATTTTTGAACCCCCCTAGAGCTGGCCGAAACCCCCTGATATTCTCAAGGATGTTGTCATTTTTTTTGTGACCAATTTTCCATCAAATGGCTAATAATTCAAGGTAAAAAAAATCATGAAATTACCACCTTTAGATTAGCATATCAGCTGTCCCAAATTACAGCTGTTCAAGAATAATGTTGACATCTCTCTTGGCCTATGTGGCTTAATCACCATGGCTTGATCAAAGAGAATCTCTAACTAACTATTAATTTTTAGCCATTTGATTGAACAATCAGAAGCTTCCTTCTTCATTTGGGCCTGGGTAGGCCAGCACTTCTCTTTTTCAGCCCAAGTCTGATTTTTTGAAAGGCCCAAATAAGCCCTTTTCGGTTGCTTGGGTGAAATGACCATTTTGCCTCTGGATGCAAATAAATATCAAACGGACTCCAAATTCAATTTTTCTTTTTTTAATACTTCCAAAATAATAAAACATTGAGTTCTGGAAGTTTTCAAAATTATCCGAGTCCGTTTGCTATTTATTTGTTTTTGTTCTTCCAAAAATGCCCTTTTATGCCCCCACATTTTACCATTTTTAAACGAGATCCAAATCAATATTTTTCTTCACCAATCTCTTCCAAATAATTTAAAAGTGTGATATGGAAGTTTTCATAATTTTTGGAGCTCATTTGGTATTTTTTTCGGGATTTATCGACTTGAATTATTACATAGGAGGCTCGGGATTTGGCCATTTTGCAAACGAACTCCAAATCAAGATTTTATTTTGCCAATATCTTCAAAATAATTTAAAATTGATATTTTCAAAATTTTAGAATTTTTGGAGTCCATTTGCTATTTTTTCGGGATTTATCGGCTTGAATTACTGCATAGGAGGCCCGGGATTTGGCCATTTTGCAAACGAACTCTGAATCAAGATTTCCTTTCGCCAATCTCTTCCAAATAATTTAAAAATCAGATTTGCAAAATTTTAGAAGATTTGGAGCTCATTTGCTATTTTTCAAAATTTTCCTTTTTGAATTACTGCATAGGAGACCCGGGATTTGGCCATTTTGCAAACAAACTCCGAATCAAGATTTTCTTTTGCCAATCTCTTTCAAATGATTTAAGAATGATATTTGCAAATTTTCATAATTTTCGAAGTCCATTTGCTATTTTTCTCAAAATTTCCAATTTTGCCCTTTTACCTCCGAAACCCGGTTTTGCTCAAAACAAGTTCGATTTTTAGATTTTCTTCAAGCTGAGCCTTGGGCTATCCCTTTTTAATAATTCCTCAACCATTGGGGGCTTTGGTCTTACCAAGTCGGGCCATTTCCGTGATTCTTCCCGATTTCACCGAAATCCACTAAAAACCCTAATTCTCGATTTTCTCCCGGATTGACTTTTCTTTCGGTTTTTCTTGCAAGTGGCTTCTCCATTACCCGTAGTCAGTGCTTATCTTTCATTTGGAACCTTCAATTTTGACCAATTTGATCGTTTAAGCACTTTTCCCCAAATTTCTCGGATTAGGGTTTCCTTTCTACTGAATCTCCAAATCCCAACTTTTGAACTCCATATCTGTCAATGTAGACCTCGGATTATCAAAAAAAATTTCACCATTTTTCAGTTGAACTTAAAATCTTGATTTTGAAAGTGGGTTGACTTTTTCAGTAGTTGACTTTCTGGGGTTGACTTTTTCGAGGTTGACTTTTTCGAGGTTGACTTTTTTTTTAAAGTTTGACTTTTTATGCTCGCCCTCTTAAACTAAGTCTCGGAGTACCACCTGCAGGATAAAAAAATCTTTTTACATTCGGAAACATCAATTTAGGAAGAAAACATAGCTGTTTTAGTGGTCCGGACAAAATTAGGTGTCTACAGCTGCCCCTCTTTGGCTATTGCTGAGAATCAGGAATCAGGCAAAGATAAACCGACAATAATTTTGTACGGTCAGTGAAATCACATGTGAAGGAAAGGGAAATGAGTTTTCTTTTTCATTCTTCTATCATTTTTTCATTTTTCATTTTTTTCATTTTTCATTTTTTCCTTTTTCCTTTTTTCTTTTTTCAGTTTTTTCATTTTTTTCATTTTTTTAAACAGTAAATTGAAGATTTTGTCTTTAAATTGAATTCCCTGAATAATCAAGGCTCGACCCGTCTTAAGGAAACGAATTCGATTTGCAAGAAAAAATTGGGCCCGAAGGTCTTAAGAATAGTGCCCGAAGGTTTTTAAAATGGTGCCCGGAGGTCTTAAAAAATTGGTGCCCGAAGGTCTTTAAAATGGTGTCCGGAGGTCTTTAAAACAGGTGCCCGAAGTTTTTTTTTTAAAAAATGATGCCCGAATATCTTTAAAATGGTGCCCGAAGGTCTTAAAAACTACTGATGCCCGAAGGTTTTCAAAACTGGTGCCCGAAGGTCTTTAAAATGGTGCTCGGACGTCTTTAAAATAGGTGCCCGAAGATTTTTTTTTAAAAATGATGCTAGAAGGTCTTTAAAATGGTGCCGGAGGTCTTTAAAATGGTGCCCGAAGGTCTTAAAAATGGTGCCCGGAGGCTTTACCCGTGATTTGAAAAAATTATGCCCGGAGGTCTTAAGAATGATGCTCAGAGGTCTTAAAAATGGTGCCCGTAGGCCTTACCCGTGATTTGAAAAAATTATGCTCGGAGGTCTTAAGAATGGTGCCCGGAGGTCTTAAAAATGGTGCCCGTAGGTCTTACCCGTGATTTGAAAAAATTATGCCTGGAGGTCTTAAAAATGGTGCCCGTAGTCCTTACCGGTGATTTGAAACAATTATGCCCGGAGGTCTTAAGAATGGTGCCCGTAGGCCTTAAAAATGGTCTTTGAAGAATTGTTGAAAATTAACCTAAAGATTTTGAGAATATGCGAATGCTTTTTGATGCAGATACAGATGTTGAATAAGATACAAATGACTTAGACTGGTGCAAATGTCTTTGATGCAAATGTAAATAACTTAGATTGATGCAAATGCTTCTTGATGTAGATTCAAATAACTTAGATTGATGCAAATTTTCTTGATGCAGATGCCCTTACTAATTGTGTTCATGTAAATGGTTTATGATTATCACACAATAATGAAAATGCAATGATTCTAGAAATGATGCAATTGCTTGAGATGACGCAAATGCGAATTCCATGAAGAATGTAAATGTAAAGGTAAAATGCAGATGCTTATGGAATAGTGCCAATGCAAATACCCATGAATGATGCAAATGCTTGCCGACACTGCGTAGATGCAAAAGCTCGATAAAGAGATGAGTGCTCATGAGTGATGCAAATGCCCCCGGTTGTTTTTCTAGACTTTGGCTTAGCCTTTCAAATTCATTTTTCCTCTTCAAATCAGAGTATATCTTCAATTCATTTTGGCTATTCTCTTTGCCCCAACAGTTTTCAAACTTTCATCAACAGAGATCTGAACTGGGTTCCATTTCTTCTTCTCATATCTGGAAGTCAAGACCTATTCTGGCAGTTCTATACCTTTGAGTTAGAAAAATCCTTGTCTCATGTCAACATCAAAATGGGTATTTCAAAAAAATATATCTTTATTTGTTTTCTCATTTTGAAAACTTCTGAACAAAAAATATTAACCCCACAATGTGTGATTTACAAATCTTTTGAAGACTGATGATCATTGTTAGAAATTTCTCTAAGTGTCAATCTCGGTTTTTTAACTGGGATTGTCAAGGCTTGGTATAACAAGATTTTGCCTTTTCCAGGAAAACTTCATGACAAAAATGTATATCCCTTCTAGGCTCACAAATGGAACAGGTTTTATAAATCATGAATTCATTGAGAACCAAACAAATTCAACATTCTTTTAGTTTTCATATCAATGCATTTTGACAAGGGTCAAGATTGGCCGGGATGTTTAAACCGGAAAGTTTAATCTTAGAGAAAAAAAATTTCAGTTTCAGTTTCATTTTTGTTTTTGAAGACAATCCTCTGAATGAGAGCTGTCAATTTAAGAAGTTCAAGAATTCCTAGATGTTCCTCGATGACCATTTTTTTAAGATGACCTTCTCTTTTGTGGTATCGGCACTTTCATAAATGGCATCAAAAATTTCCATTTTACTCTAGACCGCCCATTTTTGGGTTTTCAGCCTAGAGTCCTATTCTTTCCAATTTTTCTCTTTTTTTTTTTCATTTTCTACCATACACTTGAGAATTTTAAATTCTTCCTAAGTGAAATGATAATTCGATGAGATGGGATAAAATCTGAGGAAAAACCTTTCAAATTAAATATTCATGCTTGATCAAAATGGACTTTTAAAGCACGTAATGTAGGCCATGGCTCAGGGTTCAGAAAGAAAGGATAAATAGGCCCAAAATATGTGTTTGAGGGTAATCAGATCAAGGATCATTTCCTGAGGAGGATTCTCTTTGAAGCATTTGTCCCTTTTGGACTTTTCATTCCTTTTGACTTTTGCGTTTTTTCTTCTTCGTTCTTGGCTTTCAATTTGCCATGTCTTTCTTTTTTTTTTTCGCTTTTATTTTGCCCTTTTTTTTCGACAAAGTGAGACCATATTTATTCGGGGCTCCATTTGCTTTGCATCTGTCTTTGAGCTAGGATTCATTCCTCCATGTTCTCTAAAAGATCTTTCCTCGCATTTGCCCTCCAGTGTAGAGGGTGATCCTTGATCAGGGTTCAAAGAAGAAAGAATTCTTTTGGCTCAAAAAGGGTGACTATGGTTAATTTCTTTTTGTGCGAAGGGGATATGAAAGATAGCCATTTCTCATGTCAAGCACAAATATTTACATTGAAAAGCAATCCCCAAGGGAAATAGATAATCAAAATTTCATTTTGCACTTTGGAATCATCCGAACTCTCATTTGCATGATATTACAAAAATGTTTTCATTTTTCATCGCATACCCCAATGGTTCATGCGTTAGTCCATCCTTATTCACCATGTATCTATCATTTCAACGTATGATGCCCCAATTTTATTAACCAATGAGAATTTTTATCAACGAGGAACATAGCAAGTCTAGGTCTGTACTGAAAAGGCTGAATTTCAAATATGAGTTCTTTGAAGATACAAGGAAAATATGACCCAAAAAGCGGGTTTTCTCTGGGATAAGGGATAATCTAGTTTAATCATTGTGCCCCAAGGTGTCAGTCATGTAGTGATGTTTGGGCAATTAGTGTTTTGTGGTTTATTGAAAATGACATGAATGGTTTTGGTACGACCTTGACACATATCAAATTACCAAAATCTAGATTCTTGAAAGAATGTCTCATTTGTTTGAATTTCAAAGAATTCGAAAAATTTCAAAAAGTTCGTTCCTTTGTTCATAGCCTAGACTAGGATTTACATCATTGCTTATTCTGCAATGACAATGCTTCTTTTTTTTTTTTTTTTTTGAAGTTCAATCATTCATATTCCTTGAAGCATTAGGTCTTTCAAGTGTTCTTGATTCAAGGTTTAGGTATAGAGAAGCCCAAAAAAGAGGGGGAGGGTGTTGGGTCATTTCTAACAATGATCAACAATATTCTCGAGACTGTCTATTATTAAAACTTCCTTAATGCTTGTTTTTGCAAATTCAAATTATTGTTAAAACACAACAAACACAAAGCATTTAAATTCAAAATTCATTTAATTTATATGAATGTCGACATGAGACAAGTATTTTCATCATAAGATCTGAAACTACATGCATCAAAATGCTCCTATTGACATCCTTCAAAGGTAGTAATTCTCCCCCTAAAACCCTGAAAGAAACTGATTTAAGGCTAAGTGGCATTCCATTGATTGATAAGCTCCGGTGTCAAAATACCATCACGGATAAGACTTTCAATCATTTCCTTTAGTTGTCTGCATTTTTCAGTTGAATGCCCAACTACCCCTAGGTGATAATCACACTTACTGTTAGGGTCATAACTCCTCGCTGATGGATTCGAAGCTATTTTCAAAGGTACCGGGGTAAGATACTGATTCTTTATTAGTAATGGCAGTAGGCCAGGGATGGGGATTTGAATTCTTTCTTGATTTTCTCGCGGTCGTTTTCTAGAAGTAGGCCTTATTGCAAGGGCTGGTATAGGATTAGGTGTTTGGGTAGGTAAGGATAAAGGCTTGGAGATACCTCAGTAGGGTAACATGATTGGTATGAGGGAAATTGGGAATATGGGACGAAATCTCCCATAGTTTGGACATCTTCCTCTTTCTTTCTAGGTGCCTTATTTCTCTCGGCATTGGATGTTCCTTCTCTTTCAAGTTTCCCATTCTTGATAGCATTCTCAATCATCTCCCCTGAAATTACCATGTCCGCAAAATCCTTCGAGGCATCGCCGACGATTCTATCATAATACGGGGCCTGCAGTGTATTCACAAAAAGGATAGTGATTTCCTTTTGTGTCAAGTGCGGTTGTACTTGGGCGGCCAGGCTCATCCACCGTTGTGCATAGTCTTTGAAGCTCTCAGTAGCTCTTTTCTCCATATTTTGCAAAGTGAGACGATCAGGTGTCTTGTCGGTCATATGCTTGTACTAGTTTAGAAAAGCCCTAGCCAAATCATTCCAAGAGCGAATCTGATCCTTGCTCAACTGACTATACCACCTAATTGCGAACCCGTTGAGGCTATCCTGAAAACAGTGAATCAAAAGCTTATCATTATCTATATGACTTGTCATCTTCCGACAGAACATAGTGATGTGGGCTGACGGATCGATCGTCCCGTCATATTTTACAAAGTCAGGGATCTTGAACTTAGGAGGGATGACTAAATCGAGGACCAAGCATCGTTCTTTCGATTCCATACTCCCGAATACGTCTGTATTTTCTACTGCCCAGAGCCTTTCATCTAGCAACTGATATTTCCCTTGGGAATCTGCCAACTCAACCTCATTTACTGCAACCATTTTCAACTTTGCATGTTCAGCTGGATCATCTGAATTTAGGATATTGACGAGGTTAACAGTGTTCTGGGCATCAATCATTACGATCTCATTCTGACCCTTTTGTGCCTCTAACGCTTTCCTGGCGATAAAGTTTTCAGTGTATCCTTTTCCCTTGATTACGATGGACATCAGCTCCATCAATTTAGTCATCTGATCCTTAGATTCTGCTTGAGACTTTGCTAGCTGTTCTCGTAATTCTTTCTATTCCCTTTCCATTTTTTCCATTCGGGCAACTTGTTTATCCTCCATAGCACTAGCCTGTATTAAAATGGTACTCAATACTTCTTATACCTCTGATTTGAAATGGAAATTCTCTCAAAGACTCCTAAAGCCAAGCCAACTTCTGTTTTATTTTCCCCAAATGTATGTCACGATGAATGAGCCATGATTGTCATTTGATGCATGTGAAGAATAAAAGAAATGATGTATGGACATATATAGTGGAGACATGCTGACCATGTATGTAATAAATGCAATCACAATGTCAACATGTTGCAAGCAAAGAATAAACAATTTGACGCATGGATATATGCAATGAATAATCATGTACATTTAAGCATATTTCCCAATGAATGATCATATACCCTATGAATGCAACACGATGCAAACAATGAATTATTGATACAGAGTATATACAAAGAAAATCATGCTGACCATGTGTGTCATGAATGCGACCTAATGCTAACATGATGTACGTAATAAGCAAATTAATGCATGGATATATACAGAAAAATCATGCTGATTATGAATTCATAAATGCAACCTGATGCTAACATGATACATGTATAAATGTATGGTATGACCAATAAATGATCGGATGCAAAATGCAAAAAGGGAAGATATCATGGAGGCAATAAGAATCAGAGGAACTTAATCATCAACATCTCATAAATTTGAAACATAATCAATTCGTTCCCATATCAATATTCACAATGGTATAAACCATGTTTTACAAAATTTGAACAGTGGTTAAAACTGTCTTTACAAACACTTTATTCTTCCTAGCATCCTAAGGCTATAAGAGCCAGCAACTGAATAAGTGAAATCCTATTACATCATATAAGATCAAAGTCTTTCCACCTCAATGCTGTACATCTCCCAATCCTAATGACACTTTCCCAGTCCTCTATCAATCAGTGTCGTTGGATCCAACCACTTGGCATCTATAAGAGTTTGCACTTCTTTTTGAATGCTATACAGTCTTCAATGTTATGGCCAACAATTCCACAGTGATGATCACATCTTGCATTTGGATTATACCACCTTGGATATGGTGGTAAGAGGGATTTCAATGGGACACAGGCAACCATGTGATTTTGGATCAGTATAGGGAGAAGCTCTCGGTAGCTGATTGGAAGGGGATCAAAAGGCATTTGGGTCTTATCCTGGGGTCGTTTCTTAGTCACACATGGCCTAGGAGTTGGGGCACTTGGTGGTGGCACTAAGGTCCGAACTAGAGTGTTTACATGGAGATATGGCGGAACAGCATGGTAAGGGTATGGATTTGGACATGGGGCCTTTGGAGGTTGTACATAGCTTGAGGTTCCTAACCCAGATGCTAGATAAGGTGATTGATGAGGGAAGCAATATGAACCAGGAGTTGGTGGTGATGGAGTGGAATTCAGGAATCCCGTAGTAGTCATCCCAATGGACGATTGGACCATAGTAGGGTGGGGATACTGGTTTGGACCTAGAACAGTTTGCAGGTATGGTACAGGATCCGAGGTTTCTATCTTTGGTATCAGGCTCTCAGGTTTAATCATTTTCACGATTTTGTCCATAATTTCATTAGGATTGCAACCTTTGTGGCATTGACAAGTGCAGGATCCAGCAAGGATTGTATGTTCTGGACTTAATGGTTTTGGTTGATCTGAAGGCAATACAGAGCCCTGAGAAAGTTCCTCTTTACTCTTACCCATATCCTCAACCATTTTCAGCAATTTGGCAAGTTGTTTTTTCATTTCCCGGATTTCTTGTCTAAACTCATCTTGATTGCGTTCCAAAGCACCCAATCGTTCCTCCGATTCATTCCTCATATCTCGAACCCCTTTCATGCAAATGAAAATGTCATGAGATTAAGAACATAATTATGAATGTACATGCTCTATTCCTATGTGCATGAATATACTGATGATTAATGCATGACCATATACGGAGAAATTATGATGACTATGTATGCTATGGATGCAATCTAATGTCAACATGATGCATTTAAAAAAATGAATAACTTGATGCACAAGTATATACAAATAATGACCATCTATGTATTCTACAACGAATAACCATGCATGTTATGATGTCAAAATGAATACATGCGGAGAATAAATGAATTAATAACAAGGTCTACAAAGAATGACCATGTATATCACAAATGTATTCTTCAATGAATAACCATGCATGTTAGGACTGTGACATGATGTCGAAATGATACAAAAAATTAACCAATGATTACACGAAATTGGTGGGACCTAAATCTTGATTATTCAAAAATATCATTATGCAAGATTGGCCTCCAAATTTATGATTTTTTTTTTGAAATATGTTTTTCTATGAAAAACCAATCATATTATTTTCAAAAAAAATTCGGGGTAGTGGATCCTACCATGGTACAATATCCAAATGTTCATGTAACGCTACCGATTTTATGAAATCATCAAATGAAATTAT
Source organism: Fremontodendron californicum (assembly GCA_030761205.1). NCBI lineage: Eukaryota > Viridiplantae > Streptophyta > Magnoliopsida > Malvales > Malvaceae > Fremontodendron > Fremontodendron californicum. Next base: position 8,762,823 of record JAULJL010000006.1, read on the forward strand.
TATCACCATCTGTTTATTGCGAAGAATGAGATCGAAAATACAACGATAAATGTACATGCTCTATTCACACATGCATGAAATGTGCAAAAATGCAAGAATGCTTGAAAAATGATTTTTATTTTTTATTTCAAACAGTTCATAAATATTTGCCCCGACAAATATCTACTTATTTAGGCATCATGATGCCTTCGGGATGGATTATCACATTTATTACGGGCAATGTACGTACATCGTTGCCCGATCTACAAAACTTCTTCAGAGTATGAAATAGGTTTAGAAATGTCCCTCAATGTGTTCCTGTCTTCGGTATATCTAACGGAAATCCGGTATGGCTTCGCCTAGGTTCACTATATGAGGGTGAATGGGTTCTAAGGCCCCGAATTGTTCCTCACTGTCGTCGGTGAAGGCTAGTAAGGCACCCCGATAAAAGCGGGTCCAATTCGTTAGAGTATATTTTCCTATGCCCGTACGGAGGATTATCACGAAGGCATTAGGTACTTTATACTCCGAAAGTGTTTCACTAGCCCATACGGAGGATCAATCACGAAGGCGTAGTTACTTTACTCCCACTTAAAAGGACGAAACCCGGGTATAGGATTCATGATATGCAAATGCACGTGTAGTGTGTGTGGAGAAACAACAAACCTTTCACCACCTATTCTACACCCCTTACTCTAAATACCCCACTAAAATCAAACAATGTAAAGCATCAGTCAAGCAATCATATAAATATACATGACAAAATAATCAGAGAACAAGTAATAATATGAATGCACATGAATATGGACATATTAAAACATTTTTTTATTTTCAAAAATATCTTTTATTTTAAAAATATGGTAATTAAAATTAAATACCAATTAAACCAACAAAACCGAGACTTTGATAACACACGACTAATTCTAGGCCTGACTCTCTAATAGTCCCCAGTGGAGTCGCCAAGCTGTCGCAACCTAAAAAATAACGAGTCTCATCGCAAGACTTTATTATTCGTTAAGCGTGACTTTTAAAAAAATCGAAGAAAAGTCGACTTAATTCCTCTAGAAAAATGAAGGTTTGGAAAATGACCTTGAAAAAGACATGGAGTCGTCACCAATCTTTTTTAGCTAGGTGTGATCGGCCACCTATTAAAATCGGTTTTATAAAATATTTTAAAAATTAATTAAAACATTTTTAAAACCAATTTCAAGTCTGCGTTTAAACCAGAGAAATCAAAGAAACGGGTTCGGGACTCGGTTACGTGCGGGGAAAGATTAGCACCCCCACAACGCCCTTATAAAACGGTGCCTTATTAATCATGTGTTATCTCAAGTCTCGGTAAAAAAATCGGGTTTAAATTTTAGTATTTCAAGTTAATTCCCAATTTAAAGAAAAATAATTTCATTTTTAATTAAAAATGATTCGGAATTTATAAATTCAAAATTTTCCTATATTCCCCAACAAACGTGGTAAAATATAGAAATTTTTATTAATTTGGAAAACTTTCCGAATCATTCTCCTTTTTTGAAAGAAAGATATTCCTTTATTAATGATAATTGATGATATTCCCTCCAGCAAACCCGGTAGAGAACTCATGAATTATTTTAACTCGGGAATATCTTTATTTTTTTATTGAAAAATCATTATCCTTTTGAAAACATTTTAAAAGATATGAATATGTATATGCATGACATAAATAAAATGGCATAGCAAAATCTAAATAATATAATGCTTCCTAAATGATATGATATAATTTAAATGCCTTAGCATATTCTAAATGAAATGAAATGAAATGTCCTAAGTTATATGACATATTCTAAATGAAATGAAATGTCCTAAGTAGCATAATATGTTCTATATGAGATGCAATATCCTAAGTTATATAATATATTCTAAATGAAATGAAATGACCTAGGTAACATACATATTCTATATGAAATGAAATGACCTAAGTAATATACATATTCTATATGAAATGAAATGACCTAAGTAACATACATATTCTATATGAAATGAAATGATTTAAATGACATGGCAAATATGAATGATATGGCATATAATTTAAGTGGCATAAAATATAAAATAATGCTATCATATAATATGCATGAAAATAAAAACGCAAATAATAATGCATGAACATAGTATATGCTAAATAATATAACACAAAAAATAATTAAATAAAAAGCATAGGATATCATAAAATATTCCAAATCATATAATAAACAATAGAACATAGCTCAAAATCATAACAATATCATAGAAATTATCATAGTAAAAATCACATATTATATAAAATGCATGAATATAGAAAAATGCAATGCATGAAAATATATTTTTTCCTTTAATTAAGGAAATCCGTATATCTAAAAAGATATCCGGCTACCTTAGGAAAATATGTCAAATTAAATATTCTAAAACCAAAATACTTTGTGATTGTTTGAAAACAATTTTGGAAAGCTTGAATTAAAAATAAAAACTGGGCTAAATCTTTTTTTAAATGGCTCTAATTTCCTAAGTTTAAAAATCCCGGACTTGACCACCCTTAACCTGAGAGTCAAAAAATCATTTTTAGAGTTTAAAAAGGCTTAGAATCTACCCTAAGTCAGTAGCTAACCTTCCTAATCAGCCCCCTCTAAGTAACTTAACCAAAATAGAAAAATGATTTTTCTTTAAATTCAATTCTGACTCCACTGTCCAGTTTTAAGCCACGATTTTTTTATCCTATTTTTAAAAATTCAAAAAATTCTGAAAAAAGTTACTGGAGACTCAGGACATGTAAAACTACACAGGAAAAAATCAGATTAATTTTTTGATTAAAGATGAATTCCCAGAAAAATCGGAAAAGCACGAGTACTGGGTGAAAAAAAAAACTGTTTTGCCAAAATACATTTTTGCCTTTGATAAAATCATTTAAAAATCAAAGTAAAAATATTTAAGACTCACAAAATGACTCACAAATAGTAGCGAGGACTTTTTGAAAGTTAGATAAAAATTGGCTAAGTAAAAAAAATCACAAAGATAGAATAATCAATTTGACAAAACTTAATTTTCCACAAGTGTGCTCAAGAGAGCATGACTTTGAACCATTAATTGGCCTAAGTCATTATTCAAGTGGCATGAACATGAAATGCATGAAAAAATACAACAAACATAGTGCATGAAATGCATGAGCTTAAACCTAAATGTCATGAAAAAATGCATGGCATCAATATAGTGACTTAGACCTAAATGAACTTGCATGGCATTTAATGCAACCTAGACCTAAAATGCATGAACATGCATGACAAATAAACCAAACTTAATAACTAAAATATGCATGGAATTTTCACAAACACAAAGCATGCTTAAACCAAGAACTCAAACAAATATCATGCAAATGCTACCCTATCAACTAACATGGCAAGAATGCACATATAATGCAAAAATTCAAGGAGTGGCCGAATGGCCTATGTGACTAGCAAACATGGCATTTTCACAAACACTTGGTATACTAGCATGCAAAACTAAATCAAATGTCATGCAAATGCGAAAACCTACAAACTAACATGGCAAAAATGCAACACACAATGCAAGACACATAGAGTAGCCAAATGGCCTCAAGCTCCAACAAGCATGGCATTTTCACAAACACTTGATATACTAACATGCTCAACTAAAATATAACACTCAAATCATGCAAAAATCACACAAGCATTTTCACAAACACTTCATATTCTAAATCTAAAACATGCTCAACTAAAATATAAAACTCAAATCATGCAAAAACCACACAAGCATTTTCACAAACACTTGATATACTAAATCTAAAACACCAACAAATTTAAACATCATGAAAACAGAAAATTAAAAATGCAAAAACATGATATTCAAATCTTAAATGGCAACAAACAAAGCAACCAAATTAAAATATAACTCAAGTATATGAAGTAAAATAACATTTAAAACATTAAGATCAAAGAAAATAACATCAACAACATGATAAAATAAACCAAAACAGCAACTTAAAAAAAGAATGTAGGCGATTCAACCATGGAGAGAAATTTAAAAAAATTGTAAAAAATATCTTTAAGAAAGAGATGAAGAAAGAACTTAAGAAGAACAATAAAAAACATTTATTTAAAAAGGAAACTCACCAAATATTAATTAAAATAGAAAAAATAATAATGGAAAATCAAGAAAGTGCAAGAGTTGGTGCTCAAGAGCAACCTCAAGAAGCTATATTTCAAGTTTTATCTCTTCAAACTTTCCTTTCTTTTCTAAACTTTTTATTTTTGCCTTCAACCAAAGAGAGAAAAACCAAGTAAAAACCAAGAGAACACAGCAAAAATAAAGTGTAAAAATGAAATTTTTGAACCCCCCTATAGCTGGCCGAAACCCCCTAATATTCTCAAGGATGTTGTCATTTTTTTTTGTAACCAATTTTCCATCAAATGGCTAATAATCCAAGATCAAAAAAATCATGAAATTACCACCTTTAGATTAGCATATCAGCTGTCCCAAATTTCAGCTGTTCAAGAATAATGTTGACATCTCTCTTGGCCTATGTGGCTTAATCACCATGGCTTGATCAAAGAGAATCTCTACCTAACTCTTAATTTTTAGCCATTTGATTGAAAAAACAGAAGCTTCCTCCTTCCTTTGGGCCTGGGCAGGCCAGCACTTCTCTTTTTCAGCCCAAGTCTGATTTTTTGAAAGGCCCAAATAAGCCCTTTTCGGTTGCTTGGGAGAAATGACCATTTTTACCCTCCGGATGCAAATAAATATCAAACGGACTCCAAATTCAATTTTTATTTTTTTAATACTTCTAAAATAATAAAACATTGAGTTATGGAATTTTTCAAAATTATCCGAGTCCGTTTGCTATTTATTTGTATTTTTTTCCAAAAATACCCTTTTATGCCCCCACATTTTACCATTTTTTAAACGAGCTCCAAATCAAGATTTTTATTCACCAATATCTTCAAAATAATTTAAAAGTGTGATCTGGAAGTTTTCATAATTTTTGCAGCTCATTTGGTATTTTTTTCGGGATTTATCGGCTTGAATTACTACATACGAGGCTCGCGATTTGGCCATTTTGCAAACGAACTCCAAATCAAGATTTTATTTTTCCAATCTCTTACAAATAATTTAAAAAAGAGATTTGCAAAATTTCAGAATTTTTGGAGCCCATTTTCTATTTTTCCGGGATTTATCAGCTTGAATTACTGCATGTGAGGCCCGGGATTTGGCCATTTTGAAAACGAACTCCGAATCAAGATTTTGTTTCGCCAATCTCTTCCAAATAATTTAAAAATGAGATTTGCAAAATTTCAGAAGATTTGGAGCTCATTTTCTATTTTTCGGGATTTTCCTTTTTGAATTACTACATAGGAGGCCCGAGATTTGGCCATTTTGCAAACGAACTCCGAATCAAGATTTTATTTTGTAAATCTCTTTCAAATGATTTAAGAATGAGATTTACAAATTTTCAGTATTTTTGGAGTCCATTTGCTATTTTTCCCAAATTTTCCAATTTTGTCTTTTTGCCTCTGAAACCCGGTTTTGCTCAAAACAAGTCTGATTTTTAGATTTTCTTCAAGCTGAGCCTTGGGCTATTCCTTTTTAATCATTCCTCATCCATTGGGGGCTTTGGTCTTACCAAGTCGGGCCATTTCTGTGATTCTTCCCGATTTCACCGAAATCTACTAAAAACCCTAATTCTCGGTTTTCTCCCGGATTGACTTTTTTTTTTGGTTTTTCTTGCAAGTGGCTTCTCCATTACCCGTAGTCAGTGCTTATCTTTCATTTGGAACCTTCAATTTTGACCAATTTGATCGTTTAAGCACTTTCCCCCAAATTTCTCGGATTAGGGTTTCCTTTCTACTAAATCTCCAAATGCCAACTTCCGAACTCCATATCTTTCAATGTAGACCTCGGATTATCAAAATTCTTTCGCCATTTTTCAATTGAACTTAAAATCTTGATTTTGAAAGTGGTTTGACTTTTTTAGTAGTTGATTTTCTGGGGTTGACTTTTTCGAGGTTCACTTTTTATGCTCGCCCTCTTAAACTAAGTCTCGGAGTACCACCTGCAGGATGAAAAAAATCTTTTTACATTCAAAAACATCAATTTAGGAAGAAAATATACCTGTTTTAGTGGTCCGGACAAAATTAGGTGTCTGCAAATATAATTAATATAATAATTTAGTAAATTATACAGGTCCAATAACTTAATTTAATTAATATACTTTATTCTTAAAAGAAATTATGTAAAATAAAATTGATCATGAGAGAGAAATCATTAAAAATTGATTTAAAAAAATCAAATAAGTGAAAAAATTAAAAGAAAAATAAATAAAAAAAGAATAAAAATCTTGTATTGACCAGTACGAGTTGGTACAGACTGATACAGGTCGGTACGAGCTCGTACAAAAAGAGAAACAATATAACATTGGTATTATACCATTTTTTTTAAACTGATACATACCGACTAATACCGATACAATATCTATAATCATAGTTCAAATTCTAGAACCTGAAATCTATTTTCTTTCTCTTTCTCCTAACTATGACTTCCTATATATATATATATATATATATATATATATATATATATATATATAATTGACGTCGCGTTAGACAACAAGTTAGTAACCACACTTAAGTATTGTTTTCTTTTTAAAGAACACTTTAGTTTTAAATTAAAAAGGAAATGTTTATTGTCACGGTTATATTTATAACACTACAAGAGAACAGATTTTTATTGACGAAAAATTTCGTCGGTAAAAGTCCAATTTCTGTTGATGAAGGGTATTACTGACGGAATTTTTCGTCGAAAAATTTCATCGGTGATACTATTTTCGTCGGTAAAAAAATTTCTTCTATAATAGTATTACCGACAAAGTATTACCGACGAAAATTTTTCGTCGGTAATAAAGTATTCCCGACGAAAATTTTTCGTCGGTAATAAAGTATTCCCGACGAAAAATTCCGTCGATAATTAACCTTTACCGACGGAATAATCCGTCGGTAATAATTTATTTGAAAAAAATAATAAAATAAATATTTGAAAAAAAATAATAAATTATAAAATAAAATTATATAAATAATATCAAAATTTTACATAAAATTATAAAAAAAAATAATAATATTCAAATGTAGCTCTCGAATATAAAACACATGCTGTCATCACTAGATACTACTGTCATTGGCTTCACTGTCTTCGTCGGCATTGCCTCCGGCATCACTGTCTCCGACACCACCTCCGACAGCACTTAATCCAGCACCCATGCCTCCGGCAGTACTCAGTCTAGCACCCATGCCTTCGACAGCACCTACTCCAACATCACTGCCTTCGACAACACCGACTTCGATAGCACTGGTTCCGATCTCGCCTAATCCAGCTGCTAGCTGTGACTACAGCAAAGGTGCGAACATCGTACTCCATGTCGTCATGAGATTCTCAAGTCTCACAATTGATGTCTGGAATTGCGAAACATCGGACCTCAATGCATTATACTGCTCCTCAAACAGCGCTGCTAGCGGCTGCTGTGTAGTACTAGGACCACATGGAGTGTAACTGGCTGCATCTGAACTCTGCTGATTGACGGGTTTCGCAACCTAAAAAATAACTAGTCTCATCGCGAGACATTACTCGTTAAGTGCGACATTGGGGTAACAAAGGAAAAGACGACTTAATTTCTCTTGAAATAAAATGAGGGTTTGAAAACAACCTCGAAAAAAAATGGAGTCGCCACCAATCTTTTTTGGCTAGGTGTGATCGGCCACCTATTAAAACCGATTTTATAAAATATTTTAAAATTAATTAAAACATTTTTTTAAAATCAATTTCGAAGTCTGCGCTTTTAAACGAGAGAAAACAAAAAACGGTACGTATGGGGAAAGATTAGCACCCCCACAACGCCCTTATAAAACGGTACCTTATTAATCGTGTGTTATCTCGAGTCTCGATAAAAAATCGATTTTGAAACTAGCATTTTAAAATAATTCCCATATTAAAGAAAAATAATCCCATTTTTAGTCGAAAATAATCTGAAATTTATTAACTTAAAATTTTTCTATATTCCGCGGCAAACCCGACAAAACATAGAAATTTTTATTTATTTAGAAAATTTCCGAATCATTCTCATTTTTTGAAAGAAAGATATTCCATTGTTAATGATAATTGATGATATCCTCCTCAACAAACCCGACAGAGAACTCATGAATTATTTTAACTCGGGAATATCCTTATTTTTTAAAAAAAACATGATCTTCTGGAAAATATTTTTTTTAAAAAAAGGTTATGAATATGCAAATCATTACTAATGACATGGCATGTGACATGGCATAAAATGACATGGCATGTGAATGAAATCAACATGACAAGCAAGATGACATGGCATATGAAATGGCATAAAATGACATGGCATGTGGATGACATAATATGAGACGACATGGCATGTGAATGAAATCAACATGACAAGCAAGATGACATGGCATATGAATGACATAAAATGACATGGCATGTGAATGAAATCGACATGGCATACATAATGACATGGGATAAAGTGATGACATAAAATGACATGGCATGTGACATAGCATAAAATGACACAGTATGTGAATGAAATCGATATAGCAAGCAAGATGATATGGCATATGGATGGCATGGCATAAGGCATGTGACTTGGCATAAGATGATATGGGGATGGCCAAAAAGCGTGTAATGAATGGCATGGCATGAAAATACACCTAAACTATAAATGACATGAGAAATAACATGGCATGACATGTTACATGGATGACATGGCATAGGTGACGTGGCATAAAATGACATGGCATAATGAATGACATGGCATGTGAATGACACGACATATGAATGACATGGCCTAATGAATGACATGGCATATGAATGACATGGCATGTGAATGACATGGCATGACATGTTACATGGATGACATGACATAGGTGACATGGCATAAAATGACAAGGCATAATGAATGACATGGCATGTGAATGACATGGCATATGGATGACATGGCATGGCATAATGAATGACATGGCATGCGAATGACGTGGCCTAATCTAGATGGCATGACATGTGAATGGATGACATGGCATAGGTGACGTGGCATAAAATGACATGGCATGTGAATGGCACGACATGTGAATGACATAGCATATGAATGACATGGCATAATGAATGACATGGCATGTGAATGACATGGCATATGGATGACATGGCATAATGGATGACATGGCATATGGATGACATGGCATAATGAATGACATGGCATGACATATTACATGGATGACATGACGTAGGTGACATGGCATAAAATGACATGGCATGTGAATGACATGACATATGAATGACATGGCATATGAATGACATGGCATATGGATGACATGGCATATGAATGACATGGCATAATGAATGACATGGCCTAATCTAGATGGCATGACATGTGAATGGATGACATGGCATAATGAATGACACGACCTGTGAATGAAATAGCATATGAATGACATGGCATATGGATGACATGGCGTAATGAATGACATGGCATAATGAATGACATGTCATATGATTGACATGGCATCATCATAAAATATTCATAATCACATCATGATCACATGCAAACATCATTATTTGAAATGAATTATTCACGTGAGGAATCATATAAATAGCATATGTCGAAAAATATTACCGTGCTTCCTGGCAAACCCGGCAAAGCATGAAAAATAATTCTTTCATAAGATGTTTACATGGTTCCGCGTAAAATGAAAACCATACGTTTCGATTCGATAAACACGTGCGTTGAATAATTTCCTAACCTCCTCGGTAAACCTAGTAGAGATCGGGAACTAATTCTCCCCAAATGTTTAATAAACCGAAAAATACGTTTTTATGACAAGTTAAGTAAAAATATTTTTTAAAATGCAATGCATGGAAATGTATTTCTTCCTTGAAGTAAGGACATTTGTATACCTAAAAAGGTATCCGACTACCTTAGGAAGATACTTAAATCGAATTTTCAAAAACCTGAAGACTTTAAGCTCGGATTAAAATAAATTGGCATTTTTAGGATGAAAATGGCCTCATGGCTGAACCCCCTCCTTTAAAAGGCCCTATCTTCCTAGTTTTGAAACCCGGGTTGGCCACCCTTGACCGGACTTTTACAAAATCAAATTTTATGATAGAAATAAATTGGAAATTAACCTAAGACAGTAGCTAATGCCCCAAATCAGCCCCCTCTTAATATCTTAACCAAAACAGAAAATTATTTCTTTCTTAAAAGCAAATCTGATCCTCACTGTCAGTTTTGGAAACCGATTTTTTTTCCCTTCTAAACAATTTCAAACAATTCTAAAAAAATTATGGGAGACTTAGAACATGTCTACCTCTATGGGAAAAAATCATCTTAATTTTTGGAGCATGGATACTATGATCGATTTTTACCTAAAATCAAGACAGTGAGTTAACAACTGTTTTGTCAAAATCCATTAGGCAATTTTGAAAACCTATTTTTTTGCCTTCCTAAAAAATTTCAGAAAAATCTGAAAACTTTATGGAAGACTCAGAACATGTTGATATCCATGGGAAAAAATCATTTTAATTTTTGGAGCATGGATACTATGACCAATATTTACCCAAAATTAAGACAGTGAGTTTAAAACTGTTTTGTCAAAAGCCATTTTTAAACCTTTGATAGAGAAAACTCCAAAAATCAAAACAAAAATACTAGAGGCTCCTTAAATGGTCTACAAACTATGGTTAAAATATCTTTAAATTTGGACAAGGAATGCATGGTGAGAAAAATCAGAAAATCCAACTTGCATAACTTTTTATTTTTCCACAAGCATGCTCATGAGAGCTTGGCTTTGAGCCATTAGTTGGCTTAAGTCAAAAATCAAGTGGGGATTGTAGACACCTAATTTTGTCCGGACCACTAAACAGGTATGTTTTCTTCCCATATTGATGTTCCCAAGTGTAAAAAGACTGTTTTCATCATGCAGGTGGTACTCCGAGACTTAGTTTAAGAGGGCGAGCACAAAAAGTCAAACTTGAAAAAAAGTCAACCCCGAAAAAGTCAACCCCGAAAAAGTCAACCCCAGAAAGTCAACTACTGAAAAAGTCAACCCACTTTCAAAATCAAGATTTTAAGTTCAATTGAAAAATGGCGAAAGAATTTTGATAATCCGAGGTCTACATTGAAAGATATGGAGTTCGGAAGTTGGGATTTGGAGATTCAGTAGAAAGGAAACCCTAATCCGAGAAATTTGGGGAAAAGTGCTTAAACGATCAAACTGGTCGAAATTGAAGGTTCCAAATGAAAGATAAGCACAGACTACGGGTAATGGAGAAGTCACTTGCAAGAATAACCGAAAAAAAGTCAATCCGGGAAAAAACCGAGAATTAGGGTTTTTAGTGGATTTCGGTGAAATCGGGAAGAATCACAGAAATGGCCCGAATTGGTAAGACCAAAGCCCCCAATGGATGAGGAATGATTAAAAAGGATGGCCCAAGGCTCAGATTGAAGAAAATCTGAAAATCGGACTTGTTTTGAGCAAAACCGGGTTTCGGAGGTTAAAGGGTAAAATTGAAAAATTTGGAAAAATAGCAAATGGACTCCGAAAATTATGGAAAATTTGTCAATCTCATTCTTAAATCATTTGAAAGAGATTGGAGAAAGAAAATCTTGATTCCGAGTTCGTTTGCAAAGTGGCCAAATCCCGGGCTTCTTATGCAGTAATTCAAAAAGATAAATCCCGGAAAAATAGCAAATGGACTCCAAAAATTCTGAAATTTGGCAAATCTCATTTTTAAATTATTTGGAAGAGATTGGCGAAAGAAAATCTTGATTTCGAGTTCGTTTGCAAAATGGCCAAATCCCGGGCCTCCTATGCAGTAATTCAAGCCGATAAATCCCAAAAAAATACCAAATGAGCTCCAAAAATTATGAAAACTTCCAGATCACACTTTTTAATTATTTTGAAGAGATTGGTGAAGAAAAATCTTGATTTGGAGCTCGTTTAAAAAATGGTAAAATGTAGGGGCATAAAAGGGCATTTTTGGGAAGAAAAAATCTAAATAAATAGCAAACGGACTCGGATAATTTTGAAAACTTCCAGAACTCAATATTTTATTATTTTGGAAGTATTAAAAAAAGAAAAATTGAATTTGGAGTCCGTTTGATATTTATTTGCATCCGGGGGGCAAAATGGTCATTTCACCCAAGCAACCGAAAAGGGCTTTTTTGGCCCTTCAAAAAAATCAGAGTTGGGCTGGAAAAGAGAAGTGCTGGCATGCCCAAGCCCAAAGAAAGGAGGAAGCTTCTAATTTTTTTTTTTAATCAAGTGGTTAAAAATCAAGAGTTAGTTAACCATTCTCTTTGATCAAGCCATGGTGATTAAACCACATAGGTTAAGAAAGATGTCAACATTATTTTTGCATAGCTGTAATTTGAGAGGGCTGAGATGCTAATCTAAAGGTGGTAATTTCATGACTTTTCATCTTGAATTATTGGCCATTTGATGGAAATTAGGTTACACAAAAATGACAACATCTTGGAGGCTATATAACCATGCATTAAGGCTAGCCCTAAGGGAGGGGAGGCAGATTTTGGTTTCTTCTTTTCCATTTTGGCTGATTTCTCTTAGTTTTTCTTAGTTTTTATCTTCTTGGTTGAGAGCAAAAAAAGAAAAGTTTAGAAAAAAAGGAAAGTTTGAAGAGAAAAGCTTGAAATATTAGCTTCTTGAGGTTGCTCTTGAGCACCAACTCTTGCACTTTCATTTTCTATTCTTGTTTTTTGCTATTTTAATCTCTACTTGGTGAGTTTTCATTTTAAAATAATGTTTCTTGTTCTTCCTTCATTTCCTTTCTTAAGTATTTTTTTTACATTTTTTTTTACAATAACTCACCATGGCCAAATGGCCTACATTATTTATTTTAAGTTGTTGTTTCAATTCATTTTACCATATTGTTTATGCTATTTTCTTTGTTTTTGATGTTTTAAGTGTTATGTTATTTCATGTTCTTAAGTTATATTTAATTTGGTTGCTTTGTTTGTTGCCATTTATGTCTTAGATATCATATTTTTGCATTTTTAATTTTCTGTTTTCATGTTGTTTAAATTTGAGCATGTTTTAGAGTTAGCATATTAAGTGTTTGTGAAAATGCTTGTGTGATTCTTTGCATGATTCTTGTTTTATATCTTAGTGAGCATGTTTTAGATTTGGTATATTAGGTGTTTGTGAAAATGCTTGTGTGATTTTTGTGTTATGACTTAGTTTTTCATGCTAGCATACCAAGTGTTTGTGAAAATGCCATGCTTGTTGGAGCTTGAGGCCATTTGGCTACTCCATGTGTTTTGCATTGTGTGTTGTATTTTTGTCATGCTAGTTGTTAGGTTTTTGCATTTGCATGATATTTGGTTGGATTTTTGAATTAAGCATGCCTTGTGTTTGTGAAAATGCCATGCATATCTTAGGTCTAGGTTGCATTTATTGCCATGCAAGTTCATGTTAGGTCTAGGCCATATTATTTATGTCATGCATTTTCCTTATATTTAGTTTTAAATCCATGCATTTCATGCATTATGTTTGCTGCATTATTTCATGCATTTCATGTTCATACCACTTGAATAATGACTTGAGCCAATTGATGGTTCAAAGTCATGCTCTCTTGAGCACACTTGTGGAAAATTAAGTTTGTCAAGTTGATTATTCTACCTTTGTGATTTTTTTTACTTAGCCATTTTTTATCTAACTTTCAAAAAGTCCTAGCTACTGCTTTCAAGTCATTTTATGAGTTTCAAATATTTTTACTTTGATTTTTAAATGATTTTATCAAAGACAAAAAAATGTGCTGGCAAAACAGTTTTTTTTCTCCTCCAAAAACTCGTACATCTCTGATTTTTCTGGGAATTCATCTTTGATCAGAAAATTAAGCCGATTTTTTATCGTGTAGTTTTACATGTCCTGAGTCTCCAGTAATTTTTTCAGAAGTTTTGGAATTTTTAGAAATAGGGTAAAAAATCGTGGATTAAAACTGGACAGTGGAGTCAGAATTGAATTTAAAGAAAAACAAAGCAGTTTTTTCTCCTCCAAAAACTCGTACATCTCTGATTTTTCTGGGAATTCATTTTTGATCAGAAAATTAAGCCGTTTTTTTATCGTGTATTTTTACATGTCCTGAGTCTCCAGTAATTTTTTCAGAATTTTTGGAATTTTTAAAAATAGGGTAAAAAATCGTGGATTAAAACTGGACAGTGGAGTCAGAATTGAATTTAAAGAAAAACAAAGCAGTTTTTTTTTCCTCCAAAAACTCATATATCTCTGATTTTTCTGGGAATTCATCTTTGATTCGAAAATTAAGCCGATTGTTTCTCGTGTAGTTTTACATGTCCTGAGTCTCCAGTATTTTTTTCAGAATTTTTGGAATTTTTAAAAATAGGGTAAAAAATCGTGGATTAAAACTGGACAGTGGAGTCAGAATTGAATTTAAAGAGAAACCATTTTTCTGTTTTGGTTAATTTACTTAGAGTGGGCTGATTAGGAGGGTTAGCTACTGACTTAGGGTAGTTTCTAAGCCTTTTTAAACTCTAAAAATGGTTTTTCAAGTCTCGGGTTAAGGGTAGTCAAGTCCGGATTTTTAAACTTAGGAAATTAGAGCCATTTAAAAAAATTTTAGCCCAGTTTTTATTCAAGCTTCTCAAATTGTTTTCAAACAATCACAAAGTATTTTGGTTTTAGAATATTTAATTTGACATATTTTCCTAAGGTAGCCGGATATCTTTTTAGATATACGGATTTCCTTAATAAAAGGAAAAAAAATACATTTCATGCATTGCATTTTTATTTTCATGCATATTATATGATAGCATTATTTTATTCCATGTCATTTAAATTATATGCCATACCATTCATATTTGTCATGTCATTTAGGTTGCATTATATTATTTAGACTGTACTATGTCATTTTATTTATGTCATGCATATACATATTCATTTCTTTTAAATGTTTCAAAAAAAAGATAATGGTTTTCAATAAAAAAATATAAAGATATTCCCGAGTTAAAATAATTCATGAGTTCTCTACCGGGTTTGCTGGAGGGAATATCATCAATTATCATTAATAAAGGAATATCTTTCTTTCAAAAAAGAGAATGATTCGGAAAGTTTTCCAAAACTAATAAAAATTTCTATATTTTGCCACGTTTGTTGGGGAATATAGGAAAATTTTGAATTTATAAATTCCGGATCATTTTGAATAAAAAAATGGAATTATTTTTCTTTAAATTGGGAATTAATTTGAAATACTAAATTTAAAACCAATTTTTATCGAGACTTGAGATAACACACGGTTAATAAGGTACCGATTTATACGGGCGTTGTGGGGGTGCTAATCCTTCCCCGCACGTAACCGACTCCCGAACCCGTTTCTTTGATTTCTCTGGTTTTAACGCAGACTTGAAATTGGTTTTAAAAATATTTTAATTAATTTTTAAAATATTTTTATAAAACCGGTTTTAATAGGTGGCCGATCACACCTAGCTAAAAAAGATTGGTGGCGACTCCATGTCTTTTTTAAGGTCATTTTCAAAACCTTCATTTTTCTAGAGTAATTAAGTCGACTTTTCCTCGTTTTTTTAAATGTCACGCTTAACGAATAATAAAGTCTTGCGATGAGACTCGTCGTTATTTTTTAGGTTGCGACAGGGATGAGATGAATGCATGAACATGAAGCAAAAAATAAGGGGATCTATCCTACCACAAATCAATCAAGAATTAAGAACGTGAAAACAACCAACCAAGCAAACCACATCAAGCAAGAACATGTAAGAAAAAAATTTAACAAACTTGGTTATTTGATAGAACATGAAGAAATCTTTTGGAACTTGTTTTGAAAAACAATTTTATTTCATGAAAGAAAATAAAATGAAAATCATAAAGGAATAACAAAATCATATGAACAAAGCATGGAGAAGAGCATGAAAGAAAATAGCTACCTTGTTTTAGCTTTCCAAATCAAAGAATAGTAAGAAAATGCCTTCTTCTTTTTTTCTCTTTTTTTCCCCTCTCTGTTCTCTCTACAGCTACTGCCCTTGTGAAAACTCAGAGCTCCCCCCACTATCTTGAATGGCCGGCTGCCTCCCTAAGTATTAGAAGGTGTGCTCTCTTTTTTCCCCTCTACTCTAAGCCCTTGGATGGTATGTCCTACTTCTTTCTCCCTCAATTTAAGCCATTAGATCAAGATATTTTCATGATAATAAAAATGCTATCTTGCCATTTGATCTTGGCAATTGAAGGATGTACTCATCTTTCTACAAAGCACCTAGGTCATTGGATGGACAAGATATTTTCATGACATTAAAAATGGCATCTTGCAATTTGATAGTGACCATTGGATGAATTTAATCAAATCTCACCCTTCATTCATGAGATGACCAGCCAAGGGCCTGGAATATCCCAGCAATTCCTTCATCTTTCATATTTTTTTAAATTGCAAATTGGCCCTTTTCGGTTTCTTTAGTAAAATTACCTTTTTAGCCCTCGAACTTAATTTAATTGCAAACAGACCCCAAATCCGGTTTTTCTTTCTCCAATCTATCCAAATAAATATAATAATGAGATATGGAGATTTTCAAAATTTTTCGAGCTCGTTTCCTATTTTTCACGGAATTTTCTCTTGGATTTTCTAGTTAGTGGCACCCAAAATTCACCTTTTTCATTTGAACTCCAATTCCGGATTTTTCTTCACCAATCTCTTCCAAAAAAATATAAAACTCAGATCTGAAAGTTTTCATAATTTTTGGAGTTCGTTTGCTATTTTTCCCAGAATTAACTTCTGGAATTTTGGCTTAGTGCACCCGAACTTTGCCATTTTTCAAGTGAGCTCCGATTCTGGATTTTTCTTCGCCAATCTCTTCCAAAATTTATAAAACTCAGATCTGGAAGTTTTCATAATTTTTGGAGCTTGTTTGCTACTTTTCATGGAATTATCTTCTCGAATTTCGACTTAGTGCACCCGAACTTTGCCATTTTTCAAATAAGCTCTGATTCAGAATTTTTCTTCTCCGATCTCTTCCAAAAATTATAAAACTCATAACTTCAAGTTTTCATAATTTTTGGAGCTCGTTTGCTATTTTTTCCGGAATTATCTTCTGGAATTTCGGCTTAGTGCACCCGAACTTTGCCATTTTTCAAATGAGCTCCGGTTCTAGATTTTTCTTCGCCGATCTCTTCCAAAAATTATTCAACTCATAACTACAAGTTTTCATAATTTTTCGAGCTCATTTGCTATTTTTCTTGGAATTATCTTTGGGATTTTCCAATATTGCCCTTCAACCTCCAAAGCCTCGTTTTTACTCGAAACGGGTCCGATTTTTGGATTTTCTTTTTCTAATGCCTTTTTCATATATTGAATTTGAGTTGGTCCAAAAATGCCTAATTTTTACGATCAAATTCCCTTCGATTTTGTTTTCACCTTTTTAAACTCGGGAATTTTCTCGTTTTTCCGTTTTTTATCCAATCGACTTTTCTTTTGGATTCACTTCAAACTGGGCCTAAGGCTATCCTTGTTTACTCATCTTTATCAACTGGGGGCTTCAATTTCACTGAATTAGACCATCTTTGTTGTTTTTCCCAAATTTGCAAAATTCATTTTTTTTAACCAAAACCCTGATTTTTGGTTTTCATTCCAAATTGACTATTCCTTTGGTTCTACATCCAATTGACCCTTCCAATACCCGTAGTCATTAATTATATTCCATTTGGAACCTCCAATTTCGACCAATTTGATTGTTTAAGCACTTTTCCCCAAATTTACCGAATTAGGGCTTCCCCTACATTGAAATTTTTGCAATCCCTCTTTCGAACTCCATATATTTCATTGTAGACCTCGGATTATCAAAATTCTTTCACCATTGTTCAATTGAACTTCAAATCTTGATTTTGACTCAGGGTTTACTTTTTTAGTGGTTGACTTTTTGGGGTTGACTTTTTAAAGTTGACTTTTTTCTGATTGACTTTTCATGCTGAACTCCGAATCACAAGTCTTGGAGGACCATCTGCAAGATGAGAAGAGATTTTTTGCATTCTAAAAAAGTACAAAGAAGAATTTACCTGGTTTATGGGGCCCGGACAAAATTAGGTGTCTACACCGGGTAAATCGAAAATTTGCCGATTCCTCGGTCTTGTTCCAAATCCATAAACATGTGTCACGTAGTCTCAATTCCCCCAATAGCATTAGACCAGGATTGAGGGTCGAAATCGGGATATGAAGACGTATCGTCCCTATATTTTACTGCAACGAGGCAATATAGTTTTCCTACAATCACAAATATTTAAATATATAAACAATTAATATTTGACATTGTAATGAACACGTACATAAACAATTCAGTAATATAATCAATTAATGTAATATATAAAGTATTGATATAGTTAAATACTTACAATAATAGCTTTAGACTTGTTGTCTACGTAATCTCCTTGACCCTTTGTACGTTTATGGGTTTTGTTAAACAGCTCTAGGAAAGTCACGTTATGCTGCAACTCTTGTAACTACGGATTAAAAGAATTTTTGAAAATTATGTTAAGAAAAAAAAATATTCACATAGTTTATAGGATAAAAATTTTAAACAATAAATTGCAAAAAATAAATAAATCTTACCATCCTTCCACCTGTAATTAGAAAATGAACTAATCCACCAGTGTGCTTCGTAATGCTTCCATCATCCTTCCACATAGTTTTGGGACCTATTTTTCCAAGCGTTAGTACTCCAGACGCTGTTAATAAGTTGATCTCAAATATCGACTGCTATCCAATCACAGTTGTAACCATTGTAGTCTTCTATTCGATTCGTCTTAAAGATGGCCATTGCATTGTCTCTCTCAAAATTCAACATGTCCTGAAATCGATCCTTGCATGTGGCCTCCCATAATTTCCTAACCAGTGGTGTTTGCTCGGAAGACCACTGGCATTTTCCCTACAATGAGACATTATGAATTAATATATACTATTAAACATAATTAAATTATAATATGACTCTTAACCAAATCATACTTCAAATATAGTCCACATAGACAGTTTCATGTCAGCAGGTATCTTTGACCAAGTAGGCCACGGTCTGTTATAGTGTTATCTGATCACCGAGGAAATGGTCAATTTTACACAACTCTCCATGAAAGTCCTAAAATAAGCGATATGTGTAAGCATCAATAATTTATTTGTTACTCAAATAATGGAATTATCGTAATGTAATTAACTTATGTGTTTTGGACAATTGACAGTCGAAACCTGTCATCCAAATTACTCGGTGTCGGTAATCTTTTCGTCCGACCTCTACCTCATTTCCTCTACTCAGTGAAAGTACCGAGAGAAGGCGAAGGATGTGATGCAGGTACCTCTGATTGCTGCCCAGTGCCATCATCCGCGAAATACGTCGATGCTGCTCATTGACGAAATATTGTAAAATCTCATCCAGCGGTGGGGTAGACGAAGGTAAAACGGGATCCGCCTAAGTCGTCGGAATAGGTATCGGTTGTGGCAGTGGAGCGGGAGTCGATGTGGACAGACATACAGCAGAGGGAGGCACTGTGGACGGAGCCACTGTAGAGGGAGCCAGTGTAGAGCGATCTAGGGGCGATGGAGCTACTCCAGACGGGGTCCATGGCGATGGAGCCGAATAAGGCGGTAACTGTGTCGATAGAGCCCGTAGGGAAGGAGATGACCCAGACAGCAACTGTGGTGTAGAAGGCCCCGAGGACGATCCTCCAAATGCTTTGAAAGCATCCCACACTAAACCCCGTGACTTCTTTGCACTGACTTTATGCCCTCCTCACATTTTATCTGTAAAATAAAAAATATGAAATTTATTAGTAAATATATATATTGCATACATATTTAGAATATATTATTTGACAGATCATGCAATTACAAAATGATTAAATAATATTAACTTTCTAATCATCATCATTCTCGTCGTTCTCATCAGCATCATTGTCATCGCTGTCATCATAATCTCCTATATCTTCATCTTCTTCTTCTTATTTTTCTTCTTCTTCTTCTTCTTATTTTTCTTCTTCTTCTTCTTCTTCTTCTTCTTCTTCTTCTTCTTCTTCATTTGTTCTCTAAACATTAATGCTTACTTCTTCGAAATCACCATGAACCAAAAGTCGAGGATTGTCAAGATCTTCTGAATATGTTACAATGGTGGGAGTAGGCACATTCATTTGTTGATAAACCCTTTCTTTTAGATCAATTATTTCTCCTACACGAGATCCAATATCAAATCTACTCCTAGCCTTTGTTTTGAACACAGCCCACCAATCTCGACGTTCTCTTCTATTCGATGGATAAGAACTGTAATACACTTGTTGACATTGATGAGCTACAAAAGGTCCATTGCTAGCAAGTATTGACCTGTACTTTATTTCAACAAGTCCATTATGAGGATCTACTCGAATTCCTTTATCCGTATCAAACCATCGACATTTAAAAAGTACAACCCGATTTCCCACACCAAAATATTCTAACTCCACAATATCTAACAATATTCCATAAAAGTCATGCGAATAATCGTTATAACAGTCGTCTTTGATGCATACACTGCTATTCATGGTTTTTCGATTTTGTCCATAATCTAATGTATAGAACTTGAAATCATTAACGAAATATCCAGAATAACACCATGCCATACGTCCTGCACCATGAGATAACTCAACTATACGAGTGTTATGTTGAATTGAACCTTGCTGAACCTATGAACAATAACGGAAAACAATATGACATTTAATATCAAATTGTATCAAACATTAGCGGACAATACAATAATGATTGGAACTTACATAGTCCTTAAACCATTTTGTAAATCTAGCTGCACGGACTTTCTCCAACTCACCATCACTAATGTTTGGTGCATCTATTTTCACTATCTCATCAAACACCCTAAAAATGAATAGATACATAGTGAGTTACACTATATTTATTATATAACTTAATGTATAATTATATTCGAGACAACAGTAATGTCTTACTCAATATAAGGTATGACTTCCTCGGCTGTATTGTACTCATCGTGCTCTAAGTAACGAACCTTCATTTTTTTCGGACCAAAAGATCTCCCTTCATGTGTGAAAATTGAGAGTCATCCCATCGGATCGACATTTTCTCCATCACCATTTCGGGGCGCCCGAGTAAATATTGTTTCAACATTTGGTTAAAAATATAAAGCGCATAATGATGAAATTTCTTCCATTATAAACGCCTCAACTATTGACCCTTCAACACATGCTAGATTTTTCACTTTTCTCTTTAGATGATGTAGAAATCTAAGAATCATAAACGAATAATAAATTAAAAAAATTTCAATTCAATAGAGTAAATAATCAAAAAGATTACGTACATCCTTTATTAATTACATTTCAAATGGATACATCCATCGTTAATGGACCGGTCCACCAACTTTTGCCTCATAAGGTAGGTGAATAGGCAAATATTCCATTGAACCAAAAAATATTGGAGGAAATATTTTTTCCAACTTGCAAATGGTCTCAACAATATTGGTTTCCAAGAACTCCATCTGGTCCACATGAATTTCTGTAGAGCATAGGTCTTTGAAAAAATGAGATAGCTCCGTAATTGCATATCAAATTGTGTTAGGTACCAAATCTCGAAATGTAATTGGAAGCAGTCGCTGCATAAAAATATGACAGTCATGACTTTTCATGCCATAAAACCTCCCATCAACCACATTTGCACAACAGCCAATATTCGAGACAAATCCATTGGGAAGTCCTAATTCTTTTACCTATGCACAAACTCTTTTTTGATCTTCCCTATTTAATGTGTAACTGGCTTTAGGCTTGTACGTTTTTCCATTACTTTCCACCAATTCTAATTCCGACCGTCTGCAAAGCAATGCTAAATCCATTCTATCATTTATATTGTCTTTTGTTTTGCCCTTGACATCCATCATTGTGTTGAACATGTTATCAAACATATTTTTCTCAATATGCATCACATCCAAATTATACCGAATGAGATTTGTAGCCAATAAGGTAACTCCCAAAAAATACTCTTTTTTGTCCAATTGTGACATTCTCTGAATCCAATCAACTTTTGTTCACATAATTTACTCCCAAATGTGATATTCAGAATGCAATCTGTCCTTTCCAGAATTGTCTTACCAGATAATCACTCAATTGGAGAGTCATGCTCAAGTTTTCGACAAAATTTATCTCTTTGTCTTCTAAAAGGATGATTTAAAGGCAAGAACTGCCGATGATGATAAAAAAAAAACATGGTTTCTTGCCATAATGCAATCTAAAAGACTTAACTTCTTCCATACAATAAGGACAAGCCAATCGTCCGTGTGTGCTCCATCCTGATAACATGTCATAAGCAGGGAAGTCATTAATCGTCCATAATAATGCAGTTCTTAATATAAAATTTTGTTTCCTATACCCATCATAAGTCGGAATACCATGATTCCACAATAATTTCAAATCATCTATCAATGGTCTGAGGAAAACATTAATTCTATGATGGACTATTCGAACCCGGAATTACCATATTAAGAAGCAAATATGATTGCTTCATACACATTTTATGATGGTAAATTATATACACAACATTACCGGTCAACAAGAGTACGATTTCACTTCAAGAGTAAACGGCCATCTGCACACAAACCCAATCTGACATTTCGAGACTCCACTACAAAAGACGGATGCGTACGATTGAAGTTTTGCCAAGCTTCACCATCAATAGGGTGACTCAACACTCCATCATCCCTTCGGTTATGCTCATGCCATGTCATATTCTCAACTTTTACCGTTGACATATATAATCTTTGAAGTCTCGAAATCAATGGCAAATAACGAAGAATCTTATAAGGAATTCTCTTCGACTTTCTAACACTTGATTTGTTTGGTTTATAACGACGATGGCCACATACGAAACAAAATTCTAAGTGAACCGAGTCGTTATAAAACAACATGCAATTGTTGTTGCATGCATGTATCTTCTGATAGTGAAGTCCAACTTTGGCCATCTTTTTCTTTATTCGGTAAAAATTGTCAGGTAAATTATCACTTTCTAGCAACATCATCATAATCATCAAACGATTGAAACACGATTCGCTCATGTTGATTTCAAACTTCACATTTAATAGCTGTGACAGAGCTGATAAAATTGTGTGTTTTGTACATCTTGACCATAACGGTTCATTTACTTCGTTCAACAACGAATAAAAATTTCTTGAACTTAAATTCGGTTAATCATCTTGAACCATTGTTGATAACTCGTATAATTATATAGTTCTTAGTTATGTTTTATTATTGTTTTGCGTCAAATACGAGTTATTATTGCTTAGTCTAATTGTGTTTATGATCTTTTATATTTTTTATGTAATTTGGTGTTTTTTCACGAGTTTCTTTGAGTGATTTCAGATTACTAGGTTAAATCAACAATTAAGGGCAAATCCAGTTCAGTTCCAGTTCCGACACCTTTTTCCATATCAGCTATATCTGGAGTTTCACTGAAGCAATAAGGATGAAATTTTAACCGTGTAAAGTTAAGAGGCATATCTATCTTTTTCATGTTTTACACTTCTTGAAACGGAGTCGTTTTCCCTAGAGAAATCGACCATCAAGTTGGCTGATGTGCAATGACGTCTGTGCTGACCTGTTTTGGTATTTGGACCATATCTTCCGATCCACATGAGAAAATGATCTGATTCCAAAGGCTATCGATCCGTAACTGATAGGGGTATATTTTTCTAGAAGACCATTTTATCAGATCGAGCCTCCAACATTGACAAAATCGACCATCAAGCTGGCTGATCAGAATTGTCATACAATATGACGAAAATTGTTAGAAAAATGCACCCACCTATTATACCTACCTTTGAAATTTATAAAGCTTGTCTCTTGTCATTTAGCTCTCCAAAATGTGTATAAATAGAGGGCCTTGGATGAGTGTAAGAGTACAATTGTACATTGGTAGGATATTAGCCATTGTAATAAAATTCTCTAAGTTTTCTTCTTCTTTTCTTTCTCTAGTTTTCTTTTTCTTTATTTACTTATGCTTCTTACATTTCTTTTCATTTTATTCATATCTAGTATGTGTTGCTAATCATATTGTTGAGGTGATGAGGTGAAGCTTTTGGTAAATGCTAAGGTTAGTCTCTTAAACATGAGCTAAAATAAATCATCATTTAGTATAGATAATATTTTCTTTTGGTTTAAAATCATACTTGCAAAGTAGGGATCTTGATTCATTATTGACAATGAAAATGGCACAGTAAATGCTTGGTTTCATAACCTTGATTTGTTGTAGACATATACCTTGGCATAAGGAATGCTTTGACTCTTTTTGTGAGTTTTGAGGACACCAAATGAACATAATATCATATGCTATGGACGTTGGACAATTTGGACTGAATTGCTAAACCTTCCGATTGGAACCTCCCTTATGTGTGGATTTCAATTGTGTAATAAAACAAGATTAATCTTAGCATAACACCAAGAGTAGATTCTCTAACCTCAACATCTTTTCTTATTGTTTTTTATATTTTGTTTAATTTCTTTTATGTTTTGTTGTTGATTCCCTAATATCTTGTTTACTTTCTTTTTCTTATATATTTATAAACATATACTTACTAATACGCTTCCCTGTGGTTCGACCTCGGACACCCGAGAATTTATTACTTGAACATAACCTGCACTTGGGTTTACGACTCTTAATTGAGTCTCCATCAAGTTTTTGGCGCCGTTGCCGGGGAGGCAATACTAAGTATATAAGTTTATAAGTATATTTATTTTTATTGGCTGGTTATACCGCCTATATTTATTTTTATTGGCTGGTTATACCGCCTAATTTGTATATTAACTTTGATTTATTTTGGCTGGTTATACCGCCTAATTTTCTATATATTTATATTTATATTGTATATTAACTTTGTTTTATTTTTATTGGCTGGTTATACCGCCTAATCTGTATATTAACTTTGTTTTATGCTTGTTTGGCGACGTGATTTTAGATCTCGTCGTTTAGTTAGATTTTATTGTGAAACTTTTTCAGGTAATCTTTGTAATACAACTCCTACCATGTGCACGACGGACGTGTAACGGTAAATGTCGTTCTATTGGGATTCCGTCCTCTAATCGAGATGATAAAATTGAATTCATTAAGGATGGACTGAGTAAGGAGAATTTGGGTAATATCCAACTTTCTCTTGAGACGCATCCTAGTGGAGACGTACAAAGAGAAATTCTTGATTTATGGCCGCAATTCCAAAGGGAATGGCAACATCTTGGGAATCTGATGTTAAAAGACCCTGTTTGCCAGCTTGTAAGAAAACTGGATGGGAAGCATATCCTCGACTCATAGAAGGCGTTTAAGCCGTTTCTGGACGTAAAACCAGAGGAAGATGCCAAATACACTTTCGGCGACATTAATACTCTTGACTTTTACGGTTGATTTTTCTTCTCTTTTTGATTTTCTTCCTGAAATCACGCAAAAATCTTTTGTTAGGTTAACATTTTCTTCTGACAGGTCAGATACACTTTCGGCGACATTATTACTCTTGTCTGATTCACTACTCAGTCCTCTATATATTACACCATGTACTCATTCTCTTTCAGGCACTCGAAAAAAAAAATGGAAAGTACTTCGTCCCAACGCATTAAAAAAATTTGTGTCTTTGGAGGTGCTTATCCAGGGAAAAATAACATATTCGCTGATGAAGCCATAAGAGTTGGAGTAATACTTGCCCAACAAAAGATCCAGTTGATTTATGGAGGCGGTAGTACGGGTCTAATGGGAGCAGTCGCTACATCAGCACACGCCGGAGGAAGTCCAGTTCTAGGAATCGTGCCAAAACTATTCACAGATTTTTGTGGACCTACCGTGGGTAAAGAAATACAAGTCTGGAGTATCCCTGAACGGATGACAATCATGTACCATTCTGCCGATGCATTCATTGCTTTACCAGGAGGTCTTGGTACATTGGAAGAAATAGCTTGCGTGGCTTCTTGGTCATCTTTGGTCACAAATAAGAAACCCATTGGTTTGCTTAATATTAATGGTTATTTTAGTAATTTGCTTTCATATTTAGATAATGCTGTGGATAATGGATTCATGTTTTCAGAGGCAAGGAGAACCATAATTTCTGCTACAACCATTGAAGATTTACTCAAAAAGCTCCAAGCTTATGAGTGTTTATCTGCTACGGTTGTTTCGCAAACGCTCGGAAAAAGAAAAAGAGATATGGACGAGCAAGGAGTGGATTGCACTTTGTCTTTGTGACATTATCTAACATTTTGCTTGTTGTGTCTCAGTTATAATAAGTGGTTAGCAACCTCTGCAGGTAATATCTCCTAATTTCTACCTTTAAAATTTGACATTGGGGACAATGTCATATTTTAGTAGGGGGTAAGGGACATATTTTGCTAATTTAAAAAAAAAAATTGTTGTGTTTTAAGACATTTAGAAGTATTCATTCTGAACAAGGTCTGAGTAAGGGAGACTTGAGACATACCTTGTCAGTTTGATTTAATCTTCTTCTTCTTAAAAATAAAAAAAAAAGCATGTTTAGACTTAGTGTGTTTTTAGTGTGTTTTAGTTACTTTCAATACTATAATGAGATATGAATTGCATAAGTCTAAAACAGATTTATTAGTGAGAAGATTTTCATGAGAATTGAGCTTGATATCAACCTTTTTATGAGCCAATGTTAATATGATATGTTGATTGAGAAAGAAGCATGTTTAGACTTAATCTGACTTGTATAATCATCCTTGTGAGTTTTTGAGCCTATAATGATTGATGCATTATACAAATCAATCTAATTTCTTTCTTGAGTGCTCTTATGATTACATGATTCTCTAGAACTTGCTTTAAACCGTTTGAGACTATATTGATACATGTGACAACATGAATATGATAGAGGCATTAGGATTATAACCAGAGCCAAACAGCCATCCATTATTAATGTTCTACGAGAACATCCCCACTAGTGAGCCAATTTGAGCCTACATTAAATATGTTGTTTTATTGGTAACCACAACTTACACCTAGCCTAAATATACTTATATCCTTACCCTTGTTCTAAAGATGGATTTTATATTTTGAGACATATTGCAAAAAAACAAGGGATATTTTTAGTTGAAAATTTGGGTAAGAAACAAAAGATAAGTGTGGGGGAAGAAAAGAAAAGAAAAAGTCAAGAGAAAAAGAAAGGGATCATTGTCAAATACATTTCCATATTAAAAAAAAAAATCTTCTCTTGAACTTCTAGAAAAAGATGTTACAAAGTTGGTTAGAATGATGCAAAGGCTCAACATGAATATTTAGCCTATGTTATTATGTGCTTTATAAGAGTTTTGAGAAGTTTTATTTGTATGATCTTATTATGTCTCTAAACTCTATGAACTCTTTGGAACCTTTGTGATATCTTTATCCTTTTGTTCTTTAACCACATTATAACCCTTTGGCCCCATTACAACCTTGAATAAAGACCTCTTGATTTATGAAGTTGTATGATCTAAATAGTGGAGAATAGGTGGACAAGCAAGCATATGGTAGAAGTGTTTTCATGAGATTGATTGAGTGTAAACACTTTACCACTACTTTAAAGAGTGAAAATCAAGAGAGTATCCCATGTGAGAAGTTGAGATTAAGTTTGAATATACACTATTTTGATTGAAATATGTTATGTTAATATTGGCTTAACTCAAACTATTTACATTCAAGCAAGATTTTTTTGTGAATTTCTTTAAGCTATTGATTAGTTTTTAAGACTTGTCCAATGATTATCTCTAATTTATATTGGAAGGATTAGTTATAATTATTATTTTTAGTTTTTCTTATGTCTTCAATGTTTGTGGGTATCGTCCTAGCAAACCCTCACGAGACTAAACTCGTCCACTAGGGACACCTAGGGGTTTAAAGGCTTGTGTCACATGCTAAGTGCCACCGTGATTTCCTACGAAAATGGATTAGATTAGATTTTCTTATTTTATTTTTATTGAGTCGTTGCTAGGGACTAGCAACAATCTAAGTGTGGGGGTGTGATAACTCGTATAATTATATAGTTCTTAGTTATGTTTTATTATTGTTTTGCGTCAAATACGAGTTAGTATTGCTTAGTCTAATTGTGTTTATGATCTTTTATATTTTTTATGTAATTTGGTGTTTTTTCACGAGTTTCTTTGAGTGATTTCAGATTACTAGGTTAAATCAACAATTAAGGGCAAATCCAGTTCAGTTCCAGTTCCGACACCTTTTGCCATATCAGCTATATCTGGAGTTTCACTGAAGCCATAAGGCTGAAATTTTAACCGTGCAAAGTTAAGAGGCATATCTATCTTTTTCATGTTTTACACTTCTTGAAACGGAGTCGTTTTCCCTAGCGAAATCGACCATCAAGTTGGCTGATGTGCAATGACGTCTGTGCTGACCTGTTTTGGTATTTGGACCATATCTTCCGATCCACATGAGAAAATGATCTGATTCCAACGGCTATCGATCCGTAACTGATAGGGGTATATTTTTCTAGAAGACCATTTTATCAGATCGAGCCTCCAACATTGACAAAATCGACCATCAAGCTGGCTGATCAGAATTGTCATACAATATGATGAAAATTGTTAGAAAAATACACCCACCTATTATACCTACCTTTGAAATTTATAAAGCTTGTCTCTTGTCATTTAGCTCTCCAAAATGTGTATAAATCGAGGGCCTTGGATGAGTGTAAGAGTACAATTGTACATTGGTAGGATATTAGCCATTGTAATAAAATTCTCTAAGTTTTCTTCTTCTTTTCTTTCTCTAGTTTTCTTTTTCTTTATTTACTTATGCTTCTTACATTTCTTTTCATTTTATTCATATCTAGTATGTGTTGCTAATCATATTGTTGAGGTGATGAGGTGAAGCTTTTGGTAAATGCTAAGGTTAGTCTCTTAAACATGAGCTAAAATAAATCATCATTTAGTATAGATAATATTTTCTTTTGGTTTAAAATCATACTTGCAAAGTAGGGATCTTGATTCATTATTGACAATGAAAATGGCACAGTAAATGCTTGGTTTCATAACCTTGATTTGTTGTAGACATATACCTTGGCATAAGGAATGCTTGGACTCTTTTTGTGAGTTTTGAGGACACCAAATGAACATAATATCATATGCTATGGACGTTGGACAATTTGGACTGAATTGCTAAACCTTCCGATTGGAACCTCCCTTATGTGTGGATTTCAATTGTGTAATAAAACAAGATTAATCTTAGCATAACACCAAGAGTAGATTCTCTAACCTCAACATCTTTTCTTATTGTTTTTTATATTTTGTTTAATTTCTTTTATGTTTTGTTGTTGATTCCCTAATATCTTGTTTACTTTCTTTTTCTTATATATTTATAAACTTATACTTACTAATACGCTTCCCTGTGGTTCGACCTCGGACACCCGAGAATTTATTACTTGAACATAACCTGCACTTGGGTTTACGACTCTTAATTGAGTCTCCATCAATTGTCTCATCAACATTGTAATTACCATCTAAATTGATATTCAAGTTTAGAGCATCCATTACCATTTTAGCATAAGGATTATCTCTTTCAACGTCACTTCTCGTCTCTGCTCCATCATTATGCATCTTTGATTATTGACCTTGATGACTTTCACCATGTGTATCCCAAATATAGTAATTCTCCTTAAACCCTCTATAATACAAGTGCTTACGCACATCATCAATTTCTGCAAATGGATTATTCTGACACTTTACATAAAGGCATCTAATTCTATTGTCCTTTACGTACTCGCTATGAGCATATGCAAAACCTAAGAATTCTTCAACTCCATTCAAATACTCATTACTAATATATTGAGAGTCGTCTAACCTCCTATACATCAAGGATTTATCATGCTCCATTGTCTAAGCCTAAGTAAGCTATCAACAATACAATAACACAATAAACACAATGACAAAATAAACAGAATAATACAATAACACATGAATCACAATGACATAATAATAACAAAAACATAATAAACATATTATCAAATTTCACAATAACACCTATTATAGAATTTGATAAATAAACTAATAAAAAATTAACAATTATACAAGTAAAACACATTTTTATTTATAAATAAATAATTTTTTAATAAATTTCATAATATATTTTTAACAAAAACAATAACAACATTATTAATGAAAATTATATTTTTTAACAATAACAACATTATAAATAAATAATTTTTTTATAAATTTCATAATATATTTTTTAACTAAACACAATAACAACATTAATTACACAATTTAACAAATATATTTTTTTAAGCTAAACACAATAACAACATTATTAATAAAAATTATATTTTTTTAACAATAACAACCTTTTATCATAAATATTTTTTTTATAAATTTCATAATATATTTTTTAACTAAACACAATAACAACATTAATTACATAATTTAACAAATATATATTTTAATACTAAACACAATAACAACACTAATTACACAATTTAACAAATATATTTTTTCTTAAATATAATAATATTTTCGAAAATTTTAAATTATCAAAAATTTAAAACATAAACTTACATTGAGAAATTGATGAAGATGATGCTATCTAAATTCTTACAATCACAAAAAGAAATTGATAGAGACAATGTAAAATTTATGTGCCATAATTTGTTAAAAAAATTATTAATGAAAATAAGAAATAAGAGATAAGAGACTTACCGCGACAGGTGACGGTTGGACAGAGATGGTCGCGGGCAACGGTCGGATAGACGGTGGCCTTGGGGGAGGCTGGCTGACGGGGCGACGGGGAGAAGAGGAGAGGAGAGAAAAGAGAGGCAAGAAGAGAGAAGAAAAGAAAGAGGAAGGAGTCTCGGACACGTTTTAATATGCCCGAGACTTACTGATGGATTTTCCATCTTTACAGACGAAAAATCCGTCGATAAAAAATTTCACGGTTTTCAAAAAAATTCCTCGGTAATGTTTTACTGACGAAATTTCTTTACCGACGGATTCCAGTTTTTACCGACGAAATTTTGTCAGTAATAAATTTTCTCGATTTTAAAAAAAAATCGTCGGAGATACATTTTGGACGAAATTATCAGTCGAAATAACAACACCGACGAAAGATTCTGTTATTACCAACGGATTTCAAATTAGATAAATTTTTTTTTTAATTTAAATATTTTTTCTCTTACAAAAAAAAATTTGCCAATTTCTTTACCGACGAAATTCAGCAACATAACTGTTTCGTCGCTGAAAATCCATCAGTATTTTCATAATTTCGTCGAAAAAAAGGTTAAAATTCGTCGGTAAAAATAAAAAAATTACCGACGGATTTTCCATCGGTGATAGTTGAAAATCTGTCGGTGAGGTAATTGGCTGTTCTCTTGTAGCATAAATAGAAAAGTATAATTAATACTTTTTTTTTAATTCAGTAAAATATATATATATTAAATGCAAAAAATTAAAATTAAAATAGTAATTAAATAATCTTTAATTGATGCTCATAAGCTCCCATTAACCGAATTCTTAAATTAAATGATTAAATTTTCAAACCAAATCCCTTAACCCATCTTAATTATCAAAAATAAAATAATAATGATAATAAATGTAAACACATGCAGGGGCGAAAGGAGGGGCAGGCAGGGGCCTCGGCCCCCCTTAAAATTTTCAGATTTTTTACCTTAATGTAAAATTATGTTTGGCCTTCCAAATTTTATTTGGTTTTTCAATTTGGCCCCTGTTAATTTTTTTAAGACTTTTAAAATAGAGTAAAATTATGTTTGGCTCCTCCAAATTTTGTTTGACCATTCAATTTTCCCCCATCATTTTTAGAATTTGTTTGATAGAAAAAATTTGGTAACACTTTTAATTTAAATCCCATCCATTATTATTAGTTTAATTCACTTTATTTACTTTTTCAATCAATTAAATAAATACATTTACATTAATCATTTTGTTTAGTATTTTTCATTCTATGCTCATAAGAGAAAAATAGATAAATAAAATCAAAAAATTACATTATCTAATACGAATTGTGCATTTAACTTATTTTATTTTTTAAAATATATGTAATTTTATGATTTTCTTTTATAATGTGAAATAATTTTATGCATATTTTAATTAGAAAATAAATTTTTTGGATGTTGAGATTTTATTTCTTATTAATTTTTTTTATATGTAACATGAATTATAATATTTTTTTTAAAAAAAATAAAAAAATTTATTTCATTATAAAGAAATAATATATTGTTTGAAAATTTTAATGTCTTATATAATATTTAAATTTAATATTTTTATACTAAAGTTGTCTATGGACTAGATCGAATCAGGCTCACATAGAAAAAGTTTTACTTGCCCAAGGCCCGGTTCGATTCGAGCCAATAAATAACCTTATCCTTGCATAGGTTTATTTCATACACAATTTTTATTTTTACTTAAAATCTTTATATGTATATTCCGACTAGACCTGCTCATAAATTCGGTAGTCCACCCGGCTTGGCAAGCACGTATTGGGCCGGCCTGAGTAGGAATTTTATGTTTCGGGCTGGCCCGAATTACTGTTCATCTATAAAAAAAATAATGTTTTTAAAATTTAATTATAAAATATATAAAAAATTAAAAAATTATTTTTTAATATATTTGTTAACAGTGATCCGGGTCGAATGGGTCAGGTCCAGATAAGGGAAAACTTTTTTTTTGGGACCGTGACCGACCTATGAACAGATCTAATTTCGATCCTCCCTAGTCAATATTTCTGACTTCGCCCCTGAACCATATTGGTGTCGGTGCAGCCTCAATTGTTATTCCTTTCCATTAATGCAACATTGTTGCCCTTCTTAATTAGTTTTCTTCCGTTACTTGCAGACATGGTAAAACTCGAACCGCTTCACGAATTCTGCATCGATCCGTTTTGAATGGGAAGGTTTTTTTTTTTTTTGAAAAAGTGAAAACCAGGTGGAGCGGGGCAGTTTTGGTAAATGCTTGTTCCGCTCCGCCCCATCTCTCTTTTTAAAATTACTATTTTATCCTTTAAAATATTTTACATATTTTTTTTATATTTTTAGTATATATATTAGATATATATATTAAAATCATATATATATATATTAATATTATATATATACTTTATATATATGTATATTATATATATTAAAATATTATATATACTAAAATTATGTTCATTAATAAATTATAATTTTTTTACAATATTAAATTAAAAATAATTAGTAAAAAAGTGGGGTACTGGAGCACTGTGTAGTAGTTATGGATGTAACGGCATCTATGGAGATGGATATTTTCAACATTCATGCAAGAGTGAGACGGAGGTGGATAAGGCAATTTCCGCCCCCGTCCTGCTCTATTGCCATCTCTAGTTACTTTGTCAACATCAAAGGAAAAAAGAAATTCATAACATGCAAATTAAGCAATAATCTTAAAATTTTATTTTTCTTAATTAATATAGATAGATAATTAGTTTAAGAAATAAATGTATATGAACTCAAGACCTCATTTTTTTCAGAAAAAAAATATTTTTTGAGCTTCTCTTTTTTCTTGATGATGATCTTTGATAACACAACATCAAACATATTTATCTACCACAGTATTACATAGGATATGGTAACAAATGCTTGGACATTAGTTAGTAATTTGATTTTTTTTTATATAATACGATGAGGGTATTTTCATACGATTTTAAGGGTGCAGTTAGATCAATCAACCAAGAATCAGGTTATCCGTCCAAACCCAAAAGTTCATCTTATATTTAAAAGGGCTTGAATAGTATTAGATCCAAAGAAAGACCGTGGGCAAAAAAATAAAGCCCGTTTAAAAACGAGTCGGACCTTGGACATAGTATTTTTTGTCCAAACCCAACTTATTTTACTCTTACTAATACAAATTTGTAAGAGTGTCTGATCCTCTTATCGATCCTTTTATGTGCAAATTTGAGTAGATATGTACGGGTCTAGATAGTGTTTTTACATGTAGGGTCAGGTCTAAGGGAAAAAAATTCTCATATTTCGAGTCGAGTCAGGTCTAGATAGTAATAATGTTCGTAATATAGGGTTTGGCCTGATTGAAACTTGACCTATCTGATCCATAAACAGGTCTAGTTACGTACGAACGGTCCGGTCGGTCTAGCCAAGCCTAGCTTATAGCCTTTCAAAGTTAAGACACCAAGGCTGGTCAAGTTGGTCCGGACGGTCCGGTCGGTGCGGTTGGTCCGGACGGTCCGTGCGGTCCGGACGGTCGGGTCGATCCGGACGGCCCGGTCGGTCCGGTCGATTCGGACGGTCCGATTGGTCCGGTTCGTTCGGACGGTCCTGGCGGTACAAACGGTCCGGTCGGTCTAGCCATGCCTAGCTGATAGCCTTTCAAAGTTGGGACACCAAGGCTGGTCAAGTTTAGCCAAGCAATGCTTAGCCTAGCCGGTCAGTCCGGGTGGCCCGACCGATCCGATCTCTTCTCATGCACCGATCAAATCCGTATAAATTATAGTATGCTCTCATACAATACAATTGAATTTGGTCTCGGATAATAGAAAAATGAGTAAGTTCAATGTTTTAAAAATCATGAAAAAAAAAAAGCTAAAATTAATAGCCTAAACGATGTTTTTTTGGACAAAATCGACGACAAACCGCCTTTGGCAGTTTGCCAGCGCGTAGATCTCGAAAAGTTACTGGAATTCAAAAAAAAAAATTACCTCAAACGGACAACCGAGCGCAAAGTTATGACCTTTCGAAGTTGAGGCACCAAGGCTAGTGAACTATAGCCTAGCCGGTCGTGCCGCCCGGACGGTCCAGGCGTTTCGGGTGGTCCGATCGATCCTGTAGATCTAGACATTTCGAGCAGTCCAGACGGTCCGAGAGTTCGGAGTAGTCCGATCGGTCCGTGCGATCCGAACTGTCAAGTCGATACGGACGGTCAGTTCGGTACTTACAGTCCAGGTGGTACAGTCGGTTCGGACAACCGAGCACAAATTTTATAGATATGATGCATTCAAGATTTTACTCTTAGAGTACTGCTCAAAAATCGAATTATTTTGTTTTCTTAATAATAATAAGAATCAATAACAATTTCGGTGTAGCTTAAGATTGCAAACTTTTTATTTTATTTTTAAAATAAGGTTCTAGGTTCGAATTCATACAAGTAAGAGGCACAACGCTGGAAAACGAGTTTTACGTTTGTCTATGGAAGTCATTAATGACGACATGCGAGGTTAAGGGACAATAGCCTTAATTCCATGGGATATCACTTATGAGAATGACAAGCATCTTGTACTATTATATCATCTTTTCAACATGTTTATTTAGACTTTTGTTTTTAAATTTTTGGCTTGTCAAGTTGGCGTCTACTTGACTTGGTCCAGATTTAAAGGGTGTTTCAATTTTTTAAAATTAAAATAGATTGCAATTAAGAGAAAAACTAAAATTAAACCAAATAGTATTTTGACAAGACCAGTTCTAATCTTTATAAATGCTCAAAATGAATTTTAAGGACGAACAAAAAATGAAAGTTAAAAAATTTTAAAAACAATTGCAATGAAAATTAAGAATTTTTTTTGTTGTACATATAAAAATTCAATAAATCATAAATTACAAAACAAAATTAACTTTATCTTATCTTATCTCATCTCATATATAAAAAATAAAAAAAAAAAAAAAAAACTTAATTATCAAAAATTATTTCAATTTAGTAGCACTTTTTAGCAATTTGTATATGCGTGTCGTATTTTATATTTTTCATATTAATTATGTAATTTTAACATTAAAAATTATTAAATATGTCAAAATCTTAAATATGAATACGATATATATATATATATATTTATTAACCGTATTTTGTTAATCATATTTAAACATATTGTGTCATGTTATTAAACATATCGTATTCATATCATTTATTTATCGTGTTTAAAATTATCAAATTTATTTTCTTTAAGCAAAGAAAAAATCTACTTTCTGAGGGAACAAAAAACAGAAAATTGAGAGAAGTCAAGTACTAAAAAGAATTGAATAACTGGAGGAATGCCTCATATTTTATATTTTATTATTAATTAATAATGATCGTCCCATGTAGTGTAATTAATAAATATCTATAATAATATTAAAAAAATTCAAAAGAAAAAGACTGAAGAAATCAAATAATAATAATAAGAAGGAAAAAAAAAAAAAAAAAAAAGGGGGGGAGACTAGACTACTGAATAAAGGTCGCGTTAATGGTTAATCTATCAACGTCTCCCTCTTCTAAGTTCTAAATCTTAACCACTCTCAACCGTCTTCGCTCCCCCACCCCCAAAAAAAAAAAAAAGTTGAGTATATTTACATCTCTATCCAACATAAGTAAGGAAATACCAACTGTATCCCCTTACATTCCCCTGGCTGAATTTTGAGCTAGGAACTAGTAAATGTTTAATCATCCTCACTATCAGGACCCTTCAACTACCACCTTCACACTACTGGGCAGCCAATCTCCATGGCTTCGATTACAGGATTCAGCATCGAGTTCAAGTCGAACGACTAGAGACTCGTCTGACATGGGCAATCGTGTTTTGAGCTGTTGCAAGCTTGGAACCAATGCTTTCTCTGTCCATTCTTCTAATCCAGTTCGGCCCATCCATACCCCACTTGTAATCTTTTCCAGAGCTTCATCTGCGATCTCAATCGTTACCCTGTCGCCGATAATGCTGGAAAACTTTCTTGTTATGGAGTTCGCTATATTGCGTCTAATGGGACCAAAATCGACGGGTTTAAAGACAATGGCATCATCGACAGAATTGAGCAGCTCAGGAGATATTGATGATGTTGAGTTGGATAATAGCCTATTAGTGAGGCCATGTTCTTCTTCATGATCAACTGTGACATCGCTGGAATTGCGTGATCCATCAGCTTTATTATCCTCCACATCAGCTGCCTCATTAAGATCAAATGATAGTGAAGAACCAGTTTCCGTCCTTGGCTTTGTTGCTCTGTCCTCCTCATTTAGCCAACTGGCTCGGCGTTTTGCAGTTTTCTCAAAAAGGGATAACCTTAATTGCCAACCTCCACTAGCTAAACTGGTAAGCTTCTTTTCATCCAGGGAAATACCATTTGATAAGAATTTAAGATTATCTGGCAACCAATTTGCAGTGAGAATAAAAGTTACATTTCCTAGACTGATCTCGCGACCATGAGAATCAGCAAGTCGACCTCTCTCCATTGCTCGTTTTATGCTGCCTCTAACTAGCATATCTGCTTCATCAATATCTTCAAGCATTACTACTGAGAAAGGGTTCCTCCTAACAGCCTCCGCTATTCTATCCAGCACTGTTTTACCACGGAAACTCACATCAGATTCCCCATCATCACGTTTTGAATCAAGACATATCACTACTGGATGAGCCCCACATACTTGATCAGAGAGGGCCAATGCCATCTTCTTCTTGCCAACCCTGTCAGGGCCAGTAAACAATAACCAAATGTCACCTTTTGATCCAGCACCCCGCCGTTTTCCATTACCTAATTTACACTGTGACACTGTTGTAGCCACTGCAGATGCTGCATCCTGCTGCCACCACACCTTCTCTATTAGACCTTTAAGGAGTTTTTTGAATGAGTCAGCATCCAATGTGTTTATTAACAGTTTGTTGCTTTGCAAATCTTGGAACGTGTTCTGTGGCTCAGAAGGTAAGCAGCTCAAAAAGTCCCTCACACGCTCTTTATGGGTTCTATCAAGTGTGGTCTCAGTGATCTTTGGTCGCCCAAGAACAAGGTCTGTTCTTATAGGGCTTCCTTGTGGGCTACTTGTCCGTTCCATCGGTTGGCTAGCTACTAGATTTGGGTTCAGTTGCAGTGTCTCCCCAATGTTCCTATTCAATTGTAATTTGGGTTGGAAAGGTTGGCGTCCTAGCAGACTTGAATTGTACAAGCTTGTCATTGAGAGAGCTGTAGGAGCAAATCTCTCAGAGCCTTGACAGGGCTGATGGAAATTAGGATGAAGACGCAAGCATGTATCATTCCATTTCTTCTGCAATTCTTGAGTCTTCTGCTTCCAGATCATCTCTTGATCCTTAGTCTGTATATAACATGAGACGGTAATATTAAAGCTCTGATAAAGGGGGGGGGGGGGGGAGATTCACCTATGCACATATTTACACACAAAAAAAAATAAAAAAAAATCAAATAAGACTTGGTTTCTATTTAACTTGAGCTTCTTACCTGCGTCTGATCTACTGTTTTAATATCATCATCATGGGCCTTAGCATTCTGCAACCACTGTGGCAATGCTGGCCGAGTTGATTCTGATTTAATATCAGAGGAGGGCTTCTCAAACTCCTTGGCTGCTAAAAGTTTTGCAAGCTCTTGTTCATAATTCTGCATGCACTGTGGGCAACAGCCCGTTTTTCGAGAAGGGTCCAAGTTTTCAGAGAGTTGCCTAGGTTGAGCAGCTGTAGTTGCAAACCCCTTCAATGGGGATAGGGACTCAACAGACCTGCTAAGTATCCCATTGCTCCCAAGCCTGGAAGATAAGAAGCATATTACAAGTTAATCGATGAAAGAAGTAACAAAACTAGATAATCCAATCTCTCAGGTATTGACAGAAACCAGAAAAAGAAAAAGAGGCCCACAGCTCAAACTTCATCATCCAAGTTCAGAGCTTGCAAAGAAACCAAATTAGAGCAAGCAAAGACAAAGTCAAACTTAAACATGAATGCAAAAAGTCTTATCGAAGTGAAGCAAATCTTTTGTATTAAGCAAGTCCCAAAGCTGACAGAAAGAAAAAAAAAATGTTAAATTTTAGATCAGAATCAACTTTTTTCTCCAGAATAAAATCTATTAGTAGCACAAAAACCATGGATTCTATAAACAGAAATTTCTTGATACCCATTAATATACCATATTCAATAAAATCTACTTGCATATAATCCCTGCAATCGAGCATATTATCCGAGTTAAATGAATTCCAAAATTTTGAACCTTTAACTTTTTCCAGCACCATCTGATAGAATTTAAGCTTTCCATATTAAAAAACTAAAGCTAAAATAAACAAAAACATAAGTAAGCTTCCAAAGTTGACAGAACAAATACCTTGGAAACATTGCCGGTAAGGGTGCTCTAGCAGCAATAGGAACAGCCTGCAGATCCCAATCATTCTCCATTGAAGGATGATAAACTTGGC
Source organism: Fremontodendron californicum (assembly GCA_030761205.1). Classification (NCBI taxonomy): domain Eukaryota; kingdom Viridiplantae; phylum Streptophyta; class Magnoliopsida; order Malvales; family Malvaceae; genus Fremontodendron; species Fremontodendron californicum. Next base: position 8,801,993 of record JAULJL010000006.1, read on the forward strand.
ATCTCAAATAAGTTTCATAAGTAGCAGTTCCAATTAACCATACTCTCCCACTCCCTTCTCCAAACCTCCCCAACAACTTCCCCATCTCTGCCACCGCAGCACGCCCCGCTTCCGATACGACCTGCTGCTGCTGCTGCTGTTGAACCCCGCCAGCAAGACCCACCTGCTGGTTATTCTCCACTGACCATTTCAAGTCACCCAAATCAAGAATCACCCCTCCACAATCCAAATTCCCAATCTTTGCTCCAACTTGAGTACCCAACTCCTTAATTTTTGCAACCATTTGAGTTTTATCCAATACGAAATCCTTCTCCAAGCGAACCACTTCAACAGTTCTTAAAACCCCATCAATTTCCTTATTCTCAATCCTCCTCAAAATCTCCTTAACCACCAACTCCGGCTCTGGTTCACCCACCAAAACCGGGTTCCTCTTCTTGCTCCTCATCAAAATATCAATCACCCTTTTCACTTCTTCACTCCTTTGCTGCCCGGTCTGCCCGGCTGCCCCTTGCTGTAACCTCGGATTCAAATACAAATTCCGATTGGCTGAAGGCGCGGCAACGGCGGAAGCAGCAGCTACGACCGGTTTGAATTCCAATCTGATTGGACCGGCAGTGTTAGCTGAGTTTGAACTCGTCGAGTTCAATGATTGTTCAATGTTTGCTTTGACTGCTGGACTCGAAAAACTAGCTTCACGCATGACTCTACTAACACTTGGATCATCAAGAATCGATATAATTAACTGTTCCAATTCCACTTTAACTGCCAAAAGAGGTTGCTGTTGTTGCTCGGGACATCCACGGCGTTGGTGGGCTTGAGCGCGTTTAAGAGCAGCCATCAAGGCATTGGAAATTGGTGGGTCGAGTCCGGGGCTGCTACTGTTGGCGTTTTGAGCAGTGGGGAGACGTTCCAACGCCACGCTGAAGCAAAGTTCCAAAGCTCGACACTGCAAGGGATGAGAAGAATTGGGGTGCGATTTGATACATGCTTGGCGAAGGAATCCGGTAGGAGATGCAAGGAGGGTTGCCGCCACATGGAGCGGCGTCGTTTGGCCGTGATTCCTACGGCTTGCTTCAGCTATCGAATGGTTCAACACGCTGGCCGCCTCCGGCGTCAGGGTCTGTTGGATCGTACTTAATCCTGCTCTCATTTATTTCCCTTTTTTTTTTTTTCTTCTTCTTCTCCTTTTCCGTATCAATATTTTTAATTTGTTTAACGTTTTTATTATCTAAAGCAAAGAGGAGAGGGGGGCCGAGGAAGAGGTTATGGAAATAGACAAACTGAAATGAATCACCAAATGAAAGCTTTTTACAGGCAAAAACAAAACAGATGAAAGAAAGAAAGCAATAGCTTAGATAGATAGATAGAGCTTATAACCTTCTTAGCTTTAAGTGATCTATCTTTGGGCGTTCCTTTTTATATATATATATATATTTATGTATGTTTTCTCTTCACACAAAATTAAGGGGAAAAAAAAGAAGAAAAAAAAGTTGATATTATAAAGGAAGAGGAGAAAGAGAATTGAAGGCGGAAAGGAAAGGAAAGATCAGATTCAGATCCCCTCTTTCACAAGAACCTCTCCATTTCTCTTCTGCTTTTAAGCTTTTTTCTTTTTCTTTGATCTCTCTTATCTCTTTTGTTTTGCTTTCTAATTTCTATCCCTATCTATCTGAATCTGATTCATCAATAACAAAAATATCCAGCCCAATGTAAGTGAACATTCTAGCCTCTACCTGGCCACCATAAAGTTTAGTTGGGTAAAATGTAAAAAATAAAAATAAAAAATCGACAAAAAAATAAGAATGAGAGAAGAGGGAGCGAGCAGGGAAAGTAATTAGTTAGGGGTGAGGTGCATGAAAAATGTTTGTTTTTATTAGAGAAAAAGAAAGAAAAGAAAGAGAGAGAAAATAATTTCTTGAAAATATAGAAATGGAAGAAGTACTATAGTTATAGTATACATCAGTTTGCAAGGATTTCTGAAAAAATGCTTTCTGGACAGTGTAAATCTGCTCTCCTCATCCCCTCCCTTTCCTTTTATATTTTTCCTTTTATTTTTATTTTTAAAATACAATTAATTAATAAAAAATGTTAAAACTTTACTTTCTCTCTTGTCTCTATACATCAATCAATACATTAGAGATAAAAATTTGAGAGAAATACCTTTTTTTAGAGAGAGAAATAGAAATTTTTTCATTTTTTTAAAAAACAATTTATTCATTCATTCATCACCCGCAGATTGCTTTATACTTTTATCTCTCTTATAGATTTTTACATAAAAAAAATGATTATAGATAAAAAAAATCAAAATTGTAGAATTAAGTAATTAACACTGTAATAAAATATACTATAGCTAATTACTATAATAAAATTACTTGCAGCAAACTTACTATTGCATAACGACGTAATATCGTAAAAATCAAAACTTCAGTAAACCGTGTTGTCAAAAGAACTCTTGAAAGTCGTAACTCATAAGTCAACTAAAATACATTCATACACCTGCCTGCTATGAGGTTTTTTATTTTTTTATTATTATTACTAAAATTTTGTTAACAAATATTTTTAAAATATTTTTATGATTAATTAATATATTATTTATAATAATAATATTATTATATTAAATGTAAAAAATTAATAATTTTATTTATTATTTTTAATGTATTAATTAAATATATTATTATATTTAATAATTTTTAAAGTAAAATGCTTATTATTATTACTATTATTTCTTTTTAACACCAAGAGATGATCTCTCCAACTGGGCTGAATCTATACGGAGTGATTTTCACGCGCAATGGGAATGGGAGGGGGAAAAAGTGGAGAAGAGAGTTTCGATAGTTATTCTCTTATTTTAAAACAAAAAAAAAAAAAAAAAATTAAACTTATATTACTATTTTGTATTTTCTTTGCCTTTCTTTCAACAAATTTTCTGGTATTCACACGCAATCGCTGCAAAAAGGCATCGCACGACTTTCACCTTTGCATACTGACTTGACTTTTCTCTCTTACTTCCTAATAAATAATAATCCTACACATCTATTTAATACTACATCCGTCTCACATTTTCTTTGATTTTTTTTTATTTTTTTACATATTAAAAAAAGTTTTAATTTTTATGTATTTAATATTATAAATTTAAATTTTTTTATAGATATTGATTTACTATATTTTTTATTATCAAATTTTAAATTTTTTGATAAATAATTAAATATAAAATGTAAAACTATTTGATGCTTAAAAATAAAAAAAATGATTTCATTTTAAGACATTTCAAAAAAATAACAAAGAAGTAACTTTTTATTTAATTTTGTCATCATTAATCTAATTTAAATTACTCTATTCTTTTAACTTTTTTATATGTTTTTCCTATTGTATTTTAACCATAGGAATTGCTGAGACATCCTTGAACTCAGGAACGGTCTACTTGACTTTCTTTCCTAACTACAACATGGCACTCAAAGATCCAACTCTCTTTGATTGTCTTAAAGTCCAGATCCAGATTGCTGGCGCAGAAATGATCAATCAGACACATGAAGCCCTCAATTCCTCAAAAAAAATGAGATCCCCTTCTTAAAGTTCGATACTAAGACCAATAGTACCACTTGTTTACATGTTCCAAAAGCAACTACCAGACAACAGATGCTGTCTCTCCTCCCAACTTCTTGGGTCACAAACTATGAAAAGATCCATGAGAGATCTAAACCTGTTCAGTCAACAGAAGCTACTTTTGTCTCTAATCCAGAAAAAAACTGTCACCATCAAGTTCAACCATACAGACAAAGAAGTAGCCACACCTTCGATGTTCTCCATCCAGTGCATGATGCAGTATGCTTTTACAGCAGAAAATCGTACAATTCAGTATACATGAATTCCCTGAAGATGCACACATCCAAAACAGTCCTCAACCAACAAGATCATCAACAACTTTGCTATGATGGCAAGCCAATCCATGATTTCAAAGACCCCATTACAGGTCACTGTTATTGGGATGTTAACTGTGATTGTGATGATTGTTATAATGACTCTCTTGAAGCAGAGTATGAAAAGCCAAAGAAGTCAAAGAAGAAAAAAGACAAATGTTCTTCAGACAAAGAATTTTACAGACGGTATCTAGACAAAGATCCCTCTGTTGCACCACTAGGTGAAGATAATGGCAAGTATCAGTACCTCGTTGACTACTCTCCTCCAGAGTGGGCCACGACTACTGTCCCTGATTCCACAGACGACTTTCCTCCTTTGCCTCATCGTTCTTCCTAAAAACCCACAAATCTTAAACCTTTACCTTGCTATGCAAAAGCCCTTGCTTAGATCCAGAAAGAAGAACAAGAAAAACAAAAAGCCTTTCTAGCCTCTCAAACTCCTCAGATCTGTATGATCCAACCAGAAACTTCTTACGATGCAGAATTCCCTCCTTTAAAGGAATACCAACAAAATCAATTCAGATTTATGCCAAGAGTCCCAAACCCTACTGATAGGGATGAACGAGAAAACCAGAAAAAGACTTCAGCAGCAGAATCAGTCCTCAATTGGCAAACTCAGAAGACCATAAACAAAGTAGTCCATAGCAAAGAGACCGTTACAAAGCAAACTTTAACAAAAATAACAGCAGCGACGAAGACCCTAAACACTTGAGCATAGATCAAGGTATTCAGACCGACTCTTGACCCTTAACGCCCTCTTGGCAATTGGTCTAGTCAAGGCCCGACTTTTATGATTCTATGCCGTTGTGCTACAGGAACCCGCTACAGTATCTTTGTTACAGTACTTCGTTGTAGTAACTTTGCTACAGTAACTCTGTCTACGGTAACCTTACTACAGTGCTAATTATGCAGTTTCGGCCATTTGATCCGTAATCAACTTCGTGAGTTTTCTGATGCAGAGGATCCACCGGAGTGGCAACTGTAGAGCATATGACTCATGTCATTGCTTACTAAGTGTGAGTAGTGGATTCATACTATCTATTCTACTAAAGAAAAGAGAAACCAAAAGGAGAGAAGTTTAGAAACACATAGCTTATATTTCACAAGGTTTCTTATAAGAGAAGGTGTGAAAACTTGAGATACTCCTTCTTGAGGAAGGAGTTGCCTTTATATAGGCAAAGCAAATAACAAACAAAAAAACTAGTTACTATTTGTGAATAGTAACTTACAAGACATAAAGCTTATAAAAAGACAAAGCTTATGGACTAGACATAAAGCTAAAAGTAAAAGTGATAAAGCTAAAGTAAAAATAGATGACATGACTAAAGCTAAAGCAAGTGACTTGTCATATCATGCTTTATCTCCTTTTGAGAGTTTTGTCTTCATGCTGGGCTCTTCTTTTCAGGAGTCTTACTTTCATGCTGAGTTGTCAAATACTTTTCTTGTGGAGCTGACACTTGGATAAAAGTACTGTTGGAAGTAAACACAAAATTACACACTACAATATTTTATTTTTATCTTGGCCTTTAGTCACTATCTCCTGGTAAGTTGAGGTGAGTATTATCAGCATCTGGGGAGAATTGTAACCAAGACTGTCAAGCCAGTTGAAATATAAAATTTCCATTTTCTTTTGCAAAGGGCTTTCTGTGTCTATATCTATATTTGCCTGACTGGAAGAAGGTTGTTGCGTGCCTAGTTTTTTGGATGGGGGTTTTCTGAGTATGTTGACGAAATAATCTTCTGGATCATTATCATCACCTAGATCATATGGGTCTTATGAGTCTTACCAATAGATTGGCGGTTCAGGTTCTGGTTCTTAATTTGTGGAGTCCTGAGGCTAATGGCCGTATTTCTTCAGGGATTTTTCTATTTAATTCACATAGCTACCTCTGTATTTCAGTATATACATGAGGATGGTCAATGCTATCATTATGCAATGAATACTCTTGACCTGTCAAGATAGCATTATATGGGAAATACTGAATGGCACATATGTAAGTGCAAGGTCTGTGGAAAGTGATGACAACATGTTGTAGCGACCCCTTTTTTATTTTATTATTTATTTTATTTATTTTATTTATATTATATTTGTATTTATATTTTTTATTATTATTGGCCCAAACCCACTGACCCAAACCCCTGATGGCCCAGTATGCCCCAAATCCAGCCAACAGGCCCCAAAACCTAAACATAGCCCAACAAAACCCAAGCCCAAACCTGGCCAAATGGCCACCAACCCTTCCCCCCTAAGCAACCCTAGCCGCCTCTCCCCCTCTCCTGTCACCGCCTCCATCGCCACCGCCTCTCCACCGCCCCACCCAACCACCCAAATACTGCCACCTAACCCTCCATTTGCCCTGCCAGCCACCCACCAAACAAACCCCACGCCTCCACCGAGCTGCCAGCTCCCCACCGCCACCGCCACAACCCCCCTATAAAAGGGACGAATCCGAAACCACAAAAAAAAAAACCCACCAGAGGCAAGGATCCGAAAAAACCAGAAAAAAAAATCAGAGGAGAGATCCGAAAATCAACAAAAAATGATCCAAAACAAAACAAAAAAAACCAACAGTGAAAATCACAAAAGAAAAATACAACAAAAAACCCAAGCAGTAAAAAAACAAAACAAAACAAAAAAATTTCGAATCTTTGGGTTTTAGATCTAGAAAATCTGGGGGTTTTTAGAAAAAAACTACCCTAGTATTTAGGTTGAGGAGAATGAGATGAGTGCTTTGGTGCTTTTTTTTTTGTTAGGGGTGGACCTCCGATACGGCGACGACGACGGCGGCAACGACGGTCCGACGACTTGGTGTTCAGAGAAAAAGGGTAAGAATTTTTTTTTGGTTTTTTTTTTGTTGAAATAAAAAAATATTTTAAAGCTGCATCCGGGTCGTGTCGCAGGAGCCGCCGCAGGTCCGCGCCTGGACCCGACCCAGATGTAGCTGACCCTTTTTTTTTAATATTACTATTATTATTTTTATTATTATATTAAATATTTTTTAATTATTATTATTAATATTATTTATTTATTTATTTTATTTATTATTGTTATTTATTTATCTATATATATATTCGTGTATTGCTAGTATTACTATTGTTATTATTTCTATTTTATTTTATATTTTTATAATTTTACTTTTTTTTATTATTTTATTTACTTTTTATTTATTATTTATTATTATTACTATTATTATCATTTATTTTATTTTATTTTATATTTATATATTTTTACGCCTATATTTTTATTTATTGTTATTATTATCATTATTATTATTATCATTATTATATATTTTTATTTTATTTTATTAATATCTTATTTTCTTATTTATTTCTAGCCATTGTCATTATTATTATTATTATGGTATTATTAATGGTTTTTGTTTTTTTTTTCTTTTCTTTTCTTTCTTTTTGTATTTATTGTTAATTTTATGGTTATTGGTATTTATTTATGTTATTATTCATTTTTATGCATTATTAATAAAAAAAAGGGAAATTTTTATTTATTTATTTAGTTTCTTAATGAATAATTTTTTCGCGCATAAAATATGTCTTTTAAATTATTTTCGACAAAGGAAATACTCTGAAACGAACTCTTTCTCGGAATGGTCGGAATATCAATCGTTCCTCGAAATGGTTCGTGTAAACATGATTATTAGAACATTATCGAAATTATCGGAGTGGTTCGGGAATTATTTTTACATAAAGTAATTTCTTTTATTCTGAAATTAATTATAAAAAGAATTTTTTATTAATTTCTCCGTAAACATCTTTTTAATAAATGATATTTTGTAAAAACGAATTATATCTCGGGATGGTCAGGGTATCAATTGTCCCACAAAACAGTTCGAGTAAGATTAGTTACCGAAAACATTATCGAGAATATCGGAGTGATTCAGAAATTATTTTTACACAGATAATTTCGTTTGTTTTTTAGATTTTTTTTTTTTTTTTTAAAAAGGGATATCTTCATTAATCTTTATTTTCTTCCCGCAAAATGAAACATATTTTTTTGAATTATCTTTGGAGAATGAAATCTTCTAAAAACGGATCATTTCTCGAACGGTCGGAGTATGAATCGTTCCACGAAACGGTTCAAGTAAAAATTGCTATCAAAACATTATCGAAATTATCGGAGTGATTCGAAAACTATTTTACATAGATGATTTCTGTTATCTCGAACTTATTCACAAAAAAGACGTTATACTTTTTATTTCTTTTTTTTTCTCCACAAACAAAAAAAATGGCTTTTTTTTTAATTATTTTTGGTAAAGGAAATTCTCTAAAAACAAATCCGCTCTCCGGACGGTCGGAATATCTATCTTTCTTCAAAACGGTTCGTGTAAAAATAATTATCGAAACATTATCGAAAATATCGGAGTGATTCGGGAATTATTTTTACATAAGTAATTTCTTTTACTTCATAATTAATTATATAAAAAAAAACATTATCTCTCCTTCATTTTAAAGTATTCTTTTTTAAATAAATGTACTAAGGGAATTATTATTAAATATTAAAGTTAAAATCACTTTTCCAAGATTAAAGATAACATGCGATTAATCGGTACCGTTTTTAAAACGGGCGTCGTGGGGGTGCTAATCTTTCTCCACGCGTAACCGTACTCCCGAACCTAACTTTGTTTCGCAGACCAAAAATTATCTTTTTAATATATCTTAATTAATTTTAGGATATTATTAAGAAGACAAGTTTTCATAGGTGACCAATCACACCTAACCAAAAAAAGATTGGAGGCAACTCCCTGCATTTTTATTTTATTTAATATTTATTTTAAAAAGTAAAATCGTCAAGCGGTCGAAAAATCGTTATGACAGCTTGGAGACTCCACTGGGGAAGCTTTTCGAGAGTCGAGCCATACGTTAATTACGTGTTATCCCGAAATCTTAAATTAATGATTTTACTATTATTTAATCACAGTTCCCTTATTTGTTTTAGGAATAAAAGAAAAATTTTTGGTTTTGAATAAATTTGCATTCACGGTTATTTTATAATTGTTTTCGATTATTTGCATCTTTCCGTGTGTATTAAATTATTCGGGGCATTCGGGCCACCTCACACACTAAAACACGCATTTCATACATGAGCTCTATACCCGAGCTTTGTCCCTTTAGGAGGGAGTAAAGTACCTAGCTCTCGTGAGGTAATACCTCCGCATGGGCTAGCGAAACACTCTCAGGGTGTAAAGTACCTACGCTTTCGTGAGATAATAATCTCCGCACAAGCTTGGAAAATACTCCCACCCGAATTGAACCATTTCCTTTCACGGCCTGCGATAGGCAAGGATCGGGGTGCCTTACTAGTCCATTCCGAATAGTAGTGAGGAACAATTTGGGAACCTTTTAGATATACGAAATCCGAACCCAGCATATAAACGAAACTTAGGAAGTCGTATGATTGGTAGAAGGAAATTTGATTTTTCTCCTGAACCTTATTTTGTTATTATATCTGTATATATTTCCACTAACAGATTTTGTCTTCTTGTGGTAGTCTTTTTCCCATATCATTATCATTGGCATCATTAGCATCCAATAACGAGGTGTTTGCTTCAATATATTGTTCGGTCGTAAATTCTCATGGAATCCACTGAACGTCGGGTTTGCGCCTCATCCTTGAATGTCACATGCGAATCGCCTATAGATGTACGGATTTGGTCTGAAAAAACTAAGCAAAAAGAAAGGGATTGTTTGACGGCCGGTTTCGTATCGACTCTGCCTGAGAAGATAAACCTAGATCTTTCACAAAATGACTTGACAAGTTTGGAAAATATCTGGGAACAAGTGAGTAAAGAAAGAAAGATGAGATTCTCTCATAAATACAGGCAAATAGCTTTGCTTATCCCGGTGATGATAGAAGAATCGCTAATCAGGGCAGCAATTCATTTTAGGGATCCGTCATACAGATGCTTTACTTTCAATAGAGAGGACGTGACCCCAACCATTGAAGAATACTCAGTCTTACTTGGGATAGAGCTCCAATGTCCAGATAAAGTATATGTTAGAAAGCTGAAGTTCGAACTTTGCAAAAAGTTGACTAAAATCCTTGGGATTAAAGTAGGAGATTCCAATCTGAGACGCAAAGGAGAACATATTTGCCTACCTTGGTACTTCCTCAAATCATTCATCGAAAAACATTTGGACGAAGAAAAAGGAATGACTGCTTTCGCTCTGGCTATTTATGGGATGATAATCTTTCCAAAGGTGTTGGGGCACATCGAAGCAACAATAGTGGATTTCTTTGAACAAGTCGAGAACAATAGCAATCCGTCACGATAATCTTGGCAGAGACCATAAGATCATTGAACTTTTGCCGAAGGAAAGGGGGAGGATATTTCATAAGGTGTGCTCAGCTACTATATATATGGCTTCAAAGTCATTTCGAGTGTGAGAAGAGCTCCTTCACAAAACCTTATTTGCAAGGTGGAGCCCTGATTCAGGAATTTTGCAAAAGCAAGTGGCCGAAGCGCAAAAACAAAGGAGAATGGGTGACATTTTTCCAGACACTTACTAGCAAGCAAGTAAAATGGATGGCACCATGGATGCCCCCTGTGCCAATATTATACCGTTGCGGGGAACCATGGGTACAACTCCTTGGTCCGTGGGGGGCCATCAGTTATGCTCCGCTTATGGTGCAAAAGGCAATATGGAACTAAACAGTTTATCCCACTCATAGGCTCATTCAGGTAGAATTTTCTTATGGGGAGGCAAACGTGTCGAAAAGGGTCGAGCAGATAATTCGAGCATGGAAGGATACTCGGAGAATGAGGCTAGGAGCTCTTAGTGATAGTGTCGCTCCACAGTATTTGCTATGGACAGCCAACCGAGTCAAGGATTCGGTTATACTTCCAGGGGGAGTCCTACCCCAACCAATTTCTTCACAGCCAAGAGAAATCTCAGAATTCGAGATAGCTAAGGAAGAATTGAAGATCGAAAGAGAGAAGATGAAGCAAGAACATCGAAGACTCTAGGAAGAAATAGGGAATTGGAAGGATAAGGCAGAAATACAAGGAGTCAAAAATCAAAAGATCACCAGGGAACGTGACACAACCCAATCAGATCTGAATAAACTACACTTAGAAAACAAGAAGCTACGATCAGATATGAAGATCGAAAACATCCTCGGGTCATCTCACAGACGCGAAAAAGAACTCCAAAAAGAAGTAGTACAATGGAAACACAAGGCATAAGAAAATGAAGGGAAAATTGCTAAATCTTTAGTGTGCTCAGCTACTATATATATGGCTTCAAAGTCATTTCGAGTGTAAGAAGAGCTCCTTCACAAAACCTTATTTGCAAGGTGGAGCCCTGATTCAGGAATTTTGCAAAAGCAAGTGGCCGAAGCGCAAAAACAAAGGAGAATGGGTGACATTTTTCCAGACACTTACTAGCAAGCAAGTAAAATGGATGGCACCATGGATGCCCCCTGTGCCAATATTATACCGTTGCGGGGAACCATGGGTACAACTCCTTGGTCCGTGGGGGGCCATCAGTTATGCTCCACTTATGGTGCAAAGGCAATATGGAACTAAACAGTTTATCCCACTCATAGGCTCATTCAGGTAGAATTTTCTTATGGGGAGGCAAACGTGTCGAAAAGGGTCGAGCAGATAATTCGAGCATGGAAGGATACTCGGAGAATGAGGCTAGGAGCTCTTAGTGATAGTGTCGCTCCACAGTATTTGCTATGGACAGCCAACCGAGTCAAGGATTCGGTTATACTTCCAGGGGGAGTCCTACCCCAACCAATTTCTTCACAGCCAAGAGAAATCTCAGAATTCGAGATAGCTAAGGAAGAATTGAAGATCGAAAGAGAGAAGATGAAGCAAGAACATCGAAGACTCTAGGAAGAAATAGGGAATTGGAAGGATAAGGCAGAAATACAAGGAGTCAAAAATCAAAAGATCACCAGGGAACGTGACACAACCCAATCAGATCTGAATAAACTACACTTAGAAAACAAGAAGCTACGATCAGATATGAAGATCGAAAACATCCTCGGGTCATCTCACAGACGCGAAAAAGAACTCCAAAAAGAAGTAGTACAATGGAAACACAAGGCATAAGAAAATGAAGGGAAAATTGCTAAATCTTCCACGAAAGATAGAAATGGAAAAATATGTATTCTTCGATCACCGCAAAGTTGGTGGGATTAAAAAGCAAGCTAAAAGATGAGAAGGACAAATGCTCAAAATTACAAGAAGAAAAAGAGTCTCTCTGGCAACTAACTCAACATTTGGAACAACAATTGCACAACCAGAAGAATCATATTGATGAAATTATGAAGGAATGGAAAGATAGAGAGGCAGATTGGATTTACACCTGTGATTTGGCAACGGATGCTAGTATGAAGTGGAAGGCTGAAAGTTTGGGAAGGCAACAATACATAGAACATTTGGCTACACAAGTCTGCAAAGCATTAAGCAAAGCAAGAGAAATGGTGAAACGAGTGGAGGTTCTGATACAAGAAGTCAATCCTACTGGAAAGTATGGACAACGTCTGCTTAGCTTCTTGGAAGAGGCGAAGGATCAATATGAGCAAGTCAAATGTTTCTATGGCTACAACTCTAGGATGATTAATAAAATGTGAAAATGTACTGTGGGATCAATGAGAATCTACCTTTTGAAAAGTATATTAGAGCAAACACCTTTCAAATGCATTCATTTTTCCATAAACATCATTAACTCGTGTTACACGCATACAGATATATCTACTCACGAAAAAACTTGGTAAGTCATGAATAAAAAAAATTTGATATCGCGCCAGCAATTTAAAATCCCTTTTTAAAATAGCATACACTAATCACAACTAAAAAATTCTCAGTGGTTTCAAGCACAATCAGACTAACGAAAAGATCAAAGCAGTCCTCTCACCAGTATAATACTAGGTTTAAAACAAGAACCATGGAAAGTGAGCAAACAGCGCGAATTGAACGGAGAGAGTTACAAGAGCAATTGGCCAGGTCCCAACTTGAATCAAAAGAACAATTGGCCAGGTCCCAACAGGAAACACGAGAACAGATTGCAAGGTCACAAGAAGAATCTCGTGAAATGGCCAAGATGGTGGAAATGATGATGAGTCTAACTAGGGGAAAGGGGCAAACTGAAAGCTCAAGTGTAAGGGAAGGACACCGAACCCGAGAAAGTAACGACGAAGATCCTATATATCCATCGGGTTTTACTCCAACCCTCACCCAAACATCACAAGGTAGGCATCCACAAGGAGAACCTCCAGTGGGAGGACAACCTTATGTTTACGTCAAGACACCGGGTCCCATAGGCCAGCAAGGCCAAGGACAGCTTGCATCCAACTTAGGGACTAATCCTTCAAACCCAGTTCACGTCCCAAACTTAGATGACCCCATAAAGCAAGATAAATTGAGGAAAAGTGTGGTAGAGCATGTGGTGGACACCAGGACGGAGCATAAATATGATATGCTAGAAGAGAGACTCAAGGCAATAGAAGAGATGGACGTCTTCGAGAAAGTTATGCAAGTGAACTAAGTTTGGTTCCATATTTGATAATACCTCTGAAGTTTAAAGTTCAAGAATTTGAAAAGTACGATGGAACCAAGTGCCCTTCATTTCACATCACCATGCTGGGCATACTCATAACGATAAATTATTGATCCACTGTTTTCAAGACAGACTAAAAGGATTAGCTGCAAGGTGGTACAACCAACTAGATCGTGGTCGCATCCATACTTGGACAGATCTGGCAAGAGCTTTTCTAACCCAGTACAAGCACATGGCTGACATGGCACCTGATAGGTTATCCTTACAGAACATGGAGAAGAAGATGGGAGAAGGGTTCAAAGAATACGCCCAGAAATAGAGAGATATGGCAGCTTAAGTGCAACCACCCATCACTGAAAGAGAAACTACCGTGTTGTTTATCAACACGTTGCGAGGGCCATATTATGACAGGCTGGCCGATAATGCTTTTGCCGACAAGGTTATTTTCGACGAAATGATAGAAAATGCTATAAAGAGCAGCAAGATTGAAGGAGTTGACACAGCAAATTTCAAGAAGATAGGTGTGATAAAGAAGAAGGAAGGAGAGGTAAAGGCCGTTTCGTATAAGAATCGGCCACCACGAAATTTTACCCCTTTCCCTACTACCAACCCTGCAGTTACTAACCCAACCCATACCCATATCCTCCTACACAGTCCCAATACCCGATGAGCTATCGACTGTCGATGCCAGTATATTCACCATCACCCATGCCAACGCTCGTATACACAACCCCTACGCCTGTTCTTAACCCGGCCAATCCAATCAACAACGTAGGGACTAACCAAAGGGGACCCCAACAGTTTCAACCAAGACCCTCGTTCGACCCCGTTCCTATGACATACACCCAACTCTTCCCCAAGCTAATCCAAAACCACTTAGTAGCACCCGTGTTCCTTGAACCCATGAAACCCCCATATCCGAGGTGGTACGACCCAAACGTGAATTGTGATTATCACGGAGGCAACCCGGGTCATTCTTTGGGGAATTGCATTGTCTTTAAACACAAGGTGAAAAGCCTGATCAGGACTGGTTATATAAATTTCACAACCAAGGGAGAGCCTAACGTCACTGCAAATCCGTTACCTAATCATGGGAAAGCAATAGTGAATGCAATAGTGGAAGGAAAAGGGTGCCGGGTTTTGTACAGGGTTGAGGACGTCCAGACTCATATGGGAGAAGTGTTGGATACTATGATCAAGGTGGGGCTGTATAAACTAGTCAACATGAGGCAAAGATTTTTGAGGCTGTAATCAGACAATGGATACTTCTGTAGGTATCACGGGGGCTTGGTAAGGCATACTATCGACCAATACTCTGATTTTCAGGACAAAATTCAAAAAATGATGGATATCGGTGTAGCAAAATTCTCCACAGAACGGGAAGAGAAATCAGTGGATGTGGTAATTGAAGAAACACCAAAGGCTACTAAATGGGTCAAGCCAAAGCCATTAGTCATCTACTATGAAGAAACTCAAAACCCGCTAGGGAAAGAAACTCCGAGGGTATCAAAGCCGATAGTAACTATTAAAATACCAGGCCCTTTTCCACTTAAGAATGGCAAGGCTGTGCCCTGGAAATACGACGGTGAAGTTATATCGCCAGAATCTAATCATACTACAGTAGTACTTAATATTTCTACGGCTACAGTAGACATTACCGGTATTGGAGGTTTTACAAGAAGCGGGAGATGCTATACACCCGAGCAACAGAAATTGCCAGAAAAGAGAAAGCTAAAACTGATGAAGGAAAGACTATCCCGGAAAATAATGTCGAGCAAAGAAAGAACAAGCCAGTAACTTAGGAGGAAGCATGTGAATTCCTTAAATTTATCAAGCACAGTGAATACAGCATGGTGGAACAGTTAAAGCGCTCACCAGCTCGTATTTCCATCTTGGAATTGCTGACAAATTCAGAACCCCATCGAAGGGCCCTCTTAAAAGTACTAAATGAGGCGTACGTAACTCATGACGTATCTGTAGAGAAGTTCGATCTAGTAGTAGGAAATGTGGCTGTCAATAATTTCATAGCTTTCAGCGATGAAGAAATCCCGCCGGAAGGGACAGGTAGTACCAAGGCCCTCCATATCACCGCCCGATGCAAAAGCCATATCATTGCAAAAGTGCTTATCGATATTGGTTCCGTATTAAATGTCATTCCTATAACTATGCTGGTCAAATTGCCTATCGACATGTCCCACATGAAGAACAGTCATATGATAGTACAGGCATTTGATGGGACCCGTAGACAGGTGGTGGGATAGATCGATTTACGAATGTAGATATACGCTTGCATATTTGATATCGCCTTCCAGGTTATGGATATCATCCCCTCGTACAATGTCTTGCTGGGAAGACCTTGGATTCACATGGCTGGTGTTATTCCATCCACTCTACATCAGAAGGTAAAATTCAGAGTTGAGGAACAAGTAATAATCATGGATGGAGAAGAAGACTTGATTGTATCGAAACCCTCGAGTATCCCCTATATAGAGGCTGCCGAAGAAGCATGGGAATGCTCTTTTCGAACCTTGGAGTTTGTTAACGCCATATTTGTAGAAGAGGGTTCTAAGATACCTGTGCCTCATTTATCTTACGTCACTCAAAATAGCCTTGTTCAGGTGGCTGGAAAAGGTTACCGAGCCAGGGCCGGCCTAGAAAAGGACCTACAAGGAATTCGAAGGTGGATAACTGTGATTGGAAAAGGGGACAAGTTTGGTTTGGGATATAAGCCAACTAGAGAAGACAAAGAGAGAATGATAAGAGAAAGGAAATAACAGAGGCTTGCAAGACTAAAGGGTCATGAGATTGAGACCCGAAGGATCTATATCCCCCACCTCTATGAGATATTTCGATCGGCAGGCTTTATTTTTTTCACATTCAACAGTTAGAACCAAGCTTGTCGTGATTTTGGAAGGAATGTTCACGGAATTCTACATCCAGGTACTGGAACAAGAGAAAGGAGAGGGAAGTCAAACAGAGGAAGAGACCATCTACCCATGCCCCCTAGGGTTTGAATTGAAGAATTGGCATGCTATAGACTTACCAGCTGTAATTAGATCTCTTTCTGATTAACAAACTAAGTCTTCAAACACTTCTGCCCAAGAGTGTTATGAAAGTTTCTTTTTGTGCATGGGCTCTTTTTATGAAATTATCATTTTAATGAATGACAAATCATGATGCATTTTGTTTCAATTCTTTGGCCACTTCTTTTTGTCCATCCTTTCTATTTTGCTCCTATACAAATATCTATACTTTTTTGCTTCCACCACAGGTCCCCTATTAATGAATGCAAAAACAATCTCATCGATGGTTCGGAAATCAATTTTGAGAAATGTATTGACGTCGACGAAATTGACGATGAAGAGATTGCTGAAAACTATGATTTACCTCCTGACTTGTTGAGATTGATAGAGTCAGAAGAAAAACAAATTATGCCTCATCAGGAGATAACGGAGTTTGTTAATCTGGGAAATGAGAATGATAAGAAGGAAATAAAAATCGGCACTTCACTTTCAGTGACACAAAAACAAGAATTGACAGAACTGCTCCATGAATACGCAGATGTGTTCGCATAGTCCTATCCGGACATGCCAGGGCTTGATACGAATATCGTGGTGCACCGATTGCCCTTAGGGCCAGAATGCAAACCAGTGAAACAAAAGTTGAGACCAATGAAGCCTGAAATGCTCCTAAAAGTCAAAGAAGAAGTAAAAAAACAGTTCGACGCAGGATTTTTGAAAGTCGCCAAGTATCCTGAGTGGATGGCGAACATAGTCCCAGTCCCAAAGAAAAAAGGGAAAGTACGGATGTGTGTTGATTATCGGGACCTAAACAGGGCCAGTCCGAAAGATAGTTTTCCATTACCCCATATCAATACCTTGGTAGATAATACCGCCAGGCACACTTTGTTCTCATTTATGGATGGATTTTCGAGCTACAACCAAATCAAGATGGCGCCAGAAGACATGGAAAAAGCCACATTTGTGACAATGTGGGGAACTTTTTGTTGTAAAGTGATGCCATTTGGGCTAAAGAATGCCGGGGTGACTTACCAGAAAGCAATGGTGACCCTTTTCCATGATATGACGCATAAAGAAGTAGAAATTTATGTCGACGGTATGATCGTAAAGTCACGTGAAGATGAGGACCATGTAGTTAATCTGAGAAAGTTGTTCGGTCGGTTAAGAAAATTCCAGCTTAAGCTCAATCCAGCCAAATGCACGTTCGGTGTAACATCCGGCAAACTACTAGACTTTATTGTTAATGAGAAAGGAATCGAAGTAGACCCTGACAAGATACGCTCCATCCAGAACTTATCCCTTCCCCGGACACAGAAAGAAGTAAGAGGATTTCTGGGGAGATTGAATTACATTGCCCGTTTTATTTCCCAACTCACGGCCAAATGTGATCCGATTTTCAGACTCCTTAGGAAACGAGACCCGGGTGAATGGGACGAAGATTGCCAAGCAGAATTCGATAAAGTGAAAGAGTATCTTACCAACCCACCGGTGTTGGTACCGTCCACTCCGGGAAGGTCACTTGTTTTGTATCTGGTAGTACATGAGAAGTCCATGGGATGTGTATTGGGACAGCAAGATGAGACAAGTAAAAAAGAGCATGCCATCTACTACTTGAGTAAAATGTTTACCGGTTACGAGGCCAAATACGCGGCAGTAGAAAATATGTGTTGTGCACTAGCTTGGACTACTCGTAGACTCTGCCAGTACATGTTGTATCATACAACATTACTTACTGCTAAATTGGACCCCATTAAGTACGTATTTGAGAAACCCTCGTTGTCAGGAAGATTAGCAAGATGGCAGGTTCTACTCTCTGAGTATGACATCACTTATGTCTCGCAAAATGCCATAAAATGGAGTGTAGTGGCCGAATTTTTGGCAGATAAAGCTATAGAAGATTACGAGCCGGTAAAGTTTGACTTTCCTGATGAGGACTTGATTGTTATTTCTCAGGAGGATGAAAGCGAGGAGTTAAAGAAAGCTGTATAGAAAATGTATTTCGACGGAGCATCAAATGCTTTGGGGCATGGTATTGGAGCGGTTTTGATATCAACAGAGGGAAACTACTGCCCCATTACTGCGAGATTAACTTTTAGATGCACCAACAATGTGGCAGAATATGAGGCCTGTGTCATAGGACTTCAAGCGGCTATCGCAAAGAAAATAAGCGAGTTAGAAGTATATGGGGATTCTGCCCTAGTTATTTGCCAGTTGAAAGGGGAATGGGAAATAAGAGATTCAAAATTGATCCTCTACCACAAATTCATAATGGAATTGGTTCAACAATTCCAAAAAATCGAATTCAATTACTTGCCTCGAGAAAAAAATCAAATGGTCGATGCCCTAGCTACGTTGGCCTCAATGTTCAAAATAAATACAAGTGCTGACGTCCAGCTCATCAAGATGAGTATACGAGAATCGCCCGCACACTGTATGCATGTCGAGGAAGAGCCGGATGGGAGACCGTGGTACCACGACATCTCACAATACATAAAACTTCAGCAGTACCCAGAGCACGCTTCGGAAAATGACAAAAAAAAAACTTTGAGAAGAATGGCGATGGGATTCTTCTTGAATGAAGAAATATTGTATAAAAAGAGTAGAGATCATACACTTCTAAGGTGTGTCGAAGCGGCTGAAGCTAAAAGAATACTCGAAGAGGTTCACGAAGGGGTGTGTGGAACACATGCAAACGGTCACATGATGGCCAAGCAGATTATGAGAGTAGGCTATTACTGGATGACTGCGGAAAGGGATTGCATCAGGTGCCAGATATACGCAGATAAACTGCACGCTCTTCCGACAACTCTACATGTCATGACAACGCCTTGGCCTTTTTCTATGTGGGAATGGATGTGACCGGGCCAATTACCCCTAAAGCCTCGAACGAACATCGCTTCATTTTGGTAGTGATTGATTACTTCACGAAATGGGTCGAAGCTGGTTCTTACGCTAATGTGACCAAATTCGTGGTTTGCAGATTTTTGAAAAAAGAAGTGATATGCCGATATGGTCTCCCGGAGAAAATTATTACAAATAACGCTCTCAATTTGAACAATACCATGATGAAAGAAATCTGCACTCAGTTCAAAATCAGGCACCATAACTCGACGCCTTACCGTCCCAAGATGAATGGGGCAGTAGAAGCTGCTAACAAGAATATAAAAAAAATCATTGCCAAAATGACTGATAAGTACAAAGATTGGCACGAAAAGCTTTCTTTTGCCCTGCACGCCTACAGAACGTCAGTACGTACTTCTACAGGGGCAACCCCCTACTCCTTGGTGTACGGGATGGAAGCTGTACTACCAATTGAAGTGGAGATCCCTTCTCTGAGAATTTTAATGGAAATCGAGTTAGAGGAAGCAGAATGGGTTCGGGCCTGCTATGAGCAATTTAATTTGATCGAGGAAAAGAGGATGACGGCCCTATATCATGGCCAATTATACCAAAGACGGATGATGAGGGCTCATAACAAAAAGGTTCGCCCTAGAGAGTTCCGAAAAGGTGAATTAGTTCTGAAGAAAATCCTCCCTAATCAGCAAGATCCCAGGGGGGAATGGGCACCAAATTGGGAAGGCCCGTATGTGGTAAAAAGAGTATTTTCAGGAGGGGCAATGATTTTAACAGAGATGGATGGTGCGGATTTCTCGAGTCCAATCAATGCTGATGCAGTGAAGAAATATTATGCCTAGCAAAAAAAAAGAATCAAAGGATGGTTTAGGTCGCAAACCCTAAACGGCGGCCTAGGTAAAAGACAAACAAGAGTTGGGATGACCGACAATAATCTGTGCAAAATAATTCAGGAGACAAGGGGTTAAAACATGATGAAAGAACTGAACAAATAGTGAGGTGCGACATGACCTAACGGCACAAGGCAAGAAAGGCAATTAATAGTGGGACGCTCTCGAAAGGAGTCAAAGACATCGATGGATTTTCTTTTCTGAAAGAGAAATCTGAATTTGCTCGATTGAGATTGCTTAAGTATTCATTATGTGGGGGTCTGTCCCTGTTCAGTCTTTCCTTTTCTTTGATTAATGCCAATATGTTCTTTTTCTTCCTTCACTGGAATAAAAGTATATGTCTCGACTCATAAATTATTGTCCTTAAATTATCCTTCTTTGTTTGAAATTTCTTTAGATAAGGCATTATTTTGGCATGAAATATGAATGATAATAAATAACTAGATGATGCACAAACGAAGCTTTCATGATTACTCTACAGAAATTTGAAAATTGGAAAATCAGAAAGGGAAGAAGAGATAATGGGGCAGTGTGAGACCCGATGTGTTTATACCTTTTGGTAGTAAAAGAAAACAATGTTTGAGATGACGATTGATATTACGTTTGTTTTAGTAGGGAAGGTACAAATCTTTTGAGGAAATAAATTGTGGAGGCCCAGTCGATTTGATGGAGGAAAAGAGAAAGAATTGGGAAGAACAGAAAAGTTTAAAGATTGAAGTAAGAGGCTTAATCAGACTCGACTCTGAAAGGGTCTCTGGTTAATAAAATATACATAGGGGCATCGAATCATGATTCGGTCCTCAAGTTATGCATTTCATTGTCATAAACATGCATTGCATCATCATAACATTACAAACATTGAGAATTACTGTTGCATAGAAAGGGATACGAATGACAGATGGACAAAGAAAATGAAACCCGACTACAACTGGAAGTTGGGAATCACCATGATAACCAAGAGAAAGGTACATTTATTTTTCAAGTGATAGAGCCTCTGTTGAGAGGAGCAATTTATTTTTCAAGTGATAAAGCCTCTGTTAGAGGAGCAATTTATTTCTTCAAGTGATAGAGCCTCTGTTGAGAGGAGCAATTTATTTTTTTCAAGTGATAGAGCCTCTGTTGAGAGGAGCAATTTATTTCTTCAAGTGATAGAGCCTCTGTTGAGAGGAGCAATTTATTTATTTTTCAAGTGATAGAGCCTCTGTTGAGAGGAGCAATTTATTCTTCAAGTGATAGAGCCTCTGCTGAGAGGAGCAATTTATTTCTTCAAGTGATAGAGCCTCTGTTGAGAGGAGCAATTTATTTCTTTCAAGTGATAGAGCCTCTGTTGAGAGGAGCAATTTATTTTCCAGATGAGCATCATTTTTAAACTACAAAGTCATGGAACCTCTGATGAGAGGAGCATCGATTTAAATTTCAAAGTTTTCGAGCCTCTGGTGAGAGGAGCATTTTCATTTTTCAAAGTCAGGGAGCCTCCGGTGAGAGGAGCATCATTTTAAATTCACAAGTTTTCGAGCCTCTGATGAGAGGAGCATCGTTTTAAATTTCAAAGTTTTCGAGCCTCTGGTGAGAGGAGCATTTTCATTTTTCAAAGTCAGGGAGCCTCCGGTGAGAGGAGCATCATTTTAAATTCACAAGTTTTCGAGCCTTTGATGAGAGGAGCATCGTTTTAAATTTCAAAGTTTTCGAGCCTCTAAATCAGAGAAGCAGTTTATACTAATCATGAACGACGTTGTCACTTACGTCTTTGCCCTATTGCTGATTCTCAGCAATGTTCAAAGAGGGGCAACTGTAGCGACCCCTTTTTTATTTTTTTATTATATTTTATTTTTATTTTTTATTATTATTGGCCCAAACCTACTAACCCAAACCCCTGATGGCCCAGTATGCCCCCAATCCAGCCAACAGGCCCCAAAACCTAAACCTAGCCCAACAAAACCCAAGCCTAAAACGGCCCAATGGCCACCAACCCTTCCCCCCTAAGCAACCCTAGCCGTCTCTCCCCCTCTCCTGTCACCGCTTCCACTGCCACCCGCCCCCACCCAGCCACCCAAACACGGCCACCTAACCCCCCACTTGCCCTGCCAGCCACCCACCGAACCAACCTCACGCCTCCACCGAGCTGCCAGCTCCCTACCGCCACCGCCACAACCCCCCTATAAAAGGGAGGGATCCGAAACCACACAAAAAAAACCACCAAAGGCAAGGATCCGAAAAAACCAGAAAGAAAAAAGAAAAAAAAGATCAGAAGAGAGGAGAGATCCGAAAATCAAAAAAAAAAAGGATCCAAAACAAAAAAACAAAAAAAAAAGTTCAACAGTGAAAATCACAAAAGAAAAATACAACAAAAACCCCAACTAGTAAAAAAAAAAAAACAAAACAATTATTTTTTTTTTGAATCTTTGGGTTTTAGATCTAGAAAATATGGGGGCTTTAGAAAAAAAAAAACTACCCTAGTATTTAGGTTGAGGAGAAGGAGAGGAGTGTTCTGGTTTGTTTTTTTTTGCTCGGGCTGAACCTTCGACGTGGCGACAGTGACGGTTCGACGACTGTGTGTTCAGAGAAAAAGGGTAAGACATTTTTTTTGTTGGTTTTTTTGGCTGAAATGAAAAAAAAAAATTATTTTAAAGCTGCATCCGGGTCGGGTCGCAGGACCCGCACATGGACCCGACCCAGATGTAGCTGACCCTTTTTTTTAATATTATTATATTAAATATTTTTTTTAATTATTATTATTATTAATATTATTTTTTTATTTACTATTGTTATTTATTTATATATATATATTCATGTATTGCTAGTATTACTATTGTTATTATTTCTATTTTATTTTATATTTTTATAATTTTACTTTTTTTTAGTATTTTATTTACTTTTTTATTATTATTACTATTATTATCATTTATTTTATTTTATATTTATATATATTTATGCCTATATTTGTATTTATTTTTATTATTATCATTATTATTATTATATATTTTTATTTCATTTTATTAATATCTTATTTTTCTTATTTATTTCTTGCCATTTTCATATTATTATTATTATTATTATGGTATTATTTATGGTTTTTGTTTTTGTTTTTTTTTTTATTTTTCTTTTCTTTCTTTTTATATTTATTGTTAATTTTATGGTTATTGGTATTTATTTATGTTATTATTCATTTTTATGCATTATTAATAAAAAAAAAGGGGGAAACTTTTTATTTATTTATTTAGTTTCTTAATGAATAAATTTATCGCACATAAAATATGTCTTTTAAATTATTTTCGGCAAAAGATATACTCTGAAACGAACTCTTTCTCGGAATGTTCGAAATATCAATCGTTCCTCGAAATTGTTCGTGTAAACATGATTATCAAAACATTATCGAAATTATCGGAGTGGTTCGGAAATTATTTTTACATAAAGTAATTTCTTTTATTCCGAAATTAATTATAAAAAGATATTTTTATTAATTTCTCCGTAAACATCTTTTTAATAAATGAAATTTTCTAAAAACGAATTATATCTCGGGATGGTCGGGGTATCAATTGTCCCACAAAACAGTTCGAGTAAGATTAGTTACCGAAAAATTATCAAAAATATCGGAGTGAATCGAAAATTATTTTTACACAGATAATTTCGTTTATTTTTGTGATTAAAGGGATATCTTCATTAATCTTTATTTTCTTACCTCAAAATGAAACATATCTTTTTGAATTATCTTTGGAGAATGAAATCTTCTAAAAACGGATCATTTCTCGAACGGTCGTAGTATCAATCGTTCCACGAAACGGTTCGAGTAAAAATTGCTACCGAAACATTATCGAAATTATCGGAGTGATGCGAAAACTATTTTACATAGATGATTTATGTTATCTCGAAATTATAAAGACGTTATATTTTTATTTCGTATTTTTTCTCCACAAACAAATAAAAAATGGCTTTTCTTTTAATTATTTTTGGTAAAGGAAATTCTCTAAAAACGAATCCGTTCTCCGGACGGTCGGAATATCTATAGTTCTTCAAAATGGTTCGTGTAAAAATAATTATCGAAACATTATCGAAAATATCGGAGTGATTCGGAAATTATTTTTTACATAAGTAATTTCTTTTACTTCAGAAATAATTATAAAAAAAACATTATCTCTCCTTCATTTTAAAATATTCTTTTTTAAATAAATGTACTAAGAGAATTATTATTAAATATTAAAGTTAAAATCACTTTTCCAAGATTAAAGATAACACGCGATTAAGCGGTACCGTTTTTAAAACGGGCGTCGTAAGGGTGCTAATCTTTCTCCACGCGTAACCGTACTCCCGAACCTAACTTTGTTTCGCAGACCAAAAATTATCTTTTTAATATATCTTAATTAATTTTAGGATATTATTAAGAAGACAAGTTTTCATAGGTGACCAATCACACCTAACCAAAAAAGATTGGTGGCGACTCCCTGCATTTTTATTTTATTTTAATATTTATTTTAAAAAATAAAATCGTCAAGCGGTCGAAAAATCGTTATGACACATGTGTATGAGACTTGTTGTATTTTTGGTAAGTCTTGAGCCATTGCTGCCATATGGGTATGGGTCTAAACCAATTGAGAAAATACTAGAAATTCTCATGGCTAGGGTCAATTGGGTTAGGCTTCATTTCTTGAAACAGAATGGGTTAATTAAAGTAAGTCTGGGATGGATTCCAATTGGTTACATTGACCTATCTCCATGCCGTCTGATCAGGTGGCTCTGGTATTTGAGCATCATAGGGTAGGCATAGGGTTGCAGAGAGTGGGTTGTGATTAGAGTGAGTAACTCTGGTGGGAGTTGGTCAAATGGAAGGTTAGGCTCCATTTTTTGAAGGGTTTTTGGATCATGGAGGTTTGGAGGAATGGAAGAAGAAGGACCTGGTGAAAGGTTCAACATTGCTATCACTGGAATAAACTTTTTGACTTTTTGAGAAAGAGGTCTGGATAGCATGTCTGGGATGGTGTTGAGCTTGCCTTTTATATGCCTGAAAGTGAAACTGTATTGAGAAAACCACTGTGCCATCTAACAAGCTGAGCATTTGGTAATCTCTTTTTCTTGAGGTTTAGCATGTGATTAAAGGCTGCCATGTCTGACTCAATAGTGAAGTGGTGTCCAATAAGATGGAATTCAAATTCCTGAATGCTATTTTTTACTGCAAGGATTTCTTTGAAAGTCGAGTGGTAATGGATTTTTGAATCTTTGAAGCGACCACTCTTGTATCCACATATTCGTATTTTTCCATTGATTTCTTCAAAGAGTACTGCTGACCAATAGTGGTTACCTGCATCGGTCTGGAGAATTCTTTTGGACTGATCTGTTTGGGAGGAAATCTGTAGTGCAGGAAGGGACTGTGCAATGGATTTGATCTTTCTGATTGTATTTGTCTGTTTTGTGGTCCATTGTTGAGGAGAGTCTTTTTTCAACATCTGTCTGAGAGGACTTGTGAGTTTAAACATCTGTCTGGATCATACAGATCATAGATGGATGTATTTCATTGATGAGCAGTCACCTTCAATAGAAGTCGCTGTATTCTTTGATACAGGTGCAGCCCAAACCATTGCCAACCTACTTGTCCTCCCACCCTCTTAATGGAAAACACAGAAAACCTTTTTTCAGAACTGCTGATGAAAATGTCTTTGCGACAGATTTCATTAGTAAACCCATTACTATCCAGTTCTTTCCCGGATGCTCCATAACCCAGAAAGTACTTGGTTCTTCCTTACCAGGAAAAGACTTTAGTTATTGGTTTTGACATTATGGCCAGCAAGATAGGTCTTAAGCTAAACAGAAAAGGAATCAAGTTCAAACACTTCTTCCAGCCATGACAGACACTCCCTAACCTCTTCACCATCCAACTACAGTCATTTGAGGATATTAAACAAAAGTTAATTTCAACTTCTTGTGCAGAATCACATTCAGAATTCCTCAACAAATGCCAGACACCATTGTGGAAAAATCTAAAGTTTTTTATTATTCTCCGTTTCAAAAAGATGAATTGGTAAACCCTAAAAAGCCAGTCATTCATGAATGAATCTTGATCATCTACGACAAGCACTTGAAGAATGTTCACAGCTCCAAAGTCAAGGTTTGATAGAACCTACAAACTCCTCATGGGCGTGTGAAGCGTTCTATGTCAATAAAAGATCAGAACAAGTTCGTGGAAAGCTCATATTGGTTATCAATTACAAGCCACTGAACATCTTTCTCGCAGATGATAAGTTTCCCTTACCCAACCGTAAGACTCTCTTTGCAAACTTATCAAATGCTCAGATATTCTCCAAGTTTGATCTCAAGACAGGATTTTGGCAACTTGGAATACATCCATCTGAAAGATACAAAACAGCATTATGTATCCCACAACAACACTTCTAATGGATAGTTATGCCCTTCGACTTGAAATCAGGCCCTTCACTTTTTCAAAAAGCTATGGTCAAGATTTTCAATCCTATTCTGGATAATTCCCTTATCTACATTATATCCTACTGTTTTCTCCAGATGAGACTCATCACAAACATCTTTTAGAAAAGTTTCAGCACATTGTCCAAAGCTATGGGATAATGCTTTCAGAAAAAAAAATGATAATTGCAGCTACTAAGATAGACTTTTTAGGTATGAGCCTTAAAGATGGACAGTACGTTGCACAGCCACACATTTCTCAAGAACTACTCAAGTTCCCAGATGAAAACCTAACAAAACGACCAAGGCTATTCCAAAATTCTTTGAGAGTTCCTACTAGTCTGGTGGAAAACAAGAGTAGGACTAAGCGCATTGTTGCTCCTGGTTTGGTTAATTCACCTAATCCCCATGCTTCAAATTCTTGGAAACGAAGGTTCCATTTGCTCGGAGGGATATCATCAATAGTAAAGAATCCTGTAAACTTTGAGGATGAGTAGTACTAGTGATATTGATTCTGGTTGTGTGTCTGGGGTGCTGGTTGAGGTGGTGGATCTGTATCCATTGGTTGTGGGTTATGAACTTCTGGGGGATCATCATCTGGTTCTTCAACACGTGGTTCTGTCATGAAGGTCTGTTGAAGTGGTTCAGTATTGTCGTCAGAGGTTGTGATTTCTGTGAGAAATTCATCTGAAGAATCATCAGAGGATTCTTGTTGAGTGACAACTAGGAGGTTTTCTCTGGCTATTTCTTTGAGTAAGGTGGGGAAGATGTTTGAGCTTGGAGGGTCTGAGATCATCAACTGAGGTGGAGGATTTGATGAGGCTTCAGCTGTTGGATCTGGTGTGTAAGGAGGAGTGTATGGTGGTATGGAGGTTTTTGGGTTTGGTCGAATGTGGAAGAGGGATTTCAACTGTTCTTTTTTCTTTTCTATCAACAACAAATTGTTCTTGTTCTTGTTTGAACTGATGAATCCATTTTTCAGTTGAACTTGGAGGTGGTTGGGTTTTGTATTGAGCTGAAAGGTTTAAGGGTGTATAGAATGGTTTGTATGGGGATGAGGATTTTGTTGGTGGTGTTTGTGGTAGGGTTGAGGATAGAAGTGGTAATCCTGGAGGAGGTGTTTGGAAGTGTAATGAGGAATGAAAGGGATGTGTGTAGAGGGTACTGTGGGAGGTGGATTGTAGGTATTAAACATTCTGGGAGGAGGTGGAAGAGGTTGAGC
Organism: Fremontodendron californicum; assembly: GCA_030761205.1. Taxonomy (NCBI): domain Eukaryota; kingdom Viridiplantae; phylum Streptophyta; class Magnoliopsida; order Malvales; family Malvaceae; genus Fremontodendron; species Fremontodendron californicum. Next base: position 8,829,828 of record JAULJL010000006.1, read on the forward strand.
ATAAAAACTCTGTTGTTCTTGCTGTTTTAGTTTCTGCTGGTGGTACTGTTTTTGTAGATCAGTAAGTTGAGATTTGAGTGAAATAATCTCAATTTCTTTTTCCGCCATTCCAAAGGTATAACATTGAGAAATAAGTTCAATTGATTGACGGAGTTCTTGATCCAGTATATCAAGTCTGGACCGGATAAGAAACATTAATTCTTGGAGGTTGTGAAGATTTTGATCAAAGTGATCACCAATCTTTGTTTATCTTGTTTTCAATCCTGTGAATGACTGAGTTCTGTTCTAGCTATACCTATTTATTACCATTGATATGTTATCTCACATAATGATTATTGTATAATATAGGTTAGTCATATTTATTGGGATTTTGTATTTTAATCTTATTGAAATCTCGTTGGGTCTAATTGGAACACCAATATTGGGTATAATTAGATCTGTTTATGGGTCGGGTAGCTCACTCGTTTCGTATTGAGGGCCGGCTCGAATCACTGTTCATCTATAAAAAAATATTTTTTTAAAATTTAATTATAAAAATATATAAATATTAATAAAAAAATTATTTTTTATTTTTTTATTATATTTATAAACAACGATACGAGCCGTCGGATCGAACCTGGATAAGTAAAAAAAAAATTTGAGCCGCAACCCGACCCAGAACAGGTCTAGGTATGATATATTATAAATGTTAGTTTGAAAGATTGAATAAATTTATTTTCCTTAAATTTTTCTCTTCCAAAATAATACACAGATCTGTTAATAGAATATTATATTTTTAATTATAATAATCAGGATGCATATTAGACTTGCTCATGGGTCGGGTAGCCCGTATTGGACCAGATCTGGACAAAAAATTTCATGATCCGGACCGGCCCAGTTCACTGTTCAACCATTAAAATATTGTTTTTTATTTAAATTTAATTATAGAATATAAACATATATATTTAATATAAAAATAATTTTTTAATCATTTATAAATAGTGAAACGGACTTATGAACTTAGCCAGAAATAGACTGGAGCAAGGGAAAAAAATTTCTAGGCATATAACCTTTGATAGTTTTAAATAATAAAAAAAATGATGAGAGAAAACAATAAGAAAAGCAAGTACATTAACAAATGATACTTTACAAGGCTTACAAAATATCATCACATTAAATTTTTTAAAAATAAAATTAGTCAAAAAATATTAATGTCATTAACTTGTTTGGAAAAAATGGCAGGACTTGATAAATTTATGTGCATTTAAAAGTTTTCATCTTCATAACTTGTATCTAGCACATAAATCGAAAAAACTACATGAAAAAAATTTAATATATATATATATCATTAAATGTTAATTTGTCAAAGCATTTAAAAAAATTCATTTTTGATAAATTGACAATAGAATTTTTTAATTTTACAAGTGAAATTAAGATTATCACATATCTTATTTTTTAAATTTTTTATTTTTTTATTTTTTAAATATACCATGGTAGTATGTGTCACCTGTTAATTTCGCTTGTAAAATTTAAAAATTTACTAACGATGGATGAGATAATTTATCTTTTGTACATGACGATGGACTAACTAAATTTTATATTTACATGATAAAGATCTCTTGTACTATGTTATTCACCCATGTTAGCAATTCATCTATAGGATTTGGGATTACAGGATTAAACATGTCTTTTGAGAAGCAAATTTTTGTGCAAATTTTTTGACAAATTGAGCTTTTAATGGTAATGCAAGTCATGTTGAGATAACAAAATCACCACCACGTTTACTTAACCTTATGCAGGAAAATCTCTTAAGAATTTCTAAACCAAAGACTTGTAGATTTTAAGTGATTTGATTGCTCATTTGCAAATATATATATATATATATATATATATATATATATATGATGACACAAGTGACAACAACTAATTGTGTTATGGTGACATTTCATAATTCATAGTCCACAAAACAAATACTTTACAATACTAGAAGAAGCGTGTGCATGTCCTCGAACCCAACTATATAACCAAATGTAAATTTAAAAAAAAAATGACTCTTTCTATGACAAAAAGTTGAACCAAGTTTTCCGACCAAAAAAAAAAAAGGTTGAACCAAGCAAACTTTATTTAAACTTTTGCTACAAGGATCACAATTGGGAAACTTTCAAATTTCGTGCAATTGAAGCTAAAATTCACTAACTATGGAAGAAAAAAAAAAGGTTTCTTAAGAGTACATTATTGTTCATGTTTCTCCATGCAATCATTTTATCTTTTGGATTTATATTTGATATAATATCATTATCTAGATCTGACAGTGCATCACATAATATCACATGTTAAAAGTTAAGTTTAAAGTTTAGGGTTTAAATTTAAGGTTTAAAATTTTAAAGTTTAGTATTTATTTTTTAATGATGTGTCACCGTAGTATTCAGTGTCAATATATAGAACTATACACTGATAATACATCAAATACAAACTCTTATCTTTTTATCAATTTAATAATGTAATGCACAAAAATAATCCTTAAAAGTTTCTTTTTTAATTTTTAATCTACGTTTAACTTCTAACTCCTATTTTTTTCACTCTATAAATTCTGGTTTATATTGAAAATAATTGACACATATTACTGATTGTTATGGAGGGTTTTTACATACGAATTTATATGTTTGTCACATTTTTATTTAGCAATTATTTTAATTTTGAAAATTATAAAAAAATAACTATGTATTAAATCTAAAAATTTCATCAACAATTTTTTTTTCCAAAAATATTCCATTCACTGATATTTTAAGTCGCAACAAGTGACACTGATAAAAACATTGAGTAGTATTTTTTAATTTATAAATTGAAAATTCATAAGAGTTTTAATTTCAGTGTGCCTCCCCCTCTAACCAGTAGCCATAGTTTGGTTCAAGCTCATCATATTTGACAAAATTTTGTACTAAATATTTTATTTGGGAAAATATTAATTTGTGTCACGAATAGTACTTATTAAGTTGATATTTAAAAAATATAATTAATAATTTTTTAATTTAATAAAAATAATATATTAAATATAAAAAAATTAAATAATTTTAATAAATATTTATATACACCGATTTAATTGGATCCTTAATTTATAATTTATATAAAATTTTGATATATCATTAAATGCTTTTGCTAGTGGTATGATTGAACCCTATCACGGGTACAACCATCCAATAAAACAAAATCTTCTGGTAACATTTAATTTAGTGTAAATTTTAACTTGGTCGGCAGTTTCTTTTCAATTTTAATTATATCATTTAATAGCTGATGGCTTTCATTGTTGATAGCTCCCCTGTTCAGTTAAAATTAAAATAAAAAAAAGTTGTTTTCATTCAACTTGAATTTAGGTCACAACCAAATTTCATTCAAATATTCAATAATGATAGATATATATATTTTTACTTTAAATTAATAAAAGTTCATTATCATCACAAGTATGTACACAAAGTAATTAATTTTCTTGTTGTCAATATCACATTTATTGAGTCCCTCATCTAGCTACTTATCCAATAAATTAACTACACCAATTATTTAAGCAAACATTGAACAAAAATTAACCAAACCCATCACTCTTTCAAAGTAAGAATGGTTTAGTTTTTGGATCTTGATTACCTATTAAGTTTGTTTATGAAATTAAAATCATTACAAAATTATTAATTTGCCTGAAATTTTTTGTCTAAATGAATAGAAACAATGACAAAAACCATAATAAATTTTAAAAAAAAAATTGTTAAGGAGATCTTTAAAACACTTGCTAAAATTAATTAAGTTATTATTTATAATCAGATTTTATATTAAATTTAATAATTAATAGTTAATTTAATGAATTTCAATGCATTAAAAATAATAACTTACCTAATATAATAACTTTAAAAGTTATCCTTAAAATATTTGTTAACAAAACCTTAAATTAAAAATTAAGATTTTTTTTTTTTGGTCTCATCTGATACCATTAAATCTCATACATGGATTGTGATAAACAACAAAAAAAATTTGGAGTCGATGTTGAGTATTGATGCAACAACATCGAAATAATTTTTTGCCAAATCCAAAAGGCAAACTTACTAAGCAAGTAATTCAAATCAATTTCCGGGTAGTTTTGTTTGGATTAAATAGCAATTTTGCTCATAAAATTGGAACATGATAGTAGTATTAATCCAACTTAATTATAATATAATTTTATAACAAGGTCATTAGGAAGGAGATTTTTAATCTATAATATATTGTCGTCCAAAATCCCATTAATTTTAAATGAAGGCAAAATGAAGAAGAAAATGGTTGGCTCTAGACTTGTTTATGGATTCGGATATGATTCAAGCAGTACATTAACGGATTTTATGATTACTTGAGCATGGTCTGGCTCGAAATATAGGCATAATTTTATATCCAAATTCAGTTCAGTTATGCAAAAATACTATTCAGGTTCGAACAAATTCATTCAAACTTTTTACATAAAATAATCGATCCCTCTTAAAAAATAATTGATCATTCTTAAAAAAAATCGATCTTTCTTAAAAAATAATTAACATTTCTTAAAAAAATCGATTACTCTTAAAAGTTAAAATTTTATATTATTAATAGTAAAACAAATTGAGTCATGTCGAGCCAAAGAAAAATGTTATATCCAATGCCTTATTCGTTATTAAAACAAATTTTATTTTTTTATTCAAATATTTTTTTTAAAATTTAATATTTTTATCCTAACTCTTTAAAAATCAAACAAACTTTTAAATTTAAATTTATAATCCCATTCATAAACAAATCTACTGAGCTCCAACTGAAAAAGGTCAAATATATTATTAAATAGTAATGTATATTTAATTGGGGAGTAAAATAATGAGAACTTTTTGAGATTCCTGACTTTACAAAAAGTTATTTGTTACTTCTACTACTACAAAAACTTTTTGTGGAGAGAGAAAGAGATACCAACAAGAATCATCCTTCATCATATTGCCCTTTTTCTAACGCCCTTTTTCTAACGCACGCCCTTCGTAAAATTATTTTAAAATATGAATCTATAAATTATTTATATTTAATTTTTATATTATTATTTAAATTTAAATTAAATAATATTATTTATCGAATATTTAAATTTGTTAAAATTCGAATTTAATATATCAATTTTTTTAAAATAAAAATATAAAATCAAACAAAATTTATGTGTTTGACAAATAAGTAAATTCGAATTCCATTATCCGAATTCACGAAATTCGTTACGGATATCCAAAATTTTATATCCACATCTGTTTCGAATCTATTACAAATAATAATTATAATATTCGAATTTAATTTTTATCTAAATTCACAAAATTAATTAAATATTAACAAATATCCGAATTCATATTTTAAATTATCCTCCGTATTTCCTTCCCTCTTACGCGTTTTTCGATTCTCCCCCCTTTCTCTTTTCTTACAACTACTCCCCACCTTTTTCAACCCCTTGTGGTTCTTACCTCACGCGCTGGCTTTGGTATACGATACGGGGGTTGAATTTATCGCGAGAAAATTTTGTCGTGTAGGGAGAAAAAGCTGACGCGTGAAACTTAGTCCTTTCCTTTTCCGGTGACCCAGAAAAAAGGGAAAGTTTGAAAGTAAGAGAGTGTTTTCAACTTTCTGCATTTATTACCCGTTGCCACTCCTTTGTCTGCTTTTTCCAGTTTTTCATTTTTTTTCATGTTGAAATGCCTATAATACCCCTTTCATCTGTTAATTTTTATATAAAATTTTTTTGGCCAATTATTTTTATAGAAAATTCGATTTTTATAAAAAAATGTTCTTTATAAATAAATAAATTATTTAATTCACGAGTAAATTTATATTATAGAATTATCAATTTATCACACGAATTTATATAATTAATAATAAAATTATCCAATTAACATATAATAGAGTATCATTTTATACACTGACGATAAAATTTTAAAGTTTATAAATAAAATTTTATTAAAGAGTGTCTTAGACACTTTTTAAAATTACTATTTATAATAATAACTTCATTAATATATTAAAATAATAAATAAAATTATCAACTTTTATATTTAATATAATATTATTATTATAAATAGTATATTAACTAACTTTGAAGAGTATCCTAAAGACACTTATTAACAAAACTCTTATAAATATATGGATTTATATTTGATGGGCTGACAATGTATAAGTCTTATACATTATCAATGAACCACAACAAAACACTTCATTAATGAGTAAAACAAAATATAATGAAAGGCTTATAAATAAATATATAAATCAATATAGAAAGAAAAAAAAAAGGACACATCATTAATATTTATTTAGAAACCCTTCATTATTTTTATTTTACTCATTAACGAGATGTCTTGTTATAGTTTACTGATAATGTATAAAACAATACAAACTCTAAATATATTTATAAGAGTGGCATGTGTTTGTTTGATATTATTTATAATTTAATTAAAGAACATGGAGTAACCTAATAAATTTGTTTGTAAAATTTTAAAAATTTAATCCTGATATATCAAAATTTTTTTTTTTACTATAATTACTCAATGTACATATCATAACAATCTTATAACTTTGTTAAAAAATTATTATCCATTTTGTAATGAATTGTGCTCACGAATATTTTTAAGATAATTTTTAAAATTAATTAATATTTTATTTATAATATTTTTTATTAAATATGATAATTGATAGTTAATATACTGATTTTCACTTATTAAATAAAAATACTATTTTATATAATAATTTTAAAAAATATCTTTAAAACACTATTTAAAAAAATCCTTTTATAATTACCTCATAAAAAAAATCTTAAAAATTGGACACGTGGAAGATGCATTCATATTCTTACGAAGGAAGAGAAAGGCGACTTTTGCAATTGTTTCATTATTATTATTATTATTATCATTGTGAAAGTTAGTAATCTTTTTTTTCTTTGTTAATCTTCCATTGATCCAAAACGTTGCTCACTTCATTGCACTTATATTGCTGTGATTATTGGAAGAAAGTAAGGGGGAAATGACAAAGTTGTAGGCTAATTGTTTTTATTTGACCAAAAGAAAAATAATTATTATGATTAATTACTTTGTTATTGAAAAAAGAGAAATGATTTTATTAACGAATATCATAAGAACATTTTTTAAAGTTATTATATAAAATTATCAACTTTTACATTTAATACAAAATCCTTAATACAATACTATTATTATAAATAATATATTAACTAACTTTAAAAAGTGTCCTAAAAGTACTCGTTAACATAATCTTAATTTAGTCACATGAACTTGTCAATTTAACCAACTCGTCAATGATTTTAAAGAATTACAAAAATTAAATTAAAACTTTTCAATTTAAAGTTTTCATATTTCCACCTTGTTATAAAAAAAGAAAAAGAAAAAAAAAGCATGATATTTGATATTAGAGATGGATACTATGCTATCGGGCCTGATAAGTATTTTAGTGATTCGGGCCGGTCCGGCTCGATCTAAATCACCGTTTATCTAATAAAAAAATAATATTTTTTAAATTTAATTATAAAAATATATTAGAAAAATAAAAATATATATATTTTTAATATATATGAACAGTAATATATGAGTATAGGATCGGACGTGGGTAAAAAAATCCAAAAAAAATCTGGCCACGACTCGGCCTGGCCCATAAGCACCTCTAAATACTACCTCTTATGTAGTAAAAAATATATAATGAATTTTCATATGCAAGAAACAAAATTAGATTACTATTTCAAATAATATTGATTTTGAATATAATTTTTAATTTTCTCCTCACAAGATTAGAGCATGCTAGTCTTCTTTTTACAGTAGAATTTATGTCAAAAATTTAGACTTAAACTTTGTCCTGATTAACTAGAGACCATGAATCTAGAAGGTCGGGTAATTAGAGACCATGCTTATAAAAGGGTCAAGATATACTTGTAGACACCTAATTTTGTCCGGGCCACTAAACAGGTATGTTTTCTTCCTATATTGATGTTTCCGAGTGTAAAAAGATTGTTTTCATCCTGCAGGTGGTACTCCGAGACTTAGTTTAAGAGGGCGAGCACAAAAAGACAAACTTGAAAAAAAGTCAACCCCGAAAAAGTCAACCCCAAAAAGTCAACTACTGAAAAAGTCAACCCACTTTCAAAATCAAGATTTTAAGTTCAATTGAAAAATGGCGAAAGAATTTTGATAATCCGAGGTCTACATTGAAAGATATGGAGTTCGGAAGTTGGGATTTGGAGATTCAGTAGAAAAGAAACCCTAATCCAAGAAATTTGGGGAAAAGTGCTTAAACGATCAAACTGGTCAAAATTGAAGGTTCCAAATGAAAGATAAGCACTGACTACGGGTAATGGAGAAGTCACTTGCAAGAAAAACCGAAAGAAAAGTCAATCCGGGAGAAAACCGAGAATTAGGGTTTCTAGTGGATTTCGGTGAAATCGGGAAGAATCACAGAAATGGCCCGACTTGGTAAGACCAAAGCCCCCAATGGATGAAGAATGGTTAAAAAGGATGGCCCAAGGCTCAGATTGAAGAAAATCTGAAAATCGGATTTGTTTTGAGCAAAACCGGGTTTCGGAGGTAAAAGGGCAAAATTGGAAAAATTTGGGAAAAATAGCAAATGGACTCCGAAAATTATGGAAAATTTGTCAATCTCATTCTTAAATCATTTTAAGGAGATTGGCGAAAGAAAATCTTGATTCCGGGTTCGTTTGCAAAATGGCCAAATCCCGGGCTTCTTATGCAGTAATTCAAAAAGATAAATCCCGGAAAAATAGCAAATGGACTCCAAAAATTCTGAAATTTGGAAAATCTCATTTTTAAATTATTTGGAAGAGATTGGCGAAAGAAAATCTTGATTCCGAGTTCGTTTGCAAAATGGCCAAATCCCGGGCCTCCTATGCAGTAATTCAAGCCGATAAATCCCGAAAAAATACCAAATGAGCTCCAAAAATTATGAAAACTTCCATATCACACTTTTTAATTATTTTGAAGATATTGGTGAAGAAAAATCTTGATTTGGAGCTCGTTTAAAAAATGGTAAAAAGTAAGGGCATAAAAGAACATTTTGGGAAGAAAAAATCCAAATAAATAGCAAACGGACTCGGATAATTTTGAAAACTTCCAGAACTCAATATTTTATTATTTTGGAAGTATTGAAAAAAGAAAAATTGAATTTGGAGTCCGTTTGATATTTACTTGCATCCGGGGGGCAAAATGGTCATTTCACCCAAGCAACCGAAAAGGGCTTTTTTGGGCCTTTCAAAAATCAGAGCTGGGCTGGAAAAGAGAAGTGCTGGCCTGCCCAAGCCCAAAGGAAGGAGGAAGCTTGATTTTTTATTTTTTTTTTCAATCAAGTGGTTAAAAATCAAGAGTTAGTTAACCATTCTCTTTGATCAAGCCATGGTGATTAAACCACATAGGTTAAGAAAGATGTCAACATTATTTTTGCATAGCTGTAATTTGAGAGGGCTGAGATGCTAATCTAAAGGTGGTAATTTCATGACTTTTCATCTTGAATTATTGGCCATTTGATGGAAAATAGGTTACACAAAAATGACAACATCTTTGAGGCTATATAAGCACCATTTAGGCCAACCCTAGAGGGGGAAGGCAGATTTTGTTTTTTCTTTTCCATTTTGGCTGATTTCTCTTAGTTTTTCTTAGTTTTTATCTTCTTGGTTGAGAGCAAAAAAAGAAAAGTTTAGAAAAAAAGGAAAGTTTGAAGAGAAAAGCTTGAAATATTAGCTTCTTGAGGTTGCTCTTGAGCACCAACTCTTGCACTTTCATTTTCTATTCTTATTTTTTGCTATTTTAATCTCTACTTGGTGAGTTTTCATTTTAAAATAATGTTTCTTGTTTTTCCTTCATTTCCTTTCTTAAGTATATTTTTCTTACATTTTGTTTTTACAATAAACTCACCATGGCCAAATGGCCTACATTATTTATTTTAAGTTTTTGTTTTTGATTCATTTTACCATATTGTTTATGCTATTTTCTTTATTTTTGATGTTTTAAATATTATGTTATTTCATGTTCTTAAGTTATATTTAATTTGGTTGCTTTGTTTGTTGCCATTTATGTCTTAGATATCATGTTTTTGCATTTTTAATTTTCTGTTTTCATGTTGTTTAAATTTGAGCATGTTTTAGAGTTAGCATATTAAGTGTTTGTGAAAATGCTTGTGTGATTCTTTGCATGATTCTTGTTTTATATCTTAGTGAGCATGTTTTAGATTTGGTATATTAGGTGTTTGTGAAAATGCTTGTGTGATTTTTGTGTTATGACTTAGTTTTTCATGCTAGCATACCAAGTGTTTGTGAAAATGCCATGCTTGTTGGAGCTTGGGGCCATTTGGCTACTCCATGTGTTTTGCATTGTGTGTTGTATTTTTGTCATGCTAGTTGTTAGGTTTTTGCATTTGCATGATATTTGGTTGGATTTTTGAATTAAGCATGCCTTGTGTTTGTGAAAATGCCATGCATGTCTTAGGTCTAGGTTACATTAAATGCCATGCAAGTTCATGTTAGGTCTAGGCCATATTATTTATGTCATGCATTTTCCTTACATTTAGGTTTAGATCCATGCATTTCATGCATTATGTTTGCTGCATTGTTTCATGCATTTCATGTTCATGCCACTTGAATAATGACTTGAGCCAATTAATGGTTCAAAGTCATGCTCTCTTGAGCACACTTGTGGAAAATTAAGTTTGTCAAATTGATTATTCTACCTTTGTGATTTTTTTACTTAGCCAATTTTTATCTAACCTTCAAAAAGTCCTAGCTACTGCTTTGCAAGTCATTTTATGAGTTTCAAATATTTTTACTTTGGTTTTTAAATGATTTTATCAAAAGCAAAAAATGTGTTGGCAAAGCATTTTTTTTTCCACCCAAAACTCGTATATCTCCGATTTTTCTGGGAATTCATCTTTGATGAAAAACTTAAGCCGATTTTTTCTCGTATAGTTTTACATGTCCCGAGTCTCCAATAATTTTTTTAGAATTTTTGGAATTTTTAAAAATAGGGTAACAAATCATGGATTAAAACTGGACAGTGGAGTCATAATTGAATTTAAAGAAAAACAAAGCAGTTTTTTTTTTCCTCCAAAAACTCGTACATCTTCGATTTTTCTGGGAATTCATCTTTGATCAGAAAATTAAGTTGATTTTTTCTCGCGTAGTTTTACATGTCCTGAGTCTCCAGTATTTTTTTTAGAATTTTTGGAATTTTTAAAAATAGGGTAAAAAAGCGTGGATTAAAACTGGACAGTGGAGTCAGAATTGATTTTAAAGAAAAACAAAGCAGTTTTTTCTCCTCCAAAAACTCGTACATCTCTGGTTTTTCTGGGAATTCATCTTTGATCAGAAAATTAAGTCGATTTTTTCCCTTGTATTTTTACATGTCCTGAGTCTCCAATAATTTTTTCAGAATTTTTGGAATTTTTAAAAATAGGGTAAAAAATCGTGGATTAAAACTGGACAGTGGAGTCAGAATTGAATTTAAAGAAAAACCAATTTTCTGTTTTGGTTAATTTACTTAGAGTGGGCTGATTAGGAGGGTTAGCTACTGACTTAGGATAATTTCTAAGCCTTTTTAAACTCTAAAAATGGTTTTTCAAGTCCCGGATTAAGGGTAGCCAAGTTTGGATTTTTTAAACTTAGGAAATTAGAGTCATTTTAAAAATTTTAGCCAAGTTTTTATTTTTAATTCAAGCTTTTCAAAATTGTTTTCAAACAATCACAAAGTATTTTGGTTTTAGAATATTTAATTTGACATATTTTCCTAAGGTAACCGGATATCTTTTTAGATATACGGATTTCCTTAATTAAAGGAAAAAATACATTTCATGCATTGCATTTTTATATTCATGCATTTTATATAATATGTGATTCTTGCCATAATAATTTCTATGTGTCATGACATTTAGGTTGCATTATATTATTTAGATTTTGCTATGTCATTTTATTTATGTCATGCCTATACATATTCATTTCTTTTAAATGTTTTCAAAAAAAGATAATGGTTTTCAATAAAAATTAAGATATTTCCGAGTTAAAATAATTCATGAATTCTCTACCGGGTTTGCTGGAGGGAATATCATCAATTATTATTAATAAAGGAATATCTTTCTTTCAAAAAAAAAAAAAGAGAATGATTCGGAAAGTTTTCCAAAACTAATAAAAATTTCTATATTTTGCCACGTTTGTTGGGGAATATAGGAAAATTTTGAATTTATAAATTCCGGATCATTTTCAATAAAAAATAGAATTATTTTTTTTAAATTGGGAATTAACTTGAAATACTAAATTTAAAACCAACTTTTACCGAGACTTGAGATAACACACGATTAATAAGGTACCGATTTATACGGGCGTTGTGGGGGTGCTAATCCTTCCCCGCACGTAACCGACTCCCGAACCCGCTTCTTTGATTTCTCTGGTTTAAAACGCAGACTTGAAATTGGTTTTTAAAATGTTTTAATTAATTTTTAAAATATTTTATAAAACCGGTTTTAATAGGTGGCCGATCACACCTAGCTAAAAAAGATTGGTGGCGACTCCATGTCTTTTTTAAGGTCATTTTCAAAACCTTCATTTCTAGAGGAATTAAGTCGACTTTTCCTCGGTTTTTTTCTTTAAATGTCACACTTAACGAATAATAAAGTCTTGCGATGAGACTCGTCGTTATTTTTTAGGTTGCGACAGCTTGGCGACTCCACTGGGGAATATTAGAGAGTCAGGCCTAGAATTAGTCGTGTGTTATCAAAGTCTCGGTTTTGTTGGTTTTATTGGTATTTAATTTTAATTCCCATATTTTTTTAATAAGGAGAATTTTGAAAATAATAAAATATTTTTAAATATGTTCATACTCATGTGCATGCATTTTATTATTGTTCTCTAGCTATTTAAGGTTGTATATTATAACTGCTTGTCGGTTAATGCGTTACACTATTCTTGAATGTTTTAATTGTTAGGACATTTAGAATAAGGTTTGTAGAATAGGTGGTGACAGGTTTGTTTTGTTTCTCCACACACACTACACGTGCATTTGCATAACATGAATCCTATACCCGGGTTCCGTCCTTTTAAGTGGGAGTAAAGTAACTACGCCTTCGTGATGATCCTCCGTATGGGCTAGTGAAACACTTTCGGAGTATAAAGTACCTAATGCCTTCGTGATAATCCTCCGTACGGGCATAGGAAAATATACTCTAACGAATTGAACCCGCTTTTATCGGGGTGCCTTACTAGCCTTCACCGGCGACAGTGAGGAACAATTCGGGGCCTTAGAACCGATTCACCCTCATATAGTGAACCTAGGCGAAGCCATCCCGAATTTCCGTTAGATATACCGAAAATAGGAACACATGGAGGGACATTTCTAAACTTTTTGTTACATGTTTTACACTCCGAATAAGTGTGGTAGATCGGGCAACGATGTACGTACATCGCCCGTAATAAATGTGATACTCCGCCTCGAAGGCATCGTGATGCCTAAATAAGCAGATATTGCTGGGGCAGATGTTCATTAGCTGTTTTTTTTTAAAAAAAAAAATCCTTTTTCAAGCATTTTTGCATGTGGCACATTTCATGCATGTGTAAATAAAGCATGTACATTTTTGGTTGTATTATTTATCTCATTCTTTGCAATAAACAGTTGGTAATTGAATTTGATGATTTCATAAAACCGGTAGTGTCACATGAACATTTGCATATTGTACCATAGTAAGATCCACCCTGAAATTCTTTTGAAAATGATGTGATTGGTTTATCAAAAAAAAAAATCAAAAAAATCAAAAAAAAAATTGGAGGCAAATCCTGCATAATGAGATTTTTGAATAGTCCCACCAATTTCGTGTAATCATTGATTTCTTTGTATATACCTTTGTGTTAATTCATTTATTTTTGCATGTATCATTTTGACATCATATTATAGTCATAGCATGCATGGTCATTCATTGTAAGATACGTTTATGACATGCACAGTCATTATCTGTATATACCTAGCATTAGATTGCATCCATAGCATACATAGTCATCATAATTTCTCTGTATATGTTCATGCATTAATCATTAGTTTATTCATGCACATAGGAATAGAGCATGTACATTCATAATTGTATTCCTAATCTCATGACATTTTCATTTGCATGAAAGGGACTCGAGATATGAGGAATGAATCGGAGGAACGATTGGGTGCTTTGGAACGCAATCAAGAGGAATATGGACATGAAATCCGAAAGGTGAAGGAACAACTTGCCAAATTGCTGAAAATGGTTGAGGATATGGGTAACAGTAAAGGTGAACTTTCTCAGGGCTTCGCATCATCTTCGGATCAACCAAAACCATTAGGCCCAGAACACATAATCCTTGCTGGATCCTGCGCTTGTCAATACCACAAAGGTTGCAATCCTGATGAAATTATGGACAAAATCGTAAAAATGATTAAACCTGAGAGCCTGATACCAAAGATAGAAACCTTGGATCCTGTACCATACCTGCAAACTGTTCGAGGTCCAAGCCAGTATCCCCACCCTACCATGGTCCAATCGTCCATTGGGATGACCACTACGGGATTCCTGAATCCCACTCCATCACCAACAACTACCAGTTCATACTATTTCCCTCATCAACCACCTTATCCAGCATCTGGGATAGGAACCTCGAGCTATGTACAACCTCCAAAGGCCCCGTATCCGAATCCATACCCTCACCATGCTGTTTCGCCACATCTCCATGTAAACACTCTGGTTCGGACCTTAGTGCCACCACCAAGTGCCCCAACTCCTAGGCCATGTGTAACTAAGAAACGACCCCAGGATAAGACCCAAATGCCTTTTGATCCCATTCCAATCAGCTACCAAGAGCTCCTCCCTATACTGATCCAAAATCACATGGTTGCCTGTGTCCCATTGAAACCCCTGTTACCACCATATCCAAGGTGGTATAATCCAAATGCAAAATGTGATTATCATTGTGGAATTGTTGGCCATAACATTGAAGACTGTATGGCATTCAAAAAGAAAGTGCAAACTCTTATAAATGCCAAGTGGTTGGATCCCACGACACTGATTGATAGAGGACTAGGAAAGCGTCATTAGGATTGGGAGATTTACATCATTGAGGTGGAAAGACTTCGGTCTTATATGATGTAATAGGATTTCACTTTTTCAGTAGCCGGCTCTTATAGCCTTAGGATGTTAGGAAGAATAAAGTGCTTGTAAGGACAGTCTTAACCACTGTTCAAATTTTGTAAAACATGGTTTATACCATTGTGAATGTTGATGTGGGAATGAATTGATTATGTTTCAAATTAATGAGAGGTTGATGATTAAGTTCCTCCGATTCTTATTTCCTCCGTGATATCTCCCCCTTTGCATTTTGCATCCCATCAATTATTTGTCAGGTTGCATTCATGCATTCGTAATCAGCATGATTTTTCTGTATATATCTATGCATTAATTTGCTTATTACATACATCATGATTAGCATTAGGTCACATTCATGACACACATGGTTAGTATGATTTTCTTTGTATATACTCTGTATCAATCATTCATTGTTTGCATGTATCATAATTGACACCATGTTGCATTCATAGAACATATGAACATTCATTGGGAAATATGCTGAAATGCACATGATCAGTCATTGCATATATCCATGTGTTGATTTGTTTATTCTTTGTTTGCAACATGTTGGCATTGTGATTGCATTTATTACATATATGGTCAGCATGTTTCCATTATACATGTCCATACATCATATCGTTTAGGCTTCACATGTATCAAATTGCATTCATGGCTCATTCATCATGACATACATTTTGGGGAAAATAGAATAGAAGTTGGCTTGGCTTTAGGAGTCTTTGAAAGAATTTCCATTTCAAATCAGAAGAAGTACTGAGTACACTTTTAATACAGGTTGGTGCTATGGAGGATGAACATGTTGCCCGAATGGAAAAAATGGAAAGGGAACAGAGAGAATTGCGAGAACAGCTAGCAAAATCTCAAGCAGAATCTAAAGGTCAGATGACTAAATTGATGGAGCTGATGTCTGCCGTAATCAAAGGAAAAGGATACACCGAAAACGTTATCGCCAGAGAAGGGTTAGAGGCACAAAAGGGCCAGGATGAGGTCATAATAAGTGATGCCCAGAACACTGTTAACCTCGTCAATGTCCTAAACTCAGATGATCTAGCTGAACAGGCAAAGTTGAAAAGGGTTGCAGTAAATGAGGTTGAGTTGGCAGATTCCCAAGGGAAATATCAGTTGTTAGATGAAAGGCTCCGGGCAATAGAAAGAACAGATGTATTCGGGAGTGTGGAGGCGAAAGAACGATGCTTGGTCCTCGATTTAGTTATTCCTCCTAAGTTCAAGATCCCTGACTTTGTGAAATATGACGGGACGACCGATCCATCAGCCCACATCACTATGTTCTGTCGGAAGATGACGAGTCATATAGGTAATGATAAGTTTTTGATTCACTGTTTTCAGGATAGCCTCAGCGGGTCCGCAATTAGGTGGTATAGTCAGTTGAGCAAGGACCAGATACGCTCTTGGAATGATTTGGCTAGGGCTTTTCTAAACCAGTACAAGCATATGACCGACATGGCGCCTGACCGTCTCACATTGCAAAATATGAAGAAAAGAGCTACTGAGAGCTTCAAAGAATATGCGCAACGGTGGATGAGCCTGGTCGTCCAAGTACAACCGCCTTTAACTCAGAAGGAAACCACTGTCCTTTTTGTGAATACACTACAGGCCCCATACTACGATAGACTTGTCGGCAACACCATGAAGAATTTTTCGGACATGGTAATTTCAGGGGAGATGATTGAGAATGCTATCAAGGATGGGAAAATTGAAGGAGAAAGAACATCCAATACCAAGAACAGGGCATCTGAAAATAAAAAGGAAGATACCCAAGTCGTGGAAGACTTTGCCCCATCTCCCCAATTCTCCTCGTATCAGCCATTTAACTCTACCCTGAACAATGTCTCTCAAGGTTTTTATCCCTACCAACCAATGACTGCAACTACACCAGAATTTACATCTGTCTATCAATCGAACATCCTCGGGAATAATCGAAGGGGGCATAAAAAGCGAAAAATAAATCAGGTTGACCCGATTCCTGTGACATACAGTGAGCTACTACCTCAACTCATCCAGAATCACCTTGTGACACTCATGCAAATAGCGCCTCTGAAGCCCCCTTATCCGAGCTGGTATGATGCTAATGAGTGTTGTGGGTACCATTCTGGCAATCAAGGTCACTCAACAGAGAACTGCCCCGCTTTGAAGTACAAGGTCAGAGATCTCATCAAGGCTGGTTCGATAAGTTTTGAAGATGGGGAAGCCAAGTGTCACAAGAAACATTGTGCATGATCATATTAGGTTTTTGACACATGTAGTTCTATACATGTGATGATGAAAGCACTTGTCTCATGTTAACATCTACATGAATTAAATAAATTTTGAATTTTAAATGCTTTGTGTTTGTTGTGTTTAAACAATAACTTGAATTTGCAAAAACAAGCATTAAGGAATTTTTAGTGATGGATAGTCTCAAGAAGATTGATGATCAGTGTTACAAATGACCCAATACCTTCTCCATTCTCTTTAGGTTTTCCTAAGCCTAAATCTCTTAAACCAAGAGCACTTGAAAGACCTAATGCTTCAAGGGATATGAATGATTTGACTTCATAGAAGTATTGTCATTACAGAATAAGCAAGGATGTAAATCCTAGTCTAGGCTATAAACAAAGGAATGAACTTTTTGAAATTTTTCGAATTCCTTGAAATTCAAACAAATGAGACATTCTTTCAAGAGTCTAGATTTTGATAATTTGGTGTGTGTCAAGATTGTGCTAAAACCATTCATGACCTTTCCCAATAACCACAAAACACTAATTGCCCAAACATCACTTCATGATTGACATCATGGGGCACAATGATTAAACTAGATTATCCCTTGTCCCAGAGAAAACCTGTTTTTGGGTCGTATTTTCCTTGTCTCTTCAAAGAACTCAGATTGGAAACTCAGCCTTTTCAAAATAGACCTAGACTTGCTATGTTCCTCGTTGATACAAATTCTCAAGGTTAATCAAATTGGGGCATCATATGTGGAAATGATGGATACATGGTGAATAAGGATGGATTAAACGCATGAATCGTTGGGGCATGCGATGAAAAATGAAAAATGAAAAAATTTGTGATATCATGCATATGAGAATTCGGATGATTCCAAAGTGCAAAATGAAATTCTGAATATCTATTTCCCCTGGGGATTGCTTTTCAAAGTGAATATTCGTGCTTGACATGAGGAATGGCCATCTTTCATATCCCTTCACACAAAAAAGAAATCATCCATAGTCACCCCTTTTTTGTTTGAACCTTGATCAAGGATCACCCTCTACACTAGGGGGCAAATGCAAGGAAAGATTTTTTTAAAGATCATTGAGAAATGTGTCCTAGCTCAAAGACAGATGCAAAGCAAATGGAGCCCCTAATAAAGACGGGCTCACTCCGTTGAAAAAGAATGGGGGCAAAATGAAAAAAGAAAAAAAGGAAAAATGTGTGAAAGATATGGCAAATTGAAAGCCAAAAGCAAAGAAGAAAAAAAAGCAAAGTCAAAAGGAAAGAAATGTCCAAGAAGGAACAAATGCTTCAAAGAGAATCCTCCTCAAAAAAATAGATCCTTGATCTGATTACCCTCAAACACATATTTTGGGCCTATTTATCCTTTCTTTCTGAACCCTAAGCCATGGCCTACGTTACGTGTTTTAAAAGTCCATTTTGATCAAGCATGAATATTTAATTTGAAAGGTTTTTCCTCATATTTTATCCCATTTCATCGAATTATCATTTCACTAAGGAAGAATTTAGAATTCTCAAGTGTATGGTAAAAATGAAAAAAAAATGGAAAGAATGGGACTCTAGGGCGAAAACCTAAAAACGAGCGGTCTAGAGTAAATTTGGAAATTTTCGATGCCATCTGTGCCGATACCCAAAAAAAAAAAAGGTCATCTTAAAAAAAGGTGGTCATCGAGGAACATCTAGGAATTCCGGAACCCCCCAAATTGTCAGCTCTCATTCGGAGGATTGTCTTCAAAAAACTGAAACTTTTTTCCTCCAAGATCAAACTTTCCGATTTAAACATCCCAGCCAATCTTGACGCTTGTCAAAAAGCCTTGATATGGAAACTAAAAGAATGTTGAATTTGCTTGGTTCTCAATGAGTTCATGATTTATAAAACCTGTTCCATTTGTGAGCCTAGAAAGGACATACATTTTTGTTGTGAAGTTTTCCTGGAAAAGCCAGAATCTTGTTATACCAAGCCTTGCCAATCCCAGTTGAAAAAACCCAGATTAATACTTAGAGAATTTTCTAACAGTGATCATCAGTCATCAAAAGATTTGTACATCATACATTGTGGAGTTAAAATTTTTGGCTTAGAAGTTTTCCTTAAATAAGCAAAATTGTTTTTCAAAAAGGGAAAATAAAAATATTTTTGAAATACCCATTTTTGATGTTGACATGAGACAAGGATTTTTCTAACCCAAAGATATAGAACTGCCAGGATAGGTCCTGACTTCCAGATATGAGAAGAAGATATCGAACCCAGTTCAGATCTCTGTTGATGAAAGTTTGAAAACTGTTGGGGCAAAGAGAATAGCCAAAATGAATTGAAGATATACTCTGATTTGAAGAGGAAAAATGAATTTGAGAGGCTAAGCCAAAGTCTAGAAAAACAACCGGGGGCATTTGCATCACTCATGAGTACTCATCTCTTTATCGAGCTTTTGCATCTGCACAGTGTCGGCAAGCATTTGCATCATTCATGGGTATTTGCATTGGCATTATTCCATAAGCATCTGCATTTTACCTTTACATTTACATTCTTCATGGAATTCGCATTTGTGTCATCTCAAGCAATTGCATCATTTCTAGAATCATTGCATTTTCATTATTGTGTGGTAATTATAGTTACACCATTCATAAACCAGTTACATGAACACAATTAATAGGGGCATCTGCATCATGAAACATGGGCATCAATCCAGGCCATTTGCATTTGCACTAAGAAATATTTTACATTTGCACCATGAAGCATGAGCACCTTGTTAAAAGACATGTGCATCTGCATCATTTCTCAAAGCTTCTGGTGGGGATATCCAGAATTTTACAGTTTTAAAAGTGAATAAGTCTTCGGTGGTGATAGCTGAAGCCTCTGGTGGAGATATCCAGGGTTTTATAATTTTGAAAACATGAGAAATTTTATTCTGAAGGAGTTACCCAGAATTTTACAATGAGCAAGTATTTGGTGGTGATAGCCAAAGCTTCTGGTGGGGATATCCAGAATTTTACAGTTTTAAAAGTGAACAAGTCTTCGGTGGTGATAGCTGAAGCCTCTGGTGGAGATATCCAGGGTTTTATAATTTTGAAAAATGAGAAATTTTATTCTGAAGGAGTTACCCAGAATTTTACAATGACCAAGTCTTTGGTGGTGATAGCCAAAGCTTCTGGTGGTGATATCCAGAATTTTGCAGTTTTAAAAGTGAATAAGTCTTCGGTGGTGATAGCTGAAGCCTCTGGTGGAGATATCCAGGGTTTTATAATTTTGAAAACATGATAAATTTTATTCTGAAGGAGTTACCCAGAATTTTACAATGAGCAAGTATTTGGTGGTGATAGCCAAAGCTTCTGGTGGTGATATCCAGAATTTTGCAGTTTTAAAACTGAACAAGTCTTCGGTGGTGATAGCTGAAGCCTCTGGTGGAGATATCCAGGGTTTTATAATTTTGAAAACATGAGAAATTTTATTCTGAAGGAGTTACCCAGAATTTTACAATGACCAAGTCTTTGGTGGTGATAGCCAAAGCTTCTGGTGGTGATATCCAGAATTTTGCAGTTTTAAAAGTGAATAAGTCTTCGGCGGTGATAGCTGAAGCCTCTGGTGGAGATATCCAGGGTTTTATAATTTTGAAAAATGAGAAATTTTATTCTGAAGGAGTTACCCAGAATTTTACAATGACCAAGTCTTTGGTGGTGATAGCCAAAGCTTCTGGTGGTGATATCCAGAATTTTGCAGTTTTAAAAGTGAATAAGTCTTCGGTGGTGATAGCTGAAGCCTCTGGTGGAGATATCCAGGGTTTTATAATTTTGAAACATGAGAAATCTTCTTCTAGATGAGTTATCTAGAATTTTATATTGAGCAAGTCTTTGGTGGTGATAGCCAAAGCTTCTGGTGGAGATATCCAGAATTTTACAGTTTTAAAAATGAAGAAGTCTTCGGTGGTGATAGCTGAAGCCTCTGGTGGAGATATCCAGGGTTTTATAATTTTGAAAAATGAGAAATCTTCTTTTGAAAGAGTTATCCAGAATTTTTTTTCAACATGTGCATCTACATCAAGAAGCATTTGCATCAATCTAAGTTAGTTAAATCTGCATCAAGAAAGTTTGCATCAAATCAAGTCATTTACATTTGCATCAAAGACATTTGCACCAATCTAAGTCATTTGCATCTACATCAAGAAGCGTTTGCATCAACAAAAGACATTTGCATTTGCATCATGAAGCATTTGCATCATCTCTTAAAGCTTTCAGGTATAATCGATTTCGTTTTCTTAAGGCGAGTCGAGCCCCGAAATCATCGTCGAGGTACTTTTTTTATTTATGAACAAGTCTTCGGTGGTGATAGCTGAAGCCTCTGGTGGAGATATCCAGAGTTTTTTTTTTTTTAAAAGTCCTTTGAAAAGGTAGAAAGTCTTCGGTGGTGATAGCTGAAGCTTCTGGAGATGATACCCATAATTTTACAGTTTTAAAAATGAGCAAGACTTCGGTGGTGATAGCTGAAGCCTCTGGTGGAGATATCCAGAGTTTTAAAATCCTTTGAAAAGATAGAAAGTCTTCGGTGGTGATAGCTGAAGCTTCTGGAGGTGATACCCAGAATTTTTACATAAAAAAAAATGAGCAAGACTTCGGTGGTGATAGCCGAAGCTTCTGGAGGAGATATCCAGAATTTTAAACACAGCTGAGAACAAGACAGGTTAAGGCCCCGAGACCATCGTCGAGGTCACTACTTTTCTTGCAAATCGAATTCGTTTCCTTAAGACGAATCGAGCCTTGTTTAGGCAGGGAATTCAATTTAAGGACAAATCTTCAATTTACTGTTTTCAAAAAAAAAATGAAAAAAAAAAGAAAAAAGAAAAAAGAGAAAAAATGAAAAAAATAGAAAATGAAAAAAGAAAATGAAAAATGCAAAATGCAAAAATGAATGAAGAAATGAAAAAGAAAACCCCTTTCCTTTCCATGTGATTTCACTGACCGTACAAAATTAGTGTTGGTTTATCTTTGCCTGATTCCTGATTCTCAGCAATAGCCAAAGAGGGGCAGCTGTAGACACCTAATTTTGTCCGGGCCACTAAACAGGTATGTTTTCTTCCTATATTGATGTTTCCGAGTGTAAAAAGATTGTTTTCATCCTGCAGGTGGTACTCCGAGACTTAGTTTAAGAGGGCGAGCACAAAAAGACAAACTTGAAAAAAAGTCAACCACGAAAAAGTCAACCCCAAAAAGTCAACTACTGAAAAAGTCAACCCACTTTCAAAATCAAGATTTTAAGTTCAATTGAAAAATGGAGAAAGAATTTTGATAATCCGAGGTCTACATTGAAAGATATGGAGTTCGGAAGTTGGGATTTGGAGATTCAGTAGAAAAGAAACCCTAATCCAAGATATTTGGGGAAAAGTGCTTAAACGATCAAACTGGTCGAAATTGAAGGTTCCAAATGAAAGATAAGCACTGACTACGGGTAATGGAGAAGTCACTTGCAAGAAAAACCGAAAGAAAAGTCAATCCGGGAGAAAACCGAGAATTAGGGTTTCTAGTAGATTTCGGTGAAATCGGGAAGAATCACAGAAATGGCCCGACTTGGTAAGACCAAAGCCCCCAATGGATGAAGAATGGTTAAAAAGGATGGCCCAAGGCTCAGATTGAAGAAAATCTGAAAATCGGATTTGTTTTGAGCAAAACTGGGTTTCGGAGGTAAAAGGGCAAAATTGGAAAAATTTGGGAAAAATAGCAAATGGACTCCAAAAATTATGGAAAATTTGTCAATCTCATTCTTAAATCATTTTAAGGAGATTGGCGAAAGAAAATCTTGATTCCGGGTTCGTTTGCAAAATGGCCAAATCCCGGGCTTCTTATGCAGTAATTCAAAAAGATAAATCCCGGAAAAATAGCAAATGGACTCCAAAAATTCTGAAATTTGGCAAATCTCATTTTTAAATTATTTGGAAGAGATTGGCGAAAGAAAATCTTGATTCCGAGTTCGTTTGCAAAATGGCCAAATCCCGGGCCTCCTATGCAGTAATTCAAGCCGATAAATCCCGAAAAAATACCAAATGAGCTCCAAAAATTATGAAAACTTCCAGATCACACTTTTTAATTATTTTGAAGAGATTGGTGAAGAAAAATCTTGATTTGGAGCTCGTTTAAAAAATGGTAAAAAGTAGGGGCATAAAAGGACATTTTGGGAAGAAAAAATCCAAATAAATAGCAAACGGACTCGGATAATTTTGAAAACTTCCAGAACTCAATATTTTATTATTTTGGAAGTATTGAAAAAAGAAAAATTGAATTTGGAGTCCGTTTGATATTTACTTGCATCCGGGGGGCAAAATGGTCATTTCACCCAAGCAACCGAAAAGGGCTTTTTTGGGCCTTTCAAAAATCAGAGCTGGGCTGGAAAAGAGAAGTGCTGGCCTGCCCAAGCCCAAAGGAAGGAGGAAGCTTGATTTTTTTTTTTTTTTTCAATCAAGTGGTTAAAAATCAAGAGTTAGTTAACCATTCTCTTTGATCAAGCCATGGTGATTAAACCACATAGGTTAAGAAAGATGTCAACATTATTTTTGCATAGCTGTAATTTGAGAGGGCTGAGATGCTAATCTAAAGGTGGTAATTTCATGACTTTTCATCTTGAATTATTGGCCATTTGATGGAAAATAGGTTACACAAAAATGACAACATCTTTGAGGCTATATAAGCATCATTTAGGCCAACCCTAGAGGGGGAAGGCAGATTTTGTTTTTTCTTTTCCATTTTGGCTGGTTTCTCTTAGTTTTTCTTAGTTTTTATCTTCTTGGTTGAGAGCAAAAAAAGAAAAGTTTAGAAAAAAAGGAAAGTTTGAAGAGAAAAGCTTGAAATATTAGCTTCTTGAGGTTGCTCTTGAGCACCAACTCTTGCACTTTCATTTTCTATTCTTATTTTTTGCTCTTGAAATTTATTTGGATTGTGTGTTGTATTTTTGTCATGCTAGTTGTTAGGTTTTTGCATTTGCATGATATTTGGTTGGATTTTTGAATTAAGCATGCCTTGTGTTTGTGAAAATGCCATGCATGTCTTAGTTCTAGGTTATATTAAATGCCATGCAAGTTCATGTTAGGTCTAGGCCATATTATTTATGTCATGCATTTTCCTTACATTTAGGTTTAGATCCATGCATTTCATGCATTATGTTTGCTGCATTGTTTCATGCATTTCATGTTCATGCCACTTGAATAATGACTTGAGCCAATTAATGGTTCAAAGTCATGCTCTCTTGAGCACACTTGTGAAAAATTAAGTTTGTCAAATTGATTATTCTACCTTTGTGATTTTTTTACTTAGCCAATTTTTATCTAACCTTCAAAAAGTCCTAGCTACTGCTTTGCAAGTCATTTTATGAGTTTCAAATATTTTTACTTTGGTTTTTAAATGATTTTATCAAAAGCAAAAAATGTGTTGGCAAAGCATTTTTTTTTCCACCCAAAACTCGTATATCTCCGATTTTTCTGGGAATTCATCTTTGATCAAAAACTTAAGCCGATTTTTTCTCGTATAGTTTTACATGTCCTGAGTCTCCAATAATTTTTTTAGAATTTTTGGAATTTTTAAAAATAGGGTAACAAATCATGGATTAAAACTGGACAGTGGAGTCATAATTGAATTTAAAGAAAAACAAAGCAGTTTTTTTTTTCCTCCAAAAACTCGTACATCTTCGATTTTTCTGGGAATTCATCTTTGATCAGAAAATTAAGTTGATTTTTTCTCGCGTAGTTTTACATGTCCTGAGTCTCCAGTATTTTTTTTAGAATTTTTGGAATTTTTAAAAATAGGGTAAAAAAGCGTGGATTAAAACTGGACAGTGGAGTCAGAATTGATTTTAAAGAAAAACAAAGCAGTTTTTTCTCCTCCAAAAACTCGTACATCTCTGGTTTTTCTGGGAATTCATCTTTGATCAGAAAATTAAGTCGATTTTTTCCCTTGTATTTTTACATGTCCTGAGTCTCCAATAATATTTTCAGAATTTTTGGAATTTTTAAAAATAGGGTAAAAAATCGTGGATTAAAACTGGACAGTGGAGTCAGAATTGAATTTAAAGAAAAACCAATTTTCTGTTTTGGTTAATTTACTTAGAGTGGGCTGATTAGGAGGGTTAGCTACTGACTTAGGGTAATTTCTAAGCCTTTTTAAACTCTAAAAATGGTTTTTCAAGTCCCGGATTAAGGGTAGCCAAGTTTGGATTTTTTAAACTTAGGAAATTAGAGTCATTTTAAAAATTTTAGCCAAGTTTTTATTTTTAATTCAAGCTTTTCAAAATTGTTTTCAAACAATCACAAAGTATTTTGGTTTTAGAATATTTAATTTGACATATTTTCCTAAGGTAACCGGATATCTTTTTAGATATACGGATTTCCTTAATTAAAGGAAAAAATACATTTCATGCATTGCATTTTTATATTCATGCATTTTATATAATATGTGATTCTTGCCATAATAATTTCTATGTGTCATGACATTTAGGTTGCATTATATTATTTAGATTTTGCTATGTCATTTTATTTATGTCATGCCTATACATATTCATTTCTTTTAAATGTTTTCAAAAAAAGATAATGGTTTTCAATAAAAATTAAGATATTTCCGAGTTAAAATAATTCATGAATTCTCTACCGGGTTTGCTGGAGGGAATATCATCAATTATTATTAATAAAGGAATATCTTTCTTTCAAAAAAAAAAAAAAAGAGAATGATTCGGAAAGTTTTCCAAAACTAATAAAAATTTCTATATTTTGCCACGTTTGTTGGGGAATATAGGAAAATTTTGAATTTATAAATTCCGGATCATTTTCAATAAAAAATAGAATTATTTTTTTTAAATTGGGAATTAACTTGAAATACTAAATTTAAAACCAACTTTTACCGAGACTTGAGATAACACACGATTAATAAGGTACCGATTTATACGGGCGTTGTGGGGGTGCTAATCCTTCCCCGCACGTAACCGACTCCCGAACCCGCTTCTTTGATTTCTCTGGTTTAAAACGCAGACTTGAAATTGGTTTTTAAAATGTTTTAATTAATTTTTAAAATATTTTATAAAACCGGTTTTAATAGGTGGCCGATCACACCTAGCTAAAAAAGATTGGTGGCGACTCCATGTCTTTTTTAAGGTCATTTTCAAAACCTTCATTTCTAGAGGAATTAAGTCGACTTTTCCTCGGTTTTTTTCTTTAAATGTCACGCTTAACGAATAATAAAGTCTTGCGATGAGACTCGTCGTTATTTTTTAGGTTGCGACAATACTGTTGCAATGCATGCTTTAAAATATCTTTAGTACTATCAGTTATTTGACAAAAAAATAAGACATTTTATCATAAGAGGACCAAGTAAGACTTCAAATAGTATTTTGTTCCGGATGATCATGTTTAGATGTTATCTGTCCATGAGTTTGATCGTGATTGAATTTTTTTCTCTTACTCAAAGCTTGTTTCGGATGGGTCCAGATCAGCTCGTAAATTCATTTTATTATTCATAAATTATTAAAATATTAAAAAAATATTTTTATATTAATATTTTTATATATTATAATTAAATTTAAATAAAAATACTTTTGATTAATGAATAGTAATTCAGGTCGGACCGGCTTGAATTGCAAAAAACCTTACCAATGTCTTGCTCAATACGGGTCGAACCGACTATCCGACTTGAACAGGTCTAGTTATATTGGATAGTAAAGTTTTTATTTAGGAGAATCTCTTCAATATATATGAGTTATAAATCTATATTCATAATTTTAAATTAGATCTATCCATGGGTCGGATTATCCGTCCAGTTCGATTCGAAATGGATCGAGTTTGAGATATGAATTTTGTAATCCAAACCGATCTGACCAGGTCCAAATTATTATTTAATTAATTAAAATAATTTTATTTAAATTTAATTATAAAATATATAAATATTAATATAAAAATGATGTTTTTAAATATTTAAATATATTTCGAATAATAAAATGGACTTTCGAGTTTGACGAACTGAACTCGAGCCAGGCCTGGACAAACAATTTTTTGCAATTTGAGCCTAATCCATCCCTATCCATGAACACCTATAGTTCAAACATATTAAATTTTTGGATGTTGCACACCTCGAATGGAAATTTTTTGGGTGAGAGATCCGGTATTCAAGAGTTTTTAGTTATCATGGTTTGGGTTTGGAAGAATTAAAATGAAGGTGGAGATTTGTTAATTGTGTTTTGAATTAAAACAAAAGTAAAAGAGAAAAAAAATGAAAAAAAGAAGAAGATAAGAATACAAAACAAAATTCAATTTAAGGTATAGTTGTTAGTTTAAAGTTGAGTGTAGGTTTGTTTTGGTTTAAAATTTTAAATTTAAAGATAGTTTTAATACATTACTAATGTTTGAATCTTCGCGTTTTATTGTCTTTGATAATACATAAAATGAGATTATGACACACAAAAAAACATGAATTTACAGTTAAATTGAATTATTATGATAAACTATGTAAAATATCCTAACTTGATGATAACTTTTAAAGTAAGATATAAATATAAAATAACACAAATACAACACGAATACATGAATCTAATATATTGTATGTAAACAAATTAAGATGGATATCAAAATTTAATTCATTTACATT
Organism: Fremontodendron californicum; assembly: GCA_030761205.1. NCBI lineage: Eukaryota > Viridiplantae > Streptophyta > Magnoliopsida > Malvales > Malvaceae > Fremontodendron > Fremontodendron californicum. The sequence goes on from JAULJL010000006.1 coordinate 8,857,800, forward strand.
ATATTGATATCTATCATTTCTATTCATATTAAAAAATAATAAAATATAAATATTTATATAAAAAATGGATTTTAGCGACCAAAATTTGCAACGACGTTTCATTTTTTTTTTATAATATCATTTAACATATTTTTTTATTATTTAATTATCATAAATTTTTTCCCTTTAACGTACCAAAAGTTTTAAAAAAATTACTTATATCAACTCATCTCATATTATTATTCAATAGTTTATTTTTATTGACAATTTATTAATACAATAATTTTTTATTTAATAATATAAGATCAAAAAATTAATATGACTTTATTGTTAAAAAAAAAAGAACCAATCATTATACAACACGTGACACAAAATTAAGAGTTATTTAAATAGTGTCACACACGAACATGGCATAAAAAATAACTAAAATATGACACGACAAAAAAAAAATAACATGACCACGACATTAATACACAAACGTATCGAAATTTATATAAAACGAACTTGACACAAAATTGAGAATTATTTGAATAGTGTTAATTAGACCTGAGAATTTTGGACATAAAACGAATAGGAAACAATAACTAAAATATAATAAAACACTAAAAAATAACACTAATACAATATGAATGCACGAATATGTCAAAATCTATACATAGTACGTGTCAAATTTTATATATATGTAATACTCTTAATACGATTATAATATAAAAAAATAATATAAATATAACATGAGATAATTATAAAAAAATCAATAAAAAAAAATTTGCAGTATAGATTTAAAAAAATTAAAAACAAAATACTGGCCAGGTGTCAACCCGACACCAATTGCCAAAGATCAATTGATTTCCAATCTAAAGAGCCAATTGATTTCCTATTTTTATTTATTGTTACTAAATAAATGTTCGCGCTTCGTTACGAACATGTTATCAAATTTTAATTGATATTTTATAATAAATTTAAAAGATAAAAAAATAAGAAAAATAAAAATAATTTAGAAAAATAATCCCATCATTATACAGCACTTGATATAAAATTTAAAGTTATTTGAAATGATCAATTAGATTCGATAATTTCGGACACAACATAATTATACGGTACGAATATAAAATGAAAAAAATAGTTAAAACACGACATGGCACGAAAAATAAAATGAACATGACATAAATACACGAACGTGTCAAAATCTACATAAAATGAATTATTAACTTCTCAAGATTTATATAAATATATAATAGTTTAAATACGATTATAACAGGGAAAATAACACGAACACAACGACACATGATACAAAATTGAGAGTTATTTAAATAGTGTCAATTAGACTTGACAATTTCGGACACAACATGATTATACAACAAGAACAGAACATGAAAAAAATAATTAAAACACGGCACGATATATAACATGAACACGGCACAAATACACGAACTTGTTAAAATTTATATAAAATCAATTATTAACGTGCGAAAATATATATAAATTTATAATACTTTAAACACACGATAAAATAACACATACACGTTACGAACATACATTTTTTTTCTCTAAAATGAATGACAAATTATGCAAAATATGGGATGAATAGAGACACGACACGTACATACAAAATTTTCTCTAAATTGAATCACCATGACAAACTATGCAAAATATTTGGATGAATTGAAAAACGACACGATTACAACATGAAAAAATAATTAAAATACGACACGAAGGATAACATGAATACAAAATAAATATACAAACGTCTCAAAATCTACATAAAATAAATTATTAACATGTTAAAAATTTATATAAATGTATAATACTTTGAACATACGAAAAAATAACATGAACACAACACGAATATGTCGAAATCTACATTAAACGAATTATTAACTTGTAAAAATTATATAAATTTATAATACTTTGAACACACGAAAAAATAACACGAACACGAATACTTTGAATTTAGTAAGAATATTTATAAGTCGGGCTTAGGTAAGAATATTTGTAATTCGGGCCTGTCCGAATTACTTTTTAACAATTGGAAAATATTTTTTTATTTAAATTTAATTATAAAAATTGAAAAAAATATATTTAAATTTAATTATAAAATATAAAAATATTTTAATAATATTTTAATAATTTATGAATAGTGAAATTAGCTTACAGGCCGAGTCAGCCTGAATTTTTAACTTGTAAAAATTATATAAATTTACAATACTTTGAACGCACGAAAAATAACACGAACACGAATACTTTGGATTGAGTAAGAATATTTGTAAGTCGGACTTGGGTAAAAATATTTGTAATTCGAACCGACCAGGCACAAATTACTATTCAACAATTAAAAAATATTTTTTTATTTAAATTTAATTATAAAATATACATAAATATTAATATAAAAATGTTTTTAAATATTTTAATAATTTATAAATAGTGAAATAGGCTTACTGATTCAACAATTAAAAAATATTTTTTATTTAAATTTAATAATATATATTAATATAAAAATATTTTTTTTAATATTTTAGTAATTTATGAATAATGAAATGGGCTTACGGGCCGACCGGAGCCGATCCAAAATGGAATTAGGTAAAAGAATTTTTTCTTTTCTCGAGCTGTGACCCGATCCGGTCCGACCATGAGCATCACTACCCATAAACAAAGGCTAAATACATAAAAACAACTAAAAAATATATAATAGCCTAAATACCCAAAAGAACACCTAAAAATGATAAATTTCATTGATGAGTTGTCGTCAAACCATGATTTCAAAATTTTTAATTCTAGCATCTCATGCGAAATTGCTTTAATGTTAGTAATAGATAAGATTATATTAATGCTGTATAAATTTTAGAAAATCAGATTCAAGCCCTCTTAGCCGTTTCATGTGTGTACTTAAGCCTTCCTTAAATCATTTTAGACGTACAAAATAATTTTGTTTTTATATCCTTTCTGTTCTCGATCTCGATTTTCTTCTCTCTCACATGTGTTATAGTTGAAATAAATTTGCTTTCTATTTATCATTTTCAACAATATACGCCAAATAAAGACAATTATTATTATTGGTGTAGAATTTAAAATTTTACATTGAAAATTTTAGTAATATGCAAATAAGTTCACAAATTTCATTAAAAATGGAAGAAGAATTGTGATGTTACAAAATATTTTATATTTCATTAAAATATTCAAGCAAATTGACTGATGTAAACTCAAGAGTATGCATATTTATCGGATTTATATTTATTTTGGATGAGTTAAATGACAAAACTCAAGTGAATCTATATTTCACATTTAATGAGTATAGTTAAAACAAAAACAAAACAAAAAAATCATAATTTTAATTTTATATATGTGATAAAAGATCAATTTTCATTTTTTTTAACATTCAAAAGTTTATTTGAGTATTGTATTAAGATTTTAAGTTCGATTATTGAGATAAACGAGATGAAATTTATCCGATGAGAGAAGACTACCTTCCATTAATTATGTAACACATATGTAAAAAAATTACAAAATATAATAAATCAAGAAACATATTTTTTTAGTAGTTTTGAGGAAGTTTTAATTAAGGAAAGAGTAAGAATTTGAATTTCGTAATATCTCAAATTTTCTAAGATCGGGTAACATGTAACAATTATCATAATAAGTTGGAATTGTTGGTACAAAATTATTTCTTGATCGGCTAAGCACCTTTATCCTCTAGAAGCATTTCATCTTTTGCAACAACAATTGTATACAAAGCAAACAATAGCATTCAAGTTTTCATTGTTGGTGCTGCTATTCATCAGCCACATGCATAGACTACATAGATTCAAACATCATGAAAAAGTATAACATGCTACTGCCTAGATGAACTTGTTCATTGGTCGATGCATCCGAAACCTGCCAATGCACCCTACTGTTGTAATGTCCCTTACCTACTGCCCATGCCAAATCTCATAAAAAAGTATAACATCCTAATTTTCATCTTTCTTTACGTATTGACCCCAATCAACTCGATGCATCAGAAACCTGCCATATAAAAAATTTAACTCATGTTAAATAAGATAATATGGCAAATATATATATATATATATATATATATATATATATATATAACTGAGAAAACAGTTTTCAGGTTATGATATTCTGAACTGAGTGACAAAAATGTAATAATGCAATTTGAAGAGGTAAATGTTCCAAATCTAATTATCTATAAACCTAAAAAAAAAAAAAGATTTTCCAAAAACAATTTTATTGAAATCCAGCTCAACAAGGACAACTCAACAAAACATAGCATTTGTATGTTATCAATTACAAGAAAAGTTCAACTGCAAAAATAATGTTCTCATATCTAGAGCAGAGCAGAGTGAAGTGAAATAAATGCTAAGAGCTAGCAAGTAAGCGTGCCTACTGCAACTGAACAGGCAAGGGTTGTTGGTACAAAATTATTTCTTGATCACAACTTCCATTTTTATTCCTGTGGCTTATTTTTGCACTTCAATCACAGTTTAGTTTCCCTTTCAAGTTTCATTGTTGGATGCAAAATAATCATTATAATAATGGATCTTAGGACAGCAATATTCCTCTTGGAACTCTGCTTCTAGCCTTCTACCAACCACTAGTATTTTGCCTATGGGGCAGGGAAACCCTGTATAAAGACAAAAATGATGATGACGATCAAACTGAGTAAATGGAGGATCAATCTGAGTAGATGATGAGGATAAAAAATAGTGGATTTTGTGAGAGAAAGAGGAAAAAATTAGGGATTTGAGAGAGAAATCTGAGTAAATGGAGGATTGATTTTGAATTTTTAAAAGAGAGAGCAGAGTGATTCAATCTGGAGAAAAAGAGAGAGAGAGAGCAGACTGTTTTGGTTTTTTATCTGGAGAAAAGAAAAATCGTGAGAGAAAGAGAGCTGAAGAAGTTTTGATTTTTTTAATGTGGGTTAATAATGCCTTTAAAAGATGGATCATTACAAGCGGGTAATTCAGCCTGGGAAAAAAGAAAAAGAAAATGATAAATACTGACATTTTTTTAAACCCCCACAAAGAAAATGCCCTTAAATTTAAATTTTGTTGTAGTGACTCATCTATTTTAAGAAAGGGATTTTAAAAACATTAGAATTCGATTTTCAACACTTGAAAATTCATATTATTTCCCCTATTCCTCCTTACGCCTTTGCTTTCTTTGCACTAAAAAAAGAAACGCACTAATAAATAAATCAAAAGACCAATATATAATTAAAGAAAATCCTAGCACGTATATACAGTTGAAGTAAACTCACATTTAATCAAACCTGAACCTAGGATTTGGAGTTTTTAAGACTTCTGTCTTACTATTAATACAAAAATTCATCGACACTAAACGCAATTATATATATATATATATATATATAGGAATATAATCTTACTATATTTAGCAATCGATAACTAATGTTTTCCATCTCGATGATTTATTTTTTTAACAAATGCATTAAGGAAACAATAATTTTTGGGATTTTTTTATTTTATTTTTATATTTGAAGTTATAAGAATTGGACTTTGATCATTAAAATTAAAAATTCAATATACTATCACTAAATCGCATATTTATCAATAATTTTTAAATATTTTTCAATCCCACAAAATAATGGCGGAGTTAGAATTTCTAAGAGACAAACAAAACAAAAAAAATGAATATTTTCGGTAATAAAATACATTTAAAAAGCTTTAAACAAGAGACGGTTTTATTATTAATATATATATATATATATATATGTTTTCTTTTTCGTTCATAAGATCGTCTTTTACTATTAATATTGAAGGAAAAGAAGATTAAAAAAATCAGCTCTCTACAAAAGATACAAATTAGACATGTTCAAGGTTCAGGTTATCCATCTAAACTCGAAGATCCGTACGATATTTGGAAAGGTTTGGACAAAAAAAAATGTCCGAAATATCAGTTTGGCAAAAAAATTAGGTCCGTTTAAAAAATGATCCAGGCCTTGACTCCAACAATCAAGGTCTGAGCCAATCCGGCCTGTTTTTCATTTATATAATATACTATTTTTATATTTATATATTATGTAATTTATATCATATAAAAAATAAATATATAATATTATAGTGTAAACATTTAAAAATATGTTAAGTTATCTATGTTTTAGAACTTAATAAAAAAATAGTAAAAACTAAATAAAAAAATAACATATATATATTTTTTTAAATTTAGGCGAGTCTAAACTGGTTTGGACTACCCATTTATAAAAATGGACGGAGTTGGACAGAATTTGAGGCCCATATTTTGGGCCGAGCCGAACTTAGACAAATATATGTGGTGTTGATATCATATTTAGACCCGACTCATGAATACCTCTAATACAAATGGATATATGCATTTTTTATTGAGCCAAATACTCAGGTGCTAATGTCACGATCCATGCCTGCCCACCCAGATCCAAAACGCACATAACAGGTCCAGGATTGGGATCTGAGTTACAAGCCACCACACGATTTGTTAAACTAAAATTCCAAGCCTATGACACTAACACGTAGGTTTAATTAACAGCAAACTTCAAAATAAAACTTTTGGGATGTGTTACTATATTTTATACGATGAATATGGATATCCACAACACTTGTCAATTAAATAATTATGCATTTAAGTTATTATTTATTTATATGAGAAAGGCGTGGCCGTGGACTCCCCAATGCTCTTCAAAAGAGTCTCATTTTGTACTGATTTACTAAATTTCTTTTCTCCTTTGCTCATTCGATGCACAAGTTTGATGAATTAATTCTTACAATATTCATTATCCGATTGGTAGTTGAATATTTCTTAAACCAAAAAGTTTCCATTATTCCTTTTTTTTTAATAATCATCTACATCATACTTACTTATTGCATGATGTTTATAGGAATAATTTAAGCTTTGACAAATTTCTAGCAAATACAAGTAGAATAGAATAATGTTTGTGGAGGGACCTCTATTAAAAATAAATGAATGATAGATGATGTATATTATATGGTCTCTATAATTTATGCATTAAGAGTTTTGTATTTTTGGGCACAAAGGTTTTGTTTGATAGAGTTGGAAAAAAAAATTTGGACGGAAAGAAAATTGAAAAGATGAAAAAACATCTTTTTGTAGTATGCTTAATAGAAAAGATGAAAAAGTGAAGAAAATAAAAACCATCTATTGTTTGATAAAGTTGAAAAATATATATTATTCTACTTGATTCGCATCACTGTTATTTTTTCTCCTCTTATACTTTCCAACGGAAAAGATTTGTTTTTATGAATAAAAGTGGAAAATGATCACCTTCTTCATTTTTTTCTTTTCACTTTTCTCTCTTATCAAACACATTCAAAATTCATTTTCTTTCCACTTTTTCACCTTTCTCTATCCATTCTTATACTTTTTCACTCTATCAAACACACCCAAAATATTTTGCTACCGACATTGGTTGCCTGGAAGAGAAGATGAGAAACTGAAATGAAATTTAGATATCTATTGGACTTACGGTTTAGGGTTTAGACATTGATTGCCTCTTCAAAAAATAGAAAATTTTATTTTTCACTGTAATTTAATTGAACATGAAAACATATATATTTTAGACGCTATTATATAAATATGAGTTTTTTCCCCATATTTTTAATTAGTTTAGATATAAAATACTTTTGACTTATTACACTTTTAATTTTAGGGTACTGCTAAATCGAGGGGGCATGAAAGAGTACTTGAAGATATTAATACTTGTGCCTCACTGATTTCTCTATTATTTAACTTCAATATTACAACATCATTAAACATTTTCTATACATTTTTTTGACAAAGAGGAAATTTTTCTTGAGGAAGTTCCTTGCTTTTGTCTTTTGCATACCCACTCCTTAAGCATGATACCATAATAATTTCTTCAATTCCACTTAAAAAAAAGACTACTAAAAGGTGACCTCATCAGCCTAAATTAACCTTTTCCCCATATTTGAAACCTTCTTAGACCTCTTTCCACCATTCTATATCTCTCCTTTAGTTTGAATACGAAAGAAGGTCTCTCCCTCTAAGATTATTATTTTACCTTGGCATCATTATATCAAAAGGTGTTAGCTTTGTTGTTGGTAGCTTTGTTGTTGGTTCCTACACAAGGGAAAAAGGTTTTCTCCCACTATACCATACTCCTTTTCAATTCTTCCCCCACCCCATCAATAATAGAAGAACCATGATTAAAAAAAAAACCCATTCTCCCTTTTTTTCCCTCCAAGTAAGGATTGCTAGATCAACCAATGACCCCATTTGAAAGGATCCTTCAAGAATCAAAACCCTTTCTCTCCTTGTTTAATTGCTAAAGTAGCATTTTATTATCAATATTTGGTTGGTTGGAGTGGTAAGCGACTTCAGCCCTCAAGATGAGGGCAAAAGTTTGAATTTTGGGAGTCACCAATGTTATAAGGGTTTTACCATCATGCTTCCTGGATCGAATAAGGATTAGTCTCCATCTATCATAAAATAGGAATGAAAAACACTCTAGACAAAAAAGTAGCATTTTATTTGACTTATTAGAACCTCAAAAAGGCACCCTTTTTTTTCTCCCACAAAGTTCAAAATCACACTTGATCAATCCATGATCATCTCTTGATGTAAAAGAGGGGGGAAAAAAAAGCCTCTTCCAAAGGATAATTGATGGTATATCATGAGACAAAAGGGCCCATAACTCTTTTCACTAATGCAAGCCAAACCCCACATTAGCTTTTTCACACACAAGTATATAAATAAGTATATGATATATGATCATGCCATCAAAGGTCAAACTTTAAGCAAACATCAATAACAAGCCAGTCACAGCTGGTGGAGAAATTGAGAGCCACCCCCTCTTCTAAAAAGTTTTGGTAGCTTCTTGCACTCAAAGCAAGTATACTTTTTCAAGTCCCCCGGCCCTTATTCATTCTCCTTTTCCTTCCTCCCCTCTCTTTTTAGTTTAGAATAAAGGAAAGTGGCTTTGCTTTTTGATTAGATGAATTTGGGAGAAGCACCAATCAAGCAAAAGATGACCATTGGTTCCCCCTTTTTACAATAAAAGAATGGTACAATCACTTTTCTAAAAAGGAACTATACAAGAAAATTTTTAAATGTAATGTTAGTTGTTATTCCAACCAAGGAAAAGTTTAATTATACATAAATATGGTGCATAATTAATATTTTAAATGGAAATATCACTTTCAATTCTTTAACAAAAAATGCCTTACAAAAGAGATTCGTTTTCAAGATGGATTTAATTAGCTATAGGATAGGTTTAGTTTGGGTTTCAATCAATTATTAATTGATGTAAATATTTTTATCTTATATAAAATTTGCTCCTATGTAATCAAGTAATGATCATGGAAATTGACTTTGTTCATTGATGAAGTATATTTCAATTATTTTGAACAAATAAAACGTTATTTGGCCTATTAATATATAGTGAAACCTCATCTCTAATGATTGTAGGGGCACCGCCCCATCAAAAGAAGTATTCATTTTTAATTTTCACATAAGAAAAGAGGCCATTAGAAGATGCCAAATCCCCACCTCAAAAGCTTTGTTTGAAAGTATGTGGCATCTATATTTCCCTCTTTAACTTTTGGAGTTTTGGAATCCTTAAAAGAGTTACCAACAATCGAAAATCCCACTTAGAATAAGCTGAGGAAAAGCTACTTTTCCCCCCACTAATGGTGTGGAAATTTTGGGTTTGTAGCAATAATCGCCTTATACTTTACACACAAGCATATTCAACTTTTTAGGAGAAATCAAGAAAAGCTTTCTAAGAATGATGTGAAAGGAAGACATGCCTACGTGAGACACTTAAACCATACATTAATATGCATTGAAGGTGTGATAATTGGGTTCAATTAAGCCATAAAGATGTGTATCAAAAAATGTGGTTTTAAAAGTTAAGACAAAATCTTAAGATACCCAACTTTATTTTATAATTCTTTATATTCTCCAATAAAATTATGTCATGTATGCAACTGGTTCACTCCATATCCATTAAAGTTAAAGAAATTGTAGAATATTTTAATCATTTTTGAGTTTGAATTAAAGTGAGTTTGTATTGTTGACCTTTTTTGGATAAACTTAGGTCGGGTTGGTTTCAAATTTCAGTTAGGTTAATCAAAGTTTACTATACCTGAATCCGAGATTAATTCAGTTGATTCATACAATCATATTTAAGAGGTGATATTTAACACATTTGAAATTCAAATTTTAACATCTACAACCCATTCTCTTATTCTCATATTGTAACCTCTTTTGTACCAAAAAAATTTAGTATACCTTTTTTAAGGATCTCCTTTTCTTTTTATTCTTTATTTTTTGGTTTCATAAAAAATATTGAAAAGTAAAAGGGTATATATATATATATATATATATATATATATATATATGAAAAAGCTAAAGAAATGTTATTTACATTGAGAATGCTTACCTAGATTTCTTTTCCCTTCTAATAAAGGCTTATGGAGAAAAGATTGTATGAAATGGTTATTCCACGTCAGTATATATTCCTTCCATTCAAATCATGCCACATAATCGGTTTTTTTAGAAAAAAGTCAACTATTTATTACAAAAATTATTAATGAATTGCTGAAATAAATATTTATCATTTAATTATTACATGTAACGTGTAATAAATAGTTGACTTTTTCTATAAAAAAAACTAATTACGTGGCATGATTTGAATGGAAGAGATACATGCTGATGTGTAGTAACCATTTCATACAATCCCCTCTCGATGCTTATGTATATGTTTTTTACAAGTGAAATGAGTGGTAACTGGTAAGCATATCATTACAATTCTTAAAAATTTTAAGGACCTACACATTAAAAAATGCATTGAATACAAAATTGAGCATAGCCCACTTTCAACTACAATCATAAATGCAATTTGGTTCATGAGATGAGTCCTTATCTCAACATTTAACAAATTGAACCCATTAGGTGGTGGATAAATGCCATTGGGAACATTGAGAAAGACAAGGGAATCATCACTTTGACTTATTTTGATGGACTTGAAACCCTAAGTTTTCCTTTATTGCATAGTGTATATTTAAATGTTTTTTTCGATTACTTTTAGTATTAAAATTACATTCCCACATAATATTATATAGGCCCAGTCCATAATTGTGTAACTATTGATGTACTAAACCAAGATTGGAAATTCTTTGATTAAAAAAAAAACAAAAAATTTATGAATTAATGAATGCTTGATGTATACTTCAATGATATCTGTATTGTATTGATATTGGTGGTATTGATTAGTATATATCGATTTTGGAAAAAAAATCGATACGGTATCAAAATTATACCATTTTGATTTTTATACGATTTGTATCAATCATATTGACTCGTAACGACCTCTACTGGCTCATATTAACCCTGAACAGCTTTACTCTTAAGTTAGTAATGTAGGTCTGAAATGTGTATTGAAAGGATGTTATGTTCGTTATAGTATCATATGAGATCAATAAAGCAAATTAAAACAAATAATACCCTAGGATCATTATATAGAGCCCTTCACTCCAATCTCCAAAAAGAGTAAAAATGTTGTTTTTTTGTACTCATTTGGGGATTTAGAGCTAGCTATTGGAGCCCCTATGCATGAGAAGGTCATCAAGTAATTAGCAGAAGATAGCTAAAACAGTCCACTTTTCTATCATGCAAAATGCTTTAGCTAGCAAAAAAATTTCCTAGCATGGTTCCAGTATATGAAAATGGTTAGCACACCGAATTTAGGAAAACAAAAATGGGTATAGCTAGCTACAACATATGGCCACCTTTTTCAATTTGAAGAAACCCCTTAGATTTGGATTAAGGGCTTTAACTAGATTTTGATCGGTTCAGTAGAGGAGCAAATGATTTTTGTTCAAGCAAATTAAAAGCATATATTTTTAACGTGTGAAAGAAGCCTATGAAGTAAGGTTATATTGTTGGGAAGACCTGACAATTCGTGTATTGTATCGTGTTTGTGTTATAATCGTGTTTAAAATATTATATATTTATATAAATTTTGATACATTAATAATTTATGTTACATAAATTTTATACGTTCGTACATATTTTCATACTATATTCATATTATTTTTTGATACTGTATCGTATTTTACATTCAAAATTACCAAATTTAACGGAACGCAAAACCATTTATTTTTGTGAAGGATGTAAAAAGCTAGCAGAAAAAGGCTCAGAGTTTGCTTGTGTTAGTTAATGTCAAAAAGAGAATAAAGCAAAGTCCTCAGCCCTTGGGTTGAAGTGTCACCATCACTATAATCTAAATCTTTCTTATGCATGCATGCCAATTAATCTCCAAGTGATTATCAAGAATTAAAGTCGCTAATTTATTAACAACAATAATAGGAAGATATAGATGAAGAAATTAAGAGGAAGGGGGGAAGTTAAAGAAAATAATCATATATAAGAGTCATGTCATCTTAATTTGCTCTTACAGTACGTGTTGACATTAAGAGCATCGAGAAACAAAACCATATCTATCATAATCGTAATAAAATTTTTTTCTTCTTTTGGGATAATTAAACGTAATAAAATCTCAATCCTGCGTGTATCTTGCATTTTACATTACATTACATTATTATTACTCTCACCTACTACACGTGTGATGTTGTCTACTCCAAATTGTGTAATTACGGTAATAGTGTTTAGATTTTTTTTTCTATTGCATCCGTAATTATTCTTTTATCTTGTGTTTGGTAAGAAAAAAATAATAATTTTCTTTTTCTTTTGATAAGAAAGAAATAAAATGAAGAAAAACTGATGAGTTTGTATCTTTTTTTTTCTTTTTCCAAATTCAATCATTTTAAATGTATGAGGAAAATATTTATTCTACTCAAATTAACAATTTTATTTATAAATTTATCCCTAATCTTTTTTCTTTTTTATGCCAAACACAATAATTTATTTTTTTTTCCTTTCCTTGTCTATTTCCCTTCCTTTTATTTTTCTTTCTTCTTATCAAACTTAGTGTTAGGCAATAAAGAAAAAATTAAATTACAACATAGAAAACCAATTGGAGTAGGCATTGCATTTGAGATAAGAAAGAGAACTTAATAACAGAACAAGAGTATGCAAATTTCTTTGTTTTCATAGCTTTCACATTCAACTTTGTCTACTTTCAATTAAGATCACCATAAATGTCAAACTCCTTATTCCTTGATTGCAATTTTAAATCACAAAGTCAAGTGCTGAAGTTGCCATTTATGATCAGCTCAATAGAGATTCCCTAGTGCTGATCATTTTCACACAGACAAATTAAATTAAATGTCTAATTATAATTGTTAAGCAAAACCCAATGAAATCCTAGTGACAAAAATCTTCAACATCCTCCATCTCTTATGTCTTTATACTAGTTGGTATCAGTTGAAAATCTTAATAAATATATTTTACCTTCAATTTTCACTGATAATATATATGAGGGGCAGAGGGGGTAAAAGTATCAAAATTCAAAAAGCAGTAGATTTTTTTTTTTTTGAGTTAATAGCATCAATGATGCCCAAATTATAGAACATATTTTATATTGGTCCCTAAACTTCAAAACGTATCAAATTAGTCCTTGATTACAAGTATTATAACAAATTGGTCCATTCCGTTAGCTTTTCCGTTACTTTTACTGTAGCAATTAGCTAATGATGTCACTAGCTGATTGCACCACATTTCTCTTCATTTTTGTCCCTTATTCTTTATTTTTTATTTTTTCTTTATTTTTTTATAAATAAATACAAAGAAAAAATAATTCATATTATAAATTAAAATGATTTTTTTTTAAATATAATTAATTTAAAAAGTATGAAATATTTATTTACTTTAATTTTATAAAAAGTATTTTTAATTTTTTCGTTTCTTTCTTCTTCTTTTTTTTTTGTGTGGCTTTTCTCTTCTTTATAAATAAATATTAAAAACTAAATAATAATTTACATTATAATTTAAATTAATATTGTAATAATCAAATAATTGAAAAAAATATAAAACTATTTATTTACATTAATTTTATAAAAATATTTTTTTTTTATTTTTTTGTTTCTTCCATTTCTTCTTTTTTCTCTTCTTTATAGACGAATACAAAATATATATATAAGTATATTATATTATATTTTAAATTAAATTAACTTTCTAAAAATTAAATAATTTATAAATATAAAATATTTATTTTATATTTATAAGTTTTTTATTTTTTCTTTCTTATCTTTTCCCTTTTTCTCTTGTTTGTAAAAAAATATAAAAGAATAAATAATAATTCATATTGTAATTTAAATTAATTTTTAAAATATAAAATATATTATTTACATTAATTTTATAAGAAAAGAGGAAAGAAAGAAAATGAAATTAAAATAAAATAAAATAAAAAGTAAAAAATATATTTTTAATAAATGAATGTAAATAAATATTTTATATTTTATAAATTATTTAATTTTTACGAAATTAATTTATTTATAAAAAAAAAAAGAAAAAAGAAGAAAAAGAAAAAATATTTTTTTATAAAATTAATGTAAATAAATATTTATATTTTATAAATTATTTAATTATTAAAAAATTAAAAAATTAATTTAAATTGTTATTTATCTTTTGTATTTATTAATGTTTTTATTTTCCCTTTTTCTTTATTATTCTTTATAAATAAATACAAAAAATAAATAATAATTTAAATTAATTTTTTAATAATTATATAATTTATAAAATATAAATATTTATTTATTAAAAATATCAAAGGAAAATAATAAAGAAATAAAGAAAAAAGAAAAAAAATAAAGAGAAATGTGATGGAATCAGCTGGTGACACGTGTCACCAGCTGATTGCTACAGTAAACGTAACGAAAAAGCTAACGGAAGTGATCAATTTATTATGATACTTGTATGTAAAGACTAATTTAATATATTTTAAAATTTAAGAATCAAATATAAAATATGTCTTATAATTTAAAAAATATTATTATTATTATTATTTTTTTCGATTGAGTGATTACAAAAGGCAAAGAGCCAAAGACAAACAAAGCCACATGGCAATTAAAACTTGTACAGCATACAGCAGTATGTTTGTAAACTGAAAAGGCTACAAAGCTACAGCTCCAAAAAGGCTGCCCACAGCTGAATATACAGAGGAACAAATTCTTACAGTTACAGAGCCTCATGAAATTAGACAAGTGAGAAGGCAAAATGACCAAAAATCCTCAGTACCTAGATTTTGTGTTTGTTTTTATGAGAGAAAAATACGAGGCAAAAGACATTTCAAACATGCGCCCATAAACTGTGACCCCGCAAAAAAAGCTGACACCCAAAACCCAGAAAGTTTCATACTTTCTGCCAACAACCGAAAAGCATGGCGCATAGGCCAAAGACAAAGGTCTTTTTGAACAACTTTATGGTGGAATCTTTCTAAATAGTGTTCATAAATAATTTATTTTATATTTATACAAAATTTTGATATTTAATAATTTATATTATATAAATTTTGACACATTAGTATATTGGTGTCGTGTTCATATCATTTTTCGTATCGTGTCATGTTTTAATTATTTTTTTATATTATATTTATGTCATATAATTGTATCGTGTCTAAAATTATCAAATCTATCTACCCAACAGCTCTCTCTCTCTCATGGGAAGGAAATTCAACTTTTCTTTTTATTACACATTAAATGGCT
Organism: Fremontodendron californicum; assembly: GCA_030761205.1. Lineage (NCBI taxonomy): Eukaryota > Viridiplantae > Streptophyta > Magnoliopsida > Malvales > Malvaceae > Fremontodendron > Fremontodendron californicum. Next base: position 8,873,411 of record JAULJL010000006.1, read on the forward strand.
GTGAAAATGCATGAAATGCAAGGGAAAGAAAGAGGGTCACCCCCCATTTATAAATGCAAAAAGCTGGTGGGGTTTTTGTCCAACAACAACAACATGCAACCCCCGGGATTGCAGCCGAGTTCCAGTTATACTTGAATTCCTTTTTTTCTTTTTTGAATGTATAACGAATAAATCATGGCTTTTTTCCCACTTTTTTTCAATTCAACTAATCAATACTACACTATTTTCTCTTTTTTTTTTTTTTTCCGTAAAGGTATTAGATCACAGTTGTGAAATTTTCCACATGAGAAAAACATGTGGTACAAAGATATATATATATATAATCTAATTTCGTTTTTCCTGCCTATGCCTTGACGGATGCTTAAAATTAAGAATTTCAATAACATCAAAATTTACAAAATATTTGCCATTCGAACTTTTTTTTTTTTTTTGCTTTTGAAAGTCTCAAATTTAAATGCCCGTATGTAAAAAATGAAAACATGAACTATACTTTTCTCGACTTTTTGACTAAGATGAAGACGTCAATTATATTTCCTTTTAATTCCCTTTTCCTTATACCGACTTTGATTTGTGTGGTTAGGCTTATAACAAGAATTTTTGTGGTTGTGCATATGCTTTATTAAAATGAGACAATCGTGCATATGTGTGTGCCTTTACACTTGATTGTATTGCATGCTTTTAGGCAGAGATTTGGAGCTTTTACTTTCTTTTTTTGGGTTTGGTTTTGTTTTTCATTCACACACAGTTGACATGCATTGCATTTTAAAAGTGTTGAACAGATGAAGAGATGAATCTGCTTTTGCCCTTCTTTTTTTTCCTTTGTGGTGGGCTAACTTTGTGGCCATGGGAGGCTTGCCCATGTCCACCAGTGAAGCTAATTTATTGGGTGTGCAGCCTAAGGTCAGCAAATTTAATGCAACATTGTTTGCACTACCAAGCTATTTCATTTTATTCAATGGCTGAAACTTGAATGGCATTAGACCAAATTCAATAAATTTGCCTTCTGTAAACATACAGCTTTCCACTCCCCAAAAAAAGAAACAGAAAAAGAAACATACAGCTACTACGTACTTTCCAATTTAAACATGTATAATTTGTCAAAGGATTTTTGTTCTAAAATTTCGTAATCTTTTGTGATTGAAGGGTTGAGTCCAGTTATGCATTGCTTTATCACAGTTCATATATATGAGATTCAGTCAAGAATTTCCGATCCCAAAAAAATGAATTGCATGTGAATAAAGCTATATATTTAATATATTATAAAAATAACGAACAAAATAGTAAAGGGGAATCAAATCCTTGACCTTAATCACATTTTCCCCCTTTTTTTAAATTATTTTTAAAGGTTCATAGCATTTCGCTATTGATCATAGTTGCTGAATTAGCCGCAAATTGATTTGTCATAGACAGATAGGCAGATGTGGCTAATATTGGCCCTTAGCTCAAAACTTAAAGAATTTCAAACTTGTAAAGATATATATTCATTTAACAACGTCGGAGCAATAAATATTAAAAATAGACATGGCCAGGCCAACCATTTTCAAAGAAAATCAGCTCTAATTAACCCTTCACCAATCGATGCATGCATGTGCATTAGTTTACTCTCTCAAATTGCCAATTCAAGGCAAAAATGGCAAATCCCTTAGGTTCACCAAAACAGAAAACAGGGTTGTCAGTAAATAATAATAATAATAATTATGATCATAAAAATAAAGATAAAGATAAGAAAAAACAAAAACAATTATTTTTCATTTATGTTTCTCAATGTGAAAACAAGGCAAAAGGACAATAAAATTTCACTAGTTTTCGCGGCATAAAGAAGAAAAAAGAATTGAAGTTTCATTTTCAAACCTTACTGTGTCTATGAAATACAAAAGAAAAATAAAACAAAGGTGTCACATCCTTTATTATGTCACCCATTTTAGTTCACTAGGTTCTAGTTGTACGAAACAATTGGATGCGTATTATTTTGTCCTTTCATGTTGATTTCAAGTAGGAATTCACATGGAATAGCTTGAATGATTTAATGTCAGCATAATTGAGTAGTTGATTAGAAAGAAAGAAAAAAAAACATTCATTGATGGTAAGGGACAAAATCACCAAGTGTCTACTCTTCTCTTAACATTTGATCCATATCAAGGAATATGTCAATTGCTAACCATTTTTTTTTTCGTATAATTCTTCGACATGGAGAAATTTGAAGAGGGTAACAAGGCTATCCATCGTATCATATGACTTATTGTCATGATTAATGGATGTGATTTTTGCATTACATGTCAAAGACGTAAAAAATCATGAGTGTTGTCATATGTGTAATATATGTAATATATAAGATATACGTGTAATACACGTAATATATAAGAGAATAACATAAATCATGGATGTGATTTTTGCATTACAGGTCGAGAGCTTTGAAATCGTTAAAGAAAATTGTGAGTGTTGTGACTGTTCAATCTTAATGATAACCGTGTAATACACGTAATATATAAGAGAATAACATAATCATGAATGTGAATTTGCATTATATGTCAAAGATGTAAAAAAAATAGAAACAGCCCCCAGCCTCCAGCCGCCCCCAGCACCCAGCCGCCCCCAGCCTCCAGCCCCCCTCGCATCCAGGCCCCCCCACCGCACCCAACCCCAGGCCTCAGCTCCTCCAGCACCCAGTGCCCAGGCCTTCCCTAGGCCCAGTCTCCAGCGCCTAGCTCCTCAGCCCCAACCCCGCCCTTCCCTGCCGCCCCAGATCTAGATCCGCCTCCCTTCCCTCACCCAGCCGCCCCAGCCTCCAGCCCCCCTCGCATCAAGGCCCCCCTCTCCAGATCTAACCTCCTTCAAGCTTCACTCCATCGGACCAGCCCCTAGCCCCCCTTAAAGCCTTCGCCCTTCAACCGCCTCCTTTCTCCCTCAAGGCGCAGCGCAGGTCCTCTCCTCTTGAATCGGGCGACACGCCGACGCCGGCACCGTTTGTTTCTCTCACGAGCAACATTCAACTTCTCGCAGGCAACAGCAGACTTGTCCCTCCTCCACCTCCGCTGTCCTCTTCATCGTCCAATCAAAAGGTGCCGTCTGTCCCTGTCGCCCCTCCTTCTCCTCCACCGGTCGGTAACTCTAGCAGCATCGTGGTGACATGTTTGGGACACGGTGAAAAGAGATCTGTCGAGGATCGTTAGTAACTTGAAGCTGGTGGTGTTTCCGAATCCCTACAGAGAAGATCCAGGAAAGGCGTTGAGGGATTGGGATCTGTGGGGTCCTTTTTTCTTCATTGTCTTCTCATATTTTGGGGTGTTTTAATCGGAAAACTTTTGATCTCTTCTGTCCATCGGCCATCGCTTTGGATCTCAAAGATCGGGTTGTTACTTCATGAACATCCATCTTAAAAACAAATCAGCAAAGAAAGTTAAGCCTGTCGGGTAGAAACGAAGTGAGAGATAGAGTAAGAAGAAGCGTGGAAACAAAAAGAGCGATTACAGATCCACAGGAAGCAGAATCTGCTGGATGCTGGGGTCGGGGGGGCTGAAATCAAAATAACCACTGTCTTGCTCTGTTGCGGGACTTGTATCAGCTTCAGCTTCACCTTAACTAATTTCGCCTTAACCACCCCTTCCATACCCACCAGATCCACGACCACATTCACCAGATCCACCACAAACCCCTCCATAAAATAAAAAAAAGTCCTCACGACCAGATCCACCCCCACCCCCTCCACCATAACCACCAGATCCACTCCCACCACCATCACCGTATCCACCCCTCCAGCTCCTTCCTCCTCTACCATATCCTCCTCCACCATAACCACCAGATCCAGGGTCAGCCGCTGGTTTTTGATTGGGGATGAACCTTATGATGACTCCATTGGAGAAGACAGCTAATCAAAGATTGGAAGGTGAGGAATCCCAGCAAAGAAGTTTTTAACACGTTGTTACTGGAGATTATCCCTCCATTGCAGCTGGAATGGATCGTGGTAAATTGGTGGAACGATCAAGGGAAATTGGAGAAAAACGAAGAACAGAGTCAGTTGTACCTAACTCTGATGACGTGGCAGCTCCTGATTGGAGGAAATTGTTTGCTGCAGGTGAAAATCAAACTCTGAGATTCTTTCCTCCGCTGAAGATGGATGGGAAAGTTACTGTAAAACCACCAGATGAAGTATTTGAAGAAGGAATTCTTCAATGGAAGAACTCACTGATTGCGCAATTTATAGGGAAACCTCCAAATTTCAGTTTGTTCAATAAGCTGGCTAATATGCTATGGGGAAAGGATGGAGATCTCCAAATTAAGCCAGTAGGAAGGAATCTCTATGTTCTTCAGTTCCATAATGCAGAGACAAGGGATTGGGTGCTTGAACATGGACCTTAGCACATCCAAAATAGCCCAATCATCTTGAGGAAATGGGAACCAGACCTGAACACCTTAGAATTCAACATGGAAAAGCTTCCTATCTGGATTCATCTGAGCAATGTCCCATTGGAATTATTCACAATGAGAGGTCTGAGCTATATAGCTAGCGCCATTGGCACCCCTCTCTATATGGACAAAATAACTGCAAACAAGCAAAGGCTAGCATATTCTAAAGTTTGTGTTGAGATAGATGTGGCTCAAGAATTGCCCAATTCGATTGCAGTGGAGCTCAGAAATGGCTCAGTGATCCCTATCACAGTTGAGGCACCATGGATGCCTCAGAAGTGTATTCACTGTGGTATTTTTGGTCGCAATAACAAAAGTTGTCCTCGCCAGCCACAGGAAATTCCAACCAAAAAATGGACTCCTAAGCAGAAGGCTCAGAATGAGCAAAAAGAGTTGAGGGTTCCTGATGAGCAGACGATTCCAAGGACCTCTGAAAAGCAGATAGAATTACCTGCTCAGGTAATCATCGAGCAATTGGAAAGGCCAGTTCTATCTGGGACAGAACGAGGATCCACCTCAGCCACAGGAGCTATGGGCTCAGACAACAGATTTGCAATATTGGAATCTGTTCCTGAAAATGAGGAGGATACTGGTAAAACAGAGTCATTTATAGAGGATAGGACTGAAAGCCACTCTCATCAGGTTGTTTTTCCAAAAGAAACAAGAAAGCCTAGGGCTGCTGCAGCAGGAGTGGCAGATCTGATGAAGAACTTGAAGAGAAGGAAAGGGCCTATTGACAAAGGAAAGGCTCGAGGTAAGGCTTCTGCCTTGGGGAGTCACTCTCCAACTCTTCATTAATGAACTTTCTTGTTTGGAATGTTAGAGGACTCAATTGTCCTCTAAGGCAGAAACAGGTAGTTAGTAGAATTTCTAAGTTGCAGATTGATATTGTCTGTCTTATTGAGACTAGAGTAAAGTTACCTAAAGTGCAGAAGATTGTTGACATGCATTTTAAGGGATGGAATCTCCATCATAACTACTCTGAAGCTTCAAATGAAGAATTTGGATCCTTAGTAAGGTTCACCTGGATGTAGATATGAAGGACTCAACAGAACAGTCTATCACATGTCAGATTAAACTGAACTCTCTGAGGTTTTATTTGACTGCCATTTATGGAAGTAATGAAGGAAGCAGAAGGAAATTGCTTTGGTCACACTTGCATTCCCTCAGTGGAACTACTCAAGGTGCGCCATGGATTTTGGCAGGAGATTATAATGTGGTAGCTCATCCATCAGAAAGCTCATGTTTTAATGGATCCCAACACAGTACCTCAGATATGAAAGATTTCCAAATTTGCATTGAACAGAATGCATTGATGGATCACCAATTTGTTGGTCCAATCTTTACCTGGTCAAATCATCAAGAGAATCATCTTGCCAAGAAGCTTGATAGGGTCATGATCAATGATCAATGGCTCCTCTCTTTCCCATATTCCTATGTGGAATTTATTGCACCTGAAACCTCTGATCACTGTGCTGCACTTATCAAAACCAGCTTGGAGAATCACTCCCCTCCCAAACCATTCAAGTTTTTCAACTTCTGGACTAGGGATGCAGAGTTCATGGATATAGTTGAGAGCTCATGGCAGGATCCCACCAGAGGCGATCCTATGTCCAATTTGTATATCAAACTGAAGAGAGTGAAGCAGAAGCTTAAGAACTTCAATTTCAAGAAGTATGGAGCTATTACTGAGAAGGTACAAGCCAAAAGAAGGGAATTAGCAGAAGTACAGCTCCAACTACTAAGGAAGCCTGCAGATGTTGAACTGGCAGCAAAGAAAGATATCCTTTCCAGGGATTTCAATAATCTTCTCAAAGATGAGGAAAGCTTTTACAAGCAGAAATCCAGAATTCAATGGCTAAAGGAAGGAGACCAAAATACAGGCTTCTTCCATAGGATGGTGAGGGCAAAGTTGAGCAAAAATACCATACATTCTTTGACGGATGCACAAGGAAACAGACTTGAAAACTTTGATCAGATTGCTACAGAAGCTGTCTCCTACTTCCAGAACTTGCTGGGATCCAAAGACCATATGGTCAAGGGCTGTAATCAGGATTTGCTTGCTGAACTTCTACAGACTCCCATCACTGAAGAGCACCAAGCAGAACTGGTTAAAAGGGTAACTCCTGCAGAGATAAAAGAAGCAATGTTTTCGATTCATAGTGACAAAAGTCCAGGGCCAGATGGATTCACAGCTCACTTCTTCAAAACAGCTTGGCAAATTGTTGGTGAGGATGTCACAGAGGCTGCAATGTTCTTTTTCAGGACAGGAGTGATGCACAAAGCCTTCAATTCAACTAGCGTGGCTCTCATTCCAAAATGCCCTAATCCAAGCACAATGAGAGATTTCCGACCAATTTCCTGTTGCACAGTCTTTTACAAATGCATCAGCAAGATTCTGACTAACAGACTCAAGAACAGTCTTCCACTGGTGATCTGTCCCAATCAGAGTGCCTTCATTCCAGGCAGGAGTATCACAGACAATGTCCTGCTTGCTCAAGAGTTAGTCAGAGGCTATGGTAGAAATACTCTGTCCCCAAGATGTGCCATAAAAGTGGATTTACAGAAGGCTTTTGATACTATCAGCTGGGAATTCATCTTTGCAGTCTTGAAGGCAATGCAGGTCCCTCAGCAGTTCCTAAATTGGATTGAAAGTTGCCTAACCACCAGCTACTTCTCTATATCTGTTAATGGAGGACTTATGGGCTTCTTCAAGGGGGCAAGAGGAGTCAGGCAAGGTGATCCCCTTTCCCCCTACCTCTTTGTGATTGCTATCAATGTCCTGTCCAAGTTGCTAGACTCAGCAGCACAGCATGAGGTCTTCTCTTATCATCCAAAGTGCAAAAAGCTTCATTTAACTCACCTGAGTTTTGCTGATGATATGCTAATCTTTGCCAAGGGCAATCTTGATTCAGCGAAGGGTATTCAGCTAGTGCTAAGTCAATTCTACACCTACTCAGGGCTCCAACTTAACAGCACCAAAAGTGAGTTCTTCTCCACAGGAATTGACAGAGAAGAATTAAGGCTCATCAGAGAGTCCACAGGGTTCAAAACAGGCACACTGCCTGTCCGATACCTGGGGGTACCATTAGTCACTAGAAGATTAACCATGACAGACTGTGAGCCACTTTTGGAGAAGGTGACAGCAAGGGTTAGAGGATGGGCAACAAAGTTCTTGTCTTATGCTAAAAGGCTTCAGCTTATCCAATCAGTTCTGTTTCACCTGCAGAACTTCTGGTGCATACATTTTGTTCTGCCCAAGCAGTGCATTAGGAAGTTGATGCAGCTATGCTCAAACTTCTTATGGAAAGGGAAGGAAGGCCAAGCTAAGGGAGCTAAAGTTAGCTGGAAGTCCATTTGCCTGCCAAAATCAGAAGGGGGACTTGGTGTAAAGGACACTGTCACTTGGAATCAGGCATGTATTCTAAGGAATTTTTGGGCTGTACTGATTGGAGCAGGCTCCCTATGGATAGCCTGGATCAAGACTTATGTATTGAAGGATAGAGATCCATGGCACATCTCTATCCAGAGTGGGAGCAGTTGGAATTGGAGGAAGATCATGCAATTGAGAGAGGTGGCTGCCAGAATAGTTCTCACAACTACTGATGGAAGCTATAAATGGCCTTTCCCTGAGGGAAAGTACCAAGTATCAGCAGTATGGAACAAGATCAGACCTTCAGCTGGGAAAGTGTCTTGGTATAAGTTGATATGGTGTAAATTTAATATTCCTAGGCATTCTATGCTCTCCTGGATGGCAATCCTAAATAGATTGGCCACAGAAGATAGACTTATCTCCTGGGGAATGGCAGTGGATGATAAATGTCTGCTGTACAAACAAGAGAGGGAAACCAGGGATCATCTATTCTTCACTTGCTCCTACTCGAAACAGATATGGCAGAGAGTGATGGTACTTTGTGGATTAAAAAGGCAGGTTGCATGTTGGAATGTAGAGCTTCAATGGGCCTCTGTCAACCTCAGAGGTAAAGCTCTAATCACAACAATATTGAGGCTTGCTTGGAACGCAGTTATCTACCTAGTTTGGAAGGAAAGAAACAATCGTTTGTTCAACTCAACTGAGCAAAAGGAGGAGCACCTCACTGAGCAAGTGAGAGACATGATCTCGGCCAGGTTAAGTGATCTTAGGAAGATTAAAATAGATTCAGTTAATACGTTTTTATGTAATTCTTGGAGGTTAAATGCAGACATGTTTGTCTAATGGCATTGGTTTTCTGATTTGTTTAGCAAGGCTAAGCTAGCTTTGTAACATGTAGCAGCACTGCTGCTTTCTTGGATAAATGAAAATCTACTTATCCGAAAAAAAAAAAGATGTAAAAATCGTGAATGTCATGATTGTTCAATCTTAATGATACGTGTAATACACGTAATATATAAGAGAATAACACGTGCCTTGTATCATCGACATTGAGAAATTACGATTGCATGACTGCCTCTATTTTTTTAAAATAAACCTTTGATTGATGTTAACATGTATGTTAATGACTAGTAAAAATGTGGGCGGGGGAATTGCTGTATAGAAGTCAGTCAACTGTTCTTGGTAGATAACAAATTCAATAATTGGTAGTAGTGGAATGGGCTGTCTTGTTCAGCTTCAGCATTTGTAGGAAAAGAGGAATAGCAGCCTTGAACGCTTGCTGAAGTGCATGGTAATGTGGCTCGTTTATTGAAAATGTTTAGTTTGGGATGCTGATGCCACATTCCTTGATAAAACCACGAAATAGCAGACATAAAATGAAAACCAAAAGAATCCCGAGTTTAATCCAATTAGTTTATGCAATCATCTTTAAGAGGAGATCCAGCCAGTCTGAAATTCGAATCTCAATATCTATAACCCCTTCTTTTATTCTCAAACTACTATCTCTTTTGTAAAAAAAAAAAAAAAAAAGCAAAGCCGTTTTGATGGGGTTACTGATTTTGTTTTTCTCAAAATCCTGAGATTCCAATCTCCAACATCACAATTGTATTGCTGTTGGACTCAGATAAGATGGGGTTTCAGGGAATACCCTTTTATCTGATAATTGCAAAGCTGCACATGAAAAACAAGCCCAAAGACGTAGAGTGCAAGGCAATAATAGTCTATCAACTATCATGATTCATGAACACTCGGCCAAAAACAGAGGCAAAACAAGTGAACCAAATTGGAGTCAAACAACATCAGATTTATTATACTAGAATCAAAATAAATACATCAAAATAAATACTTACTTTTTAAGTTACAAAGATAACGATGTTACATCAAGGCTCAAGTGCCAAGTAATGAAATAAAAATCCATTACTTTCACTAACTTAAATTCTTTCCAAAACGAGCCAATCTAAACATTGCTTGTGTAAAAAATTGCTTCAAGAAAGCTGGTGCTCCGTCTAGTAATTGTTCTGCTCCCTGGCATTTCACTCACTTTCTGTCTACAATAGCCGAGTCATTAGCTTCATCGGATCCACAGTAGTTCCCTCTGTTAACGTGGGCAATCCAGTTTCCATCTGAGATTGGCTAAAAATTCTTTTCTTCAGGTCCCCAACTAATCAAAGTAAATCAAAAACTAATCCCTAAAAATCAAGGATTACAATAACTATAGCTGTACACAGTTCTAAGGAAAGAATCATATTTTCCCACACTCCCCCTCAAGCTGGTGAATGTATATCATCCATTCCAAGCTTGCTGGTTATTTTCTAAAAAATGGCACTAGACAACCTTTTGGTGAGCATATCTGCAAATTGATCATCAGTATGAATGAAAGAAGTACAAATTAGGTCACTATCCAGCTTCTTTTTAATAAAATTCTTATCCACCTCAACATGTTTAGTACGGTCATGTTGCACTGGATTGTGTGCGATATTGATGGCTGATTTGTTGTCACAATAAAGCTTCTTGGGCCTTCCCACCTAACCTTCAAATCTTCCAAGATTATCTTCAGCCACAGCAGTTCACACATCCCAAGTGCCATCGCTCTAAACTCAAATTCTGCACTGGACCTTGCAACCACATTCTGCTTTTTGCTTCTTCAAGTTACGAGATTACCACCTAGGAAGGTGCAATAACTTGAGGTTGATCTTCTATCAACTATGGATCCTGCATAATCCGCATTTGTATAGGCTTCAAGAGTCCGTCCTCCTTTCTTAAACATAATTCTTTTTCTCGATGTACCCCTAAAGTACTGCATGATTCTATACACTACTTTGAAATGTGATTCTCTGGGATTGTGCATGAACCGACTCACAAAACTAACAGCATAAGTTATATCAGGCTTGGTATGTGACAAATAAATTAGCATCCCCACAAGTCTCTGATAAGAACCTTAATCCACCATCATATCTTCTAGAGCATCAAAAAGTTTGTGGTTTGACTCTATAGGTGTCTCTACTAGCTTACATCTCACCTTTCCTGTATCATCCAATAAGTCTAACACATACTTTTATTGTGATATAAAAATCCCTTGCTAAGAGTGAGCTACTTCAATACCAAGAAAAAACTTCAGTTTGCCTAACTCTTTAATCTCGAACTCTTTCACCAACTATTTCTTCAAGTTCTCCATTCCTTTAGAGTCATCTCTTGCTACTATAATGTCATCCACATAGACCAACAATATTGTCACTCCCCTAATGCTGAGTGCTTCACGAACAAAATATGATCGCTTTGGATCTGTTTATATCCCATATCCAGCATAACTTTGGTAAATCTCCCAAACCAAGCTCTTGGGGATTGTTTTAATCCATACAAAGCCTTTTTTAGCTAACATACCACTATTTTTTTCTTCATTCGAGCTAAACCCAGGGGGAATCTTCATATAGATCTCCTGCTCAAGATCTCCATGTAAAAAGGCATTCTTGACATCAAATTATTATAATTTCCAACCAAAATTCACAGCTATGGATAATAAGATTCTCATTGTATATCTTAGCAACGCGGGCAAAAATCTCCAAATAGTCTATGCGGTAGGTTTAAGTATACCCTTTGGCAACTAACCTTGCCTTATACCTTTCCAAAGTACCATCTGAGTTTTATTTAGTTGTGAACACCCATCTACACCCAACTAATTTCTTCCCTCTCAATAGCTTCACCAATTCCCAAGTCTGGTTTTTCTCAAGTGCTTCCATCTTAATCTTCACAGCATTTGCCCAATTCTCATTTCCTAATGCCTCGGATAATGTTTTTGGGATAGGGATTGTATTTAGGCTAGTAAGAAAGGCCTTATGATTATGAGAGATTCTTATATGACATGAACAAATATAAAGGATGTTTAGTACAAGTTCGGGTTCCCTTTCGAAGAGCAATTGGAACATCATAATTTTTTTGTACAAGTGTTTCAATGATGTTATCATTAGGTGAAGTAATTACCTCGACACTACCAGAAGCATAATTGGATGATTGGACTGGAACAGGTTGAGAGATTGGTGCTCTTTTCCTTGAGTAAACCTGCAATGGACGAGTAGAGTCTTGAGTTTGCTTCCCATGTAAAATTCCTTGCGACTTGTGTGTAAGAGGCTCGACTTCTAACTATAAATTTGGCTCGGATAAGGTGTATGGTAGAATGTTGGGTTTGGGTTGAGTATGTGATAGAATATTTGGTATGGATTGATGAGAGACAGTAGCTGAAAACTCATGGAGAAAAAGATCTATCATTTTCTTTGATGAAAGATCTCTCCCCCTGAAGATAAGGACTATGAAAGTAGTCATCTTGTTCGACAAAGGAGACATCAGTAGACACATAAAATTTTCTTGTTGAATGATGGTAACATTTGTAGCCCTTTTGAGTGGAGAAATAGCCAACGAAGAAACATTTTAGAGCTCGAGGATCAAGTTTACTTCGATTTTCAGAATGACATGAACGAAGGCAACCCAGCCAAATATCTTTGGAACAAGATTATTGGATGCATTGAAGTTTGAAAAGAAATGTGTGAGGACCTGCATTGGACTTTTGAAGCCAAAAAATTTTGTAGGAAGTATCTTGATAAGATGACCAATAGTTAAAACCGTTTACCTCCAGTATTGTTTTGGGACATTTTTTTGAAACAAGAAAACCCTTGTGCTAGCTAGAAGATGACCATTCTTTCGTTCGGCCACTCCATTTTATTGAGGTGTGTTAATATAAGAAGACTCATGTATTATGCCCTTTTTTTGGAAATAATGAGAGAAATTCATTAATAAAATCTTTCGCATTATCAGATCGAAATCTCTTTATCCCAACCCCAAACTGAGTTTTGATCATATTGTAAAAGGTTAGAAATACTGAACTCACGTTAGAAAGATCCAAAACAAATGTGTGCAATCATCAATGAATAAAACAAACCACCATTCCCCAGAAACATTAGCAACTGTGGAAGGTCCCCAAATATCAATTTGAATCAAGGAAAATGGAACTGATGTTCTTTTATTATTGATTTGAAAAGAATTATATTTGTGTTTTTTAAGTTCACAAACATCATAATGAACATTTTCAACCTTTAAACAGTGAAGGGAACATTATTTTGAGAACATTAAAAGATGAGTGACCAAGACGAAGGTGTTGAAGCCAAATCTTGTCTCTATTGGATTTGCATGACTCAGAAAGAAATGATAACGGTGACAGACTCTTAACTCTATTTGTCCATTTGATTCTTCACGGTAGTAGACGCCATCTCTCTCTCTCTAGCATGTCCAATCATCATTTTCGTGCCCTATTCTTGAAATACACAATGAGGATGATAAAATGTCACACTGCAATTTGAATCGATGGTGAGTTTTTGGGTTGACACAAGATTGGTGCATAGTTTTGGGACGTGAAAAACATTCCTAAGTGTAAGGTAGTTACTCAAAGAAACATCAACCTAACCAACAACAATTGTTATTAATCCATCGACTATGGTTATTTTTCTATTGTTAGGATAAGGGGTATAGGAAATAAATTTTTGTGAGGAATGGATCATGTGATCTGTAGCTCCCGAGTCAATGGTCCAGTACTTTGAGGAGACTTTATCCAAAGTATTAAAAACACGAGAAGAGAAACATGAGAAGATTGAGAAGAAATACCTAAGACCACCAAAGAACAAATACCTGTTGTAGGCGATTTTTATAATGTCCTCAACAGACTCCTTAATTTCTCAATCTCTTCTTTGTTGAATTCAGCATGTGGGGAGTTGTCTTCGCTGCTTGGCTGTGTGTTTGCCATATGCACATGTCCCTGTCCCCTTGGTTGTCCATTTTTTCTAACCATTTTTATTCATGGTTTGAGGTTTGTCATGGAGCTTCCACCACTTCTATTTGGTATGGCAAGATTTTTTGCAGTATGTACACCACAAAGAGTCCTTGCTAAATCGTTTCGACAAATCTGTTTGCCCACTGCCTTCACCAAAACGTTGCTCAGAACCATAATTTTTCGCAATAGTATTTTTAGACACCAAGGCCGAATTCTCCACCGTGTGAGTTTCAATCATAGCACCTCTTATTCCTTTCTCAGCAAGGACAATTGCTATTGCCTCATTCAAAGATGACAAATCCTTTTTTCCAAGTATTTGTACTCTTACAGCATCAAATTCGATGTTCAATCCTGCAAGAAAATCATAAATTGTCTTTTTCAACAAAACTCTTAAGGATAACTGCATCTTCGCTGCATTTTATCTGGATGCACTAATAATGATCCACCTCCTGCAATAGACTCTTCAAAAAATTGGAATATTCCGTGACTGATCGATTCCCCTGTTTGGTGGCAAAGATTTTGGTCTTGATCTAATAAATTCGTGTAGCATCACGAACTTTAGAATATGTTTATTTGAAAGCTTTCCATATCTCCTTGGTCATACTCAGAAACATACATGTATCACTGATTTCTAGTAACATAGAATTCCATAACCAAGACATCAACATAGAGTCTTGTTCATCAAGCGTTAAATTTAGGACCCCCATGTTTTGGGCCGGTATCAAGTGACTCAGTTTTCCTCTTCCCTTCAAGATTAACTATACGACGTCATTTTATTAGTTTGGAGTCAGGTACTCAGGTTGGGTTTTGCATTTTTCCTCTTCCCCTCTTTTGCTCTTTTGCCCATTTCCCTCTTCTGCTCTTTCCCTTTTTGGAACCCTAGCTTTCTTCCCTAATCCGACGGACTCACAATACTTTTAAATTAAAAAATCATTCTATCGGATTGCTGGAAGAAAGATAGAAGCAAAAAGGAAAAAAAAAAAAAAGAGTGAAGAAAATAGAAGTATTTTAGGGGAGATTTCGAGAACTGTCTTTAAGGTGAGCGAATCCTTCTTTACCATTGTTGCTGGTTGTTGTGGTATTTGTGAAAAATAGGCCCTCCATTTTAGTTGATGAGCATGAGATTGATAGCCCCTGCTAGTTTGAGTTTCTACTTGGGGATCCAGATGGGTCAAATAATAAAAAGGAAAACCAAAAAAAGAAAAAAGAACCGACGCAAAAGAATGCTAGGAAATTACTGATTTTTTTCGGGTAGTTGTTTTAGTTTTGATGCAAAACTTTATTATTTATATTCATTTATTTATACATGCAAAATAAACTAGAGGACAATCAAGAAAGAGCCATTGAAATTTGTCACATGGAACGCTAACAGTTTGCTTCTTCAAGTCAAGAACAACTGGCCCCAGTTCTCCAATTTCATTTCCAATCTTGACCCTGATGTCATTGCTATACAGGTGAAATTTTCTCACTTTCTCCCTCTTAATAATTTGTTGTTTTAGTTTTTGTGAGACTTTGATGATTTTTTTCTCTTTCTCAATGTGTTTGGCAAGAGCTGGGTATTTTAGCTTTGGGTTTTTACTGCTTTAAGTGAAACAGACATTTTTGTTGCATTTGGAGCTAAAAGAGGGTTATTTTACATCTGATCATGCCTCCTTATTCTTTATTCTATTGCTAACTGTCTCTATTTTCTGCAATTTAAAATGTTTGTGAGACGGCGAATGGGTTGTTTTGCAAGAGGATAGATCCGCTATGATTATTTCGCAACAGGGTTAAATGCAGTTAAATTCAGACGATATGCCATTGCCGCTGTAGTTTTTTTATTAATAAATCTTGGTATATTTCTTACTTACATTTCTCCACTTTACACTACCTATTGTGGTTTTGTATTTATTGCTGATGCAATTGGATTACAATTAAATATATAAAATTAGAAAGATGGTAAATGGTTGGGAATTGGGAAAGGAATGGGTTTTATTACATCAATTCAATCTCAACCAAAAAAAGGAATGGGTTTTATCCAAGTATAGTGTTACTTTTATATTTGGTTGAGTTGCATGAGCTTAGGCGAAGTATATATATATATATATATATATATATATATATATATATATATATATATATATATATATATATATATATATATATATATAGAGAGAGAGAGAGAGAGAGAGAGAACAAAAAATATGTCGAAAAGATTGACTTTGCTGGTACAAGCATGTTGTATGGTGTTTCTTTGAGTGCTCGTGAAAAATGTATTGTATGGTGTTGTATATTGGTAAAGTTTTGACGACAAAGCATTTCTAGTTTTAATTGGATATTTTTACTATTGTAGATGAGTGATCCAATGTTATCACAAGAGCCTCAAAGCTCACAGCTATTGCAAGAAGGTTTAACACAAAGTTCACAACAAAGAAGAGAAGTGCTCGGAAGAAGCCCTAACCAAGGGCAGCTTGTTGGAAGCATTTCACCAAATACTTTACAGAAGATGGGGAGAATAAGGCAAGGTGCAATTCTTGTGGCAGCACTTACACTATGGAAATTGGTTCTTCTACAACCAATCTAAATAACCATTTGAAGACATGCTTAAAAAAACCACGAGTTAATACATCTGATCCTAAGCAATGAGAATTGACATTTGCAAAATCTAACCAAGAAATAATAGATTTGTCAACTTGGATATTAGATCAAAATGTTGTTAGAAATGAATTGATTAATATGATTATTGTGGATGAGTTGTCTTTTAAATTTGTGGAGAGATAGGGATTTAAGTTCTTTCTTTCTATAGCATGCTCAAGGTTTCATCTCCCATCTCGTTGGACAGTTAGAAAGGGTTGTCTCGATTTGTTCAACTCCATGAAGAATGCATTGAAGAATTCTTTTGGAAAAGATACAAGTAGAGTTTGTTTGACAACAGACACTTGGACTTTATTACAAAAGATATCCTACAGGGTTCTAACAGCAAATTGGATAAATGATGAGTGGAGGTTGCAATTGAGAGCATTTGAGATTGCAAGAAGTACAATAAGCATTTCTCAAGGGCATGACTTATGCTCTCACCTCTATGAGCAGATATTGGACAAAAATTTATAATTCTCTTTTGCAACCCCCACTTATCATCTATCCAATATGCTATTAGAACCATGTAGGATATCCTTTGCAATAAAGTCCAAGTGTCTGTTGTCAAACAAATTGTCTCTTTTCCAAAAGATTCTTCAATGCATTCTTCATGGAGTTGAACAATCCGAGACAACCATTTCTAACTGTCCAACGAAATGGGAGATGAAACCTTGAGCATGCTATAAAAAGAAAGAACTTAAACCATTCTCCCTCCACAAATTTAAAAAACATCTTATCCACAATAATTATATTAATCAATACATTTCTAACAACATCTTGATCAAACACCCAAGTTGACAAATTTACATTTTTTGGCTAGATTTTGCAAATGTCAATTCTGATTGCTTAGGATCAAAGGTATTGCTTCGGGATTTTTTTAAGCATGTCTTCAAATGGCTATTTAGATTGGTTGTAGAAGACCCAATTTTCATAGTGTATGTGCTGTCACAAGAACTGCACCTTGCCCTATTCTCCCCATCTTCTGTCATGTATTTGGTGAAATGCTTCCAACAAGTTGCCCTTGGTTGGAGCTTCTTTCGAGCACTTCTCTTCTTTGTTGTACAATATTGTGAACTTTGTGTTAAACCTCCTTGCAATGATTGTGAGCTTTGAGGCTCTTGTGATAACATTGGGTCACTCATCTACAATAGTAAAAATATCCAATTAAAAACCATAAAAGCTTTGTCGTCAAAACTTCACCAATATACAACACCATACAATACATTTTCCACTACCACGAGCACGCAAAGAAACACCTAGAGGTGGCAATGGACGGGTTCGGGTCGGGTTCATTCGGGTTCGGGTTCATTCGAGTTCGGGTCCATTCGGGTTCGTGCTCATTCGGGTTCAGGTTCAATCGGGTTCGGGCCCATTCGGGTTCGGGTCCGTTCGGGTTCGGATCGTCCGGGTTCAGGTCCGTCCGGGTTCGAGCCTAATCGGGTTCGGGTTAGGATTTGTTTTACATCATTTTTATTTTATGTTAGATGTAACCATTTTTACATAATTTAAATATTTACTTTTAAATTTATTTTATTATTATTTTTAAAAATAATCTTTTATTATAATATAATATTTTTAATTATATTTATTTATTAAAATCAATATTTGTTAGCACCAAAAGAATATAAAATTAATTTTTTATATAAAATAAAATTTTAAAATAATTTATTATAAAAAATATGATATATTATAAATTAATCATATTAATATTTAAAAGAATTGATTTGATGAAATCGAATTTCAACATGTAAATACATTATAATTTATATTCTCTACAAAATAAAAGATATTTAGGGACGAACCCTGGCATTCAACTCTAAGGCCTAAACGGGCTTGGACTACCCATTTACAAATATTGACGGATTTGGGCAGAATTTGAGACCTATATTTCGGATCGGTCCGGGCTTGGACAAGTGAATATGGTGTTGATGACTTAATTTAATAATATGCCTAAGAAAACTATATATATGTTGCAAAGAGCAACACTTTTTTTTAAAGTATTTTTTATCTATTTTTTAATATAAGAAATATTATTATACTAGAGATAAGTTAAAATGAATGAATTTTTATTAATTAATTTGAATATATAGAAAATACTATTATACTATTATAAGGGTGCTCTTAAAATAACATAAATAAAAGACAAGTAATATTTTATGTCAAAAAAATTTACATTTCTAAAATTTTCATGAGTTTAGAATTTTTAGATAATGAATTCATCAGGATATGGGACATTAAAGTTATAAGTACAAAATATAATTTTATTTTTGATAAAATTATTATTTTATCATATATAATATATATTTTATTTTAATTAAATTAAATTAAATTAAATTAAATTAAATTAAATTAAATTAAATTATTAAAAAAGATATTAGAATAAAATTGATAAATAAAGTTCTTGCTTTATAAAAAAATTATTTAATTACAATTTGATAATTTTTATTTTTAGTATTAAATTCGGGTTCGGGTCGGGCTCGACCTCGGATATTTTCGGATTCGGGTTTTTCGGGTTCAGGTTTTTTCGGATTCGAGTTTTTGACTTTTTGGTCAAATCGAATTTGGGCGAGTTCGGGTTCGGATTTTTCTAAACGGGTTTTCGGGATTCGAGTTCATTTTGCCACCTCTATAAACACCATACAACAACAACAACAACATGCTTGTGCCAGCAAAGTCAAGCTTTTCGGCATATTTTCTGTTCCATATATATATATACTTCGCCTAAGCTCATGCAACTCAACCAAATATAAAAGTAACACTATACTTAGGATAAAACCCATTCCTTTGTTTTGGTTGAGATTGAATTAATGTAATAAAACCCATTCCTTTCCCAATTCCCAGCCATTTCAGACACTATCTTTCTAATTTTATATATTTAATTGCAATCCAATTGCATCAGCAATAAATACAAAAGCACAATAGGTAGTGCAAAGTGAAGAAATGTAAGTAAGAAATATACCAAGATTTTTTTTATATAAAAAAAAATACAGTGGCAATGGTATATCGTCTGAATTTAACTGCATTTAACCCTATTGCGAAATAATCATAACGGATCTATCCTCTTGCAAAACAACCCCTTCGCCATCTCACAAACATTTTAAATTGCAGAAAATGGAGACAGTTAGCAATAGAATAAAGAATAAGGAGGCATGATCAGATGTAAAATAACACTCTTTTAGCTCCAAATGCAACAAAAATGTCTGTTTCACTTAAAGTAGTAAAGACCTGAGCTAAAATACCCAGCTCTTGCCAAACACCGTGAGAAAGAGGAAAAAAAAATCATCAAAGTCTCACAATAACTAAAACAACAAATTATTAAGAGAGGGAGAAAGTGAGAGAAAATTTCACCTGTATAGCAATGCCATCAGGGTCAAGATTGGAAATAAACTTGGAGAACTGGGGCCAGTTGTTCTTGACTTGAAGAAGCAAACTGTTAGCGTTCCATGTGACAAATTTCAATGGCTCTTTCTTGATGTCCTCTGGTCTGTTTTGCATGTATAAATAAATGAACATAAACAATAAAGTTTTGCATCAAAACTAAAACAACGATCCGGAAAAAAAAATTCAAAAATTCCCTAACATTCTTTTGCTTCGGTTCTTTTCCCTTTTTTGGTTTTCCTTTTTATTATTTGGCCCATCCGAATCCTCAGGTAGAAACTCAAACTAGCAAGGGCTATCAATCTCATGCTCATCAACAAGGGCTATCAATCTCATGCTCATCAACAATGGAAGACTTATTTTTCACAAATACCACAACAACCAGCAACAGCCATAGAGAAATGGAAAACAGGTCTGAAATAGATTAAACAAAAACTTAAGAAACACAATCGGTAAGAAAGATTTGCTCACCTTAAGACAGTTCCCGAAATCTCCCCCACCTTTCTTCTTCTTTTTTTTCGCTCTTTTTTTTTTTCGCTCTTTCTTTCTTTCTTTTTTCCCTTTTCGCATGTGTCTTTCTTCTAGCAATCCGATAGACTGATTTTTTAATTCGAGAGTATTGTGAGTCTATCGGATTAGGGAAGAAAGCTAGGGTTCCAAAAAGGGAAAGAGGGAAATAGGCAAAAGAGCAAAAGAGGGAAGAGGAAAAACGCCACCTCAATACCTGACCCATACTAGTAAAACGACGTCGTATAGTTAATCTTCGAGTTATTCAAATTGTATAAATCAAATCCGAGCTAAATTATATAACTCGAACTACTTAGTCGAATTGATCCAAAAACTCGAATAAATTGAACTATTTAATTTGAAATTTAAAATTTTTATCGGTTTTTTCAAATCGAGTCGAATTTGCTCACGCATAACTATATGGGTTGCGCTTAATACTTTATGCCGGAACATATTAACTTACCTCATCTACTAGCAAAAAGGAAAATAAAGAATTAAGATTCGTTACACATGCAACCATTGTAGTCTTCAATAAGCTTGGATTCACATGCTTAGAACGTGTTAGACTGTTGCACTTGTAATAAATTCTTTAAGTCGTAAGAACTTGTAATGAATGTTATATTTTTTAACAGGTTTAAATTGTAAGGAAATTTATTTTAACTCGAATTGATTTATTCGATTCGACTCGAATTTCTTTTCACTCGACTCGATTCGGTAAAATTTCAAATTAAGTTCAGTTGACAAAATAAGACTCGTTAACTTGACTAATCCGAATTTTTTTCACTCGATTCGATCGAATGCTCATCCCTAGATACTGACATGGTTTAGACAGGACAAATAAGGCTGAACTGGAGGTTGAACGAAAAAACAAGCTAAAAAACAGAGCACAAAAAAAAAAAAGTTATGATTCCCATCAAAGAGTCTAAAGCTTTGATACTATGACAAAAGTTATACTGAATAGGTGATACTACTGAAATAATAATGAAAAGCAAATTACACTGTTATATATACAGTAAAAAATACTATTCTAGGTAACTAACTAATCAGAATAAATACAAATCAAGGTAAATCAAAAATTAATCTCTAAAAAACAGGGATTACAATAACTGTAGTTGTACACGGTTTTAAGGAAAGAATCGTATTTTTCCACATATACAAATATCCCGAGTTTCTAACAATTTGCACAAGCAAGATTATTAAAATATTGCCCCAAACCTTTCCTACATAAACACAATCATGAAAATGTACTTTTCATGCCATTGGGCCAAGAAACAACTATCACCTCGTTAAGTAACCAAAACTTAAAGAAGATTCAATTTTAGAGAAATGCCATGTTTACATTAAACCCAAATACATAAAATTTCAGTATATTGCAATAACAAAAAAAAAGGTACTAGCAGTTCAAATACGGTTAATGCATTGGGCTCTAGAACACCAATTGAGAGTTTACCTTCTATTTTCCTGACTGAGAAAGAAATATATCAAAGACTCAATTTGGTTGAAGGATAACATGCTGCAAAATTAAATTTCTGCAAAAGTTATTTGTGATCCTTGGATGCTCTCAATATTTACAGGATGGAAATACAAGGAAATAAACATATTAGCAGATGAATTTAATGAATAAATAGAATGGAAAGAACAAAAGGAAGGATTTAAGAACCAATTCATTCCCACTATCAGAACAAAGTTGTTACCTTAATCTGGGTCCTATTATATGTGTAAGTGATGTGCACAGATCCATCACTAGCCTCGATAACAGCTGGATAAAAGAAATCCATTTCTAAATTCTCTTCCAGTGTCCAAGCTTTGTGCCATGAATCACCATCATCCGTGGACAATGCAACTTTAAGCACACCCCTTGAGATTGTGTTGTAAGCAAGTAAGATACGACCATCCTTCAGCTTAACCCCATCAATACCTAACAAATGAAGCTCATGGTATAAGCCAGTAGAGAAATTTTGAAAGGTAATAGGCAAGATTTTCCTTTCCATTTTCCATAGCATTAGCCAATAACTAATTTAAATTGACGAAATACAATTCTAGAAATTAAAAAAAAAAAAACCAAATTACTAATTTTAAGAGATGCGAATGGCATTATTTCACAAAACTAAATCATAGATTCCACATAATCTGAGTTTGGGTTGGGATGCCAAACAAGAAACAGGGATTACCCACCAACCTGAGTTTGGGTTGAGAAGCTCAGTAGGTTTTGCATAATCCCAGTTTTTGCCACCATCATAGGATTCTGACATACAAACTTTACCAATGCCATCAAAAGATTGCAACAAAACACGCAATGTTCCTTTTGCAGTAAGGAAAGGAACTGGTTGAATCACACTGAGAGATTTACTTTTAACATATATAGGACCATACTTCTTCCAGGATATACCAGAATCTACTGTAACCTGTCAACGTGATCGGTGAATCATCAAATATGTCAACTGCATTTTCAAACATCATCAGAGTCTAACAACTGATGTCGTTGAGTCAGCATTACAACCTCAACCCATAAACCCCAAGAATTCCAACTCACTACGGAGGATCCGCAGAGCAAAAGCCCATTTCCAGCAAGATAGGCTGCAGATGAGCAAACAGACAAATAATTAAGAGATGCTATCAGAGTTCCATGAGTGAAAATATACTAAAATATATGTAAATATACGAACAAATTATAGTCAACCTTGTTCTTAGAAGGTCTTAGTATGCTAGGAGGAAGTTGCTCTCTCTTTGTCCAAGTAACACCTTTATCATATGATGGCTTCATGCATCCGTTCCACCTGGATTTAGTTACAGCCAACAGTAAGATAAGGTAAGAAGAATGTACATTGGTTGTGACAAAAATTCACATAAACAAAAACAAATGATTAGTCATATTTCTTTTCCTTTTTCTTTTATTTCCTTCGGTAGAAGAGGAGAGCATTTACAGCTTGAACCTAAGATCTTTGTCCAATTCACAGCTACCTAAACTAAAGCCAAGTAGCATCTTTGCTAACCATTCCCTGACACATACTTATATCCTGAAAGAATAAATGTAGAGTCTCCAACTAAACTTTATTCGCAAAAGAACTATAACAATTTGGAAAATTGCTAAAACAGACAAAAATGAAACTAATCCAGGATAAAACACAATCTATTGGTATTTGGTAGTCTGTTCCATAATTTCAAGGATTTAGAAACAGAACTCCAGTCGAGTCCTGGCATGTTATTGCAACAAAGTCCAAAAGTTACATTTGAATTGAGGCATTTTAATCCTTATTGCAGGTTAACCTAAAGCTCCACCAGGAAAGTACTAATATAACAAAAAAAGAATATGCAGCAGAAAAAATAGTTTTATAACTATTTGGTAAGAAATCTATTTTTATAAACAACTACAAAACAAAAGAGAACTAACATGGATCTTTTTAACCAATCTGAAAAGGTTCTTAATTTAGTTGTATTTAATGCTGTAAGGCCAAAATTATTTGCGTTGATTGACTTCAATTCCACTCTATGTATGAGGATGCTCTCTTAAAGCTTCATAGATGGTAAAGCCGCATCACCTAAAGACTTTTTAAGGTTTTAGGACTTAATAGGCATACAAGGCAGTGAATGACTAAGAATAGAATAATGTTTCTGACAGAGACGATCACCTAGTCTTACTTCATATGACATGTTCCAAAATTATAAGGCTTCAACAAGCATATTAGAAACAGTTTAGGTGTGAAGAAGGTATTAATGGAAAAATATAAAAGACGTGGAAAGTTCAAAACATTCATCTAACAATGAAACACAATCTACCACAGAATCATGCATGACTATTTTAATATTTTCAACTTCCACAAGCCTGAAAATCAACCATTCTGCAGGGGATCATCAAGGATAACTAAAACAGCATGTTTGAATTGAGGCAAGAAGAGGGAAAGGAAAGGAAAGGAAAGGAGGGGAAAGAGGACCAACCTTTCCCTTGTTCGGGTAGTTTGTAAAATAGAAAGAACGAAAGGGAGGGAGGGAGGGAGGGAGGGAGGGATGCTCAACACCCTCCATTTCCCCTGAAAAGGACACTTTTCCAATTCCTCGAACCAGGGGAAAAGCAAGGGTAAGGAAAGCCTTAAAATTTTCTATTATGAAATGTTATAGTGTCCTGGTTTTGTGTGATTATTATAGTAAGAAACAATATAATATGGAAACTGCATTATAATGTGTCATTTCCTTTACACTAATATGTTAGCACTGAAGTTAGTAAGGACAGGAAAAGAGGGGTTTTTGAAGGGAAGGAAAAGGAATGTGCTTCCCTTGTTTGGTAAGCAAAAATGAGGAAGAGAAAGGAAAGGGAGGAATTATCAAAATTCCTTGTTTGGTTAATTTTTCAAAGGAAAGAAATGATAGATTATAATGCACCTTTCAGTTATACCATATATAAGCAATTTTAGCTAACAATTTTGAGCAGTGGGGTCTATTTGTTAAAGTCTCTCTATCTCTCTCTCTGAGAGGATTGATCTTTTCGGTCCTTCAATTTGGAGATATTTTCATGTGGCATCAATTGTTGACCTTGTGCTGAAATTTGGTACTCATGGAGAAAAGATTTGCATTTTGAATGACTTTTCTACAGTACATGTTGATGTTCTAAAATTGCGTTGCTTATTTATGTCCTAACAATGCAATAAACTGAATGAACTTTGCAGAACAGTGAGAAAGTTCTATGAAGTAGACACAAGCAAAAGCAAAACCATAATTGTTAGACCTGGCCACCACAGTTTACGAATAAGACTTTTTCATTGGAAAACCATAAAAGGGTTAGAAATTTACTTTTGAACCTCCTGGCCTATTTTAAAGAATAACAACAATTCCTCAGACGGAAGTTTAATAGCACAGGGTTCCACATTGAAACATTGGGTTCTTCATCAATAGCAATAGGTGGATACCAACAGCCATCCTGCCAAAATAAATTTTCATGAATTTAAAGTATACAACTCAGTTAAAGTCCTAAGTGTATCGTATCACAAATATGCACACACATGAACACATCCATGCACACATGTTATGCTGTAAGAGGTCAAAGCAAACAAAACATGACTAGAGTTTAAAAAGGAACTAATAAGTGAAAGTGGTCTTTCTGTATTCTGTTTTCTATCTTACATGTAGAGACACATATACACAATAGAAAGATACATAAGAATGCAAACAAAAGAGACAGGAGAACAATGGTCATAGGGAAGTGGCACGGCGAGGCATCCTTCGTCTGTCTTGTGTGTAGAGACACATCTAAATATATGCACAATGTAGCATGTACAGAGAAAAAGGAAAATGACAGCACAAAATTCACATGAATGAGAACACATACTCTAGTAAACTTGTAAATGAATCATTATAGTTAAACACCAGATAAATCAACGATTTACCAGAAATTTTCTAATCAATTTCCTTCGGGATTATAAGGACCTCAAAAATGCTCTTTTCGTCCTATGAATCTTAAGGTGTATGAAGTTTCATGTTTGATTTTTTAATCAGGATGATAGAGTCGAATGGATCAACAGAATCATTTGATTATTTCTGCTAATGATTCCAACCAAAATCCATTTTTTGGGCACAACAATAATTTGTATTCTCAAATGATATCGGTGGGATTTGCAGTCATTGTGGAAATTTTATTTTCCTTACGATCAGTATCTTACTCACAAGGGGAAGAAGTCGCAAAATCTCATAATTTACAATCAATTCATTCAATATTTCCTTTTTTAGAGGACAACCCCAAAAAGCCCGTTTGCTATCTATTTATTTTATCCTACCCTTTTTGTTAGTGGTTCAAAGTTCCTTATGTTTCTCATTCATCCTATTCTTTTCCATTTTACAAGCGTATCCTAGCAGAATTTTGTTCTCTTATCACAAGTCTTGTGACATATATATGATATACGTACAAATCAACACTCTTGAGCAAGGAATACCTATTTGAATGATTCATAATCCATATGATTACTCATAAGGAAATTTACAAAGTCTTCCTTTTGAAGATCCAAGAAATTCCCGTTCGAGACTTTTAATTTAATACTTTTTCGTTTTTTTTGTTTTCATTTTTAATTGACATAGACCCAAGTAATCTAGTATTATGAGGATCGGTAATGGTCGGGATAGCTGAGTTGGTAGAGCAGAGGACTGAAAATCCTCGTGTCACCAGTTCAAATCTGGTTCCTGGCATATGATTAATTTGTATGAGTATCTACTCTACAGATTAATTGATATGGATCGTCATAATACATACTTATCTAGCTAGGTATCTAGGAGTAAACCCTCTCTTTATTTATTTTATTTTTTCTATTTTGTATTTATTTTCTATTATTTAAATGAGCAAAGAGTCTATTATAATGTAGTAAAAGAAAAAATTTGATTATCTTTCCTCGGAGAAGGAGTACTCGACCCGCAACAGATAGAGGAGGATTTATTCAATCACATAGTTTGAGCTCCTAGGATATGGCGCCCTTGGGGCTTTCTATTTGATTGTATCGAAAGGCCCAATGAATTGGGATTTCCCTAACATGAAAGAAAAAGGAATTAAAAAAAAAAAAAAGTAAATGAAATCATAGCAAAAAGACGTGGTATTGGGTCATTTGCCGGCT
This sequence comes from Fremontodendron californicum, assembly GCA_030761205.1. NCBI lineage: Eukaryota > Viridiplantae > Streptophyta > Magnoliopsida > Malvales > Malvaceae > Fremontodendron > Fremontodendron californicum. The sequence goes on from JAULJL010000006.1 coordinate 8,900,094, forward strand.
TTCCCTATTTGTTTGCTTTTTTTACCTTTTTACATGATTGATAATGCTTTTTTGAAATCAAAGAACATTGAAAAAGCTTTTTCCCCTTTTCTTTCCAAAGGTCAACAATCTGTTTATTATGTCGTAGAAACTTCCAATTAGGAATAAAATTGGAGGAGTTAGATCTTTGCAGAATAAATCAAGAAAAAAAAAAAGGAAACTTTTTTTGGTTTAATTTAATTTATTTATATGTTTAATATTCAATTTATTTATATATTATAACTGGAATGCCACCAAGCGTCTATTATTGAATTCACCTGACCCGATAGTACCCATTTTGGGAACGTCCAGTGCCAAAGGCACGGAATGGGTAAGTCGCCAATCCCTAAAACGGACTATGTAATGTACTTTATCCGCTGGGTTACGGGGGGCATTTTACCAGAGGTTTATATTGTATCAATCTACCCTTGTGTGCGTGATTCCTGTTGAAGCATATACTCGGGGGTGGGTGCAGGGCAAACGATTTCAAAGCGAACTGATGGAAGGGAATAAAATTAAAAAAGAAATCAAAAAAAAAAAGGGAAAAATAATAAATAAGTAAATAAAAATGAAGTAGAAGAACCCAGATTCCAAATGAACAAATTCAAACTTGAAAAGGATCTTTCTGATTCTCGAAGAATGAGGGGCAAAGGGATTGATCGAGAAAGGATTTATCAAACCAACTAGATATTGGGTTGTACACATTACGTTATATAAAAAGCGTTTCGATTCCTGTCATAATTGTACCATACTTCAAAAAAGTATTTCGAATTTCGAATTCTAAAAATATATCTTGATTCATCTTATACAAAGAATTTTTTTAGATCACTTAAAATTGATACATTATTTGTATATCCACATATATAACTAATATCTAATATGTATTAGAATTTTAGAAATAAAAAAACCTTCAAATTCGAAATTCTATTTATTTATTCTATTTGTATAGAATAAATTTTTTATTTTATATCTATAATTTATATCGATATATATTTCTATATATTATTTATATATATATATATTTAATATATATTTATGAGATTCTGTATGAAATTATGTTTATGAAAAGATCGGAGCCTGGATACTTCATTTTATCGGTCCAACCAAGCCAACCATAAATCATTCTAATTGAAAATATTAATCTGAATTAGAGGTGGCAATTGGGCGGGTTCGGGCGGGTTCGGGTCGGGTTCTTTCGGGTTCGGGTTTATTCGGGTTCGGGCTCATTCGGGTTCGGGCTCATCCGGGTTCGGGCTCATTCGGGTTCGGGCCCATTCGGGTTCGGGCTCGTTCGGGTTCGGGCCCATTCGGGTTCGGGCTCGTTCGGGTTCGGTCTGGGTTCGGGTTTGGTCTGGGTTCGGGTATGTTTTCCATCATTTTATTTTATATTAGATGTAATCATTTTTACGTAATTTAAATATTTATATCTAAAAACAAATTATTAATTTATTATTATTTTTATACTTTTGCTATTATATGATATTTTTAATTATATTTATTTTTTAAAATTAATATTTGTTAGCACCAAAAGAATAAGAAATTAATTTGTTATATAAAATCAAATTTTGAAATAATTTATTATAAAAAATATGATATATTATAAATTAATCATATTGATATTTAAAATAATTGATTTGATGAACTCGAATTTCAAAATATAAATACATTATAATTTATATTCACTATAAAATAAAAAACTTTTAAAAATAAATCCTAGCCTTCATCTATTCGTTTATATACTTATAAAATGCAAAAATTTTATGCTTATAGTCAAGATATATATATATATATATCTATCGAGTACTTATATTTTTTTCATCAGTATAAAGTATAAATTATAAAGTAGTACTAAAAAAATATAATTTATATTTAAATTATACTTAATAAATATATAATTAATATGATTATTTATTAATATATAATAAATATACCCGAAACCAAAAGGCCATAAAACCCAAAACCCCATTAAACCCACCTGCTAAAATAAAATCCAATGAAAGCCATAATCCAATTAAACCCACCCTAACCTAACCGTATAAGTATAACCCAAAAGGCCAAAATAATTGAATTATTTTCAATTTTTTTTACCCTTAAGAATAATTGAATTATTGTCAAATTTTTTTTCACATCTCTTAAATTTTCAAGAATTTAAAATATTTAGATTGTAAATTCATCATGATATGAGACGTTAAAGTTATAACTTATAAGTACAAAATATAATTTACTTTTTGATAAAATTATTATTTCATCATCATATATATATAATATATTAAATTTTAAATTTTAATTAAATTATTAAAAAAATTAGAATATAATTAATAATTGAAGTTATTGCTTTGTAAAAAAAAAAAATTAATTGCAATTTGATTATTTTTATTTTTAGTATTAAATTCGGGTTCGGGTTCGGGTTCGGGCCGGTCTCGGGTTCGGTCCATTCGGGTTCGGGCTCATTCGGGTTCGGGCTCGTTCGGGTTCGGGCCCATTCGGGTTCGGGTCCATTCGGGTTCGGGTCCATTCGGGTTCGGGCCCATTCGGGTTCTGACCCATTCAGGTTCAGGTTTTTGACTTTTTGGTCAAATCGGGTTTGGGCGAGTTCGGGTTCGGGTTTTCCTGGGCGGGTTTTCGGGTTCGGGTTCATTTTGCCACCTCTAATCTGAATACCCCCCCAAAAAAAATGAAATGGATCTCTAATTGCACTTCATTACACTTCACGCTACAAATTTTTGATAATTCAATCAATCTTTTTTGGGCGAAACAGAGGATATCTCGATCGGGCGAGAGAACGGGGGAATCCCATATGACCCAATATATTTGACAAGTCGCACTATACGTCAACCCAAACTGCATCTTCCTCCCTCGGATTTCGAAAAGGAACTCTTGGAACACCAATAGGCATTAAAGGAAAGAAAAAGAATTAAATACTATATTTCACTTTGATGTGGAAGCGTAATAATGGTCTTAATAATATTGGCCTTTATCATATAAAATATTATTGTTTATTTTATTAATATTTATTTATTATTTAAATATATATAAATTTAAATAAACAAACCAAATCCAATTTATTATATTAATTCTATAATTTGAATTTTATCCGATCAAAATAGGATTTTAGAAATAGAGATAGGATTATTTTTAGAAATAAGGAATAAAGAAATCATGGATAAATCCAAGCGACTCTTTCTTAAATCCAAGCGATCTTTTCGTAGGCGTTTGCCCCCGATCCAATCGGGGGATCGAATTGATTATAGAAATATGAGTTTAATTAGTCGATTTATTAGTGAACAAGGAAAAATATTATCTAGGCGAGTAAATAGATTGACCTTAAACACATACTCATGCATACAAAAATTCATTTAAGCAGAAGATTAAAGCTTTGAGGATCAAAGCATAATCACAGGGGAAAAATACTAAAGGAAACAAGTGGGGGCAGGAAAAAGGAAAAAAGATGAAACATTCCAATATGTTTTTCACTTGATCATTAAGATGACATTTTTTCTATGTTACATGGATTCGGGTACGGGTGTCCGATACAGGTATGTATCCAAGGGTCGGACTCGTCATTTGCTTAAAATTTTGAACACGCAGAGTCGTCTAAAAAGTATCCGAAAATAGGATATGGTTACGGGGATACGTTATCTAACAATGCCACAAAAATATATTAATGTTAATTTTAGATATTTAAATTCAATTTTTTATAATTAATGTTAATTTTAAATATTAAATATTTTATTTTAATAACCTTAAATCTTAAAATTTTATAAATTAAATTTTATATGATTAAATACAAGACCAAAATATAAAAGCCTAAGACTTTTTTTTTCTTTTTGGGCCGGTGAAGATCAATACAATTCCTTTTGGGACGAGGAGCAGAGTACCCCAAGAGAAGACCCACTCCGGCTAGGATAAGGGATGAATAGGGTAGGGGAAATTCATAAGGTTCCAAGGTGTCCTTTCCATTCAAGGAGATGTGCCAACAAAGTAATGGAAATTTAATAGCCCACGGGACATGTGGATCAAAGAGTGAAAAGGGCTACAATCATAGTAAGAGTCAGAGAGGATTTTAAGCAGACTGGGCCAGATTCTTTCTTTCCTTTCTTTTTCTTTTTTCCATTTATTCTTCCTTCTTTATTCTTCTTCTTTTCTTCTCCTGCCCGCTGGTTAGCGGAAAGGTAAAATTTTCTTTTCCCTCTTCTCTCTAAACTCTCTTCTCCAGCACCTAGAAAACCAGAAGCAGGCGGACCGCCACGCTTGCCGCCATAGATTTCTTTTTTTCTACTCTTTCTGTTTCTCCAACTGTATTTGTGAAAAAAGCCTTCAAAAAAAGTCTAGATCTAAAATCAAAGTTTACGGCAACTACCCAAAAAAATACCATTCAGTCACTCCAAAGAAAACAGCCCTCACCGCTGTCAACCTCCACTCTGACGCCGTTAGCCGTTGCCACCTCTCACAGCCCAAAAAGACGAGTCGGAATGCGCAGCACCAAGTCGGACACAAATTCCGTGTCCGCACCCGTGTCGTGTCGACACGGGTACGGCACCCTAAAGTGCCGAGTCCATGTAGCAAAGCATTTTTTTGGTACATTAAGAGGCCTTCCCTAAACTGCTAGATTAAACCACAATTTCTTAGACTAACTAGATTGAATTTGAAACTCAAAATATGTATGCTGTATATGTAATGACCACTATGAGAACTAGAAAAATAATCGCAGTTACATCTGAACATACATATTGTCCGTCTCCATCGACCAATAAAACGAGAAAGGAAAATTCTAGTGAACGAACCGATATTATGTCCAGCAAGTGAGTTAGACACTACCTCGTATTTTTGCAAACAAATTTTCACATCAGGTGCTCCTTTAGAGGTACCTCCAAAATGAGCAGCCAAAAAATGACCTTTATCCACCTGCATAAATTGCATAGAAGCAATAACTCAGCCAAATTCTGTTGAGAAAGGAAGACGAAAAATTAAAAACCAAAAAACTCGCATAACTGAATTACTTAATCTCAATAATGGTAGAGTATGACCTCAACAATAGTAGAGGCATGACAACTTTTGAAGGGAGCAGAACTAGCAGAAAAGGTGAATTCCTCTCTCAGCGGCCCCTGAATGCAACAATCTTTCTTCATATCTAAATCATCAGGACTACAAGCTGATAACTTTTCAAATATTCTAGCTACTTTTCTGCATAATTTTCCCGACACGTCTTTAGGTCTTCTCGAGTCTTACCAAAATATACATTTATGCAGACATGTTCACACTGAAACACCGGCAATAATAGAACATCAACAAATTAGTTTATCCACAATTTTATGATTTTATCATGAACTTTGTAGTTATCGTGGGATTAGGCTAGACAAAACATTGTAAAATTCAAAATTCATGTGATGCTAAAAGAGTTAAACAGAGAACAGTTGAACCAAGTTTTACATTTTTCACTTATGGTTAATGAAAAAAATAAAACTAGGGTTCCCACAAAACAAAAAAAAAACTTGTCTATATTCTTAAGAGCAATGATCAGAGCATAACGTGAACAAAACAAGCATCAACCTCAAAGAATTCAACCACACTATGAGACATTGGAGTTTAAAGAATGAAGGTAGAATTGAAGTTGGTTGGAGATCCAGAAAAATGGGTGAAAGAGATTGAAAACAACAAAAAGGGAAGAAAACCAACAAAATGTTTCTTACTCATTTCCATATATCTATTTGGCTTATTTCGTTTCATGGAATGGGTTTTAAAAGCAAAATTTGATGCATGCCTGTAAAAATAAAAGCACAAAGATAAACATGATTACATTTATATACAAGAAGAATAGAACAAGAGAGACAAAACTCAAAAGGGTTATGAAGAAGAGTAGCCCCCAATTTATTAGTAAAACTTATCATAAAAACGGGGAAAAGGAAGAAAGTACCTAATACAGTTACAAACTTACAATATTAGAAACTTCATCAGCCACCAGGGCGAGAGAGGAGAGAGACAAAGAAAGAAACAGTTGATTTTTCGAGTACAAGACCAGACAGCTTAAGAAGAGGAAAGCAAATAAGCAGAACTCCCGAGTAACAGTGTGTAATAGAAGGGCCCAGTTTGGACACTCATGTTCGGGCCTTAAAGTAAAGTCCAGTGCAAGTACTTGTTGAGAACTTAACTTGTTTTGGGTTTGGGTTGATAAAATATTCGAACTTGATTTTAACAAGCTCTAGCTGTGTTGGATTCCACCCTTCCATGGAAGGAGCTCAAAGCCGAAGCAAAGTTCCAATTTTAAAACCCAAGTTAGTAGCTACCCAACCCATCCCATCTCAAGTAAAAAAAGAGAAAAAGAAACTTTTTTCTAAAACCCTAACCAACCCAACTCGCAACTGGAAGTGGTTAACTGGTTTTGTAAAAACCCCAACTTGAGACTTTGATGAAAGAGTAGAAGAAGAAGACATCAAGCACCAATTACCATGGCGTCCAGCGGATACTCCATCTTAGCATTTGCACTTGCTGCAGTGTTTTCTGCTTCTTCAGCAATCTCCGGTATCATTTCTCTCTACCCTTTTTCTTCTTTATATTTCTTACAATTACTTTTACCTTTATCTAATTTGTAGCTTTGGTGTATGTTCATCTTCTTTCTTTCAGTTTATATATGGAAGAAAAAGTGGGTAGAATCTGATTCAAAGATGAAAGAGCTTCAAAAATCTCTCAATTCTGCTTTGGAAAAATGTGCTGCTGAAAGACAAGGTCGCATTAGGGCTCAACAGGTTCTTCCTTTTCACTTTCTCTCATTCTTTTATTGTTTTTATTCTTCATGGTACTGTTATTTTTCCCTTTCTTTTTCTTATTTACTTGGAAGAAAAAAGTAATATGTGTAGGCATTGAGGAAAGCAGTAGTAGCACAAGCACAACCCAACTCTGAGAATTTAGAAATGACATTGTATCCAATGGCACCTATTGGTATCGTTCAATCTTGCTTTTCTACAAGGTGATTTTCAGATGGCGCTTTGTTTAGTAATCTCTATATCAATCATTTTTTATTTAAATTTTGATTAAAAGTGCTATATTAATTATTTATTTATTTTTCGTTATTGCTGCTTGCTGTTGTTTTCATTTGTAATGTTTTGTCTCTTGACGGAGGCCATGTTAAGAAATTTTAATTTTATTGTACAAAATGAAAATTTTCATGACTAGTTGCCGCAATGGTTGACAAGAGGTAAATGAAAAATTGGTTTCTCAATCAACTCATAGAAGGGTATAAGTTGGATCAATCAATCCACTAGTTGGATAGACATGTTGGATTTATTTTCCTAATAGTTGGAAGATCAGTCACCAAAAGAATATTTTAAATAGAGAAAGATCAGATGTTCTAAGGTAAGTACGAAAAAATGTTTTTTTTTAATGAGAGATACTGTATAGCCAGCAAAACAATGCAGTTATCTGGGTTTCTTCCTTTTCCAACCATGTTAGATATTTTTCTTTGCTTTCTGCAATTTAATTCCACCATGGTGGAAAAGCGCTTCAACTGCAGTCTTGTCCCGCACAATGACAGAGATTGTGTAAATAAAATATTTTATTCTATTAATACAAGCTATGCAATACTCATGCTTGTCTGGGTAAATATTCAGATTGAAGCTTATTACTAATTTATCTGTTGCTAGTCAAGGATAGTGCTTGATTAATGCTAATGAACAATTGCATGTATAATTTATGCAGGAATGGGACCCCTAGGCAACCTCTACTTGTCCCTCTTGCTAGGGCATGTTTGGTTTTTGATTCAGCTAGAGTTCCTCCAGCATCTCTTGAGGGTCTTGAAGAATACTCTCATTGCTGGATTATATATGTATTTCATTTAAATACAGATCTGGAGAAGTTATGGAAGCATCCATCTAAATCAAAGTTTAAGGCCAAGGTTTGAGGCACTGTAATAATGATACATGTATATTTATTTCTATCACTTATGATACTTTCTTATCATCTTTAAACTTCTACGGAAGGTTGGCCACTTTAATAGGTCAGAGTTCCGAGATTGAAAGGAGGAAGGATGGGAGTTTTTGCTACACGATCTCCACATCGACCATGTCCTATAGGACTCACTGTAGCAAAGGTATGGAGTCCTGTACAGATGTGTTATTGATCCAACAACATGTTCACCTATGATTGTCCTTCAATGGATAGCTGAGTCAACTGGGTATAGAGGGTTAAAACTTTTTAAAACTAGAGGTTAATATCTGATGAAAATTTTGTTCTCGAAACTTAAAGGAAGATCTTTCAGAAATATAATCTGGTGGATCTTTTCTGCCATACCAGGAGCATAGTTTCTCATATTTATGGATGAGAATCACTGCAATAAGCATGTTTACTTTAGCCCATAATGTTAGTGATGATTCATCGTCCCAATTGCCAGAATGGATCTCTCTGTCAAAAGCAGCCTTTATGTGTAAATCTTTCTGTCTGCCTTAACTAAATTTCTGACTCATTATGAGGATTATGGTAAAGCGTTGTTGGTATACATGAAAACAAGGGTTTAAAATAATGCTCTGTGATTGCAATTTTCTTCATAGCTGTGTGTGTGTGAGAGAGAGAGAGAGAGAGATATCACTTTAAAACTGATATACTCTTTCTATTTTAGGTGGAGGCAGTACAAGGAAATATGCTTCTACTCTCTGGAGTGGATCTAGTTGATGGAACAGTAAGCTCTCCTTTCCTGACTTTACTGGAAGTTATCATTGATGGCTTTATCTGCTTCTTTCATGTTTGATGCGTTTTCTTGACAGCTATAAATATAAGTTCTGCTTCTTGTATGAATTTTGTTAACAGCCAGTACTGGACATCAAACCATATCTACCATACTGTGATAGTATTGAAGGAGCAGTTGTACCGAACTGGGTCATGGTATTTCCTCTTTTATGGTTCTTTAGCATCCCAGTTTATTCATGTATGCTGTTAAGAAATATCATTTTATTTATTCTATTGTTAGTCTTTTCCTTGAATAACAAACCTAACTGGTTCTTTTGCTTCTAAATTTAGTTTCTTAGAAATACGAGATATAATGCTGTAATTTTTTTCCTTGAATGAGATATCGTCCATGAATTTGATACATACATACATACACATTCGTTATTATTTCTTTTCCTTTGGCTCTGTGGCTATTTTAAGTGTAAAATATGGATCTGACTTTTGATAGATTTATTATAAGTGGCTAATGGCTAATATGTACCTGCTATAATTGTCCGACTTGCTGCTGCTATGTACCAAAGGGTTATACATTGATCTTAAATTAGTTTAGAAGCATGCATAAGTAGTTGCTACTTTCTAGATATTACTGTCTCAATAAGAACAGAACATTAATGTTTAAAATGGTATATAAAATGCATGGTGGGAGAGAGGGGGGGGGGGGTCGGTGGGTTGGAGAATATCCTTTTTTTTTACAAGCTTGAGTTACTATTCCTTTATAAATGTTTTAGACAATAGATTAGATTCATTAGCATATAAGCAGAAATTCATAGAACATTCATATTGTTATTCTGATTGGATCGTTTTGTATGGATTGCAATTTGAGGATGGAAGTGAAGAGAAGAAAGAGGAGAACATATCATGTAAAATTCTTCTTGGTCTCTTTCTTTTTTATTTCTCTCCAGAAGTGGAGAGATTCAGAGAGGAATGAGACTAATCAAGTAATGCTATAGGATTTTACAAGCATCTCTTTTAAACCTACTGAAAATAAGGGTGAAAAACTCCATTATAGTTTTCTTTCTTTTTTTATGAGATTAGATATACAAGTAGAAATTACAATCTATGAAGCATTATTCAACAAATATGACATAACTATTACATTCAAGAAGAAATCAATAAACAAACTAAATAAACCAACATAAAATTGGACAACAACCACACAATGTGGGACTTGGACCTGGGACCTAAAGGTTCTAGGGCCTTCTTCTTACCATTGAGACAAGGCCTCATTGGCAACTCCATTATAGTTAAATCACTTTGTTTTGCTCTTTTTCACTTATTGTCTGAAGTCTAAACAACAGGAGAAAATTGAATTTCACTTAAAATCATTTTTTTCTCCTACTGTTTCTCTAATTTATCCTCTTCTAGTAATGCAAACGTGCTAAGAAAAATATGCCCCAATCGAATCATAAATACTTGAGAAAGAAGAATTGAAGTTCTTTTTACTGTCTGCTTTTTACCATTTAGCTGCTCATTGACAGTGTAACTGTTTGCAAAATATGCCACTCTATACCTTTCCTTTTCCATGCATCTCATTATGTGCATCTGCCCACAATTTCTTCTGAAGTATGCCTAAATTTTGCTCAGGTGGATAGTATGTTATCAGTTGCTTCTGTTAGCTTCTCTGATGACTTCCCTTCCTCAATCCTGGACTGCTGGAAATCAGCGGTAAGTATGCTGGTGTTTTTCTATAGTTCTAAATAAAGCTTGATGATTAGGATCCATCCGGCCAATCTGAAAGGCTTAATTTGTTTGTTTGTTGTTTGTCTGCAAGACTTTTTTTGTTCTTTGAATGGGTAGGAATCTATTTGTTGATCCAAAAGAATTGGTTTGATACAGGAGAAGAAGTCCCTCTATTCTTCACCAGCTGAGCTTAAAAGCTTGGTCAAACAAGTCCTTTCTTGGGATATTCGATCGCTATCTCAACGAAATCGACCTCATGATAATCTCCTAAAGATAGGAACTGGTGCCACCTCTGATAATGCTTCAGATTTGGATGATTCCCAAGATGGAGAAGCTTCTGGGCATGGAAGTGAAGTGGCTGGTTCTGGAGAGTTAATTTATCATCTGATTTTGGATGGAATGGACTTCTCTTACAAAATTGATGGCAATGGCAATGTCATTGTAAAGAAAGTTCATCTTTCATCTGGCATCCCATTAGGTAATCAAAAACGTTGCAATTACTTGATGTGGAAAGACAAACTTAAATAACTGTTTACTTTTTGAAGCCTGACATTATTCCAATTCTCACTACTTGTAATGTTGATTTTGTCAGAACATCTTTGTATTTTGCTGCACAAAACTAAGAATGTGGTCTTTTTAGTACAGACTTTCTTTCTCCTTTGAATTTGACAAGAAATGTTATATGATTCAACAAATAAGACTTCTGTTCTGTCTAAAGCTACATTCAAGCAAAATGTTTGGATGATACACATCATTCTTAGCTGAATCTGGAGTCATTTACACTGGATGGAATGTCTTTTTCTTTATGGCCAAAAAAATTCAAACATATTTGCTAAGAAAGAGAGGCTTAATGCCCTCCAGAGGATCTTCAAAGACATGCAAATGATGTTGTAGTCCATTGAAACAAGTTGCCATGAATCTGTACAAAAGCCTATCCTTAAGATGAATTTGCTCATTTTTTATTAAGTGATAACATTACAACTTGATTCCAAAGTTATAGCACTAGCAGATAGTTTGAATAATGAAAAAGGGGATAGGTAGCTGTAAAATGGTCATACAGGGCTCTAAAACATTGGTCTTTCTGACCGAGGAATGTAAATCACTGGGTTAATTTGGTTGAAGAACAACATGCTGCAAAAACAAATTTCAGATAAAGTAAGCAAGAGGGAAAAAAAAAATAATTAATAGACAAATATAATGAAATGACTTTTCTGGTGAAAATGACTGAGAATGAATGAATCCATTTCTCATATCTGAGTCTAGGTTCTTTACCTTAATCTGGGTCCTATTATATGTGTAAGTGATGTGAACTAATCCATCACTAGCCTGGATAACAGCCGGATATGAGAATTCCATTCCTTGTGTCTCTTCCAGTGTCAGACTGTCCTGCCATGAATCACCATCATCTTTGGATAGGGAAACTTTAAGCACACCCCTTGAGATTGTATTATAAGCAAGTAACAGGCGACTGTCTCTCAGCTTCACTCCATCGATACCTGATAAACAACATTCAAGAGACATGACATAAAAAAAGAATCCAATAGAACTCATTTTCATTTACTAAAGTTGCCAACTATGTTATCCGGACTCTTCATTTTTCTTAAAGTTCTCGTGTTCGACACTTGTGTCCAACACATATTCAGATATGGGTATGGAGGTATGATCCTCCAAATATATGAAAAAACTTAGAAAAAATTGAGTATACATGTATCAAACACATACCCGTATCTGACACTTACCCCCGAATCCGGGTAACATAGGCTGCCAATTTCATTGGACAAGATAAATTTTCAAAATTCAAAAGCACGGGAAACCAAAATGATAGTTTCTAAGAAACCAAAGGAATTAATACATTCCAAATTGAGCAACTCCAATCAAAGATATTTCTATATTTAGCTGGTGTCAGTTTACAAACCAACCTGAGTTTGGGTTGGGGAGCTCAGTAGGTATGGCATAACCCCAATTCTGTCCACCATCAAACGATTCTGCCATACAAACTCTACTAATGTTATTAAAGGATCGCAATAAAAGACGCAAGGTGCCTTTTGCAGTTAGGAAAGGAACTGGTTGAATCACACTCAGAGTTTCATTGTCAACATATATAGGACCATACTTTTTCCAGGTTCTTCCAGAATCAGCTGTGACCTGTTGCATGTGATTTTGCAAAACATGTCAACAGAATTTTTGAACATAATAAGATTCTAACTGCTCATGTAGTTGAAAACTTGAAATCGTCATTACAACCTCAGCCCATGCCCCCCAAGAATTCCAACTCTCCACTGACGATCCACAGAGCAAAAGCCCGTTTCCCAACAGGAGAGGCTGCAGGTAAGTGAATGGCAGACATGATGAAGACATATTATCATAGTTTCATCAATCACAGCAAATCTGAATGTAGGTTATACTAAAATTTTTAATCATACCTTGTTCTTGGCTGGTCCTAGTATGCCGGGAGGAAGCTGTTCTCTTCGTGTCCAAGTAACGCCTTTATCATACGATCGCTTCATGCAACCGCTCCACCTGGACTTTTACTAAACCCAACAGTGAGAGAAGGCAAGAAAATGTATCATTGATTCATTGGTTGCAATTAAATTCACATATCATGATGAAATGTGGTATAGAATATTGATACCTGAAGTGAAGAATGTGTAGTCATATTTCAGAAACAATAAAGCAGAGTTCTAAAAGCTACAGTACTCAAAATTGAATCTTAAATGTTCAGGAAATGGAGGACTAATCAAGTTCCTGAAAAAAAAATTAATGATAGCCTACTGTAAACTTTCAAGGCAGTAGAACCAGAACTGAAGTCTTGAATTGAAGAACATTTTATTACAGAATTTAAATTATAACATTTATATTTGAATATAGGAAATTAAATCCTTATTGCAGGTTAATCTAAACTGCACCAGCAAGTAACTGGTATCTGGTATACTATCCAATACAGAAATTCTAAATGAGAAAAGCTGTTCTTAAAACCATTTGACCATTCTACAAGGCATCATCTAGGAGAACTAAATTTTATGTATGTCTTGCCCCAGGCCAGCCAAAATTCTAGCTTCAATTGCTAATCCTCTGCAGATATGTGATGCCATGGCAAGGACGCACAGGCACATAGGAAAAATCTACTATAAGCTCATTTAGATTTCAATGATGCAATAAAATGATTGAACTTTGCAGTGTGAACGAACTTATCAAAAGTATGTACACAAGCAAAAACAAAAGGTAGAAAATATAGAGAGATTTCAATTTCATAGATCATAAACAAATCTTAGAACACCATAAAGCTCAGAAATTTACTTTTGAACATCCAGGCCTACTTTATAGAACAATAGCAGCTCATCTGATGGAAGTTTAAACAGTATAGGGTTCCACATTGGGACATTAGGTTCTTCATCCATAACAATAGGTGGATACCAGCGGCCACCCTGCCAAACAATTTTTCATTAAACAAGGTAAAAATTCTAAAAATTAATCAAAAGAGCATTAAACAATGAATTAGATAATTACCTTGTATTTCTGCAACCAGATTTTAACATCAGGTGCTCCTTCAGATGTACCCCCAAAATAAGCAACCAAGAAATGACCTTTACCAACCTGCATGTATATTAAATTATTAGCAACAATTTAGTAAGAAAATGTTGGCAAAGGAACACCATAAAGTAACAAAAGCACAAAATCAGTTGAATTGCGTAACCTCAACAATGGTAGAGGCATGACAACTGTTGAAGGGAGCAGAACCGGCAGGGAATGTGAAATCCACTTCCAATGGCCCGCTAATAGAATGACCTTTCTTCTTATGTAAACTCTCTGGACCTGAAGTTGTATCCTTTTTATATCTGCACAGTTGTTCTGACACAACTTTTAGGTCTTATTTTGAGTTCAATGAAAGTTTATAGGGACTAAAAGAGCGTGGGAGAGAACAATAACATGATTTTTGTAATTCTATCAGGAAAGCCAATCATTTCCTGGCTTGATAATCACCAATCATTAGCTATGTTATTCGGACGGGGGGTGAGTGTCGGATACGGGTATGTATCCGACAAGATATGCTCAATTTTTTCTAAGTTTTTCCATATCTCTAGAGGATAATACCTCAAACCCATATCTGAATATTTGTCGGACACAGGTACTATAGGAAAAATGAAAAGTCCGGATAACATAGATAAGTGGTAGGCACCATGTCTTGGATTCAAGTCCGACCACCCCCTTCCCCCCCAATTTCACATGCTCAAGAAAAATCAGGAAATTTACACTATTTATACAAGTCAACTAGTCAAGAAAATGCAACAATCCTATTAAGAACATCACTAACAAACTGATTAATATCACACATCAAATTGAGCTTTCTTTTTCCAAAAAAAAATTGTCTTGTTGGGACTATATGATCATGTCATAATAATGTGTAAAAAACAGGCATCAGTATCAAATTAATTAAATAGTCAATCATATGAAGAACATAAAAATAATAGACCCACCTGGACAAGAAACGCTCATGAAAAGAGTGAAGGAAGCGGCTGGCATGAAATGTGACAGAGCTGGGTTTGAAGCTGCTGCTTCTTCTAGGCCCAGGAAATGAGTCAGACAAGCTAGAAACTGAAATCAACAAAGAGACCAGAAACAGAAACGAAGACAGCAACAAGACAGACGAAATGGTTACAACTGATTTCCCCATATCCATTGACTATATATCTAGTTTTTGTTTCATCAAAATGAGCTTCCAAAACAAAACTTCCGCATGCATGTAAAAGCAGCAAAAATGTAAACCTATGTATATGTAAATATAATGGGGAAGAAACCGGGGTTAAGGAAGCATTTGATATTATGACAAAGCAGGCAGTACCTACCGCAAATGACTATTCAGAGGAGAGCCCCAGAGAGACAGAGAGAGAGAGAGAGAGCAATTCAATGACAGTTGTATTATTTATTACTATAAACTGAGTTTTTTTTTTTTTCTTTTATCACTAAAGGCAAGACTGTTGCAATCAGTGTTGAAAATAGTGCAACATTTTCTAACCAAAAAAAAAAAAATAGTGAAACATTTTAAAATAATACCAATTGGCCATAGCTTAAAAGGAAGAAAACAAAATGTTAGAACATATTTAAAAGAACATTAAACTATGCTCAAAGAAAAGAATGCAACTTACTGCCTTATAGGAAAAAAAACAAAATACAATGAAATTAAAATAATAGGAATTGTGGAGTTTATGGATGGAGCCAAATGGAAGCAAATAAAAAAGGTAGAGAATGGTACTAGAGAACAAATGAGATGCTATATTAACAAATAACAAAGGAGGATCATTTATATTTATATCGATATAAAACTTAGTTTTAGGTTCTTTAATAATTTTTTATATAATTTATATTTGTTTAATCTAATTATTGTATTTTATACTTTATTTATATAGATTATATTTGTAGAATTTTGAGTTAATTATTTATTCGATATAAAAAATCTAATTAATTAAATATATATATATATATTAAAAAAATAATGTTCTTGATCGATACTACAGAAATATCAGATCGATTCAAAATTTTATGTATACGACAAGTAAAATTATATTGTTAAATCCAACAATCGATTTATTAAAATATTAATCCTATATTAATATTCTAAAAAGATAAAAAAAATTAATTAATTTTACACATTTGATTCTCTTCTATAATAGATATGCTTCTTAATTTTAAGTGATTTTGATGATGCAAAAAAAATCTTGTGTTAGGTGCAGTCCAGATTAAATTTAAAATCATCACTATCAAGACGGAATGAACCTTAACTATATGTGGAAACAACCCATGTTCTTGATTCTTGAAGGATTTAGAAACAACAGAAATTAACACAACTTCCCCTATCCCATATTTTTTTTTCATTAATGCAAGAATAAAACACAAAACATTATCTTATCTTATAACAAACAATAAAAGTAATCCCTTAAGGGACGGCTGCTTGCCACGTTGCAAGCAGCTTTAATTTTTTTTTTATATAATTATTTTGTGTTGTATTTATATTATGTTTTTATGTTATAATCATATAAAAATATTATATATATTAAATTTTAACACGTTATGTATAGATTTTAATATATTCGTGAATTCATGTTGTGTTAATGTTTTTTTTTTTTGTATTATGTTTTAATTATTTTTTGGTATAAAAATTTACGAAAATATATAAAACTAATTTAATTGTTCACTAATGTAAGTGAGTCCTCATTATATTTATATATATATATACTAGAAATAGACCTGCGCTACGCTGCGAATAGAAATATTTACATTCTATTTTAAGTTTTTTAATTAAAAAAAAATTACTTTACATTAATAATGATAATATCATAATAAAAATATGCAAACAATGAGATAATGTTAAAAATTATGAAATAATATTGCTTATTTGAATACATAACATATATTTGTCCACTTCAATTCGAACTTAAAAAGATTTATTAACGTGTAATTCAATTTGAACTTTACATAATAATGATAAACTATGTAAAATATGAGATGAATTGAAACACGACACGAATACAACATAGAAAAAAATTATTAAAACACAACACAAAAAATAACATGAATACGACACGAATACATAAACGTGTAAAAATATATATATATATATAATGAATTATTAACGTGTAAAAATTTATAATACTTTATATAAATTATTAACGTGTAAAAATTTATATAAATTTATAATACTTTGAAAACACAAAAAAAATAACACGAACATGAACACGTCACGAACACAAAAGAAAAATTCTTTAAATTGAATCAATGTGACAAATTATGCAAAATATGTCATGAATTGAGACACAACACGAACACATTTTCTCTAAATTAAGTCATAATGACAAACTATACAAAATATGAGATGACTTAAGACACGAAACGAACACAACATAGGAAAAATAATTAAAAAACAACACGAACAATAACATAACAATACATGAATACATGAACGTGTAAAAATATAAATAAAACGAATTATTAACGTGTAAAAATTTATATAAAGTTATAATATTTTATGTAAATTATTAACGTGTAAAATTAATTATTAATGTGTAAAAAAATTTAATATTTTGAAAACACAAAAAATATAACTCGAATACGAATAAAATTTTTCTCTAAATTGAATCACTATGACAAATTATGCAAAATATATCATGAATTGAGACACGACACGAACACAACATAAGAAAAATAATTAAAACACAACATGAAAAATAACATGAACACGACACGAATACAAGAACGTGTAAAAATATAAATAAAATAAATTATTAACGTGTAAATTTTTTTATAAATTTATAATACTTTATATAAATTATTAAGGTGTAAAATTAATTATTAATTTATAAAAATTTATAATATTTTGAAAACACAAAAAAATAATATAAAAACGAACACGTTACGAACACATAGTTTTTTGTCTAAATTGAACCAGTATGACAAATTATGCAAAATATGTCATGAATTGAGACACTATACGAACACACAACTTTTTCTCTAAATTGAATTACAATGATAAACTATGTAAAATATGAGATGAATTGTGACACGACACAAACACAACATAAGAAAAATAATTAAAACACAAAACGGAAAAAACATGAACACGAATACACGAACGTGTAAAAATATACATAAAATGAATTATTAACGTGTAAAATTTTATATAAATTTGTAATGTTTTATATAAATTATTAACGTGTAAAATTTATATAAATTTGTAATGTTTTATATAAATTATTAACGTGTTAATAATTTTATAAATTTATAAATTTATAATACTTTGAAAAAAAATAACATGAATACGAAAATATAAAAAAATTTCTAAATTGAATCACAATGATAAACTATGTAAAATATGAGATGAAGTAAAACACGACACGAACACAACATAGAAAAAATAATACAAACACGATACGAATACACGAACATGTAAAATATACATAACATAAATTATTAATGATAAAAATTTATAATATTTTAAGCACAAAAAATATAATATGAACACAATTTTTTTTTCTCTTTTCTTTCTTTCTTTCTTCCTTTTTTTTTTCTTTTTTCTCTTTCTTTTTTTCTCTTTCTTCAAAAAAAAAATAAATAAATAAACATGGATGGCCTCCTCATCCTCTAAAATATCTTATACTTATTGTAAGGATATATATATATATATATATATATATATATATATATATATATACTAGAAAAAAGACTCCGCTTCGTTGGGATATTTTTATTTTTTTATAAAATTTTTAATTAATTAATGATAAAAATTTAATTGCAGTTTATATTTTATTAAATAATATTTAAATATTTTATTTTTAAATTGTAATAATATTAATATAATTATATTTTTTTAATTATAAAAATTAAATTTATGATAATTGTTAATTTATAAATTACATAATACAAATATATTTTCAAATATTATTTATATGTATTTTTGAAAAATATTTAAAGCTTATTGTATACTGCATATTTTTATTTATAAGAGAAAAAATAATAAATGAAAAATAAGAAAATAAAATTGTGGTTTGTATTTTATTCTCTCGTATGATCGATTTTTTCAAATAGATTAGTAGCAAGTTCATTTTTTTCTTTTTCTTAACTTTTTTTAAGAGTGAATCGGGTACGGATCTTAAATCGACTCGTACCACTTTAAAATCATCATTTAAAATTAAATTAAAATAATTTTTTTAACTTTTTATCAGAACGGAGTTTTAAATTTTGTAATTATCCAACAAGTTTTAGTTTGGTCAAATTATGGGATAAATCTTTGTATTCATGTGAAAATCAAAATTTAATCTCTGTGTAATAATTTGAACAAATTTAGTCAATGTACTTCTCGAGATATAAAATGTCAGTCCAAAATGTAATAGGGTTACAAAATCACCATTAAATTGCTGACATGGTCATTTTTTAACCATGTGAACTAATGATGTGGCTTTTTCGAATACGTAAATGCCATGTCAGCAACCTTTTTTTTCCTTTTTTTTTTTCTTTTTAGATTTCTTTCTTCTTTCTTTTTTCACATCAACAATCCTGCTAATTTTTAAAAACATTCACATGTGGAGTCGGATCGTGTTAGGCTTAGTTGTCACTTCTAAATATTAAGTTCGGACTCAAGTCTAATGCTATTTAAAAAATAACTTAATTACAAAATAATTTATAAGTTAATCTTTTAAATATATTTTAAAATTAAAATTAAATAAAAATATATTTTATTAATTAAATAATATTTTGGATCGAACCCAATTGAGTTTGGACTTGAAAAATTCTTATCCAAGACTCAAGTATTATTATTATATCAATTAAATAATATAATAATTAATTTGTTATTTAATACTTAATTTTTAATATAGTTATTAATTTGTTATTTAATACTTTGAAAGATAAATATGTCTTATATTATGTAAAAAAAATTATTTTTATTTTTTATTTAATACTTAATATTTAATATAATCATTAATTTTATTTTTTGTTTATATATATATATAAGAAAAAAAGAAGTCAAACTTGAGCTTTTCATTTGAAAATATCAACGAATTTAAACAAATAATAATCCCTTAAGGGACGACAGCTTGCCACGTTGCAAGCAACTTCATTTTTTAAAAAATTATTTTGTGTTATATTTATATTATTTTTTATGTTATAATCATATTAAGAATATTATATATATATATATATATAAATTTTAATACTTTATGTGTAGATTTTGATATATTCATGCATTTATGTTGTGTTAGTGTTATATTTTGTGTTGTATTATGTTTTAGTTATTTTTCGTATTCGTGTCGGATCCGAAATTATCAGATCTAATTAGCACTATTTAAATAACTCTCAATTTTGTGCCCCATTATTGTTTGTGTCGCGTTGATAGATTTTGAAATATTCGTGCGTTCGTGTTGTGTTAGTGTTATTTTTTTTTTGTATTGTGTTTTAGTTATTTTTTAACGTTCGTTTCATTTCCGAAATTGTCAAGTTTAATTGGCATTATTCAAATAATTTTCAATTTCGTCTCAAGCTCATTTTATATAAATTCGACACGTTCGTGTATTCATCGCGTCGTATTTTAGTTATTTTTTCATGTCATGTTCGTGTGTGACACTATTCAAATAACTCTTAATTTTGTGTGACGTGTTCTATAATGATAGGTTCTTTATTTTATTTTTTTTTAAAAGTCATATTGTTTTTTTTTTATTTTTATATTATTGAATAAAAAAATATTGTATTAATAAATAATCGGTAAAAATTAAAATATTGAATAATAATATGAGATGGGTTGATGTAAGTAAATTTTTTTTTAAACTTTTGGTGTTGAATCAAAAGAAAAAAATATTATGATGATTAAATAATAAAAAAAACTATGTTAAATGATGTTATAAGTTATTAGTTATTGTATGATAGTTGTTAGGTTTATATTTTATATTTTTTAATATGAATAAAAATTATGGATATCAATATAATCTAAATGAATTAAATTTTGATATTCATCTTAATGTTTTTTTACATATAATACATTGATTCGTGTATTTGAGTTATTTCATATCTATCCCTTACTTTAAAAGTTATTATCAAGTTGGGATATTTTACATAATTTATCATAATAATTAAATTTTAACTTTAAATTCATGTTACTTTTTTTATGTCATAATCGTATTCAATGTATTATTAATGACAATAAAACCAAATTAACGCGAGAACTCAAACACTAATTTTGATTTATGTATATTTCGAAATTGAGTTGAATTAAGAGTGAAAGGTACACAATCATACTTTCTCAAAATCTTATAGAATAAAGTAAATGCATGGTTAGGATGGTAATGGAGTGAAACGGCGTAATGATTGTTTATTCACTTTCATTTTATTTTTGTATGAATGTTAAAATATTATTATCACTTCTATTTTTATGGATGTCAATTACATTTATAATCGTTCCACCATATTCCGTCCCACTTTTATTAATTATTTTTAATTTAATCTTGTAAAAATACATATTATAATTTATTTATGAACATAATTTTAATATATATAATTTTTTAGTATATATATAATTATATATATATACTAAAAGTATATATATGATATTAGTATATATATAATACTTTAGTATTATAATTTATTCATAAACACAATTTTAATATATATAATTCTTTAATATATATAATATATATGTACTAAAAGTATATATATCTAATATATATTAAAAGTATAAAGAAAAATATAACAATTTTAAGAGGTAAAATGATAGTTTAAAAAAACGGAACGGGACAGAGTGAAACAAGCATTTATCAAAATCGTCCCGCTCTACTCAGTTTTCACTTTTCAATAAAAAAAACTTTCTCATTCGGAATAGATCGATGTAGACTCCGTTGAACGAATCGGGTTTACCATCCCTATGCATTGTGTCAAGTGAAATAGTATCTAAAAACATTTTTGTCCTTTATATTTTAAATGATACTAAAAAAAAGTAAACCTAAATTGTTATACAATATTTATTAACCATAGATAACCTGGTAATCCGTGTATTTATATTATATTTGTATTATTTTTTATGATATAATCATGTTTAAAATATTATTTTTATACAACTTTTGACACATAAATAATTCTTGTCATATAGATTTCGACATGCTCGTATATTCGTATTGTTTTTGTGTTAATTTTTCTTGTCATGTCATATTTTAATTATTTTTTAATGTTATATTCATATCATATAATCGTATTGTGTTCAAAATTATCAAATCTATTCTCAATTCTCAAAATCAAATGTCAGTTTAAAAGGCCTAAAAGAAAATATGAGTGCTGCTATATATGGGCTTGGGCTAAGAAAGAGTAGAGGACTTAACCTCTAAATCAAAGGGACTTAAATATAAACCCTCAAGCCCAACGGCCCAATGTCATCTTAATTAACAAAAATGGATGCTTCCCTTTTCAAGTGTTGCAAGCAATCTGCCATAAGCTTTTTACACTTGTTTTTCTATATTTCTCTTCTCATATCTTCTTTTCACCTTTAGTTAGTTTATTTATAATCAAAGCCAAAATTTGAAGAATGAATTTATATTTTTCAATGATTTAAGGCTTAACCTAACGGTTGTTATTCCTCTTTAAAAAGGTAAAGTTCTACATTTTAATTGGTTTTTTCCCTTTTTAGACTCTCATCATATATATATATATATATATATAAATAATGAAGAGAATAACTTTTTTTACGATTTATATTTGTTTAATCCGACCGTCCTATTTCATGTTCTATTCACGTAGATCATGCAAGTCGAGTTTCGAGTAAATTAAAAGTGTCTAACTATTTGTTCGATATAAAAAAATTTCAACAGTTAAATATATATTGAAAAAGACAGTATTCTCGTTCGATATGATAGAGATATCGGATCGATTCGAAACTTTACGTGCACGAGAGTACAATTATATTGTTAAATCCAACGGTCGATTTGTTAAAATATCAATTGTATAAAAAGTTACGGGAGTGTGTAAAACTAATTTAATTTTACACTAGTATAAGTGAATCCCTCCTCATATATAATATAACAAGATACATACTTACATGACAAAGTCTGCTTACATGGATACTTATGTGGATATCTCCTTTTAATGACATGTAGGATAATGTTTAAAATATATATAATTAGATTAGATAATTCTATTTAATAAATATTTAAATTCAACATAAAAATCTAACTAAATTTTTTGAATACAAACGTGCTATAATTTATCTTTCTTTTTGAATTTAACCACACAATATATGAAGAGAATCAAAGGATTTATAAAGAAATAAGATTATAAATATATTAATTTTAAATTTATTTTTTTCAAAAGATATTTTTAATCATCTTAAAATTTACATTATTATAAATATGTTCACTTGCTCTCTCCTTGTAATTGATTAACTAATGCTTTAGTAATTTTTGTTGTTTAGTTTAGTCTATACCCAAAAACTTCAATAATTGCAGTAGTTTCATATATGCTACTCCAAATAGGTGTTTTTTGAATTACTTTTTTCTTCAATTTTTCCCCAAAATGCTCTTATCATATTCTTTAGTTTATAGTGCACCTTTAATTATTTCTTTCTTTTTTATAGTGCACCTTTGTTTATCTTTTTATTTTTGTAAACTTTCATTATTTGTATTTTTATTTTTTTAATGTTATTTATATAGATTCTTTTCCTTTATCTTCGTTTTTTTTTTTTTTGAAATACAAAAAAATAAGTAAATTGGAACATTGAAATGCTTGTGGTGTGTATATTTTTAAAATTAAAATTTTAGTTAAAATTTGAAATCAAGTAAATAAGAAGATAATAATACAAGAAAAACATTGATTAACTATGTAGTTAATTTTCAAGTAAGAAAACATGCGAAATTTGAAAACAAATTAAATGGTTGTTTTTTTATTATTATAAATATACAAAATATAAAAAATAAAAAATTATCTAAATTTAAAATCACACATAATACTTTTTATCTTTTTCAATTTTCAATTATCTTATTATTAGATTTTTTTAATTCTAAAAACAAGTATCACTTTAAGCCTATAAATAATAATACGTGCTACATCGTTTTTTCGATATTTAATTTTTCTTTAAAATGTATTGTTTTTGTGATTTTTTTATTTATTTACTTAGATTATTTTATTTTTTGATATTATTTTTATTCAGTTTTTTTTTGTTCTTTTTTATACATATCTAATATCTTTTTTTCTTTTCAAAAATTTAATCATGATCATAAAAATAAAATTTATTTTTCTTATGACATGTTATACTGTATATGTATTTTTTATATATTATAAATTTCAAAAACTCAGCTATAACTATAAAAACAATACTAATTTATGTCTGTAAAAACATCAAATATATATATATATATATTTATATATATCATGCATCGCCAAGGAACAAGCTAGTATAATAATAATAATAATAATTTTTTTATTAATTTACTTTTGACAGTTATGATGGAATAGAAAAAGGCCTAGATGTCTATTTTAGGACATTTGAAAATTTATCATTTCTTAATTTGATCAATTCAAGATTCTAGATTCTAGATTTTGATTAATTGAGGGAAATTGTTCACAAAATAACTTTTTCTATGATAAAGTTCATTTTATTTTACAATTAATTTTTCTCAATTAATCAAAAATTAAATTCTAAATTGATCAAAATATTTTTAAATGAAGGATTTTAGAACCGTTAGATTTTAAAATTAGAAAGATAAATTTGAGATAGTGGATTTGAATTGATTTATTATATAAATTGTGATAATTAATTATAATTAAATGCACATATTATGTACAAATTAATTATAATTCAATATGTCTATGCATTTGAAAGTATATAAAAACATGATGTCAGGAAAGTTATTTATATTTATTTTTAAAGATTTTTAAAATTTTGTGTTTGCTTATTAATGAGGTGGTATCATATGATTCACTGATAGCATATAGATTTACACATTGAGAATATAGCAAATACAAACTATTCTCAAATGGATTTATATTTGATGCATTGTCAATGTATAGATATATACACTATCAATAAACCACATGATATCACATATTAATAAGTAAGTTAATTGTATTTATTTTTAAGGACTTTTTAAAATTTTATATTTTTTATTAATGAGGTGGCATCATGTGATTCATTGACAATAGATAGATTTATACACTCACAGTGCATTAAATACAAACATTCTCAAATGGAATTATATTTGATGCACTGTCAGTAAATAGATCTATACGATGTCAGTGAACCACATGATGTCACATATTAATAAGTTATCTATATTTATTTTTAAGAACTTTTAAAGTTTTATATTTGCTTATTAATAAGGTGGCATCATGTGATTCACTAACAGTTTATAAATTTATACACTAATAGTGCATCAAATACAAACCTTTTTCAAATACCTATATGAATTTTCAATCCACCACAAAATAACCATCCAACAAATTCATGAATTTAAGAATAAACATGAAGATCTTTTTTACATGTAATTTATCACATAATTTATATTAAAATTAAAATACAAATTCCTTCTCCGTAATTCAAACTAGTGTTTTATTTGCGCGTTGTTGTGAGATATTTTAAAATATATATATATATATATATATATATATTTACTTTGATGTATCTTAATACATGCCAATAAGGATATATTTATATGAACAATGTTACATATATTTATCTAATAAACTCATTTCACATATTCACTTTTTATTCTATGAATTTAAGTGAAAAAGTACTAAAATTTTCATGTTTTATAATAGAATTTTAAAAACTTACATATTATGTGAGTGTCAGAATGTGTATATTAAATGAGAAAATATAATATTTTCTTAATTATTCAAATAAAAAACTTAAAGTTAAAAAACTATATATTAAAAATTGTTATCCATAAAAAATGACTTATATCGTAAATATATTTACATATGTAATAATTGATATACTTTTTATTTTTTAAATATTTATATTTTGTTATTTAACTTAACTTATATTAATATTTATGTCATAAAAAATATATCAATATTTAAATCCCTCTCTTTTAATATACATCTATATATAAAAAATTTATTTCATACATCTAGAGTAAAAATTCTACCATGTTATTAAATTTATCAGTAGACTAATAATAGATCTCTTTTTTTTTTTTTCTCACTTGCTTTTCTACTAAAAATATTTATTGCCATTGGCACTGGATTTCATTTAATGAGTTACCCTTAAATTAAAGATTGTCCCCATTTGGTATAATTTTTTTCACAAACGTTGAATTTATATATATATATATAAGTAAATATTGATGATTTTCAAACGCAATTTAAATGTTTTGTGGCAAAAAAAGTACACGCTCTTGCTAGGTGTATATTTTTATATTTTAGAGAAGCTGCAATTTGTGAAGGAGACCTCTAGTTTGGGGCTCAAAGAAGCTTAGAAAATGAACTCGGAGTTTAATTCAGTTGGTTCATACAATTATCTTTAAGAGATGATATCTAGTATTTTTGAGATTCAAATCTTAGTATCTGCAACCTCTTTCTCTATCCCTAAACTGCGACCTATTTTGTTAAAAAATAAAAACCTAGAAAGTAGATCTTATATTTGCCTCTATTTTTTTTCTTTTCTATATTATGAAAATTACATTCATTTAAATCATAGGATATGAATTCTAAAAATCAAAAAAGGTCATGCATGCATTAATTCATTGAAATGTAAAGATTTAAGATTTATAAGGTAATGTCACGTCATGTAAACTAAACCTAGATAGAGTGGCCCAAATCCAATTTGGAGAACTACCAAGTCCAAAGCACCCACACCACCCATTTTATAGTAAAAGAAGTTAATTTTGTGATCCCAAAGTTGACTTTTTTTTCCACAAAAAATTAAGAAGAGGCTTACAGCAATTCATTGGCGGTGATCATATCAGTACAAAAATCGGATTATTTGTTCGGGGCTTAAAACTGTCTATCTAAATTGGGTTGGACCTAAATAAAGGTTCTTCTATTCGAATCACTTCGGTTCAGTCTGAATTATTATTTATTTAATAAAATTTTTTATTTAAATTTAATTAAAAAATAAAAATATTAAAATAAAAATAATTTTTTTAATATTTTAATATTTATGAGTTGTAAACCGAACTTACGAGACGACCCGAGCTTAGCTTTAATAAAAAAGAAAAAAATTGGGTCATGACCCGACCCAACCCGACCCATGAATAAGTTTAGTGATAGTGAATGATAGTTTATTTAAAGTTTAAAGATATCTTCATAATTGTATAACATATGATGTTGCCCTTGATTGGTTTTAGTAGTAGGTTTAGAGTTAATAATTGTTGGGAATAGCGTGGCAGCCCACAACAAGCATTAACCAACAATATGCACTGGGAAGAAGAAAAACAAAAACACAATATTTTTAACGTGGTTCAGCTCTTCTTGGCCTACATCCACGATCCCAAAGGGATAAACATACTTCACTAAAAAAGAATTCCAACTTGTAGCTTTTGCACGGAGAAAGCTACAAACCTTCTTATAACACATTTGACACACCACCCAAAGAGTCCGAATACAACTTCTACTTAAGTGTATAGACCCTCTCTTCCAACGGATAATGGTAGTTCTCTTCCAAAGGCTAAAACTCCTACATAAGCACTTCTCTTGACTTAACATAACTACTCAATGTGGGATGAATACTCTACTTGACTTAACCAAGTTAAGCAATGTGGGATGAACACTCCCCTTAGCTCAACCAAGTTACTCAATGTGGGACTTAAACTCAATATACCCAACAAATCCTCTCTTGGGTCAAAATCCCAATTACCTCTTGGGATGAACTCAACAATTCTTCTTCCTCGACCAAAAAACTTCTCTTCTCGCTCGAACCAAAAAACTCTTGGCAGCATCTCTTCTTGCTTGAACCAAAAGCTTCTAGGCAACTCCTCCCACAAACCAAAAGCTCTGATATCAGTTGTTGGGAATAGCGTGACAGCCCACAACAAACATTAACTCAAAACATGCACTTGGGAAGAAGAGAAAAAGATAACACAATATTTTTAACGTGGTTCAGCTCTTTTTGGCCTACGCCATGATCCCAATGGGATAAACATACTTCACTAAACAAGAATTCCAACTTGTAGCTTTTGCACCGATAAAGCTACAAACCTTCTTACAACACACTTGACTTACCATCCAAAGAGTCCGAATACAACTTCTACTTAAGTGTATAGACCCTCTCTTCAAAGGGATGGTGGTGATTCTCTTCCAAAGACCAAAGCTCCTACTTATAGGTGAACTCTCCTCTTGACTTAACATAATTACTCAATGTGGGATGAGCACTCTACTTGACTTAACCAAGTTAAGCAATGTGGGATAAACACTCCCCTTAGCTCAACCAAGTTACTCAATGTGAGATTTAGACTCAATATATCCAACAATAATTAATTGAATATGTAATTAAAAAATTACTTCTTAATAATACCCCATAAAGAGCAACAAATATCATTTTGCCTCATATTTAAAGAGTTTCTATGACTTGGTGATTATGTTTATGGTTGAAAAAAAAAATTATTTCATTCATTATCATTAGATTTTTTATATTTTATAAGTGAGGTTAGCATGATAATACATATTTTTTAAGTATATTTAAAAAAATTAAAAATAAAATCTAATTTAAAAAAAGTTCATTTTAGATATACTAGTAGTGAAATTTTTTAAATTTAAAAGCGAAATGAAGAAATTGTCACATATCTATTTCTTTTTTAAATTAATTTTTTATTTTTTTTAAATATACTCTAAGGATATGTGTCACTTATTAATTCTTTTTGTAAAATCTAAAAATTACATGATTGTGACAATTTTCCTTTAAAAAATATGATAATTTTTAAATTACGTTTATGAAATTAAAACTTAAAAATTAAGAAAACACAAATGGTGTTAATGGTACCATTTCACCTACAACAATGACCCATATTCATTGAGCCATTATAATGACAAGATGTTAGGACGATGGAAGTTTGCATTCAATTCTAATGGTTGGCAGTTGATATAATTGCGATTTTTGACAAAAAAAAATTTCAACGTCCTATAAATTCCAAATTCTCATTCTCAAGATTGAATATATAAGATCTTAAGTTCAAAATTTCAAGTCTAATAAATAGTTTCTTAAAACTCTACCTTATACTATTATGTAAATTATGATATAATGTAATAAAAAAAAAAATTATTCAAGGCAAGACAATTGCATAAATACCTTGTTTAATGTGAAAAAATTTATTGGTCCAATTTACATATATATCATATATGAATTTATCATCCAATAACGGTTTTAATTTATCATTTATGAAAAAATAGAAACTCACTTTTGAATAAAAAATAATTTTTTCTTTAAAAAGTTGAATTTTTTATTATTACAGTGAAGAATTTTAATTTTTGATTATCAGAACAAAAAATTAAATATTACTAAGGGTGAGCAATTTTTTTATTATAATTGAATTAACCAAATTATATATATATATATATATTTATTAGAATGGTTTGATTATTTCGAGTTAATTTTTCTATTAATTTCCTTTCTAAAATTTCAAAAAACATTGTTAACATTCTTTCCAAAAAAATCTATAAACTACATATAAAAAAAATTCTCTAATGGGATCTAAACTCGAAACTTATCAAGCTCTTTTACTTAACATGTAGCAAGATTTGTTTTTTTAAGTTTTAATATTTTATTTTTAAATGATATATTTAAAGAGGTTGATCTGCATATTAAGATCCGTAATCGACCTGTTCAAGAAAAAAAATTAATTTTTATTTTAGATTTAAGTTATTTTATTTAATTTTTAAATGATGTATTTAAAAGGGGTGACTCGCACGTTGACTCGGGAGTCGATTTAAGATCCGTACTCAACCCGCTCGAGAAATTTTTTAAAAATAAATTTATTTTATTAATTATTTTTGTTTTTTATTTTATTTTTAAATGATGTATTTAAAGAGGTTGATCCGCATGTTGACTCACAGACCGATTTAAGATCCGTACCCTACTCTTTCGAAAAAAAAGTTAAAAAAGTTATTTTATTTTAAATGATGAATTTAGAGGGTTGGTTTGTACGTTGACTCGCAAATCGATTTAGAATCCGTACCCGACCCGTTCGAAAAAAAGTTAAAAGAAAAAAAAAAACTTGTTGCTAATCAGTTTGACACACGTGTTAATCTCCTTTGCTTGATTGTTATTGCCAATCAGTACTATAACACACGTTTAAGCTCATTTGCTTGTCGACGAGTTTTTTTTTTTAGTTTTATGTCGACTTAACAAGAGAATAAAGTGCAAATCATAATTTTATTTTGTTAATTTTCTTTAATCATTTTTACCTTCTATAAATAAAAATATACATTATACAATAAGGTCTAAATATTTTTTAAAAATACATATAAATAACATTTGAAAATATATTATTACGTAATTTATAAATAAACAACTATCATAAATTTAATTTTCATAATTAACAAAATATAATTATATTAATATTATTACAATTTAAAAATAAAAATTTTAAATAAATAAATCTTATTTAATAAAATTTAATTTAAATTTAAATTTAAGTTATTATTATTAAATAATTAAAAATTATAAAAAATTAAAAGAATCCCAGCGAAGCACGAGCTTAATTCTAGTATATAAAAAAGCTGTCACATGGTATAAATAATGTGAAATAAATTCATAAAAGATGTGAAATAAATTTCACCATATATTGTATATTAATATATTAATTGAAGGAATAAGAAAGAAAAAAAAAACTTTTTAATATATCTGATACAAACCTATTAATGCAATGCCACCAATGTTGTTGATGTGTATTTAGGTTGTTAGAGGTGAGTTTGGAGGAAAGGTCGGTTTGATAGTAGGGAGAACCTGTAAAGAAGAATAAATAGTTAAAGGGCATCGGAGTTGGAATCAACGTGGTCGGTACCATACCGATATCGATCGGTATCGTTTTTAAGGTAAATCGAAACGGAATCAGTCTCGTATCGTTTCGGTTTTGTACCGACTCGTACCGGTCGTATCAACCTATACCGGTTAGTACCGGTACGTACCGGTCCGTACTGATTGGTACAAGATTTTGATTTTTTTTTTAATAAATTATTTGAAAAATGCCGGTAAACCTAAAACGATACCTCGAAATACATAGGTACTGGTACATACCAGTATCAGAACAAAAACGATACGTTCACCGATACAATAATGACTATATTGATTGGAATTTCGAAACATGTTCTAACATTTAAATCAATAAATATCCAGTAAAAACGAGAACAACAAAGAATAACAATCGGAGATAATGAAGTTGGTCGAGTATCAAAAATTCAAAATGTGAATGTGACATAAGGTTGAGTGCATTTAACTCATTATTTTTATATCTAAAATTATATGTATCTGACAATGATTAGATCTGTTACCTAACAAATTGTAATAACTTCAATGAAGTTGGCATTGAAAGATCACAGCTAGTTACCATAGCGAAATTTCTATATACCATTTAGCATATGTTTGGATTGGAGTAGGAAGAGGAAAAGAAAAGTAAAAGAAAAGAAAATAGAAAACTTTTTTTTTTTTTTGTTTGGATTTTTAAAAAAAACTAATAAAGGAAAATGGAAGGAGTTGAGCACCTCTCACTTTCCCTCAAAATATTCATTTTTTCAAAACTCCAAATCGGTGGGAAAGAAAAAAAAAGGAAAGTAAAAAATATATATATAATATCCATATGAACCATTATACATTTATCAAATTACAGATAATATTTTTAAATTTATATATTTCACATAATTGATATAAAAAATTATAATAAATTTTTTATTATCATTTTTTTTGTTTTTTATATTACATTCATATTTTTTTTAATGTAATGTAATATTTATTTTACTTTTTATTATTTAATTTATAATATTTATATTGTTATTTTAATTAAAAAAATGGCATAATTGAAAATATTTATTATAATTTATCTTTTTTTCACACTTAATCAAACGATGATAGTTAACATTTTTTTTTCTAACATATTTTAATTATTCAAAAAAATTATATCTTCTCTTTTTTTTAAATTTTTTTTATTAATATTTATTAAATATAGCATTAGAAAATTAATGTGTAAATTCAACAAAGTTGTACACCGAAGGTGTCAATCAATCAATTTTTGGGTAATGACTGTTTACCTTTTTTTATGTTTCCAAAGAAAATAAAATTTTAAGGAGTAAATTACGTCATACACTTATGATCTTTATGAATATTTTATTTTCATCAATTCACGTTCAAAACTCAATTTTTAAATCGTGATCTTTTAAAATTATTTATTTTCATCCATCGTTATTAAAATATAACAAAATTTGTCACCTCAACATCACGTGAACCTCTATGTAGATGTCACATGATAAAAAAATATGATCGTTTAATTTTCGGATTAAAATTTATGTCATGTGAACATTAATATGAAACTATCGTGAATATTACGTTAAATTTTTAAGTTGATTAACAAAATAAGTGGATTTGAAATATTTTTAAAAAAGTTGTGAATTCCAATTTTGAGTTTTAAATATCGTGAATAAAATATAATCTTATACAATTAAATGAAATTATTCCTCCGTGAATTTTAATTTTGTTAAAGCCATCCCCCTCAATTTGAGGGGGATTGCCTTATTATCGGCTTGCCACACGGTAAGTCAATAATTATTTATTTTATTTAGTTAAGAAAGAAAGAGAGAAAAAAAAAGAAAAAAGAAAAAAAATGTATTTATGTTTGTGTTATTTTTTTATGTTATAATCGTATCAATGTATTATATATTTATAATAATTTTTAAGGAGGGATCCACTTACACTAATGTAAAATTAAATTAATTTACACACTTTCATAACTTTTTATACGATTTATATTTGTTTAATCCGACCATCGTATTTCATGTTCTAATCACGTAAATCATGCACGTCGAGTTTCGAGTAAATTAAAAATGTCTAACTATTTGTTCGACTAAAAAACTTCCAACTATTAAATATTTATTGAAAAAGACAGTATTCTCGATCGATATGATAGAGATATCAGATCGATTCGAAACTTTATGTGCACGACGAGTACAATTATATGGTTCAATCCAATAGTCGGTTTGTTAAAATATAAATCGTATAAAAAGTTACGAAAGTGTGTAAAACTAATTTAGTTTTACACTAGTGTAAGTGGATCTCTCATCATAATTTTTGACAAGTTA
Organism: Fremontodendron californicum; assembly: GCA_030761205.1. Lineage (NCBI taxonomy): Eukaryota > Viridiplantae > Streptophyta > Magnoliopsida > Malvales > Malvaceae > Fremontodendron > Fremontodendron californicum. Next base: position 8,933,253 of record JAULJL010000006.1, read on the forward strand.
ATAATTCGTTTTATGTAAATTTTGACACGTTCATGTATTCGTATCGTGTTTATGTTATTTTTCATGTCGTGTCGTGTTTTAATTATTTTTCTGATATTGTGTTCATGTCGTATAATTATGTTGTGTTCGAAATTTTCAGATAATTGACACTATTCAAATAACTTTCAATTTTGTGTCACGTATCGTCGTATTCGTATTTTTGTTACTTTTTTGTGTCATATTTGTTTGGGATAATGTCATGAATGGCTCCTGAAATTTATCAAATTTGTTAATGTAGTACCTGTACTTTAAAAATGTCTATTTTAGTACTTAAAGTTTACCCTCCGTATGCTATTGTAGTACCTGTCAGTAACACCGTTAAAAATTGATGACGTGGCTTTTGTATCCAATCAAAACTTGACACGTGGCATCATATAACGATGCCACGTGTACTAACTAAAAAATTATTATTTTAATTTTTAAAATAAAAAGAATATTATTTTAAAAATATAATGATGACACGTGGCACCATATAATGATGCCACGTGTATTAAATTATAAAAATTAATGAATGTTTTTAAAAATTTAAAAAATTTAAAAAATTTAAAAATTTAAAAATTTTAAAAAATTAAAAAAATAAATTTCATATTTAATTTTTGTAATTTTTTAATAAATAATTTTTTAAAAGAATTAAAAGAATTTCATAATTTAATTTTTGTAATTTTCAAAAATAAGTTTTTTAAAAAATATTTATTAAAATTTTTAGATATTATAAATGATTCAATATTTAATTTTAAAATATTTTATATTTTAAAAATAATTTTAGGTAAATATTTTAATTTTGTTATTTTTTAAAATTTTGAATTTAAAAAATAGAATTTAATTTTAAAAAATAGAATTTTAAAATTTATTTTTATTTTAATGTAATTGTTTAAGTTTTTAAGAAAATTAGATATTAATTTTTAAAATATTTTTTATTTATTTTTAAAATATTTTTTTTTATTTTTTTACAAAAATTCAGATATTAATTTCTAAAAAATCAGGTGCTGCCACGTGTCATCACCTGATTGGTCAATGCCACATCATCATCTATATTTAACGGTGTTAAGTCAAATGGCGACTTCCATACCATTTCAACAAAAAGTTTTTTATATAATACAAGGGAAGTCGTCATATGATATGACGACTTCCCTTGTATTTTTTTTTATTTTTTATTTTATCGTTTTAAAACGGTTATAATTTTAAAATTTTAAAAAAAAAGAGTTCGGAAGTCGCCATATCATATGGCGACTTTCGAACTAAATTTGTAAAAAAAAATTGAAAAACAAAGATTAGAAGTCGCCATATGATATGACGACTTCTGCCTAAGTTTTTCAAAAAAATTTTAAAACCATGAAGGGAAGTCGCCATTGTAATAACCAATTTTGGCCCGGGTCGGATCCGAATCCGACCCGGGCCATGTGCGAACAGGGCCTGCTTTTAGCAGGCCCAATCTACAAACCAGGCCCAACCTCAGGCCTAACCCAAACAACCCCCAAACCTCAGGCCCAACCCAACTGGCCCAATCTCAGGCCCAACCCATAACCCTACCTCTACCAACCCTAACTGCCCCCAGCCAAAAACCCTAGCCACCTGACAGCCCTCCCCTGCCACACGCCACCCTCCCCCACACGCCACCACCAACCCTGCAACCCCCTACCCTGCACCCACCTCCCCTCCACGCAACCCAAGCCCCCACGCCACCCTGCTAAATAAAACCCCAATCACCAAGAAAAATGAAGAAAAGAAGGGGAGGAGGATCCAGATCGGACCCCCCTTTCAAAGCATCCCAAAAAAAAAGAGGCCCCTCAGCCAGAGAGGCCCCCCTCAGCCAGAATCGGACCCCCTCTGAAAAAAAAAAAAAAAACCAAAAACCAGAGATCGGACCCCCAATCGGACTGATCTCCCCAAACCCCTGAATATCAACCAAAACAGCAAACACAAAACAGAAAAAAAACCAAGAAAAACCCAAAAAAAAATGTTTGGTTTCGAATCATAGATCTACGTATTTCAGGTGAGATTTGGGCGAAACGGAGCCCGGATCCGTGACGAGGGGGTCGAAACCCCCTCGGATCTAAAATTTGGTGACCACCGGCCGCCGGCGAGCGGCGGTCGACGACGAGTATGGCGGCCGGCACGGTGGTCCGGCCGCCGATTTCTGGGTTTTGGGGGTTCTGGTGAGAGAGAAGAAGGAGGAGAGAGAGAGAGAAAAAAAAAGAAGAAAAAATGAAAAAAAAAATAAAAGGGGGCTATTTATAGCCCCCAGGAAGCGGGTCAAAAGACCCGCGCGTTGACCCGCGGGTCGACCCGGGGTCCGCGCGGGTCGCCCGCTTCCTTTTTTTAAAAAAATAAACGGCGCCAAAACGGCGCCGTTTCACCCAGGGTCCGCGCGTGGACCCAGATTCGACCCGGGGTCCGCGCACCCGACCCGGGTTTAGAGAAGAAAAAAAAATTGTGGCGCAGAAACGGCGCCGTTTCACGCGAGAAGGGTCCGCGCGTGGACCCAGATCCGACCCGGGGTCCGCGCAGGTACACCCTCGCCCAAAAAAAAAAGAGAAAACTGGGCCAGGCCCTGGGCCCAGCAGGCCAGGATCGGACCTGGCCCAGTCGGCCAGGATCGGACCTGGCCCAGCCGGCCAGGATCGGACCTGGCCCAGCAGGCCAGGATCGGACCTGGCCCAGCAGGCCAGGTCTGGTTTTGGGCCCAAAAAGAAAAGAAAAAAGAAAAAAAATATAAAAATAAAATAAAAAATAAGTAAAGTTAAAAATAAAAAAGAAAAAAATAAATAAAGAAATATGATAATAATAATAAAAAATTAAAAAAAAAAGAAGAGAAAAAAATAAAAAAAATAAAAAAAAAATAAAGAAATTTTACGATTATCAATTTTGAAGTTTTGATTTTTTTTTTGTTGACATTTTTTAGGTGATTTTACGAAGATCAAGTCCGGCGTTTTAATTCTCGACATTTTTCAGGTATGATTTTAACTTCTTCATTATTTTTTTTTATTATATTATTATTTTTATTTATTTATTTTTGTCCAGTATCCGATATACTTTTATTTTTCGGTTTCGGTTTTAAAATTAAAATTATAAAAATAATTTTTCTAATTAATACATGTCTTTTAAAATTAATTTCGGTAAATAAAATTTCCTAAAAACGGATTTCTTTCTCGGGATGGTCGGAGCATCAATCGTTCTGTGAAATGGTCCGAGTAAGAATAATAATCGAAACATTATCGAAAATATCGGAGTGATTCGAGAATTATTCTTACATAGATAATTTCTTTTATTTCGGAAATAATTATTAAAAGCATTTTAATTTACTTTTCAAAAAGAAAAAAAAGATTTTAATAAATGTGAGTTACCGACGACGGAATTCGAAGGACGTCACAGTAGTGATTCCTAAGATATCTTGAGGTGAGAGAATTTCGTTAAATATCACCACGAGTGGTGGGAGTATTTAGCGATATGCTCGATACAAAAATTCATAAAAAAATGAAAATAATAAAAATGAATAAATAGTGAATGCGCTCGATATCTTGCCATGCTCGTGTTTTTAATATTATGATTTGCATGTTTAATTTTATAGTTATATGCTAAGTCGTATGCATCCGATATTTAAATATTCGCATCATACGCATTTGAATAAAAAATGGATGTAAATTGCCGACGGCGGAATTCGAAGGATATCACAGTTGTGATTCCTACGATATCTTGAGGTGAGAAGATATCGTTAAATACCACCAAGAGTGTTGGAAATATTTAATGAGTGTTTTCGATAACAAATTTATGTTCACTTTCGATTTTTAAAAAATAAAAACAGTTCAAGAAAATTCAAAAAAGAATAATAAACATGTTTTTTTTTAAATAAAATAAAATGAAAATAAAAGAGAATTATTTTTAAATAGTGATGTTAAGTCCATTAAATCGAGATTTAAGATAACACATGATTAAATGGTACCGTTAAACGGGCGTTACGGGGGTGCTAATCCTTCCCCGCACGTAACCGACTCCCGAACCTAATTTTGTTTTTCTCTCTGGTTCAAAGCGCGGACTTCGAAATTGGTTTTACAACATGTTTTAATTAATTTTAAAATATTTTACTAAAACCGGTTTTAATAGGTGGCCAATCACACCTAGCAAAAAAGATTGGTGGCGACTCCATTTTGTGTTTTCAAAATCATCTTAGCGGTCGAAAAAAACCGTTATGACAGCTTGGCGACTCCACTGGGGAAGCTTTGAGAGTCGAGCCACAAATTGATCATGTGTTATTTTAAAATCTCGATTGATGGATTTAATCGGTATTTAATTTTAATTCTCTTTATTTTCTTTCTTTCTTTTTATTTTGCTTTCATTTACATCTTGATATTTGTTAATTCTTTATTCATATTTTTTGTGTCGTTTATTTATTTTTTTAATAATTATGGAATGTTTAGAATAAAGGGTCGTAGACAAATAGTCGAGGGTTTGTTTGTTCCTTCTCACACACGAGCACGTGCATTTCATACATAAGCTCTATACCCGAGCTTTATCCCTTTATGTGGAAGTAAAGTACCTACGCTCTCGTGAGGTAATAACCTCCGCATGGGCTAGCGAAACACTTTCGGAGTAATAAAATACCTAAGCTTTCGTGAGGTGGTAACCTCCGTATAAGCCTGGAAAATATACTCCAACAAATTGAACCCGTTTAAATCGGGATGCCTTACTAGCCTTCACGGGCGACAGTGAGGAGCAATTTGGAGCCTTTTAGAACCTAACTCAACCTCATGTAGTGAACTTGAGTAGAGCCATATCGAATTTCCGATCGGATATCCTCGAAATTAGGAAGGAACATTGTGATCTTTCGCTATTTGTTTACATTCCGAACAAAAACTGTACATCGGGTAATGATGAACGTACATCGTGCTACCCGCAATAAGTTTCATTTTTCGCCCCGAAGGCACCGTGATGCTTAAATAAGTTGATACCGTCGGGGCAAATGTTCGTTAACTTTTTGAATTTGTAAATATGAAAATTCTTTCTTTTCATACATCTCGTACATTTCATGCATTGATGCACTTGTAAATAAAGCATTTACATTTATAATTGTATTTTTGATTTCACGGTGATAATAATCTCATTTGATAAATTGCATAAACACTTGTTGTTGATTAAATAAGAATCGCAAACCGATAGTGTTGAATAAATATTTGGACATCTGTGCCATGATAAGACCCACTACCCCAAAAGTTTTAATAAAAAGTGTTTTTTGAAAATAATATTTTGATTTTTACGGAAAAAAAATATGTTTAAAAAAAAAACAAAAAAACTGTGGATTGAATTTGGGGGCAAGTTTTGTCCAATGAAATTGTTGAATAATTAAGTTCAGTCCAAATCTTGAATAGTTTTCTGTATATATTCGTGCATTAATTTGTTTATTCTTTAGACAAATCAAATTAGCATCATTTTGCAATCATAACATGCATGGTCATTCATTGTAGAATACATTAGTGACATACATGATCTTTCTCTGTGTATACCAGAATATCAATTCATTTATTCTTTACATGCATCATATCGACATCGTGATTGCATTCATAACAATAAGGTCATGCATTCATGACATACATGGTCACTCACTGTATATGTTCATGCATTAATTTGTTTATTCTTTACATGCATCATATGGGCATCGTGTTACATTCACGACATTCATAGTTCATGCATCATGAAGCACACTTGAGGAAAAAAAAGAAGTCGGCTTAGTTTTGAAAACTTTGAAAAGATTTCTCTTCCAAATCAGAGGTATAAGATTCACTGCGTACCTCTATGACACAGGCCGGAACCATGGAGGATGAACAAAATAGACTGGATAGAGTGGAAAGAGCACAGAGAGAATTAAAAGAACAGTTAGCCAGATCTCAGCAAGAAACACGAGAACAGATAACAAAATCTCAAGAGGAGTCACGCGAGCAAATAGACAAGATAATTGAAATGATGACTAGGCTGACTCGAGGAAAATGGGTTGCTGAAGGATCGATCCTAAGGGGAGAACCTCGACCTCAAGTAAACAACAACGAAGATCCGATTTACCTACCAAGTCAACAAGGCCAAGGACAATGTCAATTGAACTCGGAACTTCACCCCTCAGACTTAGTTGTTATTCCAAGCCAAGATGGCTCACTAGAACAAGAAAAGCTGAAAAAACGTGTGGCAAAGCAAGTGGAAGACACAGAAGTGCAACAGAAGTATGATCTGTTTGAAGAGAGACTCAAAGCCATAGAAGAAATAGACATTTTCGGGAATACGGATCTGAATGAGCTCAGCTTGGTCCCATATTTGGTGATTCCGCTAAAATTCAAGGCCCCTGAATTTGAAAAGTATGACGGATCGAAATGTCCATCAACTCACGTCACGATGTTTTGTCGGAAAATGGCTGGCTACACCAACAATGACAAGCTGTTAATCCACTGCTTCCAAGATAGTTTAACAGGGTCAGCTGCAAGATGGTATAATCAGTTGGATCGGGGCTGTATCCGTTCTTGGAAAGATCTGGCAAAAGCTTTCAAGACTCAGTATAAGCACATGATCGACATGGCACCAGATAGGTTAACGTTGCAGAATATGGGAAAGAAGCATACGGAAGGTTTTAAGGAATATGCCCAATGATGGAGGGATATGGCAACACAGGTGCAACCACCACTCACTGAGAGAGAAAATAATGTGCTGTTCATCGATACATTAACGACACCTTATTATGACAGGATGGTTGGCAATGCCTCAAGAAACTTCGCTGATATGGTTATTTCTGGTGAGATGATTGAAAATGCTATCAAGAACGGAAGAGATAAGACATCCAGTGCCGAGAGAAACGAGACACCTGAAAGGAAGGAGGAACATGTCCAGGCTATGGGAGAATTCACTCCGTATCCCCGGATCTCTCCATATCAATCATGTTACTCTACCAATGTCTCTCCAAGTCATTATCCTTACCTTCCAAATATTCAAACACCTAATCCTATGTCAGCCCCTGCAACTAGGCCGGCTTCCCAGAAACAACCACGGGGCAACCAAGAGAAATTTTTAGTCCCAATCTCTGACCTGTTGCAATTACTAATGAGGAACTAATACCTCACCCCTGTGCCTTTGAAAACAGCTCATAACCCACCAGCAAGGAGTTATGACCCGAACAGCAAGTGTGAGTATCACATGGGGGCAATTGGCCATTCAACTGAAAAATGCAGACAGCTGAAGGAAAAGATTGAAGGTCTTGTCCACGATGGCATTTTGACTCCGGAGCTAGTCGAACAGTGGAAATCCGCATTGCCATAAATTGGTTTCTTCGCCACGGGTTTGGAGGATGAGAATGGTTACCTTTAAAAGCATGTCGACAAACATTGAGGAATATGCATGTAGTTCTATGCCTCATCATGAAAGCACTTGTCTTATGTTGGCATCCACATGAAATAAATAAATTTTGAATTTCAAATGCTTTGTGTTTATTGTGTTTTAATGATAATTTAAAATTCTTGATTTTTGAAGAGCGCGTTCTTAAAAGAAAAAATCTTTCCTCATGTTAAGAAATGATGAGATATCTTGAGATTATTGATGATCAATGTTAGAAATGACCCAACACCCTTCCCCCTCTCTTTCAGACTTGCCTATGCTTGAATCCTTTGAGTTGAAACAGTCAATGCTTCCAGGAACATATTATTGAATTTCAGAAACCATAGTCAGTGCAATAAGAAAAATGCGGATCCTAGTTTAGGTTATGAGCAATGGAACAAACTTTTTGAAAAATCCAAGCTTTTTCGTGTCTCAAACAAGTGAAACCTCTTTCAAGAATCTAGATTATGGTAAATTGATGTGTGTCAAGGTTATGCCAAAACCATTCACATCCCTTTCCGTAACCACAAAACAAGAGTTGCCCAAACGTCACTTCATGATTAACGTCTCAGGTAATAATGACTAAACCTGATTTTCTCGTGTTCTTAGAAAAAAAAAAGCTATTTTTGAGCCATATTCTTTCTTGTCCCTTCAGAAAGCCAAAAAGACTTGAGGTGTTCCTCGTTATGATACGAAGTCTCATTTGTATGACCAATCAAATGGTGCATCATTTGTAGATACGGAAGACGCGTGGTGGATAAAGATGAAGTAATTTTCGGAGCATGCATAAAAAAAATGAAAAAAAAGAAAAAAGAAAAGAAAGAAAATGAAAAACGAGTGTGGCATCATGCATTTATAAAATTCAAGATGGTTTCAAGAAAGAAAAAAACATTTTCATTATTTTCCTCTAGGGAATGACTTTAAGGTTTGCGTGCTTGTGCTTGAGATGAAAAATGGCCATCTTTCATCATCCTTTCACAAATTACAAAATATCCTTTTGCTACCCCTTTTGAGCCTAGTGAATACTTTTGTTCTTTCAACCCCGATCAAGGATCACCCTCCACACTAGGGGGAAAATGCGAGGAAGGATCTTTTCAAAGGTCACAGATAGTGAAGTCTTGGTTCAAAAACGAAAAAAGAATGCCTTGAATCAAAGAGAAATTTGAGCTTCCAAATGACTACGAGCTCTCCTTGTCGAAATAGAAAAAAAAAATGTCTTGTCCACATGGCATTTTGACTCCGGAGCTAGTCGAACAGTGGAAATCCGCATTGCCATAAATTGGTTTCTTCGCCACGGGTTTGGAGGATGAGAATGGTTACCTTTAAAAGCATGTCGACAAACATTGAGGAATATGCATGTAGTTCTATGCCTCATCATGAAAGCACTTGTCTTATGTTGGCATCCACATGAAATAAATAAATTTTGAATTTCAAATGCTTTGTGTTTATTGTGTTTTAATGATAATTTAAAATTCTTGATTTTTGAAGAGCGCGTTCTTAAAAGAAAAAATCTTTCCTCATGTTAAGAAATGATGAGATATCTTGAGATTATTGATGATCAATGTTAGAAATGACCCAACACCCTTCCCCCTCTCTTTCGGACTTGCCTATGCTTGAATCCTTTGAGTTGAAACAGTCAATGCTTCCAGGAACATATTGTTGAATTTCAGAAACCATAGTCAGTGCAATAAGAAAAATGCGGATCCTAGTTTAGGTTATGAGCAATGGAACAAACTTTTTGAAAAATCCGAGCTTTTTCGTGTCTCAAACAAGTGAAACCTCTTTCAAGAATCTAGATTATGGTAAATTGATGTGTGTCAAGGTTATGCCAAAACCATTCACATCCCTTTCCGTAACCACAAAACAAGAGTTGCCCAAACGTCACTTCATGATTAACGTCTCAGGTAATAATGACTAAACCTGATTTTCTCGTGTTCTTAGAAAAAAAAGAAGCTATTTTTGAGCCATATTCTTTCTTGTCCCTTTAGAAAGCCAAAAAGACTTGAGGTGTTCCTCGTTATGATACGAAGTCTCATTTGTATGACCAATCAAATGGTGCATCATTTGTAGATACGGAAGACGCGTGGTGGATAAAGATAAAGTAATTTTCGGAGCATGCATAAAAAAAATGAAAAAAATGAAAAAAAAGAAAGAAAATGAAAAACGAGTGTGGCATCATGCATTTATAAAATTCAAGATGGTTTCAAGAAAGAAAAAAACATTTTCATTATTTTCCTCTAGGGAATGACTTTTCGGTTTGCGTGCTTGAGATGAAAAATGGCCATCTTTCATCATCCTTTCACAAATTACAAAATATCATTTTGCTACCCCTTTTGAGCCTAGTGAATACTTTTGTTCTTTCAACCCCGATCAAGGATCACCCTCCACACTAGGGGGCAAATGCGAGGAAGGATCTTTTCAAAGGTCACAGATAGTGAAGTCTTGGTTCAAAAACGAAAAAAGAATGCCTTGAATCAAAGAGAAATTTGAGCTTCCAAATGACTACGGGCTCACCTTGTCGAAATAGAAAAAAAAATGTCTTGTCCACGATGGCATTTTGACTCCGGAGCTAGTCGAACAGTGGAAATCCGCATTGCCATAAATTGGTTTCTTCGCCACGGGTTTGGAGGATGAGAATGGTTACCTTTAAAAGCATGTCGACAAACATTGAGGAATATGCATGTAGTTCTATGCCTCATCATGAAAGCACTTGTCTTATGTTGGCATCCACATGAAATAAATAAATTTTGAATTTCAAATGCTTTGTGTTTATTGTGTTTTAATGATAATTTAAAATTCTTGATTTTTGAAGAGCGCGTTCTTAAAAGAAAAAATCTTTCCTCATGTTAAGAAATAATGAGATATCTTGAGATTATTGATGATCAATGTTAGAAATGACCCAACACCCTTCCCCCTCTCTTTCGGACTTGCCTATGCTTGAATCCTTTGAGTTGAAACAGTCAATGCTTCCAGGAACATATTGTTGAATTTCAAAAACCATAGTCAGTGCAATAAGAAAAATGCGGATCCTAGTTTAGGTTATGAGCAATGGAACAAACTTTTTGAAAAATCCGAGCTTTTTCGTGTCTCAAACAAGTGAAACCTCTTTCAAGAATCTAGATTATGGTAAATTGATGTGTGTCAAGGTTATGCCAAAACCATTCACATCCCTTTCCGTAACCACAAAACAAGAGTTGCCCAAACGTCACTTCATGATTAACGTCTCAGGTAATAATGACTAAACCTGATTTTCTCGTGTTCTTAGAAAAAAAAAGAAGCTATTTTTGAGCCATATTCTTTCTTGTCCCTTCAGAAAGCCAAAAAGACTTGAGGTGTTCCTCGTTATGATACGAAGTCTCATTTGTATGACCAATCAAATGGTGCATCATTTGTAGATACGGAAGACGCGTGGTGGATAAAGATGAAGTAATTTTCGGAGCATGCATAAAAAAATTGAAAAAAATGAAAAAAGAAAAGAAAGAAAATGAAAAACGAGTGTGGCATCATGCATTTATAAAATTCAAGATGGTTTCAAGAAAGAAAAAAACATTTTCATTATTTTCCTCTAGGGAATGACTTTTCGGTTTGCGTGCTTATACTTGAGATGAAAAATGGCCATCTTTCATCATCTTTTCACAAATTACAAAATATCCTTTTGCTACCCCTTTTGAGCCTAGTGAATAATTTTGTTCTTTCAACCCCGATCAAGGATCACCCTCCACACTAGGGGGCAAATACGAGGAAGGATCTTTTCAAAGGTCACAGATAGTGAAGTCTTGGTTCAAAAACGAAAAAAGAATGCCTTGAATCAAAGAGAAATTTGAGCTTCCAAATGACTACGGGCTCACCTTGTCGAAATAGAAGTGCAAAAAAAAAAAAAAGGGAGATAAAAAGAAAAATGAAAGAAAAAAATAGAGAAGGAAGAAAAGAACGAATGAAAATCATCGGATGAAGAGAAAAGCTCAGCAAAGACAAATGTTTCAAAGAGAATCCTCCTCATTGAAATGATCCTTGATTTGATCACCTTAAACACATGTTTGGGCCTATTTATCTTTTCTTTTAGTACCTCGAACCTTGGCCTACATTACGTACCTTGAAAAGACCATTTTGATCGAGCATGGCCATTTAAATTGATGAGTCTATTCTTAGAGAAATGCATGAGACTTCGGTATCCTTTTTGGTTAAAAATCCTTTTTGGATAAGTTTTTATTTCTTGAATGCATGGTGAAACATTTAATGAAAAAAATGAAAAAATGGAAAGAAGGAGACTCTAGGGTGAAAACCCGACATGGGCAGTCTAGAGTAAAATGGGAGAATTTCGGTGCTGCTTATGATATTGTCGAGGCCATAACAAAAGAAGAGGTCATTTTGAAGAAATCAAGGAATATCCGGGAATTCCAAAATATCCCAAAACTGTCAACTCTCGTTTGGAGGTTTGACTTTAAAAAAACCGAGACCGTGTCCCTTTCCAGAATTAACTTTCCAGTTTGAACATCCCAGCTAGTCTTGACGTTTGTCAAACGCCATAATTTGGAAACTTAAAAGGTTGAATTTGTTTGAGTCCAAAAAAATCATGTTCTATAAAATCTGTTCCATTTGTGAGTCTAGAAAGGATATACATTTTTTCTGTTGTGAAGTCTCATTGGATCAACCAAAATCTTGTGGTACCAAGCCTTCCGATTCAATCTGAAAAATCCGAATTGAAACTCAGAAAAACTTCTAACAGGTGATCATCAATCTTCAAGAGATTTGGATATCAGATAATGACATTTTCAGCTCAAGAGCTTTCAGTAAATAAGCAAATATTTTTTAAAAAAAAAGCAAGCAAAAGCAGATAAATGAAAATATTTTTGGAAGAAACCATTTTTGATGTTGGCATAAGGCAAAGGTTCTTCTGGCCCAGAGGTATGGAACTATTGAGGTAGAAGAAATGAACACTTGGCTCGGACTCCAGTTGATAAAATTTTGAAAAAAAACTATCGGGGCAAAGAGATAGTTCCAAAGTGAAGAAAAGGGTTGATCTCGTACGAGGCACGAGCGTTTCATGATACACTCTGTTTCGAAGAGGAAAAACGATTTGGAAAAGCTAAACCAAGATCAGGAAAAACAATTGGGAACATTCGCATCATTCATGAACATTCGCATGTCTATTAAGTTTTGCATCTGCATCGTGTCGTAAAATGTGTACATTGTTCGCGGGTATTTGAACATGCATCATCAGGGGCATATGCAGTGACTTTGCATGACATTCACATTTCATGCATGACATTGACTATTTGAAATTTTGACATTTGAATTTGAGCATTTAGTGAGATTTTCTTCCAAGATATGATTGTGAAAGATCTTCAGGCATGATCACCAAGACCTCCGGGCATCTCTTTTAAAACCTCCGGGCATTCCTTTTAAGTCCTCCGGGCACAGGAAAAGAAAAAGAAAATTAAAAAAAAAGACCTCCGGGCATCTGTTTTAAAACCTCCGGGTTACCTCTTTTAAGACCTCCGGGCACCATTTTCAAAGAAAAGACATTTTCAAAAAGACCTCCAGGCATTATTCTCAAAAATCATGGATAAGACCTCCGGGCACCATTTTAAAAAAAAACATTTTCAAAAAGACCTCCGGGCATTATTCTCAAAAATCATGGATAAGACCTCGAGGCGCCATTTTCAATGAAAAAACATTTTTAAAGACCTCCGGGCACCTGTTTCAAGATCTCCGAGTATTATTCTCAAAAGTTATGTTTTCAAGACCTCCGGGCAACTTTCTAAAAAAATCATTGATAAAGACCTCTGGGCATGACTCTCAAAGTCAAGAATAAGACCTTCGGGCACCACTTTCAAAGAAGTAACATTTTTAGACCTCCAAGTATCTGCTTTCAAAAACCTCCGGGTAACATCTTTCAAAATGACATTTTTCAAAACCTCCGGGTACCATTTTCAATTCTTGCGAAGTCAAACTCGTTACTTTAAGAAAGGTCGAGCCTCGATATAATTAGTCAAGTGGCGATATCTGAAGAATCTGACAAGGAATTTCAAAACTAAACGTGAAAGAGATGGGATGTCCAGAATGAGTCTTCACTTTCGTAAGACTAAGGTAGTAAGTGAGGTGATAATCTAAGTTGTGTTCAAACTCATTGTCAAAAATTCTAAGTTCGTTTTTAAATTTCAAAGTTGTGGAGCCTCTGATGAGATGAGCAATTTATTTTCAAAGTTGTGGAGCCTCTGATGAGAGGAGCGATTTATTTTCAAAGTTGTGGAGCCTCTGATGAGAGGAGCAATTTAAATTTCAAAGTGGTAGAGCCTCTGATGAGAGGAGCAATTTAAATTTCAAAGTTGTGGAGCCTCTGATGAGAGGAGCGATTTATTTTCAAAGTTGTGGAGCCTCTGATAAGAGGAGCAATTTAAATTTCAAAGTTGTGGAGCCTCTGATGAGAGGAGCGATTTATTTTCAAAGTTGTGGAGCCTCTGATGAGAGGAGCAATTTATTTTCCAAGTGGTAGAGCCTCTGATGAGAGGAGCAATTTATTTCCAAAGTTGTGGAGCCTCTGATGAGAGGAGCAATTTCTTTTCAAAGTTGTCGAGCCTCTGATGAGAGGAGCAATTTATTTTCCAAGTGATGGAGCCTCTGATGAGAGGAGCAATTTATTTTTCAAGTGATAGAGCCTCTGATGAGAGGAGCAATTTATTTTCCAAGTGATAGAGCCTCTGATTGAGAGGAGCAATTTATTTTTCCAAGTGATAGAGCCTCTGATTAGAGGAGCAATTTATTTTTCCAAGTGATAGAGCCTTTGATTAGAGGAGCAATTTATTTTCCAAATGATAGAGCCTCGCTAAAAATGGATCTCTATAACCGGACAAAATTGGTTATATTGTCTTTGCCCTATTCCTGATTCTCAGCAATGTGCAAAGAGGGGCAGCTGTAATAACCAATTTTGGCCCGGGTCGGATCCGAATCCGACCCGGGCCATGTGCGAACAGGGCCTGCTATTTAGCAGGCCCAATCTACAACCTAGGCCTAACCCAAACAACCCCCAAACCTCAGGCCCAACCCAACTGGCCCAATCTCAGGCCCAACCCATAACCATACCTCTACCAACCCTAACTGCCCCCAACCAAAAACCCTAGCCACCTGACAGCCCTCCCCTGCCACACTTCACCCTCCCCCACACGCCACCACCAACCCTGCAAACCCCTACCCTGCACCCACCTTCCCTCCACGCAACCCAAGCCCCCACGCCACCCTCATAAATAAAACCCCAATCACCAAGAAAAATGAAGAAAAGAAGGGGAGGAGGATCCAGATCGGACCCCTCTTTCAAAGCATCCCAAAAAAAAAGAGGCCCCTCAGCCAGAGAGGCCCCCCTCAGCCAGAATAGGACCCCCCCTCTGAAACAAAAAAAAAACCAAAAACCAGAGATCGGACCCCCAATCGGACCGATCTCCCCAAACCCCTGAATACCAACCAAAACAGCAAACACAAAACAGAAAAAAAAACCAAGAAAAACCCAAAAAAAAATGTTTGGTTTCGAATCCTAGATCTACGTATTTCAGGTGAGATTTGGGCGAAACGGAGCCCGGATCCGTCACGAAGGGGTCGAAACCCCCTCGGATCTGAAATTTGGTGACCACCGGCCGTCGGCGAGCGCGGCAGACGACGAGTACGGCGGCCGGTACTGTGGTCCGGCCGCCGGTTTCTGGGTTTGGAGGGGTTCTGGTGAGAGAGAAGAAGGAGGAGAGAGAGAGAAAAGAATAAATAGAAGAAAAAATGAAAAAAAGGGCTATTTATAGCCCCCAGGAAGCGGGTCAAAAGACCCGCGGGTCGACCCGGTCCGCGCGGGTCGCCCGCTTCCTTTTTTTTAAAAAATAAACGGCACCAAAACGGCGCCGTTTCACCCAGGGTCCGCGCGTGGACCCGGATCCGACCCGGGGTCCGCGCGCCCGACCCGGGTTTAGAAAAAAAAAATTGGGGCGCTGAAACGGCACCGTTTCACGCGAGGAGGGTCCGCGCGTGGACCCGAATCCGACACGGGGTCCGCGCGGTTACCCGCTCGCCCAAAAAAAAAATAAAAGAGAAAACTGGGCCAGGCCCTTGGCCCAGCAGGCCAGGATCGGACCTGGCCCAACAGGCCAAGATCGGACCTGGCCCAGCAGGCCAGGATCGGACCTGGCCCAGCAGGCCAAGTCTAGTTTTGGGCCCAAAAAGAAAAGAAAAAAGAAAAAAAAAAAGAAAAAAAAAGAAAAGAAAAGAAAAATAAATAAATAAAATTAAAATTAAAAAAAATTAAAAAAATTAAAAAAAAGGACAAAAAAAAGAAAAATAATATAAAAAAGAAAAAGATAAAGAAAAAATAAGTAAAGTTAAAAATAAAATAAAAAGAAAAAGAAAAAGAAAAAAAAAATAAGTAAAGAAATATGATAATAATAATAATAAAAAATTAAAAAAAAAAGAGAAAAAAATATTAAAAAAATATAAATAAATATAAAAATAAAGAAATTTTACGATTATCGATTTTGAAGTTTTGATTTTTTTTTTTTTTGACATTTTTCAGGTGATTTTACGAAGATCAAGTCCGGCGTTTTAATTCTCGACATTTTTCACGTATGATTTTAACTTCTTCATTTTTTTTTATTATATTATTATTTTTATTTATTTATTTTTTTCCAGTATCCGATATACTTTTATTGTTCGGTTTCGGTTTTAAAATTAAAATTATAAAAATAATTTTTCTAATTAATACATGTCTTTTAAAATTAATTTCGGTAAATAAAAGTTCCTAAAAACGGATTTCTTTCTCGGGATAGTCGGAGCATCAATCGTTCTTTGAAATGTTCCGAGTAAGAATAATAATCGAAACATTATTGAAAATATCGGAGTGATTCGAGAATTATTCTTACATAGATAATTTCTTTTATTTCGAAAATAATTATTAAAAGCATTTTAATTTAGTTTTCAAAAAGAAAAAAAAAAGATTTTAATAAATGCGAGTTACCGACGACGGAATTCGAAGGACGTCACAGTAGTGATTCTTAAGATATCTTGATGTGAGAGAATTTCGTTAAATATCACCACGAGTGGTGGGAGTATTTAGCGATATGCTCGATACAAAAATTCATAAAAAAATGAAAATAATAAAAATGAATAAATAGTGAATGCGCTCGATATCTTGCCATGCTCGTGTTTTTAATATTATGATTTGCATGTTTAATTTTATAGTTATATGCTAAGTCGTATGCATCCGATATTTAAATATTCGCATCATACGCATTTGAATAAAAAATGGATGTAAATTGCCGACGACGGAATTCGAAGGATAGCACGGTTGTGATTCCTACGATATCTTGAGGTGAGAAGATCTCGTTAAATACCACCAAGAGTGTTGGGAATATTTATTGAGTATTTTCGATAACAAATTTATGTTCACTTTCGATTTTTAAAAAATAAAAACAGTTCAAGAAAATTCAAAAAAGAATAATAAACATGTTTTTTTTAAATAAAATAAAATGAAAATAAAAGAGAATTATTTTTAAATAGTGATGTTAAGTTCATTAAATCGAGATTTAAGATAACACGTGATTAAATGGTAGCGTTAAACGGGCGTTACGGGGGTGCTAATCCTTCCCCGCACGTAACCGACTCCTGAACCTAATTTTGTTTTTCTCTCTGGTTCAAAGCGCGGACTTCGAAATTGGTTTTACAACATGTTTTAATTAATTTTAAAATATTTTACTAAAATCGGTTTTAATAGGTGGCCAATCACACCTAGCAAAAAAAATTGGTGACGACTCCATTTTGTGTTTTCAAAATCATCTTAGCGGTCGAAAAAAACCGTTATGACAGCCATATCATATGACGAGTTTCCTTGATATTTTGTTAAGCGTATTTTGATCAATAATTTTGAAATATAGGTAGTTTGATCAATAAATTTTTTTTATCAGTATTCAAATAAAAAAAATCGATTCAAATACTAGTATTACATAAAAATAATGAATAATTGATGATTTTTTTCTCAATTTTAATCATAAAAGCATTAATAAATAGTTGTTCTGACCAGAACATGAGCCGATCTAATTTGATCTTTATTGGCATTAGTTTTTTTTTTGATATATATATATATGTTGGAAAATATTTGCTATATACTACTTATAAACAGAATATAAATATAAGAACAGTAATACAAAATCGAATATAAAGACACTTACAGGAATTGATTTGAAAAAATCAATATCGAGTCAAGGTTGGACCTCTAACCTTAAGACGTTTTTTGCCTGTCTAAGGTGCTTACAGTATCGATGCAAATCGTCTCCCAGGTTTCCTCGATATACATTGCAAATGAGAGCACACTCGGATGCAACACGGCGAACAGAAGAATGTTGAAGTCTCTCTCTCAGAAGACAGGAATATTTTGGTGAATTAGTTTTTTAAGTTTAATAATATAGACACAGGAAGTCTGTATTTATAGGAGCCAAAGAACCTGTTCGGAAAAGACACATCAATTGGATGGAACCTGTTTGATCAGAACAGACACATCCTTTGGAATAAAATTAGTCCGAACAGACATGTAATGATCAGACTTCTTCCTCTTCAAGTGGGTACCTTTGAGATTAATTTTCATTCAAACATGATATCAATTGTGTACCTTAATTATACACCGTGTATCTAATTACGATAACCTACGTATTGGAATACGTATTTCGTATATATACACTCAAAATAAAACATTGATATCCAACAATCCCCCACATGAATGGAAATTATTTGATTAAAACGATGAACTGATTTTAAGTTTGAGAGAGACTTTCTTTGAAGAGTAATTGCATCAAGATAGGTAGCTTTTGGCTTTGAACCTTCCATAGTGAATAATTATCGGATTTACTCGGCTAACTAGTGAACATGATGTCTTGAACTATTCAGCCTTTAGTGTAAACCAAGACAATAATTATCACACAATTCCCCTTCGAACATCTTCGGTTCTCACGGTTGTGTCCATTTTGGCCTCGGACACTTCCTGGTTTCTTATGAGTACTCTAGAGAATTTAGCCTTATCAATTCTCATAGAAGTGGCCACGTTTCTTACTCATAATAGGTGATTGCTCATTAAGAGTATCCTGCAATACCCCACTTGATTATTTATCAAGCTATAAGAATCATTAAAAGCATAGCTTATCCTACCTTATTTATAGGCAGCACTAAATCATCATAGGAATGGATAAGAGTGTTTAACTCTTTTAGTGCTTACACTCAGTTACATAATTTAGTTGTCCCTTTTGAACCTAGATCTTGGGATCTCCAGTCAGCTAGGTTGGGTTTCTGATAACTCGTATAATTATATAGTTCTTAGTTATGTTTTATTATTGTTTTGTGTCAAATACGAGTTATTATTGCTTAGTCTAATTGTGTTTATGATATTTTATATTTTTATGTAATTTGGTGTTTTTCACGAGTTTCTTTGAGTGATTTCAGATTACTAGGTTAAATCAAGAATTAAGGGCAAATCCAATTCAGTTCTAGTTCCGACACCTTTTTCCATATCAGCTATATCTGGAGTTTCACTGAAGCATTAAGGCTGAAATTTTTACAGTGCATAGTTAAGAGGCATATCTATCTTTTTCATGTTTTACACTTCTTGAAACGGAGTCGTTTTCCCTAGCGAAATCGACCATCAAGTTGGCTGATGTGCAATGACGTCTTTGCTGACCTGTTTTGGTATTTTGACCATATCTTCCGATCCACATGAGCAAATGATCTGATTCCAACGGCTATGGATCCGAAACTGATAGGGGTATATTTTTCTAGAAGACCATTTGATCAGATCGAGCCTCCAACATTGACAAAATCGACCATCAAGCTGGCTGATCAGAATTGTCATACAATATGACGAAAATTGTTAGAAAAATGCACCCACCTATTATACCTACCTTTGAAATTTATAAAGCTTGTCTCTTGTCATTTAGCTCTCCAAAATGTGTATAAATAGAGGGCCTTGGATGAGCATTAAAGGTAGATTGGTAGGATATTAGCCAATGTAATAAAATTCTCTAAGTTTTCTTCTTCTTTCATTTCTCTAGTTTTCTTTTTTTATTTACTTATGCTTCTTACATTTCTTTTCATTTTATTCATATCTAGTATGTGTTGCTAATCATATTGTTGAGGTGATGAGGTGAAGCTTTTGGTAAATGCTAAGGTTAGTCTCTTAAACATGAGCTAAAATGAATCATCATTTATAAACACTAGTATAGATAATATTTTCTTTTGGTTTAAAATCATACTTGCAAAGTAGAGATCTTGATTCATTATTGACAAGGAAAATGGCACAGTAAATGCTTGGTTTCATAACCTTGATTTGTTGTAGACATATACCTTGGCATAATGAATGCTTGGACTCTTTTTATGAGTTTTGAGGACACCAAATGAACATAATATCATATGCTATGGACGTTGGACTGAATTGCTAAACCTTCCGATTGGAACCTCCCTTATGTGTGGATTTCAATTGTGTAATAAAACAAGATTAATCTTAGCATAACACCAAGAGTGGATTCTCTAACCTCAACATCTTTTCTTATTGTTTTTTTTATATCTTGTTTAATTTCTTTTATATTTTGTTTATTTTGTTCTCTAATATCTTGTTTATCTTATTTTGTTGTTGATCTCCTAATATATTGTTTACTTTCTTTTTCTTATATATTTATAAACTTATACTTACTAGTACGCTTCCCTGTGGTTCGACCTCGGACACCCGAGAATTTATTACTTGAACATAACCTGCACTTGGGTTTACAACTCTTAATTGAGTTTCCATCAAGTTTTTGGCGCCGTTGCCGGGGAGGCAATACTAATTATATAAGTTTATAAGTATATTTATTTTTACTTTTATTGGCTGGTTATACCGCCTAATTTTCTATATATTTATATTTATATTGTATATTAACTTTGTTTTATTTTTATTGGTTGGTTATACCGCCTAATCTGTATATTAACTTTGTTTTATGCTTGTTTGGCGACGTGATTTTAGATCTCGTCGTTTAGTTAGATTTTATTGTGAAACTTTTTCAGGTAATCTTTCTAATACAACTCCTACCATGGCTGACAATGAAAGTGTTCATCCTGAAGATGAGAACAGACAAGTACGCACCATGCGTGACTACTTGCAACCAACTCGAAGCTCATCACCCTCTTATTTTATTTTTCCTCTCAATGCAAACAACTTTCGTTTTAAACCAGGTATGATAGCTTTGCTTCCAAATTTCCATGGGTTAGAATCGGAAAGTGCTTACTCGTTTCTAAAAGACTTCGAGGATGTATGTGTCACCTTTAATGACCAACAATGTACAAATGAAATTGTCAAGCTAAAATTATTTCCTTTTTCTTTAAAAGATAAAGCAAAAATTTGGCTTCATAATTTAAAACCAAGGTCAATTGGCACATGGCAAGAATTACAAACTGAGTTTCTAAAGAAAATTTTCCCAGCACATAAAACTACTGCTTTGAAAAGACAGATTCAAAATTTCAATCAAAATCAAAATGAAGCATTTTTTCAGTGCTGGGAGCGTTTTAAAGATTTGTTAAGTTCTTGTCCACATCATGGTTTTGAAAAATGGCGTCTTATTAGTTTCTTTTATGAAAGTTTAACTCCCGAAACTAAACAATTTGTTGAAACAATGTGTAACGGTGAGTTTCTAGAAAAAGAACCTAAAGAAGCCTTTGACTACCTAGACCATTTGGCAGATAACTCTCAAGCCTGGCACACAGATAATTCCTCTGAAAGTTCCAATAGATCTAATCTTGTTTCTAACAGAGGTAAATATCATTTTAGTCAAGAAGATGAGATAAAAGCTAAAGTAGCTAATTTGGCTAGAAATATTGAAGCCATGGAACTTAGAGAAGTAAAGGAAGTCAAAACGGTTAAAAATGAAGAAAGTTGTGGAATTTGTGAAATCATGGGACACCCCACTTCTGAATGTCCAAACATTCCCATTCTTAAAGAAGCGTTGCATGATCAAGTAAATTCCATAAACACATTTAAAAAGCCTTTTCCTTCTCCTTACTCTGAAACGTATAACCCTGAATGGAGAAATCATCCCAACTTCAGTTGGCGGAATAATAATCATGTTCAGGTACCACAATCTCAAAAGCCGGGCAACACTTTTTCCTATCAACCTTCACGTGTACAAACCTTGGAAGAGACATTGCAAGCATTCATGCAAACACAAGCAAATGTGAATAACCAAACTTCACAGGACATCAATGAGATCAAAAACACCTTGTCCACATTGACAGCTTCATTACGCACTCAAGAAAAAGGTAAGTTTCCTGCTCAACCTCAGTCTAACCCTTCTACTCAATGTTTTGTTTCTTGCTCCAATGAAACTCAACAGGAAAATGCCAGTTCTATCACAACTCTTCGAAGTGGAAAGGCAATTGACAAAAACATTCCATCAAAAGACCAAGATCCTCCTTCCCCTCCGAAAAGTAATGGTAAGGATAATGGTAAGTCTGAACTTCTTGAAAATTTGGACAAAGAAAAAGGTATGCATCCTGCTCCTTTTCCTCAAAGGTTGCAAACAGTAAAGAATTTGAATCAAAATGCAGAAATTTATGAACTTTTCAAACAAGTTAAGATTAACATTCCTTTATTGGATGCAATCAAACAAGTTCCATCTTATGCTAAATTTTTGAAGGACATGTGCACATTTAAAAGGAAACATAATGTACAAAAGAAAGCATTTCTGACGGAAAGTGTGAGCTCAATCATTCAGTACCTTACTCCACCGAAATTCAAAGATCCTGGATGTCCAACAATCTCATGCATCATTGGAAACACTAGAATAGAACGTGCATTGCTTGATCTTGGTGCTAGTGTTAATCTTTTGCCTTTTTCTGTTTATCAACAGTTAGGTTTAGGTGAACTCAAGGAAACACCTGTTACACTTCAACTAGCTGATCGTTCTGTAAAAATTCCTCGAGGGATAGTTGAAGATGTTTTGGTTCAAATTGATAATTTTTACTTCCCTGTTGATTTTATTGTTTTGGACACACATCCTGTTTCAAATCCAAATGTTCAAATTCCTGTTATATTAGGCCGTCCATTTCTTGCAACTTCTAATGCTCTGATAAATTGCAGGAATGGTATTTTGAACATTTCTTTTGGAAATATGACTTTAGAATTAAATGTGTTCAACATTTGCAAGCAACCTGGTGATGATTCAGAAGTACATGAAGTGGATTTCATTAAAGAACTTGTTCATGAACATCTCACCACTACCACATTCCATGATCCTTTAGAAGCTTATTTAATTGAATGTGAGTTTGATAATGCTTCAGAAATTTCACACACTGATTCTTTGTTAAATTCTTTTCAGGATAAGCATCATTGGAAACAAAAGTTTGAGGAACTCCCATCACTCACAAATGTCACTGTACCATCAACTATTGAACCGCCCAAGCTGGATTTAAAACCATTGCCATCCGAGCTAAAATATTCCTTTTTGGGAAAAATTCCTTCTCAATGGAGCCCCCAAGATAAAAGGAAGTTTCTGAATGAGGTAAAGAAGTTCTACTGGGATGACCCTTACTTGTTCAAATATTGTCCTGATCAAATTTTTCGAAGATGCATTCCCGACAATGAGGTAAGTAGTGTAATTAAGTTTTGTCATTCCGAGGCATGTGGTGGTCATTTTTCATCAAAGAAAACTGCTGCAAAAATTTTACAGTGTGGATTTTACTGGCCAACTTTATTCAAAGATGCATATGAGAATTCTAAAATTCATAAAGAAAGAACTAAAGCCTTTCATGACAAGTTAATTTCAAGAAAAACATTTGATGTTGGGCAAAAAGTTCTACTTTATAATTCTAGACTTCACATATTTCCTGGTAAGTTGAGATCAAGATGGACTGGCCCATTTGTGGTTAAACATGTGTATCATTATGGACCAGTTGACATTGAGAATCCTCAAAATGGTAACGTATTCAAGGTAAATGGACAAAGACTCAAACTCTTTTTGGAAAATCATGTTACTCAAGAAGAGGTTGTTTTTCTTTCTGATCCTTGTTTTGAAAATAACTAGATGTAAATATAATTTTTACTAATTTCCAAAAAAAAATA
Source organism: Fremontodendron californicum (assembly GCA_030761205.1). NCBI lineage: Eukaryota > Viridiplantae > Streptophyta > Magnoliopsida > Malvales > Malvaceae > Fremontodendron > Fremontodendron californicum. The sequence continues at coordinate 8,956,735 of JAULJL010000006.1, forward strand.
ATAATAATAATAAGAATAATAATACATTTTTTTAACCCCGGTTAAATGGCGGATAACGGTACTCCGTGATTATTTAAGTCGGTTCCATCAGCTACCCACAAAACTGATATTGTATATAAATTTCTCTTTCAATTTCTCTTTCATTTTATTTTATTTTATTTTTTTGAGGATGGATGATATTCTCACAAGATTGCAGAAACGATTTCCTCATTTTCCTCGAAATATTTTACTGAAGCTTTACCAAGTTCGATTTGAAAGATTAAGAATGCTTATGCACAAAGGGATTCCTGAAGACATACGTTGGATAATTGAAGCCAAGGTACGTGAAGATGAATATCTTCCTGTTTTGCATTTACCAGGTACAGGTAGAAGCACTTTTGCAAAGAAGCGACGAGCAAAGCGCATGAGTTCAAATTGCCACAAATGTGCACGATGGACGTGTAACGGTAAATGTCGTTCTATTGGGATTCCGTCCTCTAATCGAGATGATAAAATTGAATTCATTAAGGATGGACTGAGTAAGGAGAATTTGGGTAATATCCAACTTTCTCTTGAGACGCATCCTAGTGGAGACGTACAAAGAGAAATTCTTGATTTATGGCCGCAATTCCAAAGGGAATGGCAACATCTTGGGAATCTGATGTTAAAAGACCCTGTTTGCCAGCTTGTAAGAAAACTGGATGGGAAGCATATCCTCGACTCATAGAAGGCGTTTAAGCCGTTTCTGAACGTAAAACCAGAGGAAGATGTGAGCCACAATCACAACTACAATAAATGACTTCTCAGCTTTTGGTTTGATTTGCAATAACTTTATTTCGGTTTATTTTACGTGTTGTTAGATTTGTGTAATTATTCTCGTTTTTTTTTTTTTTTTTGCATTGGTCTTTTACGGTTGATTTTTCTTCTCTTTTTGATTTTCTTCCTGAAATCACGCAAAAATCTTTTGTTAGGTTAACATTTTCTTCTGACAGGTCAAATACACTTTCGGCGACATTATTACTCTTGTCTGATTCATTACTCAGTCCTCTATATATTACACCATGTACTCATTCTCTTTCAGGCACTTGAAAAAAAAAATGGAAAGTACTTCGTCCCAGCGCATTAAAAAAATTTGTGTCTTTGGAGGTGCTTATCCAGGGAAAAATAACATATTCGCTGATGAAGCCATAAGAGTTGGAGTAATACTTGCCCAACAAAAGATCCAGTTGATTCATGGAGGCGGTAGTACGGGTTTAATGGGAGCAGTCGCTACATCAGCACACGCCGGAGGAAGTCCAGTTCTAGGAATCGTGCCAAAACTATTCACAGGTTTTTGTGGACCTACCGTGGGTAAGGAAATACAAGTCTGGAGTATCCCTGAACGGATAACAATCATGTACCATTCTGCCGATGCATTCATTGCTTTACCAGGAGGTCTGGGTACATTGGAAGAAATAGCTTGCGTGGCTTCTTGGTCATCTTTGGTCACAAATAAGAAACCCATTGGTTTGCTTAATATTAATGGTTATTTTAGTAATTTGCTTTCATATTTAGATAATGCTGTGGATAATGGATTCATGTTTTCAGAGGCAAGGAGAACCATAATTTCTGCTACAACCATTGAAGATTTACTCAAAAAGCTCCAAGCTTATGAGTATTTATCTGCTACGGTTGTTTTGCAAACGCTCGGAAGAAAAAGAGATATGGACGAGCAAGGAGTGGATTGCACTCTGTCTTTGTGACATTATCTAACATTTTGTTTGTTGTGTCTCAGTTATAATAAGTGGTTAGCAACCTCTGCAGGTAATATCTCCTAAATTCTACCTTTAGTAGGGGGTAAGGGACATATTTTGCTAATTTAAAAAAAAAAAAAAAAAAATTGATGTGTTTTAAGCCATTTAGAAGTATTCATTCTGAACAAGGTCTGAGTAAGGGAGACTTGAGACATACCTTGTCAGTTTGATTTCTTCTTTCAAAAAAAAAAAAAGTTTGTTGTGTTTTAAGCCATTTAGAAGTATTCATTCTGAACAAGGTCTGAGTAAGGGAGACTTGAGACATACCTTGTCAGTTTGATTTTAATCTTTTTATGTTTACTTGTTAATTTTTGTTTAGTATTTTAGGATTAATTAGGTTGCATGAGTTTGTTTTGTTTTGAGTCTTAGTTATTCCTATTCTTATGTTATTAGTTCTTTTCTCTTACACATGATTCTTTCATTTGGGTCAATAGACTTACATTGAGGACAATGTAAGAATTAAATGTGGGGGGAACGATTTAGGATTTCTTTTATTTTTGTCTACTATTTTTTTTATGAGTCTTTATTATTATTATTTTTTTTAATGTGTTCTAGTTCCTTTTTAATACAATGATGAGATATGAATTGCATAAGTCTAAAACAGATTTATTAGTGAGAAGATTTTCATGAGAATTGAGCTTGATGTCAACCTTTTTATGAGCCAATGTTAATATGATATGTTGATTGAGAAAGAAGCATGTTTAGACTTAATCTGACTTGTATAGTCATCCTTGTGAGTTTTTGAGCCTATAATGATTGATGCATTATACAAATCAATCTAATTTCTTTCTTGAGTGCTCTTATGATTACATGATTCTCTAGAACTTGCTTTAAACCGTTTGAGACTATATTGATACATGTGACAACATGAATATGATAGAGGCATTAGGATTATAACCAGAGCCAAACAGCCATCCATTATTAATGTTCTAAGAGAACATCCCCACTAGTGAGCCAATTTGAGCCTACATTAAATATGCTATTTTATTGGTAACCAGAACTTACACCTAGCCTAAATATACTTATATCCTTACCCTTGTTCTAAAGATGGGTTATATATTTTGAGACATATTGCAAAAACAAGGGATACTTTTTGAAAATTTGGGTTAGAACGAAAGATAAGTGTGGGGGAGGAGAGAGGCAAAAGTCAAGAGAAAAAGAAAGGGATCATTGTCAAATACATTCCCATATTAAAAAAAAAAAAAATCTTCTCTTGAACTTCTAGTTAAAGTAAAGAAAAAGATGTTACAAAGTTGGTTAGAATGAAGCAAAGGCTCAACATGAATATTTAGCCTATGTTATTATGTGCTTTATAAGAGTTTTGAGAAGTTTTATTTGTATGATCTTATTATGTCTCTAAACTCTATGAACTCTTTGGAACCTTTGTGATATCTTTATCCTTTTGTTCTTTAACTACATTATAACCCTTTGGCCCCATTACAACCTTGAAAAAAGACCTCCTAATTTATGAAGTTGTATGATCTAAATAGTGGAGAATAGGTGGACAAGCAAGCATATGGTAGAACTGTTTTCATGAGATTGATTGAGTGTAAACACTTTACCACTACTTTAAAGAGTATAGTGAGAAGTTGAGATTAAGTTGAATATGCACTATTTTGATTGAAATATGTTATGTTAATATTGGCTTAACTCATTTATTTACATTCAAGCATGAATTTTTGTGAAATTCTTTGAGCTATTGATTAGTTTATAAGACTTGTTCAAAGATTGTCTCTAATTTATATTGAAAGGATTAGGAGTAAATATTTTTAGTGTATGTAGTTTACTTATATTTTAGTTTTTCAATGTTTGTGGGTATCGTTCTAGCAAACCCTCACGAGACTAAACTCGTCCACTAGGGACACCTAGGGGTTTAAAGGCTTGTGTCACATGCTAAGTGCCACCGTGATTTCCAACGAAAATGGATTAGATTAGATTTTCTTATTTTATTTTTATTGAGTCGTTGCTAGGGACTAGCAACAATCTAAGTGTGGGGGTGTGATAACTCGTATAATTATATAGTTCTTAGTTATGTTTTATTATTGTTTTGTGTCAAATACGAGTTATTATTGCTTAGTCTAATTGTGTTTATGATATTTTATATTTTTATGTAATTTGGTATTTTTCACGAGTTTCTTTGAGTGATTTCAGATTACTAGGTTAAATCAAGAATTAAGGGCAAATCCAATTCAGTTCCAGTTCCGACACCTTTTGCCATATCAGCTATATCTGGAGTTTCACTGAAGCATTAAGGCTGAAATTTTTACAGTGCATAGTTAAGAGGCATATCTATCTTTTTCATGTTTTACACTTCTTGAAACGGAGTCGTTTTCCCTAGCGAAATCGACCATCAAGTTGGCTGATGTGCAATGACGTCTGTGCTGACCTGTTTTGGTATTTTGACCATATCTTCCGATCCACATGAGAAAATGATCTGATTCCAACGGCTATGTATCCGAAACTGATAGGGGTATATTTTTCTAGAAGACCATTTGATCAGATCGAGCCTCTAACATTGACAAAATCGACCATCAAGCTGGCTGATCAGAATTGTCATACAATATGACGAAAATTGTTAGAAAAATGCACCCACCTATTATACCTACCTTTGAAATTTATAAAGCTTGTCTCTTGTCATTTAGCTCTCCAAAATGTGTATAAATAGAGGGCCTTGGATGAGCATTAAAGGTAGATTGGTAGGATATTAGCCAATGTAATAAAATTCTCTAAGTTTTCTTCTTCTTTCCTTTCTCTAGTTTTCTTTTTTTATTTACTTATGCTTCTTACATTTCTTTTCATTTTATTCATATCTAGTATGTGTTGCTAATCATATTGTTGAGGTGATGAGGTGAAGCTTTTGGTAAATGCTAAGGTTAGTCTCTTAAACATGAGCTAAAATGAATCATCATTTATAAACACTAGTATATATAATATTTTCTTTTGGTTTAAAATCATACTTGCAAAGTAGAGATCTTGATTCATTATTGACAAGGAAAATGGCACAGTAAATGCTTGGTTTCATAACCTTGATTTGTTGTAGACATATACCTTGGCATAATGAATGCTTGGACTCTTTTTATGAGTTTTGAGGACACCAAATGAACATAATATCATATGCTATGGACGTTGGACTGAATTGCTAAACCTTCCTATTGGAACCTCCCTTATGTGTGGATTTCAATTGTGTAATAAAACAAGATTAATCTTAGCATAACACCAAGAGTGGATTCTCTAACCTCAACATCTTTTCTTATTGTTTTTTTTATATCTTGTTTAATTTCTTTTATATTTTGTTTATTTTGTTCTCTAATATCTTGTTTATCTTATTTTGTTGTTGATCTCCTAATATATTGTTTACTTTCTTTTTCTTATATATTTATAAACTTATACTTACTAGTACGCTTCCCTGTGGTTCGACCTCGGACACCCGAGAATTTATTACTTGAACATAACCTGCACTTGGGTTTACAACTCTTAATTGAGTTTCCATCAGTTTCCACTATGTAACTTTAATTTATAGGCTTAAGACCCATTCCCCTCGATGATATACTTGCTCTCTTATTAAAACTTTTCGTAAGCGGATCCGCAATATTATCCTTTGATTTTACATTATCAAAAGAGATAATTTCATTTGAGAGCAACTGTCTAACGGTATTATGTCTTCAACGAATGTGTTGAGATTTACGTTATAAACAACTCTGTGCCCTACCAATTGCAGATTGGCAATCGCAATGTATATAAATTGCAGGCACGGGTTTCGGCCAAATTGTAATATCTTCTAAACTTTCGAAGCCATTGCGCTTCTTCTCCATCTTTATCTAAAGCTATAACTTCAGATACCATGGTAAATCTGGCTATTCACGTTTGTTTAGAAGATTTCCAAAATACTGCAGCTTCTCCAATAATAAAGATAAATCCGTTAGTGGATTTGAAATCTTTAGTATTGAATATCCATTTTGCATCTGGATATCTTGTGTAGTGCAGTCCATAACATTAGGTGTATCTTAAATATCTAAGTACCCCCACAATGGCCATCCAGTATCCTTTCCAAGAATACTTGTAAATTTACTCAGTTTGCTAACTGAGTATGTTATGTTTTTACATTCATTTACAACCTAATGGTTTACTTTCAGGGTCTGTGCCACTCTTGGCACCATCAAGGATCATTGATCTCATGGTCAAGGTTTCATCATCCGCTTCACAACGGGGTAGTCATGGTAGCACCAAGGCATGCCGATACCATACCATGTCACTCTTCCCCACTTACTATGTCGATACCCTCATTGACGACAAGATCATACCTAAGTACCCTTGTTGCATAAAGTTGACATTTTCTCACATTTCCTTCTCTTGCCCTCAAGGACTAGGTAATGATCCCATCAAATAATGTACCGAACACAATTCTAGGTCCTATCATGACCTTTTAAGTCGGAGAAACTTATACCTTCGCAAGACACCCCTACACTTTCATGTATTTTTAGGATGGTCTTTGACCCTTCCATAATTCATATGGTGTCTTGTCTAATTTCTTGTGGGATATTTTATTTAAAATATAATTAGCTATTAAAATAGCCTCCCCCCACAAGTTCTGAGGTAACCCTGAACTTATCAACAAAGCGTTCATCATTTCATTCAACGTTCGGTTCTTGCATTATGCAATACCATTTTGTTGAGGTGAATAAGGAGCAGTGGTTTAATGGATGAAACCATTTTCTGAACAGAATTCATTAAATAATGAACCATATTCACCACCTTTATCACTCCTTATTATCTTACTTAGTTGATTTTCAACCTCATTTTTAAAGAGTTTTAAAAACTTTAAAGGTCTCGTCTTTGCTTCTTAGCAAATAGACATAACAATATCTTTTTATCACCTCTAGTTTGTACAAACTTTAAGTCACATAAATCAGTGTGAATTAAATCTAGAGGTTTACTTATTCTTTCTACCGAATAGAAATGAGCCTTAGCCAATTTGGATTCTACACAAATTTTCCATTTGTGATTTTTTATCAAAAAAAAATTTGCTGAAGCAAATCCAAATCCAAATTGCTGATTCTCTGCAAGGTCTTGTAAAACAATGACCTTATCTATCATGCCATATGTTAGAGGATACCACCAAATAAACATAAGAAATAATTTAATTATTATTTATGTTCTTTGGCACAACAACTATTACATAAATATCCTCTACTCACAAACATACCACTTTTGGTGAGTACAAATTTATCAGATTCAAATACGAGTCTGAACTCGTTCTTGCTCAACAGAGAGCTGGAAACCAAATTCTTACAAATTTCAGGAACATGAACCACATTGTTCAAAGTTAGTTCTTTAACATATGTCATCTTGAGCACCACCTTTTCATGGCCTCGTACCTTGTAAATCGAAGAGTTTCTCATAAATATTGCTTTTATAAACTCGGACAAACTCTTTCTATCAGAACAAAAGTGACAAGTGACACCGGTATAAACCCATCATGTCTTAGGGCTTTTTTCTACCATGTTCACTTGTGACACTACAACAGCAAGCTCAATCTCATTGCCATCAACTAAAGTTGGCTTGAGCTCTTTTTCTTGTTCTGACGGCAGTCCTTTGCTCAATGACCGGGCTTGTTACATGCGAAACAAGTTCCCGTGAACTGTTTGAAATCCGTTCCCTTTATTAGCTTGGGAAGAACTAGAACCAACAAATTTCCTCTAGTTGGTCTTGTGCAAATATTCTACAACATTTGCCTTGGCTTCCATGATCTGAGCTTTAACCCTTTTTTCTGAACCATAGTTATCCTCGTCGATTCTTAACCGGATAATCAAGTCCTCTAAGGTCATTTCCTTTCTCTTGTGCTTTAGATAGTTCTTGAAATCATTTCACGAAGGAGTTAATTTCTCTATCAAAGCCATTGTCTCAAATGATTCACTAAGAATCATTCCTTCGGTATCAATCTCATGGAGGATCAACTGATACTTTTGGACTTGACTACTCACGGTTTTTGAGTCCACCATTTTAAAATCCAGAAACCGGCCAACCACAAATTTCTTCGTGCTGGCATCCTCGGTTCTGTATTTTCTCTCTAAGGACTCCCATAGCTCTTTAGCTGTCTTGATCAGACTATACACGTTGTATAACGTGTTGTCCAATCCGTTGAGGATATAGTTCTTGCATAGGAAGTCAGAATGTTTTCATGCTTCCACCGAGGTTACAACCGTAGTATCGGTCTCTCCCTCTTTAGGAACCGGAGCCTCCTCCCGTAAGAACCGACTAGGTTCAGAGTGGTAAGATAGAACAACATCTTTTGCTGCTATCGTTTGAAGTCCAGATCATTGAACTTCTCGGGTCTCTCACCATGTGTAACATATAGTGGCATTGGCACTATAGGCGCACTCGTATTTACGATAGACCGTTCTGCCATCTGTTATTTAAATAACAGGATCACCTTTATATATATATATATATATATTACAAACACAATATATATATATATATATTATACAAACGTAACATGTATAATCACAAATATATATATATGCTGCCAACAAATCTATATATATTACAAATATATATATAAGTTTTCAATATATATACAAATATATATATATGTTCACACTCATATATATATATATATATATTTCAAAAAAGTAACAATATATATATTTAACTATATATATTCTACTTATATATATATAATATTCTAAGAAATATATATATTCTGCCAATATATATATATATATGCAAAATATCGTACACCATATATTAAACAATTATATATGTTATAACAATTATAAAACCATGTTGACCGCACAATATATATATATATATTATATATCATGTTTAAATGAGATCATTAATTCTAGGCTCCAATATGGCACAAAAATTTCCCCGAAATCATGTTCCCACCATTATCTCAAAAGATGGGCACTGCCAAAATTTCTAGAAGAGGTCTCAAAATATGCTGTGACGTGACAGCATATTGCTTTCACTACATTGGCCAAGAAACCGTTGCTTTAGTTTAGGAGGATGTTTCTAATGCAACAGTAAACGCCACGGTTGGAATGAACGTCGCCATTAACAACCGTTATTAAACATGGATATTTCACAATTGCCAATAGTAGCCATATATATATATTTCAAACATTATATATATATATATATATATATATACAAATTATACAAACGTAATAATATATATATATATATATAAATTAAACAAACATAGCAATATATATCAAAACCTTTCACGCTTGCGAGAAGCGAGAAGCGGCGACTTTTAATAAATAGAAAGACAGGACCGAAACAACACAAAGTTTATAAAAACATCCTTTTAGCCTATTCCCATCTTTATGAACGGTCACAAGCAAAGAGATTTCCAAACGAAAGTCACAAGTTGCATGCATACAAGAATAGTATATATAATAACAAAAGTAACATTATATCCATGCTGTCAAACTAAGTATATATACAAATACAATATAAAACAGATTCTTTCTATCCGCTAAGAATCTCAAAAAACGTGACTAAAACAAATATATATTACAAATATATATCCACAATAAATATATATTACTAATATATATACGTTCACAACATAGTAACAATATAATATATATATATATATCAAAGCGAACTAACAGTATGTATATACTAACTATAGTTGCAATGTTTAATATATATATATAACACTTAAAAAAATAACAAATATTATTACGTTTCATTACTGTTCCTTACAATATATATATATTTACGTGGTTTTGAATGTTACAATATTTACATGTTTTATTCTTAATTATAAATATATATATATTAAACAACATGAGAATAATAATATCTATATATTAAACGAACAGTAGCGATTATAAAAACTAACAGTAAGTATATTTTATAACATACAGTATATAACAAATATAAACACAACAAAAAAAACGTCTTAAGATTGTTGGAAAATATTTGCTATATACTACTTATAAACAGAATATAAATATAAGAACAGTAATACAAAATCGAATATAAAGACACTTACAGGAATTGATTTGAAAAAATCAATATCGAGTCAAGGTTGGACCTCTAACCTTAAGACGTTTTTTGCCTGTCTAAGGTGCTTACAGTATCGATGCAAATCGTCTCCCAGGTTTCCTCGATATACGTTGCAAATGAGAGCACACTCGGATGCAACACGGCGAACAGAAGAATGTTGAAGTCTCTCTCTCAGAAGACAGGAATATTTTGGTGAATTAGTTTTTTAAGTTTAATAATATAGACACAGGAAGTCTGTATTTATAGGAGCCAAAGAACCTGTTCGGAAAAGACACATCAATTGGATGGAACCTGTTTGATCAGAACAGACACATCCTTTGGAATAAAATTGGTCCGAACAGACATGTAATGATCAGACTTCTTCCTCTTCAAGTGGGTACCTTTGAGATTAATTTTCATTCAAACATGATATCAATTGTGTACCTTAATTATACACCGTGTATCTAATTACGATAACCTACGTATTGGAATACGTATTTCGTATATATACACTCAAAATAAAACATTGATATCCAACAATATATAGCTACCTTGTTAGTTTTTTTTATTGGCATTAGTTTATGTAAAGTAAAATGTTTAAACAAATCTAGCTACCTTGTTAGGATCGAGAAGAAAACCGAAAAAATCAAAAATTGATTTGAACCGTAAATAAAATCGTTTTTATTGAATTTGGTTTGATTTGAGTTTGAGTAGTAATAAACTTATTCAGTTTGGTTTGGTTTTTGGTTAATAAATAAAAAAATTATACTTATTCGAACCGGACTGATTTCTTTAATTAGTTTTTGTAACTTTTTATTTTTCATAATATAAAAATATTTTATTTTTAAATTAGCGAAAAAATTAAAATAATATAAAATAATAAATTTTTAGAATTTAAAGAAGCAATGAACCGATCTGATGGAATTCAGCTTAGATCAGTTCGATTCAATTTTGATTCAATTTTTTAAAATCAAAATACTACACATTAATATAAATTTTTGCACGTCCAAAATGAACAAAATCGTTATCCACCTCTATTCGTCATTATGGATGTATTGTGCACATTGTCAATAAAAGATATATTCAAAAATTGGGTTATCTGTCGGTTTGGTAGACTCGACCCTAATTAGATCGGACTTGAGACATAATATTTTAGGACAGGACTAGGCTTGCCCGAATTATTATTTAATCAATAAAAATTATTTTAATTTACGTTATCCATACAAATATGTAAATATTAATATAAAATAATGTTTTAACATATTTTAAATAATGAAAGGAGCTTTTCTAGTCCGATAAGTCAGGTCAAGTCGGATTTTAGACAAACAAACTTTTTATTATTCGAACCTTACCCGACTTGACCCATAGACAATTTATGGTAAATGAATCTCTCTATATTTTCAGCTAAATCTAATTTTAATTTGGGACACCAGCAATTATTATTCCTATAATAATTCGGTATGGCAATCAAACTATCAAACAAACATATAAAAGTTATCTATGTATAGGACTGTAAATGAATCAGATTCGAACGAACACACTTCTGTTCGTGTTCGTTTATTTATTTTTAAGCTTGTTTGTGTTCAGTTTGAGTTCGTTAAGGATTTAAAATCGTATTCGAGCTCTGTTCGTTTAAAATTAAGTGTATTCATTTATTTAAATTAAATGAAATGAACTTGTTCGCGAATGTTAAATAAACATGTTCACGAACATATAATCAAACATGTTTGCGAACAATTAAAAATATGTTCATAAACAATAAACAAACAAATCTAAACAAATTTAACAAACAAAAAAAACATAATTCAATTTTAAATTATTATTAAATATAAAATGATAAAATACAAATAGAATTAAATTTAAGTTATTATTAAATATAAATAATAAAATAAAAATAATATTAATTATATTAGAAATAAATAATATTAATTATATTATAATCGAACAATAAACGAGTTTTAAATAATCTGTTAAACGAATTTTAAACGACCCATAAACGAGCTTGTAGACACCTAATTTTGTCCGCCCCCCTAAACAAAGTGATTTTCTCTTTTCGACTTCCCGGAATACAAATAATCTTCCTTCATTCTGCTAATGGGTCTCAAAGACTTTGATTCGGAGGTCAAAGCGAAAAAGTCAACTCCGAAAAAATCAACCCAAAAAATCAACCATTGAAAAAGTTAACTCTCAGTCAAAATCAAGATTCGAAGTTGAATTGAATAATGGTGAAAGAATTCTGATAATCAGAGGTTTACAACGAAAGATAAAGAGTTTGAAAGACAGATTGCAAAATTTTAGTGAAGGGAAAATACCTAATTTCGCAAATTTGGAAAAAACTGCAAAGATGGCCCGATTCGGTGAAATTGAAGCCCACAGTTAATAAAGGATAAATAAATAAAAATATCCCAAGTCCCAATTTGAAGTGGATTTCAAGGAAGAGCCGATTGGAGGAAAAACGAAAAAAAGAAAAAGAAAAAAATTCCTAATAAAGAGGAAAAGGAAAAACTAAATAGGAGAGGAATTCGGATGTAAAAATTGGACGTTTTCGGACCAAATCCAATTTAAAATATGACAAAGGCAGTGGAATAAGAAAATCAGGAAATTGGGCCCGTTTTGAGTAAAATCGAGGTTTCGGGGTTAAAGGGCAATTTTGGAAAATCCGAGAAAAATAGAACCCGAGCTCGAAAAATTATGAAAACTTTCAGAACTGAGTTTTATATTTGATGAAAGGGATTAGAGAAGAAAAATATGGAATTGGAGCTCAAATAGAAAAAGACAACGTTCGGGTGCACTAATCCGAAATTCCAAGAGAAAATTTCGGGAAAAATAGAAAACGAGCTCGGAAAATTATGAAAACTTCCAGATCTGAATTTTATATTTTATGGAAAGGATTGGAGAAAAAAAAATATGGAATTGGAGCTCAATTGGCAAAAGACAAAGTTCGGGTGCATTAATCCGAAATTTCAAGAGAAAATTCTGAGAAAAAAAGAAAACGAGGTCGAAAAATTATGAAAACTTCCAGATCTGAGTTTTATATTTTATGGAAGGGATTGGAGAAGAAAAATCCAGAATCGGAGCTCAAATGGAAAAAGACAAAGTTTGGGAGGCACTAAACCAAAACTATAGAGAAAAATCCGAGAAAAATATAATCCGAGCTCGAAAAAATATGAAAATCTCCAAAACTGAGTTTTATATTAGATGGGATGAATTGGAAAATAAAAATCTGAAATTGGGGTCCATTTGCAATTAAATTAAGTTTGGGAGCCAAAATATAATTTTATCGAAAAAATCGAAAATGACCATTTTGCAAATAAAAAAGAAGAATGGCCTGGAAAATTTCAGGCCATTTTCGGCCAGCTCATGGAGAAGGAAGAGTTTGATCATCTTCAATCAATGGCCAAGATTGAGTAGAAAGATGATATTTTTAAGAAAGGCCAAGATTCTCAACTACTTGCCTATATGGCATTTTTGGCCAATGGGAGGCCTCCTAATTGCAAGGCCATGTGAAGAGCATGTGAAGGCTATATGATATGCCAAATAGGATTAAAAATTTCACCTAGGAAGATTTTTTAATAGTAAGTCATATGATCATGACAAGTGGCCTAGATATTTTGTAAAGATAGGATAAATGCTTAGAAACATAAGCAAATTTTCTCTACAAAAAGAGAGGCAGCCGGCAAGCCCTAGGGGAGAGGAATTCATTTTTGTTTCAAAGACATTTTTCACTACACTCTTGATTTGGAAAGCTTGGCTAGGTAGCTATTTCCTCTTCAATGATTTTCTTTGATTCCATGTTCTTCTTTTCTTATTTTTCCATGTGATTGTGGAATGTGGTATGATAGATTTTCCTTTGGTTTTTCTTTTAAAAAATCAAACAAAAGGTTTGAGAAGCTTGAGGATCTTGATTTTAATCAAGTGATTTCGGTTAGGTGGGACTATGTCCAAGCAACCAACCATTGAGCCAACCTTGTATTCTTTTTTTTCTTGTTTATTTATATTTTAAATCATGATTGATTCATTGTCATATGTTTGTTGGTTGTAAAATCATGCATTTCATACTATTTTCAATTAGGTTTTTGGCTAAGATCAACCAATGATCTCTAGCCAAAAATCCCTTGCCTACACTAGTTGAAGAAAAGTGACATTTTAAGTTGGATATTTGGACTTTGAGTATTTTTTTTCACTACTCATTTTTTGTCAAAATAAAATTATTTTTTTACCACATGTAGTAGACCTTTAGAGGATGCCCTGATATTTTTCCAAGATTTTTAGATTTTTTTTTCAAGGTTGAAAAAATGGTTTTTGATAAAACAGTTTTTAGTTTACTGTTTTGATTTTAAGGTTATTTCGGTCAAGGCATCCTTAGTCCAAAAATTAAACCAATTTTACCCCATAAAGACCATCATGCCTCAAGTCTAAATTGATTTTTTCAGGATTTTTGGAATTTATTATCAAGGTTGAAAAAATGATTTTCGATAAAACAGTTTTTAATTCAGTGTTCTGACTTTAGTGAAAATTCGGTCAAGGTATCCTTCGTCCAAAATTAAGCCAATTTTTTCCCATCAAAACCATCATGTTTTAGGTCTATACTGATTTTCCAAAAAATTTTGAATTTTTTACAAAGGGTAAAAAAATAGTTTTTCAAAACTGGTTATAGGAGTCATAATTGAGTTTTCTTAAATTAATAATTTTTTGATTTTTATTTTGTAAAAGGAGGTGCTGGTTTGGGTTATTAGCTACTGTTTTAGGTTGATTTCCATGTCATCTTAAGAATAAAATTTGATCTTTCAAAAATCGGGTCATGGATAGTCATCCCGGGTTACAAGAAATAGTAGAAACTAGACCTTTTAGGGGTATTCGACCAAGGCTTATTTTCCATCCAAAAAAATTTTAACTTTTTTTTAAATCCGAGCCCAAAGTCATTTGGTTTAAAAATTCAATTTAAGTTTCTCTCAAAGGTAGTCGAATACCTTATTTAGGTATACGGATGCCCTTACTTCAAAGGAGAAATACATCTTCATGCATTGCATATTTTAAAATATTTTTATTTAATTTAGTATTGTCGCAACCTAAAAAATAACGACGTCTCATCGCAAGACTTTATTATTCGTTAAACGTGACATAAAAAAAAACGAGGAAAAGTCGACTTAATTCCTCTAGAAAAATGAAGGTTTTGAAAATGACCTTAAAAAAGACATGGAGTCGCCACCAATCTTTTTTAGCTAGGTGTGATCGGCCACCTATTAAAACCGGTTTTATAAAAATATTTTAAAAATTAATTAAAATATTTTTAAAACCAATTTCAAGTCTGCGTTAAAACCAGAGAAATCAAAGAAACGGGTTCGGGAGTCGGTTACGTGCGGGGAAGGATTAGCACCCCCACAACGCCCGTATAAATCGGTACCTTATTAACCGTGTGTTATCTCAAGTCTCGGTAAAAATTGGTTTAAAATTTAGTATTTCAAATTAATTCCCAATTTAAAGAAAAATAATTCCATTTTTTTATTGAAAATGATCCGGAATTTATAAATTCAAAATTTTCCTATATTCCCCAACAAACGTGGCAAAATATAGAAATTTTTATTAGTTTTGGAAAACTTTCCGAATCATTCTCTTTTTTGAAAGAAAGATATTCCTTTATTAATGATAATTGATGATATTCCCTCCAGCAAACCCGGTAGAGAACTCATGAATTATTTTAACTCGGGAATATCTTTATATTTTTTTTTATTGAAAACCATTATCTTTTTTTGGAAACATTTAAAAGAAATGAATATGTATATGCATGGCATAAATAAAATGACATAGCAAAATCTAAATAATGTAATGCAACTTAAATGACATGACAAATATGAATGGTATGGCATATAATTTAAATGATATGGAATAAAATAATGCTATCATATAATATGCATGAAAATAAAAATGCAATGCATGAAATGTATTTTTTCCTTTAATTAAGGAAATCCGTATATCTAAAAAGATATCCGGCTACCTTAGGAAAATATGTCAAATTAAATATTCTAAAACCAAAATACTTTGTGATTGTTTGAAAACAATTTTGAAAAGCTTGAATTAACAATAAAAACTGGGCTAAGTTTTTTTTAAATGGCTCTAATTTCCTAAGTTTAAAAAATCCGGACTTGACTACCCTTAACCCGGGACTTGAAAAACTATTTTTAGAGTTTAAAAGGGCTTAGAAATCATCCTAAGTCAGTAGCTAACCCTCCTAATCAGCCCACTCTAAGTAGATTAACCAAAACAGAAAATTGGTTTTTCTTTAAATTCAATTCTGACTCCATTGTCCAGTTTTAATCCACGATTTTTTACCCTATTTCTAAAAATTCCAAAAATTCTGAAAAAATTACTGGAGACTCAGGACATGTAAAACTACACGAAAAAAAATCGGCTTAATTTTTTGATCAAATATGAATTCCCAGAAAAACCAGAGATGTACGAGTTTTTGGAGGAGAAAAAACTGCTTTGTTTTTCTTTAAAATCAATTCTGACTTCACTGTCCAGTTTTAATCCACGATTTTTTATCCTATTTTTAAAAATTCCAAAAATTCTAAAAAAAAATACTGGAGACTCAGGACATGTAAAACTACACGAAAACAAATCGGCTTAATTTTCTGATCAAAGATGAATTCCCAGAAAAATCATAGATGTACGAGTTTTTGGAGGAGAAAAAAAACTGTGTTTTTCTTTAAATTCAATTCTGACTCCACTGTCCAGTTTTAATCCACGATTTTTTACCCAATTTTTAAAACTTCCAAAAATTCTAAAAAAAATACTGGAGACTCAGGACATGTAAAACTACATGAAAACAAATCGGCTTAATTTTCTGATCAAAGATGAATTCCCAGAAAAATCATAGATGTACGAGTTTTTGGAGGAGAAAAAAACTGCTTTGCCAACACATTTTTGCTTTTGATAAAATCATTTAAAAACCAAAGTAAAAATATTTGAAACTCATAAAATGACTTGAAAGCAGTAGCTAGGACTCTTTGAAAGTTAGATAAAAATTGGCTAAATAAAAAAAAATCACAAAGGTAGAGTAATCAATTTGACAAACTTAATTTTCCACAAGTGTGCTCAAGAGAGCATGATCTTGAACCATTAATTGGCTCAAGTCATTATTCAAGTGGCATGAACATGAAATGCATGAAACAATGCAGCAAACATAATGCATGAAATGCATGGATCTAAACCTAAATGTAAGGAAAATGCATGACACAAATAATATGGCCTAGACCTAACATGAACTTGCATGGCATTTAATGTAACCTAGACCTAAGACATGCATGGCATTTTCACAAACACAAGGCATGCTTAATTCAAAAATCCAACCAAATATCATGCAAATGCAAAAACCTAACAACTAGCATGACAAAAATACAACACACAATGCAAAACACATGGAGTAGCCAAATGGCCCCAAGCTTCAACAAGCATGGCATTTTCACAAACACTTGGTATGCTAGCATGAAAAACTAAGTCATAACACAAAAATCACACAAGCATTTTCACAAACACCTAATATACTAAATCTAAAACATGCTCAAATTTAAACAACATAAAAACAGAAAATTAAAAATGCAAAAACATGATATCTAAGACATAAATGGCAATAAACAAAGCAACCAAATTAAATATAACTTAAGAACATGAAATAACATAATATTTAAAACATCAAAAATAAAGAAAATAGCATAAACAATATGGTAAAATGAATCAAAAATAACAACTTAAAATAAATAATGTAGGCCATTTGGCCATGGTGAGTTTATTGTAAAAACAAAATGTAAAAAAAATATACTTAAGAAAGGAAATGAAGGAAGAACAAGAAACATTATTTTAAAATGAAAACTCACCAAGTAGAGATTAAAATAGCAAAAAATAAGAATAGAAAATGAAAGTGCAAGAGTTGGTGCTCAAGAGCAACCTCAAGAAGCTAATATTTCAAGCTTTTCTCTTCAAACTTTCCTTTTTTTCTAAACTTTTCTTTTTTTGCTCTCAACCAAGAAGATAAAAAACTAAGAAAAACTAAGAGAAATCAACCAAAATGGAAAAGAAAAAACAAAATCTGCCTCCTCCCCTAGGGCTGGCAGAAAATGATGCTTATATGGACTCCAAGATGTTGTCATTTTTGTGTAACCTAATTTCCATCAAATGGCCAATAATTCAAGATGAAAAGTCATGAAATTACCACCCTTAGATTAGCATCTCAGCCCTCTCAAATTACAGCTGTCCAAGAAAAATGTTGACATCTTTTTTCCAGCCCAACTCTGATTTTTTGAAGGGCCCAAAAAGCCCTTTTCGGTTGCTTGGGTGAAATGACCATTTTGCCCTCCCGGATGCAAAATAAATATCAAACGGGCTCCAAATTCAATTTTTCGTTTTTTAATACTTCCAAAATAATAAAATATTGAGTTCTGGAAGTTTTCAAAATTATCCGAGTCCGTTTGCTATTTATTTGGATTTTTTCTTCCCAAAATTTCCTTTTATGCCCCTACTTTTTACCATTTTTTAAACAAGCTCCAAATCAAGATTTTTCTTCACCAATCTCTTCAAAATAATTAAAAAGTGTGATCTGGAAGTTTTCAAAATTTTTGGAGCTCATTTGGTATTTTTTCGGGATTTATCGGCTTGAATTACTGCATAGGAAGCTCGGGATTTAGCCATTTTGCAAATGAACTCGGAATCAAGATTTTCTTTCGCCAATCTCTTCCAAATAATTTAAAAATGAGATTTACCAAATTTCAGAATTTTTGGAGTCCATTTGCTATTTTTCCGGGATTTATCTTTTTGAATTACTACATAAGAAGCCCGGGATTTGGTCATTTTGCAAACGAACTCGGAATCAAGATTTTATTTTACCAATCTCTTTCAAATGATTTAAGAATGAGATTGACAAATTTTCCATAATTTTCGGAGTCCATTTGCTATTTTTCCCAAAATTTTCCAATTTTGCCCTTTAACCTCCGAAACCCGGTTTTGCTCAAAACAAGTCCGATTTTCAGATTTTCTTCAATCTGAGCCTTGGTCCATCCTTTTTAATCATTCCTCATCCATTGGGGGCTTTGGTCTTACCAAGTCGGGCCATTTCTGTGATTCTTCCTGATTTCACCGAAATCCACTAAAAACCCTAATTCTCGGTTTTTTCCCGGATTGACTTTTCTTTCGGTTTTTCTTGCAAGTGACTTCTCCATTACCCGTAGTCAGTGCTTATCTTTCATTTGGAACCTTCAATTTCGACCAGTTTGATCGTTTAAGTACTTTTCCCCAAATTTCTCGGATTAGGGTTTCTTTTCTACTGAATCTCCAAATCCCAACTTCCGAACTCCATATCTTTCAATGTAGACCTCGGATTATCAAAATTCTTTCTCCATTTTTCAATTGAACTTAAAATCTTGATTTTGAAAGTGGGTTGACTTTTTCAGTAGTTGACTTTCTGGGGTTGACTTTTTCGGGGTTGACTTTTTCGGGGTTGACTTTTTTCAAGTTTGACTTTTTATGCTCGCCCTCTTAAACTAAGTCTCGGAGTACCACCTGCAGGATGAAAACAGTCTTTTTATACTCGGAAACATCAATATGGGAAGAAAACATACCTGTTTAGTGGCCCGGACAAAATTAGGTGTCTACAGCTGCCCCTCTTTGGCTATTGCTGAGAATCAGGAATCAGGAAAAGATAAACCAACACTAATTTTGTACGGTCAGTGAAATCACATGGAAAGGAAAGGGGCTTTCTTTTTCATTTCTTCATTCATTTTTGCATTTTGCATTTTCCATTTTTTATTTTCTTTTTTTATTTTCTATTTTTTTCATTTTTTCTCATTTTTTCTCTTTCTTTTTTTTTTTTTTTTTTTGTTTTGTTTTGTTTTTGAAAACAGTAAATTGAAGATTTGTCCTTAAATTGAATTCCCTGACTAATCAAGGCTCGATTCGTCTTAAGGAAACGAATTCGATTTGCAAGAAAGGAAACGACCTCGACGATGTTCTCGGGGCCTTAACCTTTCTTGTTCTCAGCTGTGTTTAAAATTCTGGATATCTCCTCCAGAAGCTTCGGCTATCACCACCAAAGTCTTGCTCATTTTTTTAAAATGTAAAAATTCTGGGTATCACCTCCAGAAACTTCAGCTATCACCACCGAAGACTTTTTACCTTTTCAAAGGATTTTAAAACTCTGGATATCTCCACCAGAGGCTTCAGCTATCACCACCGAAGTCTTGCTCATTTTTAAAACTGTAAAATTCTGGGTATCATCTCCAGAAGCTTCAGCTATCACCACCGAAGACTCTCTACCTTTTCAAAGGACTTTAAAAAAAACTCTGGATATCTCCACTAGAGGCTTCAGCTATCACCACCGAAGACTTGTTCATAAATAAAAAAAGTACTTCGACGATGATTTCGGGGCTCGACTCGCCTTAAGGAAATGAAATCGATTATACCTGAAAGCTTTAAGAGATGATGCAAATGCTTCATGATGCAAATGCAAATGTCTTTTGTTGATGCAAACGCTTCTTGATGTAGATGCAAATGACTTAGATTATTGCAAATGTCTTTGATGCAAATGTAAATGACTTGATTTGATGCAAACTTTCTTGATGCAGATTCAACTAACTTAGATTGATGCAAATGCTTCTTGATGTAGATGCACATGTTGAATAAAATTTTGGATAACTCCTCCAAAAGAAGATTCCTCATTTTTCAAAATTATAAAACCCTGGATATCTCCACCAGAGGCTTCAGCTATCACCACCGAAGACTTCTTCATTTTTAAAACTGTAAAATTTTGGATATCCCCACCAGAAGCTTTGGCTATCACCACCAAAGACTTGCTCAATATAAAATTCTAGATAACTCATCTAGAAGAAGATTTCTCATGTTTCAAAATTATAAAACCCTGGATATCTCCACCAGAGGCTTCAGCTATCACCACCGAAGACTTATTCACTTTTAAAACTGCAAAATTCTGGATATCACCACAAGAAGCTTTGGCTATCACCACCAAAGACTTGGTCATTGTAAAATTCTGGGTAACTCCTTCAGAATAAAATTTCTCATTTTTCAAAATTATAAAACCCTGGATATCTCCACCAGAGGCTTCAGCTATCACCACCGAAGATTTGTTCACTTTTAAAACTGTAAAATTCTGGATATCCCCACCAGAAGCTTTGGCTATCACCACCAAAGACTTGCTCATTGTAAAATTCTGGGTAACTCCTTCAGAAGAAAATTTCTCATTTTTCAAAATTATAAAACCCTGGATATCTCCACCAGAGACTTCAGCTATCACCACTGAAGACTTGTTCACTTTTAAAACTGCAAAATTCTGGATATCACCACCAGAATCTTTGGCTATCACCACCAAAGACTTGCTCATTGTAAAATTCTGGGTAACTCCTTCAGAATAAAATTTCTCATGTTTTCAAAATTATAAAACCCTGGATATCTCCACCAGAGGCTTCAGCTATCACCACCGAAGACTTGTTCACTTTTAAAATTGTAAAATTCTGGATATCCCCACCAGAAGCTTTGAGAAATGATGCAGATGCACATGTCTTTTAACAAGGTGCTCATGTTTCGTGGTGCAAATGTAAAATATTTCTTAGTGCAAATGCAAATGGCCTGGATTGATGCCCATGTTTCATGATGCAGATGCCCCTACTAATTGTGTTCATGTAACTGGTTTATGAATGGTGTAACTACAATTACCACACAATAATGAAATGCAATGATTCTAGAAATGATGCAATTGCTTGAGATGACACAAATGCGAATTCCATGAAGAATGTAAATGTAAAGGTAAAATGCAGATGCTTATGGAATAATGCCAATGCAAATACCCATGAATGATGCAAATGCTTGCCGACACTGTGCAGATGCAAAAGCTCGATAAAGAGATGAGTGCTCATGAGTGATGTAAATGCCCCCGGTTGTTTTTCTAGACTTTGGCTTAGCCTTTCAAATTCATTTTTCCTCTTCAAATCAGAGTATACCTTCAATTCATTTTGGCTATTCTCTTTGCCCCAAAAGTTTTCAAACTTTCATCAATAGAGATCTGAACTGAGTTCGATTTCTTCTTCTCATATCTGGAAGTCAGGACCTATTCTGGCAATTCTATACCTTTGAATTAGAAAAATCCTTATCTCATGTCAACATCAAAATGGGTATTTCAAAAATATATTTATTTGTTTTCTTATTTTGAAAACTTCTGAACAAAAAATATTAACCCCACAATGTGTGATGTACAAATCTTTTGAAGACTGATGATCATTGTTAGAAATTTCTCTAAGTATCAATATGTTTTTTTTTTTTCAACTGGGATTGGCAAGGCTTGGTATAACAAGATTCTGGCTTTTCCAGGAAAACTTCATGACAAAAATGTATATCCCTTCTAGGCTCACAAATGGAACAGTTTTTATAAATCATGAATTCATTGAGAACCAAACAAATTCAACATTCTTTTAGTTTCCATATCAAGGCATTTTGACAAACGTCAAGATTGGCCGGGATGTTTAAACTGGAAAGTTGATTTTGGAGGAAAAAAGTTTCAGTTTTTGAAGACAATCTTCTGAATGAGAACTGACAATTTGGGGGGTTCAGGAATTCCTAGATGTTCCTCGATGACCACTCCTTTAATAAGATCTTTTCTTTTGGGGTATCGGCACTATCATAGATGGCATCGAAAATTTCCAAATTTACTCTAGACCGCCCATTTTTGGGTTTTCGCCCTAGAGTCCCATTCTTTCCATTTTTCTTTTTGTTTTGTTTTTTTGTTGTTTTGTTTTTGTTCTACCATACACTTGAGAATTATAAATTCTTCCTTAGTGAAATGATAATTCGATGAAATGGGATAAAATCTGAGGAAAAACCTTTCAGATTAAATATTCATGCTTGATCAAAATGGACTTTTAAAGCATATAATGTAGGCCATGGCTCAGGGTTCAGAAAGAAAGGATAAATAGGCCCAAAATATGTGTTTGAGGGTAATCAGATCAAGGATCATTTCTTGAGGAGGATTCTCTTTGAAGCATTTGTCCCTTCTTGGACATTTCTTTCCTTTTGACTTTGTTCTTTTTCTTCCTTGCTCTTGGCTTTCAATTTGCCATGTCTTTCACACATTTTTTTTGCTTTCATTTTGCCCCCTTCTTTTTCAACATAGTGAGCCCGTCTTTATTCGGGGCTCCATTTGCTTTGCATCTGTCTTTGAGCTAGGACACATTTCTCAATGATCTTTAAAAAAATCTTTCCTTGCATTTGCCCTCCAGTGTAGAGGGTAATCCTTGATCAGGGTTCAAAGAAGAAAGAATTCTTTTGGCTCAAAAGGGGTGACTATGGATAATTTCTTTTTGTGTGAAGGGGATATGAAAGATGGCCATTTCTCATGTCAAGCACAAATATTCACATTGAAAAGCAATCCCCAGGGGAAATAGATATTCAGAATTTCATTTTGCACTTTGGAATCATCTGAATTCTCACATGCATGACATCACGATTTTTCTTTTTCTTTTTCTTTTTTTTTTTCGTCGCATCCCCCCAATGATTCATGCATTAGCCCATCATTCTTTACCATGTGTCCATCATTTCCATATATGATGCCCCAATTTGATTAACCATGAGAATCTGTATCAACGAGGAACATAGCAAGTCTAGGTCTATTTTGAAAAGGCTGAGTTTCCAATCTGAGTTTTTTTTGAAGAGATAAGGAAAATATGACCCAAAAACGGGTTTTCTCTGGGACAAGGGATAATCTAGTTTAATCATTGTGCCCCAGGATGTCAATCATGAAGTGATGTTTGGGCAATTAGTGTTTTGTGGTTATTGGGAAAGGTCATGAATGGTTTTAGCACAATCTTGACACACACCAAATTATCAAAATCTAGACTCTTGAAAGAATGTCTCATTTGTTTGATTTTCAAGGAATTCGAAAAATTTCAAAATGTTCGTTCCTTTGTTCATAGCCTAGACTAGGAATTACATCCTTGCTTATTCTGCAATGACAATACTTCTATGAAGTCAAATCATTCATATCCCTTGAAGCGTTAGGTCTTTCAAGTGCTCTTGGTTTAAGAGATTTAGGCTTAGGAAAACCTAAAGAGAATGGAGAAGGTATTGGGTCATTTGTAAGACTGATCATCAATCTTCTTGAGACTATCCATCACTAAAAATTCCTTAATGCTTGTTTTTGCAAATTCAAGTTATTGTTGAAACACAACAAACACAAAGCATTTAAAATTCAAAATTCATTTAATTCATGTAGATGTTAACATGAGACAAGTGCTTTTATCATCACAGTGTATAGAACTACATGCGTCAAAAACCTAATATGATCATGCACAATGTTTCTTATGACACTTGGCTTCCCCATCTTCAAAACTTATCGAACCAGCCTTGATGAGATCTCTGACCTTGTACTTCAAAGCGGGGCAGTTCTCTGTTGAGTGACCTTGATTGCCAGAATGGTACCCACAACACTCATTAGCATCATACCAGCTCGGATAAGGGGGCTTCAGAGGCGCTATTTGCATGGGTGTCACAAGGTGATTCTGGATGAGTTGAGGTAGTAGCTCACTGTATGTCACAGGAATCGGGTCAACCTGATTTATTTTTCGCTTTTTATGCCCCCTTCGATTATTCCCGAGGATGTTCGATTGATAGACAGATGTAAATTTTGGTGTAGTTGCAGTCATTGGTTGGTAGGGATAAAAACCATGAGAGACATTATTCAGGGTAGAGTAAAATGGCTGATATGAGGAGAATTGTGGAGATGGGGCAAAGTCTTCCACGACTTGGGTATCTTCATTTTTCTTTTCAGATGCCCCCTTGTTCTTGGTATTGGATGTTCTTTCTCCTTCAATTTTCCCATCCTTGATAGCATTTTCAATCATCTCCCCTGAAATTACCATGTTCGAAAAATTCTTCGTGGTGTTGCCGACAAGTCTATCGTAGTATGGGGCCTGTAGTGTATTCACAAAAAGGACAGTGGTTTCCTTCTGAGTTAAAGGCGGTTGTACTTGGACGGCCAGGCTCATCCACCGTTGCGCATATTCTTTGAAGCTCTCAGTAGCTCTTTTCTTCATATTTTGCAAGGTGAGACGGTCAGGCGCCGTGTCAGTCATATGCTTGTACTGGTTTAGAAAAACCCTAGCCAGGTCATTCCAAGAGTGAATCTGATCCTTGCTCAACTGACTATACCACCTAATTGCGGATCCGTTGAGGCTATCTTGAAAGTAGTGAATCAAAAGCTTATCATTATCTATATGACTTGTCATCTTCCGGCAGAACATAGTGATGTGGGCTGATGGATCAGTCGTCCCGTCATATTTCACGAAGTCAGGGATCTTGAACTTAGGAGGAATGACTAAATCGAAGACCAAGCATCGTTCTTTCGCCTCCACACTCCCTAATACGTCTGCATTTTCTACTGCCCGGAGCCTTTCATCTAGCAACTGATATTTCCTTTGGGAATCTGTCAACTCAACCTCATTTACTGCAACCCTTTTCAACTTGGCCTGTTCAGCTGGATCATTTGAGTTTAGGACATTGACGGGGTTAACAGTGTTCTGGGCATCACTTATTGCGACCTCAACTTGGCCCTTTTGTACCTCTAACCCTTCTCCGACGACAAAGTTTTCGGTGTATCCTTTTCCCTTGATTACGGCAGACATTAGCTCCATCAGTTTAGTCATCTGATCCTTAGATTCTGCTTGAGATTTTGCTAGCTGTTCTCGCAATTCTCTCTGTTCCCTTTCCATTTTTTCCATTCGGGCAACTTGTTCATCGTCCATAGCACCAGCCTGTATTAAAAGTGTACTCAGTACTTCTTTTGATTTGAAATGGAAATTCTTTCAAAGACTACTAAAGCCAAGCCAACTTCTATTTTATTTCCCCCAAATGTATGTCATGATGAATAAGCCATGAATGCAATTTGATGCATGTGAAGCCTAAACAATATGATGTATGGATATGTACAATGGAAACATGCTGACCATATATGTGATAAATGCAATCACAATGCCAACATGTTGCAAACAAAGAATAAACAAATCAACACATGGATATATGCAATGACTGATCATGTGCATTTTAGCATGTTTCCCAATGAATGATCATATATCCTATGAATGCAACACGGTGTCAATTATGATACATGCAAACAATGAATGATTGATATAGAGTATATACAAAGAAAATCATGCTAACCATGTGTGTCATGAATGCGACCTAATGCTAACATGATGTATGTAATAAGCAAATTAATGCATGAACATATACAAAGAAATTATGCTGACTATGTTTGTTATGAATGCAACCCAAAGTCAACATGATGCATGTAAAGAATAAGCAGATTAATGCATGGATATATACAATGAATGACCATGTATGTTCCAAATGTATTTCCCAATGAATGATCATATACACTATGAATACCACACAATGTCAATTATGATGCATGTGAAGAATAAATGATTGACACAGAGTATATACAAAGAAAATCATGCTGACCGTGTATGTCACGAATGCAACTTGACGCCAATATGACAAATTAATGCGTGAGCATATATGGAGAACTCATGATGACTGTGTATGCCATGAATGCGACCTGATGTCAACATGATGCATGTAAAAAATAAGCAAATTAATGCATGGATATATATAGGAAAATCATTTCTGACTATGAATGCATGAATGCAACTTGACGCTAACATGATGCATGTAAAGAAAGAATAAATTGATATATGGATATATACAGAAAAATCATGCTAACTATGAATGCATGAATGCAACCTGACAAATAATTGATGGGATGCAAAATGCAAAAGGGGAGATATCACGGAGGAAATAAGAACCGGAGGAACTTAATTATCAACATCTCATAAATTTGAAACATAATCAATTCATTCCCACGTCAACATTCACAATGGTATAAACCATGTTTTACAAAATTTGAACAGTGGTTAAAACTGTCCTTACAAGCACTTTATTTTTCCTAACATCCTAAGGCTATAAGAGCCGGCTACTGAAAAAGTGAAATCCTATTACATCATATAAGACCGAAGTATTTCCACCTCAATGCTGTAAATCTCTCAATCCTAATGACGCTTTCCCAGTCCTCTATCAATCGGTGTCGTGGGATCCAACCACTTGGCATTTATAAGAGTTTGCACTTTCTTTTTGAATGCCATACAGTCTTCAACGTTATGACCAACAATTCCACAATGATAATCACATCTTGCATTTGGATTATACCACCTTGGATATGGTGGTAACAGGGGTTTCAATGGGACACAGGCAACCATGTGATTTTGGATCAGTATAGGGAGGAGCTCTTGGTAGCTGATTGGAATGGGATCAAAAGGCATTTGGGTCTTATCCTGGGGTCGTTTCTTAGTTACACATGGCCTAGGAGTTGGGGCACTTGGTGGTGGCACTAAGGTCCGAACCGGAGTGTTTACATGGAGATGTGGCGGAACAGCATGGTGAGGGTATGGATTCGGATACGGGGCCTTTGGAGGTTGTACATAGCTCGAGGTTCCTATCCCAGATGCTGGATAAGGTGGTTGATGAGGGAAATAGTATGAACTGGTAGTTGTTGGTGATGGAGTGGGATTCAGGAATCCCGTAGTGGTCATCCCAATGGACGATTGGACCATGGTAGGGTGGGGATACTGGCTTGGACCTCGAACAGTTTGCAGGTATGATACAGGATCCAAGGTTTCTATCTTTGGTATCAGGCTCTCAGGTTTAATCATTTTCACCATTTTGTCCATAATTTCATCAGGATTGCAACCTTTGTGGCATTGACAAGTGCAGGATCCAGCAAGGATTGTATGTTCTGGACCTAATGGTTTTGGTTGATCCGAAGATGATGCGAAGCCCTGAGAAAGTTCACCTTTACTGTTACCCATATCCTCAACCATTTTCAGCAATTTGGCAAGTTGTTCCTTCACCTCTCGGATTTCATGTCCATATTCATCTTGATTGCGTTCCAAAGCACCCAATCGTTCCTCCGATTCATTCCTCATATCTCGAACCCCTTTCATGTAAATGAAAATGTCATGAGATTAAGATTATGAATGTACACGCTCTATTCCTATGTGCATGAATAAATTGATGATTAATGCATGAACATATACAGAGAAATTATGATGACTATGTATGCTATGGATGCAATTTAATGCCAGGTATATACAGATAATGACTATGCATGTCATAAACGTGTCCTACAATGAATGACCATGCATGCTATGATGTCAAAATGATACATGCTAAGAATAAATGAATTAATACAAAGGTAGGTACAAAGAATGACCATGTATATCACAAATGTATTCTACAATGAATAATCATGCATGTTATGACTGTAACACGATGTCAAAATGACACAAATAAATTAACCAATGATTACACGAAATTGGTGGGACCTAAATCTTGATTATTCAAAAATCTCATTATGCAAGATTTGCCTCCTAATTTATGATTTTTTTTAACATGCTTTTTTTTTGTGTTTTTTTTTTTATTTATGAAAAACCAATCACATTATTTTCAAAAGAATTTCAGGGTGGATCCCACTATGGTACCATATGCAAATGTTCATGTGACACTACCGGTTTTATGAAATCATCAAATGAAATTACCAACTGTTTATTGCAAAGAATGAGATCAATAACACAACCAAAAATGTACATGCTCTATTCACACATGTATGAAATGTGCAACATGCAAAATGCTTGAAAAAAGATTTTTTTTAAAAAAAAAAAAAAAAAAAAACAGCTAATGAACATCTGCCCCAGCAATATCTACTTATTTAGGCATCACGATGTCTTCGAGGCGGAGTATCACATTTATTACGGGCGATGTACGTACATCGTTGCCCGATCTACCACACTTATTCGGAGTGTAAAATAGGTAACAAAAGGTTTAGAACTGTCCCTCTATGTGTTCCTATTTTCGGTATATCTAACGGAAATCCGGCATGGCTTCGCCTAGGTTCACTATATGAGGGTGAATCGGTTCTAAGGCTCTGAATTGTTCCTCACTGTCGCCGGTGAAGGCTAGTAAGGCACCCCGATAAAAGCGGGTTCAATTCGTTAGAGTATATTTTCCTATGCCCATGCGGAGGATCATCACGAAGGCATTAGGTACTTTATACTCCGAAAGTGTTTCACTAGCCCATACGGAGGATCAATCACGAAGGCGTAGTTACTTTACTCCCACTTAAAAGGACGGAACCCGGGTATAGGATTCATGTTATGCAAATGCACGTGTAGTGTGTGTGGAGGAATAATAAACCTTTCACCACCTATTCTACAAACCTTATTCTAAATGCCCTAGCAATTAAAACATTCAAGAATAGTGTAACGCATTAACCAACAAGCAATTATAATATACAACCTTAAATAACTAGAGAACAAAAATAAAATGCATGCACATGAGTATGAACATATTTAAAAACAATTTAGTATTTTCAAAATTCTCCTTATTAAAAAATGTGGGAATTAAAATCAAATACCAATTAAACCAACAAAACCGAGACTTTGATAACACACGACTAATTCTAGGCCTGACTCTCTAATATGTCCCCAGTGGAGTCGCCAAGCTGTCGCAACCTAAAAAATAACGACGTCTCATCGCAAGACTTTATTATTCGTTAAACGTGACATAAAAAAAAACGAGGAAAAGTCGACTTAATTCCTCTAGAAAAATGAAGGTTTTGAAAATGACCTTAAAAAAGACATGGAGTCGCCACCAATCTTTTTTAGCTAGGTGTGATCGGCCACCTATTAAAACCGGTTTTATAAAAATATTTTAAAAATTAATTAAAATATTTTTAAAACCAATTTCAAGTCTGCGTTAAAACCAGAGAAATCAAAGAAACGGGTTCGGGAGTCGGTTACGTGCGGGGAAGGATTAGCACCCCCACAACGCCCGTATAAATCGGTACCTTATTAACCGTGTGTTATCTCAAGTCTCGGTAAAAATTGGTTTAAAATTTAGTATTTCAAATTAATTCCCAATTTAAAGAAAAATAATTCCATTTTTTTATTGAAAATGATCCGGAATTTATAAATTCAAAATTTTCCTATATTCCCCAACAAACGTGGCAAAATATAGAAATTTTTATTAGTTTTGGAAAACTTTCCGAATCATTCTCTTTTTTGAAAGAAAGATATTCCTTTATTAATGATAATTGATGATATTCCCTCCAGCAAACCCGGTAGAGAACTCATGAATTATTTTAACTCGGGAATATCTTTATATTTTTTTTTATTGAAAACCATTATCTTTTTTTGGAAACATTTAAAAGAAATGAATATGTATATGCATGGCATAAATAAAATGACATAGCAAAATCTAAATAATGTAATGCAACTTAAATGACATGACAAATATGAATGGTATGGCATATAATTTAAATGATATGGAATAAAATAATGCTATCATATAATATGCATGAAAATAAAAATGCAATGCATGAAATGTATTTTTTCCTTTAATTAAGGAAATCCGTATATCTAAAAAGATATCCGGCTACCTTAGGAAAATATGTCAAATTAAATATTCTAAAACCAAAATACTTTGTGATTGTTTGAAAACAATTTTGAAAAGCTTGAATTAACAATAAAAACTGGGCTAAGTTTTTTTTAAATGGCTCTAATTTCCTAAGTTTAAAAAATCCGGACTTGACTACCCTTAACCCGGGACTTGAAAAACTATTTTTAGAGTTTAAAAGGGCTTAGAAATCATCCTAAGTCAGTAGCTAACCCTCCTAATCAGCCCACTCTAAGTAGATTAACCAAAACAGAAAATTGGTTTTTCTTTAAATTCAATTCTGACTCCATTGTCCAGTTTTAATCCACGATTTTTTACCCTATTTCTAAAAATTCCAAAAATTCTGAAAAAATTACTGGAGACTCAGGACATGTAAAACTACACGAAAAAAAATCGGCTTAATTTTTTTATCAAATATGAATTCCCAGAAAAACCAGAGATGTACGAGTTTTTGGAGGAGAAAAAACTGCTTTGTTTTTCTTTAAAATCAATTCTGACTTCACTGTCCAGTTTTAATCCACGATTTTTTATCCTATTTTTAAAAATTCCAAAAATTCTAAAAAAAAATACTGGAGACTCAGGACATGTAAAACTACACGAAAACAAATCGGCTTAATTTTCTGATCAAAGATGAATTCCCAGAAAAATCATAGATGTACGAGTTTTTGGAGGAGAAAAAAAACTGTGTTTTTCTTTAAATTCAATTCTGACTCCACTGTCCAGTTTTAATCCACGATTTTTTACCCAATTTTTAAAACTTCCAAAAATTCTAAAAAAAATACTGGAGACTCAGGACATGTAAAACTACATGAAAACAAATCGGCTTAATTTTCTGATCAAAGATGAATTCCCAGAAAAATCATAGATGTACGAGTTTTTGGAGGAGAAAAAAACTGCTTTGCCAACACATTTTTGCTTTTGATAAAATCATTTAAAAACCAAAGTAAAAATATTTGAAACTCATAAAATGACTTGAAAGCAGTAGCTAGGACTCTTTGAAAGTTAGATAAAAATTGGCTAAATAAAAAAAAATCACAAAGGTAGAGTAATCAATTTGACAAACTTAATTTTCCACAAGTGTGCTCAAGAGAGCATGATCTTGAACCATTAATTGGCTCAAGTCATTATTCAAGTGGCATGAACATGAAATGCATGAAACAATGCAGCAAACATAATGCATGAAATGCATGGATCTAAACCTAAATGTAAGGAAAATGCATGACACAAATAATATGGCCTAGACCTAACATGAACTTGCATGGCATTTAATGTAACCTAGACCTAAGACATGCATGGCATTTTCACAAACACAAGGCATGCTTAATTCAAAAATCCAACCAAATATCATGCAAATGCAAAAACCTAACAACTAGCATGACAAAAATACAACACACAATGCAAAACACATGGAGTAGCCAAATGGCCCCAAGCTTCAACAAGCATGGCATTTTCACAAACACTTGGTATGCTAGCATGAAAAACTAAGTCATAACACAAAAATCACACAAGCATTTTCACAAACACCTAATATACTAAATCTAAAACATGCTCAAATTTAAACAACATAAAAACAGAAAATTAAAAATGCAAAAACATGATATCTAAGACATAAATGGCAATAAACAAAGCAACCAAATTAAATATAACTTAAGAACATGAAATAACATAATATTTAAAACATCAAAAATAAAGAAAATAGCATAAACAATATGGTAAAATGAATCAAAAATAACAACTTAAAATAAATAATGTAGGCCATTTGGCCATGGTGAGTTTATTGTAAAAACAAAATGTAAAAAAAATATACTTAAGAAAGGAAATGAAGGAAGAACAAGAAACATTATTTTAAAATGAAAACTCACCAAGTAGAGATTAAAATAGCAAAAAATAAGAATAGAAAATGAAAGTGCAAGAGTTGGTGCTCAAGAGCAACCTCAAGAAGCTAATATTTCAAGCTTTTCTCTTCAAACTTTCCTTTTTTTCTAAACTTTTCTTTTTTTGCTCTCAACCAAGAAGATAAAAAACTAAGAAAAACTAAGAGAAATCAACCAAAATGGAAAAGAAAAAACAAAATCTGCCTCCTCCCCTAGGGCTGGCAGAAAATGATGCTTATATGGACTCCAAGATGTTGTCATTTTTGTGTAACCTAATTTCCATCAAATGGCCAATAATTCAAGATGAAAAGTCATGAAATTACCACCCTTAGATTAGCATCTCAGCCCTCTCAAATTACAGCTGTCCAAGAAAAATGTTGACATCTTTTTTCCAGCCCAACTCTGATTTTTTGAAGGGCCCAAAAAGCCCTTTTCGGTTGCTTGGGTGAAATGACCATTTTGCCCTCCCGGATGCAAAATAAATATCAAACGGGCTCCAAATTCAATTTTTCGTTTTTTAATACTTCCAAAATAATAAAATATTGAGTTCTGGAAGTTTTCAAAATTATCCGAGTCCGTTTGCTATTTATTTGGATTTTTTCTTCCCAAAATTTCCTTTTATGCCCCTACTTTTTACCATTTTTTAAACAAGCTCCAAATCAAGATTTTTCTTCACCAATCTCTTCAAAATAATTAAAAAGTGTGATCTGGAAGTTTTCAAAATTTTTGGAGCTCATTTGGTATTTTTTCGGGATTTATCGGCTTGAATTACTGCATAGGAAGCTCGGGATTTAGCCATTTTGCAAATGAACTCGGAATCAAGATTTTCTTTCGCCAATCTCTTCCAAATAATTTAAAAATGAGATTTACCAAATTTCAGAATTTTTGGAGTCCATTTGCTATTTTTCCGGGATTTATCTTTTTGAATTACTACATAAGAAGCCCGGGATTTGGTCATTTTGCAAACGAACTCGGAATCAAGATTTTATTTTACCAATCTCTTTCAAATGATTTAAGAATGAGATTGACAAATTTTCCATAATTTTCGGAGTCCATTTGCTATTTTTCCCAAAATTTTCCAATTTTGCCCTTTAACCTCCGAAACCCGGTTTTGCTCAAAACAAGTCCGATTTTCAGATTTTCTTCAATCTGAGCCTTGGTCCATCCTTTTTAATCATTCCTCATCCATTGGGGGCTTTGGTCTTACCAAGTCGGGCCATTTCTGTGATTCTTCCTGATTTCACCGAAATCCACTAAAAACCCTAATTCTCGGTTTTTTCCCGGATTGACTTTTCTTTCGGTTTTTCTTGCAAGTGACTTCTCCATTACCCGTAGTCAGTGCTTATCTTTCATTTGGAACCTTCAATTTCGACCAGTTTGATCGTTTAAGTACTTTTCCCCAAATTTCTCGGATTAGGGTTTCTTTTCTACTGAATCTCCAAATCCCAACTTCCGAACTCCATATCTTTCAATGTAGACCTCGGATTATCAAAATTCTTTCTCCATTTTTCAATTGAACTTAAAATCTTGATTTTGAAAGTGGGTTGACTTTTTCAGTAGTTGACTTTCTGGGGTTGACTTTTTCGGGGTTGACTTTTTCGGGGTTGACTTTTTTCAAGTTTGACTTTTTATGCTCGCCCTCTTAAACTAAGTCTCGGAGTACCACCTGCAGGATGAAAACAGTCTTTTTATACTCGGAAACATCAATATGGGAAGAAAACATACCTGTTTAGTGGCCCGGACAAAATTAGGTGTCTACAAGTATAAAAATGTATTTTTCGGTTTCCGAAGCATTTGGCGAGAATTAGTTCCTAATCTTTGCCAGGTTTGCCAGGGAGGTTAGGAAGTTATTCAACGCACGTGTTCATGGAATCGAAACGTATGGTTTTCATTTTACTCGAAATCATGTAAATGTCATACGAAAGAATTATTTTCCAAGCTTTGCCTGGTTTGCTGGGGAGTACGGTAATATTTTCCGACATATGCCATTTATGTGATTCCTCACATGAAAAATCAATTTCAAAATGATGATGTGTGCATATTCCATGATCATGCATATTTCATGATATCTACATTTGTCATCTTAATTATGCAAATTCTATGTTTATGAATATTCCATGTTGATGTCATTTTATATTCATGTTGCTAGTGTGATTATGATGTGATTCTGAATATTTTATGATGATGTCATTTTGTGATTTTTGCTATGTCAAGTATGTCATGTCATGCCATGCCATGCCATGCCATGCCATGTCATTCATTCATACATATGTTATGTCATTCAGATTTTGCTATGTCAAGCATGCCATGTCATTCATTCATGTGCCATGTCATTTGGATTTTGCCATGTCAAGCATGTCATGTCATTCATTCATATGACATTTCATTCATTCATATGCCACGTTATTCATTCATGTGTCATGTCATTTAGATTACGCCATGTCCTGATAAATATGCATGATGTTTAATTTTTATCTTAGTAATATTTTTGCATATTCATGATATTTTTTTATGATTTCAAAATACATGATAAATAAATAATGTTTTTTTTTATAAAACAAGATTATTCTCAAGTTAAAATAATTCATGAGTTTTCTGCTGTTGGGGAGGATATCATCAATTATTA
Source organism: Fremontodendron californicum (assembly GCA_030761205.1). Classification (NCBI taxonomy): domain Eukaryota; kingdom Viridiplantae; phylum Streptophyta; class Magnoliopsida; order Malvales; family Malvaceae; genus Fremontodendron; species Fremontodendron californicum. Next base: position 8,991,570 of record JAULJL010000006.1, read on the forward strand.
TTAACGACGGAATATTTTTTTCCAAAAACGAGGGTGATTCGGAGAATTTTAAAACCAAGAAAAAATTTCATGTTTTGCCAAGTTTATCGGGAAATATGGAAACTTTTACGTTAATAAATTCTGGATCATTTTCAAATAAATATGAATTTTTTAAAGGAATTATTTTTAAACACCAATTTTAAAACCGACTTTTATCGAGACTTGAGATAACACATGACTAATAAGGTACCGTTTTATATGGGCTTTGTGGGGGTGCTAATCCTTCCCCGCATGTAACCGACTCCCGAACCCGCACTTGTTTTCTCTGGTTCAAAGCGCAGACTTCGAAATTGGTTTTAAAAAAATATTTTAATTAATTTAAAAATATTTTACAAAAATCGGTTTTAATAGGTAGCCTATCACACCTAGTCAAAAAAGATTGGTGGCGACTCAATTTCTTTTCCGAGGTCGTTGTCATTTCCTCAACCTTCAATTTTTTACTTAAGAGGAATTAAGTCGTATTTTCTTTTTTTTTCTTCTCCTCATACTTATTATTATTATTTTAAACGTCGCTTAACGGGTCGCTAGATTTCGTTACAACAGAGCTTGTTCGTGAACATAAATGACCTGGACATATCTTGTTTGAGTTCAGTTTGTTTAATAAACGAATCTTAAAATCATGTTCATAATCGTTTATTTAGCTTGATAAATGAACATAAACGAACAGAAATCGAATTGTTCACAAACCGTTAGTCGAACGCTCTGTTTATTTACATCCCTATCTATGTACCGGATGGACTGTCGGCCCTTCTACACTCTTACAACTTCATTTATTGTCCTCATAACAAATTTAACTTTGGTCCCTCAGCATATAGGGTGTGTTTGGTTGAGTGAAAAAGTAGAATGGTGAAAAAGTGAAAAGAAAATTAATTTTGAGTGTCCTTGGTAGGAAAAAAATAGGAAAAATGACTATTTTTCATTTTAATGCAAACAAACAAATCATTCCAAATTAAAATGATACGGGGAGAGAAAATGAGATAGATGTGAGTTAAGTGTACATATTTATAAGATTATTCATCATTTTTAATTTTTTTTTGTCTTAATTTACAAAGGGTATAATGATAAAATAAAATAATTTTTATTTTCTTTCCTCTCATTTTTCAATTCTACCCAGCAATTGGTGGAAAAAAATTATCTTTTCTTTTCATTTTTTCATCTTTCTTACCAAGTGTATCAATGAAAAAAAATATATATTTTCTATCTTTTCATTTTTCTTTTCTTACAATTTTCCATCTTTTAATTTTTTTTTTCATAATGCCAAGCAAAATGAGTAATACCAATTATCAAATACATTAACAATATGTTTGACGGGAGAAAAAAGAAAGAAAGAAAAGGAGTGAAAAAAAATATGTTTCTTTCATTCCCTTCTTTCATTTGGTAATAAGAAAATAAAAAAGTGAAAAAAAATAGAATTTTTATCTTTTCTTTTCTTCTATAATATCAGTTTCTAAATTGGAAAGAAAATATATTTTTTCATATAAATTAAATGTTTTATTTTCAATTTTACTCTTAATATGTTTCTTTATATATATATATATATTCAAAAAAAAAGTTTTTCTTATTCTCTTTCATTTTATTTATTTTTTACCAAATATGGTGTAAAAAAGAGAATAGATAGTACTACGCAAATGAAAAAAAAAAGATCAACATAACAAAGGAAAAAATTGATGAAATATTTATATTGTATAGAATTCACAATCAAAACTCTTTTGATAAAATAGTATCATCTAACCAAAGACAAATAGAAAAAAATAAAAGCATTTATCAAAGGGTTATTTTTTTATTATCCTAAATATAAATGCAGTTTTATATATATATATATATAAATGTAGTTTAAGGGTGTAATTTTTTTTTAATAAAATACCTTTATTATTATTTTATTTTCTAATTATACTTATAATAGAGTGAACATTTACTTTAGATTATCTATATTGATTATAAAGTGATTGACTTAATTGGTATCGGGTCAAAATGTCACTAACTCATTTAAGATATTAATTAAAAGCCACTTGAAAAAAATAAAAAATATGTATTCTTAGTGACATTTTAGTCTTCTAATTAAACTTAAAAGTAAGAAGTAGATTTAAATATTTTTAAATTTATTGTAATGTTAATTTTTTCACTTTTAAATTTATGTACATACAATAATTTTATTTTTTATATTTAAATAACTCTATTTTTTTAAATTTCTTTTATTTTTCTTCTAATTTTTTGTTATAATAAATCATTTTATTATTTCACTCACATAATGAGTACTAGAATTTGCACACTCAAGGTATTTTTTAATATAAAAATGAATAATTTTTGTAAATTTTTTAAATAAAAAATCTATTTAAAAAAAATATTAAAAAGACATTAACACTTTTTATTCTATAATTATTATAATTTTTTTAATTGAGTTGATGTCACTAGTTACTCTCATTATATATAGTATGGATACGTAAATTTAGTTTTTAAGTAGAGTTGTAATTTAATTGAATCCTTAATTTTCTTTTGATATTACTAAGATTCACTTGAAAATTACCTTCATACATAATTTCTTGTTTTAAAAAAAGCTAGTACATGTTTTGTCATACTTTTATTTTTAAAAATAATAATTTCCATTTTTTTAATTTGATTGCTAATTTCCATTGTTAAAAAAAAAAAAAAAAACTAGTTTTTAAGGTAATAGAAAAATTGCATTACTTTGGGTTAAAGTTAAACTCACTAGAGTTCATAGTTTTTCACTTTGTACCTCAAAAACTCCCTCCCTCCCTCCCATCAAACAAAAACAAAGCTTTCAATTACTTTCCATAAACTTCAATTTTATGGCTTTAAAAAAAATCCAAACTGGTCACTTGCAGTGGCAGTTAAGTAATTTAACGGAAGGGCATTTTTTTTCTCCTCCCTCCATAAAGGCATAAACTCCTCCAACGCTTTTTTCAAAAAACTAAACCGAAAACGAAAGGCAAACCTCTTCCTTTTTCCTTCTACCCTCTGCGCCCTCTTTACTTACTGGCATACTTTATTATTCTGGAAAATATGGATTCGCCGACGTCGGCAGGGGAATCATCGACAGCATGGATAGTGGCTCGTTCCTCGATGATGGACTCGATAAGAGCTTGCGGCTTGTCGGGTTTATCCGGTGTTAGGATTGATAAGGAAGAGCTCCGACGGAGGCTTTTGATTCCTCAGTATATACGCCTTGCGATGCAAGATTCCATTAGGAAAAAAGAAGTCGACGGCGGTGACCAGCATTTCCGTCTGCGTGGCTCCGACGATGTTCCCTCTCCTGAATCCCCTGTGGTCATTTTCATTAACTCCCGTAGCGGCGGCCGCTACGGCCCCGTCCTTAAAGAGCGTCTTCAGCAATTAATCAGCGAAGAACAGGTAACACTTTTTTTTTTTCCTTTAATATAATTTTTTTTTTTTTTTGGTTTCGAAACACTTATTTATATATTTATTTTTTGAAGAACTTCTAATTTTGGAAACGTAGGTATTTGACCTCCAAGATGTGAAACCGCATGAATTTGTAAGGTATGGACTGTCTTGCCTTGAGAAATGGGCTAACAATGGAGACCTCTGTGCAAAAGAGACACGGCAGAACATTAGAGTTTTGGTATGTTTCTACCAACTTTTTATAACTTGTAAACTTGTATTCCCCTGCACTGTTTCTTCCGAATGTTCCAGTTGGGATTTGAGATGCTATCGCTTTATTTTAACAACCGTTTGGTGGTTATTATGTTTGTTACTAGTTTTTTTTTCTTCTTCTTCTGAAAGAGTGAATTTTTTAGATTTAAAAGTAAATAATTTTTTGAAGAGTTCAAATTAAATATAGAATTTTTTATGAGAAATTAAGTACATGATTTTACTTTTATACATAACGGTTGTGTTAAAATTTGTGTCCTGTACTTGTATTCTACTTAGTCGTTTGATGTTAATCAAGTATGTTTTTGATTTTTTAGCAATATTCTAGAAAGTAATAAACAAATGGAAAAAGTAACTAACAAATGAAAAAAAAAACTAAATCAAACATTCCAAGCTGATGTTGCAAGATTCTGTATGAATGAGCAGGTTGCTGGAGGTGATGGTTCAATTGGTTGGGTGCTTGGATGTCTTGGAGAACTTCATCAAAAGGGTCGGGAGCCAGTTCCTCCTGTAGCTATCGTTCCACTTGGTACAGGCAATGACTTGTCTAGAAGTTTTGGTTGGGTAAGATATTCCTTTAAATTTTAAATTTTGATGTTGTCTACTGTTTGCTTCTCTTGCTTTCTTTACTCATTCTCTGAATGTTCACTGCAGGGAGGTTCATTTCCTTTTGCCTGGAAATCAGCTATTAAAAGAACTCTGCACAGAGCTACTACTGGTCCAATTTGCCGTCTGGATAGGTGAGCATACATTTATAAAATAATAATTAGTATTATGTTTCGCTTCTGTGGCATACTGATGGTTTTTAGGTGATTGCCTTTTATATAGGTTTGATGATCCACTATTGAGGACTCGGTGTATGTTTCAGTTTCTTACCATTGAAAATGTGTTTTCATGCATACTTTGTGGTCATATCAGTATTCTTTGATGATGCAGTTGGCATGTTGCGATGCAAATGCCTGGCAGCGAAGTAGTCGATCCTCCCCATTCTTTGAAGGCTACAGAAGATTGTCCTCTTGATCAGGTAGTGAACCTCTCTGCTTTAAGTCCTCTGTTTTATTCAATCAAATTCTCTTGCATGCTGTGAAGCACGGACACTTCGTGCAGGGGAGTGTCCAAGTGTCGGACACGACAGAATACGTGTCGGACACAGACATGCGAGGACACGACAAAAAAATAAAAATGAACTAAGACAAGGCTGGACACGGGATGAAGGGTTTTTTTGTGTGCATTTTTCCGCCCAAATATGGAATCAAAAAGGAGCAAAAATCCATATCTTAAGAAAGTCAAATGCTTGAAATCCATAAAAATAAAATAAAATAAAGAGAGTAACAATAAGAACAGAGAGTTAAATGCTGTAAAGAGTGGGAGCGGAAAGCAAAATATCTATGTAAATATGTAATATGTTACAGGACTGAGAGCGAGAGAGAAAGAAGACAAAGGCAATACAAAATGAGAAAGTATGAAAATGATTCTCTTGTTGAATAATTTAGAGTATGATGATTTAGGGTCTTTCGGCTTTTGAGTTTGAGCTTTTTGGTCCTAATGGGTTTTTTAATATTCAAGTTTTTGAAAACAAAATTGATTTTAAAAAATTAAAAAGCTATTTGCATGTTAATATTTGATTGAAAAATATCAAATTTACATTTTTATTGTATATTATTACATAAAAAATATTTTTTATTACCGTGTCTTGCTGTACCCGTATCCTAATTTTTAGAAATTCACGTGTCGCCGTGTCCGTATCGTGTTGTACCCGTATTGCGTGTTCGTGTCCATGCTTCCTAGCTTGCATGACTATTTTTGGATGTGTGAACATTGATGCTTAATTGAGTCTTTTGAAGGTTAATAAAGTTCTATCTGCTTTAGTTTATGCACTTTGGTAGTGGTTACTTAATTTGGTATTATTCGAATTACAAAATATAATCTGAGGATAACATGTAGTTATATAATTATGTAAAATTGTGTATGTGTCTATCTTTACTTGATAGTATGATACTATGATTATAGAGACAAGTTTTTGAAAAGAAAGAATACTTTTTAGGTTATAGATCAAAATATGCTTTAGTGATTTAATCCAATATAGCAGATGTACAAATGAACCATCGCATTGTATATCTAAAACTGCTTCTTTCTAAGTATTCAGCCTGGTCTACCATCTGATTACTTAGGCATGACACATTAGTGTTTTCTTTTTTTAAATCCAATTTTCTTCTGATTGTGATTTAGTGATCTTATGATGAGGAATTTCAAATTCAAATGGGAAAATCTTGTCTGTGACTGCAGACTTTGGAGATTGAGGGGGATGTTCCTGACAAAGTGAACTGCTATGAAGGAGTATTCTATAATTACTTTAGCATAGGTATAATATACCAGTTTAACTTCTAGATCTTGGTAATTTTAATTTCATACATGTGCAAATTCACTTGGTAGGGAGCTGTACTTTCATCTAAGAAGCTTGGTAATCATAATTTTGGCATGTTAGCTGTTATGCAGTAGCTGCTACTTTATTTCAAGAGCAACAGAACAGAGTAGTGGCATTCTAAACCAAATCCTTGATAGAGTCCATGGATGAGCAAACTTTTATAATGATTCCCTTTGCTTTATTATGATCAGTTTAACGTTTAAATCATTCAAATCTTATTTTCCTCTACTCTTGCAATTTCAAAATCCAGAAAAAGGGATGGGGACACTCATATGATTCAGAGGGCTCAAGATAAAGACTTACAGTGCCCCTATTCACTAATTTGGTTAATAGTTTGCAAGACCATAAATTTTTGCAAAAAGAAAACCAATGTAAAAATTGGGAGTCATAAAAGTATAGAAATCATATATGAAGCTTTTTTGTTACGAATGATGACACTTTATTCATTCTTGCTTATGGTGTCTTCCTGTTTATTATAATTATTTTGATCATTTTTGGTTCTTAAGAATCCTTTTGTTTTCATTTTACATTCAGGAATGGATGCAAAAGTTGCTTATGGATTCCATCATTTACGTAATGAGAAACCTTACCTTGCACAAGGTCCTATTACAAATAAGGTATTTGGATTTTTTTTTACTAATTTGACTGCAAGTTCAAGAATGTTTTGTCGTGAATCTCTTGGTATTATACTGTCAATGTCATGTGTAGATTTTTAGTTTGAAGTTGCTTAATGGTAATACTGCCATCTGCCAGCCATATCATCTACAGATTATAAGTATGTCTCAGTGATATTAGTGACTATGGAGGACGTACTCAAAAGGAGGGATAGAAGTGATTGTCTTGCCTATATAAACTAAATTTTTTCCTCAATCTATTCTTTTTGTGACTAAAATATTTTGCACTTCAGTCTTTATACCTATATTTTAATTATTTGCTGGTCCATAATTCTTTGACAAGGAATGGGGAGGATGCATGAAAGGCTAGAAGTAAAATGAATCTACAATAGAAAACTAGTGCGAAAGTCTTGACTTTTCCTCAATCTATCCTTTTTGTGACTAAATATTTTGCACTTCAGTCTTGATACCTATATTTTAAAGATTTGCTGCTCCATAATTCTTTTACAAGGAATGAGGAGGATGCATGAAAGGCTAGAAGTAAAATGAATTTACAACATAACACTAGTGGGAAAGTCTTGTATGTTTCTTTATATAGGAGCATTTCATTTGTCCCAGTCTTAACCTTGTGCTTTGCTAGCAAATAGAAGAGTTATGAAGTTCTTGTGTAGAACTCTAGATGTATCTGATATTAGTGCATATGCTTGGATTTTAATTCTTTTCTCCTCTGATTTATCTGATAAACAACTTAAATTGCTTTATGGAGGACCTTTTCTTGATACTCCCATTATTTCCGTTAGGATTTGCACAAAATATAATACTAATCTCATAAAGTTAAGTTAAATTGCAGTGTGCGGCTTAGCATTCAAAATTCAAATTATTAGTTTCACTGCCCCAGTCAATAATTTGCTTTGGTAAAATTAGTATTATATTGTAATTGGTCCATCTTTTATGGCAGATTATCTACTCTGGTTATAGTTGCTCTCAGGGTTGGTTTCTTACACCTTGCATAAATGATCCAAGTTTAAGGTAAGATACTATGATAGTTGTTTAGCTAGTATATCATCCTCTAATGGACATAGTCCATTTTTTAGAAATGTGTATTTCTATGTATGTTGGGGTGTCTGTGTATGTATAACAAGCATTTGGTTAAGGTTTGATTCTTCCTTAGACAGTGTAGCCAAGGCCTTCACCTTGGTGCTGAGGGTAAGGCTGAAAAGTGCTTTTACCAAGCATAAGGCCTAGTTAAGCATTGCTGTTGCGGTTTGAAAAAGCTCGGTTTGCAAAAGTGTGTTTGAAAAGTGCTGTGAAAGATTGCTGTGAAAAAGTGTGGTTTGAAATTTTTTAGTGTTTAGCATTGTTGTGAAAAACTGCGGTGTGTAATTTAAAATTACTAAAAAGGACATAATATTTAAAAGTACAGAATAAATCATTTTTAATATTAGTAAATTATTAAGATGTATAAAAAATAATTGTGTGACTTAATAATACAAATTTATACAAAAATAAAATTTTCAAAATAATTGTGTGACTTAATAATACAAACTTATACAAAAATAAAATTTTCAAATTTTATTAAAAAATTAAATTATTTAAAATTAAAAAATAAACAGTTATATTCTCTTCATATTTTTATTTTAAGTTAAAAAAATATCAATAATATAGAATTTTATATACTTAGAAAAATAAAAGAATAATTTTATTAAAAAAATGAACAAAATTAACTAGGGGATAATTTTGTCATAATTTTTTAATAGAAAGGGTATTTGGTAATTTTCTCCCCAAACCATGGTTTGCAAACCACAAAAACTCCATTTTTCTGGCTTTTAGGTTTGGTTCAAAATCAGCATTCAAAAAGTGCTTTCACAAAAAAAAGCTAGTTGTTTAGCATGGCTTGGCTGTCAAAACGAGCGTTCCGACAGCCAGAAGCAATGCTAAACGCAGCCTAAGTCTTTGATGCCTAGGCGCATTATTTTGAAAGGCGAGGTTTGACATGCCTCCAATTAAGTGCCACTCTACAATTAAAAATTTAAAACTATACTTTGAATTGGCAATATATATGCAAGTTTATACAAAAATGAAAAGGGTGCTATTTTCCATTTATATTTGTATTGTATCAGCATCTTACTTTACTCAGGCAAATGTCTTTTTTGCTCTTGTGCCTCAGTTAACACAAAATCCTAGTACCTTGAGGGTATCTTCTGCCTTTAACCATATTGTTTTTGTGTCTTATTCTCAAATTAATATAAAACATCATCGCTATTATAATGCATGTGCTTTCAAATGCTTGTTCAGTTAAACCAACAAGTTTCTTTTTGATACATTTTTGGCTTAGCTGAGAAGAAATAAGCCATGAATATTGAATCCTGTGGAGAAAAAGTGTCTCTCTTTCTTGTTAATGGTGTTTTGCAGTGAACAGCCACTTTTTTTGAAGTGTATATTTAAAAAATGTTTCTAAATGCAGGGGACTCAAGAACATTTTAAGGATACATATTAAAAGGGTCAATTGCTCAGAATGGGAGCAGATTCCAGTCCCTAAAAGGTACATTTCAAAGTATTTAACTTTACCATGTGATACATAAGCATCTTAATTGTTCTAGTCATTTTTTTGGCAGTCATTGTTATTACTTATCAACTGTTAGCTTTCATGATTCTTATGTAAAATTATAATGTACATTGGATATCTTTACATCCATTATATTTCTTTTATTGAACCTTACTGCATAACAAGCTATATTCCTAAAGTTACTATGACATCAGATATATAGATGGGTAGAATATTTCTGCCCCTGTATGGCTTATGATTTTATCACCCTCTAATATTATGCTATTTTGTTTTAGTGTGAGGGCAATTGTTGCTTTAAACTTCATAATTATGGAAGTGGGCGAAATCCATGGGGTAATCTAAAACCAGAGTATTTGGAAAAGGTACGGTACATTTCTTCAGGTTACTTAATGTTATTCTTTTTAGGTGTCATAGTACAACCTCTCTCTCTCTCTCTCTCTCTCTTTTTGGGTATACTTTGAACTGTTTGCTTATGTTTGATGGTTGGTTTGGATTTCAAAATCTGAGCAATATAATTTGTTCTGGCTCCATAATGGAAATTAAAATGTTTTCCTTTTTATTTTGCAATTCAAAACGACTTCAGCTTGGTTCTTTTTTTGAACCTCCCTCAGAATTCAAAAGTTTTTTGGCCAATGATCTTTTGCAAGAAGTTAGTGAACCAGATGGATGCTATGTAGTTTTACACTTTTAAGACAGATATAGTTGAAATTTGCAGATGTCATCCATTATGTCTATCTAACAGGTTCCAGGAATGAATTCTATTAGGGTCAAAATCTGTGAAAACCGGGCAATTTCTGTTCATTTAACCCAATAGGTCTTTGAAATATTATCTTGATCCTGATAATTTTAATCAGCTTTGTTTTACTGAAAATGCATGATTTGAGATGGTCACCAGATATTATTTTGGCTCTTAAGTTTCTTTTGTTGTTGAATATTGCTAAATTGTTGTAGTGGCTACTCTAATATTTATATGAACAGAAGTAAATAGAGGTGAATAGCACAACAGAAGTGTGCATCCTTAATAGCTGTTATTATTGGACTCTTAAGTTTCTTCCAGTGTATAATTATAAGAAAATCAAGAGTTGAACTGTTCTCAGATTAAAATGACAGGTGAATAGATATTCCTCTAATATAAATCATAGTTACACAACATTCTGCAAAATGCTACTGCTAAGGTTTTTCATCCAATACTGTGCATCTTTCCTTGATTATGTTAACTTAATTGCTTTCAACTTTGCAGCGTATGCTTATGGTGTCAGATCAATGTATTAGTTATTTTTTTAGGCTGGTGGACAGTTGGAAGTTACTCAGTCTGTTTAATATTAAGCTTATTGAGAGGCTTGATTTAATTCCAAATCTAAAATGATTGCCTTCAATTTTCATTATTTATTTTTCAGAGAGGCTTTGTTGAGGCCCATGCCGATGATGGTCTTCTAGAAATTTTTGGCTTGAAGCAAGGATGGCATGCATCATTTGTAATGGTTGAACTCATATCTGCAAAACACATTGTGCAGGTACTGTAACTTATATATTTTTCATCATACCAAGTCAAAGGTAGTTAAACATAAGACCGTAGAAGTACAAGTTTAGACTGAACTAAAATTATGTCCTCGGTAGGTAGCCCCCCCCCCCCCCCCCCCCCCCCAAATAAAAAGAAGAAATTATGTCCCGGGCCTTTCTTTAAGTTATCATTGGTGAGAAAGCCTGATAATTACTAAAATTTGCTTGGCAAGATGCTTTATATTTAGTTGAAGTTGCTCTTAACCACTCATAGTGTTTACAGATAATCTTGAATACCTCTAGTGTAAATCTGTTCAAGGACTGAGCTGCCGCCTTATGTTAGTAGGACTCGGGTGTGAGTGTCGGACACGGGTATATGTCCAACACGAGTATGTTCAATTTTTTTCAAGATTTCCATGTATTTGGAGGGTCCTTGGAGGATCATATTTCCATACCCATGTCCGGATATGTGTCGGACACGGATACTTCAAGAAAAATAAAAAGTCGGAGCAACATAGGTGCCGCCCAGAGCCTGAGCCTAAGCCTAAGCCCAACCCGGCCCGGACTTATTTTTAATAAAAATACTTTTATATTTAATTTTAATCTTAAAATACATTTAAAATATAAAAATATAATTTTTTAATATTAAAAAAATAAAAAAAAAATGGGCCTTGGAGGCTTGACATATCTGGCCTGGCTCAGCCCAGCCCATGGACACCTCTACCCTAGTGTACCTTGTTTCTTGTAACGGTAGTTCCTAGTGTCTTGTATGCATAAGATTGGCTTTGAAGTGCCATGGAAGAAATAACTAAAGAAAAATCTCTGTATTCTCTGGGCTTGGTCTTCTGAAAATGTGGTATTTTGATGAGCTTTACCTATGTTTTTAAGGCTGCATCGATTAGACTGGAGTTAAGAGGTGGAGAGTGGAAAGATGCATTCATGCAGATGGATGGGGAACCATGGAAACAACCCATGAGCAAGGAGTATTCCACATTTGTGGAAATTAAGAGGGTGCCTTTTCAGTCATTAATGATCAGTGGAGAGTGACATTGGCGATTCCTTAAGCATCGCATTAGTGTAAAGCGTGGTTGTCGCCCAAGGGCATGTAAATTATCTTTCTTTTCCCCGGTGACTAGGATTAGGAACTTGGGCACTGAGAAGAGAAAAATACTTAGGGATAGTGAATCTATTGTATCAAACTCATTTATAGTTGAATCCGAGACTTAGCTTAATTGATATATGCAGCTACCCTTAAGAGGTGATATCTAGTAGGTTTGAAGTTTGAATTTCAACATTAGTAATCAGTTTTCCTATTTCCAAACTATGACTCCTCCTTCAGTCCTTTGTATATAAAAAAGTTCATTTGCAGTCAATTCCATATATATTTATCTTTTCAAGTGGTGCATCCTTGACATGCTTTTATGCTTTCAAACTTCCTAACCAGGTTTTACTAGCACGTAATTTATGCTTGGGAAGGAGCTTATTATGTTGGTTACTTGGTGACTCAAACTAAATTGGTAACACTATTATATGGTTATAAACTTGGAATTAATCGACCAGCGCAGCTCTACTGATTAAGTGTTCATACAATTAGAGGTGTAATCGAGCCGAGACGAGTTCAGGCTGTGAGAATCTCGAGTTCGATTTGAAATTCGAAACTTGAAATTCTATTTGAGTTCGATCGAGTTTCACTTTTAAAACTTGAGCTCGATTCGAGATAAAAATGGAAGTGCTTGAGCTTGCTCAATTAGGCTCGTTTATCTAGTAAAAAATTAGCTCAATTTCCATGCTCGACTTCAAACTTGATTATTTGTACTCGAGTTCGAGTTTAAATTGAGATTTTTCAATACTAATTATATATATATATATTAAAAATAAAAAAAAACTCGATTAAGCTAGCGAGCTACACGAGCCAAGTATTAGAATACTCGAATTGGGCTCGCTCGAGCTTGACTTGACAATGAACGAGCCGAATTTGATTTTTTTTCGAACTGAACTTAAATAGCTTACAAACACAAATATCTCGTTTATACTCCTACGTACAATCTAAGCTTTCTTTTTCATTTTAAAGTTGTTGTCATTACTTATGAAACTGAATTATTGACAATAACAATCTGTTTATGGACATTGTATCAAGGCAGCTACATAAGAGTGAGCTAAACCTCATGGTGTGTTGGTCTGAAAATTTAATATAGCTTTTGAATTTTTAATATTACTAGAATTGACCCTCGCGCTACACTGTGGGTGCAACAGGTTTTGATTAGTAATGAATTTATTTTGATTGTTGATGAATTTATCAAATTTAATGTATATTAAGTTATTAATTTTGGAAATTATCATTATAAGAAACAATGTAACTTGTAAATAAATAAAATTAAAAATTTACACAAAAAAAAAAAAAAAGAGAAAACGTTATATTCAATTTATTCGATTTTAAAGAAGCAAAACATAGTTTCTCGATCCACAAATACATATACTTTTTAAAAAAATGTCTCTTTAAAAAAATTGTGCACATCATAGAAGATCCTTACCAATTAACAATTGACGAACCGAATCTATTCCCAAAAAAAAAAAAAAAAACATAGGTTACCTTTATTGTGTTCTTCATTGATCTCTTGCATATTACTTTCATTGTCTCCCTCATTGATATCTTGGACTGAACTGCCTGCATTACTCATTTTCATAATCTCATTGCTTCCCTTCCACAAAGAAATCAATATAGAAAATGATAAATTAATCATTCAAGAACTATTCAAGAAAATGATAAATTACTTTCATGGTGCATTCAAATTGAGGATTGGTTAGTCGAACTTCTTCATCATACATTTTCATTGGGTCAAAAGGTAAATGAGGTTGGATTGTTGACGGATCATGTTGCTTTCTCTTGATAACCACCTATTAACATCATCAAGTCAAATATATTCAATAAAGTTAGTAACAATAAGTGAATGTAATGTTGTTAGAAAAATGAAGACATGCGAATTCTTCTTAGCAATTCATTTGGTGTGAGGATAGTTGCAGATCTGCCATTAGAGTAGGAATAAAAAATTATTTTGTTGTTGTACCTGAAGATGATTAAGTCTCCATACTGAAAACGGTTGGTTTTTACAAAATTGATCTGAGAAGTATAAATTATCATCTTTTTGAATCATTATCATCTTCTAGAGATCACCCAGCAATCATTTTATTATTTTGATTAATCCTCAAGGTGCTGAAATGAAATTTAAAATTCTGTTATACCAAATGTAGCAATCAAGGTAACAATTTAGCAATAAACAAAGCTAAATAATCAGTGGTAACAAATGTTTGATTCTGATAAATAATATCAATGACCAAATTTATGCTTTTGAATATACATGTATTAAATCATTGTCTGGTTTGATAACATAAACGGTATCATTAAGTCGAATAGCAATTGCAAATTATGATTCTCATTAAAAAATTAAATTGCAATGCACTTAAAGCAATCATTGTTTGACGCTTTATGCAACTATTATCAAAGCAAATATAATTTCCATTTCACTTATCCAAAATATATATGTCATAACGGTTTTTCGACCGCTAAGACGAATTTGAAAACAAAATGGAGTCGCCACCAATCTTTTTTGCTAGGTGTGACTGGCCACCTATTAAAACCGGTTTTAGTAAAATATTTTAAAATTAATTAAAACATTTTGTAAAACCAATTTCGAAGTCCGCGCTTTGAACCAGAGTGAAAAAACATGATTGGGTTCGGGAGTCGGTTACGTGCGGGGAAGGATTAGCACCCCCGCAACGCCCGTTTAGGAAACGGTACCATTTAATCACACGTTACCTTAAATCTCGATTTAATGGACTTGACATCACTATTTAAAAATAATTCTATTTTATTTTCATTTTATTTTATTTTTAAAAAAAACATGTTTATTATTTTTTGAATTTTTTTGAATTGTTATTATTTTTTCAAAAAACGAAAGTGAACATAAATTTGTTATCGAAAATACTCATTAAATATTCCCAACACTCTTGGTGGTATTTAACGAGATCTTCTCACCTCAAGATCTCTTAGGAATCACAACCGTGATATCCTTCGAATTCCGTCGTCGGCAATTTACATCTATTTTTTTATTTAAATGCGTATGATGCGAATATTTAAATATCGGATGCATACGACTTAGCATATAACTATAAAATTAAACATGCAAATCATAATATTAAAAACACGAGCATGGCAAAATATCGAGCGCATTCACTATTTATTCATTTTTATTATTTTCATTAATCATTCATTTTTTATGAATTTTTGTATCGAGCATATCGCTAAATACTCCCACCACTCGTGGTGATGTTTAACGAAATTCTCTCACCTCAAGATATCTTAGAAATCACTACCGTAACGTCCTTCGAATTCCGTCGTCGGTAATTCGCATTTATTAAAAAATCTTTTTTTTTTCTTTTGAAAGTTCAAATGCTTTTAATAATTATTTTCGAAATAAAAGAAATTATCTATGTAAGAATAATTCTCGAATTATTCCGATATTTTCGATAATGTTTCGATTATTATTCTTACTCGGACCATTTCAAAGAACGATTGATGCTCCGACCATCCCGAGAAAGAAATCCGTTTTTAGAAAATTTTATTTACCTAAAATAATTTTAAAAGGCATGTATTAATTAAAAAAAATTATTTTTATAATTTTTAAAACCGAAACAAAACAATAAAAATACGTCGAATACTGAACAAGAATAAATAAACAAAAACAGTAATGAAAATAAATAAGAAAATTAAAATCATACTTGAAAAATGTCGAGAATCCGAAAATTAAAATGCCGGACTTGATCTTCGTAAAATCACCTGAAAAATGTCAAAAATCCAAAAAAATCAAAACTTCAAAATCGATAATCGTGAAATTTTTTTAATTTTTTTTATTTAATTTTTCCTTTTTTTTATGTATCATTATTATTAATTTTGTAATTTTTTTATTTTTTTTTATTTTGATTTTAATTTAATTTTTAATTTTTCCTTTTTAATTTTTCTTTATTTTTCTTTATTTTATATTTTTTTATATTTTTTTAAATTTAATTATTATTATTTTTTTTTATTATTATTTTTATTATTATTTTTATTTATTTTTTTTTCTTTTTTCTTTTTTTCTTTTTTTCTTTTCTTTCTTTTTCTTTCTCTTTGGCCCAAAATCAGGCCTAGGCTTAAGGCCTGGTCGGGTGACCTGCTTGGGCCAGGCCTTTTGGGCCTGATTGGGGCCTGGTTCGGCGTGGGCCGAACCCCCTTCCCTTTTTTTTTGGGGGGCGGATGACCCGCGCGGACCCCGGGTCGACCTGCAGGTCGACGCGCGGGTCTTCTGACCCGCTTCAGGGACGAAACGGCGTCGTTTCGGTGCCCCCCCATTTTTTCTTTAGGCGGGTGACCCGCGCAGACCCCGGGTCGACCCGCGGGTCGACGCGCGGGTCTTCTGACCCGCTTCAGGGGGCTATAAATAGCCCTTTTTTTCATTTTTCTTCTTTTTTTTCTCTTCTCTCTCTTCTCTCACCAGAAAACCCCCAGCCCAGAAACCGGCGACTGCGCCGACCGCCGTCTACCGTCGTCGGCCGCCGCTCGCCGGCGGCCGATGGAAACCAAATCACCTTCTTTTGAACCATCTCGATCTCCATTTTCCGATTCCGGCCTCCCCTTCGCCTGAACCCCAGCCAAAATTCGTAGATCTAGAAAAGACTCCTCGGTCGCCAACTTCAAAACCGCCGTGAATAGCCACCGGATCGAGACCAAAATTCCCTCCGAGCCCTCCTCTCTCCTTAGTCTTCCTTTCCACTGTTCGGACCACTCGAAACAGACCCCAGAACCCTTAGATCTAGGGAAACCGAAACTTGCCTTTTTTTGTTGTTGTTGTTTGTTTTTTGGTTGTGTTTTTGTGTGTTTTTTTGTTTTTGCAGGGAGGTTTTTGAATGAGGGGATCCGTGGCTGAGGGGGTGAGTCCGTGGCTGAGGGGCCTCGGGTGAGGGCCGATTGGGGGTCTGATCTCGTGGATCTTCCTTCTCCCTTTTTTCTTCCTTTTCTTTTGGTTTTATGGTGGGTAGGGGGGTTGAGTGTATGGGGTGGCTGGCGTGTGGCAGGTGGGTGGCGTGGAGTGGGTGGTGGAGTGGTGTCGGAAGGCTGTCAGGGGCTAGGGTTTGGCGTGTACGGCAGGGGCTAGGGTTTGGGGGTTGCTGTAGAGGGGCTAGGGTTAGGTTAGGGTTAGGTTGGGAAATGGGCCTGGGCATTGGGCCTGCTGGTTGGGTTGGGTTTGGTTTGCAAATTGGGCCTGCTAAATGGCAGGCCCTGTTTGCAAATGGCCCGGGTCGGATTCGGATCCGACCCGGGCAAAAATTGGTTATTACAACTGCCCCTCTTTGCACATTGCTGAGAATCAGGGATAGGGCAAAGACGATATAACCAATTTTGTCCGGTTATAGAGATCCATTTTTAGCGAGGTTCTTATTATGTGGAAAATAAATTGCTCCTCTCATTAGAGGCTCTATTACTTGAAAAAAAATAAATTGCTCCTCTCATCAGAGGCTCTATCACTTGGAAAAATAAATTGCTCCTATAATCAGAGGCTCTACCACTTGGAAAATAAATTGCTCCTCTAATCAGAGGCTCTACCACTTGGAAAATAAATTGCTCCTCTCATCAGAGGCTCTATCACTTGAAAAATAAATTGCTCCTCTAATCGGAGGCTTTATCACTTGAAAAATAAATTGCTCCTCTAATCAGAGGCTCTATTATTTGAAAAATAAATTGCTCCTCTAATCAGAGGCTCTATCACTTGAAAAATAAATTGCTCCTCTAATCAGAGGCTCTATCACTTGAAAAATAATTTCTCCTCTAATCAGAGGCTCCACCACTTTGAAAATAAATTGCTCCTCTCATTAGAGGCTCCACAACTTCGAAAATAAATTACTCCTCTAATCAGAGGCTTTATCACTTGGAAAATGAATTGCTCCTCTCATAAGAGGCTCCACAATTTTGAAAATAAATTGCTCCTCTCATCAGAGGCTCCACCACTTTGAAAATAAATTGCTCCTCTCATCAGAGGCTCCACAACTTCGAAAATAAATTACTCCTCTAATCAGAGGCTCTATCACTTGGAAAATAAATTGCTCCTCTCATCAGAGGCTCTACTACTTGGAAAATAAATTGCTCCTCTAATCAGAGGCTCTATCACTTGGAAAATGAATTGCTTCTCTCATTAGAGGCTCCACAACTTTGAAAATAAATTGCTCATCTCATCAGAGGCTCCACCACTTTGAAAATAAATTGCTCCTCTCATCAGAGGCTCCACAACTTCGAAAATAAATTGCTCCTCTCATCAGAGGCTCCATCACTTGGAAAATAAATTGCTCCTCTCATCAGAGGCTCCACAACTTTGAAAATAAATTGCTCCTCTCATCCGAGGCTTTACAACTTTGGAAATAAATTGCTCCTCTCATCAGAGGCTCCACAACTTTGAAAAATAAATTGCTCCTCTAATCAGAGGCTCTATCACTTGGAAAAATAAATTGCTCCTCTCATCAGAGGCTCTACAACTTTGAAAAATAAATTGCTCCTCTAATCAGAGGCTCCACAACTTTGAAAATAAATTGCTCATCTCATCAGAGGCTCCACGACTTTGAAAATAAATTGCTCCTCTCATCAGAGGCTCAACGACTTTGAAAATAAATTGCTCCTCTCATCAGAGGCTCCACGACTTTGAAATTAAAAACGAACTTCAAATTTTTGACAATGAGTTTGAACACAACTTAGATCATCACCTTATTACTACCTTAGTCTTACGAAAGTGAAGACTCATTCTGGATATCCCCATCTCTTTCTCGTTTAGTTTTGAAATTCCTAGTCAGATTCTTCAGATATCGCCACTTGACTAATCATACCAAGGCTCGACCTTTCTTAAAGTAACGAGTTTGACTTCGCAAGAATTGAAAATGGTACCCGGAGGTTTTGAAAAATGTCATTTTGAAAGATGCTACCTGGAGGTTTTTGAAAAATGTCATTTTGAAAGATGTTACCCGGAGGCTTTTGAAAGCGGATACTTGGAGGTCTGAAAATGTTACTTCTTTGAAAGTGGTGCCCGGAGGTATTATTCTTGACTTTGAGAATGATGCCCAGAGGTCTTTATCAATGATTTTTTAGAAAGGTGCCCGGAGGTCTTGAGAACATGATTTTTGAGGATAATGCCCGGAGGTCTTGAAACAGTTGCCCGGAGGTCTTAAAAATGTCTTTTTTTTTTTTAAATGATGACAGGAAGTCTTATCGATGATTTTCAAGAATAGTGCCCGGAGGTCTTGAAAACATGACTTCTGAGAATAATGCCCGGAGGTCTTGAAACGGATGCCCAGAGGTCCTATAAAAATGATCTTTTTTGAAAGTGGTGCCCGGAGGTCTTATCCGTGATTTTTGAGAATAATGCCCGGGGGTCTTGCTCGGATGCCCAGAGGTCTTATAAAAATTATCTTTTCTTTGAAAATGGTGCTCGGAGGTCTTAAAAGAGGTAACCCGGAGGTTTTAGAATAGATGCCCGGAGGTCTTTTTTCTTTCTAATTTTCCTTTTCTTTCGCTGTGCCGGAAGGATTTTAAAAGAGATGCCCGGAGGTCTTAGAACAGGTGCCCGAAGGTCTTTTTTCTAATTTCTCTTTTTAGCTGTGCCCGAAGGTCTTAAAAAGGTAACCCGGAGGTTTTAAAAGAGATGCCCGGAGGTCTTCTTTTTTTAATTTTCTTTTTCTTTTCCTGTGCCCGGAGGACTTAAAAGAGGTAACCCAGAGGTTTTAAAAGAGATGCCCGGAGGTCTTCTTTTTTTAATTTTCTTTTTCTTTTCCTGTGCCCGGAGGACTTAAAAGAGGTAACCCGGAGGTTTTTAAAGAGGTGCCCGGAGGTCTTGGTGATCATACCTGAAGATCTTTCACAATCACATCTTGGAAGAAAATCTCACTGAATGTTCGAATTCGAATATCAAAATTTCAAATAGTCAATGTCATGCATGAAATGTGAATGTCATGCGAAGTCAATGCATATGCCCCTGATGATGCATGTTCAAGTACCCACATTTTATGACACGATGCAGATGCAAAACTTAATAAACATGCGAATGTTCATGAATGATGCGAATGTTCCCAATTGTTTTTCCTGATCTTGGTTTAGCTTTTCTAAATCGTTTTTCCTCTTCGAAACAGAGTGTAGCCTGAAACGCTCGTGCCTCGTAAGAGATCAACCTTTTTCTTCACTTTGGAACTATCTCTTTGCCCCGATAGTTTTTCAAATTTTTATCAACTGGAGTCCGAGTGTTCATTTCTTCTACCTCAATAGTTCCATACCTTTGGGCCAGAAAACCTTTGCCTCATGCCAACATCGAAAATGGTTTCTTCCAAAAATATTTTCATTTATCCGCTTTTGCTTGCTTTTTTTTTAAAAATGTTTGCTTATTTACTGAAAACTTTTGAGCTGAAAATGTCATCCTCATGTTGTGATATCCAAATCTCTTGAAGATTGATGATCACTGTTAGAAGTTTTTCTGAGTGTCAATTCGGATTTTTCAAATTGAGTCGGAAGGCTTGGTACCACAAGATTTTGATTGATCCAAGGAGACTTCACCACAGAAAAAATGCATATCCTTTCTAGACTCACAAATGGAACAGATTTTATAGAACATGATTTTTTTTGGACTCAAACAAATTCAACCTTCTTTTAGCTTCCAAATTATGGCGTTTTGACAAACGTCAAGACTAGCTGGGATGTTCAAACTGGAAAGTTAATTCTGGACAGGAAAACGGTCTCAGTTTTTTAAAAGTCAAACCTCCAAACGAGAGTTGACAGTTTTGGGATATTTTGGAATTCCCAGATGTTCCTTGATTTCTTCAAAATGACATCTTCTTTTGTTATGGCCTCGACAATACCATAAGCGGCACCGAAATTCTCCCATTTTACTCTAGACTGCCCATGTTGGGTTTTCACCCTAGAGTCTCCTTCTTTCCATTTTTTCATCATTTTTTTTATTAAATGTTTCACCATGCATTCAAGAAGTCAAGACTTATCCAAAAAGGATTTTTAACAAGAAAGGAGACCGAAGTCTCATGCATTCCTCTAAGAATAGACTCATCAATTTAAATGACCATGCTCGATCGAAATGGTCTTTTTCAGGTACGTAATGTAGGCCGAGGTTCGAGGTACTGAAAGAAAAGATAAATAGGCCCAAACATGTATTTAAGGTGATCAAATCAATGATTATTTCATGAGGAGGATTCTTTTTGAAACATTTTTCTTTTCTGAGCTTTCTCTTTATTCGATGATTTTCATCCGTTCTTTTCTTCCTTTTCTATTTTTTCGCTTTCATTTTTCTTTTTATCTCCTTTTTTTTTGCATTTCTATTTTGACAAGTTGAGCCCGTAGTTATTTGAAAGCCCGAATTTCTCTTTGATTCAAGGCATTCTTTTTTTCGTCTTTGAACCAGGACTTCATTATCTGTGACCTTTGAAAAGATCCTTCCTCGCATTTGCCCCCTAGTGTGGAGGGTGATCCTTGATCGGGGTTGAAAGAACAAAAGTATTCACTAGGCTCAAAAGGGGTAGCAAAAGGATATTTTATAATTTGTGAAAGGATGATGAAAGATGGCCATTTTTCATCTCAAGAACAAGCACGTAAATCGAAGAGTCATTCCTTAGAGGAAAATAATGAAAATGTTTTTTCTTTCTTGAAACCATCTTGAATTTCATAAATGCATGATGCCACACTCGTTTTTCATTTTTTTTTTCATTTTTTCTTTTTTTGATGCATGCTCCGAAAATTACTTCATCTTCATCCACCACATGTCTTCCGTATCTACAAATGATGCACCATTTGATTGGTCATACAAATGAGACTTCGTATCATAACGAGGAACACCTCAAGTCTTTTTGGCTTTCCGAAGGGACAAGAAAGAATATGGCTCAAAAATAGCTTTTTTTCTAGGAACACGAGAAAATCAAGTTTAGTCATTGTTACCTGAGACGTTAATCATGAAGTGACATCTGGGCAACTCTTGTTTTGTGGTTACGGAAAGGGATGTGAATGGTTTTGGCATAACCTTGACACACATCAATTTACCATAATGCAGATTCTTGAAAAGGTTTCACTTGTTTGAGACACCAAAAAGCTCGGATTTTTCAAAAAGTTTGTTCCATTGCTCATAACCTAAACTAGGATCTGCATTTTTCTTATTGCACTGACTATGGTTTCTGAAATTCAACAATATATTCCTGGAAGCATTGACTGTTTCAAACTCAAAGGATGCAAGCATAGGCAAGTCCGAAAGAGGGTGTTGAGTCATTTCTAACATTGATCATCAATAATCTCAAGACATCTCATCATTTCTTAACGTGAAGAAAGATTTTTTTTTCTTTTAAGAACGCGCTCTTCAAAATCAAGAATTTCAAATTATCATTAAAACACAATAAACACAAAGTATTTGAAATTCGAAATTTATTTATTTCATGTGGATGCCAACATAAGACAAGTGCTTTCATGATGAGGCATAGAACTACATGCATATTCCTCAATGCTTGTCGACATGCTTTTAAAGGTAACCATTCTCATCATCAAAACCCGTGACGAAAAAACCGATTTATGGCAATGCGGATTTCCACTGTTCGACTAGCTCTGGAGTCAAAATGCCATCGTGGACAAGACCTTCAATCTTTTCCTTCAGTTGTCTGTATTTTTCAGTTGAATGTCCAATTGCCCCTATGTGATACTCACATTTGCTGTACGGGTCATAACTCCTTGCTGCTGGGTTTGGAGCTGTTCTCAAAGGCACAGGGGTAAGGTATTGGTTCCTCATTAGTAATTGCAACAGGTCGGAGATCGGGATTGAAAATTTCTCTTGGTTGCCCCGCGGTCGTTTCTGGGAAGCAGGCCTAGTTGCAGAAGTTGACATCGGATGAGGTGCTTGAATATCTGGGAGGTAAGGATAATGATTTGGAGAGACATTGGTAAAGTAACATGATTGATATGGAGAGATCCGGGGATACGAAGTGAATTCTCCCATAGCCTGGACATGTTCCTCCTTCCTTTCAGGTGTCTCGTTTCTCTCGGCATTGGATGTCTTATCTCCTTCGAGTTTTCCGTTCTTGATAGCATTTTCAATCATCTCTCCTGAGGTTACCATATCTGCAAAATTCTTTGTGGCATTGCCAACGAGTCTATCATAGTACGGAGCGTGTAGTGTATTCACAAAAAGGACAATAATTTCCTTTTGAGTCAGAGCCGGTCGTACTTGGGTGGTCATGTCCATCCACCTCTGAGCGTATTCTTTGAAGCTCTCAGTGGCCTTTTTCCCCATATTTTGCAAGGTTAACCTATCTGGTGCCATGTCGATCATGTGCTTATACTGAGTCTTGAAAGCTTTTGCCAGATCTTTCCAAGAACGGATACAACCCCGATCCAACTGATTATACCATCTTGCAGCTGACCCTGTTAAACTGTCTTGGAAGCAATGGATTAACAGCTTGTCATTGTTGGTGTAGCCAGCCATTTTCCGACAAAACATCATGATGTGGATTGATGGACATTTCGATCCGTCATACTTTTCAAATTCAGGGGCTTTGAATTTTAGCGGAATCACCAAATCTGGGACTAAGCTGAGCTCATTCGGATCCGTATTCCCGAAAACGTCTATTCCTTATATGGATTTGAGTCTTTCTTCAAACAGATCATACTTCTGTTGCACTTCTGCGTCTTCCACTTGCTTTGCCACACGTTTCTTCAGCTTTTCTCGTTCTAGTGAACCATCTTGGCTTGGAATAACAACTGAGTCTGAGGGGTGAAATTCCGAGTTCAATTGAAATTGTCCTTGGCCTTGTTGGCTTGGCAGGTAAATCGGATCTTCGTTGTTGTTTACTTGAGGTCGAGATTCTCCCCCTATGATCGATCCTTCAGCAACCCATTTTCCTCGGGTCAGCCTAGTCATCATCTCAATCATCTTGTCTATTTGCTCGCGTGACTCCTCTTGAGATTTTGTTATCTGTTCTCGTGTTTCTTGCTGAGATCTGGCTAACTGTTCTTGTAATTCTCTCTGTGCTCTTTCCACTCTATCCAGTCTATTTTGTTCATCCTCCATGGTTCCGGCCTGAGTCATAGAGGTACGCAGTGATTCTTATACCTCTGATTTGGAAGAGAAATCTTTTCAAAGTTTCAAAACTAAGCCGACTTCTTTTTTCTCTCTCAAGTGTACTTCATGATGCATGAACTATGAATGCCGTGAACGTAACACGATGTCCATATGATGCATGTAAAGAATAAACAAATTAATGCACGAACATATACAATGAGCGACCATGTATGTCACGAATGCATGACCTTATTGTTATGTATGCAATCACGATGTCGATATGATGCATGTAAAGAATAAATAAAATGATATACTGGTATATACGGAGAATGATCATGTATGTCACTAATGCATTCTACAATGAATGACCATGCATGTTATGATTGCAATATGATGCTAATTTGATTTGTCTAAAGAATAAACAAATTAATGCACGAATATATACAGAAAACTATCCAATAATTAGATTAACATGATTTGGACTGAACTTAATTATTCACAAACTTGCCCCCAAATTCAATCCCCAGTTTTTTTTTGTCTTTTGTTTGTTTTTTTTTTGAAACATATTTTTTTCCGTAAAAATAAATTTTTTTTTTTTTTTAAAAACAATTTTTCTCAAAAACTTATGTGGTAGTGGGTCTTATTATGGCACAAATGTCCGAGTATTTATTCAATACTACCGGTTTGCACTTCTCATTTAATCAACAACAAGTGTTTATGCAAGTTATCAAATGAGATTATTATCACCGTGAAATCAAAAATACAATTATAAATGTAAATGCTCTATTTACAAGTGCGTCAATGCATGAAATGTACGAGATGTATGAAAAGAAATAATTTTCATATTTACAAATTCAAAAAAGGTTAATGAACATTTGCCCCAACAGTATCAACTTATCCAGGCATCACGGTGCTTTTGGGGCGAAAAAATGAGACTTATTGCGGGTAGCACGATGTACGTTCATCATTACCCGATTTACAGTGTTTGTTCGAAATGTAAACAAATAGCAAAAGATCACAATGTTCCTTGCTAATTTCGAGGATATCCGATCGAAAATTCGATATGGCTCCCCCTAAGTTCACTACATAAGGTTGAATTAGGTTCTAAAAAAACCAAATTGCTCCTCACTGTCGCCCGTGAAGGCTAGTAAGGCCTCCCGATTTAAACGGGTTCAATTTGTTGGAGTATATTTTCCGAGCTTATGCGGAGATTATCACCTCACGAAAGCGTAGGTACTTTATTACTCCGAAAGTGTTTCGCTAGCCCATGCGGAGGTTATTACCTCACGAGAGCGTAGGTACTTTACTTCCACCTAAAGGGATAAAGCTCGGGTATAGAGCTTATGTATGAAATGCACGTGCTCATGTGTGAGAAGGAACAAACAAACCCTCGACTATTTGTCTACGACCCTTTATTCTAAACATTCCACGATTATATAAAAAAAAATAAACGAAATAAAAAAAATGAATAAAGAATTAACAAATATCAAAATGTAATTGCAAGCAAAATAAAAATAAAGAAAGAAAGAAAATAAAGAGTATTAAAATTAAATACCGATTAAATCCATTAATTCGAGATTTTAAAATAACACATGATCAATTTGTGGCTCGACTCTCAAAGGTCCCCAGTGGAGTCGCCAAGCTGTCATAACGGTTTTTCGACCTCTAAGACGAATTTGAAAACAAAATGGAGTCGCCACCAATCTTTTTTGCTAGGTGTGACTGGCCACCTATTAAAACCGGTTTTAGTAAAAAAATTTAAAATTAATTAAAACATTTTGTAGAATCAATTTCAAAGTCCGCGCTTTGAACCAGAGTGAAAAAACATGATTGGGTTCTGGAGTCGGTTACGTGCGGGGAAGGATTAGCACCCCTGCAACGCCCGTTTAGAAAACGGTACCATTTAATCACGCGTTACCTTAAATCTCAATTTAATGGACTTGACATCACTATTTAAAAATAATTCTCTTTTATTTTCATTTTATTTTATTTTTTTTTAAAAAAAAACATGTTTATTATTTTTGAATTTTTTTGAACTGTTATTATTTTTTCAAAAAACGAAAGTGAACATAAATTTGTTATCGAAAATACTCATTAAATATTCCCAACACTCTTGGTGGTATTTAACGAGATCTTCTCACCTCAAGATCTCTTAGGAATCACAACCGTGATATCCTTCGAATTCCGTCGTCGGCAATTTACATCCATTTTTTGTTTAAATGCGTATGATGCGAATATTTAAATATCGGATGCATACGACTTAGCATATAACTATAAAATTAAACATGCAAATCATAATATTAAAAACACGAGCATGACAAAATATCGAGCACATTCACTATTTATTCATTTTTATTATTTTCATTCATCATTCATTTTTTATGAATTTTTGTATCGAGCATATCGCTAAATACTCCCACCACTCGTGGTGATATTTAACGAAATTCTCTCACCTCAAGATATCTTAGAAATCACTACCGTGACGTCATTCGAATTCCGTCGTCGGTAATTCGCATTTATTAAAAAATCTTTTTTTTCTTTTGAAAGTTCAAATGCTTTTAATAATTATTTTCGAAATAAAAGAAATTATCTATGTAAGAATAATTCTCGAATCATTCCGATATTTTCGATAATGTTTCGATTATTATTCTTACTCGGACCATTTCAAAGAACGATTGATGCTCCGACCATCCCGAGAAAGAAATCCGTTTTTAGAAAATTTTATTTACCGAAAATAATTTTAAAAGACATGTATTAATTAAAAAAAATTATTTTTATAATTTTTAAAACCGAAACAAAACAATAAAAATACGTCGAATACTAAAAAAGAATAAATAAACAAAAATAGTAATGAAAATAAATAAGAAAATTAAAATCATACTTGAAAAATGTCGAGAATCCGAAAATTAAAATGCCGGACTTGATCTTCGTAAAATCACCTGAAAAATGTCAAAAATCCAAAAAAATCAAAACTTCAAAATCGATAATCGTGAAATTTTTTTTATTTTTTTTATTTAATTTTTCCTTTTTTTTATGTATCATTATTATTAATTTTTTAATTTTTAATTTTTTAATTTTTTAATTTTGTTTTTAATTTAATTTTTAATTTTTCCTTTTTATTTTTCTTTATGTTTCCTTTTTTTTATATATTTTTTTCTTTTTTTTTTAAAATTTAATTATTATTATTATTATTTTTATTTTTAATTTTAATTTTCTTTTTTTTTTCTTTTTTCTTTTTTTTCTTTTTTTTTTCTTTCTCTTTGGCCCAAAATCAGGCCTGGGCTCAAGGCCTGGTCGGGTGACCTGCTTGGGCCAGATCTTTTGGGCCTGATTGGGGCCTGGTTCGGCGTGGGCCGAACCCCCCTCCCTTTTTTTTGGGGGGTGGGTGACCCGCGCGGACCCGCGGGTCTTCTGACCCGCTTCAGGGACGAAACGGCGCTGTTTCGGCGCCCCCCCATTTTTCTTTAGGCGGGTGACCCGCGCGGACCCCGGGTCGACCGCGGGTCGACGCGCGGGTCTTCTGACCCGCTTCAGGGGCGAAACGATGCCGTTTCGGCGCCCCCCTCATTTTTTTTTCTTTAGACGGGTGACCCGCGTGGACCCCGGGTCGACCCGCGGGTCTTCTTACCCGCTTCAGGGGGCTATAAATAGCCCCTTTTTTTATTTTTTTCATTTTTCTTTCTTTTTTTTCTCTTCTCTCTCTTCTCTCACCAGAAAACCCCCCAGCCCAGAAACCGGCGACCGGCCATCGCGCCGCCCGCCGTCCACCGTCGTCGACCGTCGCTCGCCGGCGTATGATGGAAACCAAATCACCTTCTTTTGAACCGTCTCGATCTCCCCTTTCCGATTCCGGCCTCCCCTTCGTCTGAACCCCAGCCAAAATCCGTAGATCTAGAAAAGACTCCTCGGTCGCCAACTTCAAAACCGCCGTGAATAGCCACCAGACCGAGACCAAAATTCCCTCCGAGCCCTCCTCTCTCCTTAGTCTTCCTTCCCACCGTTCGGACCACTCGAAACAGAGCCCAGAACCCTTAGATCTAGGGAAACCGAAACTTGCCTTTTTTTTGTTGTTGTTGTTTATTTTTTGGTTGTGTTTTTGTGTGTTTTTTTTTTGTTTTTGCAGGGAGGTTTTTGAATGAGGGGATCCGTGGCTGAAGGGGGGAGTTCGTGGCTGAGGGGCCTCCGGTGAGGGCCGATTGGGGGTCTGATCTCGTGGATCTTCCTCCTCCCTTTTTTCTTCCTTTTCTTTTGGTTTTATGGTGGGTAGGGGGGTTGAGTGTATGGGGTGGCTGGCGTGTGGCAGGTTGGTGGCGTGGAGTGGGTGGTGGAGTGTTGTCGGAAGGCTGTCAGGGGCTAGGGTTTGGCGTGTACGGTAGGGGCTAGGGTTTGGGGGTTGCTGTAGAGGGGCTAGGGTTAGGTTGGGAAATGGGCCTGGGCATTGGGCCTGCTGGTTGGGTTGGGTTTGGTTTGCAAATTGGGCCTGCTAAATGACAGGCCCTGTTTGCAAATGGCCCAGGTCGGATTCGGATCCGACCCGGGCAAAAATTGGTTATTACAATATATATATAGTTTCCATTCAATCTTGAAAGATCGACAACAGAATAAATCATTTTATCACAAATAATTAAAATGGATTTTTTCCCTATTCATACATTGGATCATTCATGGAGTAATCTAGATTCCTGTGACTTTAATATATATTACATTCAAATGAAAAATAGTATATATTTTACTAGAAAAAATTTTGTTGCTTTTACCAGGAAATCAACGTTGATGTCAGATGGAAGCCGCACTTTGGAGAACTGAAGCAGGTCGTCTTCCGATTGCTCACATCTCGTTGGCTTGGGACTGCAAAGCCAAAGAAGCAAACCGTAAATACCAGGACACATGATAGCATAAAATCATCTCAGCAAGTGCATGAACAAAGTTTCAAAGCATCTTTCAACGTAAACAACATACTTGAAAATCATTTTATTAAAACTGTTTCGTTGGCTGCAGCACCTTGAGGATTCTTTTTTTTCCCTAGGTGACCAAAGGTGGTTCCTCATGCTACCAAATAACTTACAACTTATTTAAAATTGTTCAAATTCTTTCCAATGCAATATTATGAGCTGATAGATATAAAATATGGAGAAAAACATAAAAAATCAGCATTGACAACTGAAGAAGCAAACTTGATCCCTTTCTGATTTGCAACAAATATCTTTAGCAATGAGGAACTATTTTAGTGAAGCAAGTATTCTACCTCTAATGAAAGGCAGCAAATTTCTGAATGCATATCAAGGAAGATAAAATGTGCAGCATACTACCATGTAATCTGTCACGCTTATGCATAAATAAATCACTTAATCATTTCTACAAAGGATCATAGAACTATTGACTTGACTCTAGTAGACAGGCAAAGCAGAAAGAAAGCACTCTAAGGCTTTCCATTCAAATTTCAATAATATTTACACATGTTTGATTGATAGTGTATGAAGACTCAAATGTCAAAAAATAGAGTCATGTAGAATGCCAAAAAACTAAAATGCTCATGTCAAAAGCGGTGGCATATAATGACACTTAAAATAATCTAACACTATTAAAATTTGAAAAAAAAAAGAACTAATATAGAATTTGCATCATTGTTTCTTGAAAAAGAAAATAAAATGCTTCTCAAGAGA
This sequence comes from Fremontodendron californicum, assembly GCA_030761205.1. Lineage (NCBI taxonomy): Eukaryota > Viridiplantae > Streptophyta > Magnoliopsida > Malvales > Malvaceae > Fremontodendron > Fremontodendron californicum. The sequence continues at coordinate 9,021,113 of JAULJL010000006.1, forward strand.
ATTTATGTTATTTTTCTTAGCTAATAAATAGATAACAATACTATAAGAACAATAGTAGTGAACAAAATCTTTTTTGGATAACATGAACAAATCACTTAATTAAAATTTACAATATGAGAAGCTTTTGTTTCTTTGAATTGAGATGCTTCATATTTGCAATGTCCTACCTAAAATCGTAAAAAAAACAAAAAACTACAAAAAATGAAAAGACAATACAAATGAAAATGAAAATGAAGTTTAAGACATAATAATGCAAAATATGATTCAAAATTTAGTATGAGAGTTGAAGTAGGTAAAAAAATCCAATAACAAAATTTTAATTAAAGATATATATATATATTTTGAACATAGTATCTTGTAAGAAATAGATTGAGTGTGTTTTTCCTTTTTTGGCCAAGTGAGTAAAATTATTATTAATAAAAAGATGAATAGTACACAAAAAGACAAAGGGTCTCTCACAATCAAGCAAACACCAAAAATAAAGATAAACAAAATCGACCAAAACAATTAAAACATCATACGCCTATCAAATAGAGAACACAACCCCAAGGAAAAAGTAACCATAGACAAACCACATCACCTATTAGAAACAGAAAAAACGCCCAAGAAGATGCCACCGATGAATCAAAAAACGAAGTTCAAAACTTGATCCAAGATTAATTTTTCAATGAAATCCAAAGATACCAACAGAAGATCAGGATACTTGACATTAACAAAAAAAAAAATCATAGCATAAAAATCGACCCTTATTAACTGAAACAAAATAATCAAACCACGCATCCAATAAAGGCTTGAAAATTCAACCTTGAAGTCGAGCCACCCTTTGTGAAAATAAAACACACGCATCCAATACTTTACATCCTTTTTATTTTCCTTTTTTTGGGTATATAGCACTCGGAACCAAGAGATTAGCATCTCAGGAATTTGTACATGACTGGGATAACAAAAGATTGAATTCAGGACATGTAAGGAATCAATTTCTGTTGTGGCATTTACAATTAATGATATTTTTCCAGCATGCTTTGACTCATTTCTAAACCCTGGTGTGGCTTCAAATTGGCAGACACCCATTCCATTTACTCATCAAGCTGTAGCTGTGGACTAAGTTGCCCCTTATATACATGCTATCTTGGACAAATTAGTGATACATTTATGAGGATATATAATACTATAATCTTTTCTCAATCTATGACAATGATATATTTTCTTTCCTTTTTTCAGCCCGTTAATCTTTTTGGATCTTGTAACTGATTTTTAACTTCTGGAACTACCCCTGAGATTAATTTAGGTTGCTTCTAGAGTGCTATTTTTAGTTTTCTTATCTCTTATTGATTGTATGCTTGAAAGAAGTATGCTAAAGAGATGGTGACTTAGACACTTAGTTGATACAATATTATCAACTGCATTTAAAATCCAATCACTAATAGTATAACGTCCTTCATTTATCAGAGCAAAGCAATGGCGTAGTGAAAATTGGATGTGCGCAAGAAAATAAAACAAAAATAATTAAGTTATGCATATAAGAATTCTTGCTCTAAAAAACAGAGCGAAAGAAATGAAGGCTAACCTTCGAAATGATGCCCTGGGCTTCCTCACACGATACATGAACAACAATTAAGAATGAGCTAACGGCTCAAACAATGCACAAAGCAAATACAACTTCCCTTGCCAACAACTATGTCTCAGAAATTGGACCATGAAAATCAAGAAAAAGAGGGGAAATGGCGAGCAGCTACACAATCCAAAGCAAAAAAATAAAAATAATAACAATTGAAAATAAGGAAGATGAGAGAAAAAGGGAAGGGAATGAGGGAGCAATTGAGAAACAGAAGGTGAGAGAAAAAGATAAGAGAACAATATCAATTTGAACAAACGAAAATGAGGAAGATGGAAGAGATAGATCAGGAAAACTAAAAAAAAGAAGAAAATAAAGATTTTTTTTCACCTACCTTTCCCCAGATCTCTCCCAAAATCTCTCCTCAAATCTTGGTGCTTTGCTTTTTTTTCATAATCACCTATGACCTACCTTTTTTCAGAGAAAAAAGAAGAGACAATATCAATTTTAACAGACAAAAATGAAGAAGGTGAGAATAGATAGATCAGGAAAATAAAAAAAGGGAAGAAAACGAAGATTTTTTTTTCACCTACCTTTCCCCAAATCCATCCTCAAATCTCGGTGCTTTGCTTTTTTTGTCTACTCAACTTACCTTTTTTTCATCATTTTTTATTAATTTTTTATTATAAAAAAGTAGAGAAAGCGTGAACAGTAACCTGAGATGTGGATAGGCTAATACTTTGTTGCAAAAAATGAGTGAACAGTAATCTGAGAAGTGGATAGGCCAACTTTGTTGCAAAAAATGTAAAATTTATCTTTAAACAAAATATAATATTTATTTACATTTTTTAAATTTTTATTTGAATTTTTTATTTGAGCTCAAGTATCTTGATTATTTTCTAAGTAAAGCTTAAGCAAAAAAAAAAAGTTCGATTGATATGAGCCTCGAGTTTTTTACTTGAGTCGAGCTCGAGCCTAGTATTATATTAACTTGGTTTAACTAGATCACACTTTATAGATATTACTAATAATATGAAAAAAAAATAAATAAATAAAATGATTTTTTTGTAGTTAGAGTTGAAGAAAATAAAAGTTGCATAAAACAAAAACATAATAAATGTTGATATCTTATTAATTTTTTTTTTCATAAATTCCACATCTTGAAGTGGAATTTGAAAACGGAAGTTGAGCAATCGAAAATCGCTCTTTAAATTTAATTTCTTTTTTATAATTTTTTTTATTTTGTCAAACAAGGTAATTTCATTTTTGTAATGTTATAAGTAATATCTATACTATTTTACAAATTTAATAATATCCATATTGCATAATTTTCTCAATGTTTTTTTTTTATTCTATCTCTAATATCATTATTTTTTTATTATAATTATTTTTATCTCATCAAATTCTAATATTTAAAATTTATTTCTAAAACATATTTTTATCCAACAATGCAATTATAAATATTAGTATTTTGAATTGATATATTTTAAAATGCTTCATTTAAAATTCTTTGATATTTTACATCCAAACACATCCTTAACCTCATATATAATTTATCACTCTAATACTAAAACCTATTTTATGGCAAAAAACTTGACTTATTTATCGATTATTCTTTATTTTATTTTTGTTTTTGAAAGAGTTAAAGTTCAAACGTTAAAATTTTATATCTTCCCTTAAAACTTTATTATTTATAGGATTAAAAGGCAAATTTGTCACCGTAGGTGGATATTGAAATTTGTCATTATACTTTTATTTTGATTGATATTTGCCATTGTACTTTGAAATTAAAAGCAAATTTGTCACTCTATTTTTATTTGATTAAATTTTGCAACAAAACTTTGATTTTTGATTGAATTTTGCCTGTCAACATTATTTTTTGATGATTTGAAGACAAAATTTAACAAAAAAGAAAAATTTTCCTTCAAAAATTTCATTTAATAATTAACAACAATAAATTAATTTATAAAAAATATTAAAAATTAAAAAATTAACATATACTTTTTTCTATAAAAAAAGTACTTGAAAAAAAAATATAATGTTTAGTTTTTTATAAAATAAACATTCTATGTTAATTTTTTAATTTCTAATATTTTTATTAATTAATTTCTTAATGTTAATTATTAAAATAAAATATTTGAAAGAATATAATTTTTTAAATTAAATTTTGTCTTCAAATCATTCAAAATTAAAGGTGAGTGGAAAAATTCAATCAAAAATAAAAATTTAGTGAAAAAAATTAATCAAACAAATATAAAGTTGCAAAATTCAATGTCATAACGTGCCAAATACGAATTCAACATGCTAGACACAAATCATGAAGTCATCACTAATAATCTAATCTAGGTATGATTAGAGTCACCTTTATAAATCTATCCTATTTATAGTAATCCTAAGCTTGACTAAGACATTTTAAAAAGAATAGGTTCTGGTCTACTTATTAAAACTAGGTTCGGGAGTACGTTACGTGTGAGGAAGGTTAGCATCCTCACAACGCCTATCTGAAAGATAGTACATAATTAGTCTTGTGGTACTTAAAAAGTCTTAATTAAATAATTTTATCTATCCTATCTTCATTTTAAATTATTTAACTTAGAAATATCGGAAATTATTTTTTTAGGTCTCTTTTCCATCAATCTGGAGGAATTGCTAAAAAATATTTTTTCACCTTGAGAGTATTCAAAAGAAATCAATCTTTCTATTGAAGAGCCTCCGTCGTCGGAAAAAATTAAATTTTATGTCGATTTAAATCTAAGCCTAATCTTCATAATTAAAAACTTATATTTTATTCATGTTTGCTCAAAAATAAATCTCGACCTCAATATCGAAAATTATCTCTTAAAAACCTTTCCATCAATCTGAAGAATTTTTAAGAGATTTTTCTCACCTAATTTTTTTTTAAAAATCAACAAATCGCGATTTTCTTGAATTTCATCCTCAAAAGAAAACTTAATTTACTCTTGATTTTTAATTAAGCATCAATTATGAAAATTACGACTCAAAAATTCATTGAGAATTAATTATTTTAAAACAAATAAATTTTAACCTCTTTGTATCGAAAATCATCCCTTAAAAACTTTTCCATCAATCTGAAGAATTTTTAAGAGATTTTTCTCACCTAGAATTTCTTAAAAATCAACTAATCATGACTTCTTTGAATTTCATCATTGGAAAAGGTTTTAATTTATTATTTTAATTAATTAATCATCAATTATAAAAACTCAATTAGTCAAAATAAATAAATAAATAATCAATATACAAATATTTTTACAAAATAAAAATAAAATAAAAGTTAATCAATAATAAAAATATTCACAATAATAAATATAACTATTCAAGAATTAAATAAATAAATAATAAAAAAATAGTTTAGACCTGAAACATGAAATAAAAAATAATGTTAGTAACAAATAATAAATAACACAAAATAGAATAAAGATAATAATAATAAAAATAAAAATAATAAACATTAATCACAAAATAAATCATCATATAATAGTACATATAATCATAAAACAATCAAATAATAATAATCATATAATAAATATATAATAAAAAAAATCATCACATCATGTAATCATCAAATCAATTATGCAATCATTATGTCAATCATTATCATGTAATCATCCACCAATTATGAAATCATGAAATAATAATTAAATAACTTTTAAAAAAAAAAACAAAGAAAGAAAGAAAGAAACAAAGAAACAAAGAAACAAAGCAGAAGAGTAGACAAAGCAAACAAAGAGTAACAAATTTAAACACTTGGTCGGGCAGACACACGGGTTGTCGCGGCCTGACCCAGATGTTGTATAAAAATCAAAAAAAAAAATTACATCAGGTTTTTACCTTTTTTTAAAAAAAAAAAAATCTTTTTTCCTTTGATACTCTTTCCTTAAGAACAATATGAAGAACACCAAGCAAAAGCCCAAAAAGTTTCCAGATTTCGGCGATTGTTCACCGCCGTCGACCTCCGCCGTCGTCGTCGATCACCGGACTCAAAAAATTCTTAAAAAATCACCAAAAATCCCTTTTGACCTCATCTACCCAAAAACCAACTTAGTTTTTCCCGAATCTATCCCAAAAATCCTAGATCTAAGTTTGAAATCCGCAACCTCACCTCTTCCGATCTCCTCCGGCGACCACCCGATGACCACCAAACTCCGACTGAAGCTTCCTCTAATTAATTCCTAAGTCTCCACCATTTGATTTCGTAAAACAAATACCCAAACTCCCCAATCCCCAGAAATTTTGAACCCTCACAAAAGAAAAAAAAAATTGTTACTGACCTAGCGAAAATCCCTTGCTTTAAGTTTCGAAATTCTATAATGCTTTTCTAATCTCCCCCTCCCCTCAAATGTGTATTCAAGGTTGTTTAAATAGAAAAAATCAAAAGAGAGTTTTAGTTTACTTAGGTTTTGATTTCTGACCTAATACAGATCCACTCTCATCACACCTCTTAGAGTTCAAATCTGATCCAAAGAAGAAATTTAATTCAACCTAAACTTGTTTTCCTTTTTCCTGTATTTCATTATCCGATATTTGTAGACACCGAATTTTATCCGGGCTATAATTTGATTTTTATTTTTGAATTAAATAAAAAAAAAACAAAAGAAAAAGAAAAAATGAATTTGGATTGAACCCAAACTCTTCTTGGAGTAGGATTGAACTTCCTCTAAGTTAGATTAAGCTGATGTTTGAGATGTGATAAAAGTGAAACTCTTTTCCTATAAAATAACAACACAATCTCAGCAAAAGGGGGCGGTGAAAATTAGAATACGAAAGCCAAAATAAAATTCTTAACATTCTCATCTCAGCCAAGATTCCTGCAGCGAAAAAGAGAAAAATGGATTTCAGAATCATGGGTTTCGATTCTCCACTCTTGAACACCCTTCAACACGTGATGGACCTCCCCGACGAGACGGAGAAGATCCCCAATGCACCATCAAGGACCTACGTGCGTGATGCCAAGGCTGTGGCAGCAACCCCTGCGGACATCAAGGAGTATCCCAAGTCTTATGGGTTCATCGTTGACATGCCTGGGTTGAAATCAGGGGACAGTCAGATGAATACATTGATTTGGTATAGCTGGATAATGTGTATACTGTGTTTAATTCAGAAGTGGTCTCGCCGGGTTGCTACCATACTGCCTTGGTTAGTTATACCTCTCATAAGGTTATGGGCTCTTTGTCAGCTTTTGCCACCTGATTTTCGATTTGAGATCACGTCCCCAAAGCTGGCTTGCGTTTTTGTGCTTCTGGTTACTTTGTTTTGGAATGAGATTTTGATGCCCCAGCTGTCTGCTTGGAGGGTTAGAAGAAATGCACGTCTCAGGGAGAGGAAAACGTGGAGCAAGCTCTTCTATACCAGAAGATCATCGAATAGAACATTAATGCCACAGTTGAAGCTTCTAGGTCTCGACTCTCGCTCCACTTCCTTTACTCATTTTAATCAAGCCATTGATTCAATTGAAGATGTCAAGTTCCAACTTGGTCTTTACGAGGACATGGTATTTGGCAAAGTTAAAGAGGGGATTAACATTACAGCTTCGCATCCATTGGTCACGGGCGGGGTTTGCTGGTGGTTTGGGTGTAAAAAGGAAAGGTCTCTGTTGTGCTTACAAGATTAGCAGAAACCCCAACATCCATGTTGCTATAATTGAACAATCTGTTAGCCCTAGTGGAGGCGCATGGTTTGGTGGTCAACTATTTTCAGCCATGGTTGTGCGCAAACCAGCTCACAGATTTCTTTATGAACTTGGCATCCAATATGATGAACAAGAAGATTACGTCGTGATCAAGCATGCAACTTTGTTCACCTCAACAATCATGAGCAAGTTTTTGGACCGAGCCCAATCAATTTGGTAGTCTGCTTTCTTTTTTTTTCCTATTTTTTCATTTCAAGTTTTCTTTATTTGTTTCCTTATTATTATTATTTTTATTATATTATATATTGTTGCCTTTATTTTTTTATATATTATTTGATATTTATTTTATTACATGTTAACCTTTTCTATTATTATTTATTTATTTGGACTAATTTTGTTTTAGTGTTGTTTGATTGCAGGTAAGCTTTTAACCATAATTTATTACTATTATTTATTATTATTATTTATTATTACTATTATTTACTACTATTACTTTTAATTTTTATTAACTCTTAATTATATTTATTATTTTTATTATTAGTAAGATAATTTTTAGTTAAGGTAATTAATTTTTAATTGATGATTAATTAATTTAAAATAATAAATAGAGATCTTTTCCAATGATGAAATTTAAAGAAATTACGAATGGTTGATTTCTGAGAAATTTCTAGGTGAGAAATTTCTCTTAAAAATTCTCCAGAATGAATGGAAGGATTTTTTAAGAGATAATTTTCAATACCAATAAAAATCAAAAATTTATTTTTTTTAAGGAATAATTAATTTTCAATATCTTTTTTTTTTCTCAAATTGATTTTCCATAGTAAATGCTTAATTTAAATTGAAAGATAAATTCAGATTTTTTTCGATGATGAAATTCAAGAAAGTTGCGAATGGATGACTTTTAAGAAATTTCTAGGTGAAAAAAATTCTCTTAAAAATTCTCCAGAATGAATGGAAGAATATTTTAAAGGATGATTTTCGATATTAAAGATCAGAATTTATTTTTCGAACAAACATTAATAAAATAAAGATTAATTTTGGAAGATTAATTTAAGAGAAATAATTTGATTAAATAATTTAATTTTTACGACGACGGAGCCTCTTCAATAGAACGAATGGTTTCTTTTGAATACTCTCGAGGTGAGGAAACATTTTTTAGTAATTTCTTCAGAATGAATGGAAGGAAGACCTAAAAAATAATCTCTGATATTTCTAACTTTAATAATTAAAAAGAAAATAGGATAGACAAGACCATTCAATTAAGACTTTTAAGTGTCACAAGACTAATTAGGTACTATCTCTTAGATAGGCGTCGTGAGGGTGCTAATCCTTCCTCACACGTAACCGTACTCCCGAACCTAGTTCTGATAAAGTAGACCAGTTGCTATTCTTTTTAAGGTGCCTTAGTCAAGCTTAGGATTACTTTAAATAGGATAGATTCATAAAGGTGACTAATCACACCTAGATTAGATGATTAGTGGCGACTACATTGATTTGCGTCTAGCATGCCGAATTCGTTTTTGGCACGTTATGACAGTTTGGCGACTCCACTGGGGATACTTGAGAGTCGAGCCATAAATTAGTCTTGTGGTAAATTAGGTTTTAGAAATTGGTCTTTAAGTGTTTAATTGTTTATTTTTATTTTATTTTATTTTATTTTATTTTTATTTTTTATTTTTATTATTTGTACTAACAATTTTTGTTTCATTGTACATTTATGGGTAAAGAGAGGTTTGAATGTCCCTTCGCACACACGACACATTGCATATCATAAAGTCCTATACCCGGACTCGTCCCTTTTAGGAGGGGGTAAAGTACCTACGCCTCGAGAGGTGAAAACCTTCGCAACGGCTAGCAAAACACATTCAGAGTGTAAAGTACCAATGTTTTTGAGAGGTGATAACCTCCGCCATAACTTTGGAAAATACTCTCACCCGAATTGAACCCTTCCGGTTGGAGCCTATAATGGGTGAGGAATGGGGTGCCTTACTCATTCTACATGGATGATGTTAAGGAGCAATTTGGGGACCTTTTTAGCTTGGTCAAGTATCCTAAACCCAACATATAATAAGTGGCCAAACTTTATGATAGAGCCTTGTCCACCTTTTTCATAGATAATAACCCGAAATAGGACACATGAAGGGATGTCCTTGTATTTTTCTTTATTTTCACATTTTCTTGTTAAAATTGTTGTGAATATCATTTCATTTGTGTCAAGCTTTGTAAAGTCATTGCGTATGTCGTAAACTTCATCATTTAGATATTTTCATCATGCATTTACCATGTACATTTTTTAACCATGCTCATGCATTTACCATGTACATTTTTTAACCATGCTCATGCATTTACCATGTACATTTTTTAACCATGCTCATGCATTTACCATGTACATTTTTTAACCATGCTCATGCATTTACCATGTACGTCTTTAACCATGCTCATTCGTTTACCATGTACATTTTTTAACAATGCTCATACATTTATCATGTACATTTTTCATAAAAGCTTATGCATTCACTATGTATATTTTAGAAATGCTCATGCACTCATCATGTACATTTTTCATAATGTTCCTGTTAAACTTTGTGACTATTTTGATGTTGTCATTAAATTCATTCTTTTATTTATTTGCATCATACATGTGCATTTCATGAAAGCATTTGAGTCTTGAATTTTAAAATTGTGATAATGAGAGGTCCAAGGATAGCTCAGAAAGATCTTGGGGGCATTCCTACAACATTAGTTCATGGGTTAAAACAATGACAGAGGAACATGCCGCTAGGATTCATTCACGGGTTAAAGCAATGGCAGAGGAACAGTTTGCTAGGATGAACAAAATAAAAAAACCTAGGGTGAGATTAGAGAGCAATTAAACTCGTTGTTGAAAATGATGAAGAGTCTGAAAAGGAAAGATAAGACAGATAAATTCGGCTCTGAGGGAAAGAATCAGAATGTGGATGAATCTTCGTATCCACCAGGTCTCCAATCTCAAGTTCAAATACCTCAACAAGTGCAGTCGTTACAAGCACCATTCATAGAAGGATTTAACTATCCGGGATATAACATTCCAGCCCCAGGGGCAAAGATAGATCCTGTCAGAATTCTAGATTTAGATGATCAAGAAAGGCTGAAAGAAGTTGAAGAGATAGACTCTCGTAAAATGAAATTGATTGAAGAAAGACTCAGGGTTGTTGAGGGTTTGGATTTCTATGGTTCTATGGATGCTGAAGGGCTTTGTTTGGTTCTAGATGTGGTTATCCCGCCCAAGTTCAAGACTCCTGATTTCGAGAAGTTTGATGGGTCCAAGTGTCCCATATCTCATATCACCATTTGCTGGAAGATGGCTGTTTATGCGAAAGATGATAAGTTGCTCATCATGTCTTCCAAGACAGTCTTACAGGTTCTGCTGCCAGATGGTATGTTCAGCTAGATAAGAATCGCGTCCGTACTTGGAAGGAATTAGCAAAGACGTTCATTAATCAGTACAAGCACATTGTTGACATGGCCCCAGACCGTTTAACCTTACAGAATATGGAGAAGAAAACTACTGAAAGCTTCAAAGAGTATGCTCAGAGATTGAGGGATATTGCCCTCGAAGTTCAACCACCTCTCACTGAAAAAGAAACTACAGTCTTGTTTGTTAGTACCCTTAAAGCACCATACTATGAAAGGATGATTGGGAATGCCACCAAGAATGTTGCAGACATGGTAATCTCCGGGGAGATAATTGAGAATGCTATAAAGAGTGAGAAGCTTGAAGATAGAGAGACATCCGATGAAAAGAATGAGGCATCTAAAAAGAAAGAAGATGTTAAAACTGTGACTTATGGAGGACAACAAACAAGAGATCTTCCCCTATACCATCCATATCCCATGTACCAACATTATTATCCCATTGTAAATAATGTTGCACCATAACCAATTTTTCGGCCAAACTTTTACTCACAACCACCTGCTTTCATGATTGGTCCATCTACACCTGCAGCTAGGCCTGTTCTCCAAAAAAGACCAAGAAACAGTCATGAGAACATTCCGATCCCAATTTCTGATCTTTTGCCTTTGTTGATAAAAAACCAGTACCTTACTCCTGTGCCTTTAAAGACAATTCCAAATCCATCAGCAAGGAATTATGATCCTAACAGCAAGTGCGATTATCATATAGGAGCAATTGGGCATTCAACGGAAAAATGCAGGCAGTTGAAAGAAAAGGTTGAAGATCTCATTAATGGTGGTACCTTGACTTTAGATGTTTTGGAACAATGGAGATCTGGAGTTTGAATATGGGGAATGTCACCTCAAATACTTCGTCTGAATAATTTCAAATTTGTGATGTTTTCATTTTTTCCTAGGCATGGCATTTTTAACATTGATTAGGTGTTTGATAGTTTTGTTGGAAATTGTTTATGATTGCATGATTTATCTTGGAAAATGTTTTGATCTTGAATAAAATGGTGATTATTGTTAAGAATGAACTTGGCAATCCATTCTTTTGTCTAGTTTCAAATCAGACCACATAAAAGCTTGATTTCTTTGATAGCCTAAATTTGAAGTATCGTGAACCTCACCTTTCTTTTGACCAGGAAATGAATCCCAAAAAGGTTAATGATCTTCCTCTAAACAATGAGCAATGAAATGATCATTTGATTTGCAAAACATTTTTTTTTAGAACCAATTCATGAGGCACTCTCTTGAAAGAATCTAGATTTTGGTAATTTGATAAATGTCAAGGCTATCTAAAGCTTTAAACACATCACTCCTAAGTTTCTCAACCATGCCCGAACTTTTTTTTTCCTGAATAGTGTCCTTTACTCACATATTGGAGGGAAAATTACCTTAAAAGCCATATTATTCCAGTATCCTTGAATGCTTTGATTTGAGTAACACCCATTTTCACCCAGTTATCCTTTGCCATATCTTGGGGTAGGATTACCAAAGAGTCGAATACCTGATGTTCTTTGCACACCATTACCGACTTGTGCAAACTTTGTTTTCCTCTATGATCGAATGAAATTGCATGGACACTTAGAGAAAACCGGAATAAGGAGAATTGTTGGGTTGGGCCTTCATTCGGATAGGCACATTGAGAGGATGCATGAGTTGCAAAAAAAAAAAAAGCAAAAAAAAAAAAAGTGATATCATGCATATGAGATATTCAAATGATTTTAATGGCAATTCTTATTATCTACTCCACCTGGGGTTTGCTCTTCAATGAAAATATTCATACTAGAAATAAGAAATGGCCATCTTTCGTATTCATTTCACAAAATGAGAAATTATCCTTTGCTACCCCCTTTGAGCCTATTGGATTCTTGTTTTTTAATGAACCTTGACCAAGGATCACCCTCCACATCGGGGGGCAAGTGTGAAGAATTACCTTTCTATGAAGGGTCATACGTTTGGATCATATTTCTACACCACGAAATGAATGCCTTATGTCAAGGGGCATATATTGAAATGGATTGAGTTTCAAATTTTCAAACTCACTTTATGATAGGAAAGTCTGTGAAAAAAAAAGGAAAAAGAAAAAGAAAAAGAAAGAAAAAATGAAAAAAGAAAAAAAAAGTTCGCAAGATGAAATCCTCATGAAGAGAAATGATCCATGGTTTGATGAGAAGTAGAAATGGTGAAATCCTCAAGAGAAATGATATGTGGTTTGATTACTTTCAAAGAAAGATATGAGATACTTTGAGATGAAGAAATGATCCTTGGTTTAATTACCTTTAAACACATTTTTGGGCCTGATTATCCTTTTTTTCATAACCCTAAACCTTGGCTTACATTACAAGCTTGAAAAGTCCATTTTGATCAAGTATGAATGTTTAAGTTGAAGAGTTTTTCCTCAGATTTTATTTCATCCTTTTGAATTGTCATTGAAGAAATTTTAATTCTCAAATGCATGGTAGAGCAAAAAAAAAAAGAAAAAAGAATGAAGCTCTAGGGTGAAAACCCAAAAAGCGGGCAGTCTAGAGCAAAAATTTGAAAGCAACTCTGCATAACTGTGCCAAGGCCTAACAAGAAGTGCAAAAGAAATGATATTTTGAATCCATCAGGAAACACCGAACACTTTTTGAGAAACTTAAGTAGGTCAACATCATTTGAATGACTTTGCCCGAAATTGGAAATCTTTTTTCCTTTCTTGTCCAAATTTTGAACCTATCACAGATAGTCTTGACATTTGTTGAATTGCTATATATCAAGAAACTTAGAAAGAGTGCCAAAATGGATTGTGTTTTCAAGATAAAACTTTTTGTGAAAACCTGATTGTTAAAGGAAATTCATTGTGAGTTTAGATGAAGAAACATTGATTTTTCCCTTATGTGAAGAAACTTTCCTTTGATAACCAAAACCTTGACAAATTGAAATAGTCAATGAGCCAAACTGTGATTCGCCTTGTCCATTCTTGCAGTAATTACCAATTTTTTAAGATCTAAAGTTGCATTTTTGTTTAGTAAATGGGGATTTTTGAACATGAAAAATAGTGATGTTTCTGGGGCAATTTTGATTTACCATTGGGGCATGATTTGAAAATGAGAAAAGTTTTTTGGACAAATTCTTTCTTTTCAAAGAATTTTCAAAAAATGCAACATGAGAACATTCAGGTTTAAAGGATGCATATTTGATGAGTTTTGAACCAGTTTGATAAGAGTGACATTTCTGGGGCAAAGAATGAGAAGGCTTTTTACCATGATGAGAAAATGGTTTTGAGAAATGGAATCTATTGAGTTGGTAAATGACAGGGTAGGCTCTTTTGCAGCATCGACATTGAAGACTTTTCGCTTGGAATTTGAATGTGCTTAAAGATGAGATTCTGGGAAGAAATGAGAATGAAATGAGAACAATGAAAGTTTGGAAATGTATATGTTTAAAGCCTTGAAACTAAAAGAAAGGGTGTTGTGATCAACTGATGGAATTAGTGGAGGTCAGCCTGGTTCTAAGTCAGCGTTTGGAAGATTAAAAGATGATGACACGATCAACTTGAGTATCCTTTTGGCATAGTTAAAGATTCATGATATTAGTTTGTATTCCATCACATGACATTCATTTTTATATAATTGCATTTCATGGCATTCATGTCATTCATCGCATAGTTTTAACATATAAGAGAAATTTTAGCTTTTGAAATTTGAAATTAAACTCTTTTTAAGGATGGTTCTTTTCAAGGTGAAGTATTTAAATCTCAATGGAGGAAGATTTTTAAGGTAAGAGTTTTGAGCATTCAAATGAGAAAAGCATAAAAAGTGGTATCTTTTCAAATCCTCCGGGTATCTTTTCAAATCCTCCGGGTATCCTTTCGAAGCCTCCAGGTATCTTTTCAAAACCTCCGGGTATCTTTTCAAAACCTCCGGATATCTTTTCAAATCCTCCGGGTATCTTTTCAAATCCTCCGGGTATCTTTTCAAAACCTCCGGGTATCTTTTCAAATCCTCCGGGTATCTTTTCAAATCCTCCGGGTATCTTTTCAAAACCTCTGGGTATCTTTTCAAATCCTCCGGGTATCTTTTCAAAACCTCCGGGTATCTTTTCAAATTCTTCGGGTATCTTTTCAAAACCTCCGGGTATCTTTTCAAAACCTCTGGGTATCTTTTCAAAACCTCCGGGTATCTTTTCAAATCCTCCGGGTATCTTTTCAAAACCTCCGGGTATCTTTTCAAATCCTCCGAGTATCTTTTCAAAACCTCCGGGTATCTTTTCAAAACCACCGGTTAATTTTTCAAAGCCTTTGGGCATCTTTTCCAAACCTCTGAGAACCATTTCGTTACCACGATTGGAGAGATATGATGATTTTCATGAATTGCATTTCATGGCATTCATGACATTCATGGCATGCATTTAACATGTAAGAGAGATTTTAAGTTAGATTCTTGGACCTTGGTTGAAATGAGAATTTCGGTCTTTTGGATTTTGTACATTGGTTGAAGAGATGAGTTTAGACCTTGGTAGTAATTAAATTTGTAAGATGAGATTTTATCAAAGACAAGAATGTTTAGTGTGAATCCTTAGTTTTAGTGTGAATCCTTAGTTAAGTGAGAATCCCTTAGCTTAGTGAGAATCCTTATTTTGGGTGCAAATCTATTATTTCCTAATTTTGGGTGCGAATCCCTTAGCTTAGTGAGAATTTTTATTTTGGGTGCGAATCCTTTGGATTGAGAAAAGAAATCGTTAGGTTGAAACTAATAAGATTCAATCTATCAGTTTGAAGCCAAGTGCAAACAGAGATGAATGATGAGCTTGAGAACCTTTTATCAAGAAATTCAGGGAGTTGATTTACAGAGCATTCATGACATCCATTTGCACGATATGCATCGGCATTCATGGCATTCATGTACTGCATTGCATTTATTTGCATACAAGAAAGTTTATTTCAGGTATTCAGTATGATTTGGACATGGGTTTGGAATGCTAATTTGCGAGGTTAGCGATTTCTTTCGGGACTCAAGGTAAGATTTTTGAAGTCTACATTTACATTTGAGAATTTTGCAAATTTCTTTATTTTCTTTTAAAGTTGAAGCCTCAGTGGAGAAGTATTTTATTTAAAGTTGAAGCCTCGGTGGAGGAGTAAATATTTAAAGTTGAAGCCTCGGTGGAGGAGTATTTTATTTAAAGTTGAAGCCTCGGTGGAGGAGTTTTTATTTAAAGTTGAAGCCTCGGTGGAGGAGTATTTTCTTTTAAAGTTGAAGCCTCGGTGGAGGAGTATTTTCTTTTAAAGTTGAAGCCTCGGTGGAGGAGTATTTTCTTTTAAAGTTGAAGCCTCGATGGAGGAGTATTTTCTTTTAAAGTTGAAGCCTCGGTGGACGAGTATTTTCTTTTAAAGTTGAAGCCTCGGTGGAGGAGTTTTATTTTCATTTAAAGTTGAAGCCTCGGTGGAGGAGTTTTATTTTCATTTAAAGTTGAAGCCTCGGTGGAGGAGTATTGTTTTCATTTAAAGTTGAAGCCTCGGTGGAGGAGTATATTTTCATGTTAAGCTTATTTTAAAGTTGAAGCCTCGGTGGAGGAGTATGTTTTACGTTGGGTTTGTTTAAAGTTTACGCCTCGCTTAGAGGAGACTTTCTACGATAGGATTTTCTTTAAGTACATGGGTCTTATTAGGGTGTCTACGCCTTTGCACATCCCCTGTTTCTCAGGGAATGCACAAAGAGGGGCAACTGTAGACACCGAATTTTATCCGGGCTATAATTTGATTTTTATTTTTGAATTAAATAAAAAAAAAAACAAAAGAAAAAGAAAAAATGAATTTGGATTGAACCCAAACTCTTCTTGGAGTAGGATTGAACTTCCTCTAAGTTAGATTAAGCTGATGTTTGAGATGTGATAAAAGTGAAACTCTTTTCCTATAAAATAACAACACAATCTCAGCAAAAGGGGGCGGTGAAAATTAGAATACGAAAGCCAAAATAAAATTCTTAACATTCTCATCTCAGCCAAGATTCCTGCAGCGAAAAAGAGAAAAATGGATTTCAGAATCATGGGTTTCGATTCTCCACTCTTGAACACCCTTCAACACGTGATGGACCTCCCCGACGAGACGGAGAAGATCCCCAATGCACCATCAAGGACCTACGTGCGTGATGCCAAGGCTGTGGCAGCAACCCCTGCGGACATCAAGGAGTATCCCAAGTCTTATGGGTTCATCGTTGACATGCCTGGGTTGAAATCAGGGGACAGTCAGATGAATACATTGATTTGGTATAGCTGGATAATGTGTATACTGTGTTTAATTCAGAAGTGGTCTCGCCGGGTTGCTACCATACTGCCTTGGTTAGTTATACCTCTCATAAGGTTATGGGCTCTTTGTCAGCTTTTGCCACCTGATTTTCGATTTGAGATCACGTCCCCAAAGCTGGCTTGCGTTTTTGTGCTTCTGGTTACTTTGTTTTGGAATGAGATTTTGATGCCCCAGCTGTCTGCTTGGAGGGTTAGAAGAAATGCACGTCTCAGGGAGAGGAAAACGTGGAGCAAGCTCTTCTATACCAGAAGATCATCGAATAGAACATTAATGCCACAGTTGAAGCTTCTAGGTCTCGACTCTCGCTCCACTTCCTTTACTCATTTTAATCAAGCCATTGATTCAATTGAAGATGTCAAGTTCCAACTTGGTCTTTACGAGGACATGGTATTTGGCAAAGTTAAAGAGGGGATTAACATTACAGCTTCGCATCCATTGGTCACGGGCGGGGTTTGCTGGTGGTTTGGGTGTAAAAAGGAAAGGTCTCTGTTGTGCTTACAAGATTAGCAGAAACCCCAACATCCATGTTGCTATAATTGAACAATCTGTTAGCCCTAGTGGAGGCGCATGGTTTGGTGGTCAACTATTTTCAGCCATGGTTGTGCGCAAACCAGCTCACAGATTTCTTTATGAACTTGGCATCCAATATGATGAACAAGAAGATTACGTCGTGATCAAGCATGCAACTTTGTTCACCTCAACAATCATGAGCAAGTTTTTGGACCGAGCCCAATCAATTTGGTAGTCTGCTTTCTTTTTTTTTCCTATTTTTTCATTTCAAGTTTTCTTTATTTGTTTCCTTATTATTATTATTTTTATTATATTATATATTGTTGCCTTTATTTTTTTATATATTATTTGATATTTATTTTATTACATGTTAACCTTTTCTATTATTATTTATTTATTTGGACTAATTTTGTTTTAGTGTTGTTTGATTGCAGGTAAGCTTTTAACCATAATTTATTACTATTATTTATTATTATTATTTATTATTACTATTATTTACTACTATTACTTTTAATTTTTATTAACTCTTAATTATATTTATTATTTTTATTATTAGTAAGATAATTTTTAGTTAAGGTAATTAATTTTTAATTGATGATTAATTAATTTAAAATAATAAATAGAGATCTTTTCCAATGATGAAATTTAAAGAAATTACGAATGGTTGATTTCTGAGAAATTTCTAGGTGAGAAATTTCTCTTAAAAATTCTCCAGAATGAATGGAAGGATTTTTTAAGAGATAATTTTCAATACCAATAAAAATCAAAAATTTATTTTTTTTAAAGAATAATTAATTTTCAATATCTTTTTTTTTCTCAAATTGATTTTCCATAATAAATGCTTAATTTAAATTGAAAGATAAATTCAGATTTTTTCGGATGATGAAATTCAAGAAAGTTGCGAATGGATGACTTTTAAGAAATTTCTAGGTGAGAAAAATTCTCTTAAAAATTCTCCAGAATGAATGGAAGAATATTTTAAAGGATGATTTTCGATATTAAAGATCAGAATTTATTTTTCGAACAAACATGAATAAAATATGGATTAATTTTGGAAGATTAATTTAAGAGAAATAATTTGATTAAATAATTTAATTTTTCCGACGACGGAGCCTCTTCAATAGAACGAATGGTTTCTTTTGAATACTCTCGAGGTGAGGAAACATTTTTTAGTAATTTCTCCACGTAACCGTACTCCCGAACCTAGTTCTGATAAAGTAGACCAGAACCTATTCTTTTTAAGGTGCCTTAGTCAAGCTTAGGATTACTTTAAATAGGATAGATTTATAAAGGTGACTAATCACACCTAGATTAGATGATTAGTGGCGACTCCATTGATTTGCGTCTAGCATGCTGAATTCGTTTTTGGCACGTTGTGACAATATTTATAAAATTTTAATTAAATTAACAATCATAAATAAATATAGGTTGAATCATATTAAATAATTTTTTATGTTTTAATATCATAAGTAAATGAATTTAGAGTTGAAATCGAATCAATATGAAAAATTATGCAAAATATGGGATGAATTGAGATACGACACAAACATAACATGAAAAAATAATTAGAACATGACACGAAAAATAACATGAACACGAAACGAATACACGAACGTGTCAAAATCTATATAAAACGAATTATTAACGTGTAAAAATTTATAATACTTTAAACATAAAAAATTACACGAACACAAATTTTTTTCTAAATTGAATCACTATAATAATTTATGTAAAATATATCATAAATTGAGACACGACACGAACATCCATTTTTTTTAAAAAAATTGAATCACAATGACAAAATATGCAAAATATGAAATGAATTGAAACACGTCACGAGCATAGTATAAAAAAAATTATTAAAACACAACATGAAAAATAACATGAAAAATAACATGAATATAGACCTAGCAATAATGGACACGACACGTGTCGATACGTGACCCGTCCGTCGCCGGGGGGACCCGTTCAAGTGAGGTGGAGAAAACAATAGAGGAAAAGACAACTTAATTCCTCTTGAAATAAAATGAGGGTTTGAAAACAACCTCGAAAAAGAAATGGAGTCGCCACCAATCTTTTTTGGCTAGGTGTGATCGGCCACCTATTAAAACCGATTTTGTAAAACATTTTAAAATTAATTATAACATTTTTAAAATCAATTTCGAAGTCTGCACTTTTAAACCAGAGAAATCAAAGAAGCGGGTTCGGGAGTCGGTTACGTGCGGGGAAGGATTAGCACCCCACAATGCCCATATAAAAAACGATACCTTATTAATTGTGTGTTATCTCGAGTCTTGATAAAAAATTCGGTTTTGAAACTAGCATTTTAAAATAATTCTCATATTAAAGAAAAATAATCCCATTTTTAGTCGAAAATGATCCGGAATTTATTAACTTAAAAATTTTCTATATTCCTCGGCAAACCCGACAAAACATAGAATTTTTATTTATTTAGAAAATCTCCGAATCACTCTCATTTTTAGAAAGAAAAATATTCCATTGTTAATGATAATTGATGATATTCTCCCCAGCAAACCCGGCAGAGAACTCATGAATTATTTTAACTCGGGAATAGTCTTGATTTAATTAAAAACATCAATTTTCAAAAGGTTGAATAATCATGAATATGCAAATTAAAACATGAATGTATAACATGCATAAATAACATGGCATGACAAGCAATTTATTATGACAAGATTTAAATGACATAACCAAAAGAATAAATGACATGAAATATGAATGACATGGGACATGAATGAATGTCATGTGAATGAAATCGACATGGCTAACAAAATGACATGGCATACGAATGATATGGCACATGAATGAAATGTCATGTGAATAAAATCGACATGGCAAATAAAATGACATGGCATATGAATGACATGGCATAAGAATGAGTGTCATGTGAATGACATGGCAAACAAAATGACATGGCATGAGAATGAGAATGAATGTCATGTGAATGAAATCGACATGGCAAACAAAATGACATGGCATATGAATGACATGGCACATGAATGAATGTCATGTGAATGAAATCGACATGGCACATGAATGAATGTCATGTGAATGAAATCGACATGGCACATGAATGAATGTCATGTGAATGGAATCGACATGGCATATGAATGAATGACATGACATAATCTAGATGACATGGCATGTGAATGTATGACATGGCATAATCTCGATGACATGGCATGTGGATGACGTAGCATAAGATGACATGGCATGTGAAATGACATAAAATGACATGGCATGTGAATGACATGGCATAATGAATGACCTGGTATATGAATGACATAGCATATGAAGGACATGGCATATGGATGACATGGCATGTGAATGAATGGCATATGAATGACATGGCATATGAATGACATGGCATGTGAATGAATGCAATATGAATGACATGGCATAATAAATGCATGGTATATGAATGACATAGCAAAATCTACAAGATGGCATCGTCACAAAATATTCATAATCACATCAAGATCACATGTACACATTATTATTTGAAATGAATTATTCATGTGAGGAATCATATAAATAGCACATGTCGAAAAATATTACTGTACTTCCTGGCAAACCTAGCAAAGCTCGGAAAATATTTCTTTCTTATGACATTTATATGATTCCAAATAAAACAAAATCCAATGTCTTTCAATTTCATAAACACGTGTGTTGAATAATTTCCTAACCTCCCCAGCAAACCCAGCAGAGATCGAGAACTAATTCTCGCCAAATGTTTAGGAAACCGAAACACATGTTTTATGTCGAATTAAAATTTAAAACATTTTAAAAATGCAATGCATGGAGATATATTTATTCTTGAAGTAAAGACATCCGTATACATAAAAAGGTATCCGACTACCTTAGGAAGAGACTTAAATCGGATATTCAAAATCGAAAGACTTTGGGTTCATATTTAAAAAGTTTGGAAATTTTTTTGATGAAAATGGCCTCATGGCCGAACCCCCTTCCTTTAAAAGGTCCTATCTTCCTAGTTTTGAAACCCGAGTTGACCACCATTGACCCTACTTTTACAAAATCAAATTTTATGATTTAAATGACTTGGAAATTAACCTAAGACAGTAGCTAATGCCTCAAATCAGCCCCCTCTTAATATCTTAACCAAAACAAAAAATTATTTACTTCTTGAAAACAAATCTAACCCTCATTGTCAGTTTCGAAAACCTACTTTTTGCCCCTCTAAAAAATTTTAGAAAAATCTGAAAAAATATGGTAGACCTATAACATGTCGACCTCCATGGAAAAAATCAGCTTAATTTTTGGAGCATGGATACTATGACCGAATTTGACCCAAAATTAAAACAGTGCGTTAAAAACTGTTTTAACAAAATCCATTAGGCAGTTTTGAAAACCTATTTTTTTCCCTCCTAAAAAAATTCAAAAAATATGAAAAAATTATGGGAGACTTAGAACATGTCTAACTATATGGTAAAATATCAGCTTAATTTTTGGAGTATGGATACTATGATCGAAGTTTACCTAAAATCAAGACAGTGAGTTAAAAACTGTTTTGTCAAAATCTATTTTTAAACCTTTGATATAAAAATCCAAAAATCAAAACAAAAATACTAGAGGGTCCTTAAAGGGTTTACAACCTGTGTTTAAAATTTTTTTTAGATTTGGACAAGGAATGCATAGTGAGAAAAATCAGAAAATCCAACTTGCACAATATTTCATTTTTCCACAAGCATGCTCATGAGAGCTTGCCTTTGAGCTATTGGTTGGCTTAAGTCAAAAATCAAGTGGGGATGAGATGAATGCATGAACATGAAGCAACAAATAGGGGGATCTATCCTACTACAAATCAATCAAGAGTTAAGAACATGCACACAACCAACCAAGCAAACCACATCAAGCAAGAACATGTAAGAAAATTTTGACAAACTTGGTTATTTGATAGAACATGAAGAAATCTTTTGGAACTTGTTTTGAAAAACAATTTTATTTCATGAAAAAAATAAAATGAAAATGAAAATCATAAAGGAATAACAAAATCATATGAACAAAGCATGGAGGAGAGCATGAAAGAAAATAGCTACCTTGCTTTAGCTTTCCAAATCAAAGAGTAGTAAGAAAATGCCTTTTTTTTTCCTCTTATTTTTCCCCTCTCTTTTCTCTCTATAGCTACTGCCCTTTTTGTGAAAATCAGACCTCTTCCCCCCTTTCAAAACCTCATGGCAGGTTGCCTTGTATCCAATTAGAGAAAATGTCCTTTTATTTTTTTAGCCTTTTGATTCTATGTGCTCTTCTTTTTCTCCAACAATATAGGCCATTAGATCAATATATTTTCATGACAATAAAAATGCTATCTTGCAATTTGATCTTGGCTATTGAAGGATGTATTCATCTTTCTACAAAGCACCTAGGCCATTAGATGGGCAAGATATTTTCATGACATTAAAAATGGCATCTTGCAATTTAATAGTGACCATTGGATGAATTTAATCAAATCTCACCCTTCATTCATGAGCTAACCAGCCAAGGGCCTGGAATATCCCAACAATTCCTTCATCTTTCATATTTTTTTTAATTGCAAATTGGCCCTTTTCGGTTTCTTCGATGAAATTACTTTTTTAGCCCCCGAACTTAATTTAATTACAAACGGACCCCAAATCCGGTTTTTCTTTCTCCAATCCATCCAAATAAATATAATATTGAGATTTGGAGATTTTCAAAATTTTCCAAGCTCGTTTCTGATTTTTCCCAGAATTTTCTCTTGGATTTTCGGTTAGTGGCACCCAAAATTCACCTTTTTCATTTGAACTCCGATTCCGAATTTTTCTTCACCAATCTCTTCCAAAAAATATAAAACTCAGATCTGAAAGTTTTCATAATTTTTGGAGCTCGTTTGCTATTTTCCCGTAATTATCTTCTGAAATTTTGGCTTAGTGCACCTGAACTTTCCCATTTTTCAAAAGAGCTTTGTTTCCGGATTTTTCTTCATCGTTTTTTTCTAAAAATTATAAAACCCAGATCTGGAAGTTTTCATGATTTTTGGAGCTCATTTGCTATTTTTCCCGGAATTATCTTCTGGAATTTCGGCTCAGTGCACCCGAACTTTGCCATTTTTCAAATGAGCTCTGATTCTAGATTTTTCTTCACTGATCTCTTCCAAAAATTTTAAAACTTAGATCTGAAAGTTTTCATTATTTTTCGAGCTCGTTTGCCATTTTTCCCGGAATTTTTTTTTGGGATTTTTCGAAATTGCCCTCCAACCTTCGAAACCTCGGTTTTACTCAAAATGGGTTCGATTTTCGAATTTTCTTTTTCCGCTTTCTTTGTCCTATATTGAATTTGAATTGGTCCAAAAATGCTCAATTTTTACGATCAAATTCGCCTTCGATTTTGTTTTCCTCTTTTCAAACTCGATAATTTTCTCGTTTTTCCGTTTTTGCTCCAATCGTCTCTTTTTTTGGATTCACTTCAAACTGGGCCTTGGCTATCTTTGTTTACTCATTCTTTATCAACTGGGGGCTTCAATTTCACTGAATTGAGCCATCTTTGCAGTTTTCCCCAAATTTACAAAATCCACCATTTTTAACCAAAACCCTAATTTTCGATTTTCCTTCCAAATTGACTCTGCCTTTGGTTTTGCTTCCAATTGACCCTTCCAATACCCGGAGTCATTGATTATATTCCATTTGGAACCTCTAATTTAGAGCAATTTGATCGTTTAAGCATTTTTTCCCAAATTTGCCGAATTAGGGCTTCCCCTACACTGAAATTTTCGCAATCCCTCTTCCGAACTCCATATCTTTTGTTGTAGACCTCGGATTATCAAAATTCTTTCACCATTGTTTAATTCAACTTCAAATCTTGATTTTGACTAAGGGTTGACTTTTCCAATGATTGACTTTTTGAGGTTGACTTTTCGGAGTTGACTTTTTCGAAGTTAACTTTTTCATGCTGAACTTCAAATCATAAGTCTTAGAGGACCATCTACAAGATGGGAAGAGATTTTCTGCATTCTAAAAAAGTACAAGGAAGAATTTACCTGGTTTAGGGGGGTCCGGACAAAATTAGGTGTCTACAACATGATTACACGACACAAACACGACACCGAAAAAATAACTAAAAACACGACACGAACATGAGACGACACGAACAAATAATACGAACACGACACGAATACATGAATCAAAATCTATATAATATGAGTTATTAACGTATCAAAGTTGATATAAACATAAAATACCTTAAACACGATTATGATACGACAAAATACACGAACACGATACGAATACACGAATTGTCAGGTCTACACGAATATATGAACGTGTCAAAAATACATAAAATGAATTATTAACGTGTAAAAATTTATAATATTTTAAACAAAAAAAAACACAAATACAAAGACACAAAAATTTATCATTTGTTTTTTTCTCTTTCTCTTTCTCTTTCCTTTCCTTTCTTTCTTTCTTTCTTTTTTTTTTTTTTTTTTCTTTCATTTCTTATCTTTCTTTCCTTCCCAAATAAAATGCCACCTGTCGACATTTGAGGAGTTTGTGTAGTAAAAAGTTATATGTACTAGAATTATTCTCCCATTTCGCTGGGAGATTTTTTTTAATATTTATAAATTTTTAATTAAATTAATAATTATAAATAAATTTAAGTCACTTATTTAAATAATTTTTTATGTTTTAAATATCTTAAGTAAATGAATTTAGAGTTAAAATTATAAATTATGTAAAATATGGAATGAATTGAGACACGACACAAACAGAACATGAAAAAATAATTAAAACACGACATGAATGTGTTAAAATCTATATAAAATGAATTATTAACGCGTAAAAATTTATATAAATTTATAATACTTTGAAAACACAAAAAAAAACATGAATACGTCAGAACACACAATTTTTTTCTCTAAATTGAATCACTATGACAAATTATACAAAATATATTATGAATTGAGACACGACACGAACACACAAATTTTTCTCTAAATTGAATTGTAATGACAAACTATACAAAATATGAAATGAATTAAGACACGACACGAACACAACATAGAAAAAATAATATGAATATGACACGAATACACGAACGTGTC
Source organism: Fremontodendron californicum (assembly GCA_030761205.1). Classification (NCBI taxonomy): domain Eukaryota; kingdom Viridiplantae; phylum Streptophyta; class Magnoliopsida; order Malvales; family Malvaceae; genus Fremontodendron; species Fremontodendron californicum. The sequence continues at coordinate 9,046,644 of JAULJL010000006.1, forward strand.
AAAAATATAAATAAAACGAATTATTAATGTGTAAAAATTTATATAAATTTATAATACTTTAAGCATACGAAAAAATAATACGAATAAAATATGGGATGAATTGAAACACGACACAAACAAAAAATGAGAAAATAATTAAAACATGACACGACAGGAAAAATAACATGAACCCGACACGAATACACGAACGTGTCAAAATCTATATAAAACAAATTATTAACGTGTAAAAATTTATATAAATTTATAATATTTTGAACACAAAAAAATAATAACACGAACACATAAATTTTTCTCTAAATTGAATCATTATGACAAATTATGTCATGAATTGAGACACGACATGAACACACAATTTTTTTTCTAAATTAAATCACACTAACATATTATGCAATATATAATATGAACTGAGACACGACACGAATACATTATCGGAAAAATAATTAAAACACAACATGAAAAATAACATGAATACTACACGAATACACGAACGTGTCAAAATATACATAAAACAAATTATTAACATGTAAAAATTATAAATTTATAATACTTAAAATACAAAAAAAAAAAACAACACAGATACGAACACACAAAATTTTTTCTTTTCTTTCTTTCTTTCCTCTCTCTTTTCTTTTTCTTTTCTTTTCTTTCTTTCTTTCTTTCTTTCTCCTTTCCTTTCTTTCCTTTCTTTCCTTTCTTTCCTTTCTTTCTTTCTTTCTTTCTTTCCTTCTTCCTCAAAAAAAAAAAAAAAAAACATGTGTCAATACCTCATCAATTCTTGTAGCTCATTTTATATATATTTTAGATTTTTTTTTCTTTCTCTTTACTTCCCAACAAAAATTCCACGAGTTCATGATGAATTCATGTAGTTAAGTTTATATTATAGTTAGATGATATGTAAAAATGAAAAGTTTGTAATAATTGATCTTACTTGAAGTGAGTTAAATAAATTTTTTTGTTGATAATTTATTTTAAAAATGATGTTCATAATTAAATGATAATATTACTATTTTTAAAAAAATTAAAAATGAATAGAAATAGGATAGAGTGAGGCGAAGCGGTTATGGATGTAACAAACATTTGTAGACTCAGAGTAGTATTTATATTTCAACATTTGAAGCAGAGTGAGACTTGGGCGAGACGAGATATTCCAAAGAGGAGAGGGGACGAATATGATAAAGTCCGCTTGCCCGCTTTATTGTTATCCCTAATAGAATTTAGATACATGAAAATAATTACTATTTCTCAAATTTCTTTTGAAAAAATAAAAAAAAGAGAGGGAGGAAAATATGTTTAAAAAATCGGATTGGAAGTCAAACCGATGAGATTTTTAGTTACCGATTCAACTGATCCGATCGATCCATTAAATAAAAAATTTAAATATTAAATAAGTAAATATTTATTAAAAAAATGCATTTGATTAAATGATATGATTTTTAATATTGATCTAAAAAGTTAAAAATTCAAATCTCATCCTATACTAAAATTTTATAAAAACTAAAAAAAGTAAGATTCAATATTCTGAGCCAAATCCTCGATTTTATAATATATATTATTCGAACATATTTTTAATTTTTGATTGAACCAATCCGACTCCCTTTTTTTTCTAACACCAAAATAAATCTTACCAACATAGAAAAGGAGGAAAAGAGAGTAGTAAAAATTTGTTCAAAGGGCGCGTCGGGCGGCTTCTTTCCCTTCTTTAAAACAAGTTATTTCAATTCTAAGCTAGGGTTTAAGAGCTCATATCTACTCAAACCTTTCGACAAAGAGGAAAAAAGCGGTCGAGTTTTTCACAGCCATGGCGAGCACCAAAGTCCAGAGGATTATGACCCAACCCATCGTACGTTCCTCTGTCATTGTTTCCTTTATTTTCCAAAACTTCTCTCTCTATTTACTAATTGCTTTCCTTCTTTCTTTTTTTAACTTTTTTCTTGCTTGGTTTTTCTGCGGCAACAGAACCTGATCTTCAGGTTTCTCCAAAGTGTAAGTCTCCGTTTAATGCTTCATCTCTTTCATTGGCTTTTCGGGGTTTGCTTGGTTTTGCTTGTTTGTTAATGGGTTGTTTGGCTTTTTATTTTCTTTTTTTATTTGAAATTACCCAGAAAGCTCGCATTCAGATTTGGCTTTTTGAGCAGAAAGATTTGAGGATTGAAGGCCGAATCATTGTAAGTTTTGTGTATATATTTTTTTAAATAAGCAATTTTATAGCTACATATTATGGTGAAGATTTTATTTTTTAATTGAATTGAGTTAGGAATTTTAATCTCTGCTGCTAATTGTTGCTTAGGAAATTATAGTTCAGTTTAGCTGATTTTTTTTTTTTTTTTTGGTACAAGTGAAATTGGGCTACACAATGGGAGGTAGCTGTCTCCCATTACCTTAGATCCCACCCTGCTTAACCCAAGTTTCGACCTTGAGACCTCCAGATAGAGTCTTAAGCTTTAACTGCTGGCCCCTTAGGCCTTAGGTGTTTAGCTTATACCTTAGACTAATAAATGTTACGAACGATGTTATGAATTCTCCTTATTTCATAGAATTATGATGTAGATATTTTTGGTTTTGCATGAGTCTCATTGCTGTTTTTAATTGCTGGTGTTCAGTATTACTGCTAAACAATTATGAATTTGCATAGAACATTGTTATGATTTTTCATTGATTGTGCTAAGTTGTATATTTGCTTCATGAGCTATTGGCATTCTTTGCTTTATGTATTAATTGGGAGGGCTCTTTATTTTTGGTTGACTCAGTGTACAAAACCATTAAACAATTCCTTCGAACATTCCTTTGGCAACCAATCTGAAAATTTTAACATTTAGAACAATCTCAAGTATTTATCCAGAACATAGCTGAAGTAAAAACGTGTTATAAAACAAAGCAACCTCAAATATATAAAAAAACAAAGCAAGGCCAACAGCATCAGTGTCCTTTTTCCATTCAAGCAAATAAAATCAACGAGAACTAAGAATCTTTAGCTCTATATATTCAAATTACACAGATGGCAGGTTTAATTTCTTACAAAGAAAACGGCATGAAGAGTAAAATTCAAAACCCCCATATGCTTAACCTCATAGACAAAAACTATAAATTTCTAGGGTTGCTCAAAAAATGATAGAGAAAAGCTATTTTTTTTTTTAAAATTATTAAAGGCCTAAACAATATTATAATATAGGAGAATCTAGCTTTTCATTGGCTGAATAAATTACTTTAAGGTTGATAGAAAATGAAGGATTGCTTGCTTCTCATTATAAAAATGGTTAAATTTGCTTCACAAATCTTTCAAGAATTCATAGAAAACTTATGCGATGATAAGCTGTGAAAACACTATGGAATTAATTATTATCTAATTACAAGACACCACCGCCAACACCAAAGAGAAAATTGCTCTGTTGCTTGAACTCGTCGTTTTCGATGACACATCGGTGTCGACACGAGTCGACACTGACACAGGTATGGGATCTGTGTCCGATGAATTCATCGGACACGGCCTATTGTGGCTAGTTGTAGCCGGATAAAGCTGACATGAAAGTTTTGGAAAAAGATGAGGAAGAAGACGCAGGCGGCTACAGAAAAAAGAAAAACAATTGGGCTTGAAATACAAAGCTTATCGTTACTATTAATTATGTTTATAACTGGCATAGAAGGCTTTATCATTATGTTTGGGCTTCTTTTAATTATGTTTGGGCTTGAACTGGCATAGCATGCTTTAACATTATGTTTGGGTTTGAAAAATATGCTAATATTTGGGCCTAAGAAATGGTATTTAGGTTTTAGTTAGTTAAGCTTTTAATAAAGAGTTAAGCTTTATTAACAATTTGGGCTTTATTATTTTTGTATTTGAGTCTTATGATTCATGGGCATATTATGTGAAATTTGGACATTATTATTTTAAAATCTAAAAAACAAAGAAAAATTACAAAATTATTATTATTATTATTATCATAATTTTCTGGTCTTTTTTAATCAAAATTACTTCAATTATAGATAGAAAAATATGAATAAATTACTTATATTTTCTTAATTGAAATTTTCTTAATTTTATTAAAAGAATGGCTAAACTTTTGATACAAAATATGCTTAATAGTTAATTCTCATATATGCACAATTATTATCAGTCATCCTGAAAATCTTAGAATTATTATCAATCTTTGTTGCTCGGACTTGTCAGTTTTGACCCCACACCTGTGTCGACACGAGTTGACGCTGACACGGGTATGGGATCTGTGTCAGATTCGTCGGACACGATCTCCTGTGGTTGGTTGAAGAAGGAGAAGAAAGAGAAGGAGAAGAGGGAGAAGAAGGAGAAGAGGGAGAAGAAGGAGAAGGAGAAGCAGAAGGAGAAGAGGAAGAAGAAGAAGAAGGAGCAGAGAAGAAGAAGAAGAAGGAGGAGCAGAGAAGAAGAAGCGGTAGCAGCAACGGCGATGAAAGTTCAAAAGAGAGAGGAAGAAGAAGAAGAAGAAGGAGCAGAGAAGAAGCGGTAGCAGCAACGACGATGAAAGTTCAAAAGAGAGAGGAAGAAGAAAAGAAGCAGTAGCGCGATTAGAAATGAGAGGAAGAAGAAAAGAAGCAGCAGTAGCTAAAAGTTTAGTAAAAAAGAGAGGAAGAATAAATGATACAGATTGTGAAAAAGTAAATAAAACAAATGAACGCATCAGGCTTCTTTTACGTTTTAATTATTTGATGGACTTAACAAGTATGGGCCCAAAATATTTTTAATTGTTTAAATGAGATTGAATGTATAAATCCAATCCAATCTAAACAATAAATTATTATATTTTAGGTTATATTTTATTTTTTAGGCTTTTGTATAATTCATGGGTCAAAATTATTTAAAATTGATAATAATTAAAATTAAATTTGATAAATAAAAAATTTTCAATTTTATTTTTATATTTTTATAAAAATAAAAAGAATCTTATTTATAAAATATTAATGTATAATCTATTATTTAAAAAATATTTAATATGATTTATTCACATATTGTAACTATAATCAAACCAATGCTTGTTGTCAGATTTATCACGCAAGTGCACGTATCGTTGACAAGTAATATAATGAAGAGTAGAGTGTCGATCTCACGAGGAATTGTTACCAAATTTGTTAAGTACTAAAATTATGACAACTTAATCTTATTCAAACAAATAATTAAAGGGTGTAAATTAAGAACTAATAAAAGAAACTAGTAAAAGAAAGCAAATTAAAAGGTGAATTAAATCAATTGAGAAAAACCTAAGCTCTTAATTTTATTAAAAGAATGGCTAAACTTTTGATACAAAATATGCTTAATAGTTAATTCTCATATATGCACAATTATTATCAGTCATCCTGAAAATCTTAGAATTATTATCAATCTTTGTTGCTCGGACTTGTCAGTTTTGACCCCACACCTGTGTCGACACGAGTTGACGCTGACACGGGTATGGGATCTGTGTCAGATTCGTCGGACACGATCTCCTGTGGTTGGTTGAAGAAGGAGAAGAAAGAGAAGGAGAAGAGGGAGAAGAAGGAGAAGAGGGAGAAGAAGGAGAAGGAGAAGCAGAAGGAGAAGAGGAAGAAGAAGAAGAAGAAGAAGAAGAAGAAGAAGAAGAAGAAGGAGCAGAGAAGAAGAAGAAGAAGGAGGAGCAGAGAAGAAGAAGCAGTAGCAGCAACGGCGATGAAAGTTCAAAAGAGAGAGGAAGAAGAAGAAGAAGAAGAAGGAGCAGAGAAGAAGCGGTAGCAGCAACGACGATGAAAGTTCAAAAGAGAGAGGAAGAAGAAAAGAAGCAGTAGCGCGATTAGAAATGAGAGGAAGAAGAAAAGAAGCAGCAGTAGCTAAAAGTTTAGTAAAAAAGAGAGGAAGAATAAATGATACAGACTGTGAAAAAGTAAATAAAACAAATGAACGCATCAGGCTTCTTTTACGTTTTAATTATTTGATGGACTTAACAAGTATGGGCCCAAAATATTTTTAATTGTTTAAATGAGATTGAATGTATAAATCCGATCCAATCTAAACAATAAATTATTATATTTTAGGTTATATTTTATTTTTTAGGCTTTTGTATAATTCATGGGTCAAAATTATTTAAAATTGATAATAATTAAAATTAAATTTGATAAATAAAAAATTTTCAATTTTATTTTTATATTTTTATAAAAATAAAAAGAATCTTATTTATAAAATATTAATGTATAATCTATTATTTAAAAAATATTTAATATGATTTATTCACATATTGTAACTATAATCAAACCAATGCTTGTTGTCAGATTTATCACGCAAGTGCACGTATCGTTGACAAGTAATATAATGAAGAGTAGAGTGTCGATCTCACGAGGAATTGTTACCAAATTTGTTAAGTACTAAAATTATGACAACTTAATCTTATTCAAACAAATAATTAAAGGGTGTAAATTAAGAACTAATAAAAGAAACTAGTAAAAGAAAGCAAATTAAAAGGTGAATTAAATCAATTGAGAAAAACCTAAGATTATAATTTCCCTCAACACTTCGTATGAACCTCTCTTACCCTCTTAACTTGACTAATGACATTGAGATGTTAACCTAGAGTTCTAATCTATTTATAAGCATCTTTCGGTGATCTTATAAAAATATCTCTCTTAACTAATTAATTATATTCTTATGATAATTGAATTAAAGTGAAACTCATTAAGTTTAGACTTTAAAATTGATTACACATGACACATAAGTGTATTCATACCTTACATGCAGATCAATTCATCATAATAAATGAATATGAAACATATGTTATTCAATCCATGTCTAACACTCATTTTCTAAGTTGTATCTAGGTTACCAAATTAATCCAATTGGTGGCCAAACAATTAGAAGCATTAAGAACAACATTGAATAAACAAATCAAATATCATTAAATCAAGCAAGAGAGTAAAATAATCCAAATTACATGTTAAGTTCCATTACAATCCTAGAAAAATAAATTTAGTTCATGCTAACTAATGAAAACAAATAACAAAGGAGTTTCACCATCATCAATATTACAAGAAAGATAAAGAAGAGTAAAGGAAAAGAGAGAACTAAGGTTTGTCAGGTCTTCAGTCTTCAATCTTCCAAAATCTCTTTAGCTCCTTGAAGCCTTTTGGTGGCTACACTCCTCTTAATAAAATTAGTTTTATAGAACTTAATTCTCTCATATTTTAGTCTTAAAAGGTTTTATTTATAGAGTTTTAGACCCTTGGAGTCAGAAACTTCGCGTGCAAGTAACAAGTAAAGAAACATATATTTATTTTACGTCTGGCGCTGCAGCGCTGGCTTTCGATTGCTGCTAGCGATGCAACGCCAGCTTCTGGTGCTGCGACACCAGCCCCTCTGTTTGCTGCACTTCACTTCTGTCCTTTTCTCGCACTTCATCGACTGATTTGGATGGGCAAATCTTGTCCGATTTGGCAAATGATATACCGTTTGAAAGCTATGAAAATTAGTTTCAAAAGTCAAGAAGGAAGTTTTCTTGAATAAAGATTTTAAGATCATGTTTTTTTTTGCAACAAGCTCCAGAGGTCAAATCTGCCCATGCGTTGCTTTGCACAATTTTTTTTTGTCTTTTCGCATCTCGAAGCTTCTTCTCACTTTGGACCTATAAAAATACAAAAACACAAACTTAATAACTAATTTAAACATGAAATAAATAAATAAAATAAATCTAAAAACAATTAAAACTAATCAATTCCAAATAAAAACTTCAAGGATTTAGTCGATTTGAATGCACAAAATGTAATACAATAACTATATTTTATAGAGTTATCACACTTTCAAACTTAAGATTGTGCTAGTCCTCGAGCAAAAAAAAAAAAAAAAAAACAAAATAAAATAAAACGAAACAGAACACAAAACTAGAGATGAATGCACTTGAATAATGATTTCCTTAATTATCCTCAAAAGTTATCTCAGGTCTTCAATCCTCCAAAATCTCTTTAAGTCCTTGAAATCTTTTGGTGGCTACTTTTCTCTTATTAAAATTAGGTTTATAGAACTTAATTCCCTCCTATTTTAGCCTTAAAAGGTCCTATTTAAAGAACTTTGGACCCCTGAAATTAGAAACTTCGCGTGCAAGTAACAGGTGAAGAAACATATTTTTTTTTTTTTTTTTTTTTTATGTTTGGCGCTGCAGCCCTGGCTTTCGCCAGCTGTTGGCGTTGCAACGCCAGCTTCTGGCGCCACGGCACCAGCCCCTCTGTTTGCTGCACTTCACTTCTGTCGTCTTCTCGTACTTAATCGGCTGATTTGGATGGGCAAATCTTGTTCGTTTTGGGCAAATGATATACTGTTGGAAAGCTATGGAAATCAGCTTTAAAAGTCGAGAATGAAGTTTTCTTGAATAAAGATTTTAAGATAATATTTTTCTTACAACAAGCTCCGGAGGTCAAATATGCCCATGCGTTGCTTTGCATCTTTTTTCATCTTTTCGCACCTCGAAGCTCCTTCTCGTTTTGGACTTATAAAAATACAAAACACTAACTTAATAACTAATTTAAACATGAAATAAATAAATAAAATTAATTTAAAAACAATTAAAACTAATTAATTTCAAATAAAAATTTCAAGGACTTAGTCGATTTGAATGCACAAAATGTGGTAAAATTATTATATTTCATAGAGTTATCAATACTTCATCTAATTAAATTGATATATATGTATATATTATATTTAAGTATATGTAAAATGATTTCGCACCCGTATCCTTCTCTCGAATCCTTTTGTGTCGTATCCTCGTGTTTTAAGTTCAAGACAATTGACGAGTCAGACGTCTAGACACGTACCAGCACCCGATACTCGTACCTGAGTCCGAGCAATATAGTTATCAATCACCCTAATAAGATAAAATTCTATGAAAAATCCCTGCATCCGTGTCCTCTTTTTCGACCATTTGTAGCCGTATCCTTGAGTATTAGATATAGAGTGATTGACGTGTTTGACACTTGGATACATACCCGTATCAGACAGTCGTACTCGAGTCCGAGCAACATAGGAAAGTTGTAATTATAGGGACCAAAATTGTGAATGTAGTCAAGTGACAAATACCTACATCAGAGAGGTAGGAAAAAAGACATATCAATCATGCACTTTGTAAAGTAGTCAAGGAAATAATCAGTGGAAAAATTATGCAAATTTATTGGAAAATTAATTAATGTAGCCACAAGAAAAATTCAGAAGCTTTTTTTGCATAGCAAACTAACCAAAACATAGGGGAAATTCTAGCAACCAACAAAAGGGAAATTGAAGCACATTTGCATGGAAAGTTAACCTAAATATTTCATGGACAATTAACCAACCCAAATGTAAAATGAAGTATATAGTTGCATGCTAAAGTAAAGAAAGGGGGAGATGGATAGACATTTATTGAAACTTTGAGGAAAAAAGTGGATGAAGTTAAGGCCTGCATTAAGATTTGATTTCAATGTGATTAATTGGTGAAATGATTGGTTGCTCAAAGACAGCACAAGGGAGATCAATGCAGTAAAAGGGGGTGTGGGTAAGGATTTGAAGTTGAGAAGGTTGATTGCTTTGCATCTCATGTATCTTGTATAATGTAAGGGGCATAATCATTCTAAAAAGTTCAATTACTTTCTCGAAGATTGGGAAAGTCACTTTACCAACTAACTGTCTCCCTTTGACCGGCGAGTTATAGTAATTTTTCTATGAAACATGGGAGTATGATGACATGGTAAACTATGTTTTGATAAATGTGACCAATCAAAAGTGACCATCACATTCCCCTCGGTTAAAATCCTAAGAAAGTGCACCACTTTCCCTTTACAAATTGTTGAACAACTCTTGAATTTACTAAGGCTGTACTTGGAATTCACACACTTTTACCCTCCTTTGAACCCCACCAACTCTTAAAATGCCCAAACATTTCCATTTGGCCATTGTTGTCTTTGACTTAATGCTTTCTCTTCATCTAATCAATCTCCTTTTATGTGCAAAGATCATAAATTGTTTCCCATTATTCATTGCTGTGTTGCTAACCTCACATGATTTTGGCAAAAATTTCACATGAATTTGTCTTGAAGTTGTGAAGCCAAGGGTAAGCCCACTTTGACCTTTGAATTGTTAATTCATACACGGAGATCTTAAGCAAGCTTCAAAATTTGAGCAACATGTTTGTTGTGATAATTTATGTGTCTTATCATGCCGTAATAGGAATTTTGCCATTCTATCCTTGTTTCTTGGACATAAAGAGCAATTAAATATGAAGTTGAGAAAATAGTAACCTCTATCTCTCCCATCATTCCATTCTCTCTTTCCTTTTCTTTTTTCCCCAACTCATTAGGTCCAAAATAAGGCAATCCAAGAGGGAGTTGAATTTGGTTATAATCAAATAATTGAACTTTAAGCTCAAAATACAATAACATAGAGAATGTAGATATTTCTTAGCCATGTATGGAGGTTTGGCCCACCGTACTTCTCCAGTATACTCTTGCACCAAGTGGAATAACCACTATACTTCTAGAAATTATCGAACCTCTTACAAGTGTTTACTCATTTGAATCCTTTAATCACTACAAGGATATCCTTAATCCTCACTAGTAGACAAGTTAAGGGATTTACTTACCTCTCAAAATTTGTTTTTTTTTTTTCCAAAGAAAAAACATTTTACAATTAAAAGGTATCTAAAAGGTGGGGAGAGGGTGAATTTTAGAGCAGGTAACCAAATCTATCCTTTTTTACCACTTGGGTCACATTTTTTAGTTTGTTCCAATTGGGTAAGCAAACTATGTTAATTGTACTAGGGACCAACTTTGGTCTTATGGTAGATTTCGTGCAAATTGAATGGTGATGTGGCACACTTCAAACCTATGTTGCTCGGACTCGGGTACGGGTGTCGGATATGGGTATGTATCCAAGTGTCAGACATGTCAATCACCCTAAGCCTATGTTTGGATTGGGGTAAGGGGAGGGAAAAGAAAGTAAAGCAAGGGAAAATGGGAAACCTTTATTTTGTTTTCCCTTGTTTGGAATCGAAAAAAAAAATTAATAAAGGAAAGTGAGGGGAGTTTGAGCATCCCTCACTTTCCCTCAAAATACTCATTTTTCCAAAACTCCAAATCGATGGGGAAAAAAAATTTAAAATATAAAATGTCTATTTTACCCTTTTTACATTTATCAAATTATAAGCAATATTTTTAAACTTATATACTTCACGTAATTGACATCAAAAAATTATAATAAAAAAATTTTATTATCATTTTATTGTTTTTTTTTTATATTACATTCATATTTTTTAATGTAATATTTATTTTATTTTTTATTATTTAATTTATAATATTTTTATTTGAATTAAAAAAAGGGCATAAATGAAAATGTATATTATAATTTATCTTTTCTTTTCCTTTTCACACTTTAACCAAACGATGGTGGTTAACATTCTTTTTTCTAACACATTTTAATTATCTAAACAAGGGAAAGATGTATCCTTTCCTTTAAAAACCCTTCCTTTCTTTTCTTTTCCTTTTCTTTACTAACATCTATCCAAACATAGTGTAAATCTAAGACACAAGGATACAAAGGTTCGAAGAAGAGGACACGGGTGCAGGGATTTTTTGTAGAATTTTATCTTATTAGGGTGATTGATAATAATTTCAAGAATTTCAGGATGACTGATAATATTGTGCATTGAGCATATACGAGAATTAACTATTAAGCATATTTTGTATAAAAAATTTAACTATTCTTTTAATAAAATTAAGATAATTTTAATTAAGAAAATAGAAGTAATTTATTCATTTTTTCTATCTATAATTGACGTAATTTTGATTAAAAAATCATAAATTTATGATAGTAATGATAATTTTGTATTTTTTGTTTTTTGTTTTTTAGATGGGTTAATATGTAAATTAGCCCCTGTACTTTAGACGTTTTGTCTGTTTGGTACTTGAAGAATTTTTTTGTCAGTTTGGTACTTCAACTTTCATTCCGTCAACCACATTAGTCCATTGAATTTTTTTGAATTTTTTGAATTTTTTTGAATTTTTTGAATTTTTTTGAATTTTTTTCTTATATGATGACGTGACAGTAATGATGTGGCAGTTTTGCCACGTGTCAGACTCTGATTGGGTGTTTTTTTTGCCTAGTCAGCCATTAACTAATGGTGTTAAGGCAAAGGGCCAATGTGAAAGACGGAATGAAAGTTTGAGTACCAAAGTGACAAAAAAAAATCTTCAGATACCAAACAGACAAAACGTCTAAAGTACAGGGGTTAATTTACATATTAACCCTTTTTAGATAATAATGTCTAAATTTCATATAATATGCCCATAACATAAGGCTTAAATACAAATATAATAAAGCCCAAATTGTTAATAAAACTTAACTCTTTATTAAATGCTTAACTAACTAAAATCTAAATACCATTTCTTGGGCTCAAATATTATCATACTTTTCAAGCTCAAACATAATGATAAAGTATGCTATGCCAGTTCAAGCCCAAACATAATTAAAAGAAGCCCAAACATAATGATAAAGCCTTCTATGATAGTTATAAACATAATTAATAGTAATGATAAGCTTTGTATTTCAAGCCCAATTGTTTTTTCTTTTTTCTGCAGTCGTTTGCGTCTTCTTCTTCCCCTTCAAAACATTTTTTTCTTAAAGAGCAGGTGACATTTTACTCTTTTTTCTTTTCTTTCATTCCCTTTCTCTTTCCCCTGCCCTCCTCTCCCTTTTGCCATTGCAGATCTTGCAAGCACCAATGACAAGGTAATCGGCTATTGATGAAATCGGAAAATGCAAAAAATGATGAAATCAAAAAAAGTGAACTTTATTTATTGGATAAGTGAAGTACTCTTGCAAAATGCAAACTATCTTTTAAGAATTTGTAATTCTTTTCAATCTGTATATGTAATTTCATGAAGTACAATAAAAAAAATATAGAAATAAAATTGGAAAATTCTTAAGCACATCAAATACATTTCCTTATGATTAAAGAAAAAAAAAGAAAGAAAAGAAAATCCAATCTTGATACAAGAATGAGTGTACACAAACAATAACCAGACAAAAGCCGTTAGTGATACTTTTTTTTTGGTTAAAAACTCCTTAGTTAAATTTAAACATACAACAATGTCGAATAACAAATACTGAGTAAATTTGGAATATCTTTTCTTTTTGTGATTGTAATTTCAAGATAGTGGGGAAGGAGCTGACTTGAATCAAGCCATAATCAAAGAAGAGAGAAAATAATTGAAAATTTTGTGGCTGCTATATTATACAGATGTAATAGCGTTCAAAAGTTAAAAGTCTAAATTCAATCACGTGACTTTATTTTTGTCAACTTCTCTGCCTCCTTTTTTGTCCCATTTTGGTTCATTTTGCTTGGATAGTCTTTGGGCCAGTTAAGACAATTAGGCTTCAATTTATCTAATTCTTACGGGTCAACAAGAAGGAGGTTGATTGCTTGTATATTTATATGATTTGCTTTCTTCTAAAGACTTAAAACTCCAAAGCACTATAACACATCTTCTCTTCATAAAAAAATAGTTAAACTGATAGAAAAGTAATATTACCCCCCTTACTATAATAATTTGGATAAAGAATCCTTGCATCTCCCTTCGGGCCCTTTATAGCCTTATCCTCGTGTCTTTGATCCCATGTAGTTGGCATGTCAGACACTTAGATACATATCTGCGCCTGACACTCGTACTCAATTCTAAGCAACATAGCCACATGTTGAATGGCGGCTTTTTCTTTGATTGCACTTGGTTTAATTTACAATCTTCAAGCCATTTGGTATTAGTAATGCTTATTTTAATAGATGGATTGTTGAAGCTTTCTATTTGTTCCATTATGCTGTAGTTTAGTATGGTTGCTTGCTTGTACTTAGTTACATTTTTTTGAAAAAGGTTCTTCCCCTTTTTTTTTTTTTTGTTTCTCGTACTTGATTTTCATAAGCTATTCTTGAGCAGTTTGCCTTCCCCTTAATGGTTGCATCTTTAAACATGGAATCAATTATGTCCCAACATACTTGGCACATTTCTTTATTGGCTCTTTACTTAGTTCTGCCTTGAGATAGTTTATCACATCCTTTCTATGTATATGTTTACAACTTAATAAAGCCTTCATCTTAATCGAATTTACTTTTTGAGACTATATTAACCTCACTAGTAATGAGGACATTAAGAGCCTTTGTTGCTCGGACTCGTCGTTTTCAACGGCACACCGGTGTCGACACTGACACGGATATGGGATTCATGTCAGATTCGTTGGACACGGCCTATTGTGGTTGGCTGTAGCTGGAGAAAGCAGAAGAAGAAAAAAAAAAGAAAAAGAAGCAGAGACGAAAGAAAGCAAGAAAGTTCTGGAAAAAGAGGAAGAAGAAGATGACGCAAGGGGCTGCAGAAAAAAAAGAAAATAAATTGGGCTTGAAATACAAAGCTTATCATTAGCGGGCTGTATCATCATGTTTGGGCTTCTTTTAATTATATTTGGGTTTGAAAATTTTGCTAATATTTGGATCCATATTAAAAAGAAATGGTATTTGGGTTCTAGTTAGTTAAGGCTTTTAATAAAGAGTTAGGTTTCATTAACAATTTGGGTTTTATAATTTTTGTATTTAAGCCTTATGTTTCATGGACATATTATGTGAAATTTGAACATTATTATTTTAAAGTTTTAAAAACAAATTTTTTTTACAAGATTATCATTACTATCATAATTTTATTTTAATCAAAATTACTTCAATTATAGATAAAAAAAATGAATAAATTAATTTTATTTTCATAAATAAAATTAACTTTATCTTTATTAAACGAATGGTTAAACTTTTAATACGAAATATGCTTAATAATTAATTCTCATATATGCATAGTTATTATAAGTCATCTTGAACTTAAAATTATTATTAGTCATCCTAATAAAATAAAATTCTACAAAGGGTCCCCGCAACCATGTCCTTTTCTTTGACCCTTTTTAGTCGAATCCTCGTGTCTTATATTTAAGGTGATTGATGTGTCTGACACTTGGATACATACTCGTATCCGACACCCGTACCTGAGTCCGAGCAACATAGTTAAGAACATCCACATTGGCTGCTGTTTTCTTTGTGCTTTTGTTTATGGAAGACTTTGCATGAAATGAAACCATAATCTCCAAATATCTTTAGTTTTACATCTTGTACGCCAAGTCCTTTTAGGGACATGAGTGGAGGCTTACATGCATGTAAGCAATTTCTTTTGTTAAAGGTGAAGTTATGAGAATTCCAACATCTTTTAGACTTCTGTTTAGCATTGTTTGTAGCGATGTGAAGCTTTATGTGAAGCTTTCGACCTTATCTCTATGGGACCCTAGTGATTATGTTGAGTTCTTTTTTTAAAGCTATGTTAACCTATATTTTGAAGCTTTCGACCTTAATGCCTATGGGTGTCTAGTGACTATGTTGAGTTTTTTCTTTTTTATTTATTAAAATTGGTTTATTTTTGTTTTTTGTTAGCATCTTTAGAGTTGTAAACAATCGGAATTATTCCCTCAACACTCTAAAAGCAAGTTCTTTACAACCTTGACCATCAATTTAGAAGATAACCTTGTTAGTGTTCATGAATTTGATTTCACCATTATTCTATCCCTTTGTATCCCTTTCACTATTTCGTATATTCATTGATGTTCTTTGATAAAGTGATAAGGTGTTGGGTAGTTTGAGAAGAGATGTTGATTTGGGTAAGATTGAGAAAAAGGAGAGTGAGTGAGGGTTTTGAGGAAGACATAGGGATGTGGTTATAAAGGGTTTGAAATAAGGACAGATGTTCGAGGATTCTTTGTCCAAATTAAAATATTAAGATGGTTAATATTATGAGTTCGTTTTTGATGCACTGGCGGTGGAATTTTTACTCCACAAGCGGGTTAAAAGGTTGCCACATGTTTCATTTCTTTTTTAATTTTTTTTTTTACTATACCCTAAAGGTATGTGTCATCCTACTAATTTTGCTTGCGGAGTCTAATAATTCCATTGGCAGTGGATGTGATAATTTCTCTAATATTATTATCTCAGTAATTTAACCATCTTTTACACAAAGAAAATGGTTTTTAGTGTTTTTGTTTTGGGTCTTTAAAGAAACAAAATCATAAAAGCAATCCACCTCCTTTCCATCCCATAAGAGTAGATAGGTTGAGGCCCAAAATGTCTTCACTCATTGGCACAAAGTATGCTTGATAAATGAACCAAAACAGGATAGAGGAAAATGACAGAGGTTGGCAGCAATAACAAGGTGAAAAGTGGGACATCGCGCTTCTGAATTTAAACCCAATCAGTAAAATTATAGCAGCCCCAAAAACTCCGTATAATTTTATATCTTTTGGTCTTTTCTTCTTTGTTTCTGAATATTTCTCTGTTCCTCTCTCATCCTCTGTCGGTTTTGCTTCATTCTATCTAGATTTGGCCCCTTTTTTTTCACTCTTTCTTCCTATATCCAACGTTCTGTTTTCTTTTTATTCTTCAAGGTTCTTCTCCACATTTCCCTAATGATTATAAGTTGTCTGTTTATTGTATGGGATGGGAAGAAATTCTACAGCAATTGTGAGGTAAAAAAATGAGGAAATGAAGAGAACTTTGGTTAGGGCAAGAATTGGTTCTAATTTATGGGACTAATATCTCCCCAGCCAAGTCAGCCAAATCCCCATACCCATTGATGTTTCAAGTCTTGTAGACATGGATGCTCCACTGTAAATGTTGAGTCCAAGCAAATGGTGACAGATGGCCATTTGGTTAATTTAAGTAAAAAATGGAGTCTCGTGTATCATAAGTATATATGGTATGTGTGCTTGGTGAAAAAAGGTTTCGACATGGAGTCTTCAATAATTCTTGATCCGAGTCCATCAAGCCCTATGTTTTTGAAATGTCCTGTATAGCTAAGGTTAAATAAGGATGATGCTCCAGATCTCGTAATTAAATCATGTGCGTGACTATTCTACAGTTCTTTTGATATTGTGTTAACCGGTTGGTTGCTTGACTCATGAAAGGTGGTCATGCTGGATGAGGCTATGAGAGAGCCTTAAATATATATCAGATCCCTGCACTTGTCATTAGATCTGTAACTGTGTGGGTATGATGAATCAACAGTGAATCTGTTTCTGTGCACTGCAACAGAATGTGAGAATGCATGAAAGAAATATGTTTTAAATGTATACATCTATAACGTTTTATTATGGGCATGACTCTCAAATTTGGAAAGTTCAATTGACAGAAAAAAAAAAATAACTCTTTTATGTGCTTTGAGATATAATCTTATTGATAATCTTAATAATCAGCTTCTTAATTGCCCCGTTTGGCATTTTACAGGGCTTTGATGAGTACATGAATTTGGTTCTAGAGGATGCTGAAGAAGTTAACGTCAAGAAAAAGAGCAGCAAGTCATTAGGTGAATTGTCTTAGTCTTATTGTTCTCCCTTCTTGTATGCATGTCTTCTTATTTTTTTTTTTTGTTTTTTCAGGAAGGATTCTTCTTAAAGGAGACAATATAACTCTTATGATGAATAGGTAAGTGAATTGAAATAAACTCTTATACACACCTACAAACACAGTCACTCTCTCTCTCTCACACATGTTAAATTGTTTTTTTGTAACAGTGGAAAGTGATGATCATCCCAGCAGTTAAGTGGACTAGCGTTAAAAGTCTTCTCAATTTCATGTAGGTCAAGCCACTTGCTCTGCTGTGCTATCTTTAGAACATACCTTCACCTTTCATGTATTATAAGTTACCTTAGAGAAGCTGCTGCTTATATTTCAGACAGTTACTGGTGCTTGTTTAGTTTATCCAATGATTGAAATGTATGATTCTGCCCTTTGATCTGCATTAATGTTTAGATTTCTGATTAAGTCAGCTTCAGAAAATCTTCGTTGACCATTTGTGGCCCTGCATTTTTCATGTTATTTTGATTTACCATGCATAAGTGATGTCCACTTTAGAATTTAGTTTATTTCCTGCTGCATCAGAATCTAAAGATTTTAAAAGATTTTTGCTAGAGTTCTTTGATTTGTGTTTCAGTCGGTACTTCATGATCTCAAATTGGTAACCATCCTTCCATTTCCCATGTGATGCATTACTGTGCAATGTGGTGCATCAATTTGGAGGAATTAGTGGCTACAAAAGTCGGGATGGATGTATGAAGGAGGTCAGGGCAGTCAGATTGTTGAGCCAAATAAGATGTATTCCCACATTTGACTAGCAACCATGGTCGCTGCTTTCTTCTTCCAATTTTTTTTCTTCTTGCCTTTTCCTCTCTCAAATGGATTCATAGTACCATGAAGATTAGGATTGAGAGGATCTAGCCAGCTAGTGGTACCTGTTAATCCTCCCCACTTTCCACAAGCTTATCATTGATGATTTGTTCTGTACGAATACGAATTTGCCTTTAGTCACAATCTAAGTGTTGCTATGATAGTAGATTATGCTGTGTTTTTGAATTTGGTTTGGTTAGGGGGTTTGATTGTAGCAGCTGCATGGTAACAAGCGTGATTGTAGTTAGTAGAACATTTGGTTCGATTGAACTTGACACGGAAATAAATTTGTTGGCATTGCCAATAGGATTATAGTAGTTGGGCATATATAGTTTTAGTATCTTTTATTCGGGTCAGTTGATTTCTTGACCAAGGAGCAGATTGTCTCCTTGTGCTGGCATTGTAAATATTTAGTATACTACCAGCCGTTATCAATCCAGTATATTATCCACTTTAATTATGGTCTTAGGTGTGCATACGTAGGATAGGAGTGTCTCTTAGTGATCTTACCACTGTAAATTTGTAGGGAACCATGAATTTGAAGTTTAATCCAGTTGGTTTATACAGTCATTTTTAAGAAGCGGCATTCAATAGATTTAGAGTTCGAATCTCAATATCTGCATTCTCTATCTTCAAGTTACAGTTTTTTTTTTAAAAAAAAAAAATAATAAAAAAAAATAAAACGTAGGGAGCTATAAATAGATTCTGGCAAATTGAAAAATCTGATTGGTGAAATTATCCTGTTCAAGTTGTCACTGTTTTATTCTTAGTGGGATTGGATCAACAAAGCTATTTGCTGAGAGTCTAAGAAGACGTCTCCCTTTTTTCTTGCTCCACTCTGGTCTCTTTCTCGAAATGCCTATTGGGTAAGACACCTTTGTCTCCCTCTTCATGTTCACGGAAATGGGTGTAGTGTCACGTTGCTATTATCCTCTTTTCGGAAAATCTATTTATTGGTTTCGGAAAATCTATTTATTGGTTTGTGCAACGTTTTACGCTTATATATTCAAAGATCTAATTTATTTTTTTCTGATATGGGATTAATGCATTCTGTCTATTTTTTTTAAACGTTTGGCATGATATTTTCTCACTCAATTTTGTCTACCCTTTTTGGGGTGCTTGGCGTAACTCGTCACGGTTGCTTCATCTTGCATACTCTACCCGTTGAAATGTTTTTGGCGTGAAGTTGGATAGTCAAGAGTACACTGCTCGTTATCCTCTCTACAAAATCGGCTGATTATTACACTTAATATCACATAGCAACTTCCTATATACCTTCCAAGGTGTTAGATTGATAAGCAGAGGAACTTAATTTTTATGCTTAAACGAGGGTCAAAAAAGGAGGGAAAATACAAAACGAGATTTATGAAGTTATTTTTATGTAATTGCCTGCAAGGCATATGCAGTGGTGTACAGATTTCACGGGATAGGTAGAAAAAGGAGTTCGGAGTTTGGACCAAGAAACCTTGATATGGAAGGCTTTTTAGCTATTTTATAAACCACATTACAACATTCCTTTTTTTTTTTGGGTATAGATTCAGGAAATCGAGGTCTGGATTTGTAATCATATACTGTACTGTGTACAGTAGCTCATGTAAGGTTATCAAAACATTTAACAAAGGTTTTACCAGCTGTGGAGTGTAGATGTGCATCAATTACCAGGTTATCTAAAAGGAATAAAAAAAAAAGAAAAAAAAGGCAGAAATGAAAGGTTGAAAGGGACAGTTATCCACAGGGTAAGGCTGAGTGGGGTGAGCTTTCTTTGTGACCGCTGCTGGTTTGGAAGGCCAGGTTATAGGAAGAAAGTGACAAGGGTGGGGTTGGGGATTGGAGGTGGTGGTGGTGGTGGGGGCCATGGCTCTGGTTCTTGTGCAGCCGTGTCTCCAGGGAATCAATTTGTGAGCTCATCAGTGTCTTTGCATTAGGAAGCAAAGTGCTCTGACCCATTTGGTTCTCTTTTTGGTCACTACCCTTTGTTACTGATTACTGACTCAGCCTCCACAGATACCATCATATCTTAGCCCGCTCTCTCACTACAAACAACAGCTTAACAAGTAAAAGTATTAAGTGCCCTGTGTTTTTTTCCCCTTGTTTTGGTGCTGAATGACTTATTCCCTGTCCTTTTCAGCATGTTTTCTGTTGGAAATAATTACCATATGACAATGAACATTAGTCATTAGTGGGAGAGCCTTCAAGTTAAGGCCAGGGGAAATGTGGTAGTGGAAGCTGGTTTAGATGACTCATGGAATTATTAGCAGATCATAAAGAATCAATTTAAGTCAATTCTTAGAAAATTCGTTTATGCATAGTCGTTGGAAGGATTGTGAGTTATGATGTTTACAGTATGAATAAGCCAAGGAAAAACTTAATATTTTAGTCAAGTTGTGGTTTTGCTATGAATGGATAATCATAGTTGACTAATCTGCTTGATGGTTAGAGTTCAGTGACCAAATAGCCTAACTTCAATTAGTGATAGATAGACTAACATTCTCTCTTTGGTCTTTGATTTGTGCAAAGAAGGAACTGAGTAATTTATTTCAGTTTAGAGATTGAGTGATGCTATTTTATTCTAGATTTATGTCCCTATTATTTGTCCCAGCTAATATGACAAAAATTCGTTGGACTATCCGAGAGTGATGCATATCATTTTTAATAGTCAATTTATTCATGAATTCGGGGTTTAACTCTATTGATTCATGCAGTCACCCTTTAAAAGTGGCATCTAGTAAGTTTAGGATTCGAATCTTAACATTTACAACTTTTCTTATATTCTTAAGTTACGATCTCTTTTGTACCAAAACTACTGCAAAGGAAATATAGTTTATGATGCATTCCTATCCTTAGAAAGGTAGAAGGTTTAAAACATGCATTCCTATCCTTAGAAAGGTAGAAGGTTTAAAACTGTCGAGGAGTTTTATGGTTCAAAAATCTGAAGGGTGAAATATACGAAATCCCAAATGGATCTGTAATCATAGATACATTTCCAGTATTCAACTTACTCAAAACTTGAAAAGGATAAAAGGATGTGAGAGCTGAACTTCCATATCTTGCAAAGAAGATAGCGTTTGCCATTTCCATGTGAAACAAAGGAACATTCTTTCAGGTCTATGTCGACAACTCGACATACCATTACGTAGACCAAACTATGCTCTTAATGATTCTCAGCGACGAATTTTATCAAAAGATGGGGTGCCAGTGCCACCATTACTTTAAGTGCTCTTGCTAGACCTTTTTTTCCCTTTTTTATGTACATTGCTATTCTGATTGGATAGCCTTCTTAGCACTAAACATTCCTTGATTCCTCCGACATTTACGAGTAAAATCAGGGGTGAAAATATCACCTAGCTACAAATTTTTTTTTTTGTGTGAGGGAGTTGCTAAATTGACTGCTAGAATGCGTCTGACTGTTTGTCTGTCTGTCTGTCTGACATGATTAGAAGTACAGTAGTGGTAAAATTATCTCAGTTATTTGTGGGAAAAATTTAAGGGTTGTAGATTTTCTTGGCTAGCAAACAAGAGATATGTCATGGGAGTTGTTCTTTCATTTGTACCTTGGTGTATGCAGGCCCCTGCCTTATTGTTGGGTAGTGTCCTTAGCTTTGATCTTTCAAGGGGGAGATTGGGCCAAAATGTTGTAAATTTGCTACTTTTCCAGGGCAAAGCACATGGAGATTTTTAAGAGGATCACATCACAGTTTATCTCTCATGAGAAATTGGGTTCATTGAGAAAAAAAGAGAGAGAGTTTGATGAAAGTTTGCATACACAAAATTCTATGAAAGTGGACCATTTGCTGAAAAAAGTTATGACGATGTTTACCATGTTGCTTGTAAAATTTGACAAAGTGGGGGAAGCTTTTCGACCAGAAAATGAAATTGATTTGGTTGGACTGGACTGGTCCATTCTCCATATATCCTTACTATTGAAAACACTGTTCATCATACATAGGTACTATTATACGTGTATGGCACATGCTCCTCAAAAATTAATTGAAAACGATAATTTATAGACATGATAGTTGCATTTGCTTACGGATCTCTCTTTAAAAAAAAAACAAAGAAAAAAGAAAAAGTTTTTTTTTTTTTTGTTTTGTTTTGAAAATTTGCTAGTATCTTTTACTAAGTTTTACTTTTTTTAAAATCATTATAAAACAAAAAAACAAACGGTAGAAAGTAGAAAGCATAGTCTCCAAAGACAAAGAATTTCAGGTTTTAACTTGAAAGTTTTGAATATTGAGATGAGAAGGTTATCCCTCATTCTATAACTTAATATCACAATTACCAAAAATTCACATTAGGATTTATTTCCCGTATTTTTTTTAGAAAGCTCACTATATGTATTATTAATTCTTCCTATTGATTTATGCATCTTATTAGGTTTAGGGCATACTCATTGATTTTATATGTTTTATTTATTTTATTTTTAATTTTGATAACTTTATTTGAAGCTCAATGATCAAATCACTTATTTCACAAGAGTTAATTCACTTGGTAAGATCAAGAAGAGTTTTCTTTTTGTCAACCAGGATTCAATCTTTATAAAGAACATTTCGAAAACAAAATTTTAAATATATCAAATTGATGTAGGAGAATATGTTAAACTTTCAGAAGAAAATTAGATCAAAAAATCTAGATATAACCCTTGATCATAATTAAAAAAATGATCAAGTCAGTTTTTTTAGCCATGATATTATGATATTTATCTACTCCAAATGCAAAAGGTTTTCAATTTTTGTATGATTGAAATAGTAACTTACATTTGAATATACAAGTGAATGATATGATTGCATATTGCAGATATTCAAAAGGATCTAATAAATTCTATTATCATTGCCATCATTATCATCTTTTTTTTTTCTAGAGTTTTCTTTATTATCTTGTTTTAATAATTTCAAACCTCATCTTATTGGAAACAACTTCGTTTCTCCAGCATTATCCAAATGTGTCCATTTCTTTACTCTTTTGGCAATTAAGTTATCATTATCAAACAAGTAGTGGTTGAACAGTTGGTAATTGCTGTGACTTTGCTTTAAGGAACAGCTTAAGCATTGTACAAATGAGCATGAAATTTAAATATTTCGCTATAGTAATCAAATTAGTACCACCATTTCTCTTTTTATGTCATCACACTTAATTTTTTTTTTCCTTTTTGGTTTTTCTAAATTTATGAAGTCAATAATCACAACAGTTGCGTTTGATAAATCAAAACTTAATGGTTACGGTTCATTTAGATTTTGGATGGACAGTGGAAGTTTTTCTCATCGTACCATCGTGTCGTTTTAATATTGAATTTTTAGGGATTCAATTTCAAAACGACAGTTACGACACGATGAAAAAAAACTCTCACGATAAGTCCAAATGTATATCTTTTCTTTCATATGGAAAGATCAATTATGTTTTACGACACACTGATCTCATATTTGTATTGTTTATTACTGCCCTCAATATTTTTCCCCTTCAAATTTCTCTTTCTTCATTTGTTTTATTGTTATGTAATTCTGTCAGCATCGTTTAGTTCTTCCCCCCCCCCTTTTTTTTCTGCTTTGTGTGAATATATCATTTAGTTCCTGCGATATATGGTTAATGATTATTATTTAATTAGCATTTAGCAGTAGCACCGATAAAGAAGAAAGAACACATAAAAACCCAAAAAAAAAAGAAAAAAGAAGAAAGAAACACATCAATAACTTTTTTCATTTTCAAAATTGTAGCGATGTGAGCTATTTTGGGTAACAACTTTCCAATGAAATTTGCTGCTATAAATGTTTTTACTTCCTTCACGGCAAATAGCTAGTTCAATAATTGTGTGCTTTAAGAAAGCTAAATTCTACTACTTTTTTTTTTCTTTTCTAATTTAGGTCTACAAAATTTCCTTCGTCTTTCTCGCCTTTTCCCATTGGTGTTTGTCTCTCTTTTTATCGTGGATAACGAAAATGACAGTGCCAAGGGATATATATATATATATACCACTAATTACAAGTTAGCTTAATTATAACCATGGCTTAGAATATGGTTAGTTAACGGGTGTTTAATTAATGTTTATAAGTATTCATTAAGGTTAAGTTAATATATATATATATATAAATATATTTAAGTGTCGACGGCTTAAGCTATTCGTCAGGCTTCCGGCTTGATTTAGGCTTTGAACATGAAATTTTAAGCTTGAGTCTGGTCATAGATATTTTTATACTAAAAAAGTTATATTTATTTAATTTTAACTATAAAATATATTTTAATAACATTTTAATAATAAATGCGTTAATTGAGCAGGTTGGTTTGGTTTTCATGGTATCAATTAGGCCATCCAAAGTCCAGCTCGATCCGTCCATTCGAGTTGATTAAATCTGTTTACTATTTAAAATAATATTAAACATTAAAAATTATTTTAAAATCAATATATTTTAATATTTATTTTAGAATTAAATATAAATAAATAATAATAATAATAATTCAGATCAAATCGAGTCGGGTCAAGCCCGACTCACGAGCTTGACGAATGATCCGACTCATGGACAGATTTACTGTAAACATCTCTAGTATTTTTCATATTTGAATTTGAGAAAAATTAATGCATATTAATTACAAAATTCCTTATAATTGATATCATCCTAGGGGGTGTATAAGCAACTGGTTAAAATTTTCCAATTAATTGTTCAAAAATCATGAAGAAAGAGATGGAGAGATATAGCATTGGTCATGGATCCATCAGCCACCTAACAACTTTAATAAGGTCTTATCTTATTAGGTGCTTTCAAGTTCTTTCCTTTTATTTGAGAGAGTGGTGGGAAGATTTTTCGTTTTCATGTTTTTATTATATGCGGGTCTTCATCACAAGCCAACCACATCCTAAGTGAACCTGCTCACCTGGAAATTCAAGTGTTCGCTTACAATGACCTTTTAATTCTTTATAAATACTTATTGTGCAAACAAAACATTAATTGTACTCCTTTGTATTGTGGATCAAGAATTATTTTTCTCCTTTAAAGTGGGACTTTTGTCATCTTATTAGGATGACAACTACAATGAGAACTATTTTAGTGAAAACCATGAGAACCAAGTATTTTATCACCGTTAGATAAAGATCAATAATTTGTAATCTTTGATCTCTCCATATCAGCATATGAAAACAACCGGTAACTTGCTACTATCAATTGTACTCAGTTTGTAGAACAATCGGGTTTACGAAAAAGCATCAGAAACTTGTATCTATTTTCATGCAAATTTGGGATGGTGTGTCTCCTAGCCACCTGACCCTCCCCTGCCACACGCTACCACCAACCCACCACCACCCCTCACCCACCTGCCACACTCAACCACCTGCAGCACGCCACCACCCCAAACACTCAACCCCTAACCTTCCATCAACCTCTCAACCCCATAAAAACCCCCAGGTCGGACCCAAAAAAAGGAGGCCCTCGGCCAGAATCCCCCAGATTCGGACCCCCAAAAAAACCAGGAGGCAACCCCCTCTTTTTCTCTCCAAAACAGCCACGACCCCCCACTATTCGGAGGCCAGATCCACGAGATCGGAGCCCCCCCTGGCCAAAAAAAAGAACAGAGCAAAAAAAAAAAAACCCCCAAACAACCCCCCCCAAAGAAAAACTTCCAAAGCCCTGCAAAAAAAAAAAAAGAACCAACAGCAACACAAAAAAAATCAAAAAAAAAGAAAAAAAGAGAGGAAGAGTCGAAGGGTCAAATCCAGATCTAGGGGTTTCGGCTCGGATTCGGGCAAAACGGAGCCCGAATCCGAGAAGAGGAGGCCGAAATACCTCAGGGTGCGGAGTTTGGAGCTCATCGGCCGACGGAGAGGCACGGCGGCCGGCCGCCGGTTTCGGGGCCTCAAAGTTGCTGGCGCCTGAGCTGAAGAGAGAGAAGAGAGAAAGAAGGGGAAAGAGAGAGAGAAGAAAAAAAATGAAAAAAAAGGGTTAAGGGGTGGTGCCAAAACGGCACCGTTTTGGTCCAGGCGGGTCAACAAGACCCGCGCATCGATCCGCGGGTCGACCCGGGGTCCGCGCGGGTCACCCGCGAAGAAAAAAAAAAGGAAAGGGCGCCGAAACGGCACCGTTTCGCCCGGGGAGGGTCCGTGCGTGGACCCGGATCCGACCCGGGGTCCGCGCGCCCGACCCGGGGCGAAGAAAAAAAAAAGAAGAGCCCAAACCGGGGCCCAGCAGCCCAAAACCTTGGTTTTGGGCCAAGGGAGAAACGAAAAAAAAAGAAAGAAGAAAAAGAAAAAGAAAAAAAGAAAAGGAAAAAAGAAAAAAAAGAAAATGAAAACTAAAAATAAAAATAATAAAATTAAAATTTAAAAAAAAATAAAAAAAAGAAGGGAAAATAAAAAAATAGATAAAAATAAAAGAAAAAAATAAGTAAAAATATATATATATATATATAAAATATAAAAAAGGAAAAATCAAAAAAATAATAATAATTAATAATGACAAAAAAGAAAAAAAATTAAAAAATTAAAAATTAAATAAAAAAATAAAAAAATTTCACGATTATCGATTTTGAAGTTTTGATTTTTTTGGATTTTTGACATTTTTCAGGTGGTCGAGAAAGAACAAAAAAATTTTGCGAAGATCAAGTCCGGCATTTTAATTTTCGGATTCCCGACATTTTTCAGGTATGATTTTAACTTCTTTTATTATTTTTTATTATATTATTATTTTTATTTTTGTCTAGCATTCGATATATTTTTATTATTCGGTTTCGGTTTTTAAAAATTATAAAATAATAATTCTTTTAATTAATACATGTCTTTTAAATTTATTTTCGGTAAATAAAATTATCTAAAAACGGATTTCTTTCTCGGGATGGTCGGAGCATCAATCGTTCTTTGAAATGGTCCGAGTAAGAATAATAATCGAAACATTATCGAAAATATTGGAGTGATTCGAGAATTATTCTTACATAGATAATTTCGTTTATTCTGAAAATAATTATTAAAAGCATTTTAATTTACTTTTCAAAAAAAAAGATTTTAATAAATGCGAATAACCGACGACGGAATTCGAAGGACGTCACGTTAGTGATTCCTGAGATATCTTGAGGTGAGAGAATTTCGTTAAATATCACCACGAGTGGTGGGAGTATTTAGCGATATGCTCGATACAAAAATTCGTAAAAAAAATGAAAATAATAAAAATGAATAAATAGTGATTGCGCTCGATATTTTGCCATGCTCGTGTTTTTAACGTCATGATTTGCATGTTTAATTTTATAGTTATATGCTAAGTCATGTGCATCCGACATTTAAAAAAAATGGATGTAAATTGCCGACGACGAAATTCGAAGGATATCACGGTTGTGATTCCTACGATATCTTGAGGTGAGAGGATCTCGTTAAATA
This sequence comes from Fremontodendron californicum, assembly GCA_030761205.1. Classification (NCBI taxonomy): domain Eukaryota; kingdom Viridiplantae; phylum Streptophyta; class Magnoliopsida; order Malvales; family Malvaceae; genus Fremontodendron; species Fremontodendron californicum. Next base: position 9,074,208 of record JAULJL010000006.1, read on the forward strand.
CCACCAAGAGTGTTGGGAATATTTAATGAGTGTTCTCGATAATAGATTTACGTTCACGTTCGTTTTCAAAAAGATAATAATAATTCAAAAAGTCCGAATAATAAACATGTTTTTGTTTTAAAACAAATAAAAATAAAAATAAAAATAAAAATAAAAATAAAAAGAGAAATAATTTTTAAATAGCGATGTCAAGTCCATTAAATCGAGATTTAAGATAACACGTGATTAAATGGTACCGTTTTCTAAACGGGCGTTGCGGGGGTGCTAATCCTTCCCCGCACGTAACTGACTCCCAAACCCGATTTTGTTTTCTCTCTGGTTCAAAGTGAGGACTTCGAAATTGGTTTTTGAAAATGTTTTAATTAATTTTAAAATATTTTACTAAAACTGGTTCTAATAGGTGGCCAATCACACCTAGCAAAAAAGATTGGTGGCGACTCCATTTTGTGTTTTCAAAATCGTTTTAGCGGTCGAAAAACCGTTATGACATTAACAATCTACTAAATTTAATAATTAATACTTATATGAATCTAATAACATAGAATATACATTTAATTTAATAAGTAATGATCAATTTCAATTACTATGTATATGAATCTAATAAGATTAAGTACACCTTCAATTGTACAAGTAATGATCAATTTTAATTATTACTTATATGAATTTAATAATATTAACTGCACATTCAATTGTACAAGTTATGATCAATTTCAATTAATAGTTATATGAATCTAATAACAATAACATAATAATATATCAATAAGATGCATACAAACAATAATAACAATAATAATTATAATTATAAGAACAATATAATAATAATAATTATAAGCATTTAACAAGTAATGAATTTAATAATAATAATAATAATAATATATGAAGAAGAAGTACATGTAGATGTGTTTATGGGTCAGGTCCAGGTACGGTCTATATATGGTATCAACACTATATATGCTTGCTCAAGCCCGATCTTAGACTTGGTAATATTGGACACACAACACGAAAAAAATAACTAAAAAACGATATGAAACACGACACGAAAAAGAATTAAGGACACGACACGAATACACGAACATGTCAAAATCTATTTAACACAAATAATTAACATGTCCAAGTTTATATAAATATAAAACACCTTAAATACGACTATGACACGAAAAAAATACACGAACACGACACGGATAAACGAATTGTCATGAGCTTCAAATTTTGTCTAAACCCCCCATATTTGTAAATAAATAGCTCAAGCCCGTTTAGGCCCACCCATATTATTTTTTTTCTAAAAAAATTAAAAAAACATATTATTTTTTATTTAATCTTTAGTAATTGTATATATATTTTTTATTAAGTTCTTCAACGTGGACAACTTAACATATTTTTTAATGTTTACACTATAATATTATATGTATTTCATCTTTATATGATATAAATTATATAATATATATAAAAATTAAAATAAAATATTATTTAATTAGAAAACGAGCTTAGGCTGGGCTCGAACCTTGAATGCTGGAGCCAAGGTCCGACCCATTTTTTAAACGAGCCTCATTTGTGTGTCTAAACTCATTTTTCGGACCTAACATTTTTGTTCAAATCTTCCCAAATATCGAGCGGGCCTTCGAACTTAAACGGATAACCTGACCCTTGAACAGATCTTATAAGAAGTCGACATATAATAATATTATTAATAATAACATAATAATAATATTGTCAGTAATATGAATCTAATAAAAAATCTACAGATAATAATAATATTTATAACAATATAATACTAATAAAATCTAATAACACCGCCTAAGATTTTTTGAATACAAGTAGTGGACGAGAAAATTACCTTGAAACATTTTCAGATTTCACAGTTTCAGATACAAGTAATGGCGGGAAGATTTCAGATGGGAAGAAATCAGTTCAATACCTGCAATAGCAAGTTACAGGTTCCTTTTATATGCTGACATGGAGAGATCAAAGATTACAAATTAATAAGCTTCATCTAACGGTGACAAAGCATCTAATTCTTATGATTTTCATTGAAAAAGTTCTCATTATAGTTGTCACTCTTATTAGTATCCCACTTCAAGGGTTCTCAATCTCCAACTTTATGTTCTATTTATATGCCCTTATCATGTTCCTTTAATCAAATAATGCTATTTTTTCCTTTTATAGCTTACATATCAAATTTGTGTCTTTGTCTTGAACTTAGGTTTAGCTTAATTGGTTCAAGCAATCACATTTAAAAAGTGACATCTATTAAGTTTAAAATTCGAATCTTAACATTTACAACTCCTTCTTATATCCCCAAACTATAATCTTCTTTGTACTAAAAAAAAATGTGTCTTTGTATTCATGAGCTTGGAATATTATTCTAGTTATGCTAAATCGATCAATCCAAAGAAGGGAGATGAAAAAAAATTGATAATGCTTTTAAATATACAAATTTTATACGTCTTATTTGGATTATTCAGATAATTATATTTTCGGACGCTTTATAGATTTCATGTCGCTTGGGGTATCTCATTCTTCATTCTTTAATTCATGCACTTAATTTCGGATTGTACTATATATTAATTGATATATATATATATATATATATATTTGAAAAATGAGTTGCCATAATCTCATTATATTTCCATCCATCTAGGGAACATGTGCTTTATCTCCCTAATTGTGACTTAGATTCCAACAATATCCCACTCAAAAATTTATAAATGGTGATGCAATTTGTTTATAATATTGAAGCAAATAACAACTGCATGGCCCAATGATTGAATCTCTTACTCATTCCACTCAAGTTAAAGCTTATCCACTGTCTTCTACTATATATATATATATATATATATATATATATATATTGAATGTTTTACTCCTAATTACGAATTAAGAGTTAAGATTAAGATCGTAGCTATTAGAAAAAAGTTTGTTGATAAATAAGAGCACCCCCAAAGCAATCATGGTTTGTGGGAACCCATTCCGACTAATCAATCACTTAATAGGCAACTAATAAATAATCAAGGTAGTGGCTATCCCACTTCAATAAAGTAATTATTTTATCACTACCAAGGTTCCATATCTCTTAAAAACAAGTGGAAAATATCATCTTTAATTTAAATTTAATTATATAGAAAAATTATTTCATACATAAAATTTTTAGATTCTATAGTTAGTAAGGTGATATATATTTTTTAAGGCATATTTAAAAAAAATAATTAGAAAAAGAAATGAAGCATGTGGTAGTCTCTTAACCTGCTTATAGAGTTAATAAATTATACCGTTAGTGTTAAAGTAATCACCGACTACTCTCCTCCAGATTTCTAGACTTTTCTTCAGTATTCTCATTTCTAGATTTTTCTCTATTCCTCTAGATTGTTCTTCAATTACCTTCCTAGAAATTTCCCTCCCTAGAGTTTTCTACATGATTGTCTCTCTAGAAAGTCCTCCATCTTCGTAAAGGTTTCCTTAGTTTAGCCGACATACTAGAAATTGTAAGAATATTGTAAGATTGGTTTAGTAACCGACATAACAAAGCTATAAATAGAGCTTTAGGTGTTTAGTGTGTTGTGGAGGTGAAGAGAAGTGAGCAGAGACAAAAATGAAGAAAAATATGAGAGTGATGTCTGATGTGTGGGGTAATGAGTGAATAGTGAGTGAATAGTAAATAGTAAGAAAAGAGTTGTGTGATGTTGTGTCGATTGTAAGATGGTGTTTTCACTAATTGTATTTAGTCTTTTCTCAAATTAATAAATAGTGGTTTTACGAATGTTACTGTAGCGTCCCGAGAAAGTTACTGTAGCAAATCGGTACTGTAGCACAAAACTATAATCGGTATCGAGAGTCAAGTTCCAACAGTTAGTGGATCAAAAACGAACTCATATATATAATATTTTTTTTATTCCATTTCTCGATTACATCACCATCACAATTAATTGATTTAAACCTAATGATTCTTTTAAATTCTAATAAATTAGTGGGCTTATCTTCATGCTAAAGTGAGCGAATCCAAAGTACGTCCTTGCGACTAATAAAATTACATCCTTTCCTATTGTTATTTAAGGAAGACAATTTTTAGTTTATGAGATGTGTTTTGGTCGACAATCATTTCAATTCCAAATTTGTCAAAATATCTTTTGTTTTTCTTGAGAATGGGTTAATGATTAATTTTTTTAAAAAAATGGGTCTTACCATAAAGTTTAATTACTTTTATTGTATTAGATATAAGTTTTTCCTTTTCAATTTAAGTTAATGTGCATTGGCTAATTAAAAATCTAAAATGTATAGTAGATTATTTTTCTAAATTTGATGAATTAATTTTTTACATGAGAACAATATATATTTAAATTCATCCAAAAAAAAAAGAGAGGGATAGCAAATTTTAGAATTTTTACATTTGTCAAGTCTAATGTATTAACCTTCAACTCGGGTTTAGTCTAATTGGTTCATGTAATAATTCTTAAGAAGTGTCATCAGATAAATTTAAGATTCAAATCTCAATATCTATAACTCTTTTTCTATCTTCATAATCCAGAACGTAGCCTGCTTTACCCAAAAAATATTAACCTTTTACCTTAATTTTTGTGGATAATTTAAATAATGATTTTGCAAATTAAGCACAACCCTATAGCTCAAGTGCATGAGATCATGACAATGAAAATGGCAAAATTAAATAACAACGTATCCTATAGGGTTCTGGCGTGGCCATTAAGATCCAAAACAGTGATAAATATTCCAACTTTAGGGAGGCCTGGCCAACCTAGATGACTAATTTTCCACTAAAATAAGACCCAAGAATTAATTTTAAATTTAAAAAGGAAACAGAAGCTTTTAACCTATTAGTAGAAAAGGAGATACCTTCACTTAACTTGATCATCATTCATAATTAAGTGGGATTTGGTTTGGATTTATTCTTTACATATCATCATTATTTTTTCTAATCTAATCGTGAAAGTTAATAATTAAGATATAAGATAATCTTAGTGAAAGAATTAATTAACAAACATCGATGAATTAAAAACGAAGAATTTTTTTTTTTATTATTTTGTTAAATTCTTCTTAGATGTCACGTCAGTTATAAATTAACCAAATCAAAATATATTACGTAATTAAAAAATTTCACATGGACAATCATCTAATATGATTATATATTATCATTTTAAATTAATAAAACATGATAATTTTAATTAACATGGTAAATTAATTTCTTAAAAGGCGGAGGTGGACGTATCGTATGGAAACGAATACGCAATTGCAATGCAACTGTCCTTGGCGTGTACGTTAAGTGGTGGAAGCTGACGATGTAATGTAATTAAGTGGATCCCATGGTCTAACCTTCTTCTATTTCTCATTGACTACTTATAGACCAACCTGAGCAGCTAGCTGAATTTTTATGTAGATTTGATAATTCATGTATTTATATTGTATTCGTGTATTTTTATATATTATAATCGTATTTAAGATATTATACAGTTTTATAAATTTTGATATGTTAATAATTCATATTATATAAATTTTGATACGTCAGTTTATTTGTATCGTGTTCGTATTATTTTTTCGTATCGTATTTTATATCACGTTTTAGTTATTTTTTATATTATATTTATATCATATAATCGTATCGTATTCAAAGTTACTAGATTTAATAGGCCAACGACACTATTCTCATTTCTTTGACTCTCTCCCTTTTCTTTTTTTTCTTTCTCAAATTTCTTTTTCAAACTTAACGCATTAGTTATTTAAGTTTTACGAAGTTAATTCGAATTCGAACAACTCATTCCGTTAACAACTTGAACTTATTCTATTTGAACCTAAACTTATGTGAATTTAAAATTATTTTAATTCAAAACAATTAAAAATAAAATATTTAAAGCAATCTGAATTTAAATTGAATATAATTATATACACTAAAGATATTAATTTGATAAAAATAATAAATACATCACAATTATTAATCTACTAATATTTAAGAACTTTACAGTATTTTTTAAGCTTGTTTTTTACCATGACATTTTTATAACTTTGAATATTATTTTTCTTGATTATGAATAAAAATGAGTAGAAGAATAATTTTTTTTGTTATTATAACTATACATCATAAATATTTTTTTTTTAAATTTTTAGGAAATAATAAAATAACAATAACTTAAAAAATAAAAACGTTATTTATAAACTAGAAAAGTAATTGATAACTCAATTCTTTTCTTGTTATATGATCTAATGATTATTTTGAAAATTTATTTTTATGATATCAAAAATAAAAATTGGAAGTATGCTACAAGCTCACGAAAATATGGTTTTGCATAACTTAATTATGATTAATAAAATTTGATTTGAATAATACATGAAAAATCTGATTAGATTTAATTTTAAAAGTCAATAATTTGAACTTAAAATAATATAAACTCAAATAATTCGAACTCAAAATAATTTGAACCTAAAAAATGTCTAGCCCAAAATAACTCGACCAAATCCGACGATATTTAAATCAATGAAGACCGAGGTTACAGTTGATCTAGGCGTTGAAGCTGTTGCTAGTTTTTTAGCTGTGTATTTATCCTATTGTCTATTAATATAATTATTCTGGTTTAACAAAAAAAAAAATGAAGACGGAGGTTAAATATAGAAATTGAAAAAAAAAAAATCAAGATTTTAATACTCCACTCCAATACATTGAGAGTTCCGATCTGTTTTAAATTTATAAATGTTTTTCTATGGTTTCAAATTCAATGATAATATTGTCGGCATATCATAAAACGTTTATCTTAAAAGGAATTTTTATACAATATATATATATATATTCCCATTATTGTCTTAGTTGTATATGTTATAGAATTATTATTATTATTATTATTAAAAAATCTAGTTCTATATACCTAGCTAAATATAAAATCTTCCAAATTTCTTGATGGTCTTTCCCGTACCTTAAGAAAAAAAAGGACACTTTAATCTCACACCAGACCAAAAGTTGCCGACATATATATTATGACATAAATATAAATATAAATTTGATTTTTGCATTATGCAACTTAAGTTATTTTGATCTTTATTTTTTTATTTGAGTTATTTTGACCCTCATTTTATTATTTTTATCAATATCGTATGAATTTAATGAAAATTGATAATGTGCGAGCATGTGACCAATAATTTCGTTAAATTTGGACTAATTTTATAAGAAATTGATAAAAAAATATTAACCAGAAATAAATTAAAAATTGATAAAAAATTGACCAAAATTTTAAATTTTTTATTAAATTTAAGTTAAATTGATTGAAAATAATATTATGAGAGTTAAAATAATTAGAATTAATAGTATGGAGACAAATTGATCCAAATAAAAATATAAGAACCAAAATAATTTAATTTACATAATTCGAAAATCAAATTTATATTTATGCCTATTATCATTTAAAAAAAGTAAAACTCCAAAATGACTTGTTTTCTCTTCTTATTTTTTCTCATTTTCATCCCCAAAACCTAGTTTTTTTTTTCTCCTTTTCCTTTTGGCCTCTTTTAGATATATATTTTCCAACGGAAATGATTAAAATAATAAATTTTTTAAAATTCTATTGTATTTCGAAGAAGACACAATTTAACTACTCTTTATCTTTAAAAATTGAATTATTTACATAAATAATCATATTTTATTTATTTTTTAAAAAAAAATTAGACCATTTAACACAAACCTTATTAATTATTGATGAAGGTACATCTAGTGCCAAGTGCCAGCTAAACGTGTTCAAGGGTCGAGCGGGGCTCGACCCGTATTGGGCCCAGTTTGAATAAGAATTTTTCTAATTCAAATCAAGTCCGATCCAAATTACTGTTCATCAATAAAAAATATTTTTATTTAAATTTAATTATAAATATTTATATAAATTTTTAATATTTTAAACAGTTATATGAGCTTTAGGACCGGTTCGATCCAAACTTGAATTAAAAAAATAAAAAAAAAATTTAGATCACGATCCAACTCGACCTATGAACAGATAATTTCTAACCAACCTCGCTTAGGTATGTCGATGCTTGGCCCAACAATGGGCAGCACCTATTTATTGGTAGTGCTAGATGTCCTTACCGTCAACATCTCCTATCTAGGATTTTAGTTCCAAATTCATCATCTACAGCTAGCAATGATCCAGCATAGCAGTTCGAGGCCACAGATCTTCAACCGGCTGATATTTATCTCTAGAGAGGTCTCCATCTCCTTTATCTTTCTCTTTCTTTCTTCTTTTTCTCGTTTCTCACCTTATTTATTATCTCTCCTTTCTGCCTTTTTCCTCTTTTTTTTATTCTTTATTTTGTTTAAAAATATAACATGTAATATATGAAATTAAAGCTTATTCAGGCTATTATTTTCCTCTAGAAAAATGAAATTTAACTATATGATATATAAATGCATGTGCCTTGTCTTAATATAATTTATTATTTCTTGTTCAATTTTATCATAATGCAATTGATTTACTTCCTAGTACTTAATTGCTATTTAGTAGAGCAAAAGGGATCAAGTTAATTATACTAAATTTTGAGGCATGAATATTTTACTGTCGCATGTATCTTTGTGTTTATGCATTCGTGTGAGAGATTTGAATTTAAAGAAAGAAATCTTAATTTATATGAAGGGTTTGTATTTTATGTACTGTATCTCTAACCTTAACCCTACAACTTAACTTTTAACAGATAGCATTGTAGGATGCACTATCAGTGTATAGATCTATACACTGACAGTGTATCAAATATAAATCCTTATAGGAAACATTGATAAATATCTTTAGATTGCGTTTGATAATTTGAATTTAAAGAAAAAACTCGAATTTTAAATTTACTATAATTTTACGATGAAACACATATAAATATGATTTTCATAATTATTTTTAAATTTATGGATTTATTGGATTTCTAATTATTAATGAATTTGAAATATCTATAGACATTTGTGAATTTGAAATTCATCTTCTTATACTCTTTAAATATATAAAAATATTGAATCATAACCAATTTATGCATAATGTGTACATTTTATTCTCACAATTTAAATAATAAACCAAATATAAATTCATTTTTTCAAATTAATCTTTCCAAATATAACATTAATTTACAAATAATTTCATGATATCAACTTAAATAGTGCTTAAAATGCTCATAATAACACTCATAAAAATATAAATAACCTCATAGAGGAGGATCAAAGATGTTTTTTTTTTTTTTAAAAAAAAAAAACAAAAACAAAAAGAGAAGAGAAATAGAAAAAAAAAAAATAGAGAGATTAATTTTTTATTTTTTTTCCGGTGTAAAGGGGCAAGAGAAGATGACACAAACTAGTCCAAAATCTCACGCTACCACATACAAATACTTTTGCATGAAACCGTTTTATGTTTATTAGGTAACCGTTTTAAGTAGTCGTGCCATACAAATTCAATCCACCATAGCTTTTTTTTTTTTTTTCTTTTTTTTTTTCTCTCGGCTTTCTCCAATCAATTCGAAGCACCTTTTTTGAAACCGTTTCAGACAGCCCATGCTTTGTGTTTTCAAACGTTTATGTTTCTTCCAACGCTTTGATCATATTCGAATTTATATTACGTTAATTTACACCTGTAAAATTTGATTTAAATTAAAAAAAAATCGTTTAATTCATCAAATTTGAATTTGATTCAATCCGATTGGATCATAAATACAACAATCTAAATTTATCTAATCTAAACTCAAAAACATCTCGAATCCGAAATGATCTGAACTCGAAATGATTCGAATTCAAATCATTCAAAAAATTAACTCGAAAGTATAATTTTATTTTTAAAAAATATTAATTTAATAAAAATAATAAAAAATTATTAATTAATTTTAGTTTTAATTTTATAACTTAATTAACTTGGAATTAATTGCAAAGAAATTTGGATTTTGGAGTTACTTCAATTTAGAGGTCAAATTAATGACTCCATTCATTGTTATAAACTTTTATTGTGTAAAATGGGGACTAAAAAAGATAAACGTTGATTGGATCATATTTTGGCATCATCTGTTTTTTTTTTTTTTTTTTTTTTTTTAATGGTTTGGGGGCCAAATGGAACATTACTCAAAACATATATATAATCATGCAATGCAACAGAAGAGAATTCCAACATTTTATCATATCGCAATTCGCAAAGCAAATGATGGAACCAAAGAAGAATTTTCTTTTGTCCCTTTATATTCTTAGAGCTCATTATTCCTACTCCATTCATTATCCAATCAATGTCTTGTACTATGGGTACTCTCTCTCTCTAAAATTATGTATTACTTAACTTAACCATTTTAATTAAAGGTTTTACTAATGAGTGTTTTTAAAATATTTTTTAAAATTAATTAATATATTATTTATAATAATAATAATATTGTATTAAAGGATATGTTAATAATTTTTTTCATCATTTCTAATATATTGAATGAAAATATTACTATATTTAGTAATTTTAAAAAATAAATTACCACACTTGTTAACAAAATCTTTAATTAATAATTTCCAAAACCGTCATCAAGATTACTAGTTAGTTGCAAGGAAAGTTCATTTCCTGTTTGCAATACCATTGTCAGGGCTTGACTACTTTAAAAAAACCTAATCATGGGCTGCCACTGTAAATAGCACTCCTTCTAAATTTGGTAACTCCTTACGTTTTACATGTTGAAGTATCTAATTATTGAAGCATGGTTCCAAACTTGAAGTTTGGTTTTCTGATTGTGTATGGTCGAGACAATACATTGCTATAACAGTCAAATGTTGTCTAGAAATTAATAGAAGGTTTCAAGTTCAATTACTTTTTACAAAGTACTTGATTAATATTTTCATAAAAGTTAGACTCGTCTATTATTCAGATCCAATTTAAAAAATCCATCTAACAAGCTTGAAGAGAACACCCTACTCAAATCTAATTTGGTTCTAAACAAGCTTGCATACGAACCCTACTCAAATTTAATTTGGTTCTAAACAAGCTTGCAGACGAACCCTGCTCAAATCTAATTTGGTTCTAAACAAGCTTGTAGATATACCCTACTCAAATCTAATTTGGCTCTAAACGTCAATAATTTGACATCAACCTAATCTTAATATGAAAACACTCTCAATAACAATCATCCTAAACCAAACTTGAAATGACTCAAAAATGTAAATTAACAGTCTTAATATATATAATTTTTCATTTTTAAATCTTACTTTAACTAAATTTGATGACATGAAATTTATCTTATTTGTCAAATTATTATCTTTGAATTGAAAAGAGCATAATTACCTACAATTAATCTTTTAATATTATCAAATTATATGGCCATGAAACCATGCTTTTACATGTATCAATCGTGAAACAAACAGACTGTCACTAAAAAAATTTTACAGGTGAAAATGTGCAATCCACGTATGATGATAAGGAAAAGTGAGGTTTAGCTGTTTTTCAGCCCAATGATTTCATTAGACATACAATCATTGGTTTTAAGTACTACGCCTACTAGTATTTGCAAAACTTGTCTCTACATTCTAATCGTTAGTGCGTTTCCCCGTAGTACTGTTGTCTTTGGAAATTCCCAAAGAACTCTGACAGCCCCACTTCGTGGCCCCCTTCAATATTAGTACAAAAATGACGCCATAAATCACCTAAAAAGTAAAACAAACCTCCCACTCTTCTCATTTTATTCCTTCTATATATACCTTTGCAACCACTCCCCAACGCTCACAAAAAAAAAAACCCATCTTAGCTTATTTTGTTTTCCCTTCCATAACTTTTGCTTAAACCAAAGAATAATGGCAGCAGGAGAGCCATACGATGTCACAGCAAAGTCACCTTCAGGAGTCACTACGATTCCACACTCACCATGGCATTCACCAGTTCCTTACTTGTTCGGTGGCTTGGCTGCCATGCTTGGTCTCATAGCGTTTGCGCTTCTCATCCTTGCTTGTTCTTATTGGAAACTTTCAGGGTACCTTGAGAACGGTGAGGGAGGGCAAGGGGAGAGAGACTTGGAAGCAGGAGAAGGTAAAGGAGATGAAACCCAGAAAGGAGGGGCTCCTGTTATGGAACAAAAGTTTCTTGTGATAATGGCCGGAGAAGTAAAGCCAACGTTCTTGGCCACCCCCATTTCTTCTAGCAGGTCTTCTTCTTTTGGTGACAATAGTGAAAAGAGCTGTTGCTGTGCTGCAAAGGGTGAGAAATTGGAGGAGGAAGGAGAGAAGCAGGAGAGTAATGGTGGTGATGGTGAAAATCAGGTGCAAAGTGGGAGCATGGGGACTCAGCAATCCTCAAATCAGGAGACTCAGGACTATTGATTTTTCTTTTTAATTCCCCCTTTTTTTTTAAGAAAAAAAAGAATTTTCCGGTTATCTCCTTAGGTGGATGTTGGGTTTTTCTTTCCGTAAAAGAGAGCTCAAGTTTTTGCTTTTGGACCTTTTTGAGGTGGGGGGTTATCGGTCTATTAATCAGCTTGCATGTTTGATTGCTGTGAGCTTGCCTTTAGTAGCACATAAACTCCTTTCTCTCCTTGTTTTACTCCTACCTTTTTTTCCCTTTTCCCTGGGGTCTCTTTTCTTTTTTAGAATTCGGGAAATGTAAATTTTTACAAGATTGAATGGAAAAATTTACGATTATTCATCAGGATCTTTCCAGAGTGTTTATTGTTAAGTTTTGTCGCATTAATTTACGAAATCTACTCTTGTATAGTTAGAATTAATTAATATGGTGAAACTATAAATTCTACTAGCATAGATGTTTGCCAAGGTCCCTTTTGCAAAATCCAATAACCTACCAAATGTTGACAGGCAGGAATTTGACAAATTGGGTTTTGCCCCTCTCTCCAGAGAAAGGCAAAAGAAAAGAGAAAAGCACGTGTGAGGCTCTATGGTGATAGGTTTCTGTATAAAGTTCCTGATGCGGCGTGGTGAAGCAGCACACATTATTGCACACAGCCAGACAGTCTCGCATTCATCACTCTCTTTCTCAAAAAAATCGATTCAGTTCAATTAAAGTCTATGCTTTGCTCTGTTACTACTACAACAGTTCCAACATATATAATATTCCATTATTGCAGAGCAATTAATCAATGTCTTCAAATTACAAAATCATCCTTGCTTTATGCATTCCTGACTTGGTTTGGTGGGTTTTGGATCATGTAAAGCTAGCTTTTCCTTGTTTCTTTTTTTCTTTTTTTTTTTTCTCTTCCCCTGATGAAGCATTATTGTGAAAGTAATTAGCAATTCTCTGGCGATATACCAAATCCAAAGCCCCTGCCAAAGGTACAACGAAGTGCGCAATTCATATTACAAAGTGGTACAAGCGCATCAATAATAACCCAACAGCGATTGTCCCAATTGCCAAAGGGTAGCCATGATTTGTTCCTAAAATTAGTGGTTTGTATTGAAAATGCCTTCAACTACGTAAGCAACAATCATTGGTACATATATGTATAATGATTTATGAGGTAAGCCATCTCTAATGATTATCCATCTCTACTGCCATACTTTACTCTACATCAAAAGATGAGTTGTACCAATGGTCACTTTACGACTTTCAAATTTATGCTTAAAATGTACATAAGCGTTCATTATTGCTCGAGCTAGATCTGTAATTTGTTTATGTGTATCGTATTTTATAATTTTTTTTGTGTCAGTCGCATATATATAAATAAAACACAAATTATTTAATGTATTAAAATTTTAAACATAAATACAATAGGCATATCAAACGTGTTTATTATATTATTTTTATATTTTTTAAACGTGTCGTGCTTGTGTCATATATTTATATTATATCCAAAATTATCAAATCTACTATGAATCTCACCTTACCTCACATCACAGAAAATCAATAACTAATACTATACATGTAAATAAGGAAATTGTGTATATCCATGTACTTAAAATGTAGATAAAAGCATGTATCCTATACATATGTTGGAAGTTTCGAATCCACTTTTTCTAATAGAAAAAAGGGCATTGTATATTACCATGTAACTGGTTCATATAGCTTTACAATTAAGAAAAATGCTAAAAAGTATGGAAAAAAAGTATTGTTTAGACATTTAAAAAGTATTGTTTAGTCTAAATGTCATACATTAAATTCTTACGTTTAAAAATTTATATTTTTTTTTTCTCAAATTATTAATTTTCAAAGAGTTTAAGAAAAAAAGTTTTGATTTTGGTGTATTTAATATTAAAAATTTTATTTTTTATAAATTTTATTTTCCATAAATTGTAATATAAAAAAAATAGAAAAATATGAAAAATATTTTTAAAATATAAAAGTAGGAGATTATTTTCCAAAAAAAATAATAATTTTAAGACATCCAAAAAAATAAACAAATTATAAAATTGGAGACCTAAAGAATATTATTTACACATAATAATATCATTATTTTTATCTATACATTTCAAATTCAATCCATTTAACACATCCTTACCATCAAATAATATTCAAATGCAATTTTAGAAATGTGGTAACATACTAACGTTTGTCTGACTAAACTTTGGGAACCATTTAATGTGAAAACCAATCATGGTTTCTGTTTCTTTTTTTTTTTTTTTTTTTTTATAACTTTTGTTGATGGTTTTTTTCCCCAGAAATTAGTCATAAGTAAATCCTAAGTTACTGCACTTAGGGATGGCAATTTAAAATGCGAATTTGAATATATGTGGATATCCGATTCGTTTTTTGCGGATTCGTTTTTTGCAGATTCGGATTTGCGGATTCAGATAAAAATCGTATTCGAATATTATAATTACTATCCGTAGCGGATTCGGAGCGGATGTGGATATGAAACCTTGGATATCCATTATCCGAATCCGTATTACTTTTGCGGATTCGGATTTCCGAATCCGAATCTGCTTATTTGTAAAACACATAAATTTTGTTTGATTTTATATTTTTATTTTTAAAAAAAATTGATTTATTGAATTGGGATTTTTAGCAGATTCGGATATCCGACGGATAATGTTATTTAATTCGGATAGTAATATGTGGATTAAATGCGGATAATTTGCAGATTCAGATTTTAAAACAGTTTTGCAGATTTGGATTCGAATAGTACAAAAAATGCAGAACGAGAATGGTACCATTTCGGCTTACCTTAAAAACGATAACTCTGATTTTAGGACAATGTCTTAAAGGTATTTTTTTGAAATTATTATATAAAAAACATTTTTTAATTAATACATTAAAATGATAAAAAAATTATTAATTATTATATTTAACATAACATCATTATTAAAAATTAATAAAATATTAATCAATATTTAATGATATTGATTAAAGTCACATTTAGAAAAAATATAATTAATATATTATTTTTTTAAATTTAATAAAAATAATGTATTAAATATATTTTTTAAAATAACAATTAAATTATTTTTTAATTAATATTTATAAATACTCGTTAATCAAATTTTAAATAATATATTAATTAATTTTAAAAAATATGTTTAAACACTTGCTAAGAAAACCCATTTTTTAAAAAGTAAAATAGATAAATAAAAAAGATCCGCTTAACCGATGCCTATAGGCACCAGTTAAAAATTATTTAATTATCAATTAATTTTTTTTGCATTTAATATATTATTTTTATTAAATTAAAAAAATTATTAATTAATTAATTATATTATATATATATATATATCACCTTAATATATATTACCTTAAGAAAACTCATTGATATCTTTAAATATATATATTTTTATATATGTTATATAAAACTTGTACTATCATTGGAATATAAAATAATCCAAAAATCAAAGAACCTTGTACGAACTTTGGAAAAAAGAGTCCATAGTTTCTCTCCCTTTTCAATTCATGGTTAACGAATGAATGCCAAGTGCATGTCCATTTTGACAATCCCCAATTTCTTTTCGTGGAAAATTTTCTCAAAAAAAAAAAAAAAAAAAAAAGGATAGATCATTATGCTCTTTTTTTTCTTTTTCTTTTTCAATGTTTTCCTCCTCGTTTCTTTGTTAGCTTTCTTTCTTTTCTTGCCTAGCACTAAGATTCCTGGCCCTTAAAATAAGAAAGTTGTTTATTAATGATCTCATCCCAAACCCATATATGCAAACTAAATTCATCAAATACATTATCCAGACAGGAAAAAGAATAAGTTCATATGTCGGACTTAATTTTGTTCTTTTAATTTCTTTTTAATTGAAGAATTTTAGTACTGTATGAGAATCATCATATCTTAAGAGTCACATGAAATGAATGTTATTGCTATTTCACTTGAATCATTGTTAGATTTTTTTATGTCAAACACTTTTTATACTCCTCATGGTTACATTTACGTCAAGCTTTAAATTTAAGTTTTCATCTTGAAATATGTTACATATCCTATATTATTTTTAGACTAAGGTATTATTTGATAAATTGAAAAATTAAGTATTGAAAAATTAAGTACTGAATTTTTAGTATTGAATTTATAAGTACTAAATTTGTATTATGAAAATTGTTTGGTATGTTATTGAAAATTAAGTATTGAATATAATTATATTGTTTGATAATTGCAAATGTTAAAATTATTCATTTATCAATTTTAATCTTATTAACATAACATTTTATATTATTCTGGATAGTTTTGGATAAAAATCAAAATGATAGTTTAAATATCTCATCTTTTGTAATAAAAATAATAATTTAGTTCAAATATATTTAAAAATAAAATTGACTTAACAAGTGATGTGCTGCTTTAAATGATAAGTAGTTATATACCTACTTATCTCATTCAATACTTTTTTTTTTTTGTTGAAAATTTTCTATTAAGTAACATTTAATATGATTTATCAAACACATTAAAAAAAATTAAACTATTAAATTTTTTTCAATGCATTATCAAACACACCTTAAATACTCGTTTTAAGATTCAATGTTTATAAAAATTTTCGTTTCCATACTCATCATATAATTCCTTTCAAATTAGGATAAAACATTTTTTTTTAATTTTATCCATTTAATTAGCGGTTATTTTAAAGAATGAGAAATTGGAAATTATTTAGATTTTTGCTTTAAAGATATCAATGAGGTTTCAAAATTGAAAAAACCGGTTAAAATAACCACAAAAAAAAAAAAAAAAAAACCGCTATAATTTACCACTTTACCTTATTACATTCAAATAAGCCTTTAACATTTAAAATAATAAGTTATTTGAGTACAAATCAAATGTTAAGGTTTATTTGGGTAGAATAAAAATATAGAAATTACTTTAAAAAAAAAAGAAATAGTTCAAGAGTTTTTTTTTAATATTTTAATAATAATAAAAAAAAAGTTTCACTCTGAAATGCACGCTCCTCACTTCATTCAAATTAATTATTCTAAATGAATACATCGAAATGTTTATGTTTTGATTTAAAAGAAATAATATGTTGAAATAAAAAATTTGGTAAACACTTAGATCTTAAAATGAGCATTCAACCTTATACATAAAAACATCTTGTCTTTAACCTGATTGGGACATTTAAATGTCACATATTTTTAGAGTTAATAGCACCAATGGTCTCAAATTATAAGGCATATTTTATATTGGTCCCTAAACTTCAAAACGTATCAAATTGGTCATTGATTACAAGTATCACAACAAATTGGTCCCTACCGTTAGCTTTTTCGTTACCTTTACTGTTAGTAATCAGCTAGTGACACGTGTCACCAGCTGATTGTTCCAGCAGTTGTCTTCATTTTTTTCCTTTTCTTTATTTTTTTTTTATATTTTTTCTTATAAATAAATACAAATAAAAAATAATTCATATTATAAATTAAAATAATTTTAAAAAAATATATATAATTAATTTAAAAAGTATGAAATATTTATTTACTTTAATTTTATAAAAAATATTTTTAATTTTTTCGTTTCTTCTTTTTTCTTTTGCTTTTCTCTTCTTTATAAATAAATATTAAAAACTAAATAATAATTTACATTATAATTTAAATTAATATTATAATAATCAAATAATTGAAAAAAATATAAAACTATTTATTTACATTAATTTTATAAAATTTTTATTTTTTTTTATTTTTTTATTTTTTTGTTTCTTCCCTTTCTTCTTTTTTCTCTTCTTTATAAACAAATACCATATATATATATATATATATATACATATATAAGTATATTATATTATATTTTAAATTAAATTAACTTTCTAAAAATTAAATAATTTATAAATATAAAATATTTATTTTATATTTATAAGTTTTTTATTTTTTCCTTTCTTATCTTTTCCCTTTTTCTCTTGTTTGTAAATAAATATAAATAATAATTCATATTATAATTTAAATTAATTTTTAAAATATAAAATATTTTATTTACATTAATTTTATAAGAAAAGAGGAAAAAAAGGAAAGAAATAAAGAAATAAAGAAAAGGAAAATAAAAAAATAAAAAATATATTTTTTATAAATGAATGTAAATAAATATTTTATAATTTATAATTTATAAATTATTTAATTTTTACAAAATTAATTTATTTATAAAAAGAATAAAAGAAAGAAGAAAAAGTAAAAGTAAAAGAAAAAAATATGTTTTATAAAATTAATGTAAATAAATATTTATATTTTATAAATTATTTAATTATTAAAAAAATAATTTAAATTATTATTTAAAATTTGTATTTATTAATGTTTTCATTTTCCCTTTTTCTTTATTATTCTTTATAAATAAATACAAAAGATAAATAATAATTTAAATTAATTTTTTAATAATTAAATAATTTATAAAATATAAATATTTATTTACATTAATTTTATAAAAATATTTATTTACATTTATTTATTAGAAAATATTAAAAAAAATAAGAAAGAAAAAATAAAGAGGAATGTGGTGCAATCAGCTAGTGACACGTGTCACTAAGCTGATTGGTACAGTAAAGGTAACAAAAAAACTAACAGTAGGGACCAATTTGTTATGATACTTGTAATCAAGGATAAATTTGATACGTTTTGGAGTTTATGGACCAATATAAGATATGCCTTATAATTTGGGGATCATTGGTACTATTAACTCCATATTTTTAAGAAGATAATCAAACAATAAAAAACATTTTTCATAAAATCATTCAAACAATAGATAATATTAATTTTTCAAAAAATAACTTTATTTTTTAACAATCATTGTTCGTGAATAGACCTGCTCACGGGCTGGGACAGCCCGCCCGACCCGGCCCGTATTGGGCCGGGCCTAGGCAGGATATTTTGTGTTCCGGGCCGGCTCAGCCCGGTCTATGAGCAGCTCTATTCGAGAAAATAAAAAAAAAGGGCCGCGGCCCGGCCCAGCCCGGTCTATGAGCAGCTCTATTCGTGAAACACTCGATCCAAAATTTACTTTTATTACGCTTAAATTAATTTTATTGCAAACGGGAAAATGTGAGGCCATCTTTTAATTAGAAAACTGCAATAACTAACTGTTTAACAAATCTGCATATATACGTCGGAATAGTTAGAAAAGCTCAAAGCGTGTTAACGAAGTGGTATTACACAGCGATATCCATTAGCCGATTAGCGTCAGCATCAGAGAAATGGGAACTCGACTGCCTCTATAATTCACGCTCGATCATCAACTCATCTGGCTGGCCTACTGAAAATAATCAAACACTGCATGTAAAAATCTAGAACTTCACTAAAACACTAATTTCGACGAGCCAAAGTGGTCTAGAAATGATGAGTAATGGAGCTATGGGATTAGTCCATTTCTAGTTTCTTGTGGTTGAAGATTGAGTCATCTTGAATGAAAAGGAAAAAAGAAGAAAAGATTGTGGCAATGAAGAGGATGAGGTACCAATAATTGCCAATGCCAACAGCTGCACCACTTGCTCGATAAAATGTCAAATCAAAACATTCCAACAAATAGAAATGATAAAGGAATGTCAATGAAAGTTGCACCTCTGTTTTTATTCATTTTCTTTGTAAAAAAAAGGTTTGAAAATTACAACTCAAAAATTAGTGTATCTGGCTAGAATTGGCCCCTTTCTGTCACGAGCTTGAGCCTTGAGGCATTCTTGAAATCTATAGGACCAATGCAGAGTCGATGAAGATGATAATGGATGAGTTTAGGTACACGTGTAATTAACTCCAATTTTTTTGGTTTTGATGTAAGATATATGAAACAAGAAATGAAAAGATATATATATATATATATATATATATTAAATGTACCAAAAAGGAGAAACAGAGGCACATCTAAGGATGGTAATGAATAATAAAAAAATAAATATTTAATTTTATTTGATTTTTACGAATTTAGATATTATAGATTCAGATAATTTTTGGATTTAAATATTTGGTTTGCTATCCTTGGTTTTTGGTTCGAATAGTATCAGATATCCGAATCTTTTTTGATTTTTGATTCGAATAGTATCGAATATCCAGATTTATTATTCAAATTCGTTTTACTTATATAGATATTATCAGATATCCAAATTTGATATCTGCTTACATATTGGTAAATATAAAAAAAATTTATGCTTGTGTAGAGATTCAAACTTTGATATGTAAACCTTTATTATCAAGAATTCAGATTTTTAAAACATTCGGATATCCGATAGATATTATTATCAAATTCAGATTTAAATTCAAATAGTAATATTCGAATAATAAACAAACAATAAACATATTCGAATATCAATAAATTAGTCGGATTCGACTTCGGATATTTCAAAAGTTATAGATATCTAATCTACTGTTAATTGATCTTTAATTTAGGAAGTAGAAATTGAGATAATAATTTAAAAGGAAGCTGGACTTGAGGTTTAATTCAAATAATTCATTTAATTTAAAAAAAAAAGAATTTAATAAGATTAAAATTTGATTTCACGCTTATTTTTGTTCTATTTTTCCTTAAATTTTTATTTCCTTTGTAAAAAATATATTTAAAAGGGAGCTAATTAAGTACATGAGGGCCGGCCAATAACTTTGGGAAATGAAACAGGCTAATCAAGTACATTTTCAGGTTCCTTGTCCTTAGAAGAACTTAATTCTTTATCCATGTGACATCACTTGCATCTCATTTTAATCAGATATGTTAGTACCATATATATATATATATATATATATATATATATATAAAAGGATGACAATAGATACTGAAAATTTGGATATTTATAATTATTTAAATTTTTTTTGTGAATTTAGATATTAGAAATTCGGATAAAATATATATTCGGATATTATAATTACTATTCACAGTGGATTCGGAGCGGATGCGAATATGGAATTTTGAATATCCATTATCCAAATCCTTATTATTTATGCGGATAACGGATTTGAATATCCGAATCCGCTATCCAAATCAGCTTAGTTTTGCGGATTTGGATTTGGAAATCTGAATCCATTATCCGTTTATTTAAATTTAAAATTAAATTATATATATATTTTTTACTTATTGAATTAAGATATTTAGCGAATTCGGATATCCGACGGATAATGTTATTTAATTCGGATTCAGGTAGTAATATTCGGATTTAATGCAGATAATAAAGTAATTTTGATTTTAAAATAATTTTGCGGATTCGAATTTGGATATTACAAAAAAAAAAAAAAAAAAAATCCGACCGACAACCATCCCTACAAATACCGATATAATCCATCCGTTTCATTTCTTTACCCCTATTTGATTTTAAGGATAATTAAAAAATATTTGACTTTAGCATGTTTTATTGTCTTATATATGAAAATTTTAAATTTCTTAATAAAATTGATATTCCATGATTATATCTAAAATATAAAAAATAAGAGCATCATGTATTAAAAGATAGAACACTAAATTTTGAAATATTCAAAAAATAAAAATGGATAAAAATTGGGACGAGAGAAATAAAAAGATTTTTATACAAAATCAATGACAATTGTACAAGGATGAGAAAGAAAAATGTTACCCCGGTAGTGTCGGCCTGTATGATTGGGCTTTAGGAATGTATTATTTTTGATCAGGTCTCCCAAAATTCAGGTATAGCAGAGGAAAGTGCTTGGGCACTATTCAATTGAAAAGGTGCAGGCCTCGATTATAATTATGCAGGCCTAACCCAAAAGTCACTAGAAACGTGTTTCGGCTTTGAAACTAATTATTAAAATTCCGTTTAATATTACTATTTACATAGTTTTGAAGTTAAAAATTATGTTTCATCACAAGCTCAATACTAATTGAATAAAAAATTTTAGCTTCAGCGATTAAAATCATGGTTTGGCAATCTGAATAAAAAAAAATAAAGCTTTTGCAGTTTAGAAACCGGCTTTTAGATAAAATGACTTTATTATCCTCGTATCTCTAATTTTTTTTAAAAAATTTTAAATATATTTTTTTTAATATTTCAATTACTCATAGCACTTTTTGATAGTAATACCAAACATTTAAAAATTCTTAAATCACAATTTTCACCACACTTTTAATTTTTTTTTTTTTTTAACTTAATTTTTTTCTAAAAGCAATGCTAAACTAGATTTTACTATAATAATTCCCACCTTGCTTGAGATAAGAGTGTCAAATTTTATACTCTTGAAGTTGGATTTCATTAAATTAATTATAATTTAAAGTTAAAATGGAATAAAAAATTGATTCTGACAAAGGAAAATATGTCGGTCGATAATATCTTGTGTCTATTAACATATCTGCATGATGGACAAGTAAATGATGCGACTAATGCCAATCAGCACACACAAACAAACACAATTGTTATACCGACTTAGTTTGCAATAATTTCTGCAACTGAATGCTTCTATGGAGCGAGTAAAACTGAAAATGAAATGAGACAGAGGATTTCCCCCACAAAACAACAGCCAAAAATATATATATATTTCAGGGGACATGATTTTCTTTAACGGACCGAACACATTTTTGGATACATTTGAAAAGAACTCATCTGGAATGTCTTAACGCAGTTTGGGATTATACCAAAAGTAAGTATAATATGGCTTTGTAAAACTAGGAGAGAGGGACAACCTCGTTAAAATTATTTGCTTGTCCGTTTTGCATTTGCATATCATCCTTTCTAATAATTCAAACACGCGGTGGGATTTGGGATTACCTGAAGTAATTAAAAGTAATGAATTCTTACTTGTTTGTGTTATTTTAGACTTCAACGATTAATGGTTTAATAAATAAACTAACTATAACAATCTAATTTTGTTCGGATCGCACTCGAGTCAAACCTTTAATCAAATTTTGAGTCGAATTCGACAACAGTAAGGTCCATTCTATGAAAAAGGAGAGAAATTTATATAATTGAACTTTATTAACTTGATTAAAACAAGGCCGATCGAAACTATGATCCAATTTTAAATTCGTTTGTATTAAAAAAATCTAATTAGCGGACTAAAAATGATTAAGTTAAAAATTGACAATTTGATGCTTCACTTGATCCTTTGACTCAAAATTTAACTCGGAACTTGATTCGGGTGTGATCCGGATAAAATTAGGTCGTTACACTAACATAAAGCAATCACTACAGCAATTTTGATTTTCAATGGCATTTATTTAGCGGCGTTTCATTAACAACCGCCACCAGATACCGTGTTTTTGTCTGTATAGCGACGTTTCGCTATAAAACGCCGACATAACAAAATTCAGCGGTTTTTCAAAGCCTAAAACGCCGGTAAATAATGTCAATTACCGGCATTTAATAAGTAAAACGTCGCTATATGTGCCTTAAATTACGCGGGCATTTTATTTACCGTCAAATAGTTTACCCGCCATACTTATAAAAGAAACGGCAACGTTTTATCATTACACATAGCGGCGTTGTCAAGAAGAAACTCCGCTACCTTATGTCCATCAGCGGCGTTTTAGTTTTAGAAACGCCGTAATATTTGTTAATTTCAAAATTTATGATTTTTTCCCGAAAAGATAATACCGCCAATTTTTTAAGGTTTATATAGCGGCGTTTGTATAAGTAAAACGCCGCTATTTGGTTTCATTAACCAGAAAACCTGAAACGCAGCGTTTGGATAATTATATTTAACAGCGTTTTATGCATATAAAAGCCGCTAACTATTTTCACATAGTGGCGTTTTACATATTAAACACCGCTATTGTATAACGTTTAGCGGCGTTTTATGCAAACAAACGCCGCTAAGAAGTATTCATTATAAAATAAGGCAAAACGCAGAGTTTTGTTAGGATATTTAGCGGCCTTTTTTCAAAAAACGCCGTTAAATATAAAATTAAATCGGGGTTTCCCCTTTCCTAGCACAACTGTCCTCCCCTCTCTCTCTCTCTCTCTCTCTCGGTGCTCTCTCTCTCGTTGACTCACTCTCTCTTTCGACCACATGCAAGTGTGATTTTATTTATTTATTTTGAATTTAAATTATTTGCATTTTTGTTATTATGTTGTTAATTTTAATTGTGTGTTTGTTGTTAGGGTTATTGAATTTTGATTTAGCGTGTTTGGGTTTGTTTAGGTTTAGGGTTTGGGGTTAAAGAATGGGATTATTGAAATTTGGGATAATGTCATGAATAGACCCTGAAGTTTATCAAATTTGTCAATGTGGTACCTGTACTTTAAAAATGTTCAATGTGGTACCTGTATTATCAAATCGTGTATCAATGTGGTACTTTGACTTAACACCGTTAAATATAGATGATGATGTGGCATTGACCAACAAGTGATGACACGTGGCAGCAACTGATTTTTTAGAAATTAATATCTGAATTGTTGTGAAAAAAATATTTTTTAAAAAAAAATTAAAAATAAAAAAGTTTTAAAAATTAATATCTAATTTTTTAAAAAACTAAAACAATTATATTAAAATAATAATAAAATTTAAAATTATATTTTTTAAATTAAATTCTATTTTTTAAATTCAAAATTTTAAAAAATAACAAAATTAAAATATTTATCTAAAATTATTTTTAAAATATAAAATATTTAAAAATTAAATATTAAATCATTTATAAAAACTAAAATTTTTTAAAAAAAAAATTTATTTTTGAAAATTACAAAAATTAAATTATGAAATTATTTTAATTCTTTTAAAAAAAAAATATTTATTAAAAAATTACAAAAATTTAATATGAATTTTTTTTTTAAAATTTTTTTAAAATTTTAAAATTTTAAAGTTTTAATTTTTAATTTCTTTAAATTTCTTTAAATTTTTAAATTTTTATAAAGTTTTTAAAATTTTTTAAATTTTTAAAATTTTTTAAAGTCAATACACGTGGCATCATTATATGGTGCCACATGTCATCATTATATATTTAAAATAATATTTTTTTTATTTTTAAAATAAAAATAATATTTTTTTAGTTAGTACACGTGGCATCGTTATATGGTGCCACGTGTAAGTTTTCATTGGATACAAAAGTCACGTCATCAATTTTTAACGGTGTTACTTGACAGATACTACAATAGCACACGGAGGATAAACTTTAAGTACCAAAATAGACATTTTTAAAGTACAGGTACTACATTGACAAATTTGATAAACTTCAGGGGCCATTCATGACATTATCCCTTGAAATTTCTGTTGTAATCTTTAGAGAACTGTTGTTAGATTCAATATCATTTCATCTACCAAACAGACCGTTAAAGAATCATAATTTCCTTCTTTTGAATATTGATTTTGGTGGATCACTTTCAGCTTGATGCGATTGTTCACTTGCTGGAGACTGAGGAATTGACGTTACTTAATATTTAGTTTCGATCGGCTCTGTCAGGTTTATGCCCAACTAAACTCAATTAATTCATAGCTTAAACTAGCCTGTGGAATGTTTCAATGACAATTATGTTTTGATGGGCGATCAACAACAAATGGATTATATATCTGCTTTCAATTTTAACAGTAATCTTTATCACATTACATTCAAAATCCTAGTTGTCACATTTAATAAATACTGACACTATACCTGATGAAAGGATTCAGGTTTCCAATTGCTCATTAATCTGATGATGTGGTTACTCTACTATTACTCATTATCTTGATGTACTTTAGTTTCTTTAATGGGATTGGCATGTTTCTATTTGGAGGGCTAAGATTTTCAATAATGGGGTGGCCAAATTCCAGAAATTTTTTTAGTCAGTGTCACCTCAATGTGCCCTTACTGCAAAGACGAATCACTTTTAGTATAATGTAATTAAATATGGAGTTAGTAGAGGTAGAGGATAATGGTGGTGGGATTAGGTAGCGGTGGCTAATGCTATAGGTTGCATTTGTAGACTGTCAACGGCCAGTCACTGAAAAGCTTCCAACAAAGGAGGTGGAAGGGTTGTCTTTGTTTGAACTTTGTATATATTTAATACAATCTGCCTATCGCTGTACAATGTGAATGATGACGATGGTGACGCATATTTAAAAAGGAAGCCGGCAAAGATTTTACGGTATTTTCCGTTAATACCAAGACTGCAATGAATTTTCATGTCTTCAAAAACATTTGATTTTATGAGGTGGCATCATGATGAAAGGAATGATGATGACTTATTAAGACATCCTATAGATTCTTTGGCTTGGAAATCATTCGACCATAAGTTCTCATCTTTTGCTAATGATCTTCGGAATGTGAGGCTTGAACTTGGTTCTGACGGTTCTAATCCGTTCAAAATAATGAGTTCTTCTTAGAGTACTTGGCCGGTTGTATTGATTCCTTATAATTTGCCTCCATGGATTTTCATGAAACAATACTTTTTTATCCTGTCCATGATAATTCCTGGAGAGAAAGGTCCAAGAAATGATATTGACATTTTATATGCAACCTCTTATTCAAGAGTTGAAGCAGTTATGGGAAGGGGTTGAAACATATGACGCATCAAAAAAGGAAAACTTTAATTTGCATGCAACTTTGCTATGGACTATAAACGATTTTCCTGCTTATGCAAATCTATCTGGTTGGAGTACCAAAGGTCGTTATGCTTGTCCTTGTTGTGCTGCGCAGACATGTTCTAAATGGTTATATAACCGAAAGAAATTCAGTTATATGGGACACCATCGGTAGTTAGATGAAGATCATAGATTTAGATTCCAAAAACATGTCTTTGATGGCACTGAAGAGTTAAGAGAAGCACCTGAGACCACGATTGGGTCAGATATCTTCTTGGTGTTGAAAGATATCAATTTCACTTATGGAAAGATGAATCAAGCAAGTAGCAACAGCCAAGGAAAAGATCGAGGGAGATGTTAGAAGGTGATGTTATATTCAGAGTGATGAGGAAGAAGATGAAAAAGATGATCCAAATGAGGCAGATTTGTGAAAAAAAAGAAGTATTTTTTTTGAGTTACCTTATTGGGAGCATAATTTATTGCGTCATAACCTTGATGTGATGCATATAGAGAAGAATGTTTGTGAAAATATCATCGGGACAATTCTTAACGTGGATAGAAAATCAAAAGATAACTTAAAGAGTTGGCTAGACCTAGTTGACATGGGAATTCGTCGTGATCTTCATCCGGAACTACTTCCTAATGGAAAATCATGTTGCCTCCTGCTTGCTTTGGGATGTCTAAAAAAGAGAAGGACGTCTTCTGTATGGTGTTGAAAGATGTGAAGATCCCAGATACGTATGCCTCAAATATATTAAGATGTGTGAATGTGAAGGATCGAAAACTTTCTTCCTTAAAGTCACATGATTACCACATCTTGATGCAAGACTTACTTCCAGTTGCTTTACATTGTTCTATGTCAAAGCAAGTGACTTCTTCCATACTTGAACTTAGTAATATAATGAAAGCTATTTTTGGCAAAGTTCCCAAGGTTGAAGAGCTTGAAAAACTTCAAGATCGAGCGGCTCTAACTTTATGCCACTTAGAGAAAATTTTTCCTCCATCATTCTTCACTATAATGGTGCATTTGGTTATCTATCTTCTTTATGAAGCAAAAGTCGGTGGACCAGTTTTTTATCGATAGATGTACCCATTAGAGAGGTATACTATGCTAATTGGCTTATTATACTTTTTATCTTAAAACATAGTGTTTAATTACACATTAAGATTGTTATGAATTCTGTTTTAGGTTTTTAGGAAAGTTGAAATCTTATTGTCGGAACAAACGCTATCTCGAAGGTTCAATTGTTGAAGGATATTTAGCAGAGGAATGTCACATTTTGTGCAAGATATTTGGAAGATGTTGAAACAAGATTTAACAGACCGGGAGAAAATGATGGGCTCACACATAACAACTTATTCGAGACATACTTATTTGATAGTTTTGGACAACCAATCGGCAAAGTTGAAGTAGTTGAGCTAGATGATATATCTTGGGCACAAGCGCATCGATATGTGCTTTTCCATAGTGATTCACTGGAATCATTACGCACGTAAGTTTCAGTATAATTTTTATTTTAGCACACAATCAAGGGCTTTCATTCTTTATTTCTCACCTAAAATTAGTACTTTTTTTGATAGTGAGTATAGAAGCTACTTGAGAAGCTGTTTACATGCTCGAAGATCACAACTTTGCGAGATGGATAAGTTATTTATGAAAAATTTTCACGAATGGTTAGGAGAAGTTGTAAGTAACACAACTGTTTGTGATTTTATTACAATCAATCTATTATTTAATATATAAATAAAGTTAAGTGTTTGCCTTTGCATTTCCTGTAATAGGTTTGGAATGGAAGGGATGTTAGTGAAGAAGTTAAATGTCTTTCACAAGGACCGAATAGAATAGTGAAAAGATACAGTGATTACATCATTAATAGATTTAGATTTCATACTAAATTTCGTGAAAGATTTAGGAGTTGTTGTTTCTTCTTCGACAACAAGCTATGCTAGTGCTAGGGATAGTAATCCTGTGGAGGGGGATGTTGATTATTATGGAATTCTTAATGATATTATTGAGTTGGATTATTATGGCAAGTGGAAGGTGATGTTATTCCGATGTGATTGGGCTGATGTGAACACTAGTAGAGGTGTTAAAAAAGATAAGTTCGGATTTACAATGATGAATTTCTCTCGATTAATTCACACCGGACAATAACTGATTGATGAGCCTTATGTTTTTTCATCTCACACTACAGCAAATTGGTCTTTCAGCGACATTTTTTTTTTTGGAATAGCGGCGTTTATAAACGTCGCGAAAAAAATTAGAGGCGTTTTACAAAACGCCGCAACAAACGCCGGTAAAAACAGTGACGGGAAATGTAGCGGCGTTTGCACCATAAACGCCGCTAAATTAGTGGCGTTTTTAGGTACTTTAGCGGCGTTTATAAACGCCACAATTGAAGGTCCGAAATGGTAATACTTGAAACTTTAGCGGCGTTTTCTGTTCTCAAACGCCACTAAGTGTTCGATTTTAGCGGCGTTTTTGAATACAAAACGCCGCTAAATTTTGGCTTGTAGCGGCGTTTTCTGATCACAAACGCCACTATATTTTGGCTTTTAGCGGCGTTTTCTGATAAGAAAACGCCGCTATAATTGCAGGTATATTTGCAGAATTTTATGTATTTAGCGGCGTTTTTTTTATAAACGCCGCTATAAATGCAGAATATTTTTTTTAAAAAAATACTATTTATTTCCGCTGTAAATGCAGAATATTTTTTTTAAAAAAATACAATTGAAGGTCCGAAATGCGCAACATTGTCGAATAATACACAAACAACACAAATTATAAAAAAAATATAATATAAAAATATATTTAATATGAACCATACAATGTATTATTCAACACATCAAATCCACTTACAAATTCTTTAATCTGAAGTAGATGAGCCTCCTAAATTCTTTTGCTGCACTAAATTCATCAACGACTGAAACTGTGTCTGCAGCTCCTGATATTGTCTATCATGTTCTTCTTTTTCAGCTTGTCTCCCTGTTTCCTTCTCCTCAAAACGTTTATTCATATTTTGCATTTCTTCTCTCAGCATCTGAACTTCATATGCACTGGAGTTTTGTGAAGAAGAAGCAGTAAACCATTGAAAACCAAGTCCATAGTAGCTAGATGGTGTCGGACCCATTCCGACACCTCGAACCCGTCCATATGATCCGAACAAGTCTTTTATTCCTACGATCCGAATGATGCGGGTTGGTATGTTGTACTCCGCAACACACCTAGAGACTTGTTTGATATGGGTGATTAATGTAGAGATGATATTGAACAGAGAACATAATGCTTGCCATTTACTGAATTTAGTAAGATTATTTTGAAACAAATACTGTGTATATAATATGCTTTTATACTGTAAATTTTATTATTAATCTTCTTTACATTATAGTATTTGATTCTTATACTAATGTTGTTTACTTAAAATTGATGCAGATAGCATAACGACGAGAAAATTAAGGGATATCAATATCATTCAGACCGGTTCCCAATCGGCTGGTGCTACTGTGGAGGGCGACACTAGAGTGACGCCGTCAGAGATGCCGAATGCGTCGACTGCATATGCTAACCCACCAGAGGTGTCGACTGCCTCCACGGCTGTAGAAACTGTAGTTCATACGAACTTGAATACAGGTATCGTGTTATAGAAATGTTAAAAGTACGCAAAATAGTTTCACAATAACAGCTCGGACAATTGCTAATATATTTGCTTTTGTGTAGTTGATAATGCTGGACAACGCAGAACTCGTGGTCGTACGACATTGAAGGATTTATGGGCACTACCTTCTGAAGAGCGTATTATTGTCGCAGCAAATACTGACCAGTAGCCAATTGGTCCGGAAGCACAATTATTGGCTAGCTTTCTTGGCATGATTGCTCGAAATGGGATGAAGTGTCCCATTCATTATGAGTCATTCCGTGACGTGCCAAATGCTGAGAAGGTTGAGATGTTAAAGTTTATTGAGGTTTAAGCGTGTTAAATTAGTATTGCATTATTTTGTTTATGATCGAAACTAACTTTGTTCAACTTTTCCGTTTCAATCACGATTTTCTTTGCAGATTCCCACATCATTTGTTCTAAAGTCATTGAAAAAAAAATGAAAAGATTATAAGTATGAGTTGAAGAAAAAGTATTTCGATCGAAATACTGATCCTAATGTCTTAATACGAACCATACCGCGTGGTGTGGTTATGTGGCAGTATGAGAGACTCGTTAGATTCTGATATTCAAAAAAAGGAGAGGTATCATTTTACGGATTTTATTTTGGTCATTTACTTATATTACTTGATATCATACAATTTACGGATTAATAGCGTTTGCGGTGTCCAATGTACAGGAACGAGAGAAGGTATGGGTAACCAGTAAACAACAATAGAAATACAATCACACCAGCGGTTCAAAAAGCTTTGCTAGAAAAGCTAATGAAAAAGTAAGTTTTCATTCATAATATATTATTATATTAGTGTTAAGTACATTTGATCCCGTAATAGGATAAAATTATCAAACAGTCCGTAAGATTTGAAGTTGCCATAATCTTGTTTTATTAGATAATTATTTGTTCTCAATTGTTTTAATTTAGTATTAATTATTACTATTTTGTACGAACTTGAGCGGGGGGGGATAGGACGAGTTGAATTGTTTCAGTTAACTCATACCAAAAAGGATGGATCCTATTTGAACGTCGAGACTCGAGATATTGTGGTATATTTTGTTGAAACTTGTTTCTATTTACAACTATATTACACAAAATATTATTAATTTTATTGTTTTATAGAAAAAAGCCAGGGATAAAATTGCTGAGTATCAAGCCGAAGCATCGAATGACACATCAATGAACATGCAAGAGGTCGAGAATCAAGTATTCACTGAAGTAGTTGGGAAAGAACGACATGGACGGGTTCGAGGTGTAAGACTGGGTTCGACACTATCTAGCTACTACGGCATTGGTTCTCAGGGATTTACCGTTTTTTCTTCACAAAACTCCAGTGCATATGAGGTTCAGATGTTGAGAGAAGAAATACAAAATATGAATAAACGTTTTGAGGAGAAGGAAGCAGAGAGACAAGCTCAGTAAGAAGAATAGGATAGACGATATCAGGAGCTGCAGACACAGTTTCAGTCGTTGATGAATTTAGTGCAGCAAAGAAATTCAGGAGGCTCAACGAGTTCACAAAATCCTCAATCTCAGGTAATATATCTTCCTTGTTAATTATGTTACTTATATAACTTAATATCTTATATATTAATTACGTATTTTAACTTTTTTTAATAGGGCTCATGAGAACAACAACTTGCTGTGGAGAAAACGTTCTTCTTACGGCTGTTCTCCAACTTTTAGCATTTGTAACTTGTAATTTTTAGGACTGTTAGTGGATTTGATATGTTAAGTAATACATTCCTTGTACATTTGATATTAAATATATTTTTATATTATGCTTTGTTTTTTAATAATTTATGGCGTTTGTGTATTATTGAACAGTTCTGTAAATAGTAATGCAAGATATTACTAATAAATAAAACTTTTTAAACAAAATAAATGGCAAAAAAAAAAATTGCATATTTAGCGGCGTTTCAAGAAACAAACGCCGCTAATTCTGGAAAAAAATAGCTGCGTTTTAAGAACATAAACGCCGCTAAATTTGAATAGTTAGCGGCGTTTTATGATCACAAACGCTGCTAAACAAATCTGTTTAGCGGCATTTTATAATACGAAACGCCAGTAAGTGCCTCTGCAAAATGACTTTTTGACGTCCTATTTTGGCGTTTTAAAACGCCGCAGTAGATACTACAAACGCCGCTAGCTTAGCGGCGTTTTAGAGAAAAACGCCGTAAAATGTCCCGTCTTTAAATTTACCGGCGTTTGTGAGAGCTTTTTTTTTTAACGTCTTCACTGATTTAGCGGCAATTACAAACGTCGCTATTAAAAAAAAAAAAAAGTCGGTAAAGTACCATTTTGCTGTAGTGAATTAAGTAAGAAATTCAACCAGCTGGTTCAGTTTTGATTCTTTTTCCATTTTGAACCTGGAAGATATATGGGGAAAGATGAATATGTGGAATGGAAGAGGTTCCTGATTAATTACCTCTAAAATGGGCAATAAGTCAAAGTATTTTTTAGTTCGTTTTCTATACAACATAAGTAAAATTGGAAATTGAAGTCAATATTTTTTTAATCCTGATTAATTACCCCCTAAAATAATTAGAATCTAAAACTTTCTTTGATGATATATGAGATATAATTTTTTTAAGTCGGGATATTTTGCTAATGAATGATCTTTATATATAAACATAATTTTGGTACAGTTTTTATTAGATGTTCTATATTTATGATTAGTTGAACTTTTTTTTATATAAAAATAATGATAGTGACACTAATTAAATTACAAAAAAGATTAGAAAGAGTATCAAAAGAGAAAGAAGAAACAAAAATAAGAAGAAAAAAGAAAGAAAGAAAAGACAAACGCTAAAGTAGTATATTTACAAATTTTAAAAGCAACTATTGACTATTGCTACAAGGACATCCTTCTCGACTCAATTATTTAATTTGACATCATGAAATCAATTTGTTTAATGAATTTTTGATGTACACACTTATTTTGTTTGGAGTTTTTCGAAATATTTTTAAAGTAATTCATATTAATTTGCATTTGTTAGTTCAAAGTGATGATGTAATCAAGATGGAATAAATTGATTTCTTGAACAATTAATATGAAATTAAAACACGAGTATGAAAATTGAGAAATTAAACAAGTAAAACAAATGATAAGAAAATAAAGCAATTAAGAGACTAGGAAATGAGAGCAAACACAAACAATTTATAGAGGTTCGACCATTCTTCACAAGGTGTCTATGTCCTCTCCCTTAGCCTTTTAGAAGTTTCCCATTTACTGTCTTGAATTGCTACATTTTCTAGGATAAGATATAACATTTACATACCTCATCTTTTTCTTAGGCTTATATAAAAACCTCTACCCTCTAAGGATTCTATCAATCCTTAGTCACTCAAGAGCCTCTAAACTCTTGACTCACAAATCCTTTTAACAAAGGTTTCTTGCAAATAAATAAAATGCCTCTAGTAGTAGGTGTTTGCTATGTTTAGGTACAAAATTTGAAGAGACAAAAGAATATGAAGTAAGGTTTGGCTAAAAGGTTACAAATTAGAAATATAGAATTGAAGCTCAAAACACTTGAATACTCGAGAGAGATAAATAAATGATCTTGGAAGCTCTTTTTCTTAACCATCCAAAGGTTTTGGAGTGCCCTTTTATAGTTTTAAATGGGTTTGGAGCCGTTTTAATTGAGTTATGAAGGGAAAGAGTCATTGAAACACTTCAAACTAGTCGTTGGAAGCTTTCCGGACAACAAGGGGTCGATCTTTTTACCAAGGAGATCGATCCCTTCAAGCTAAAATTCAATTTCTAGTCGTTGCAAGATTAGGGGATCGATCTATTCTTCATAAAAAAATAAAAAAAATATAAGTATTTTTCACTTTGAAAAAGGACTCATTTCATATCAAAACTCATTTGACAAAAATAATTCATTTAGGAAATCATATTTTTGAGGAAGGGAATTAGTTCTAAATGTTAAAGTAATTTTGAAAGAAATTTTAGAATCCGAGAATGAATGTTTATAGTCAAGTAAAGCATATTGAAAATTCTCTTTTCTTTAAAACCATAATGCTAAGACTATATTAAGTCTAAGGAAAACAATTTTCTTTGAAATACCAAATGGACATGCATTTAGGTTCAATTACATAATTTTTATAGCAATGCTTTTGTTTTGAGAAGTAAACAGAAGTCTTAAGCAAATTTGATTTGAAAATAACACTTAAAAGTTTTCATCATTTTAAAACAATGATCAATTTAAAGATAATAGAATTGAATTAGACCAATTTCCTTTAAGGATTAATTGCCTTAACTCGAGTTCATTTTAATTTGAATTCAAAATATTAAGTTGATTTAAAAATCGATTCTTGAAATTTGTTAATTGAACCCTAAATTCATTTTTAGGTCTCTAGATAGCCTTTGGACTTTTAATTTTTTAGGTGATTGGGTCTTGGGATTGTTAACTGAGCTTCAGGATTCGTTAATTGGACCTTTGGTTTTAATTTTTCAATTGGGTTTTGAAATCCAATATATGAAATCGGCCCATAAAAGCTTTTATTATCCTTTATTCAATATTTTTTTTTTGTTTTGATTTTAATATTTGTTTTGATGCAATTTTGGAAAAAATGAATGAAAAACACAGAAAAAATAAAAAACAAAAATTGAAAATAAAATATGGAAAATTGAATGGAAAATCCAGATGAATTTTGGAAAAAATGGAACTTGAAAATTAAGGAAAATTGATTTGATTTTAATTTTAAAAAACTTGGGATGAAGGAAAATTAAAGGCAATCTGGTTGAAACTGAAACTAGTTTTAGAGAGAAGCATAATTGAACAAGGATCAAACCCCTATAAAAATAACCTTGCAATTCAAGCACAATACACAAATTTCAGAAGCCAAAATTGCCAAATAAACTCTGAAATTTTTGAGCATATTAGGGAGTGAAACGTTTAAGTTTTAATTCAGGGTTTTAGAGTTTTGGTGCTAAGGTTTCTGTTTTGAGGTTTTGAAGATATGGTTCTTGGTTTTGGGGTTTTGATTTTTGGGAATTTAGTATAAGGTTTCATCTAGGGTTTCATATTTGAAGTTTGTTTCAAGTTTTTTTAAGGATCCCAGTAATGAAAGTTCAGAGATAGTTTAGGAGAAGGCTCAACTGAAATTTCATAGCCATATGATGGTTGCGGGCGTCGATCTCAGAGTTAGAAGTTGCGGCCTTCAAAGTTTGATTTATAGTTTTAAGTTTGTTTTGGACAATCTAGGTTGATATTGGTATTTAGGAGGTTGTAAGGATCTAAAAACATGTTTTGATTTATCATTTCTGGAATTTTTTGGAAAAATGAATTTTTCGATGATATTTTGAATTTTGGTGATTGTTTGAGTTTTTTCGATGACCGACTGAATTTTTCGATGTTTGATTTTGGAAATTAAGGTGTCTCTGATGCTTTTCGTTGGTTTTTTCGATGGTTGCAGGGCAGTGAGTTAAGAGAGTATAGAGAGAGAAAAAAAAATATAATAAAGCTAAACTGGAATGACGTCTTTTTAGAGGGGGTAAATTCGCGCATCAACCCACAACCCGATCCAGAATCCGCGCCCACTCCTACAGCTGAGATCCGCGTGTCAACCTGTGGGAAAATCCGGCCCATTGGCAACTCGACTCATGACACGTGTCATGGACTCAACTTTAGCCTTACGAACCATGCGGCCTTAGGCTGGAAGTCGCTTCCTTGAATGCCTAAGTCAGCCTGTTAAAGGCACTGGTAACTAAAAGTTACTAGGGCTAAGTAGAAAAACAGAACAAGATAACTAGATAAGAATGCTTAGTGTATTTGATTACTCAAGTGTTGAATGATACAAATGAGACTGGAGGAGGCCTCTATTTATAGTTGAATCCCTTTTACATCAACGGTTCAAATTTAAACAAATGAACGGCTAAGATTACATTATCTAAAGGCCTAAAGGAATTTAAACTCTATCTCTTAGAGTTTTAGATAAGCTGGAATTGTTGGGAAGTAACTATCTTTTACTGCTTCTAGAACCTCCAGGTAAAATCTGTCTTCCAAGGCCTTCTAGAATGCTCCAGGGATTGTGCGTATTCTGGTGGGTCAAGATACTCTTTGTAACTCAGATCCTGGGCCTGGACCTGTTGTGTGCATAACGGACCTGAGCGAGATCGCGCGGGCTGTGAATTCTCCCTCACTTGTTCCAGCGACGCCTTCATCGCGTCCTCTGCATGGAACTGCTCAATCTTATCCTGGAACTGCCACAATGCCTCGGCTGGTTCCCAACTTGCCTCACTGTCGGGTAGTCCCTTCTATTGGAAAAAGTACTCATGCCTTGGCCTATAATTCTTTCGTCATACTACTCGATCTGCAAGTATACACTGTATATCTCTGTCGTAGGAGGCCTTCACTCATACTGGTGCGCGTTGAGACTCGCCCCTGGCTGGATCGTCCTGATCTACGTGAAAAGGCTTAAGCATACTGACATGAAAAACTGGGTGTACCTTAAGTTTTGCTGGCAGCTCAAGTTTGTAGGCCACCTTGCCTACCAGTTTCAGAACTCTGAAAGGCCCCTCATATCTGCGTACAAGCCCTTTGTGCATGCCTGGGTGATGCAACACCAAGTGCAGTTTGACAAGGACTAAGTCTCCAACTTGAAACTGCACATCCCTGCGCTTCCGATCTGCCCACTTCTTGGTGCACTTTCCTGCCTTGTGTAGGCAAGCCCTGGCTAAGTCAGTCTGCTCCTGCCAAGCCCTAGCAAACTTGTAAGCTACTGGATTTGATCCTGTGCAACCTTTTGCAACAGCACTGGGTGTAAGTGGTTGCTGCCCGATCACTATCTCGAATAGACTCTGGTTTGTGGCCTCACTCCGCTGTAAGTTGTAAGGAAATTGCGCCACATCTAACAGCTTTGGCCAGTCTCGCTGCGTTGCACTCACATAGTGCCTGAGATATACCTCCAATAAAGCATTCACTCTCTCAGTCTACCCATTTGTTTGGGGATGCACACTGGTGAAAAACTTCAAGTCTGACCCCAACAGCTTGAACAACTCAGTCCAGAACCGTCCCGTGAATCGCCCGTCCCGATCACTAACAATGGTCTGTGGTACTCCCTAGTACTTCACCATGTTCTTCAAGAATAATCGGGCTGCTTCCTCCGC
Source organism: Fremontodendron californicum (assembly GCA_030761205.1). Classification (NCBI taxonomy): domain Eukaryota; kingdom Viridiplantae; phylum Streptophyta; class Magnoliopsida; order Malvales; family Malvaceae; genus Fremontodendron; species Fremontodendron californicum. The sequence goes on from JAULJL010000006.1 coordinate 9,111,678, forward strand.
TGGATACTCCTTGGTTGCTGGAATGAAAGTCCTATACTTGGAAAACCTGTCCACCACTACCATGATGCTCCCAAATCCATCTGCCTTGGGCAAACCTACAATAAAATCCATGGAGACGCTCTCCCATGGGCGCTCTGATATGGACAATGGCTGCAAGAGTCCGGCTGATGTTTTCAGCTCTACCTTGTCTTGTTGGCAAACCAGACAAGTTTTCACATAGGCCTCAACATCGTCGTCCATGTGTGGCCAATAGTAACGGTCCTCCAAAAGTGCTAAGGTACGGTGCATACCTGGATGGCCAGCCCATCTCGAATCATGACACTCTGCATGATCTTCTTGCGCAACTTCCCATACTGAGGCACATAAAGGCTGTATCCCTTGGTGTAGAGCAAGTCTCCCTCTAACCAAGACCATCTGGTCTTTCCCTCTTTGGCATTTTCCATTAGGGTTTTGGCTATGGGATCATAGGGCAACCCTTCCTTAATGTGCTCCAGCAGTGAACCTTCAGGGTGACTGATGGCTGCAAGATCAACCTTCCGACTTAGTGCATCAGCCACTGCATTGGTTTTCCCTGGCTTGTACTCCATGTTGAAATCAAACTCTGCCAGAAAAACCTGCCAACAAGCCTGTTCGGGAGACAATTTGTTCTGGGTTAGAAAAAACTGTTTGCAACGTTATCAATAAACACAACGAACCTGGACCCCACCAGGTAAAGTCTCCAGTTGCGCAAGCAATGCACCACTGCTGTCATTTTTTTCTCCTGGACCGTGTACCGTCTCTCAGTCTCATTGAGCTTTCGACTCTCGAACGCCACTGGATGTCCATCTTGCATCAGTACTCCTCCAATCGTAAAGTTTGATGCATCAGTATGAACCTCATACGATTTAGTGTGATCCGGTAAGGCAAGTACGGGCTCCTCTGTCACTGCACGCTTCAACTGATCAAAGGCCTGTTGGCACCCTGTCCAGTCCCACACTTTCCCCTTCTTGAGCAAGTCTGTCAATGGTGTGGTGATGTTGGAATAGCCTTTGATGAAGCATCTGTAATAGTTCGCCAACCCAAGGAATGATCGTAACTCTGTTACCTTGGTTGGTAGCTCCCAGTCAAATATGGCCCGAACCTTGTTCCCATCCATCCGGATCCTGCTACTTCCCACAATGTGGCCTAAAAATGGCACCTCATGCTGGGCAAATGAGCATTTCTCCAATTTCACATATAGCTCATTCTTCCGTAAGACTTGGAACACTTCCCACAAGTGCTCCACATGTTCCTCCAATGATTTACTGTAGATCATAATATCGTCAAGGTAAACAACAACAAAACGATCTAGGAAAGGTTGAAGTACCTTGTTCATAAGAGTACAAAATGTCACTGGAGCATTGGTAAGGCCGAAGGGCATCACAAGAAACTCATAAGAGCCATAGCGCGTCACACATGCTGTCTTTGGCTCATCTTCCTCGGCTATCCTCACCTGATAGTACCCGGATCGCAAGTCTAGCTTGGTGAACCATCTCGCATCTCCAAGCTGATCAAACAAGTCTACGATAAGTGGGTTTGGGTACTTGTTCTTCACAGTGAGCTTGTTGAGTGTCCGGTAGTCTATGCATAATCTCAAGGACCATCATGCTTCTGTTGAAATAAAACTGGCGCACCGAACGGGGCTTTAGATGGCCTGATGAGACTAGCATCTACAAGCTCCTTCAACTGTCTCCGCAACTCCTCCAACTCTGGGGGTGCCATCTGGTATGGGGCCTTGGCTGGCGGTTCGGCATTACACACCAGCTCAATCTTATGATCCACCTCTCTCTTGGGTGGCAACATCTTAGGCAATTCTGCAGGCATCACATCACTAAAGGACTGTAGCACCTCTAATACCTCCAGGGGGTTTCATCCATGGGCTCCTGAGGCTCACAAACTTTAGGGCAGCCAAGTAGGTGACTTCATCTCTGCGTACACCCTTAGCTAACTGGATTGCAGACAACACCTTGGCTCCAACACCTGTTTCTCGATTCACTTGCACAACACATTGGCATCGAGCATCCAATATACAAATGCAATCGCCAAAAGGCACAAGAAGAGCATTAATCCGGTCAAGGAAATTTAAGCCAAGAACAAACACATAATCATCCAATGGGATTACCTTAATAGTTTCCTTACCCTTCTAGTCTCCAAGTTGTAGCTCCACTTTTTTTGCCACACCCATGGTTGGGACCTCCTTTGAGTTAACAGTTTTGATCCAACTGGCTGTCCTCTCAATCTTGAGACCAAGTTTCTTAGTAGCCTCCTCGGACATGAACAAATCTGATGCTCCTGTGTCAACTAGAGCACTTATTTTTTGGCCTGCAATAGTGATGTCTGCAAACATCAATCTCTTCTGCTTTCGGCCCCTTTTGGCCTTGACAGAACTCACAATAGAACCAGCTTCAGGGTCTCTTTCTCTGGCTCATCATCTTCCCTGTTGATGGCAGAAAGCTTGGCTCGTTTTGGGCAGTCTCGCATCCGATGCGAATCGTCACATAGGAAGCACTGCAATGGCTCCCTGTCCTTTTTCTTTTCTGACTGCTTGTTGGACTTCCACTTCCCTGTCGGTGGCTTCCCATCACCATTCTTGGACTGTCGATCCTTATTTTTTCCACCATTGCCCTTGCCCTTGGGTTTAGGCTAGGAAGATTCGAACTTGTCCGGCTTCTTAGAACTGAGGTCGAGTAAGGACTAAGCTGTGGCCATGGCTTTGGTCAGATCCTGGACACTTCTCCGCTGTAACTCTTGCTTTGCCCAGGGTTTGAGTCCATCCATGAATGAGCAGAATGCCTCATTCTCACTGAGATCAAAAATCTGGAGCATGAGTTTATTGAACTCCCGCACATACTCCTGAACTGTGCCTTGTTGCGTAAGTCGTCGCAACTTGGCACGCGCCTCATCCTCGGCATATTCTGGGTAAAACTGCTGCCTGAACTCACTTTAGAACTCCTCTCAGGTTCCAATGGCAATTCAACCACGCTTCTCATCGCTGCACCTACGACGCCACCATAAAAGAGCAACATCAATAAAATACATTGAGGCAGTGTTTACCTTAGTGGCATCATCATCAATGCCCATTGCACGAAAATATTGTTCCATCCCCTACAAGAAGTTGTCAACATCCTTAGCCAATCTGGTTCCCTTGAACTCCTTTGGCTTAGGGATCTCCATCCTGTGCTTGGGTGTCACAGCTAGCACGCTACCCCTTATGGCTGCTTTGCATGAAGTGAGCTCTCCATTGAGCTCCTCCATCTCATTCTGCATGGCCACCATCATGGCTTCTAGAGCATCGTTTTTCTAAGTCAGCATGTCTATCGCCTCATTGAGAGCCCCCTGCAGAGTCTAGCTTTTTGATGCGACCCTCAATGATCTCCAGGTTCTCCCGCATGTCTCCAACGATCATCTCGAGCTTGGCCACCCTGCCATCCATGGACGATAGAACATCCCTCGAACTAGCCTTCTTGGCTCTCCCATGAGTCTCTGGGCCAGATTATCTGCTTGAGACGCCATCCCTATGATTAGCACCTTTCACAAACCACGAGCTCTGATACCAACTGTCACAGACTCAAAACTTTAGCCTTACGAACCATGCGGTCTTAGGCTAGAAGTCGCTTCCTTGAATGCCTAAGTCAGCCTGTTAAAACTCAAGAAAGGCACTAGTAACTAAAAGTTACCAGGGCTAAGCAGAAAAATAGAACAAGAGAAATAGATAAGAATGCTCAGTGTATTTGATTACTCAAGTGTTGAATAATACAAATGAGGCTTGATGAGGCCTCTATTTATAGTTGAATCCCCCTTACATCAACGGTTCAAATTTAAACAAATGAACGGCTAAGATTACATTATCTAGAGGCCTAAGGAATTTAAACTCTATCTCTTAGAGTTTTAGATAAGCTGGAACTGTTGGGCAGTAACTATCTTTTACTGCTTCTAGAACCTCCAGGTAAAATCTGTCTTCCAGGGCCTTCTAAAATGCTCCAGGGATTGGGTCTATTCTGGTGGGTCAAGATACTCTTTGTAACTCAGATCCTGGGCCTAGACCTGTTGTGTGCGAACTGGGCCTGAACCTGTTGTGTGCATAACGGACCCGAACGAGATCGAGCGGGCCGTGACACACGCATCAATCCAAGCCCTTTGACATGCTTTGACCATGTTCAAAATCGGTGTTGATTTGCGTTGACCAAGCCCAAAAATCAAACCAAGATCATTCTTTTTGGGTTTAAACCAATTTTGGTAAATTTCAATTTTTATTTGTCTATTTATGTTATGTGTTTATTATTTTTACATGCAGAATATTTAATAAATTTTTCATTTTTTTCATATAAATTTAATAAATTTTGGAAATAAATGGAAATTTTTTCAATGATGAATTTCTAGAAGTCACCAATGGATGATTTTCTAAAACTTTTTTAGGTGAGATTTTTTTTAAAAAAAAAATTGTTCCTGAATGACTGATAATTTAGGAAAAAAAAATTTATATTAAAGATTAACATTTATTTTTTAATAAAAAATAATAATAATAAAATAAAAATTGAAAAGAAATGATGAAAAATTAGGAAAGGAAAAATAAAAAGATTTAGATTTAGGACTTCTTCATAGAAAACAAAATAAATTCATGATAGAGTCTCTTTAAGAAATCAAATTAAATACTCATTCTTGAGGTGAGAAATTATTTTATGAGATCTACCAGATTATTGGAGAAAACCTATAAAATTTCCAATATTTGAATAATTGAATTTAATTAAGAATAAAAATTATTTATCTCTTGTAAGTAAATCAAAATCTATTTTTTTTAAGGAATCTTAGTCAAGCTTAAGAGTTCATTATGAGGAATGAATTCATTTAGATAACCAATCACACCTAATCACGTTTAGTGATCGAGTTTCGTAAATATACTCCATAGCTCCATCTTTTTAATGTTTGTCCTCCATTCAAAAAAACTTAACTTTCATTAATATTTTTAAAGAATTTAGAAAATATTATGGAAAAACCATATACACATTTTAAAATTTTAATTTTATATGATATTCCAAAAATAATAATAAAAATGTAATTCTTTTAATCCAAAAAAAATCAAACATAAACAAACAAACAAAATGAGACAAGAGAGTAACTATTTAAACCTCCAAACTATTGATAGGCCTAAAAACAAGATTTCATACCAATAAATATCATGAATTCGTGACTTTATCCGCTGACTAAACTCTTAATAAAACTAATGGTCATTGGCCAAAGAGCAAAAGAAACCAACCAGATGATGCCTCTATTAGATTATGTATTGATATTATATATAATATATCAATAATTATATGCTTTGACTAACAAGTTAATTCCAAGTGGCATAACTACACATGTGTTTAGACTTTTAGCTTATATATCAATAATCCAAACCATAAAATCTATATGGCATAATGACATTTAGCCCTCAAATTATGAAAAATTGAGTCCTATTTTTTATTTGAATCAATTTAATCCTATTTCTTTTTTTAATTTTTAGTCAATTTAATTAGAATTTGACCAACAAAGTAACGTAGCCCAAATGTGGGTTGCTTGCCACGTTGATGCCCACGTGGGTTGACACGTAGATCATAATGCGCGCATGTAATAACACACTGCATATGTGGCATTAAAAAATAAAAAAACTATTTTATACAAATTTAAATCTAATTTTTAATCCGACTCGAGACCTAAACCTTTGCATTTTATTTCTGTTGAAAAAATAAAAAAACCTTGACTCTAAACCTAAACGTTTGCATTTCATATCTTTTTCAACCAGATCAAATGTCACCACTGAAATCACTAATCGTTTCGCTCTATCAAGCCCTATTGAACGCTGCAAAACTGCCTTTTCCAACTCCGGTAGCTTCCCCAAAGGCTGGGTTTGAGTTGGAAAAATTGAGTTTTGGAGACGGCACTGATCAGTTGGCAACGTGTCATAACGTGTCAAATATGAATTTAGCAAGCTAGACGCATACATGAAGTCGTCACTAATCATATAATCTATGTGTGATTAGTCACCTTTATAAATCTATTCTTCTTAAAGTTATCCTAAGCTTGACTAAGACACCCTAAAAAAATAGGTTTTGGTCTATTTATCAGAACTGAGATCGAGAGTTCGGTTACGTGTGGGGAAGGATGAGCACCCCCACAACGCCTATCCTAAAGATAGTACCATATCAGTCACATAATATTCTAAATCGATCTTATCTAAATGATCTTAATCAATGCTAAGTAAATATCTATTTTCCTAATCATGTAAACTAATCTAAAAAAATAAAAATAAAATCATAATATATTATATTATATTATATTTAATCATGCAAAAATCTAATAAAATATAGTCATGTCAATTCCTAAATCATTACAAAAACATAAAAATAAAAAATAAAAAAAATCCTAATTCATGCAATGTCTAAGAAATAAGATAAAAATCGTAGATCATGCCATAATAAAAATAATATCATAAAATTATGCATTATCTAAAATAAATAATAATAATGAAACTAATAATATTCCTAATATCATGCAAAGTCTAAAATAAAAAAAAATTCCTAAAATCATGCCAACTAAAATAATAAAAACCTAACATGTTTTTCTAAAAATTAAAATAATCAGAATCATGCAAATTCTAAAAATAAAATAAAACCTAACATGCTTTTCTAAAAAACACAAATAAAACCTAACATGCTTTCTAAAAAATAAAATAAAACCTAACATGCTTTCTCAAAAATAAAACCTAACATGCTTTCTAAAAAATAAAATAAAAATTCCTAAACATAATTCTAAAAATAAAACCTAAATCATGCTCATCTAAAATAAAAATAATAAAACCAAACCTAAATCATGCTCCTCTAAAATAAAAATAATAAAACCAAACATAAATCATGCTCATCTAAAATAAAAATAATAAAATCTAACCTAAATCATGCTCATCTAAAATAAAAATAATAAAACCAAACCTAAATCAAATTAGTTAATCTTAAAAATACCTACAAAATCAAAAATAAAATTAATATTAGTCCAAAATAATTAGCAAATAAAACAAAACAATATAAAATAAAATAAAATAAAAAAAATAAGATAAGATAAGATAAAAGATTAAATAAAACAATACAAAATATTAAATATGAACAAAAAAAATAAATGGAATAACAAAACAAAAAAAACATAGTAGCATACGGGTCGAACCCGCATGTGGGTCGCGCGTTGGTCGTAGGGCCCGGCCCGTCTGCTTCTTCAAAACCATTTTTTTTTTCATTTCTTACCTCTTTTTTTTTTTTTTTTTACAAAAAAAATCTTTCTTCTCTCCCCCTTTTAGTTGTAGAACAATATGAAGAACACCAAGCAAAAGCCCAGAAAATTTTCAGATTTCGACGACTGTTCACCGCCGCCGTCGTTCCCTACTGCTGTCGCTAACCACCGGACCCAGAAAATTCCAAAAGAATTACTAAAAATTCCTTTCGGCCTCCTCTTCCCAAAAATCACCTTGGTTTTGTCCCAATCACCACCGAAAATTGTAGATTTGAGTTCAAAAATTCAAAAATCCGAAACTTAAACTTTTCGATCTGGCTCCGTCCAACATTAGATGATCACCAAACTTAAACCGAACACTCCTCTTATTATTTCTTAGATTTTCACCATTGGATTCTTGAAATAACACTTCAAACTCAACAACCCAGGAATTTTGAACCTAAAAAAAGGTCACAAAAAAAATCTTCCTATTTTGCTACTGATTTGTGCGAGTCTATTGCTTGCTCTCACTCTCGTATTTCCCGAATTTTTTGTGTGTATTGTGATTGCTGATGATCTTTATTCAATCTGAAGGCTCCTTAAATAGAGCAAATCACAATAGAATTTTAGTTCACCTAGGTTTTGATTTCTAATCTAATAAGGAATTTCCTTTGTTTCAAAGACTAGATATGATCCAAGAAAGAAACCAAGTTCAATCCAAACCTTTTTTTTTTCATTTTTCCCTTCATTATCCATTTTTTTTTCTATTTTCTTTATTTTTAATCCGAAAATAACTAAATAAAATAAATTAAAAACTAAAATTAAAATTAGAAATTAATTAATTAATTAATTAAAATTACTTAACAAATAAACCCGAATAGAATCCGGTGTCTACAATTGCCCCTCTTTGTGCATTTCCTGAGAATCAGGGGATGTGCAAAGACGTATACACCTTCATGTTCTCAAGCATTAAAAAGACACTAAATACTTAAAGAAAATCCCAAACTTTAAATATCCCAACGAAGAAAAACTCCTCCTAACGAGGTATCAAATTTAAATACCAAACGAATATTGTAAATGTTTTCCTCAAAATAAATTTCAAGAATCTTACCTTGAATCCTAAAAGAAGCTGCTAACCTTGCAAATTGAAATTCCTGCCCAAATCATACTGAATATCTGCAATAATCTTTCTTGAGTACAATGCATGAATGCAATGCAATACATGAATGCCATGAATGAAATGCATATGTATACCATGCAATGGATGTCATGAATGCACTGTAATAAATGATGTGAACTCCCTGAATCTCTAAACAAGATAAAAGGTTCTCAAGCTCGTTATTCATCCCTGTCTATACTTGACTTCAAACTGGTAGAGTGAATCTTACTGTCTCTTTCCTTTTCAAAAATTTGCTAAATGTAAACAGTTTTCTTCCTCAAAGGTTTCAAAACAACAATCAATTTATGTCTCATCATACGCCAACTTAACCGGGCTTAACATCTCATCATAGAAATTCTTATCACAAAAATTCTCACTTTTAAAATTCTCATCCTATCTCCCTACTTTTCTGTTCAGTTATTCATAGATTTCTCATAAAAATAAATGCAAGGATCTCTTAAAATTATTATTCCAATTTATCAATCATTATTCTAATTTCATAGCAAACAGAATGCATGATACATTCCCTCTATTCAATGTAAAGGTATAAAAATTGGGAATAACAAAATGAAAGGGCTAGATAATTTGGAAAAGAAAGGTCTTTATTGACAAAGGATAAAGAAAAGAATTCCTCTTGAAGAAATGAAAGAACGCATCAAAGGTTTGTCACAAAGATATTGGGATAGCAAATCAGTATCCAAACAATGAATACTTAGACAATCTTTAACAATTAGTTCAAAATTCTCTTTCCAAAACCAATCCAATCGGTGTCTTCAATCTTTCAGAGTTCGTCAGACTAGACATTTCCCCCATCCTTACGGGACTTTTCAAACGACGTTGTTCCTCCTTATATCTAAGCCACCCTTTCGGGTTTTCAACTTAGGCATCCCCCAATGATCCAAACCGCCCTTTGCGGGTTTTCAATTGAGTCATTTTTTTTCAAGCAAAATATTTCTTCATGGCATCTGAATTAATTGGATTCGGCAAAACATTCCCATCCATTTCAGTCAAAAGCAAAGCTCCATCTGAGAAAGTTTTTTTCACCACATACGGACCTTCCCAATTCGGCATCCATTTCCCTCGATGATCATGTTGATACAGAAGAATCTTTTTCAAAACCAACTCTCTCTCTTTGAAATATCTAGGACGGACTTTTTTATCATGCATTCGCATCATTCGTTTCTGATACAACTGACCATGGCAAAGCTCTGTAAGTCTCTTCTCTTCAGTAAGATTCAACTGCTCAAAACGATCTCGTACCCATTCTGCATCTTCCAATTCTACCTCTTTCAGCACCTTTAAAGAAGCAATTTCTACCTCAACTGGCAATACAGCCTCCATTTCGTACATCAACGAAAACGGGGTTGCCCCTGTGGATGTACGAACCGAAGTTGTATAAGAATACAGAGCAAAAGGAAACTTTTCATGCCAATCTTTGTAGACATCGATCATCTTTTCCACAATCTTCTTAATCTTCTTATTGGCTGCTTCCACTGCACCATTCATCTTGGGACGGTATGGCGCTGAGTTGTGATGCTTGATCTTGAATTGTTCACAAACTTCCTTCAACATCTTGCTATTCAAATTACGAGCATTATCAAAAATGATTCTCTCCGGTAGTCTATATAGACAAATTATCTCATTCTTTATGAACTTGCAAACCACTGCTCGAGTTACACTTGCATATGAGGCCGCTTCTACCCATTTGGTGAAATAATCAATCATCACAAAAATTAATCGGTGCCCATTCATCGCCTTTGGGGTGATAGGTATAATCACATCCATGCCCCACATTGAGAATGGCCATGGAGGTGCCAAAACATGCAACTCATTTGAAGGAGCTTTAATCTTATCTGCATAGATCTGGCATTTATGACATTTTCGGACATAATCAATACAATCTTTCTCCATTGTCAACCAATAATAACATGCCCTCATTATTTGCCTAGCCATCATGTGACCATTCGCATGTGCCCCACAGATTCCATCATGCACTTCCTTCAATATCTTATTTGCTTCCATAGCGTCAACACATCTCAAAAGCACCTGATCCCGATTCCTCTTGTACAATATTTCTCCATCAAGGAAGAAACCCATAGCCAATCTTAGGATGAGCCGTTTATCATTATCTGAGGCGTGTTCTGGGTATCACTGATATTTGACGTATTGCATGATGTCAAAATACCAAGGCTGACCATCAACTTCTTCTTCAACATCTAAACAATGTGCCAGAGACCCCTTTCACATCCAACTTGATTGATTGAATCTCGACATTCGCATCCAGCTTAAACATCCCAGCTAAAGTGGCTAAAGCATCAGCCATCTGATTTTTCTCTCGGGGCAAGTGTTGAAACTGAATCTTCTCAAAATGCTTGATAAATTCAGTTGTGTATTTCTGGTATAGGATCAACTTTGAATCCCTTGTCTCCCATTCTCCCTTCAACTGATAAATAACTAGAGCTGAATCACCATATACCTCCAACACATCAATCTTTCTTTCAATCTCTACTTGCAAGCCCATGATGCATGCCTCATACTCAGCCATATTGTTGGTGCAATTAAAATCCAATCGTGCAGTAATCGGATAATATTGACCATCTGGGGATATCAAGACTACCCCAATTCCATGCCCAAAAGCATTAGAAGCTCCATCAAAGAACATCTTTCAGGGTTTTTCTTCACACTCTTCATCATCTCCCTCTAAAATGGCCATTAAATCCTCATCTGAAAAATCAAATTGCATTGGCTCATATTCTTCAAAAGCCCAATCTGCCAGAAATTCTGCTATGACACTTCCTTTTATTGCTTTTCGAGTCACATAAACAATGTCATATTCAGACTAAGTGACCTGCCATCTTGCAATTCTTCTTGATAACGAAGGCTTCTCAAAAGTGTACTTCAAAGGATCTAGCCTTGCTATAAGCCAAGTTGTATTATACAACATGTACTGTCTGAGTCTATAAGCTGTCCATGCTAGAGCTCAATACATCTTTTCTAGTGATGAGTATCTAGATTCATAATTAGTGAACTTTTTACTCAGATAATAGATGGCATGCTCATTCTTTCCTGTTTCATCTCGTTGCCCCAAAACACATCCCATAGATTTCTCAGACACCGCCAACTATAAAATCAATGGCTTCCCTAGAATCGGAGGAACCAATACTGGAAGATTCGACAGGTATTCTTTAACTTTATCAAAAGCTCCCTGACATTCTTTAGTCCATTCACTAGTATCATGTTTGTGAAGAAGCTTGAAGAGAGGATCACATTTCAAGGTAAGTTGGGAAATAAAACGTGCTATGTAGTTCAAACTTCCCAAGAAACCTCTCACTTTCTTTTGTGTACGAGGGGGAGATAAATTCTGAATCGCCCTTATTTTTTCAGGATCCACTTCAATTCCTCTATCACTAATCACAAAACCCAATAACTTGCTTGACTTGAAACCAAACATGCACTTAGTAGGATTCAATCTCAGCTGGAACTTTCTCAATCTCTCAAACAACTTTCTGAGATTAATTAAGTGATCTTCACCTTCTCGGGATTTTGCGATCATGTCATCCACATACACCTCAATCTCTTTATGCATCATGTCTTGAAACAGAGTCGCCATCACCCTTTGGTAAGTAGCTCGAGCATTTTTCAACCCAAAAGGCATGACTTTATAACAAAAGGTCCCTCTAATTGTAACAAATATGGTTTTCTCCAAAATTTTTGGAGCTATCTTAATTTGGTTATACCCTGAAAAACCATCCATGAATGAAAATGTGGAATGTCTAGCAGTGTTATCCATGAGGGTGTCAATGTGAGGCAAAAAGAAATTGTATTTCGGACTTGCCCTATTCAAATCTCGATAATCGACACACATTCTCACCTTCCCATCTTTCTTAGAAACTAGGACTATGTTGGCTACCCACTCTGGGTATTTAGATACCTCCAGAAAACCTGCATCAAACTGCTTTTTCACTTCCTCTTTAATCTTCAACAACATTTCTGGCTTCTTTCGTCTTAACTTTTATTGACCGATTTGCATTCTGGCCTCAAAGGCAATTTGTGCTCCACAATATTTGTATCCAAACCAGGCATGTCTTTGTATGACCAAGTGAACACATCCACAATTCTCTAAGCAAATCTTCTAATCTATGCTTTTGAGCAGGCTGTAATGATGTGCCAATTTTCACTTCTTTTCTATTTTCCTCATCTCCCAAATTGATCATCTCAGTAACCTCTTGATGCGGCTAAATCGGTTTCTTTTCTTGTTCCATTAATCTTATTAAATTTGGAGACAAAGTATAATCATCCGGATCCTCTTCATTATCAAATTCATCGACATGAACTTAGTTTTCAAAATTGAATCCCAAATTATTGTTATGATTGTCTTTGTATTCATTACTTGGAATCCTGAAATTGAATGGAATTGAAAGAATATGTATTGGTATACGAAGAAAGATTGACAATAATGAAAAAGGAAGAAAAATGGCAACAATGAATGCAAGAGGGAATGAAAATGCATCTTGTTCCTATTTTATTAGAATAATAAAAAATAAATTAGCCCATACATAAAAGACCATCCCTAATGCCCTTGGGCTTGAGCAACTAGGGACTTGATTCATTGTATTACATTTTATGAGGTTCAAAGATAATCGGCAGTTTCGTCACTTTCCAATTACCCAGCTCCATTTTTGGTTGGCATGCGTATACCAACAACTCTCCTTCACTATCAGACTTTACTTCTCCTTTCTCTACCATTTGAATAGAAAGTCGAGAAAATGCTTCCTCTAAGTTCAGTAGGGACGCATCTGGATAAATACATCCTCCTGAATGAAAATTGGAATAAAGATAAGGAATAACCATCTTACTCTTTTCCTACTCATATCCCATTATGCGAGCCATCCTATTTTCTCTCTTTTTAGCTTCAATCATCATCTTCCCCTTCCCAGTCAGCTTGTAATCTACTCCAAACCTTTCCTTGTTTTCTCATATTATTGGCATCTCCCTGATCCCTTGAAGATGCTTTCCCAATCCAAAGCCAACACGCCAACCTATTCCCACAGTCTGTTTAAACAACATGCTAACCATCCGAGAAAAACGTGCAGCAGACATCTTAGACCCTTCACCCACATAGGTCATGTCATAACGTGCCAAATACGAATTCAGCATGCTAGACACAAATCAATGGAGTCACCACTAATCATCTAATCTAGGTGTGATTAGTCACCTATACGAATCTATCCTATTTAAAGTAATCCTAAACTTGACTAAGGCATCTTAAAAAGAATAGGTTCTAGTCTACTTATCAGAACTAGGTTCGGGAGTTCGGTTACGTGTGAGGAAGGATTAGCATCCTCACAACGCCTATCTAAGAGATAGTACCTAATTAGTCTTGTGATACTTAAAAGTCTTAATTAAATGGTTTTATCTATCCTATCTTCAATTTAATTGTTAGAAATCTTGGAAATCATTTTTTAGGTCTTCCTTCCATTCATTCTGAAGAAATTACTAAAAAACGTTTCCTCACCTTGAGAGTATTCAAAAGAAACCATTCGTTCTATTGAAGAGGCTCCGTCGTCGAAAAAGTTAGATTATTTAACAAAATTATTTCTCTTAAATTAATCTTCCAAAATTAATCCACATCTTTATTAATGTTTGTACGAAAAATAAATTCTTATCTTAATATCGAAAATTATCCCTTAGAATGTTCTTCCATTCGTTCTGGAGAATTTTTAAGAGAATTTTTCTCACCTAGAAATTTCTTAAAAGTCAACCATTCGTGACTTTCTTAAATTTCATTATCAGAAAAAATCTTAATTTATCCTTCAATTTTAATTAGGCATTTATTATGGAAAATTATCTTGAGAAAAGAAAACATTAAAAATTAATTATTTTAAAAGAAATAAATTTTGATATTTATTGATATCGAAAATAATCCCTTAAAAAAATCCTTCCATTCATTCTGAAGAATTTTCAAGAGAATTTTCTCAACTAGAAATCTCTCAGAAATCCACCGTTCGTGATCTCTTCGAATTTCATCATTGGAAAATATCTCAATTTATTAATTTTAAGATAACTAATCATTAATCAAAAATACTTATCTTATTAATAAATCAATGGTTAATAATACTAAATAAATATAATAATTAACAATATAAAATATAATATCAATTAATAATAAAATATAATATAATAAAATAAAATAAAATAAAATAAAATATAAAAATATAATATAATATAATAGTAGTAACTAAAATAAATAGTAGTTTTTTTATGAAGAAAATAATGGTTAATAAATATTTAATAATAAATAATTAGTAAACAATAATCCTGCAAAAAAAAAAAAAAAAAACTTAAAATACTATTAGTAATAATAAATAAATAATAATAAACAAAAAAAAAAACACAAAAAAAAAAGGATAAGCAACATACGGGTCAGGCTAGCGCGCGGGTCGTCTGGCCCGACCCGTCTGTTGCTATAAAAATCATTTTTTTTTGTTTCATTTCCTTACCTGTTTTTTTTTAAAAAAAAACTCTCTTCTTCTCTGAATTTTTTTCTCCTCCATAAACACTGATGAATGTTCTTCGCAAACCCAGATTTCGGTGGGTGTCCATCGCTGTTCCCCGCCATTCGTCACCGCCGTCGTCGATCTTCGATGGTCGAAAAATTCCAAAAAAAAACCTTAAAAAATTCCTCTTGATCTTCCCAACTCAAAAATCAAACTAGTTTTACCCGAATCTCTCTAGAATTTCCTAGATCTGAAATCAAAACCCGAAACTTTACCTCCTCCGATCTACTCCGTTGACCGCCGAATAGTCACTACCTTCTAGCCTATGCTTTGTCTATTTAAAACCTAGACTTTCCCTTACCAAACACTTTCCAAAACAAAACCTAACACCAATACCCCCAATTTTGAAATTCACAAAAAAAAAATATATATTTGTTTTTACTGATCTTGCTCCTGTATTCCGAAATTCGTATGTTTTTCCGATGTGTTCTTGTGCTTGATGCTAGGTTATTTATATGGGAAAGGAAATTAGGGTTTTAATCTAGTTAGGAGTCCTAATTTGATCAAGAATGATTTTTTGTTCCAATCACACTTCTTAGAGTCCAAGTTCAATCCAAAGAAGAATTTTATTTCAACCCAAACTTTTTTTTTTTAATTTCGATTTTTTTTGATTTTTTTTTCTTGGTTTGGAATTTATCCTTTTTGTTTTTTTTTTTATTATTTTTTGATTTCTTTTTGTTTTTTTTTTTTGGTAAATAAGAATCAAATTACAGCCCGGATAAAATTCGGTGTCTACAGTTATCCCTCTTTGTGCATTCTCTGAGAAACAGAGGATGTGCAAAGATGTAGACACCCTACTAAGTCCTATGTACTTAAAGAAAATCTCATCGCAGAAAAGCTCCTCTAAGCGAGGCGTAAACTTTAAATAAACCCAATGCGAAAACATACTCCTCCACCGAGGCTTCAATTTTAAATAAACCTGACACGAAAACATACTCCTCCACCGAGGCTTCAACTTAACAGAAAAAACATACTCCTCCACCGAGGCTTCAACTTTAAATAAACTTAACATGAAAATATACTCCTCCACCGAGGCATCAACTTTAAATAAACTTAACATGAAAACATACTTCTCCACCGAGGCATCAACTTTAAATAAACTTAACATGAAAACATACTCCTCCACCGAGGCATCAACTTTAAATAAACTTAACATGAAAACATACTCCTCCACTGGGGCTTCAACTTCAAATAAACTTAAACATGAAAACATACTCCTCCACCGAGGTTTCAACTTTAAATACCAAACGAAATTTGTAAATTCACCAAATATAGATGTAAACTTCAAAAATCTTACCTTGAATCCAAAAAGCAATCTCTAACCTTGCAAATTAGCATCCCAAACTCATGTCCAAATCATACTGAATACCTGAAATAATCTTTCTTGAGTGCAAATACATAAATGCAATGCAGTACATGAATGCCATGAATGCAAATGCATATCGTGCAATGGATGTCAGGAATGCTCTATAATAAACAATATCAACTTTTTGAATCTCTTAATCAAAATAAAAGGTTCTCAAGCTCATCATTCATCTCTATTTGTTCTTGGCTTCAAACTAGTAAAACGAATCTTACTATCTCTTTCCTTTTTCAAAATTTGCTGAATATGAACAATTTCTTTTCTCGAAAGTTTCAAAACATCAATCATTCTATATCTCATCTTATGCCAGCTCAACTGGGCTTAACATTTCATCATGGAAATTTTCATCTTCAAAAATTCTCACTTTTAAAATTCACACCTCATCTTATCTCCCGACTTTTCTGTTCAGTTACCGTAGATTTCTCATAAAAATAAATGCAGGGATCTCTTAAGATTATATTACAATTTATCAATCATTATTCTAATTTCATAGCAAACGCAATGCATGATGCATTCCCTCTATTCAATGCAAAGGTATAAAATTGAGAATAACAAATGGAAGGCAAAAATGAGCTGGAAAGAAAGATCTTTATTAACAAAACAAGGAAAAGAATTCATCTCAAGGAATAAAAGAGCATCTCAAAAGGTTTATCACAAAGGTGTTAGGATAACAAAACAGTAACCAAACAATGAATACTTAGACAACCTTAACAGTTCATTCAAAATTCTTATCCAAAAACCAATCCCAATCGATGTCTTCAATCCTTCAGAGTTCATCAAACTAGACATTGTCTCCATCTTTATGAAATTTTCTGAGCGACGCTGATCCTCCTCATATCTAAGCCGCCATTTTGGGTTTTCAACTTAGACAACCCCCATTGACCCAAACCGCCCTTTTCGGGTTTTCGATTTAAGTCCTTTTTTTTAAGCAAAATATTTCTTCACAGCGTCTGAATTAATCGGATTTCGCAAAACATCCCCATCCATTTGAGCCAAAATCAAAGCTCCACCTGAAAAAGCTTTTTTCACCACAAAAGGACCTTCCCAATTCGGCCTCCACTTCCTTCGATGATCATGTTGATAAGGAAGAATCTTTTCCAAGACTAACTCTCATTCCCTGAAATGTCTGGGATAAACTTTCTTATCATACATTAGCATCATTCGCTTCTGGTACAATTGACCATGGCACAACGCTGCAAGTCTCTTTTCCTCAATGAGATTCAACTGCTCAAAACGATCACATACCCATTCGGCTTCTTCCATATCAACCTCTTTCAGTACCCTTAAAGAAGAAAGTTCTACCTCGACTGGTAACACAGCCTCCATCCCATATACCAACGAAAACGGGGTTGCCCCTGTGGATGTGCGAACCGAAGTTCTATAAGCATGTAAG
Source organism: Fremontodendron californicum (assembly GCA_030761205.1). NCBI lineage: Eukaryota > Viridiplantae > Streptophyta > Magnoliopsida > Malvales > Malvaceae > Fremontodendron > Fremontodendron californicum. The sequence continues at coordinate 9,129,401 of JAULJL010000006.1, forward strand.
GAAAAAAGCAACTTTTCATGCCAATCTTTGTAGACATCGGTCATTTTCTCTATAATTCTTTTTATGTTCTTATTGGCTGCTTCCACTGCTCCATTCACCTTTGGACGATATGGTGCTGAATTGTGATGCTTGATCTTAAACTGTTCACAAACCTCTTTCAACATCTTACTAATCAAATTGCAAGCATTATCAGAAATGATTCTCTCCGGGAGTCCATATCGACAAACTATCTCTTTCTTTATGAACTTACAGACCACTGCCCGTGTTACACTCGTATATGAGGCTGCCTCTACCCACTTTGTGAAATAATCGATCATCACAAAAATGAACCGATGCCCATTCGTCGCCTTTGGGGTGATAGGTCCAATCACATCCATGCCCCACATTGAGAAAGGCCACGGAGGTGCCAAAACATGCAACTCATTCGGATGAGCATTAATCTTATCCGCATAGATCTGGCATTTATGACATTTTCGAGCATAATCAATACAGTCTTTCTCCATCGTCAACCAATAATAACCCGCCCTCATTATCTACCTAGCCATCATGTGACCATTCGTATGTGCCCCACAAATTCCATCATGCACTTCCTCCAGTATCCTCTTTGCTTCTATGGCGTCAACACATCTCAAAAGCACCATATCTCGGCCCCTCTTATACAATATTTCTCCGTCAAGGAAGAAACCCATAGCTAATCTTTGGATGAACCGTTTATCATTATTTGAGGCGTATTCCGGGTATCATTGATATTTGACGTATTGCATGATGTCAAAAGACCAAGGCTGACCATCAACTTATTCTTCAACATCTAAACAATGTGCCGGAGATCCTTTCACTCCCAACTTGATTGGTTGAATCTCGGCTTTTGCATCTAGCTTAAACATCGCCGCTAAAGTATCTAAAGCATCAGCTATCTGATTTTCCTCCCGGGGCAAGTGTTCAAACTGAATCTTCTCAAAATGCTTGATTAATTCAGTTGTGTATTTCTGGTACAAGATCAACTTCGAATCCCTTGTTTTCCACTCTCCTTTTAACTGATAAATAACCAAAGCTGAATCACCATATACCTCCAACACATCAATCTTTCTTTCAATTGCTGCTTGCAAGCCCATAATGCATGCCTCATATTCAGCCATATTGTTGGTGCAATTAAAATCCAATCATGCAGTAATCGGATAATATTGACCATCCGAGGATATCAAGACTACTCCAATTCCATGCCAAAATCATTAGAAGCTCCACCAAAGAACATCTTCCAAGGCTTTTCTTTACATTCTTCATCATCTCCTCTTGAAATAGCCATCAAATCCTCATCTGGGAAATCAAATTGCATTGACTCATATTCTTCAGAAGCCCAATCCGCCAGGAATTCGGCTATCACACTTCCTTTTATTGCTTTCTGAGTCACATAAACAATGTCATACTCGGATAAAGTGACTTGCCATCTTGAAATTCTTCCTGATAATGACGGCTTCTCAAAAATGTACTTCAGAGGATCTAACCTTGCTATAAGCTACGTTGTATTGTACAACATGTACTGTCTGAGTCTATGAGCCATCCATGCTCGAGCGCAACGCATCTTTTCTAGCGATGAGTACCTAGATTCATAGTCAGTAAACTTTTTACTCAAATAATAGATGGCATGTTCCTTCTTTTCCATCTCATCTCGTTGCCCCAGAACACATCCCATGGATTTCTCGGACACCGTTAAATACAGAATCAATGGCTTTCTCAGAATCGGAGGAACTAACACCAGTGGATTTGACAGGTTTTTAACTTTATCAAAAGCTTCCTGACATTCTCCAGTCCATTCACCAGTATCCTGTTTGCGAAGAAGATTGAAGATAGGATCACATTTGAAGGTGAGCTGGGAAATAAAGCGTAATAAATAATTCAGCCTTCCCAAGAAAACTCTCACTTCGTTTTGCATATGAGGGGGAGACAGATTCTGAATCGCCCTTATTTTATCTGGATCCACTTCAATTCCTCTATCACTAACCACAAAACCCAACAACTTGTCGGATTTGACACCGAACGTACACTTGGCAGGATTCAATCTCAGCTGAAACTTTTTCAATCTTTCAAACAACTTCCTGAGATTAACCAAATGATCTTCACCTTCACGGGATTTTGCTATCATGTCATCCACATATACTTCAATCTCTTTATGCATCATGTCGTGAAACAGAGTTACCATTGCCCTTTGGTAAGTAGCTCAGGCATTTTTCAACCCAAAAGGCATGACCTTATAACAGAAGGTTCCCCACATTGTAATAAATGTCGTTTTCTCCATATCCTTCGAAGCCATCTTAATCTGGTTATAACCTAAAAAACCATCCATGAACGAAAACATGGAATGTCTAGCAGTTTTATCCATGAGGATGTCAATATGAGGCAAAGAAAAATTATCCTTTGGACTCGCCTTGTTTAAATCTCGGTAATCGACGCATATTCTCACCTTCCCATCTTTCTTAGGAACTGGGAGTATGTTGGCTACCCACCCCGGGTACTTAGCTACCTACAGAAAGCCTGCATCAAACTGCATTTTTACTTTTTCTTTAATCTTTAACAGCATTTATGGCTTCATCCGCCTTAACTTTTGTTGCACCGACTTGCATTTTGGCCTCAAAGATAATTTGTGCTCCACAATATCTGTATCCAAACCCGGCATGTCCCTGTATGACCATGCGAACACATCCAAAAATTCTCTAAGCAAATCTTCTAATCTCTTCTTTTGAGCAGGTGGTAATGACGCGCCGATTTTTACTTCTTTCTTATTTTCCTCATCTCCCAAATTGATCATCTCAGTAACCTCTTGATGTGGTTCAATCGGTTTCTTTTCCTGTTCCATTAATCTCAACAAATTCGGAGATAAAGTATAATCATCTGATTCCTCTTCATTATCAAATTCATCAACATGAACTGTGTTTTCAAAATTTAATCCCAAATTATTATTAAGATTATCTTTGTATTCATTACTTGGAATCCTGAAATAGAATTGAAAGAATATATATTGGTATACGAAGAAAGAATAAAAACAATGAAAGAAAAGAAAAATGACAACCATGAATGAAAGAGGGAATGAAAATGCATCTTGTTCCTAATTTATTAAAATAATAAGAAATAAACTAGCCCATACATAAAAGACCACCCCTAATGCCCTTGGGCATGAGCAACTAGGGACTTGACTCACTGCATTACATTTTATGAGATTCAAGGATAACCGGTAGCTTCGTCACTTTTCAATTACCCAGTTCCATTTCAGGTGAGCATGGGTACACCAACAACTCTTCTTCAACATCAGACTTCACTCCTGCTTTCTCTACCATTTGGATAGAAAGCGTAGAAAATGCTTCTTCTAAATTTGTTGGAGGTGCATCGGGATAAATACCTCCCCCCAAACGAAAAGTGGAATAAAGATAAGGAAAAACCATCTTCCTTGGCTTCCACTCATACCCCTTCACACGAGCCAATATTTTCTTCTTCTTCTCGAACTCGATCATCTCCCAATCCCTCCTGGTTGGCCTGTAACCTAGCCCAAACCTTTCTCTATTTTCTTGTATCTCTGGCATCTCTTTGATCCCTTGAAGATGCTTCCCCAATCCAAAACCAACTCGCCAACGCATCCCAATAGTCTGCTTGAACAACATGCTAACCATTCGAGAAAAACGCGGAGCAGAGACTTTTGACCCTTCACCAACATATGTCGCATTGATGAATTCAAACGATCTGAATGAACACTCCAATGCTTCATCAGCTGCCTCGACATAAGATGTGGTTGAGGACTTGGTTACCAACAAATCCTCTTCCCCGTTAACACATACCAGATAATCCTCCATAACAAACTTGATTTTCTGGTGTAATGATGATGGAACTGCTCCTGCCATGTGAATCCATGGTCTTCCCAACAGACAACTGTAAGATGGTGAAATCTCCATAACTTGAAACTTTATTTTGAAAGTGCAAAGCCCAATCTGCAGAGGCATTTCAATATCTCCCAAAACCGCCCGACGGGTCCCATCAAAGGCTCTCACAATCATGTGACTAGGTTGAATGTGAGACACATCTATTGGAAGCTTGGATAATGTAGTCAATTACATAACATTAATGGAAGAACCATTATCAATAAGCACTTTAGCCATAACATGACTTTTGCACTTGATCGTGATATGGAGGGCCTTAGTACTGCCCTTGCCTTCCGGAGGAATCTCGTCATCATTAAAAGTTATAAAATTGGTAGCCACCAGATTTTCTGCAATATGATCCACATTCTCCACGAAAATATTGTGAGGCATATATGCCTTGTTCAAAACCTTCAGCAAAGCTTCCCTATGAGGCTCGAAATTCAACAACAGTGATAAGAGCGAATTCTGAGCTGGCATTTTATTCAACTGTTCAACCACACTATATTCACTGTGTTTGATCAGCTTTAAAAATTCACAAGCTCCTTTCAGTTACATGCTCCTTATACTCTGTACCTCAAACCACCAATGGATTCGTCTTGTTTCCTGGCTCTTTGTTCTTTTCCTCTTCCATTGTTTTTCCTGTCCTGTCCCTATCAAGTATTTTAGGCGAATAACAACACCCACTCCTAGTCACTCCCCTTACTCCAGTTAGATTTGCAGTCTTGGCAGTTTCAGAATTAATCACGACTGAACTACCAAGCGTTTCTCGGGTTATGACGTTGAACCCATACCTCCACGGTACTGCCTTATCGCTTCGGTATGGAAATGGACTTGGGATACTGGTCGTAACAATAGGATTTTTGATCCCCATTAGCTTCTCATCTTCGAACTGACTCGTCTTTTTCTTATAAAAGAACGTGATCGATTCCATAACAGGCAATGAAGATTCTCCAATTACCACATTAATTTCATCTGCCCCAAATTCTGTGTAAAACTCAATCCGGGAGAGATCCATTAGTTTCTGTAACTCCTGTCGGAATTCAACACAACTTTGAACTGAATGGCCAACTATCCCTTAATGATATTTGCAAACCTTGCTTGAATCATATTCGCCACGATGACTATCTGAATTAGCCGGCATAAGACTAATCATGCTAGCTTTGACCAGGACATCGAAAATATAATCCATTGATGTCGTAACTTCATCCATTTTTCCCTTGATTACGGTAATTTTATCGTCTCCAAAGCGTTTACCGCTGGTCTTGCATGGTTTGGCAAAGGATTACCATTGACGTTCGAGCCATCCTTTTCTTCAAAATTTATCAACCCAGCCTTAATCAAACTCTGCACTTTGTACTTCAAAGTTGTGCAGTTTTCGGTGGAGTGTCCAACATTTCCCGAATGGTAGTCATATCTGGCATTAGGATCATACCACCTAGGGTATGGAGGTTTCAAGGGTTCAAATGTATCGGTGCAACCAGATGGTTCTTGATAAGATCTGGAAGCAAGTCTGCATAGGACATGGGAATCAGATCAAAAGGCATTCTTTCCTGGCTGGCTCGTGGTCCCCTCGGATTAATTGGGGGTTGATTGGCTTGTACGGGTGGCCCGACTGGAGGAGCCAATGGTCTGGGGCGGAAATTAGGTTGGAATACCTGTGGAGGTGTGGGTGGATAAGCATATGACCCCAGATTAATGGCATTGGTATTTGGGTAGAATGGCTGGTACACTGATTGTGGGAAATGCGGGACGTAACCTCCCATTTGTTGCCCTCCATATGCAACAGTCTGGACATCAGCTTCCTTCTTTTTCGTCACACTATTCCTCTTTACAACAGATTCTTCTCCTTCAATCTTACCATTCTTAATGGCATTCTCTATGATTTCATCGAAAATCACCATATCAGCAAAGTTCTTTGTGGCGTTCCCAATCATCCTGTCGTAGTACGGAGCCTTAAGAGTACTAACGAACAGCACTGTAGTCTCTTTCTCAGTCAGAGGCGGCTGGATCTGGGCAGCAATATCCCTTCATCTCTGGGCATAGTCCTTAAAACTTTCGGTGGACTTCTTCTTTATATTTTGCAGAGACAAACGGTGTGGGGATATATCAACAATGTGCTTATATTGGCTGATGAATGCCTTGTCCAATTCTTTCCAGGTACGAACCCGATTCCTATCAAGTTGAACATACCACCTAGCAGCGGATCTTATAAGACTGTCCTGAAAGACATGAACAAGCAGCTGGTCATCTCTGGTGTGGGCGGCCATTTTTCGGTAGTACATGGTGATATGAGATATGGGACATTTGGACCCATCGAACTTTTCGAAGTCAGGAGTCTTCAACTTAGGTGGGATCACTACATCTGGCACTAAACAAAGCCCCTCAGCATCCATAGAACCATAGCAGTCTAACCCCTCAACAGCCTGAAGCCTTTCTTCAATCAATTTCATTTTTCGAGACTCGATTTCCTTTGCCACTTTCAGCTTCTCTAACTTTTTGGGATCGTCTAAATCTAGAATTTGGACTAGGTCTATCTTTGTCCCAGGAATAGGAAAGGTGAATCCCGGGATTTGAGGTTGGCCGTGTGAGTAAGTGAATCCTTCCATGTAGGGCACCTGTTCTGAATGTTGCTGTTGAGCTTGAGATCGAAAATCGGGTGGACATAAAGATTCGCCCATATTCTGTTCTTTCCCTTGAGAATCAGAATCATTTTCCTTATTTTTCCCTTTCAGATTCTTCATCATTTCCAACAAAGAACTTAATTGCTCTCTAATCTCATCCCGAGCTTGTTCTACCCTATCTATCCTTGAGGATTGCTCTTCGGCCATTTCTCTAACTCTTGATCTGGTATTGTAAGAGTGACGAGAAGACTGTCTCGAAGATTCCGACTGTCGAGCTATCCTTGAACCTTTAGCAAAATTTCTTAAATCAGGATGATGTGTTTAAAAATTAAAACTAAATTGATGATGTTTATGCATATATGGATGAGATGTATGAAAGAACACCAGCCACATAACAAATGTAGATAAAAAGAATCTTATAAATAAAATTACCAAATCCATAGAAATCCTAAAAACCAAAGCGATCCTAAAAACATAAAAAAAAATAAAAACTTCAACTGGTCCTAAAGCGTGAAAATATGAAATTCTTACAAAAGATCCTAAAAACATAAATCTAAAATCCTAACGTCTCCAAAGGAACTTGACAATCTAACGGTAGTGAGACTGAGCTTCATCCAAAAATTCGAATATAAGCTGCCCGTTTTCATGGAACGGGTGTACTTTTGCCTTAATCTCCATGATTCTATCATACATGTCTTCTGCCTTGTGGGATGCCACATCGAAATGGTCAAACATATTCTCAAGAAGATTCTACTTTTTAGAGTCCGCATCTCAGAGTTGAGAGCATTCTTCCTTCAAGTTCATTAATTCGATAACCAATTCTTAGCAATCTGCTACCTTCCTTTCTTGATCAAACAATAATTCTCCATTTTCTTCTTTTAGGCGTCTGACCTCAGTAGTCAAAAGCGAATATTTCTTTTCCATACCTGTCAAGGATTCTTTCAAAATGTCACCATCTTCGGTAAGTTTCTGAATAATGCCATCTCTTTCCACTAAACCGTTCTCCAACTTTCGAACTTTTAATCGAAGTTTCTTGGCCTTGCTTTTTTCTTTGTTCAAACCCCCTTCTAACTCTTCTATCCTTGATTACAGTTTCTGGTTTTCTTCTCCCAATTCATCTTTTTCTTCTTGTAGCTTCCTTTTAGCCTTTTCTATCCTTAGCATAGGATCCGAGGTTATAACCTTGGCTGGACCATCTGGACTTCTTTTGCAAGGAATCACAACATGTTTTGCTCTTCTTGCCTGCCACATAGAGTATTTAGGAGTAGTGTTCCATGAGATACTGCCCCTTTCAACTCTAATCGTTAATTTCCAAGCCTTTGTGAGTTCTTCTATCCTGTTGATAACCCATTTATCTGAATAAGAGAAATCCACCTGGTTAAGTCCGTGAGTCATCGATATGAACTGCTTATACCCTTTCTGTCTCTATACCATGATGGGAGAGTAGCTAACGACACCCCATAGTCCCAAGAGAGAAATCCAAGGTTGATCACCACAGCTAAATAACATTAATCCATGGGGCATCCATGGTGCTTTCCAGGTCACTTGTCGGCTTGTAAGTTCTCGCAACATCATTACCCAGTCTTCTTTTACCTTGATACAGGCCATGTACTCTCATAGAACTCCTTGATAGGAATGCTAGTGGTGAAGTATGGTTTTTGAAACTTCGACTCTTGGCACTCAAAATGACTTTTCATCTAGATGTAGAGCAATTGTAAACATCCGATGAAACGTCCTTTTCCATTTCTTCTGCAGTGATTCAGTGACCCGATAGTCTCAGCTAATATAGCTGGAGCCATATTGATCTGGTGTTAAACTTGGTCCATGAAATTCACCAAGTTGTTTCAATAAATCCCAATATCTTCGGGAAAACCACAAGTCCGTATATAGCCAAAGCCATCACCTCCAAACCTTTATCATCATCTGGGTGTTTGACAATGAAGTTTCAGAGAACACTCCATGGAATACCAGTGCTCTTACCCTTTGTCTTCACAATTTTGTCAACTTCTATCAAGCTGATTCCCATGATCTTTGCTAACTTCTTCCGATAACCTGTCTTGTTCTTCCAATAAACTTTGTCCGGATTAGGAGTGTCCAAACGAAGCAATGCTGAATATTCTTCTATAGTTGGAACCATATCTTCTACTTCATTAAACACGAAGCACTTGTATGATGGGTCCCAAAACTGCATCATGGCCGTTACCAAGTTATTATCGACTGCGACAGATAGGAGTAAAGCCAGATCCCCATATTTTCGTCTGAATGCCTCTTGTCGAGTTTCATCCCAAGAATGCCAAATGCTGATAAGAACTTCAAGGTTGTTCTATACCAGATCCATGTGAACTTTCTCGGGAAGAGTAGAGACATACCCGACTGGAAGGCAATCTCCTGTACTTTGCTAGATTGCTTCAGATCTAAGCTTCAAACTACTGGCAGACTCACGCTTGGCGACTGTCAGGTTTTCCATGGATTTAGTGGACATTCTTTTTATCTAGACGGTTATGTGGCAAGATGATTTATGAAGATGCATGATGTATGAAAAGAAAGAAAGAAACAGTTAGATAGTATATCAACAAACTTATGAAAAGATAAAAATACAACATGTGTAAGTACTACATCATCATGGTGAGCATAAAACAGATGTGTTAGATAAACAAGCATCATGTTAATGAAAAAGTATAGGGTAAGAAGTGTCCCTTCATGTATCCTAAGTTCGGGTTCTTCTCTATATAAAGATGGACATGGCTCTATCTTAAAGTTTGGCCACTTAAATGTTGTTTAAATGCTGGTTTTAGGATACTTGACCAAGCTAAAAAGGTCCCCAAACTGCTCCTTAACATCATCCATGTAGAATGAGTAAGGCACCCCATTCCTCACCCATTATAGGCTCCAACCGAAAGGGTTCAATTCGGGTGAGAGTATTTTCCAAAGTTGTAGCGGAGGTTATCACCTCTCGAAAACTTTGGTACTTTACACTCTGAAGGTGTTTCGCTAACCGTTGCCGAGGTTATCACCCCTCGAAGGCGTAGGTATTTTACCTGCTCCTAAAAGGGACGAGCCCGGGTATAGGGCTTTATGATAAGCAATGTGTCATGTGTGCAAAGGAACATTCAAACCTTCTATTTCCCACCAATGTATAAGAAACAAGAGTTATCTCAAATAATAAAATCAAATTCAAAAAATAAAAATAAAAATTTAACACTTAAAGACCAATATTTAAAACCTAAGGTATCACAAGACTAATCCATGGCTCGACTCTCTAATATCTCCAGCGGAGTCACCAAACTGTCATAACGTGCCAAATACGAATTCAGCATGCTAGACACATATCAATGGAGTCGCCACTAATCATCTAATCTAGGTGTGATTAGTCACATATACGAATCTGTCCTATTTAAAGTAATCATAATCTTGACTAAGGCACCTTAAAAAGAATAGGTTCTGGTCTACTTATCAGAACAAGGTTCGGGAGTACGGTTACGTGTGAGGAAGGATTAGCACCCTCACAACGCCTATCTAAGAGATAGTACCTAATTAGTCTTGTGATACTTAAAAGTCTTAATTAAATGGTTTTGTCTATCCTATGTTAGAAATCTTGGAAATCATTTTTTAGGTCTTCCTTCCATTCATTCTGGAGAAATTACTAAAAACGTTTCCTCACCTCGAGAGTATTCAAAAGAAACCATTCGTTCTATTGAAGAGGCTCCGTCGTCGGAAAAGTTAGATTATTTAACAAAATTATTTCTCTTAAATTAATCTTCCAAAATTAATCCACATCTTTATTAATGTTTGTTCGAAAAATAAATTATGATCTTAATATCGAAAATTATCCCTTAGAATATTCGTTCTGGAGAATTTTTCTTACCTAGAAATTTCTTAAAAGTCAACCATTCGTGACTTTCTTAAATTTCATCATCGAAAAAAATCTTAATTTATTCTTCAATTTTAATTAGGCATTTATTATGGAAAATTATCTTGAGAAAAGAAACATTGAAAATTAATTATTTTAAAAGAAATAAATTTTGATCTTTATTGATATCGAAAATAATCCCTTAAAAAAATCCTTCCATTTATTCTGGAGAATTTTTAAGAGAATTTTCTCACCTAGAAATCTATCAGAAATCCACTGTTCATGATCTCTTCGAATTTCATCATTGGAAAAGAACTCAATTTATTAATTTTAAGATAACTAATCATTAATTAAAAATACTTATCTTATTAATAAATCAATGGTTAATAATACTAAATAAATATAATAATTAACAATATAAAATATAATATCAATTAATAATAAAATATAATATAATAAAATATAATAAAATAAAATAAAATAAAATATAATATAATATAAAAATATAATATAATAGTAGTAACTAAAATAAATAGTAGTTTTTTTATGAAGAAAATAATGGTTAATAAATATTTAATAATAAATAATTAGTAAACAATAATCCTGCAAAAACAAAAAAAAACTTTAAAAAAAAAACTTAAAATACTATTAGTAATAATAAATAAATAATAATAAACAAAAAAAATAAAAAAACAAAAAAAAAAGGATCAGCAACATACGGGTAGGGCTAGTGCGTGGGTCATCTGGCCCGACCCTTCTGTTGCTATAAAAACCAAAAAAAAAAAATTGTTTCATTTCCTTACCTTTAAAAAAAAAAATTCTCTTCTTCTCTGAATTTTTTTCTCCTCCAAGAACACTGATGAATGTTCTTCGCAAACCCAGATTTTGGTGGGTGTCCGTCGCTGTTCGCCATCGTTCGCCGTCGCCATCACCGTCGGCGCCGATCTTCGGTGGTCGAAAAATTCCAAAAAAAATCTTTAAAAATTCCTCTCGATCTCTCCAACTCAAAAACCAAACTAGTTTTACCCGAATCTCTCTAGAATTTCCTAGATCTGAAATCAAAATCCGAAACTTTACCTCCTCCACCACCTTCTAGCCTATGCTTTGTCTATTTAAAACCTAAACTTTCCCTTACCAAACATTTTCCAAAACAAAACCTAGCACCAATACCCCCAATTTGAAATTCACACAAAAAAAATATTAATTTTTTTACTGATCTTGCTCCTGTATTCCGAAATTCGTATGTTTTTCTGATGTGCTCTTGTGCTTGATGTTAGGTTATTTATATAGGAAAGAAAATTAGGGTTTTAATCTAGTTAGGAGTCCTAATTTGATCAAGAAGGATTTTTTGTTCCAATCACACTTCTTAGAGTCCAAGTTCAATCCAAAGAAGAATTTTATTTCAACCCAAACTTTTTTTTTTTTAATTTCCCAATTTTTTTGATTTTTTTTTCTTTGTTTCGAATTTATCCTCTTTTTTTTCTTTTATTTAATTCAAGAATAAAAATCAAATTACAGCCCGGATAAAATCCGGTGCCTACAGGTCGCATTGATGAACTCAAACAATCTGAATGAACATTCCAATGCTTCATCCGCTGCCTCGACATAAGGCGTGGTTGGAGACTTAGTTACAAGCAAATCTTCTTCCCCATTAACACAAACGAGATAATCCTCCATCACAAACTTGATTTTCTGATGTAATGATGATGGGACTGCCCCTGCCATGTGAATCCATGGCCTTTCCAACAAACAACTATAAGACGGCGAGATCTCCATAACTTGAAACTTTATGTTGGAAGTGCAAGGACCGATCTGCAAGGGCATCTCAATATCTCCCAAAACCGCCCGACGAGTTCCATCAAAAGCTCTCACAATCATATGACTGGGTTGAAGGTGAGATGCATCAATTGGCAGTTTGGACAATATAGTCATTGGCATGACATTAATGGAAGAAATATCATCAATAAGAACGTTGGCCATAACATGACTCTTGCATTTGACCGTGATATGGAGGGCTTTGGTACTACCCTTGCCTTCTGGAGGGATCTCGTTATCATTGAAGGTTATGAAATTGGTAGCTACAAGATTCCATGCAATGTGATCCACATTCTCAACGGAAATGTTGTGAGCCACATATGCCTTATTCAACACTTTCAACAAAGCCTCCCTATGAGGCAAGGAATTTAACAACAGAGACAATAGTGAAATCCGAGCTGGCATTTTATTCAACTATTCAACCACGCTGTACTCACTGTGTTTTATCAGCTTCAAAAATTCGCAAGCTTCTCTTTCAGTTACAAGCTTTTTATATTCAACATCCTGAACCACTAATGGGTTCGTCTTGTTCCCTGACTCTTCAAACTCTTGTCTTTCTTGTGTTTTCCCCTTCTCATCCCTTTCAAGCATCTCAAGAAATAACAATGCCCACTCTTAGTCACACCCCCTACTCTAGTTAAGTTTGTTGTCTTGGCGGTTTCAGAATTAATCACCACTGAACCATCATGCAGATCTCGGGTTATGACATCACATCCATATCTCCATGGTATTGCCTTATCATTTTGGTATGGGAACGAGCTCGGGACATTGATCATAACAATAGGCTTTTAATCCCAACTGGCTTCTCATCTTTAGACTGACTTGTCCTTTTCTCATAAAAGAACGTTATTGATTTCACAATAGGCAATGGAGATTCTTCAATCACAACATTAATCTCATTTGCCCCAAATTCTTCATAGAACTCAATCTGGGAAAAATCCATCAATTTCTGCAATTCCTTTCGAAAATCAACACAATTCTGAACAGAATGACCAACTGCCTCCCTGTGATACTTGCAAGTTTTACTTGGGTCATACTTGCCATGATGATTATTCAAAATGGCCGACACAGGGAAAATCATATCGACTTCAACCAAAACACCAAAAATATAATCCATCAAAGGCGTGACCCATCCACATTTCTCTTAACGATGGTGATCTTACCATCCCCCAAAGCATTGACCGCCGGCCCAACATGATTTGGTAAAGGATTACCGTTAACGTTTGGCCCACCATTTTCTTCAAAATTTATCAAACCAGCTTTGACGAGACGTTGCACCTTATATTTCAATGTGGTACAATTCTCGGTAGAGTGCCCAACATTCCTTTAATGGTAGTCGCATCGGGCATTAGGATCATACCACCTGGGATATGGAGGTTTCAATAGTTCCAAGTGCACCGGTGTAACCAAATGATTTTTGATGAGATCTGGAAGTAGATCTGCATAAGACATGGGAATTGGATCAATAGGTGTTCTGTCTTGACCCATTCGAGGTTTTCTTGGGTTGTTTGTGGGTTGGTTGGTTTGTACTGGTGGTCTGACTGGTGGAACCAATGGTCCAGGACGAAAATTTGGTTGGAATATTTGTGGTGGTGCAGGTGGATAAGCATATGGGTGGGGGTTGATAGCATTGGTATTCGAGTAGTATGGTTGGTACATAGGTTGTGGGATATGTGGGACGTAACCTCCTATTTGGTTCCCTCCATAGTAACGGTTTGAAAATCAGCTTCCTTTTTCTTGGAAGTAAAACTCTTCTTAGTAGTGGACTCCCCTCCTTCAATCTTGTCATTCTTGATGGCGTTCTCTATAATCTCCCCTGAAATCACCATATCACTAAAGTTCTTTGTGGCGTTGCCAATCATCTGTCGTAGTACAGGGCCTTAAGAGTACTGACAAACAACACCATAGTCTCTTTCTCAGTCAGAGGTGGTTGGATCTGGGCAGAAATATCCCTCCACCTCTAAGCATAGTCCTTAAAACTTTTAGTGAACTTTTTCTCCATATTCTGTAGAGACAAACGATCTGAGGCCATATCGTTAATGTGCTTATACTGGTTGATGAATGACTTGGCTAACTCCTTCCAAGTTCGAACCTGATTCTTGTCAAGTTGAACATACCACCTAGCAACAGAACCTGTAAGACTATCCTTAAAGACATGGACAAGCAGCTTGTCATCTTTAGTATGAGCAGCCATCTTTCGGCAGTACATGGTAATATGGGATATGGGGCACTTGGACCCTCAAACTTCTCAAAACCGGGTGTCTTGAACTTCGGCTGAATTATCATGTCTAGGACCAAACAAAGTCCCTCAGCATCCATGGAATCATAAAAGTCTAACCCCTCAACAACCTGAAGTCTCTCTTCTATTAGCTTCATCTTCTGAGACTCAATCTCTTCCATGGGTTTCATCTTCTCCTATTCCTTAGGATCATCTAAGTCTGGGATTAGAATCGGTTCCGTCTTTGCCCCAGGAGCAGGAATAGTGTATCTTGGGACCTGAGGTTGAACGTAAGGATAAGTGAATCCTCCTATGAATGGCACCTGTTGTGACTATTCCTATTAGGACATCTGAACTTGAGATTGAAAGCCTAGTGGATACGAAGATTCCCCTATATTCTAATTCTTCCCCTAAGAACCAGACTCATCTGCTTTATCTTTCACTTTCATACTTTTCATCATTTCCAGCAGAGCACTCAACTGCTCTCTAATATCATCTTGGGCTTGTTCTATCCTGTCTAACCTCGAAGTTTGTTCTTTAGCCATTAGTCTACTTTTTGACCTAGTATTATAAGAATGCCGAGCGTACTATCTCGAAGATTCTAATTGTCGAGCTATCCTTGAACCTTTATTTTTCAAAATTTTCAAAATTAGGATGTCGTATTACTATGAAAAAGATAAAAACAAACCTGTATGATGATGAAAATGAATGTATGGAGGAATATTGGCCATATAACAGTCGTTTAATAGAAGAAATCTTAATAGAATCCATCACTAATATCCATAAAAATCCCATAACAAACATAAAATAAAGGGAAAAAATCCTAAAAACATGAAAATCTCAAAAATCTTAAGAATCTGAAAAAAGGTCCTAAAAACATGATGATGAAAACCCTAAACAATAATGTCTCCAGATAAACTTCATGACTCGTCGATAGTGAGCTTGCGCTTCTTCCAAAAGTTTGAACAAATGTTGGCCATTCGGATAGAAAATATACACTTCTGTCTTCAACTCTTCAATTCTATCATTCATCTCATCAGCCTTAAGAGCTGTCACATTAAACTGGTCGACATATTCTTCAAAAGGTTTAATCTTCTCATCGTTCACATTCGACCTCTGACATCATCAAGTTCTTAAACAAATCTTGGCACTCTTCTTCCGAATTCATGAATTCGGATTGCAACTTGTCAATTTCTTCTTCCATCTGTACAAGCTCAGAATTTTTGAATGAAGATGTCTCATCCAACTCCTTGAAAGCTGTTTTCCATGTGTGGTAGTCCTGCTTGAGTTTTTGAATTCTCCTATCACGTCTAGTCAAGTTGTCCTCCAGTTTTCTAATATCCACTCGCAGTTTCTTGACCTTTCTATCCCGTTTTGCTAGATCATCTTCCAGTTTCCTCACTTTAGCTTGAAGTTTTTTATTTTCTTGCCCCAGTTGATCATTCTCTTCACGCAACTTTCTCTTAGCTAGTTCTATCTTCAACATGGGATCTAGTGGTGGAATTCGGGTTGAACTGTTAGAACTATCTTCTTGAAAGAACACAATATCTTTAGCTCATCTAGCATGCCATACCGAGTACTCAGGTGAAGTGCTATACGTGAACTTCCTACTACCTACTCTAAATGTTTGCTTCCACGCCTTAGCAACTTCTTGTCTCTTTTTTTGAGCTTCTTTTTCGGTGTAGGAGAACTCACACTGATTAAGCCCTTTAGTCATTGGTATGAATTGTTCATACCCTGCTTGTCTTCAAACTAAAATGGGAGCATAACTGATAGCCCCGCATAAGCCTGGAAGAGGTACCCATGGTTGATCCCCGCATCTGTAAAACATTGAATCATGATGCATCCAAGGAGCTTTCCAAACAACTTCTTGGCTTGTAAGCTTTCCTAAAAACGAAACCCAATCATTCTTGGGCTTTGGTTCGGGCCATGTACTTTCACAAAACTCCTTGATAGGAATGCTGGTGGTGAAGTATGGCTTTCAAAACCTTGACTCTTTGCATTCAAAATGGCTTTTCATCCAAACATATAACAGTTCTACGCACCCAGTAAAACGTCCTTTCCCATTTTGACGATAATAATTCAGAGATCTCACAGTTTCTGCCAGAATGGTTGGAGTTGTATTAAACTTGTACTTCACTTGATCAATTAGGCCCACCACATTCAATTCAACATGTCCCAAAACTTTGGGAAAAATCATCATCCCATATATAACCAGTGCCATGATATCAATGCACTCTTCATTGTCAGGGTGTTTTTTGATAAAACTACAAAAAAAAAAAACTCTGAGGAATGCAATTATTTTTACCTTTCACAATTATATGGCACTCAATTTCTGGTATGCTAATCCCCATCAACTCAGCCAGTCTCTTGTGGTAGACTTTTTTATTCTTCAAAAAGATCTCATCAGGCTTTGAATAGTCCAAACGGAGCAATACTGAGTACTCCTCAATTGTGGGCACCATATCTACTTCATTAAAAACAAAACATCGATAAGAAGGATTCCAAAATTGTATCATGACCCTGACCAAGTTTTTATCTATCTCAACCAGGAGAAGTAGGGCTATGTCACCATATTTCTTTGAAAACCCCTCTTGTCTAGCCTCGTCCCATGATTTTCAAATGTTGATCTAGTCGGTGAAGTCATTTTGCATGAGATCTAAATTAACTTTTTCGGGGAGGTTGGAAATATAGCCTACCAGTAAACAATCCCCTGTTTCTCGTTGAACTTCTTCGGACCTAGTCTTCAAGCTAATTGACAACTCAAACTTTACAACTGCTAGGCTTTCCATAGATAATGTGAAGATTTGATTTATCAAACAACTGCTACGTGGCAGAATATTCCTATGATGATGATGATGTAAAGGCAATAAGAAAAAGAAAGAAAGAAAATGGTCAGTATAATTACATAACAAATAAATAAAGGAAATAAACAAAAAATTTAAATTGTGAGACAAAGGTAAAAGGTGTTCATTCATGTTTCCTAACTTGGGTTATTCTCTATGAAACAGGTGGACATGGCTCTAACTTAGGCTGACCTCCTAAGTGTTATCTATATGCTGGGCTTTAAGATATTGAACATCTAAAAGGTTTCCAAGTTGCTCCTTAACTTCATCCCTGGAGGATGAGTAAGGCACCCCAATCCTCACCCGTTATAGGCTCATTGGAAAAGGTTCAATTTGGGTGAGAGTATTTTCCTAGCCCATACGGAGGTTATTACCCCACGAAAGCATAGATACTTTACCCACTGAGAGTGATTCTCTAGCCCATACGAAGATTATTACCCCACGAAAGCGTAGTTACTTTACCCCCTCCTAAAAGGATGAGCCCGGGTATAGGGCTTATGTTCATGAATGTGAGGTGTGTGCGAAGGATCATACCAAACCTTTGAATCATGAAGATTCCTGGAAAAAAAAAACTAAAAAGAAAAAGATTAAAACATTAGAAAAAAATAATAATAATGAAATAAAAAACAAAACATTTAAGACCAGAAATAACATGTGACTAGCCAATGGCTCAACCCTCTACATTCCCCAGTGGAGTCCCCAAACTGTCATATTGTGCCAAAAGCGAATTTAGCAAGCTAGACACAAACATGGAATCGCCACTAATCATCTAATATTGGTGTGATTAGTCACCTTTATGAATCTATTTTTCTTAAAAAGTTAACCTAAGCTTGACTAAGACACCCTAAAAAGAATAGGTTCTGGTCTGCTTATCAGAATTGAGTTCGGGAGTTCGGTTACGTGTGGGGAAGGATGAGTACCCCCACAACGCCTATCCTAAAGATAGTACCATATCAGTCACATAATATTCTAAATCGGTTTTATCTAAATGGTCTTAATCAATCCTAAGTAAATACCTATTTTCCTAATCATGTAATCTAATCTAAAAAAATAAAAATAAAATAAAATCATATTATATTATATTATATTATATTATATTTAATCATGCAAAAATCTAACAAAATAAAATCATGCCAATTCCTAAATCATGCAAAAACATAAATAAATAAATAAATAAATAAACAATAAAAATCCTAATTCATGCAATGTCTAAGAAATAAGATAAAAATCATAGATCATGCCATAATAAAAATAAAAAAAATATCATAAAATCATGCATTATCTAAAATAAATAATAATAATAATAATAAAACTAATAATATTCCTAATATCATGCAAAGTCTAAATAAAATAAAATAAAAATATTCCTAAAATCATGCGAACTAAAATAATAAAAACCTAACATGTTTTTCTAAAAATAAAAATAATCACAATCATGCAAATTCTAAAAATAAAATAAAACCTAACATGCTTTTCTAAAAAATACAAATAAAACCTAACATGCTTTCTAAAAAATAAAATAAAACCTAACATACTTTCTAAGAAAATAAAATAAAAAATACAACCTAAAATGCTTTCTAAAAAATAAAATAAAAATTCCTAAACACACTTCTAAAAATAAAACCTAAATTATGCTCATCTAAAATAAAAATAATAAAACCAAACCTAAATCATGCTCACCTAAAATAAAAATAATAAAACCAAACCTAAATCATGCTCATCTAAAATAAAAATAATAAAACCAAACCTAAATCAAATTAGTTAATCTTAAAAATACCTGCAAAATCAAAACTAAAAATAATATTAGTCCTAAATAATTAACAAATAAAATAAAATAAAATAATAAATAAGATAAAACAATGAGTAAAATAATATTAAATATGAACAAAAAATGGAATAACAAAACGAAAAAACATAGCAGCATACGGGTCAGACCCGCATGTGGGTCGTGCGCGGGTCACAGGGCCCCACCCGTCTGCTGCTTCAAAACCTAATTTTTATTTTATTTCATTTCTTACCTCTTTTTTAAAAAAAAAAAAAAAAAACTCTTTTTTCGCTCCCCCTTTCAGCTGAAGAACAATATCAAGAACACCAAGTAAAAGCCCAGAAAATTTCCAGATTCCAGCGACTGTTCACCGTCGTCGCCGTTCACCGCTGACCACCGGACCTAGAAAATTTCGAAAAAAATTACCAAAAATTCCTTTCGGCCTCCTCTTCCCAAAAATCACCTTGGTTTTGTCCGAACCATCACCGAAAATTGTAGATCTGGGTTCAAAGATTCGAAATTCCAAAACTTAAACTTTTCGATCCGGCTCCGTCCACCGTTAGATGATCACCAAACTTAAACTGAACACTCCTCTAATTATTTCCTAGATTTTTCACCAGTGGATTTCTCGAAATAACACTTCAAACTCAACAACCCAGGAATTTCGAAACTAAAAAAACCTCACCAAAAAAATCTTCCTATTTTGCTACTGATTTGTGTGAGTCTATTGCTTGCTCTGACTCTCATATTTCCCGAATTTTTTTGTGTGTATTGTGATTGCTGATGATCTTTGTTCAATCTGAAGGCTCCTTAAATAGAGAAAATCACAATAGAATTTTAGTTCACCTAGGTTTTGATTTCTAATCTGATAAGGAATTTCCTTTTGTGTCAAATATTAGATAAGGAATTTCCTTTTGTGTCAAATATTAGATCTGATCCAAGGAAGAAACCAAGTTCAATCCAAACCCTTTTTTTTTTTTTTTTTCCCTTCATTATCCGAATTTCCTTTTCCTTTTTTTTTAATCCAAAATAACTAAATTAAATAAATTAAAAACTAAAATTAAAATTAAAAATTAATTAATTAATTAAAATTACTTAACAAATAAACTCAGATAGAATCTAGTGTCTACACAACGAAAAATGAGTTGGAAAGGGTGAAAGCGTTATAATAGCAAATGGAGATTGGGCTTTCGAGTTTTGAGATTGTCATGTTAAGATTAAAAACAATTTGTAAAGACAAGGGACAGAGAAGTATCACAGTTTGGTTTTTAGTAGAGGTGGCAATTGGGCGGGTTCGGGCGGGTTCGGGTCGGGTTCATTCGGGTTCGGGCTCATTCGGGTTCGGGCTCATTCGGGTTCGGGCTCATTCGAGTTCGGGTCCATCCGGGTTCGGGCTCATTCGGGTTCGGGTCCATCCGGGTTCGGGTCCATTCGGGTTCGGGCCCATTCGGGTTCGGGCCCATTCGGGTTCGGGTCCATTCGGGTTCGGGTCCATTCGGGTTCGGGCCCATTCGGGTTCGGGTCCATTCGGGTTCGGGCCCATTCGGGTTCGGGTTCGGGTTCGTCTGGGTTCGGGTTCGTGTATGTTTTACATCATTTTATTTTATATTAGATGTAATCATTTTTACGTAATTTAAATATTTATATCTAAAAACAAATTATTAATTTATTATTATTTTTATAATTTTTCTATTATATGATATTTTTAATTATATTTATTTTTTAAAATTAATATTTGTTAGCACCAAAAGAATAAGAAATTAATTTGTTATATATAAAAATACTTTTAATTTTACATAGAAAATGGAATTAACGGCAATAATGTAAAAAGTTCCGTTTTCCTTTTTATTTTGTTGGGCAAATTTTTGTTGGGCAAATTTTTTGTTGGGCAAATTTTTGAGTGAGACACCAAAGTCCTTTTTACAGTGAATCTCCCAATCCCCCTCACCGGAATTGAATTGAATTACATGAACATAAATTCCATTCCAGATCAAGAGCAATGAAAATTGGGATTCAAGCTCAAACAGCCCCTCCGTTCCCAAAATTACAAATGACCAAAAGCAAAAAAATTCTTAAACGGAACTTTTTAAACATACATTTCCCAACTAAAATTTTTTCTACCCAAACATTTTTCAACCATATTCTTAAACGGAACCTTAACCCTTTCCAAAATTGCCATTTACCGACTTGGAAAAAAAAAGAAAGTGGAAAAAGTTTTGGTAAATTCTCCATCAAATGACAAATTGACAATCGTTTACTTTTCAAACTAAAAAAAACTTTACAAAAAATCAAAAGCCTCCGTCCAGGGCGTTTGCGTAATACCACTCCCTTTCCCAAGCCCTTATTTATATTTAATCTCCTCTTTTCTTCTTACAGCCGTGACTCGTGAGCCGTCTGGCCAAAAAAAAAAAAAAAAAACAAAGCAGCCGTCCTTCACTCCACTTCTTAGATCTAAGCTCCTTGGCTTCAAATTCTCAGGTAATTTGTTTCATTCAGTATTTGTTTTGTACGAATTTGTATGGTAACTTTTTAGATCTAAGCTTTTATTTGCCTTTGGAGCTTAAATCCAACTCTACTTTTTTGGTGCTTTCAACTGCTGCAACTTCTTATTCATCTGCCATGAAAAAAGTTAACATTTTTATTCAATTGCTTCTGGCCTTGAAGCATGTAGCCTTGAAGAAGATATTTGATCAGTTAATTTCTCCCTAATTTTTTTTTCTCTTTTTGTTTGATTTTCTCCATATTTTACTTTTTAGATGTTAAAAAATGAATTTCCTTAGCTACTCCTTCAGTAAGTTCATTTCTGCAGTGGCAGTGGTCCCACGCTGCAGGAGATAAGATTAAGGACTCCCAAGTAAAACTATCATCGCACGCCATCAGCTTTTTAATAATCAATGCTTCTGATCATCGTCTCTGATTTTGGTTGGTGGGACCACCCTACAAAATTTGTTCTTTAAAAAAATAATTTTACAAAATACCATTCATGATTTACCTTGTATTTGTCATTTTTAAATATTTTTATATTATCATCGTATTTAAAATATTATATATTTAAATAAATTTTAATATATTAATAATTTATATTATATAAATTTTAATATATTTATATATTTATATTATATTTGTATTATTTTTTATATTTATTATATTTTAATTATTTTTTATATCATATAATTATATTTATTTTTTATATCATATTTATATCATATAATTATATTTTGGTCACCATTAGGCAATTACTAATTACTAATTCCGTCATTTGGTTATTTATTTTTTGCAGCTTTAAATTGGAACCACATACAATGGATCATAGTAATACTAGTCATCAAGAGTCTGTTAATGAACATGCTGCATCTTCCATTACTCCTCCTTCAAGAAAGCGATCTGAAGTTTGGGAAGAGTTTATTTTGCTCGAACCCGATGAACAAAGGAGATATCAACAACATCGTGGAGATTCAAAAGCTAGATATAAATGTATACATTGTGAGAAGGTTTTAATTGGCGAGACTCACTCAGGTACTAGTGCTTTGAAACGTCATTTGAATTTATGTGCTAAACGTATTGCGCGTGAATGTGAAGTAGGGGTAGGGGCATCAACCAAGATAGAATCAGATGTTTATCGAGAAATGATAGCTGAATGTGTAATTGAGCATGGTTATCCATTTGAATGGGTTGAACATAGAAAAACTAGAGCCTTATGTTGCTATTTAAATAAGGATTTCAAATCAATTTCTAGGAATACCTGCAAGGCATATTGCTTGAAACTACACAAGAAAATGAAAGAAAAGCTTAAATCTAGTTTGGAAAAAGTTTCAAGTAGGATTTCTTTGACATCTGATATGTGGACGTCATGCACATCTGATGGATATCTTTGTTTGACTGCTCATTATATTGATGCCGATTGGAAGTTGCGTACCAAGATTTTGAATTTCTGTCATGTTGCACCCCGACACTCTGCAAATATTTTGTATAACATCATCTATGATTTATTGAAAGATTGGGGAATTGAAAGAAAAATTTTTAGTATCACCTTGGACAATGCAAGTAACATGAATAACATGCAACATATGTTGTGCAGTCAACTTGAACAACAAGATGTTTTGGTATGTCATGGCCAATTTTTTCACATTCGTTGTTGTGCTCATATATTGAATCTTATTGTTCAATATGGTTTAGAAGTGATTAGAGAAGGCTTGGTGAAAGTAAGAAATTGTGTGAAATATGTTGAGGGTTCAGAAGCTAGAAAGATTAAGTTTCGTGAATGTGTAGTTCAAGCTAGATTGAATTATTCTAAGGGATTATGGTTGGATGTTCCAACTAGATGGAACTCGACTTATTTGATGCTAGAAAGGTTTTTCCACTATCTTGCTGCCTTTAAAAATTTGGCAAGGGCAGATCAGACTTTCAATAGTTGTTTTCCAGAAGATGATGAGATTTCGTGGATTGAGAAGATTTTTGCATTTTTGAAGCCTTTTTATGATATAACTATCTTGTTTTCAGGAACTGAATATCCTACCTCCAACTTATATTTTGAAAGTGTGTGTCATATTCAGAAAAATATTGATAAAGAACTTGTATCTGAAGATCCAGTCATTAAGCAAATGGCAGTAAATATGAAAAGTAAGTTTACAAAGTATTGGGAGGAACACACTTTGGTGCTATCTTTTGCAGCCATACTTGACCCTCGTTTTAAGTTGCAACTGTTGCAGTTTGTCTTCAGACAGTTGGGTCCAGAATATGAAAATAAGTGGGTAGGTATTCTTGAACAAATGAAGAAGCTTTTTGAAGAGTATCGAGGTCAATTTGGGGAGCAACAATTTACTTCAACTAGTGATATTGAAAGAAGTAGTCAAAGAGACATTGATCAAGACATGAGAGTAAGTTATATCTGTCTAGATTTTTATTAAATTATTAATTAAAATTAAAAATTCAGTATTTAGTTATTTTTGAACTTTTATTTTATTTTACATTTATTACCACAATATATGATATGTGACTTTGTTTATTTTGTTAATATAGGCTTTTTGTACTTTTGATTCTCGATCTAATTCAAATAGATCGGAGTTGGATATATATTTAGATGAAATTAGAGAGGACTACTACAAGGACCTTGACATTCTTGATTATTGGAAAAAAAATCAATTTCGATATCCTATCCTTGCACAAGTAGCCAAGGATGTGCTAAGCATTCCGGTTACTACAGTTGCTTCAGAATCAGCATTTAGTATGGGTGGTAGAGTTATCAACAAATGGAGAAGTTGTCTTTTGTCTGAAAATGCGGAAATGTTGATTACCACTCGAAATTGGTTATATGGATATGATGGTAAGATTTTTTTTTTTATTTTTTTGCGAAACTTTTCTTAAATAATATTGTTTTGAATGATTTAGTATATATATATTTTTGTTTTAGATGAGGAAAAGAATGCAATCACATTTGGAAGGGAGATTGTCCACCTTTAATTATCTTTTGGAGGATCAAGAGCTTTTAATTTGTAAGTGTGTTTTATAATTTATAATATTTTACTTTTTAATATCAGTTTTGCAAACATTTAATAAAAGTTTCATTTATAATAATATTTTTTATCTTAATTTGTAGGTTTTACTTTTTGAACATTGAGGTGATACTGCCACAAGAATTCTCTTTTGAAAGTTATCGGGAAAGCCTAGAGTGGGATGCAGGGACTTTGTATTATGCACTTTGTTTGTATACACTTTGTTTTAGAAGCTGTAAACATTTTTTTTCATGTTGCGTTTGATGGTCCTTTATTCTCCAGGATATTTTTCTGTCCCTTTATTCTCCAGGATATTTTTCTGTCAAGAAAAAAGATTCAGAGGATAATTAAATAATTCTTTCGTGGATTCTCTGCTTCTTTTTAAGATAGAGTTTAGGGAATTTTCTTTCAGTCGATGATTTGAGGTTTCCTTATTTATTTTAAGAGAAAACGTTAAGCTATCAATTGCAAGTGTATTATATATATATATATATATGAAATACATATATATATATATATATTAATGTAAAATTAAATTAATTTTTTTATTATTAATGTAAAAAATATTTAATTACAATTTGATTAATGTAAAATTAAATTAATGTAAAAAATATTTAATTACAATTTTTTATTATTAATGTAAAATTAAATTATTAATGTAAAAATATTTAATACAATTTTTTATTATTAATGTAAAATTAAATTAATGTAAAAAATATTTAATTACAATTTGATTATTTTTATTTTTAGTATTAAATTCGGGTTCGGGTTCGGGCCGGTCTCGGGTTCGGGTCCATTCGGGTTCGGGCTCATTCGGGTTCGGACTCATTCGGGTTCGGGCCCATTCGGGTTCGGGCCCATTCGGGTTCGGGCTCATTCGGGTTCGGGCCCATTCGGGTTCGGGCCCATTCGAGTTCGGGTCTATTCGGGTTCGGGCCCATTCGGGTTCGGGCCTATTCGGGTTCGGGTTTTTTCGGGTTCGGGTTTTTGACTTTTTAGTCAAATCGGGTTTGGGCGGGTTCGGGTTCGGGTTTTTTTGGGCGGATTTTCGGGTTCGGGTTCATTTTGCCACCTCTAGTTTTTAGGACGTGATCATATATCCAAATAAGTATGTGTCTAGGGAATTGTGAGAGAAAAACAAAAAATAATCAGAAGATTTAGTGTTTATATTTTCTCTGATCTCATACCAACCTTTATTGAATTATACTTTAATGACAGCGGATCAGATATCTATAATTTTTGAAAGATTCAAAATCCGCTTAATTTATATGATATCCAAATTCGTTTATTATCAGCTTACTATCTGAATATTACTATTCGAATCCGTAGGCGTATTCAATTTCGATAATAATATTCATCGGATATCCGAATTCGTTAAATATATGAATTTATTAAATCAATTTTTTAAAAGATAAAAATATAAAATTAAAAAAAAATTAAATATGTAAATGGGTATTAGATTTAGATATCCGAATTCATTATCCGTATAAATAAAGCGGATTCGGATAACAGATTCGGATATCCAACACTATTCGAACCAAACCAAACCAAAACGGATTCGGATATCAGATATCTAAGAATTCCTATTTGAATTCGTTACGGATAGTAAATCTAATATCTGAATCCAAATATTATCTGAATCCGTAAAAATCAGATCGAATAATGTTAGATATCCAATTTTTTCTTCTCCATTTCCATCTCCACCTAGTTGCTGGGTGCCTATGGGCTTTGATAAATGTTCACCAAATGTCTGCTCTATTTGGAGTTCTTGAGCGGTTATAAGCTTGCCAAATATCTTGTCCAGGTGGGCATAACAGTGTATCATAAGTAATTTGTATAAGAACATTTAAGAAAGATTAGGCATTTTTGGATTTTCTTTTTGTTATAAAATTGATTTATAGTCTTTTACTTTTCAAGCTTTTCTTTGTTACCATTTTATTTTGTTTTTTTTTTTTAAAAAAAAACAGAAATGAAATGCAAAGGTTTAGGTTTAGAGTTGGATCAAAAATTGGATTTAATTTTTTACAAAAATAAGGTGACAACTACAATGAGAACATTTTCAATGAGAATTATGAGAACAACTTGCTTTTATATGGGAATTATAAAGAGTTGAAAAAAATTATACTTGCACCACTAACAAAAGATATTTATTAAAAAAATAAAAAATAAAAAAAATGTTTTTATCTCCCTTTTAAATTATTTTTTTCATGATAGAATGAGTATAGATAAAAATACTACAAAAAAATATATATTTCCATGTAATGGGATCAAATTTATTTTTAAGTTAAAAATTCATTTAATTATCTAATTAATTTTAGTAACAAGATTTTTACGACGACCAATGCTTTCTACGACCACATATAGCTCGAAAGTTGTTGAATCTAGTAACAAAATTATCAGATGGACCTGTCAATCTTGACTCGAACTCGAAAAGCCCGACCAACCCAAAAAAATTCAAGTGTCAAACCCGATTGATCTGAATCCCAAATAATTCGAACTCGAAATGACTCGATTAACCCTTTCCTGAAATCAACTTGACCTGCCTAATTGACAAGTCTCATGGCTTGAAGAAGAAACAAAAAAAATGATTTGAAGTAAAATGATAATAACAGTTACAAATAATAATGAATATTTTAATATCAAATACCCTCATACTATTCAACTCAACTTTTAAATAATAATATTTTGTTATAAATTATTTATTATTAATATAATACTTACTAAATTAATTCATTAATTTTTGGCAAAAAAATAATAATTCAGTAATGGTTCTAAATACGATTTTAAGTTTAATTATTTTCTATGAGTTAATTTTTTAACTTAAGTTCCATTAATAATATGTATAAAAATTGATTTTAAATTTATTTTTTATTTTGAATTTCATTATTTGAGTTGGATAAAATAATAAAAAATTTGTTATTTATGATTTAATATGTTAAATTTAGTAATTGAATTTAGATACTAAATATTAATTTTTTTATCGAGTTTGAATAAAATATTGATCTAATTTGGATATCTCAAATTGCTGTATAATTTTTTCTTTCGCAATTATTAAGTTTTATTAAATAATATTTTATTAATGCAAGCATTAAATATTTTTTATGCTACTTTACTTTATTTTGTAATTTTCATCATTGTCTAATTGGAGCCAAGCAACCAAAAGCCAAGAAAAAAGACAAATGAAAAAAAGTAAGACATTTTTTTTATATAGTTTGGGAATCAATTATTGAACCAAAAGTTTGGGTACTAAAAAGTAAAACATTTTTAAATAAAATAAAAAATTGAGAATTTATGTAAAACAAAAGTTTACATTGATTATCACCAAATAAATTTGCATTATAGTAATCTCCCAAAAACAAGTTTTTTTACCGTTTTATAATATGACACACATAGACGTGATATTTTTAATGCCACATGTTATGACACATGTGCTTTTCACTGGCAACTCACATCTGGGTTTTTTAAAGCAGACAGAGCAATTACTCCATGCTCCCACGTGATTTCTTTCCGTCATATTCTTGCCAATTTAAGAGTCAAATTAACTCAAATAGAAAATGGAGGGCCAAAATGATTCATTTTTCATAATTCTAGTGCCAAACATTTAATATGATTACGCCAACATATATTCAAACACCAAGTAATTAAAAAACAGAGAAAAAAGAAAATGGTCAGCTTTCTTTGAACATCATACTTTGAAGAAAAACACAAGCTAAGGACAAAGAACCATAAGAAATTGCTGCATGCATGACGAAATAGACAAAAATTCTAGATTATTAATGAAAAAGTAGCTATCTAAGTTTCACTCAAAGTTATAAATTAATTAAAAAAATTTCTTTGATGAATTAACAAATAAATAAGGGCAATATCAATATATTATTTGCTTGCTTATTTCATTGTGATAAAAATTTCGTTTACTTAAAATTATTGTTAAATCCTCGATGAAGAAATGAGGATAAAATCATTATCAAATTAATTAGTTCATATTTCTTTCATATATAATTCGTTCCTGTTTTAGATAGTTAATAAAATAATTCTATAATTGGAGCCACGATTTATACAAGATTACAAGTTTTATTTTCTTTCTATTTATGTTTATATTTTTTGGGATTTATGTTATGGTGCCTATCATGCAACACATTAGCCCTTTAACAAACTCAATTTTTAATGCTAGAAAAGAGTTCTTATGGTGACACCCAAAATATATATATATATATATATATATATATATATATAACCAGCTGTTTTTAGGACAATGGATGTTCCCCAAGAGTAAAATTATATTCACATCTCATAGTTACAGCTTACAAATTCTATATAGTACTCATAAACTTTTGAAAGGCTTCATTTTGTTGTTGCTTTTGTTATTTATTTATATTTTATTTTTCAATTAATATAAAAAGTGAAAAATAATAAGTTAAAATAACAACAATAAAAAATAAAAAAAAGAGCAAAATAGCAATCAAACAAAGTCTTTTTTATTTTGTTAACTATAAATAGAATTGGTTTTTGTTTATTAACTTATTATTTCATGTGTGCCAAGTAAAGTTGGTTTACATGATTGAGATCATGGGGGTACAGTATTTATGAGACACATGGAAATAAGTAAAGACTCCTCTAAACCATGCTTGCATATTGTATATATTCTTTACTAATTTCCTATACTATATGTGTTGATAGAAGTACAAAGATATTGTAGCTAGTAGTGCTAATTTCTTTAAACTTTCATTTATTCAACACATGTTGTGCTTAGTTAAATCCGTTGAAGCTACTTCTTATGAGTTATGACACACACAAGCCGGCCAAGGGCGGCTTCTGTCCTCATCTGAGAAATTACAGATACGCCTTTAGTCTGGTTTAAAAGGGCAAACTACCAATTCAGAAAACTCAACTACTGAATTTTTTGGTTAACAACCCCCCATAGCCAAAAGCTATGGGATCAATCTTAAGTTGCTGCAGTTCAGAGAAGGCCGATGAAGGGTATGCGAAAATTATAGTACTCGTCTTGTATATATATATATATATATATATATATATATATATATATATATATATATACAGTATTGTTTTCCTTATTAATTAGATTATGCTGAAAAATCCATGTTTTTTTTTAGGGTAAATGTGGTTACTCCAGGGAATACAACATGGAGAATGTTTACATACAAAGAGTTGCACACTGCTACTAATGGTTTCAGCGACGATAACAAGCTTGGAGAAGGTGGCTTCGGCAGTGTTTATTGGGGTAAAACCAGTGATGGTCTTCAGGTATTCATATATATATATATATATATATATATATATTATAAAAAAAAATTGGGGTTAATTTTCTATATTCTGCCACTATGGCGCCTAAAGTTTTTGGTTCTTGAATAATGTATGCAGATAGCTGTTAAGAAATTAAAAGCTATGACTTCAAAAGCTGAAATGGAATTTGCGGTGGAAGTTGAAGTTCTTGGAAGGGTTAGGCACAAAAATCTCTTGGGTCTAAGGGGTTACTGCGTTGGAACCGATCAAAGGCTCATAGTTTATGATTACATGCCCAATCTGAGCTTGTTGTCTCATCTGCATGGTCAATTTGCTGGAGAGGTTCAATTAGATTGGAAAAAGAGAATGAAGATTGCAATTGGTTCGGCAGAAGGCATATTGTAAGTTTGGCTTTTGTCTATTACTGAATCATGACTGCCTGTTATATAAAATTAGATTCTCCAATGCTCTGTATAGAATCTAAAACATTTCGTTGACAAAGTATCCAAGAAGAACAATTTAAACTCTAAAACGTTAAAAACATTTTCTGACTGCTATAGTTTTTAATGCTATAGGTACTTGCATCATGAAGTAACACCCCACATCATTCATAGAGACATTAAGGCAAGTAATGTCTTGCTGGATTCAAATTTTCAACCGCTGGTTGCTGATTTTGGCTTTGCGAAACTCATCCCAGAAGGCGTAAGCCACTGTACGACCCGTGTTAAGGGTACTTTAGGATACCTTGCACCGGAATACGCCATGTGGGGAAAGGTTTCTGACAGTTGCGATGTTTATAGTTTTGGTATTCTCTTGCTTGAGCTTCTCACAGGGAGAAAGCCTATAGAAAAGTTGCCTGGTGGTGTCAAGAGGACTATAACCGAATGGGCAGAACCGCTTATAGCTAAAGGGCGGTTCAAAGACCTTGTTGATCCAAAGCTTCGGGGATACTTCGATGAAAACCAGTTGAAACAAGCGATGAATGCTGCTGCTCTATGCGTGCAAAATGAACCCGAGAAGCGGCCAAACATGAAGGAAGTGGTTGGTATGCTAAAAGGGTATGACACTAGAGGCAAAGTGATGCAGACGAGAATGGATAGCCTCAAGTACAAGGAAGAATTAATGGCACTTGATCAAACAAGTGATGATGATGATGA
This sequence comes from Fremontodendron californicum, assembly GCA_030761205.1. Taxonomy (NCBI): domain Eukaryota; kingdom Viridiplantae; phylum Streptophyta; class Magnoliopsida; order Malvales; family Malvaceae; genus Fremontodendron; species Fremontodendron californicum. The sequence continues at coordinate 9,160,311 of JAULJL010000006.1, forward strand.
TGATGATGATGGTGGTCCTGAGGAAAGCTGTGGAGTATTTGGCGCCATGGAGGTGCAAAAGATGCAAGATCCTTACAACCGCTATGGAAATAGGAAAATTACCAAACATGTTTGAGAAAGTACTTTAATTGCAATGCACTATTCTTGATTTTGTTGATATGAATTTACTCTATGTCAGTAGAAAATGGTTTGGAAACACTTGGTGCTTCATTTTTTATTTTTTTGAAAGGTAATAATATGGATTTTATTGTAGTAATTATAAACATTACCATCAAGTGGGAAGTTTTAATACAAAAACCAGAAAACACATACAAATAAAAGAAGCAAGATACCAACCCAAAGAAAGAAATGTACAAGCCAAAAAACTGAAAATAAAAAGAAAGACCAGCAGGAAACCTAAATGAAATCTCCAGCAAAACGAAAACCCACAATGCTCTACAAGGTAAAGATGCAGAAACTAGTCGAACAATGTTACCACCCATCAAAAGTTCTGAAGAAAGAAAACACTTGTAGCATTCATTGATCCTGGAACTTATAAAGCTGCACGAGAAAATAATAACTATAAAACACAGCTAACTGCTACATGAGCTGCCCGCTCCTCTAGTTCCAATTCAAGAAGCTTATTGATAATTACGGAATTACCTCGTCTTCATCAACAAAGGATAAACCGAGAAGTTTGCCAACAAGTTCTATAAGGAGAAACGTCATCATACAAGAAGTTCCTCCATCGTATGCCATTATCAGAAATGCAAATGTCTTCTTCAGTGATGAATCATCTTCCTATTCCACTTGTAACTTTTGTTACTCTTTTTTTTTTTTCCCTAGGATTTTTCATCTTACTCTTGATTGCATATTCTAAACACTCATCATCATGCTCGTTATCAACATCACAACACTCCTCTTTATCACCATCAATGTCAGTATTCAACTTCATATATAGTATATTTTTGCCCTTGAAAAAGTGGGAGGACATTATAATTTATAGCATTTTGTTATGTTCATTCAATTTTTTGGTCTAAATAATCATTATTTTTGTTCCATAAATAAATTAAAAATTATTTTTTATTTATTATAAAAACCTGGCCTAAATTTTAAAATAAATAAATAAATAAGCAAATAATTAATTAATTAAAAATATTTTTAAAAAATACCTTGGTATTGGGTTAATACCCAATTCAAGGAGGATCCAAAGCAATTGGGCTTTATCAAATGGGCTCAGGTTGGGACGCGGGTGCAAAATTAATCAAACATATAAAACTCCCATTGTCATTTTCCTTTTTAAGTTTTTCTCTCTTTCTCAAACGCTATGGCAAAACTCGATTTGAACGATAGATTTCGCATCAATTCGTTTTGAATGGAGGAATTTTTTTTTTGAAAAGTGAAGAGGAGTGAAACGGAGCGATTTTGATAAATGCTTGCTCCGCTCTAGCCCACCCCGATTTTTAAAATTACTATCATACCCCTTAAAATAATTTATATTTTTCTTTATATTTTTAGTATATATATTAGATATATATAGTAATATTTTATACATATACTTTTAGTATATATATATATATTATATTAAAAAAAAATTATATACTAAAATTATGTTTATGAATAAATTATAATATAATTTTTTATAATATTAAGTTAAAAATAATTAATTAAAATTGGAGTGTTGCGAAGTAGAGTATCGTAGATCTATTATGGATGTAACTTCCATTCATAGAGGTTGATGTTTCCAACATTCATATAAAAGTGAGACAAAAGTGGATAACACAATTCCCGTCCCATCCCGTTGATTGCCATCCCTAAACCTATAACAGTATAATCTATCTTTAAGAACCCAAAGAAAACAAAAACTTCAAAGAAACCCTGAAATCGACCAAATCCTGCCGCCTCACACAATGTCTGATTATAAAAAGCTTTTTTTCAAATCCTTACAACCTCCTTTTCGGTTTAGAATTTCAATCTATCCCTAGCGCCGTAGATCTAAACCTCAAGTCTAGTGTCGCCACCGTCCAGACAACTTAAAGGCACCGAAAATCTGCTCCCTTCCTTTCCTCTAACCAAAAAACAAGTCAAAGTACTTTAATTCCCCAAAAGTCTTGCAACACGAGAGCTCCACCGCCAAAAACTCTTCCTCCGCCACTCCAAGCAATCCAAAAACCACCCGAAAACTTTTGCTTGCTATTCATCTATTCTGAATGACAAAAACCAAAAAGATCATCCAAAGTAAACTCTGTTGTATGTATACTGAATAATCAAATGTTTCCAAATGATTCTAAGGGTTCGTTTGTTTAGCGAAAAATAACCTTTGAAAAATGATCTTTAGAAAATAGATTTATTTTTTTAAAAATTTAATATTTTCTGTTGTTTGAATGATTTTTCGTAAAATACTTTTCGCTGTAGAGAAGATTTTCCGAAAAATCTCAAAAGTATCACGACTTGGGCAGACAAATTCCAAATATCATGCTAATTCAGAAATTTATTAATGAGTTAAAGAAGAACATTCAAGCTAATTCCTACAAACAGGCAGACACTCGCCTCAATATCAGTCTACTCCCACGTTACAAACTCTTTACCAAAAAATCAGAGGACATTCATCATACATGATTGAATATTCACAACACAAAAACCCTCCTAGCAAGACATCAAAACTCTTTTCTTTCTTTTTTTTTTTTTTTTTGGATAAGCATGTGTTTATTTATCCAAAGGTAAGCAGAAATCCTGCTACAAATGATAACTATGAATGACTGAAATAATACTCTCTTCCCCTATACAACTATATTAAGTCCCCATGTGTGTATGAGTATACTATTTAAAGTAGACTTTGCAAAATTCGTAACACCAACTAGTCTATCCCTTACATTTTTAACTATAAGATTGAAAAGTTCTTGCTCCGATATGCCTTGCCCTTCATGAAGCCTTCGATTCCTCTCCTGCCAGATATAGTAGATGTGTGTGTTCCTTGCAAGCCTCAGAATCACTGAACTCAAAGTTTTACCCTTAAATTCTTTCTCTGCCCAGTTAAGCTCCTCCTGCCAAGGTCCCACTGTTCTTCTCTTGCCACAAGTAGAGATCAATCTACCCCACAACTGCTTTGAATAATCACAGCTAAAAAACATGTGATTTATAATCTCCTCCTCGCTATTACAAAGCAAGCAATTTGTAGAAAGTCTAATTCCCCAACGGTGCATTCTGTCCTTTATAGGCAGTCTATCTAGAATTGCAAGCCATGCTATAAGTGAGTGTCTTGGGACATGGAAATGGCACCAAACCAGCCTATGCCAATTCGCCTTTCCCCTTTGATGTCTTATTTTCATTCCAAACCTGGACTGTCTTATAATTAGGACTAGGTATTCTCCAAGTCAATCTGTCCCCTTGCTGCTGGATGAATTTGAGTGCTGTGCATCTCAATTTCAGTAGCTTCTTCCAACTCCAGCTAAATCTTTGTATTGAAAGCAGTTGCATGATATTGTTGTCCTTCAAAACATACCTCTCAATCCATGCTACCCACAAAGAGCCAGCTTTGGTAAGCACCGTCCACAGATTCCTCAATATGCATGCCTAAGTCCTTGATACCCAAACCCCCCTCTGACTTAGGGAGGCAAACATCCTACCAACTTACTCTAGCACCCCTTGCATTGCCTACTTCCCCCTTCCAGAAAAAAGAACTACATATCTGGGTGATTCTCTTCACAACTCTGGATGGTAGGATAAAATTCCTACACCAGAAGTTCTGCATACTAAAAATTACATATTGTATGAGCTGGAGACGACTAGCAAAGGACAGATGCTTTTTTGCCCACCCTTGAACCCTTTGAGTGATTCTCTCCATGAGGGGAAGGCAATCTCTATCGCTAAGCCTTTTCACAACCAATGGAACGCCCAAATATTTGGCTGGGAGAGATCCAATCTTGAATCCTGTACTAGTAGCAATATTGTGCAACTCAACATCCCGTATACCTGTGCTAAAGATTTCACTCTTGGCACAATTCAGTTTAAGTCCAGAAAACTGATAGAATATCTCCATGATGTTTGTAATAGCTTGTACAGATTCAGGTTGTCCCTTGGTAAAAATAAGCAAGTCATCAGCAAAACTCAGATGAGTTAAGCTGATTTTCTTACATTGTGGATGATATGTGAAGGCCCCATGTTCAGAAGCTGTATTTAGAATACATGAAAGAACATCCATGGCTATTACAAAAAGGTAAGGGGAAATTGGATCCCCTTGCTTGACCCCTTTTTCTCCAGGAAAATAACCAGCCAATCCTCCATTAATGGCAACAGAGTATCTAGGAGTAGTTAAGCAAATTTTAATCCAACCAATAAAATTTTCATGAAGGTCAAGTACCTTGAGGATTTGAAGAATAACTTCCAATCAAGAGAGTCAAAAGCCTTCCTTAGATCCACTTTGATTGCACATCGAGGGGATAATGACGACCTTTGATAACCATTCACTAGCTCTTGGGCCATAAGCACATTGTCCACTAGATTTCTTCCTTCTACACATGCGCTTTGGTTGCTTGATATAAAGCGGGGCATTGTTTCAACTTGTTTGCCAGTATCTTTGCAATACATTTATAAATAGTAGTGCAACAAGATATAGGCCTAAAATCATTCATACTCCGAGGATTTGGCACTTTGGGAACCAGGGTGACGATTGCAGAGTTGAAAGCTGACACCATGTTCCCTATCCTGAAGAAAAACAACACAGCTTCAACTACATCCTCCCCCACAATCCTCCATGCAGCCTTAAAAAATTGTACTGTGTAGCCATCGGGTCCAGGGGCTTTGTTGCTTTTTAAAGCAAATAATGTGGCCTTGATTTCCTCTTTAGTGACACGTGAGGCCAGCATGTCTCTCAGGTGTGCAGGTATAGCTTTTTTCAAAAGCTCTTTCAACAGTTCATCAGAGCAACCTGTGACATTGGGGTCTGAGATACCTAGCAGCTTTTGGTAGAAATTAACAGCTTCCTTAGCGATTTGTTCATAGGTTTCCAGCACTTTTCCTTTCCCATCTTGAAGGGACCTTATGGTGTTGAATTTCTGCTTTACCAGTACTTTTTTGTGAAAAAATCCTGTATTTTGATCTCCTTCCTTTACCCATTGGATCCTCGACTTTTGCTTGTAGAAATTTTCTTCCGCAGTGGCAAAATCTGTTAGTTCCCTAGCAATTTGTCTCTCTAGCAATAGCATTTCCTCAGTTGGGATATGGGAAAGCATGGCAAGCTGTAGTCCTTCCAATTTAATTCTTTTTTCCTGCACCCTTTCCAAAAATCTTTGAATATCAATTGAACTCAAATAAATAATCTCAAAAACAAACTTTTGTTTTGAGAAGTAAATGAAAATATTAAACAAATTTAGTTTAAAAATACATTTAAAGTTTTTGTCATTTCAAAACACTGATCAATTTAAGTCTAACGATAATTATAAATTCATAAATAAATATATAATAAAGTAAATAAAAAATAAAGTTGATATGTTAAATAGTTATTATTTATTAAGAATTATGTTAATATAAAATAATGTGTTAATATTTTTGATTGAATAATTTTTTTTTAAAATTTATAGAAATGTCAAATAAAAAATAAAAATAATTATTTATATACTTTTAATTTATTGTCTTTAATAGTTTTTTTTTTTTTTTCACCATGCATCATTTCATTGCCATCATTGTTTTTTTTTGCTAATTATTGTTGATCTCAAACTCATCTTTATTCATCTCAATCTCATTCCTTTATAAATCTTACTCCAATAGTTGTTTTCACTCTCAAATCGCTCCACTAAATAGATCCTTACTTTAATGTGGATTAAAGAAATGCTAAGATGCATTAGAAATTTATCATCTATCCAAGATATTTGGAATTAAATTGTAACAATTGACAGATCAGTATCAAAATCAATTTTTTTTTTTTTTTTTACAAAAGAGATCGTAGTATTGGAATAGGAAATATGTTATACATGCTAAAATTTGAATTTCAGACTTGTTGAATATCACTTTTTCAGAGTAATTGTATAAATCAATTGAGTAAACCCCAAATTCTATCAAAATCAAACTTTATTAATAAACGATTAGATATCATTGACCTGCTCATGGGCCAGGCCGTGCCGCGGCCCGGTTTTTTTCATTTTCTTTGCCCAGGCCAGGCCCTGGGTCGGCCCGGCCCGTTAGGCCCGAATACACTGTTCATTGAAATAAAAAATATTTTTTTTATTTTTTTATATTTTATAATTAAAATTAAATAAAATAATATTATTATAATAAATAATTACTATTATGGGTCGGACCGGCCCGAAACATAAAATATCCTGTCCAGGCTCTGCCCAATACGAGTCGAGCCTGCCGGACGGGCTGCCCGGCCATGATGAGGTCTAGATATCAAGCATGAATTTAAACATTTTTTGGGCAAAAAAGTCGATGCTTTTCCCTTTAGAAAAATTTCACATGTATAACTTGCTCCCCGAAGTCAGGCCTGGATTAATTAGCCCAATAAAACTAAAAGCTTGAGTCCCGAAGTGGGTCTCTAAGCACATGTACAAATATCCCAAGCCGAATTTTGAACGTATGGTCCGATTGTCCTAAAGGACCCCGAGACAAAGTGCCCGAGGTCCACCTGGTTTAGCACTTTCCATCTATAACTATAATATGGACATTTGCACATTACAAACAAAAATATTCCAGCAAGCTTCAAGCATTCTTGCTATGTTGATTTTTTGTCAATACCCTTATTTTTCACAACAAACTGTAGAAGAGGAGGACCTGCGGAAAAATAACTCAATGCCAGGATGATAAAAATCTTAAAAACTCTCATTTTTATTATTTGTTTAATATAAAAAAAAGAACTCGATCATGGATACCTCTATTCTCTATTCTGTATGATAAGAACTAAACTTGAAATTTATAAGTTTCATAACTTTTTCCTTGTCATTCACACAATAATGATTCATTGAGGTGTTTTTTTTTTTATTATTATTATTACTTGCAATTAATATTATGAATCTAAACTCATAATATTGCTAGTGGTATAGAGTCTTTCTTTTAATTGTAGGAAGCTTTGTTATACTCCTAAGACAAAACTAGCAATGTCCCATTATTGTAGGAATCATGTATCTGGCCAAGCAAGCGCCATCATTGGAAATCAATCTCTCTCTCATCTAATATCTATGGGGGAAGGTTGAAAAGCGTTAGTGTCCTCCTCTCAACGTTTCGTTCATGATAAAGTGAAGATCTCTTTTTGAGTGGCACCACCCTTCTACCAAATCCCCAACAAAGTATACTTTCTTTTTACTAGTTTTCATCTTTGGCTTACATAGCAAGACAAATCAAAATCCAATGCCACCAACTTTGCTTATACCCAAAGCCCCTAACCCTCACATTCAATTCTATTACAAAACTCTACAAAGAGAAAAAGAGAAGAGGTTGAAGTAAACTCGGAGTTTAATAAGTTGGTTCATTCAATTACCTTTAAGAGGTGACATTCAACAGATTTGGAATTCAAATCTCAACATCTGCATTCCTTTCTTTTATCCCAAGTTGCGACTTTTTTTTATACCAAAAATGAAAAGAAATTGAAGAAAGAGATTGATCACATTTGTCTTGCCACTCTAAAAAGCTTTTATGCTTCTTTAACAAGACTAATACAATGAGAACCAATGTGGCCTCACTCTCTAACTGACCTTAATCATGCTGTTTCTTCTACACATGTTCTTAAGCTGATTTTTTCCAAGCTTTTATATTCGATAAGAATCTTAAAAAATAATAATAAATATATCACCATATATAGTTTCCCTGCAAATATTCAGTTGCATTCAAACCTGTCGGCCAACTTGTGTCGTGAAAAATGGTGACTTCAGCTCCTGCCAAAATACTTATTGGCATCTCATTAGACCCAGCTGATGACAGCAAGGAACTGTTGTCATGGGCAATCGGAGTTCTAGCTTATCCAAATGACGATGTTGTTGCCCTACATGTTCTTGGTTAGTACATTCCTACTTACATCAAAGTTCTATGCCAATTGTTGCTTATGATTTTTCAGTCTGTCAACTCAATGCTGGCTGAACCAAAATCTCATTGCGTCAGGGCCTTTTTTCAGCTGCTAGTCCATTGATTATGTTGCCTCTTAGGCTTGACTTGCCTGTGTTTCAGTTTCTTTTTTTTTTTTTTTTGTTCTTCTGAATAGTTGAGAGATTCTTTCAGTTCTTGAATGAATAGCATTTGAAGTGAAATCGAATCAATTTATTCATGATTCAACTTTAAAATACTTTGCATGTTTTAAAATGCAGTTGGTGAGGAGTCCAAGAAGCGCAAATTGATAACAAAAGATCAGGCAAAATTTCGCCAAGCAAAAGCTCATGTTATATCTGTGCTTGGAGAATTTGCTAGGACCTGCCATTCTAAGCAGGTGACATCAAATTTTAGATTTCTGCAGACATGTTTAACCTGCCAAAACATATTCTGTCATATGATCTATGTTCGGAAAATTTTATCTCTATCTAAATCAATTAATTAAATTATAAGATTTGTTCAGGTAAACTTGGAGGCAAAAGTAGGATTTAGCTCGAGTGTTAGAAGAGGCCTAATTGAGGAAGCAAAATCCATCTCAGCTGACTTTCTTCTTCTTCGTGGCTCCAGAAATCGTTCAAAAAAGTGAGAAATCAAACAATCCAATTTTAAAATTCTGTTGTTATATGTTCAGTGATGTTTGATTTTCGTATTTTCCTTTTTTTTTTTTTTTTTTTTTTTTTCCTTCTTTGGGTTAGAACTTCACATAAAATTACAAGATACTGTTTCGAGCATGCCCCTGAAGGCTGTACAGTGGTTTTAATAGGGAAATCTAGGCAGCCACAGCAAAACCCAAGCTCAAATTCTACTTCTGCACATTTTGATGGTTAGTTTAATTCCATGTAAACACTTAAGACCAAATATAAAATTCTCCTTTAATTTCGACCCTGCTAAAGTTTTGCTCATGCAGAAACTCGTCAATGGAGATGTTCTAACAAGAGTGATCACAGTGGCGAGGCTATCTCCTCTGTTCAAAATTCTATTCGAAAGGTGCAAAAGCCTTCACCAATAACTGTTTTAGATGCACTTGAAGGAGAATCAAATAGCAGAGAAGATGACAGCTCTAGCTTTGGGGACTCAACAATGTCGGGGTTCCCCCCTCCTCTGGCGTCAAAGTTTAAAGGGCATACCTCCATAAAGAAACAGATGTCACCTTACAAATTTATTTCATCATTGTTTAGTTCTCCACTTATGAAAAGAAAGGCTAGTTTATCCAACAAAGAGAAGGAGCATATTTTGATGAAGTGCTTTAGCTATGAGGAGATCTCAAATGCTACAAATAACTTCCATCCAGGTAAAAATGAAAATACATTTGCTAGTAATAAACGTAATTACATATATTAGGAATTATAATACGATTAAGATACGATATTCTTGTTTGGTTTTTTCCTATACTCTTGTATAAACAAATACAACAATTCAGAATATCAACAATGTAGCCTTTGAATCTTTTACCCGTAAATGTAGGCCACCATTACCGAACTACATATTCCTTTATATTTTTGTGATCTTGCCTCGTCTCTTACTTTTTCTACAAACATAATTAAGAATACAAGAACCTATTTTCTTCCAACAACAGTTACTTCTCAGAAAACAGTAAAATTTTACATTTTTATTGTTTTATTAATTTTTCTATGAAACCGAGATGTTTAAACTCAAGATTCTTATAAGTCATCTGAATTTTTTTTGGGGTATCAGATAATATAGTTGGTCGAGGTGGGTATTCAGAAGTGTACAGAGGTGATCTTTCTGATGGAAGAGCCATAGCAGTGAAGAGGTTGGCCAAGGACAACAAGGATGAAAACAAGGAGAAAGAATTCCTCACAGAGTTGGGCATAATTGGGCATGTATGCCACCCCAATACTGCAAACTTAGTTGGCTGCTGCATTGAGAATGGACTGTATTTGATTTTCAACTTCTCTGAGAAGGGAACTCTGGCATCTGCATTGCATGGTAAGAATAGCAACTGCCATTCTATTGTTTTTTCTAATGAATTGTTATGTTCAAGTTTTGAACAAGTAAACTTAAATACAGCTTGGTATAAAAGAAATGCATACTTTTCCAGCCTTAAAAAATCATTGCTAACTCAATTTGGGAGAATCCTCAGGTAAAACAAGTGTGTCACTCGATTGGCCTGTGAGATACAAGATTGCCCTTGGAGTTGCTAGAGGTCTTCATTATCTGCACAAATGTTGCAAACACCGAATAATACACCGTGACATAAAAGGCTCTAATGTCCTTCTCGGACTGGATTATGAACCACAGGTGAATCAACAGGACAAGTTCCAGAAAAAAAGTTTTGGAGAATTACAATATATGATTTCTTTTTCTGAATGTAACTATGATTTCATCTGTTTATAGATCAGTGATTTTGGTCTTGCAAAATGGCTTCCTAACAAATGGACTCACCATGCTGTGATCCCAATAGAGGGGACATTTGGGTACTTAGCACCCGAGTATTTCATGCATGGAATTGTGGATGAGAAAACAGATGTTTTTGCATTTGGGGTTCTTCTCCTGGAGATCATTACTGGTCGCCGGCCTGTGGATTCATCAAAGCAAAACCTCCTTTTATGGGTATGCACTTTGCAGACTTCCAATCTTTTGAAATGAATATCCTGTCTTAGGTAAAATTCCATAAATAAGTAGTAAATATATCATAAGTTTCCACTTTAGGCTGACAATCAACTATGGAAATTGAGTAAAGAATAGGTAGGAATTTCTGCAAAGAGACAACTCTGTTTCCATTGTTCCTGCAGAATTGATAAAGGACAAAGAGTAAAGACATTAGTTTGGTGGCATAATAAGTTGCTCTAAGCCATATTGCAGAAAAGTTTTACCTGCATCCAGTTTCTTACTGAAATGATTTTCATTTATAGGCAAAGCCTCTAATGGAATCTGGGAACATCAGTGAACTAGCTGACCCGAAACTGAAAGGTAAATATGATGAAGATCAAATGCATAGATCAGTGCTAACAGCTTGCTATTGCGTGAGGCAATCAGCGGTATGGCGTCCATCAATGAGTGAGGTGCTAAAAATACGTATTTTTGTAGGACTGATTCCAAGTCATTTTTCATTGAGGCAATGCATTTAATCATGTGATTAAATGCTTCCATTTTCAGGTCTTGGAGCTTCTAATGACTGGCCATGACTCTGATGTTGCAAAGAGCTGGAGAATGCCAAAGTTTACCTCTGATGAGTTGGATGATTATTCAATGGTTTTTGGATATCAGGTTCCAACAGATATTTCCCAGGAGGAATTTTTATGAGTGAACCAACCTACTTCTTCTACACATTTATTGCAGCTTCAGATGGCATGAAACAATATATTGAGTTTCTTCTTTGTAACTTCGTCTTGCCATACATTTAAATACATGCTAGGGTTCAGAATATATTGCTTATTGAGACATTCCATTCTACAATTTTATTCTGATCTTCTCATTTCTGCTTTTGGTAGAGAAATTTTGATCAAGTGCATTTAAATGGGATAATGTAAAACTCTTCACTAGTCATAATGTGAAGTATCTTGATCTATAAATCAAGTTTACCCATATACATTTTGAATTATGATCCACTATTTTCTAAAGAATGAAAATTTTCAATGAACATAACTATTGTCTGGAATTTTGTATGAATGCCTCTCTGGATTGGGGGAAATTATTCTATCTTTTAGAACATAATCCATTTATTTCATATAAGTTGAGAGTTCTCGACCTTCCTACATGAACAGAGTGGATGAGTGCAGGATTTAAATTACGGCCGTAGAAGTTTTTTCGATCGCATTGTATTTTTTGTAATTGCGGATTTAATGGATGTTATCGTGATTATTGCATTCATTGTAGTCACAATTTTTTTTTTTCATTTTCCACAACTAATTATAAAATATAATAATTATAATCATAAAAATTCTTTTTAAATAATTTTTAAAGTAGTTTATGACATTTTATGATTTTTTATTTATAAAAAAAAAATCACAAATTGTACATGTAATTCACGATAAAAAATTTAACCGCTATGAACCACCAACCATTCAAACTCCAAATAAGACAGATATCAATAATAAAAAAATCAAAACTACAAAATAACATTAATTACATCGTGTTATGATCGCTATTTAAATCTTTAAATTAATGTTTACGTTTTGTTCTACACGTTACAAAAACTCAAGGAGATTTGCATTTCAAAAATCATTATCCTTTCTCTTCATTGGAATTGGAAAAGTAAATTAACAAGATTTACACAAGAATTAAGGATGATTTTTAGAGCCTTCTAATGTTGATAGAGACCCCAAAAAAAAAAAAAATTCCCCGAGAAGCACTAGCCATCTAAAAAGTTGCTATGCACTAGTTAATTTGTACTGTGCAGTGTTTTCTGAAAATGACCCATGCTTTAATTTTTTATATATATATATAAAAATATGCTTTAATTTTTTTATAAAGAATATGCTTTAATTTGTTACTTGCAAGAGAACAAATGCAAAAAAAAATAAGATTTTTAAGACAATTTAATGCTATGATTGAAAATATAAATTTGAAAATTTGAATTTTATTTGTTATATAAATTGTGAGAATGTAATGCATATATTATGTATAAATTAATTAAAATTTAATATAATTATATATTTGAAAGGTATAAAAACATAATTTTAAATTCAATTTATATCTATAAGTTTTTCAAATTCATAATTAAATAGGCATTCAACAAATTTATGAATTCGAAAAATAATTATGAATATTATATTTACATGTGTTTTATTACATATTTATATTTACTTGTGTTTTATTACATGGTTTTAATGGCCTGTTCTTCCAAAAGTATTGGGATATAGTTAAGGATAATGTGGCGTGGCCAGTGAAAACTGAAAAGCTTTTTTCATAGTGGAAGAATTTAAGAGAAATCAACAAAACTGACATTGTGCTGATTCCGAAAGTCCAGGGTCCTGCAACAGTGGCTCAATTCAGACCAATTAGCCTCTGTAACTTCATTTATAAAGTGATATCCAAGATAATGGTGAATGAGACCACTTATGGGAGAATTAATCACTGAAAACCAGAGTGCATTTGTTGAAGGAAGACAGATTAAGGATAATTTGATTGTTGCCCATGAAGCTTTTCATTTTTTGAAATTGAGAAGGAGGGGGAAGAGAAATGAGATGGGGGTGAAGTTGGATATGAATAAAGCCTATGACAGAGTGGAGTGAGATTTCCTAGAGGCAGTCATGACTAAAATTGGTTTTACAATGAATTGATTGGATTATGGAGTGTGTCACTTCTGTTACTTACTCTTTAGTTATCAACTCAAAGTCTTCTGACATTATAATGCCCTCTAGAGGTCTTAGGCAAGGAGACTCACTTTCTCCTTTTTTTGTTTTTATTTGTTGTAGATGTTCTTTCAAGGATGACTAACCATGCTTTTGATTCTAATTACCTTCAAGGTATTAAGCTCAGTAGAAATTGTCCTATTTTATCTCACCTCTTTTTTGCAGATCACTCACTTTTCTTTATCAAAGCGGATCTGTTAAACTGTCAAAGAATAGCCAGGGTCATACAACAATATTGTGATGCTTCGGGTCAGAGGGTGAAACTTGACAAGTCAAGCATCAGTTTTGGAGCTAATGTGCTAGAGGAAGTGAGGAACATGGTGGCAGCACAACTCCAAATTACAGTTGCCAGCAACCCAGGAAACTATTTAGGGATTCTTTCACTTTGGGGCAAGACTAAATATGAAGCTATGGGGTTCATTAAAGAAAGGGTTTGTGCTCGATTGGAGAGCTGGAAACAAAAGCTCTTATCACAAAGAGGTAAGGAAGTTCTTATTAAAGTTGTAGCATGTGCTTTGCCAATCTATGCTATGAATTGTTTTAAACTTCTTTTAAAGCTTTGTGGTGAGTTGAACTCTTTAATGGCTAAGTTCTGGTGGGGGCAACAACAGAAAGAAAAGAAGATTCATTGGATTGGGTGGGATAAACTTACAGCAAAAATGAGGGAGGTATAGGATTCTAGGAGTTAAGAGCTTTTAATCTTGCAATGCTGGCTAAACAAGGCTGGAGAGCCTTGGAAAACCCTGAGGCTTATTGGGTCCAAGTTCTAAAAGGAAGATACTTCCCAAATGAGTCATTGTTGGCAGCCAAGAAGGGAACAAGAGCTTCTTGGGTATGGAGCAGCTTGTATGAAGGGAAAGAGTTTCTGAAAGAAAATGTAATCTGGCAAATGATGGATGGCAAAAGCATTAACATTTGGGTTGATAAATGGATCCCTAGTATGGGAAAGGAAGTTTTACAAAATGGCAATATGTTGTATACTGACAGGCCGCAACTGGTTGCAGAAATTTTAGACCTGGAGAATGGGTGCTTGAAGTTAGAAGAGATCCAGGATTTGTTGACAACATCACAAAAGGAAAAAATCCTTGAAGTCCTTATTTGTCAACAAGGAGGAGAGGATAGGAGAATTTGGCCAATGGTGGAAAATGGGAGTTATATGGTTAAATCTGGCTATAAACTCATCAAAGGGTCTGTCAATGAAGCAAATACTGAGGCAGCCTCATCCTCTCATGTGTTGGATAGGAGAACATGGAAAATCATCTCGGAAGTGAATGCACATGCAAAAATACGAAATTTCCTTTGGAGAGCATGCAGTAATGCTCTTGCTACCAAAGAAAATTTATGGAAAAAAAAAAAAATTTCTTGCTCCCCAAAGTGTCAAATTTGTGATGGTGATCAGGAATCAGTTGAGCATGTCTTACTGCATTGCGAATGGGCTACGCAAGTATGGTATGGAGGATCTATGGCCTTAAGAATTAACCTAGCAACAGATAGCAGGTTTGATGAATGGTTGCTTATGTTATGGGATAGCATACTGGATAAAAGACTGAAAGAGCAGATCTTGACTAAGATAGGCTTCTTTAGCTGGACAATATGGAAAGCAAGGTGCCAAGGAAATTTTGAAGGCTCTGCCCCGAACCCTGGTATTGCAATCAAAAGAGCGGAGGAGGCGTGTGCAGAATTTTTGAGTATAGAGGGAGGTGACAAGGATGATTCCTCAGCAGTGATCACAGATGGTACTATAGGAGAATGGAAGGCCCCGGAGGAATGTTGGGTTAAGATCAATTGTGATGGGGCCTTTAGTAAAGGAAATGGGGATGCTGGTATTGGGGTTATTGCTAGGGACTTTACTGGCAGAATCTTGGATGGTACTGGCAGAAAGATTAGTGCTGAAGCAGCACTCTTTACAGAAGCAGTAGCAATCAAAGAAGGTTTGCAGTTGGCAAAAAGAAGAAATATGCAGCAGCTAGTTCTTGAAACTGATTCACAAACGTTAGTGGAAGAGATACAAGAGAAAAAGAGCAGGAAGCATAGGTGGAAGATAGTGCCACTATTATGGGATATTTGGAAGCTAAGAGAACAAATTCAGGAATAGGAATAGGATACATTACTATAGGAATAGGATACATTACTAACACCACTCCAGAAATTATTATAGGAATAGGATACATTACTAACACCACTCCAGAAATCTCAGCACTGCTATAAACCGACAACATTAGTACAGAAACAACTAGTTAAAAAGCAGCAAACTCTGTTTTACCTCTCTTTTGGGACTTTTAATGCAAGTCCACAAACCAGTCCATCTTTATAGTTTCACCTATATCCGTCGGCAATTGTGGTATGAATGTCTCGGTTAAGTTCAGGATCGTAAATTATATATAAATATATAGATAGATTGATCAATTTATAATTTATGAATAATTTATTTCTTTTTATAAATAAAAGATAATAAATTATGTCATAAATTATTTTAAAAATTATTAATTTTTTTATTTATGATTTTAATAATAATTACTATATTTTACAATAAATTGCGCAAAATGAAAAAAAAATTCACGATTACAATGATCGTAATGACTGCGATACCATCTATTATGTCCGCAATGGCAATAAACGTATCCATACCCGTAATTTAAATCCCTGATCTACATAATTGTTGTGTCAATTATTTCTTTGATTTTCTACTAAGAAACAGCAAGTTTTTACTTTTTAGTATGGATTGGCATCTTTTCTCCTATTTGTTGTTTCACGAAAATAATACATCACATAGACAAGGCTGTACTGCCCATGATCTTCTCCAAGAAACGGAGTTTTGGTAATTTCCTTTCCGTGCTCATCAGTCAAAGCCTCTAGCCACCAAACTCAGCTTAGTAGACTTTCTCTACGCTGAACAATATTCCTGAGAAGCCAGCTCCATGAACATTTATATTGGTGATATTTAATCAAAGGAAATCCCAATTCACACTTTAAACTTCACAGTTCACAAGATAGAAGCTAAATGGGTCTAATCTTTCAGGGCCTTTTCCCTTTCTGTAGTTCTAAACCGCTATCTCGTCTCTCCTGCCATATTCAAATGCATAGCCACTTGCCAGGTTTTGTATATTGTAGTTCATCCTCGCTGCCGGCCCAAAGCGCTCCCAAAATTGTTTCCATGGTTAGGTTTTAAGCCAATAAAAACTTTTACTTTTTAGACATTTAAATACTTCAAATAAATATTAAAGGCTCAGTTACTTGCTCTTTCAAGTTGGGTGAAAAGTTCGAGTGCTTATTCTTTATACCAAGTGGTGTCTTCTTATGAATAAAATATTTCAATTAATAAAAAATTAGATTTGATAATTTTAGACACGACATGATTATATCGATGAGAAAAATAACTAAATCATGACAAAAAATATGACATGATACGAAAAAAAAACAAGAACACGACATGAATACACGAAAGTATCAAAATTTATATAACACAAATTATTAACGCATCAAAATTATAAATATATAAAATCATAAACACGATTATTATATGAAAAAATAATATGAATACGGATTGATAGATTAAAAAAAATGGACGGAGACCATACCTAAAATTGAAATCAATTTAACTCCGTCTAAAACATTAACTAATGTAAGATTTTTTTATTTTTGTTGTTGTGTAAAATGGATTAAACTTTTTTTTCTTTCAGCATGGATGCTTGTTGAAATATACTCTTGAGTTATATAACAAAAATTAATTCTTTTATTATTTCAGCATTAAAAGTTCATGAAACTTTTAGTATATGAAATATTTTCTAATTCCATGATTTGTTTTAATTAGTTAAGATTATACATATATTAATAATATATACCAAAACCTTAACTGAAGATAAATCATTAAATTAAAAAATAACCCGTCTCATATATTATACAAACACTACGTTAAAACTAATATTAGATAGTATTCTTTTTATAGCATTTCTCAAATGTTGTTAAAAATAGTAAAGGCAACATTTTGACAGCATTTTGCATATTGCTGTTATATATTATAATGGTCAATAATTACAGCATTTTTAAAAATTTTAAAAGCATTTGACATATGTTGTTATAAATCTTATCATATGAATATAATTTTAGTAGGACTTATAATTGCTATTATTGAGATCTTTTGCAGCAAATGAAAAATGCATGCAAAAGGATATGAAAAGCTGTTATAAAGTAGAAATAACAGTATTTTGATAAGTGTTATTATACATACGTAAAAATGCTACTAAAGACATAAGGCTGCGGCCACATATACAACCATTGAATAAATGCAAAAGTTTTTTTAGTTTTCACAACACCTCAAAATGCTGTTATATGTCAAATTTGACGTAGTGGAACTTTAGCCATGCATCAAGTCCATAATTAAGATCTTCAAAAGAACATCACAAGGATTAGTACTTAGGATTTTAACTTGAAAATCTTATATTTAAATATTAAAAATGAATAGGATGAGATTTATAAGATGTATGAAATAAGATTATCTCTTACTATATATGCAACTTAAGAGCATCTATTCTAAAAAAAAAAAATCTAAAAAAGAAAAAAAACCATGTTCCCTAAGTGTAGAATTATAAACTAAGAACCAAGACTAGTGATCATACTTGTTCCAAGGTCAGATTATTCGTCCAGTTCAAATTGGATCGAGTTTGGACAAACAATATTTTAATAATTCTATCCAACTTGAATTATTATTTCTTAAATAAAATATATATTTTTTAATTTAAATTTAATTATAAACTATATATTAATATAAAAATAATTTTTTAATATTTAATGAATAATAAATTAGATTTTCGAGCAGATCTATACCTAATCCGACCTGAAGTTGGATAAAAAAATAACAAAATTCTAGACCACGACTTGCCCGATCTAACGTATGGGCAGGTCTATGGCCGTACCCATTGGGTAGCGGGTGAAAGAGGGGTCCCGTTGACTGCTGTGCTAAGTTTTTTTTTTTGGATAAGTAGATTTCCATATATCCAAGAAAGCAGCAGTGCTGCTACATGTTACAAAGCTAGCTTAGCCTAGCTAAACAAATCAGAAAACCAATGCCATTAGACAAACATGTCTGCATTTAACCTCCAAGAATTACATAAAAACGTATTAACTGAATCTCTTTTAATCTTCCTAAGATCACTTAACCTGCTCGAGATCATGTCTCTCACTTGCTCAGTGAGGTGCTCCTCCTTTTGCTCAATTGAGTTGAACAAACGATTGTTTCTTTCCTTCCAAACTAGGTAGATAACTGCGTTCCAAGCTAGCCTCAATATTGTTGTGATTAGAGCTTTACCTCTGAGGTTGACAGAGGCCCATTGAAACTCTACATTCCAACATGCAACCTGCCTATTTAACCTACAAAGTACCATCACTCTCTGCCATATCTGTTTCGAGTAGGAGCAAGTGAAGAATAGATGATCCCTGGTTTCCCTCTCTTGTTTGCACAACAAACATTTATCATCCACTGCCATTCCCCAGGAGATAAGCCTATCCTTTGTGGCCAATCTATTTAGGATTGCCATCCAAGAGAGCATAGAATACCGAGGAATATTAAAATTACACCATACCAACTTATACCAAGCCACTTTCCCAGCTGAAGGTCTGATCTTGTTCCACACTGCTGACACTTGGTACTTTCCCTCAGGGAAAGGCCATTTACAGCTTCCATCAGCAGTTGTGAGAACTATTCTGGCAGCCACCTCTCTCAATTGCATGATCTTCCTCCAATTCCAACTACTCCCACTCTGGATAGAGGTGTGCCATGGGTCTCTATCCTTCAACACATAAGTCTTGATCCAGGCTATCCATAGGGAGCCTGCGTCAATCAGTACAGCCCAAAAATTCCTTAGAATACATGCCTGATTCCAAGTGACAGTGTCCTTTACACCAAGTCCCCCTTCTGATTTTGGCAGGCAAATAGACTTCCAGCTAACTTTAGCTCCCTTAGCTTGGCCTTCCTTCCCTTTCCATAAAAAGCTTGAGCATAGCTGCATCAACTTCCTTATGCATTGCTTGGGCAGAACAAAATGTCTGCACCAGAAGTTCTGCAGGTGAAACAGAACTGATTGGATAAGCTGAAGCCTTCCAGCATAAGACAAGAACTTTGTTGCCCATCCTCTAACCCTTGCTGTCACCTTCTCCAAAAGTGGCTCACAGTCCGTCATGGTTAATCTTCTAGTGACTAATGGAACCCCCAGGTATCTGACAGGCAGTGTGCCTGTTTTGAACCCTGTGGACTCTCTGATGAGCCTTAATTCTTCTCTGTCAATTCCTGTGGAGAAGAACTCACTTTTGGTGCTATTAAGTTGGAGCCCTGAGTAGGTGTAGAATTGACTTAGCACTAGCTGAATACCCTTCACTGAATCAAGATTGCCCTTGGCAAAGATTAGCAGATCATCAGCAAAACTCAGATGAGTTAAATGAAGCTTTTTGCACTTTGGATGATAAGAGAAGACCCCATACTGTGCTGCTGAGTCCAGCAACTTGGACAGGACATTGATAGCAATCACAAAGAGGTAGGGGGAAAGGGGATCACCTTGCCTGACTCCTCTTGCCCCCTTAAAGAAGCCCATAGAGAAGTAACTGGTGGAAAGGCAACTTTCAATCCAATCTATGAACTACTGAGGGACCTGCATTGCCTTCAAGACTGCAGAGATGAAATCCCAGCTGATAGTATCAAATGCCTTCTGCAAATCCACTTTTATGGCACATCGTGGGGACAGAGTATTCCTACCATAGCCTCTGACTAAATCCTGGGCAAGCAGGATATTGTCTGTGATACTCCTGCCTGGAATGAAGGCACTCTGATTGGGACAGATCACCAATGGAAGACTGTTCTTGAGTCTGTTAGTCAGAATCTTGCTGATGCATTTGTAAAAGACTGTGCAACAGGAAATTGGTCTGAAATCTCTCATTGTGCTTGGATTTGGGCATTTTGGAATGAGAGCCACACTAGTTGAATTGAAGGCTTTGTGCATCACTCCTGTCCTGAAAAAGAACATTGCAGCCTCTGTGACATCCTCACCAACAACTTGCCAAGCTGTTTTGAAGAAGTGAGCTGTGAATCCATCTGGTCCTGGACTCTTGTCACTATGAATCGAAAACATTGCTTCTTTTATCTCTGCAGGAGTTACCCTTTTAACCAGTTCTGCTTGGTGCTCTTCAGTGATGGAAGTCTGAAGAAGTTCAGCAAGCAAATTCTGATTACAGCCCTTGACCATATGGTCTTTGGATCCCAACAAGTTCTGGAAGTAGGAGACAGCTTCTGTAGCAATCTGATCAAAGTTTTCAACTCTGTTTCCTTGTGCATCCGTCAAAGAATGTATGGTATTTTTGCTCAACTTTGCCCTCACCATTCTATGGAAGAAGCCTGTATTTTGGTCTCCTTCCTTTAGCCATTTGATTCTGGATTTCTGCTTATAAAAGCTTTCCTCATCTTTGAGAAGATTATTGAAATCCCTGGAAAGGATATCTTTCTTTGCTGCCAGTTCAACATCTGCAGGCTTCCTTAGTAGTTGGAGCTGCACTTCTGCTAATTCCCTTCTTTTGGCTTGTACCTTCTCAGTAATAGCTCCATACTTCTTGAAATTGAAATTCTTTAGCTTCTGCTTCACTCTCTTCAATTTGATATGCAAATTGGACATAGGATCGCCTCTGGTAGGTTCCTGCCATGAGCTCTCAACTATATCCATGAACTCTGCATCCCTAGTCCAGTAATTGAAAAACTTGAATGGTTTGGGAGGGGAGTGATTCTCCAAGCTGGTTTTGATTAGTGCAACACAGTGATCAGAGGTTTCAGGTGCAATAAATTCCACATAGGAGTGTGGGAAAGAGATGAGCCATTGATCATTGATCATCACCCTATCAAGCTTCTTGGCAAGATGATTTTCTTGATGATTTGACCAGGTAAAGATTGGACCAACAAATTGGTGGTCCATCAATGCATTCTGTTCAATGCAAAATTGGAAATCTTTCATATCTGAGGTACTGTGTTGGGATCCATTAAAGCATGAGCTTTCTGATGGGTGAGCTACCACATTATAATCTCCTGCCAGAATCCATGGCGCACCTTGAGTAGTTCCACTGAGGGAATGCAAGTGTGACCAAAGCAATTTCCTTCTGCTTCCTTCATTACTTCCATAAATGGCAGTCAAATAAAACCTCAGAGAGTTCTGTTTAATCTGGCATGTGATGGACTGTTCTGTTGAGTCCTTCATATCTACATCCAAGTGAACCTTACTAAGGATCCAAATTCTTCCATTTGAAGCTTCAGAGTAGTTATGATGGAGATTCCATCCCTTAAAATGCATGTCAACAATCTTCTGCACTTTAGGTAACTTTACTCTAGTCTCAATAAGACAGACAATATCAATCTGCAACTTAGAAATTCTACTGACTACATGTTTCTGCCTTAGAGGACAATTGAGTCCTCTAACATTCCAAACAAGGAAGTTCATTAATGAAGAGTTGGAGAGTGACTCCCCAAGGCAGAAGCCTTACCTCGAGCCTTTCCTTTGTCAATAGGCCCCTTCCTTCTCTTCAAGTTCTTCATCAGATCTGCCACTCCTGCTGCAGCAGCCCTAGGCTTTCTTGTTTCTTCTGAAAAAACAACCTGATGAGAGAGGCTTTCAGTCCTATCCTCCATAAATGACTCTGTGTTACCAGTATCCTCCTCATTTTCAGGAACAGATTCCAATATTGCAAATCTGTTGTCTGAGCCCATAGCTCCTGTGGCTGAGGTGGATCCTCGTTCCGTCCCAGATGGAACTGGCCTTTCCAATTGCTCTATGATGACCTGAGCAGGTAATTCTATCTGCTTTTCAGAGGTCCTTGGAATCGTCTGCTCATCAGGAATCCTCAACTCTGTCTGCTCAATCTGAGCCTTCTGCTTAGGAATCCATTTTTTGGTTGGAATTTCCTTTGGCAGGCGAGGACAACTTTTGTTATTGTGACCAAAAATACCACAGTGAATACACTTCTGAGGCATCCATGGTGCCTCAACAGTGATAGGGATCACTGAGCCATTTCTGAGCTCCACTGCAATCAAATTGGGCAATTCTTGAGCCACATCTATCTCAATACAAACTTTAGCATATGCTAGCCTTTGCTTGTTTGCAGTTATTTTGTCCATATAGAGAGGGGTGCCAATGGCGCTAGCTATATAGCTCAGACCTCTCATTGTGAATAATTCCAATGGGACATTGCTCAGATGAATCCAGATAGGAAGCTTTTCCATGTTGAATTCTAAGGTGTTCAGGTCTGGTTCCTATTTCCTCAAGATGATTGGGCTGTTTTGGATGTGCCAAGGTCCATGTTCAAGCACCCAATCCCTTGTCTCTACATTATGGAACTGAAGAACATAGAGATTCCTTCCTACTGGCTTAATTTGGAGATCTCCATCCTATCCCCATAACATATTAGCCAGCTTATTGAACAAACTGAAATTTGGAGGTTTCCCTATAAATTGCGCAATCAATGAGTTCTTCCATTGAAGAATTCCTTCTTCAAATACTTCATCTGGTGGTTTTACAGTAACTTTCCCATCCATCTTCAGTGGAGGAAAGAATCTCAGAGTTTGATTTTCAGCTGCAGCAAACAATTTCCTCCAATCAGGAGCTGCCACGTTAGCAGAGTTAGATACAACTGACTCTGTTCTTCGTTCTTCTACAATCTCCCTTGATCGTTCCACCAATTTACCACGATCCATTCCAGCTTGGCTCAAGAAAGTTCCCCTAGCTTGAGTCGAGAGCGTTTCTGCTAACTTGCGCATTTCTAAAAGTCCTTCTCTGGCTGGATCATGAAAATACTTGATTGTGTTTTTGGTCGTCAAAGGCGCAGATCAGAGCATCAGCACCTGAAAGCAGCAGCTTGAAACACCAATATGATGCACCATCGGTCAAAGTCGGACACTGGCAGCCAAGATCTGAAGCGCCAGGGACCAGATCTGGCACTGCCAGTGCCGATCTGGTGAGCTAGCGACCAGATCTAGTCCTTTATTGCTGGTCTGGGGCGGGAGGGAAGGGCGGGGGCTTGGGGCTGAGGTGTTTGCGGGTGGAAGTGAGGGCGCTGGGCTGGAGGCTGGGCCTGGGCCTGGGCGCAGGGGGGCGCTGAGGTCGGGGTGCAGGGGGTAGGGCCAGGGCACTCGTGGGTCTAGCGCAGAACTGGAGGCTGGGGTTGTGGGCGGCTGGGTGAGGGGGGAGAGGGAGGAGAGGCAAGGGAAAGGGGGTCGGGTTGCCTGGGCGCAGGGGGGCGCTGAGATCGGGGTGCTGGGGTTGGGGCCAGGGCACTCGCGGGTTTGGGGCAGAGAGGGAGCTGGAGGCTGTGGATTGGGGCGGCTGGAGGCTGAGTTGCTGGGGCTAGAGGCTGGAGGTTGGGGCGGCTGGAGGCTGGGTTGCTGGGGGCTGGAGGCTGGGTTGCTGGGGGCTGGAGGCTGGGTTAGAAGCTAGTATTCATTACTTGATAACCAAATACTGCTGTGCTAAGTTGATAGGTGATAGTGGATAAACATTTTGTTAGGAGAAGTGGGGGAATTGGACCACATTAGCCATGAGACAGTGGTGCGGAACAGGGTGAGCCGACAAGGAGAGAGACGTGGGCCGGTGCTGCACATGAAGGGGATGAGGGACTGACCCACCTGCACCATGCCTCCCATGGCTGAGCCCACCTTGATAGCTACCGCACGTGCACATGCAAAGCCAACATTTTTATCTCTCCCCCAATGAACCAATCGATAAAAACAAAGGAAAGAAAGAAATTTCTTCACTTGAGAGAGTACTTGAGAGGTTTTTTTTATATAAATATAGCTAAAAAAAATCCCAAAATACCGATCTTTTTAGATTATTTTCCAAAATATGCTGGTTTTAACACTAGCTGGGAAATCGCCACCCCCATGGCGATTTCCCAGCATCAAAATATTGATTTTGGCTAAAAATACCAAGGGAAATCGCCATGGGGGGTGGCGATTTCCCTTTGTGTTTTTTTCAAATTTTGATAAAAATATTTTCTGCACCATTTGATGGACTGGAAATATAGCTGAAACCTGTCTAAAAACCTATATCATCAGTCTTATCCATTGCAGAAAGAATCAAGTTCCAATATTTTCTGCACCATTTGATGGACTGGAAATATAGCTGAAACCTGTCTAAAAACCTATATCATCAGTCTTATCCAGAATTTTTTTTTTCTGCTTTCCAGAATTTCACTTGTTTGCTTATGAAAATGTAATGCAAGTTTTTTTTGTTTGTTTTTTATTTTTATCTAATACAAATCAATTAACAAAATTTAAAAAAAATTTGTTCATAAATTTTAAATAATAAAATATACCTTACGAAATTTCTTTATTTTTAAAATTATAAAAAAATTATTTTAATTTAATTTATAAATTTTAAAATTAAAAAACAAAACTTACAAATTTTTAAAATTAAAACAAAACTTACAAATATAATTTTTGATATACAAATTTAAGAAGAAATATCATTTTGTTTTTTTAATTTTTATAAGAAACAAAATTTTCCATATTTAAATTTAATAAGAAATTTAATTTAATTTATAATTTTTAAATTTAAAAAATAAAATTTACAAATTAAAAAAAAAAATTAAAATTAAAATTTGTTTATAAATTAAAAAAAAATTACATGAAGGGAAATCGCCACCCCCCATGGCGATTTCCCTTCATCCTTTTTACAAATTTGGTTAAAAATACCAAGGGAAATCGCCATGAGGGGTGGCGATTTCCCTTGGTATTTTTAGCAAATTTTGAAAAAAAACACCAAGGGAAATCGCCACCCCCCATGGCGATTTCCCTTGGTATTTTTAGCCAAAATCAATATTTTGATGCTGGGAAATCGCCATGGGGGGTGGCGATTTCCCAGCTAATTTTAAAACCAACGTATTTTGGGAAATAATCTAAAAGGATCGGTATTTTGAGAATTTTTTTTTGGCTATATTTATATAAAAAAACCGTACTTGAGACAATGAATTTTTTAAAGGGGGAAAAAAAGAAAAGATGAGAGACTTGAATCCACAACAAAAGGCTACAAATTTAGCTTCATTGTCGATCGTCTTGGTTGTCAACTTATCATCATCAACATCCTTTCTTTTAATTGTAATTTATACTTATATATATATATATATATATATATATATATATATATAAATGATCAATTTACACTGATATAAAATTAATTTTACATATTTTTATAATTTGTGTACAATTGATATTTAACGAATCTACCATTGAATTTAGTAATATAATGACACTTGCCATGCACGTAAAGTTTTAAATCGATTTGATATCTATATCATATCGATTGATAATATCATTTTTTTTTATATATATGTAACTATTGACTTTTTTATATCAAATAAATAGTTAAACATTTATAATTTACTCAAAATTTAACGTGTTATATATATAAGTAAACATGTTCATGAGCTGGACCGCTACTTGAGTTTTTTTATTTTCCTTACCCAGATTCGGCTCGAGCCAACCTGAAGTCCATATCACTGTTCAAAAAATATTTAAAAATATTTTTATATTAAGATTTTTATATTTTATATTAAATTTTAATAAAAATATTTTTATTAATTAATAAATAATAATTTGAGTTGAACGGATAATTCGATCTTTAGATAGGTCTGTATATAAGACGGGGAGGAGCATTTATTTAATTTTAAACAAGATAAGTAATAAATCTGCTCTCTATATATGGGATTTGTCTTCATTATCTTTGGGCTAATCATTGATTGTTCTTCGGTTCTTCCATTTATTGTAAGGGATTTTTGATTGGCTCATAGATGCAAGGTTGTTTGCTGTCTCCCTTTCACTTTGATCCATGATTCACATGATCTTTGATCCATATTATTTAACCAAAGACATAAACCTACTTTTTCTTGTTTGTACCATTTGAGTAATTAAAATGTCACTTAAAAACCACAAAAATAAGTACTATTCTTATCAAATTTCAACTTTCTAATGTGATTGCAGTCCTTTTTAAGTTGGTCAAACTTGCTATTCATTCATGTTTCTCAGGAGAAGACTTTTTTTTTTTCTTTTTCAAGGTTTCATAGATGCAGGATTGTAGGCAACTAGCTTTTCCTAAAACATCAATGAAAAGGATGATTGACAAGAAAATCTAAGATGAAAATTTTTAAATTAATAGATTTTTTTCTCCTCTCTTCGAATATATAATAAAACTCGACGCACAATTTTAACTATCCTTTTAAGAACTATACTCCAAAATATATTGAATATTATTTTTACCGCCCGTTCAATAATTATTTATCAAAATAATTCGTGTGTAGATACTTTTAAATTAATTTTTGGATATAGTTGATGTACTTATTGAAAGAATTGTTTAAATTCGAGTCTCATATAGGTGATCTTGAGTCCTGTAATATCTAGAGGTGGCAAATTGAACCCGAACCCGAAAACCCGTCCAGGAAAATCCGAACCCGCCCAAACCCGATTTGATCAAAAAGTCAAAAACCCGAACCCGAATGGGCCCGAACCCGAATGGACCCGAACCCGAATGGGCCCGAACCCGAACGAGCCCGAACCCGAATGAGCCCGAACCCGAATGGACCCGAACCCGAGACCGGCCCGAACCCGAACCCGAATTTAATACTAAAAATAAAAATAATCAAATTGCAATTAATTTTTTTTTTTACAAAGCAATAACTTCAATTATTAATTATATTCTAATTTTTTTAATAATTTAATTAAAATTTAAAATTTAATATATTATATATATATGATGATGAAATAATAATTTTATCAAAAAGTAAATTATATTTTGTACTTATAAGTTATAACTTTAACGTCTCATATCATGATGAATTTACAATCTAAATATTTTAAATTCTTGAAAATTTAAGAGATGTGAAAAAAAATTTGACAATAATTCAATTATTCTTAAGGGTAAAAAAAATTGAAAATAATTCAATTATTTTGGCCTTTTGGGTTATACTTATACGGTTAGGTTAGGGTGGGTTTAATTGGATTATGGCTTTCATGGGATTTTATTTTAGCAGGTGGGTTTAATGGGGTTTTGGGTTTTATGGCCTTTTGGTTTCGGGTATATTTATTATATATTAATAAATAATCATATTAATTATATATTTATTAAGTATAATTTAAATATAAATTATATTTTTTTAGTACTACTTTATAATTTATACTTTATACTGATGAAAAAAATATAAGTACTCGATAGATAGATATATATATATATATATATATATCTTGACTATAAGCATAAAATTTTTGCATTTTATAAGTATATAAACGAATAGATGAAGGCTAGGATTTATTTTTAAAAGTTTTTTATTTTATAGTGAATATAAATTATAATGTATTTATATTTTGAAATTCGAGTTCATCAAATCAATTATTTTAAATATCAATATGATTAATTTATAATATATCATATTTTTTATAATAAATTATTTCAAAATTTGATTTTATATAACAAATTAATTTCTTATTCTTTTGGTGCTAACAAATATTAATTTTAAAAAATAAATATAATTAAAAATATCATATAATAGCAAAAGTATAAAAATAATAATAAATTAATAATTTGTTTTTAGATATAAATATTTAAATTACGTAAAAATGATTACATCTAATATAAAATAAAATGATGTAAAACATACTCGAACCCAGACCAAACCCGAACCCAGACCGAACCCGAACCCGAATGGGCCCGAACCCGAATGAGCCCGAACCCGAATGGGCCCGAACCCGAATGGGCCCGAACCCGAATGAGCCCGAACCCGAATGGACCCGAACCCGAATGAGCCCGAACCCGGATGAGCCCGAACCCGAATAAACCCGAACCCGAAAGAACCCGACCCGAACCCGCCCAATTGCCACCTCTAGTAATATCCGTGTCTACTGCCTACAAGAAATCCCTCTCCATTAAAAATGAAAAAAGTAGTTTTTTTTTATGTCTAAATAGACTCAAATTCTAAAATATTTGGTAAGAAATTTTGTTGAGATATTTTTGAAATTGAAGATACTGCTTGGTGATCAAGTTTATTTTGTGAGCAATTTAGTATGATTAAAAGTAGTGAGAGTCTCCATAGAGTTAGATCTGAGACAAAAATTTAAGAGAACTGTAAGATTATACGGGATAAACATCACATGGGATATAGGAGAGTGCCCATGGACATGTATATTTGAATGTTTGATTTGAATTTGGTAACGACTGAACGAAAGTACTCATAGATTTGGTTGAGATTGATTTATGTTTGATCAGTGCATTAAAAAGAAATGAAAAATAGCAGCACAAGGTTTAGTTGTGTTTCACATAAACGTCGCTAATAAATACAATAGAGCTGTCTCCCACAAACACCACTCTATGGGTTTAAAAAAAACACCAATATTTAATCCTGCTAAAAAATGTTATGCTTTAAACCAAATATATGTAGCATTTTAAACACCACCGTAAGAGAAATTTGGTGTCTATTGAAGCATCGTAATTAATTTTAACTTCTCCAATTTTTTTTTTTTTTTTTAAAATTATGGTAAAAAGTTTAAGAGCGTTTTATGGTTTGAAAATATGTAATGTTAATTAAAAGGTAAGAGATTATGCGGTGCTTGATATGGCACTATTAACTAATCTAAGTGATATGAATGGCAAATTTTCTTTTATATTACGTCTCGGCGTTTTTAATGCAAGTTAAATTTTCAAAAGTTACTTTAAATGCCTCCAATTGTGAAAAGAAAATCTAATTGATGATATTCTTTTAGAAATAGATTTCCCAACGTTTTAAAAGCCATCAAAGTAAAAATATCAAAACTTATCGACGTTAAATAGCCACTAAACTAAATCCCTGAAACGAAATTTAAAAGGATTTTTATATATGTACTTAACAGCGTTTTATGTGTCATTAAAGTATTATTCCCGGCATTTAAAGCGTCGTTCCACATTAAGACACAACGAAAGTGTTAAGGGAAATAGATGATCTGGGGGGGGGGCTTGCGACGGTTTTAGACGTTAATGATATCAACGATGTTTAGGGGTGAACGTTGTACGGTCCCAACACTACCACTACCAACGTTCATCAGATGCGCCGTGATCAACTGTAGGGTGGTGTTTGGAAGTGCCGTTATTTATAGAAAAAAAGTGTCATTGTTCGCCCCTTTGTTTTGTAGTGGTGTTTGTTTGGATTGTGATTGTAATTGATTCTAACTTTGTGTTTAAGTGTTGATAAGATTTTTTTTTTTTCATCCGTGAACGTAATTAAGTTATACTGAATCACATTAAATTATTATTTTTTGTGTTGACGATCTATATTATTATTTGGATGATTGATTGGAGTTTGGCCCAACATGATTATCATTATTAATTATCGAGAACAAATAAGCTCTGTCCCTATGTTCTGTCCGTTTGGTGTACCCTTTCATTATAATCATATCATGTTTTCAATACAGTTAACTATTTAATGTTAAAATTAACTCTATCATAAACACATATCAAAATGACTATTGGAAGGAATGAAGACACCAAAAAATGGCCGAAGATATCTATTCAATTGCCAGAGAGTTTTAACCTTAAAGTCTTTATCTGTAAAGCATGATTAATTGATCATCATTGAGATAACTCTTTATAGGGTCCAATGGAAAAGGGGGCCAATGGCGAGTCCATTGGAACGGGAGCATCTCCACTGCCCCGGCACCGCACCTCCCATCCAAACATACCCTTTATCCCATAATAAAAAAAAAATGTCATTGCTGCAACATGCATCTCTCTAGAGCTAGCCACAAATCTGTCCTCTTCACTTCTCTCTCTAAGTGCCTAACTTTTTTTGAAGAATTGGTTCCTAGTAAAAAACCAAAAAAAAATCGGCATTTCCTCTGGCAATTCGAGGCAGTGATCGGAAGTTATCTTTCAATTTGAGTCGCTATTTAAGTTCGTTAAATTGCACCAAAAATCTTTTTAAAGATTGACCGAGCTTAGAACATAGCTGGCATACCCTGTTTAATTATACATTTGGGAGTTATTGGTTGCTTTCAGAAAATCTAAGTTTAACAACTTGAAAATGCATTGCATGGTCCCTACAAAATTGCTGCCACTAGTTCTAAACCCTTGCAATTATGAAAATCTAAAAATCCTGCCTAATTGTTGGGGGGAAAATCTTTGAGAAAAGAAGAGGTCTGATTATTAGTCTTAGTTTGAAGTTATATTATTCGGATTTTTCATTTTTTAAAAAATATTTGCATTTAACATTTATGTCCGATACATATTTAAATATTGATATGGAGTATGATCCTTCAAATATATAAAAAAATTAATTAAATATATCCGTGTCGGATACATATATAAATCCGACACTCATCCTTAAATTCGGATAACATAAATCTGAAGTGTCCAAGACAAAGCAGCAGATGCGTGGGAGTCCATGGAAACTCTCAATAGGATAAAGTTTTGCGCTAGTTCGGAAATTGGAAGAATGGGCATTTGTTGTCTCGTAATTTCAAAGTTGGAAAACGTTCAATCTGAATCAATCTATCGTCAACCATGTCTCTCAAGTAAAGAAAAAGATTAACTGATATACCATGTTTGGTTGAAGAGCATACATGTTGGAAAATATTTACGGTGAACTTTTTTGAGGTGAAGTTTTTAAAGTTTTCAATAAAGAATAATTGCGATTAAGATCAAATTTATTATTATATTATGATTCAATATTAATTTATTTATTTATTAATTTTGTTTTTGTTTTTTTGCATTTCGATTTTAACAGATTTTGTCACTATGTCCATGTCATTAATATTTGCACAAAAATAATGAAATTAGATTATATTTCATTAATCTAAATGACAAATTTCATTATCTCTTGTAAAATATATATATATATATAATTGCAAATTCTATTAAATTAAAGTACAATTGTAAAATTCAATAGTTAATTATATAGTATCAAAATTGATCTTAATCGAAAAATAATTGGGACAAGGTTCAATTTTATCACTCTACCAACATGAATGGTTTAAATTTATCATCAATCTTTAAACCATCCGATTTTATCACTCTACTTTTAAATTTTGATCAAATTCATTCAACTGTGACAGCCTAAAAATATTCTGTTAAAATTTTTTATATTTAAAAAATAATTTTGAACATAACATAAAAAATAAAGCCAATTAAAAAAACCAACTCATCTAAATTTTAAGTATACAAAACATGATATTAATATAGGCAACAAAGTTAATATGGGCAACAAAAGATAATGCTTCTTGATGATTTCGTTGTAAAGAGATTAAACAATTTTTATTGCTCTATATTAATATTATGTTTTGTGTATTTAAAATTGTAATGAGTTGGCTTTTTCAAATTGGATTTATTTATTATTTTATGTTATGTTCAAAACTATTTTTAGATTAAAAAAAAAAAAAAACTGAAGGGAATATTCTTTGGCCGTTGAAATTGACGAATTTGATCCAAAGTTTAAAGTAAAATTGTAAAATTGGATCCGTTTAAAGATTGATTATGAATTTGAAGCATTCATATAAATAAAATGGTAAAATTAGACTTTATCCCAAAATAATTATATAAAATTAAAATTAAAACTAAAATGAAAATTGATAGGTTGATAAAACTTAATGGAGAAATCAATAATATGTAAAATTAACTAAAAAGAGAATTTATATGTATACAAAATTTAGTCAATACTCGATAGATAATGGTTAAGATTAATTTTTCATTATTTTTAGTTAAAGCACCTTAATTGATTAAAAAAACATAAAGCTCGCTTAACATTTTATGAACTATTAAAAGACCAGAGGCAAAGTACAAACATTTTCGGACCTTGATTTTTCTTTGTCAAAAATAAAATGCCACCTTTAAATTCGGGATTTAGTTCAATTAGTTCATGCAAATTTTTAAGATGTGACATCTAACAGATTTGAGATTCGAATCTCAGTATTTACAATTTTTCTTCTATTTCTAAGCTACGACCAAGGTTAAAAAAATGGACCGGAAGTCAAACCGATTAGACATTCGATTCTCGGTTCAATCGGACGGTTCACTTAAACAAAAATTTAATGTTAAATAAATATTAATTACAATATATATATATATATATCAAATCGGCTTTTTCCATTTTTTATCAATTTTTTCGATTTTTTACTGGTTAAACGGATTTTCTACCGGTTCAATTAATACCCGATTTTTATAATGTACCAGACCAATTAGACCACTGATTCCCGATTCAACTGGTTCAATCAGCCAATCCGATCCGATTTTTTAATCCATAGCTACACCTTCTTTATACTAAAAAAATAAAATTTCTTCGGCCTTAGGTATATAGTACGATCAGCAAAAAAAATTTGACTAATTAATTCAGTTTTGATTGCTAATTTTACTATTTATTTTTATCATTCACCTTTTCATTCGACATAAAAATTGGTGTAAAATAAAAGTAAATGGTAAAAGTTATTAAAATTAAACAAATATCTAAAATCTTAAGACTAAAAGCCTCCAATATAATTTCTTTTTATTATGTTGACTATTAAATAATTTGGCTGTCCATTGTCATTTTTGTTTCTTGTTTTTAATCGATTTTTTTTGTTTGAATACTGATGAAAAAAAAAATTGATCAAAATGCTGAACTTTGTAAATTATGTACCAAAATACGCTTGTTTTTATTAGTTGGGAAGTCGCATATGATATTGCGACTTCCCAACTGAAAAATTCAATTTTTTTTTTCAAAATGAAGCACAGAAGTTGCCATATGATATGGCGACTTATGTGCTTCATTTTGAAAAAAATTTGCATTTTATTTGTAATTTTTATTTTAATTATATTAATTTTTAATTATATATAAAAATAAAAAATTTATTAATTTTAATTTTTATAAGCCTAAATAGATATTTTTTTATAATGAATTTTATTTTTATATATAAAAAATAAAAATATATATAAAATTTTAAAATTGATCTTCTGGTACAAATGATGGGATTTATCAGCAGATTGAACAGTCTCAAAGGATTGGATTTATCAGCAGAAAAATGACAATAAGATTCAACAGTTTCAAGGATGGGATATATCAGTAGATTTTTGCTGAGTCAGAAATCAGCCAATGAATAGTTTGAAGAAAAATGGGAATCAGATTCAACACTTTCAAAGGATGGGACTTGTCAATAGAAAAATGGAAATCATAATCAACAGTTTCAAAGGATGGGATTTATCAGCTGAAAAAAGGGAATCATAATCAATAGTTTTTCACCATGATAGGATTTATGAGCAAAAAAATCCGAATCAGAATCAACAGTTTTTCACCATGATTGGATTTATCAGCAGAAAAATGAGAATCAGATTTAACAGTTTCAAAGGATAGGACTTATCAGCTGAAAAATATCAGATTCAACAATTTTTCACCATGATGGGATTTATGAGCAAAAAAAATGGGAATCAGAATCAACAGTTTTTCACCATGATTTGATTTATCAGCAGAAAAATGAGAATTAGATTCAACAGTTTCAAAGGATGGGACTTATCAGCTGAAAAATGGAAATCAGATTCAACAATTTTTCACCATATTTTACTCAATAAACCATTATAAATATGATATTTCCTTCCTCATTCTCAATCTTAGTTGTCATTTTCTGGTGTTAGTGATAATACCTTGTCGTTCTCATCCTTCTCTATTTCTTATTTCTTTTGCTGAGTGATAATACCTTCGTTCTCATCCTTCTCTATTTCTTATTTCTTTTGCTGAGTGATAATACCTTTGTTCTTATCCTTCTCACTTTCATTACTACACAATATGAGCAACAGAGTGGTCGCATTGGTCTACTATAATGGCCAAATTCATAATACTGATGAAGGGGCTATCTTTGACTGTGAAGGTCCTAAAAGCTTTCATGTTGGTGAAGACGTCATATTAGAGGAACTGAAGGTGATAATTCATACAAAAATCAAAGCTGAAAATACAAAAAGATTTTCAAAGATTAAGTATCGGTTTCCTCTTTCTATTGGTGAAGAATGTGTCCGATATAGGACTTATCCACTAGAAGATGATGATGATGTGAGAGGAATGTTTCATGCTCACAAGACATTTGAAAATGATGGTGTACTTGAGTTATATGCTGACATTGAGGATTGTGGGCTTCCAGAAGATGATGATTCTCAGTCGTTGTATTATGCTCCCACTTCATATAACGTTCCCCCAGAAGAAGTGCCATCTCAAGCTACAACGTTTCATAATTCATTTGTCTCACCAACAATTCCTGCTGCCCTGGATGATGTGCCAGCTGGTGATGTCTTGTTCAGTCATGTGGAGCCCATGGTGAATATATTGGTGACTTTAGTGAGCAAAAAAAAGAGTATGCTGAATTCGTAGATGACAGTGATGAGAGCAATGATTCTGACATAGACGTTGGCCCTGATATCAACACTTATGGAGTTCTTCCCCCTTATGAGCCTGCATCCCATATGCGCACCCTGAATCTGGATGCAATGCAAGTGCTAGAATTTCCTGAATATGGTAATACATTTGTTGCACCTCTGAGTTAGAATCCATCTACAGTTGATCTCTATGTTGGATTACAATTTCCAACGAAAAAGGTTGTGCTTTCAGCTATTAAGCACTACAACATCAAAAACTCTGTAGATTACAGAGTTATTGAATCTGAGCCAACCAAATATCATGGCAAGTGTCCAATGTATGGGAAATGGTGCAATTGGAGAATAAGGGCAACATTCATGAAGAAAAAACAAGTATAGGAGATTAAAAAATATAATGGGCCTCATACTTGTACACCGAGAAGAATTTCACAGGATCATTGCAAATTAGATTCTAACATGATTTGTTCATGCATTCTGTCATTGGTCCAAGCAAATCTGAAGATTTTCGTTTCAGTTTTGATCGCTGAGATGTGAATCCAGTATGGATACATCACTTCTTATAGAAAGCATGGAAAGCAAAGCAAAAGGCAATTATTCGAGTCTTTGGCGAATGGGATAGATCGTACAATGATCTACTTAAATGGTTGGGTGCAATGCAACGTTTTATTCCTGGTACAAATGTGGAATTGCAAACGGTACCTGCATATCACGGTGATCAAATGATCGAGGGTAAGAGAATATTCCATCGACTCTTTTGGACATTTAAGTCATGCATTGAAGGGTTTCATATTGCAAACCTATTGTGCAAATAGATGGTACATTCTTATACGAAAAATACAAAGGAACATTGTTGTTAGCTATTGCACAAGATGGCAACCGAAATATACTACCAATTGCCTTTGCCATTGTGGAAGGTGAGATAGCGAAGGCTTGGTCCTTCTTTCTCACTAATTTGCATACACATGTGACAACATAACCTGGCATATGCTTAATGTCTGATGGACATGAATCCATCAAAGCTGCAATCAGACGCCATGGTAATGGATGGAATCCTCCAAATGCATACTCTGTGTACTGCATTCGACACATTGCAGCTAACTTCATGAAGAGGTTTAACAATAAGGAATTGCGTCGACAAATTGTCAACATGGGTATGGAATCGGATCATAGTTATTTTATCTCTTATATTTCCTTTAATATATAAAATAATACTGAAATTAACAAGTTTTTTTTTTTTTTTAATTTTATCAGGATATGAGTTGAGGCGACTCCATTTTCATTGGATGTATGAGATTCTTCGTCGAGAAAACGCAGAGGCGGCTAATTGGCTTGATAGGATCCCCAAGGAGAAGTGGGCCCAATCATATAACGAAGGAAAATGCTATGGGCATATGACAACCAACCTAGATGAATCTATCAATTCAGTGTTGAAGGGGACGTGCCATCTTCCTATTACTGCTTTGGTGCAGACAACATATTATAGGTTGGCTGAACTTTTTGTTAAGATGGGCAATAAGCAACAAAGAATGATCGAGGGAGGGCACACATACTTTGAGCCAGTCACAATGGCAATGCAAGAAAATCGTAGAAAAGCTAACTCCCACTCGGTTCGTAATTTTACGCTCGCAAATCAATCTTTTTTGATTGAGGAGTTACTTGACCCACAAAAGGGAGTTGCTGCAATGAAGTACAAAGTAAATTTTAGTGAGATGTGGTGTGACTGTGGGAAGTTTCAAGCACAAAGGTTCCCTTGTTCACATGTAGTTGCTGCTTGTGCACATGTCCATGTAGATTGCATGCAATATGTGGACAATGTCTATAAACTTGATACTGTATTCAATGTTTATAGGCATGAGTTTGAAGCAGTTGCAAATGAAGGTTATTGGCCTCAATATAATGGACCAGAAGTGTGTCCCAATCCAGAAATACGAAGAGATCCACATGGTCGGCCAAAATCAAGTCGTATTCGTAATGAAATGGATCTCAGGGAGAAAGGCCAACCAAAACGTTGTGGATTATGCAGAAATTAAGGTCATAGCCGTCGAAAATGTCCTTATCTATCTGGCACATCGGAGGAGAGTTCGCATCAACAATGAACCAATTACATGTTCTGCACCTGTAATATTTACATATTTTACATTCCTTGTTATATGCTTATTATTCTTATTTATCATTACATTATTATTTATCATTTTTAAATATTTAATTAATTATATATAAAAATAATATTATTATAAAATGTATATTATTTAGGCTTTTAAAATAATTTAAAAATATAATTTTTAAATTAAATTACATAGTTAAATAATTAAATTAAATACTTTTTTAAAAAAAAGGTGTTGGGAAGTCGCCATATCATATGGCGACTTCCCAACACCTTAAAAAAAAAAATTACACTGGGAAGTCGCCATATGATATGGCGACTTCCCAATGGTTTTATTTTTTATTTCATTTTCAAGCTCTGAAGTCGCCATATCATATGGCGATTTCCCAACGATAAAAAAAAAATGCATTTTGATATATAAATACAAAAGATAGGTAATTTGATAATTAAAAAAATAAAAAACAATATCCTGACAAAAAAGTCTTTTTAATCCCTATCCCTTTCACACTTTATAGTTGTCTCTTCCTTTAAACTCTTAACCCACACTTAGGCTTGTTAGTTAGACGGTTCGAGTTGAATTTAGCCATATCATATGGCGACTTCCCAACACCTTTAAAAAAAAAAATTACACTGTGAAGTCGCCATATGATATGGCGACTTCCCAGTGGTTTTATTTTTATTTTTTATTTCATTTTCAAGCTTTGAAGTCGCCATATCAAATGGCGATTTCCCAACGATAAAAAAATAATTGCATTTTGATATATAAATACAAAAGATAGGTAATTTGATAATTAAAAAAATAAAAAACAATATCCTGACAAAAAAGTCTTTTTAATCCCTATCCCTTTCACACTTTATAGTTGTCTCTTCCTTTAAACTCTTAACCCACACTTAGGCTTGTTAATTAGACGGTTCGAGTTGAATTTAGATTGGATCAATTTGGATTGAATTAATTTGAATTAAAAAAATTAAGTCAATTTTAGTTTTGGATCGTTTCGAGTTCGGAGCCATTTCAGGTTTGGGTCACTTTGAGTTTGGGTCATTTTGGTTTGACATTCGGGTAATTCGGGTTTGGATCATTTCAGGTTCAATTTATTTATTTTTAAAATCAAACCAAATAAAATCAAATTTAAATAGATTATTTGATCGAGTAAGATTTTACTAAAATTTTATACAAAGATAAAAAAATAATAATATTTAAAAATAAATGGATCTTCGTGTATCTAAAATGAGAAATCGTTATCCGAATTTATTTACATATTTGTAAAATGTGTAAAATTTTATGCTTCTAGAAAGCTTCGAACCTTGAAAAGCAACCTTTAATACAAATAGTTTTATCAAGTGAGCTATTCTTATAACTTGAAATGATTTACTACTAAAATTAAATTAAATCGAAAAACTTAAAGGCTTAATTTTTAAGTGTTATGAAATATAATAATAAATACTTATCCAAAATAAAAATATAATAATAAATTAATTATGAAATTAAATTATTTAATTATGCATAATATTTCTAAATTCTAAATATCATGTTTGAAATTGAATTAATAAAAATTTCATAATAAGTAAAGATGCAATTTTTAACACATTGACAAACATAGTAATTTTGTAAAATCTATAAACCTTATCATATTAATATATATATATATATATGATTATATGTATAAATATTTCTCTTTATAATTCTTTACAATAAAATTAAAAAATATTTATTTATTTTTTATGAACTTAGTAGCAAGTATTGTCTGACGAACTGAACATTTTGGCCATTGACTAGTTAATCTAAATCATATGATAAGAGATTATAAATTTGAAGTTAAAAATAACATACTTATTCTAAATAACATGTATAACGATAAGATATTAATTTATTATATATTACATGATAAGATATTACAAATTATTATAATAATGTACACATATCTGGTTTTTACTTGATTTGTAATTTGAAGTTTTGAAAGTTGAAATATTTTGTTTATGTATAACTATATGTATGATTATGTTTACAATCTACTTTTTACTTGATTTTTAGGTAAATTTTTTCTTTTTAGCTATTTTTAAATAAAATGTTTTTGTTATATAAATTTTATAGTAAAACGTTTAAAAGTAAATGTTATCATTAGTTTTATTAAATTATTTTTAAATACTTTTTTCGTTTAACAAAATTTATTATCAATTTATTTAATTATTTTATCAAAATAAAAAGAGAAAATAAAAAACTTTATTTATAATATATACTAATAACATAAAATTAATATTCAATTATAATAATAGACTTAATTTGTTTATTATTTTTTAGTAAATTGTATTAGTAATGAAAAAAGATTTTAAAAGATAATTTAAATTTTAAATAAATTAATATTTTTAAAATAAAAATATATTTAATTTAAGTTTGAGTCATTTCAGGTTAATTTTTTGGATCTTTCGGTGCTCGAATCATTTTGGATCTGGGTTAATTCGAGTCAAGTCAATTCGAACTTGGATCAATTCAAATTGGGCCGATTTTGGTTCAAGTCATTATGGATTGTGTAAATTTTTTGGATTTGAGCCAAAATTGACAAGTTTACTCACACAAAAAAAAAAAAAAAAACCCTCCATACGCATACGTGCCCACACCCATCCCTCTTTGAAAATAAATAAATAAATAAAGCAGGGTTAAATGGCTGTCTAATAGGCCTTAATTGGAGTCTTTATAAATAACTAGTATTTGTTATCAAATGAGTTCCTCCGTAAATACTTGTTGGTTTATCTTTTTTCTAATATATAATTTATATTTTTAAAAATTAATAAAGTATGTATTAACTAAAATTTGCATTAACATAAAAAGTTTATTTCATGTGCAAATTATATCAAATTATTATAAAGTTGATTATTTTTAATATTAATACAAAATTAATTACCAATATAAAAATTCAATGTAAATGTTAATTCTTTTTTATTTATATCAAGTAAATTAATTTACTTTTTAAGATTAGTAAAAAATTAAAATTTTTAAGATAAAGCAATTCTATATAAACTTTTAATTCTTTTTTTATTACCAAATTAATTTATTTATCGAAAGTATTTTAATGAAATTAAACTTTTTACTTATAAATTAGATAAATCTTATTAATAGCAAAAAATATTTATAATAGCAATTTAAAAATATAATGAATAACAATGATTATTTTCATCAATTTAAAAGATTTTCTATATTTGTACGTTTATATATATTATAGATAATAAAAGAATAGACATTTTTTGTCTTTTTTTGATGCCCCTTTTGATGCCGCTTCAATGTCTTTCTATCATGTGTCCAAATAAAAATGTTAATGTTTAACTGTTTATAAATAAAATATAACTTTGAACATATGTCATAAAAATATTGAAGGGAACTGAAACGAAGCTAGTAGTAAAAATAATAAAATAACTTTGAACATGTTATCAAAAAGGGAAAAAAAAATCTGTGAATAATAAAATAACTCAAATTAAATATAATGTTATAGCTACTTTCAAAAAATACTGAACTACAAAGCTAGTAGTAAATATAAGAACTGAAACGAAGCCAACATCTCTTTCTTTTTTTAATAAGATGAATGATAATTTGAGATTTAGTCTGGACCTAAATAATTTTTTAGGTAATTTTAAAAGGTGTACTTCTCATATCGACCTATTTCATTTAAGATTTTATTTTCAAGATCAAACTCAAATTGACAATAAAAAGGAACTCCTCCCTTTGCCAATCCAACTTAACCTTGTGGGTATCTTAAAAAAAATTGGATAAATTACATAGATAGTTACTTAATTTTTAGAGGTTTTTTTTATTTTAGTCACTCAACTATGAGAAATATAAATTTAGTCACCCACATTATAAAGATTTACTTTTTTGGTCTCCCATCCGTTAGAAACTAACGGTTGGATGATGTGGCATTACCAAGTCATCCAATATATCACGTGACATTATGAATTTTGAAAAAAAAAATAGAAATTAAAAGAAGATACATTATACTTTTGATGACTTAACTTTTCGAAATTTTTTATTTTGGTCATCCAATTTTGAAAATTTTACAATTTGGTCACCAATATTTTAAATTTGTCAAAACTTATTTTATTAATATTTAGACCTTCATTGTCAATGGTTCGTTGTCGACATGGCTTTTATAACGATTTTATTATCTATATTATTTTTGTTATCTATATCAAAATATCTTAAAATAATAATACTCAAATAAGCATTCAAGCTTTATAAAAAGAAAAAAGAAATAAGCATTCAATATTTTTATTTTATGAAATTAAAATTATATTTTAACTTTTATTTTATGTAATTATACCCTTTAATTTTGAAAATTTGATGAACAAATCCAATTGTCAAAACTATTTGAATGCATTACTTGGGTTTTGTTTAGCATTACTTCTCGCACAACTTTTGAGATCAAAATCTACTTTTCACTGCAAACGTAATGCTAAACAGATAAAAATATTTGGCTTTTGTTGTTGAAACCATGGTTTGAAAAGCCAAACCAAAAAACCAAAAAATATAGCTTTTGAGCTTTAAAAGCTGACTTTTGGAGAAAATGACTTTATTATCCTCATATCTCTATACTTTTATTATTTTAAACATATATTTTTTTTTTACATTGCAATTTCCTACAACATTTTTTCACAGCAATGCTAAATATTTAAAAGTTTTTAAACTACAGTTTTTCACCACACTTTTTAAACACACTTTTTTCAACTCAAGTTTTTTTCAACCCAAGCTTTTTCCAACAACAATGCTAAACTAGCCCTTATGAAGTATTTGATATCCAGTTCATCCAAATAAATTTAAGAAAGTAATTATTATAGACTACATCAATCAATCAAAAAAAAAAAATTCGAAATATGAAAAAAATTTAACGTCAAAATTCTTATTATAATGAAAGTTCATATTTTTGATTCCATGCAACCAAATATATAACAAAACAAAAAATTATGAAATTAAATTGCATAAAGTTGGTGATTAAATCGTTATAAAGCCATGTTGACGGTCATATGTTCACAATGGAGACAAAAATATTAATAATTTCACAAACGTTGATGACCAAATTGTAAACTTTTCAAAGTTAGATGACCTAAATAGAATTTTTTTAAAAATTAAGTAATCAAAAGTGTAAGTTTTTAAATTTTTTTTTTTTTCAAAATTCATAATCACATGTGAAAAATGCTACGTGACATGTTAGATAACGTGGCAATGCCATGTTACATCTGACATATGATGTGACATTGTCACGTCATCCAATCGTTAGTTTCTAACGATTTGGTGACTAAAAAATGAATTTTTATAACGTAAGTGATTAAATTGGTATTTTTTATAATTGAGTGACCAAATTAAAAAATACCGAATAATTAGGTGACTATATGTGGAATTTAGGCAAAAAATATTTGGCTCAATAGTAAGTACAATGAGTTTCTTTTCCTAATACGATCATGAATATCTTGAAGTTTTGTCTGAACCTAATTATCTTCCCAGTTGGTAAATTTAAGGGTTAATATACAAATGGGCCCCTATACTATACTCCATTTTA
Organism: Fremontodendron californicum; assembly: GCA_030761205.1. Lineage (NCBI taxonomy): Eukaryota > Viridiplantae > Streptophyta > Magnoliopsida > Malvales > Malvaceae > Fremontodendron > Fremontodendron californicum. Next base: position 9,202,693 of record JAULJL010000006.1, read on the forward strand.
TGATTTAGTACCTAATGAAAAAAAAAATCACGATTAAATACTCATACTTTAATTCCATCATAAATGTTAGTCCAATGCCTAACGATATGCTGACATGTGCATTTTTACCCAATAAAAATGTGACACATGACAATTTTGACACGTCAGCAATGCCACGTCAGCATTTTAGAAATATCTATTTTTAAAATTTATTTTTAATTTTTAATTTACTAGTTTAATTAAAAAATAAATATAATATTTTCTGAAATTAAAAAATTTTAATTTAAAAAAGTAAAAAAGTAAAAAATTACTTTCTAATTTACTTTTTTTTAATTAAAAAATTAAAAATAATAAAAATAATATTCCCTAAAATTAAAAAATTAATTTAAAAAATAAAATAAAATAAAATAAAATAATTATTTTTTATTTTTAAATTTTAAAATTTAAAATATTTTAAGAAATAAAAAAATAAAATGTAAAAATTTTAATTTATTTTTTAATTAAATGTTTTTAAGAAATAATAAAAATAATATTTCTAAAATTAAAAATGTTACTTTTTTAATTAAAAAATTAATTTCTTTTTGAAATTTTATTTTTTTTTTTCAAAAATTTAAAATTTTAAAGTTCTTAATTTAAAAAATATTGAAATTAATTTGTTTTTAAATTTTAAAAATAAAAAATTAAATTTTTTATTTTTCAAAATTTTAAATTTAAAAAAAAAATTAATTAAAAAATAATATTGAAATTAAATTTTGTTACTTTTTAATTTAAAAAATAAAAAATAATATTTTTAAATTTATTTTTAATTTTTAAAAATGCTGAAGTGGCATTGCTGACGTGTCAAAGTTACCACGTGTCACATTTCTATTGGTAAAAAAATACATGTCATTAAACCGTTAAGTCATGGAATAACGTAGATGACGGAAGTAAATTTTAGGTATCTAATCGTAAATTTTTTTTCTTTAAGTACCAAATCATGAAAAAAAATATAGTACAAAGGTCAATTTGTACATTAATCCTAAATTTAAAGGTGCACTAATCAAAATGTATTTAAGATTTTATTCTCTAAATACTTTTCCCAAGAATGAAACCAAATTGACAAAAAAAAAAACCCTCGTTATCAACTAAACTAAACTAAACCTTGTGGGTATCTTTGAAAACTCAATAGAAAGTGCATCTGTATTATGTATCTTTTGTTTAAAGAGCATTGATTGGAATCTCTATCTCTAGTGCCTCAATTACTTTATTTTCTTTCAAGTTCATGCATTATTAATAGAAGAGAGCCGAATCCCTCTATTATTATCATCTACAATTTGTAATTTATAATATATAAAAGTATGGATGTAAAAAATTTTGAATTGACGAAAATAAGCACGATTGTCAAATATATTTTTACTGTTTACTGTCATTGTTATCTAAAGAATTAATAGCACCGATGGTCCCCAAACTATAGGACATATTTTATATTGGTCCCTAAACTTCAAAACGTATCAAATTGGTCCTTACTTACAAGTATCATAACAAATTGGTCCCTTCTTTTAGATTTTCCGTTACCTTTATTGTAGCAATCAGTTAGTGACACGTGTTACCAGCTGATTGTACCACATTTCTCTTCATTTTTTTCCTTTTTCTTTATTATTTTTTTTTGATTTTTTTAATAAATAAAAGTAAAAGAAGAAATATTTTTTATAAAATTAATGTAAATAAATATTTATATTTTATAAATTATTTAATTATTAAAAAATTAATTTAAATTATTATTTATCTTTTGTATTTATTTATAAAGAATAATAAAGAAAAAGGGAAAATGAAAACATTAATAAATACAAAAGATAAATAATAATGTAAATTAATTTTTTAATAATTAAATAATTTATAAAATATAAATATTTATTTACATTAATTTTATAAAAAATATTTTTTCTTTTTCTTTTTATAAATAAATTAATTTCGTAAAAATTAAATAATTTATAATTTATAAAATATAAAATATTTATTTACATTCATTTATTAAAAATATATTTTTTTACTTTTTTATTTTCCTTTCCTTTTCTTTCTCTCTTTTTCTTTCCTTTTTTTTTTCCTCTTTTCTTATAGAATTAATGTAAATAAAATATTTTATATTTAAAAAATTAATTTAAATTATAATATGAATTATTATTTATTTTTTTTATATTTATTTACAAACAAGAGAAAAAGGGAAAAGATAAGAAAGGAAAAAATAAAAAACTTATAAATATAAAATAAATATTTTATATTTATAAATTATTTAATTTTTAGAAAGTTAATTTAATTTAATTTAAAATATAATATAATATAATATAATCTACTTATATATATTTTGTATTTGTTTATAAAGAAGAGAAGAAACAAAAAAATTAAAAAATATATTTTAATAAAATTAATGTAAATAAGTAGTTTTAATTTTTTAATTATTTGATTATTACAATATTAATTTAAATTATAATGTAAATTATTATTTAGTTTTTAATATTTATTTATGAAGAAGAGAAAAGCCAAAAAAAAAAAAAGAAGAAGGAAGAAACGAAAAAATTAAAAATATTTTTTATAAAATTAAAGTAAATAAATATTTCATACTTTTTAAATTAATTATATTTTAAAAAATCATTTTAATTTATAATATGAATTTTTTTTTCTTTGTATTTATTTATAAAAAAAAAAAAGAAAAAAAATGAAGAGAAATGTGGTGCAATCAGCTAGTGACACGTGTCACTAGCTGATTGCTACAGTAAAGGTAACGGAAAAGCTAACGGAAGGGATCAATTTGTTATGATACTTGTAATCAAGGACCAATTTGATACGTTTTGAAGTTTAAAGACCAATATAAAATATGTCCTATAGTTTGGGGACCATTGGTGCTATTAACCCTTATCTAAATAATTTACAATATTTATCTTTTTTAGAAGTTCGAATCCAACAAGTTTTATACTACTTAATATCATTACTATTACTTGAAACTATGAAACATTGTATGCATTAATATTGTTTACTATATAAATTCTTCAAAAAAAATTATCTTTTTAAAATTGTAATAATGAATTTCTTATTTTATTTTACTAATAATTACATTATTATTTTAAAATCTGAAATTATTTTCTTTTATGATCTACAGATTTGTGGTGCTATCATTTTAAAAAAAAAGTTACGATTTTTTTTCAAAATGTAAACAAATTCGTCATTTTCTTTCTTTATTTTACTAAATATGTTTTGTATTTCGCTTTTTTAAAATCAGTTTTATCATCATTAAGTTTAGTAAAACTCAAACATTAAATTAAACGAATAAAATATCAATGTGACTAATTATGTTAATTTTGTTAGTTTAGTAATTTTTTTGAATGGTTTATTTTGGTGATTTGAAGAGTTTCTTTGAGTTAGGTTAATGTTTCTGTTTGGTAAATATGTTTGTGTTGTTTTAAAATTTTCTTTTACTATAATTGTTCATGTTTAACTGTTTGAACTAACAGTTCAAAATAGTTTGTAGCAAAAAAAAAAAGTTCAAAATAGTATTACTTATGCCAGTTAACTTTTTCGGAATGATAATAATAATAATTTATTTATTTATTATATTTTGACACACGTTGGAAATCATGCCACTATGACTGTAAATGAACCGATTTTGAACGAACATATTTCTGTTCGTGTTAGTTCGTTTATTTTTAAGTTTGTTTGTGTTTGATTCATGTTCATTAAGGATTTTTAATATTATGTTCGAGCTCGGTTCGTTAAAATTGGATGTGTTTGAGCTCAATTCGTTTAAACAAAATGAACTTGTTCGCGAATATTAAACGAAGATGTTCATGAACATATAATCGAACATGTTCACGAACAATTAAAAATTTGTTCATGAATAATAAACAAAAAAATTTAAACAAATAAGTCAAATTTAAATTATTATTAAATATAAAATAATAAAAACAAATGTTATTTAAATTTAAGTTATTATTAAATAAAATAATAAAACACAAATATTATTAAATTTAAGTTATTATTAAATATAAAATAATAAAATACAAATATTATTAATTATATTATAAATAAATAGAATAAAATAAAATAAAATAAAATAAACAAAATAATAATTATATTATAATTGAACAATAAACGAGTTTTAAACGATTTATAAACGAACTTATGAACTGGATATACCTTGTTCAAGTTCGGTTCGTTTACTAAACTTTTTTTCATAATCGTTTATGTCACTTGATAAACGAACAAAAATTGAATCGTTCATGAAATCGTTTGTAGAACGCTCTATTCATTTATGACCTACATGTCACCTAATTTTTCATTTTCTTTTATTTTTAGTTCTTTGTTAGTTCTTTCTTTTCTATACTTTTTTTTTTTTTTTTGAAAAATAACACTACAAGATTACCCATTGAAATAGGCAAATTACCCAATGCAATCGTTTGGTTGCTAAGAAAAATTTCAAACTGCATATTCAATTCCAACTCCTAATATAGGAATAGAGGGCTGTAGAGAAGAGATTTCGGAAGATGGTTTTCAAGGATTTCAATTTTCAAGCCTTACACAAATAGAACAACAAAAAGGAAATAATATTTCTTGTGTATTTCTAACTAGATCTGTTCATGGATCGAATCAGGCTGCGATCCAAAAATATTCTTTTTCTCTTATCCAAGCCCATTTCACAAGTCTGTTTCACTATTTAAACAATATTAAAAATTTATTTTTATTTTTATAGGGGATAATGTCATGAATAGCTCCTTAAGTTTATCAAATTTGTCAATGTGGTACCTGTACTTTAAAAATGTTTAATGTGGTACTTGCACTATCAAACCGTGTATCAATGTGGTACTTTGACTTAACACCGTTAAATATAGATGATGATGATGTGACATTGACCAATCAGGTGATAACACGTGGTAGCACCTGATTTTTTAAAAATTAATATCTAAATTTTTGTAAAAAAAAATAAAAGATAAAATATTTAAAAAAATAAAAAAATTTTAAAAATTAATATCTAATTTTTTTTAAAAAACTTAAAAAATTATATTAAAATAATTATATTTTTTAAAATTAAATTCTATTTTTTTTTTAAAAATAAAAAAAAATATTTAAAAAATAAGAAAATATTTTAAAAAATATTATCTAATTTTTTAAAAAAACTTAAAATTATATTAAAATAATAATAAAATTAAAATTCTATTTTTTAAAATCAAATTCTATTTTTTAAATCCAAAATTTTAAAAATTAAAATATTTAACTAAAATTATTTTTAAAATATAAAAAATTTTAAATCATTTATAATATCTAAAATTTTTAAAAATATATTTTTTTAAAAGAAAGTTATTTTTGAAAATTATAAAAATTAAATTACAAAATTATTTTAATTCTTTTTAAAAAATATTTATTAAAAAAACTAGAAAAATTAAATATGAAATTAAATTTTTTTTAATTTTTATTTCTAAATTTTTTAATTTTTTAAAATTTTTAAAATTTTAAAATTTTAAAATTTTTTTAATTAATTTTTTCTTATTTTAAGTTAATACACGTGGCATCATTATATGGTGCCACATGTTATCATTATATTTTTAAAATAATATTATTTTTTATTTTTAAAATTAAAATAATAATTTTTTAGTTAGTACACGTGGCATCGTTATATGATGCCACGTGTCAAGTTTTCATTGGATACAAAAGTCACGTTATCAATTTTTAACAGGGTTTCTTTATCAGAATTAGGGCTGTAATTGAGCCGAGCCGAGCCCGAATAGTGAGAAGCTCGAGCTCGACCGAATACTATTTTCTAAGCTCGAGCTCGGCTCGAGATAAAATCGAACTATTCGAGCTCGGCTCGATTAAGCTCGTTTACTCAATTTACATACTCGAGCTCGAGCTCGAGTTCGAGCTCGTTTCATACACAAACTTTTTGAATTTATATAATCAAAAAATTTTAAATTGATATAATGATAAAAAAAACCTTACACAACAACCAAAAAGGTAAAAATCTAAATCAAAATAACAATATTATTACATCAATTCAAATTATTTAACTTAAAAATAAAATCCTTGTCCATTTAATATAATTGAAAAAAGTTATATCCATAATCTACACACAACATCATATGGTTCACATTATTGTCTTCAAATGAAATTTTGGCCCACATTTTTTTACCATACCTAAACAAAAGAAGAATAATTTCCCAATTTTTGTCCATCAAACCTACAAAAAAGAATAACAATTACAAAATAAAATAACTTAATTTATAGAAAAAATAATACCAAATTCACTCCAAACATCAAATCAATAAAATGCAAACTTTATAGAAAAACAACTTAAAATTAAGAAGTGAATGAAAGATGAAAATATTCCATACCATTCAAGACAATACGTCCTCACTTTACGGGATTTTAAGAGCAATTTCAATTGGTTTCTTCTCTTTCTATATAGACAAAGCAAAATGAAAAATAGTTAAAACTTAAAAGTAAGATTAAAGCAAAGATAACCACAAAATAGGCATGGAGCATTCAAAATGATGAAAAGTCCAATTAGAAAAACTAAGGAAAAAGATACAAGTTGAAATATCAAAATGCAAGGTCAATCGACTTACAGTATCCACCAAAACGTATACAAGTTGAAACATCAAAATGCAAGGTCAATCGACTTACAGTATCCACCAAAATGTACTCCAAACAATTGACTATCTACAATCAAAGATTATTCTCGGAGCTCACTCCAGAGAACTTCACAAACTTGTATTATTTGGGTAGTGAAAACACCTCTAGCTATAATCAGCCAGCATCAAACCAAGTTCAATTTTCAATGTAACATTTTATTTAATGCAGAAAAATATAAATTCTCTACCACCCAATAGCTCAATATAATTCACAAACATGTCTAGTATTGCAGAACAGACGAAACTTAAACTCCTGTTTCTAAAATTCAACCTTTTGTTTCTACTAGTCGTCTGTCGCAGTACTACTTAAAAACCTTTTGTTTTTATTTTTTTTCCTTAATTTTTCTTCTTCTACTTATAGAAAGTGATCAACTGCTGCTGCTCTTAATCGGTATTTACTATTTCTCCATGTATGCTTGGTTTAAACCTCAGTAAGAATCTTGTGTGGCGCTATGAACAAACAATTCACTTTTTCATATGACATGTGGTTTTAGAAAAGATTAACAATGATCAGTAGTGAGACAACTAGCAAGAACCTAATCAGAAGAAAAATGAGTTCTTTATGGAGAATTTTATAACCAAAAGGTCTGGTTTTTTATTTGTTTTCACCTTTATCTTTTTTGGTGTTCATTTTTTTCTAATGTTTCCGATTAATCAACGGTAGTAGAAGGACTAATTGTTTGATGATTAATACCAGTAATTCGTTTGATTAAAGACCCCAGTGAAAATGCATGATTGCAGGGGAGTAGTCAGCTCTGCCACTCTCACAAAAATCAGGTCAACAATTTTCATTCAGAATTGAAACTGAAAAATGGGTTTCTCCAGAATATTGATATTAAGAATGACTATGAACTTGTAATGTAGCAGAGTACTATGCTGAGAATGAAGCATCACCCGAACATGGAACAGTGAATATAAAAAGTGAAAAGAAGAAAGAAAAAAACCAAATGGGGCTTGCTTCTTCCGAATCAGAATATAAAAAAATGGCTTCTGAAAACTTAAAATTGAAAAAAAAAAATGAAAAAGATTGAATTTTTATAAGAAGAGGCAAACCTGAAAACTAGAAGATGAAGTGCAACTGCTGGCTGCTGCGAGCCTGATTCTCTTGGGTGACTCACCCTGATGCACGGTGAAGAAGATCCGAAGATGTTGATGGCAGAGAATAGAAGTTGTGAGGGAAAGAATTGAGAGTCTGTGAGGTGCGGCTGAGAGGAGAGGAGAGGAGAGGAAGGTTATGAAAAAATAATTAGGTTTTGGGTTTTAAATATATATAAAGGGTAAAATAGTAAAATAATATTAAAATATTAAAAATATATATTATAAAAAAAAAAAGCTCGATTAGGCTCGCGAGCCACTCGAATCGAGTATTGAGATATTTGAACTCGGCTCGCTCGATAGCTCGAGCTGCTCGAGCTCGGCTCGATAATGACCGAATCGAATTCGAGTTTTTTTCGAGCTGAACTCGAGTAGCTTGCGAGTACAGATGTCTCATTTACACCCCTAATCAGAATATAGCTAAAAAAAATTATTTACCAAAATATCGTTGTTTTCAGATTAATTTTCAAAATCCGCTTGTTTTAAAACTAGCTGGGAAATTGCCATCCCATGGCGATTTTCCAACGTAAAATTTTCAAAATTTTCAAAAAACACCAAGGGAAATCGCCATGGGGGTGGCGATTTCCCTTGGTGGTATTTGTTTTTAAAATTTTTTTTACTTAAATTAAAAAAAATTGCAAATTTGGTTTTAAATTTGTATTTTAATTTTAAAAATTACAAATTAAATAAAAAAAATTAAATTGAAATTTTTTAAAAAAAATTTAAAAGTCCAACGATATATTTCTTATTTAAATTTTATGAATTTTTTAAAAAAATTTTTTATTTAAATTTTATTTCAAAATAATCAAAAAATACAAAAAAAAAATCAAATTTATTTGAAGGCAACGGTAACTTGACCATTGCCTTCAAAATCCCCTCCCCCCCACACCACTCTTCTATAAATAACCCCCCTCATTTTCTACAACTTATTTTAATTCTCTTTCTTCTTTCTACAATCAATTTTTTTTTCTACCAACAAATTTTTTTTCTACAACAATATTTAAAAATGGCTTCATCATCACTATTGAGGTTGCAAGAAAATCACATATCCTCTGTTATATTTAAAGAGGTAAGTAAATTGTTGTAATATTATTTGTATTACATTATCAATTTTTAGTAATTTTTTAATTTTATAGTTTTATAGTTTTATAATTTTTTATATTTTTAATGTTTTAATTATTATAGTTTTATCATTTTTTAATTAGTATTTTTTTTCATTTTATAGTTTTATAATTATTTATTTTTTATATTGTTTAATTTTTTATTGTGATAGTTTTTTAATTATTATTGTTGTTTCATTTTATAGTTTTATATAATTTTATTTTTTATATAGTTTTATTTTTTATTATTATAGTTTTATAATTTTTTAATTATTTTTTTTCATTTTATAGTTATTTCTTTTTTATATTATTTAATTATTTAATAATTATATAAATAATTTTAAAATTTTATATTATTATTGTTTTGTTATTTTATAGTTTTAGAATTTTAGAATTTTTATATTGTTTAATTTTTTAATTATTATAGTTTTATAATATATTAATTTTTATAATTATTTAATTTAATTAATTATCAACAGGATACTCGTCGCGTGTTACGTTCGAGGAAATTTATATTGGAGGACCCGTATCCATCTATTATCGACCATTTAAGAAGAGCCGAATTTTATCACGCAACTCAAATTCGATGATTTTTGATACAACCCGACTTAATCAGTGCGTTGATCGAACGATAGACACCCGAGACGCACACTTTTCATTTTTCATTTGGTGAATGCACGGTAACTCTAGAAGATGTTGCGCTCCAACTTGGACTTCCGGTCCATGGCGATGCAGTTACATGCGGAAGCTTGCTAGATTGGAATGAAGGGTGTCAAAGTCTATTGGGCGTGGTACCTCCAGATGAGTATCTATCTGGCTCAACAGTGAGACTAAATTGGTTGAAATCCTTTCAAAATCTTCCATTACATGCAACTGAAGAACAGATACAGTATGCTGCTAGAGCATATATTTTACGTTTGATTGGAGGATTACTAATGCCTGACAAATTGAGCAGTCGGGTACATTTAATGTATCTTCCATTACTACGTGATTTAGAGCATGCGGCAAATTATAGTTGGGGTTCTACGTGTTTGGCGGTTTTGTATAGAGAACTGTGCCGGGCTACAGTTTCAAAAAGCCATGACATAGGTGGATGTTTAGTGCTTCTACAATCATGGGCTTGGTATCGGCTTCCATTTCTTGCTTCGCGCGTGGATGTTTCGGCTGTATACCCCCTTGCAAACAGGTAACAATCTTTACTATTTTATTAATTTTGTACGAACTTGTATTTTTATAGGTCTATTAAGATTTTATATGCATTTTAACAGGTGGAGTAGGAGTAGAGATTTTACCGAGACTCCGACCGACCTTGCAAGTATAAGATTGCGACTAGATCGAGTAGGATATGATAAGGTAAATATTTCGATTGTTACATTCAAGTATTTTTGTATTTAATCCATATGAAACTAATAATTTGTAATAATTATTCGCAGTTTCTGTGGATGCCATATTCCTCAAGTGAAATTATGACATGCCTCTCATCGGATGCCTACAATAATTGTAATATATAGAAAGCAAACACAGCATTGATATGCTTTTCATATGTAGAGTGGCACCAAACTGACAGGGTGTTGCGACAATTTGGGATGCAACAACCAATTCTGCAAGCCCCGGTGAACCTTGATAAGCTTCAAAAGATCGACATGCGTGGCTGTCATGAGGAATTCTGGCCTGCGAAGCATGAAAATTGGATCCATTGGTGGAATATACGTTTTCAACGAATTCCGACAGGTTATCCGATTGTTGGTAATAATTTCAACCCATCTGATGATTACATAAGATGGTATAAAAATGAAGGTCGACCTTTTGTTTGTCCATCGTCGGTGTATGAGGATGTTAGGAGTATGCCATTTACCGGACTAACTTCAACTCCAGTCCCTCCTACACAAGATATGGAAGCTCCTAGACCTAGCAGACAACGTCTGCGGACGCGTCAACCGGCCTCATCGCAGTTCACAGCACCGAGGATGTCATTTAGTCATTCTAAACCTGAACGGGATCATGGAGTACCATCCAGTCATCGTTATCCGTCAGTCACCCCGGATATGACATTGATGAGTGTTACCGACCATCACCGCCAATGACGAGGTTAGATGACCAGCTCCCCATCCTAAGTCCAAGTTCAGCATATCTAACATCAATGTATCAGTTTGAAACCCCTGCGTTAGCATTTGATGATACATCATTTCTGGGTCCATCTAGTAGTCAGGTTCCCTTTATGGGTGAACTAGGTTTTGGCTCCTGCAGTAGTGGGTTTCAAATTTTTGATACAGAAGAAATGACAGATGACATACAATCAGAACCAGTGGCGGTTACAGCAAGAGGTCGTGGTTGACCGTGAATACGTGCCACTGACGAGGTTGAACGACGGGTCCAACCACCACGCACTAGGAGAGCTCGACGCTGTTGCTCTACACCATGCAATAATTAGAATAAATGTACTTTTATCAATATAACGAGAATAATGTATTTTAAATTTGTAATATATAAATTTATATATTTTGCATTTCATGTTATTTATTTTAAATTTGTTGAAAAATTAATTGTTATTTTTAATTTTTTTATTCAGCATATCTAACTAAAATGTTAATGTTGTTATTTAATTTATAAAAATGTAATAAAATATATTATTCAATATATTTTTATAAAATTTCTTAATTTTATAGAAAATAGTAATCCAAATTACATGATAAGTAGAAAAAAAAAACTTGCATAACATTTTTCCTTAATAGCAAAATATGTAAATATTACAGGTTATGAAAACATGTAATTCCTTTATTGTTGATGTGAACTCTCCCCTGATGTGCCAGATTGATGCGGACATTTTCAACGGCTATGACCTTCATTTCTGCATAATCCACAATGTTTTGGTTGGCCTTTCTCCCTGAGGTCCATTTCATTACGAATACGACTTGATTTTGGCCGACCATGTGGATTTCTCCGCATTCCTTGATTGGGACACATTTCTGGACCATCATATTGAGGCCAATAACCTTCATTTCCAACTGCTTCAAACTCATGTCTATAAACATTCAATATAGTTTCCAGTCTATAAACATTGTCTAAATATTGCATGCAATCTACATGGACATGTGCACAAGCAGCAACTATATGTGAATAAGGGAACCTTTGTGCTTGAAACTTCCCACAGTCACACCACATGTCACTAAGTTTGACTTTGTACTTCATTGCAGAAACACCCACTCGTGGATCAACTAACTCTTCAATCAAAAAAGATTTATTTGCTCGCGTAAAATTACAAACAAAGTGGGAGTTAGCTTTCCTACGATTTTCTTTCATAGTCTGTGTGACTGTTTCACAGTATGTGTGCCCTCCCTCCATCATTGCAATTTGCTTGTTCCCCATTTTAACAAAAAGTGCAGCCAACCCATAATATGTTGATTGCACTAAAGCAGTAATGGGAAGATGACGCGTTCCCTTCAACACCGAATTGATAGATTCAGCTAGGTTGGTTGTCATATGGCCATAACGTCTTCCTTGATCATATGGTTGGACCCACTTCTCTTTGGGAATCCTATCAAGCCAATTAGCCGTCTCTGCATTTTCTCCACGAAGATTCTCATACATGAAATGAAAATTCGGTTGCCTCAACTCGTATCCTAATAAAATTAAAAACAAAAGACTTGTGAATTTCAATATTATTTTATATACTAAAGGAAATATAAGAGATAAAATAACTATGATGTTAACAATGTGTCGACGCAATTCTTTATTGTTAAACTTCTTCATAAAGTTAGCTGCATGTGTCGAATGCAGTACACTGAATATGCATGTTGAGGATTCCATCCACTACCATCACGTCTAATCGCAGCTTTGATGGCTTCATGTCGATCAGACATCAAGCATATGCTAGGCTGTTTTGTCATATGTTTACGCAAATTAGTGAGAAAGAATGACCAAGCCTCTGTTGTCTCATCCTCCACAATAGCAAAGACAATTGACAGTATGTTTCGGTTGCCATCTTGTGCAATAGCTAACAATAATGTTCCTTTGTATTTTCCATATAAGAAAGTACCATCTATTTGCACAATATGTTTACAATACGGATACCCTTCAATACACGACTTAAATGTCCACAAGAGTCGATGGAATATTCTCTTACCCTGGACCAGTCGATCACCGTGATATACAGGTACCGTTTGCAATTCCACAATTGTACCAGGCATGAAATATTGCATTGCACCTAACCATTTAGGTAGCTCATTGTACGATCTATCCCAGTCGCCAAAAACTCGAACAATTGCCTTTTGCTTTGCTTTCCACGCTTTCTTATAGGATGTGATGTATCCATACCGGATTCACATCTCAGCAATCAAAACTGAAACGGAGATCTCCGGATTTGCTTGGACCAATGACAGAATGCATGAACAGATCATGTTAGAATCTAACTTGCAATGATCTTGTGAAATCCTCCCCGATGTGCAAGTATGAGGCCCTTCATATTTTCTAATCTCCCATGCCTGTTTCTTCTTCATAAAAGTTGCCCTTATTCTCCAACTGCACCCTTTCCCATACATTAGACATTTGGCATAATATTTGGTCCGCTCAGATTCAATTACTCCGTAATCTACAGAGTTTTTGATGTTATAGTGCTTAATAGCTCAAAGCACAGCCTCTTTCGTTGGAAATTATAACCCAACACACAGATCAACTGTAGATGGATCAAATGTCAGAGGCGTAGCTAATGTATGAGCATACTCAGGAAATTCTGGCACTTCCATTGCCTCCAGATCCAAGGTATGCATATGGGATGCAGCCTCATATGGGAGAAGATCTCCATGAGTATTGATCTCAGCAGGGACGACGTCTGGGTCAGAATCACTGTTGTCATCACTTGCGAATTCAGCATCCTCTTCCTGCTCACTAAAGTCACCAACATATTCACCATGAACTCCACATGGTGGGACAGGATCAACACCAGCTAGCTCATCTTCGAGGGTAGTAGGAATTGTTTGTGAGACTAATGAATTATGAAACGTTGTAGCTTGAGATAGCGGAACGACTTCTTCTGTGGGAACGTCGTATGTAGTGTGAACATAGAACGGCCTAGAATCATCATCTTCTATGGGAAATTTTTCTGTAGTGCGAATATTTGAAGGCCCACAATCATTGTGAACATCCTCTATGTCAGCATATAACTCAAGTACGCCAACATTTGCAAATGTCTCATTAGCTTAAAACATGCATCTGACATCATCATCATTTTCAAGTGAAAATGTTATATATCGGACACATCCTTCACCAATAGAAAGAGAATGCCTATACTTAATCTCTGAAACTCTTTTTCTATTTTCAGCTTTAATTTTTGTATGAATTTGTAAGTTCAGTTCTTCTAATGTGACATCTTCATCAACACGAAAACTTTTAGGACGTTCACAATCAAAGGTAGCACCTTCGTCAGTATTATGAATTTGACCATTATAGTAGACAAATGTGATCACTCTGTTGCTCATGTTGTGTAGTAATGAAACTAAGAAATATGAGAATGGAGGTATTATCACTCGGCAAAAGAAAGAAGAAATAAAGAATGATGAGAATGAGGACGTATTAGCACTCAGAAAAAATCTGATTGAAAAACCACTGTAGGGGGTATTGTAAACCTTCATCAATATTATGAATTTATAATGGTTCATTATGTTGTACCGGATGACAAATCCCATCCTTTCTACAGGATGGAATCTGATTTCCATTTTCTGGCTAGGGTTAATTGACTGAAAAACTGATAACTCATTCAATGCAAAAACTGATGATAAATCCCATCCTTTGTACCGGACTGTCTAATAGTCTCATCCATTGCAGAAGGAATCCAATTCCAATATTTTATGCAGCATTTGATTGACTGAAAAATAGCTGAAACCTATCCCTAACCCTAAATCATTAGTCCCATCCATTGCAGAAGGAATCCAATTCCAATATTTTCTGCATCATTTGATTGACTGAAAAATAGCTGAAACCTATCCCTAACCCTAAATCATTAGTCCCATCCATTGCAGAAGGAATTTAATTCCAATATTTCTTGTAGCATTTTATTGACTGAAAAATAGCTGAAACCCTAACCCTAAATCTGGTCAATAGTTCCAATCCATCGCAGAAGGAATCCAATTCTAATATTTTTTACAGGATTTGATTCACTGAAAAATAGTTGAAACCTTAACCCTAAATTATTAGTCTCATCTATTGCAGATGGAATCCAATTCCAATATTGTCTACAGCATAAAATTAAAATAATAAATAAAATTTAATTTTATATAAAATTCAAATAAGAAATTAATTTAATTTTTATATAAAATTTAGATAACAAATCAAATTTTAATTTATATACAATTTAAATAAGAAATAAAAAATTTTATATAAAATTTTAATAAGAAATATTTTTTTATAATGTTAATAAGAAATAAATTTTACTTTTTATAAAATTAAAATAATATATTTTATTTTATTTTTTATAAAATTTCAATAAAAATTAAATTAAATTTTTTTTATACCTGTTTATTACAGATCTCACATATAAAATTTAAATAAGAAATCAAAATTTTTATTTATATTTATATAAAATTTAAATAAGAAATAAAATTTTTTATATAAAAATTTAATAAGAAATATAATTTTATTTTTTAAATTTTAATAAGAAATAAAATTTTAATTTTTATAAAATTTTAATAATAAATTAAATTTTAATTTTTATAAAATTAAAAAAAATATAGTATATATTTTAAAAAAACAAAAAAAAACAAGATATTTCTTTTTTATTTAATTTTCAATTTTTAAAATTAAAATACAAATTTGAAAAACAAATTTGTAATTTTTTTTTTAAACCGTTGAACTTTTAAATTTAAGTAAAATATATATATATATATATATATATATATATATACCACTCTCTTCACCAGTCAAAATAATCAACTTTCACCATCTCTGGATTTTTTTTTTTCTTCCTTTTGGATTGCTTAAATAACAGTAAAGTTTCTTTGATTCTTTTTTTTAAAAAATATATATATCTGAAGCATTATTTTATTTAAAAAATATTTATCTAAAGCATTAGATTTGATCCAGCTGCAGATAATGAGGGTAAATTTAAAAAAATCTCTAAATAGTTAAATAATTATTAAATGATTTAATGAATAAGAGTTATTTAAAATAAAAAATAAAAAATAAAAAAGTAAAAAATTATTAAGAATGATATTTTAAAAATAAAATTGCCCTTAATAAAAAAAATTCCTTTTTCTTTCTCTTCCCATTAATTTTTTTTTTTAATTTTAATTAAAAATAAATTTAAAAAACAAAATATTTAAATATTTATTTTTTAAAATTTAAAAAAATATTAATTTTATTTTTTTTATTTTTTAAAATTTTTAATTAAAAATAGTAAATTAAAAAATAAAAAATATTTAAATATTTATTTTTCAAAATTAAAAAAATTTATTTTCAGAAAAATTTATTTTTTAATTAAAAAAGTAAATTAAAAAAAAGAAAAAATAAAAAGAAGAGAAGATTTTTTTTTATCAAAGGTAATTTTATCTTTACAATTTCTTTCATAACAATTTTTTTATTTTTCATTTATCTTTTTTAAATAATTCTTACTAATTATACCATTTAACAATTATTATATTATTGATGGTATGCTTCTCAAATTTACCAGGATAATAAACAATCTTGAAAAAAAAAAAGTTGGAAATCCAAAAAGCAAAGATGATTAGGGTCAAAGTTGAGAATGGTATATTTTCTTGAGTTAATTTGAAAAATATACCTTCAATAGTCATTTTATTTTTAAATGATATAATATGTTAGAATTATTTAAAAAATTTAAAAATTGTTAAGAAAAATATTGAAAAGAAAAAATTATTTTTAATAAAAAAATCTATTTTTTCTTTTATTTTTTAATTTACATTTTTAATTAAAAAATAATTTTTTTGAAAATAAACTTTTTTAATTTTAAAAAATAAATATTTAAATATTTTTATTTTTTAGTTTATTTTTTTAATTAAAAATTTTTAAATAATAAAAATTAAAAAATTTTATTTTTAAATTTTTAAAAAATAAATATTTAAATATTTTATTTTTTAAATTTATTTTAATTAAAATTTTTAAAAAATAAATGAAAAGAGAAAAATAAAAAAGATTTTTAATTAAAAGTAATTTTATTTTTATAATATATTTTTTTATTTTTTTAAATATAATTCTAACATATTAAATTATTTAAAAATAAAATAACTATTGAGATTATGTTTTTCAAATTAACTTTTCTTTTCTTGGAAAGTAAACTTTACTACTATGAGCTCACCCATTCCAATCAGTCAGTCAGAGAAACTTCCAGAAATACTGGAAAGACTTTTCTTGCCCATCTCTTGTTCTAAGTTTTTCGGCTGAGAATCTCCGCACCATAATATTCCAGTTCAATAATAGTTTAAAAATAAAAAACTTGAACAATACTCAATCAAACAAAAAGATTGAAATTAAAGAATGATAAAAGGAAAAGAGTATTGGGCCAATAGGGGTTGAGAAATAGATTCATGATTGATCTTGAAAAAGAGAGCAAAACAAATTAGAAACGAGAAAAAAGCCAGTAAAACTTCAGTACCAGAAAACAGAGTCACAGAATAAGCCCTCTGAAGGAAAAAGTGAAAGGGCTTTTTTCAGAGTTGCAGGAAAATTTTCGATCTCCTTTGCAGCTTATACATACTGAATCCCTGCAAATCAACGGCTAACAAAAACTCCACCGATACACTATTTTTACATCAATAACCATAATTAAAAACTAGACATTCGTTTTCCTTAATTTCAACGGCCTTAGGGTAATAATTCTACTTGCTGGATATATATCACAGTTGAATATTACAGGATCAAAGCTAATAAAAGAGCCCCTTTTTTCTGTTTCTTCTTTTCCTCTTAATCAGATTCATTCATGAATCCTCAAAAGGATGGGACGATGCCGTACTGGGTCTGGGTGTCGTACATGAAAACTGCTGCTGCTGCAGCAGAAGCCGAGTTATACATGTGGTCAACTTCGTTGTCGGTTTCGGTTCTTTTGGCGAAACGGCCTTTGATCCTTGGCCTTGACTCAGCGTAGGCCTTTCTTGAAGCGTAGCGGATTGTTTTCTCGAATTTTCTGTTTTTTCTCTTCTCTCTGTACCTTAAAACTCTAGCCTCTCGATCGATTCCACCTACTTGGGGTGCTTGGTTATTGGTCGTAGTTGCCCAGATGGGTACGCTTGGATCAATCATGGTTCCTCCGAAAGTATACGAGATATCGGACAGGGCGTTCCCATCTGGAACTACTCCTACCTCAAGCGAAGATGATGAAACCTGAAAGTTTTATTTAATTTGTATCAAGAATCAGTTTACAGTAGTGTAGTTTTCAAAACAGAAAATTTTGTTTACTTTTGAAAGTTGCTAAAAGAAGATTGAATTGTGAAGGTGATGGAAATTTCCTTTTATGAAGAAGTACGAAAAGATCAAAAGAAAAAGACCCAAATCTTTTTCTTTTTTTTGAAAATTTTATTAGATTATGTAATTGAAGAAAGTGGATTGAAGTATTTACACTATGGCTGAGAGACTGAGTTTGGTGGCTGAAAGTAGGGAGCTTGGATCGACAGAAGTCAATATCGAAACAATTTTCATTGTTGATCACTGGAACTGTAGCTGATTTGGTCTTAACTCGAACTACGCTATCCATAGCTGCGTCATGATGCTGTTGAAACGAATTCTGGTACTCCAAATCAACAAACGGATCCATTTCGGAGAAGAACAAATCCCCTGTTTTGACTTCGTTAGTTTCCATGGTGAGTTTGGGATTGAGGTTAGGATTGGGCAACAACCAAGAACCTGGCTCAACATCTTCTTGTTGACAACTAGAACCATTATTATGATCCGTCGGCACAAGAAAGCTGAAAGGAAAAGATTTGACAATGGAATCAGCAGAGTCAAAGAAAGGCTGGACAGGGACACGCTCGTGGCGACGAGCCAGAGGATTAGCAGAGTGGATGTCGGAATCACATGTGACGCAAAGGGCAGCCGCGTCGGCCTTGCAAGTGACCGCAGCTGGTGCCTGCTCACACACCTCACACATCCACACCCTCTCGTGACGAGAAGAGACGAGTTTGTTATTACCAGAGTGGATCCTGGAATCACAATTCAGGCACATAAAAGCCGAATCAGCACGACAAAAAATAGCTGCTGCAGCTGATTTACATATGTCGCATGTCTTTGCAGCCATGCCCCAGCGTCCCGTAAGGCCCTTGACGCTCGCTATCTCAACTCCCATCCTCACAAATCAAAAGCAATTGATTTTTCCCTCTTCCAGTTCCTCTCAGAAAAGACTAGCTTTCTTTTGGGGGGGATCTTTGGAGTAAACGTGGAGTATTGCAACAGTTTGTTCTTGATTTGGTTTTTGGGTGGTGTTTGGCTATCTATCTAGTGAGTAGAAAGAGAGGGAAAGAGGGAAAGAGAGGGGGGGGGGGGATCTAGGTACTGACGAGTGGAGAGGGAGACGTGGAATGATATACACCATGAAAAACTGAAAAAGTACCTGTTCTGGGAAAACAATATTTGGGGAATTACAAAATGGTATTGTATAATACAAATATTAATTACTTACATCCATAAGAAAAAATAATTAATAAAAAAAATTGTAATGTAGAATTATAATAAGAATTTGGCTGAAATAATATTTTTATTTAATGCATTAAAAATATGCAAAAACAATTATAAAAAAAAATATTTAATATAATTTATTATTATAAATAATATTTAATTAATTTTAAAAGATATTCTAAAACACTCTTTTATTACTTTATGATTTTGGAAGTTATCTTATAAATGCATCAAAGACTTGTCATTCTAAATAGATAGTCTACTATTGACCTTTAAGAAAAGAGAATTCACTATCTTTTGAATTTCATCGTTTGGTCAGTTTGATAATGTGCATGATATTAACCAAAAGCTTAAATCTTTAACTGAATGAAGCATTGAGTGATAGCCTTCTTCTTTTGAAACCCAAAAAGTTCAATGTAAACTTTCAATCTAGATCCTATCAATTTCAAAAGGAAAGAAAATGAATGATAAAACATTATGACAATAAGTATGCAGTCAACAATTCATGCGAATTTATTTTTCTATTGAATGGTGACAAACAACAAAAATAAATGACCCAACAAAAATGGGCAAAAGATTAAAAGAGGAAAGACGAAAGAAGAAAAACGCAAAACCCAAGCTTAGTATCAGACTCAAATGAGTAAAACGACGTCGTATAGAAATATCTTATTTGGATTTTCGAATTATTCGAGTTGTATAAATCAAATCCTATCTAAACTATAAAACTCAATTACTTAGTCGAGTTGATGCAAAAATTCGAATAACTCTAATAAACCGAACTATTTAATTTAAAATTTTAAAAAAAATTTCAATTATTTCGAATCGAGTCAGATTTTGCTCGCTCCTAATTATCCATTCTCAAATCTCCATCTGCTTCTCGAAATTACAAAGACCCGAAACAAAAGTTTTTCTAAAAAAATAAAAACAGTCATTTAAGTTTTCAACTCTCTTGTAATACCCAACATCTTTACTAAAATTTCTTCTTCAGCAATTCTCTCTTAATATTTCTTCCTCTTTACCATATAAATCTTGAATTTTTATTAGACCTGGTAAAGCAGGCCCGAATTCGAGAATCCGCATGAGCTGATCCGAGACCGAATTCGATCCGATCCGAATTGATTAAAAAAGTCAAAGGCTCGAACCCGAGAAAATTCGAATCCGAAAAAACCAGAACCCATAAAAGCCTGAATGCATTACAATCCGAGCCCGAGATCGATCCGATTCGAAACCCGTAAAAACCCAAATTTATAATTGAAAAAAGATATTAAACTATAATTATATGATTTTATTTAAAATAAAAAAAATATAAATGATAAAAATTTAAAATAAAAATTTTTAATTTGAAAAAATATATTTATATTTATTATATAATTATATCAATAATGTATTATTAACAAAAATAATTAATAGTATATCTTTAATTGGATTTAAATTGAAACACATTAGCTATAAATATAAAATATCTTTTAATACTATCCTTATTATATTTACAATAATTAAATATAAAAAATATTATTATTAATTTGACATTTGATTTTATTATAAATAATCATAGACAATTATTATATTAAATCAAAATTTAATATAATAATAATTCAAATATACAAAAATATCATATAATTTTAACATATAATTGAAGTTTATGTTTTCTGTAACACTAATAATACTATTAACAAACTTAATTTTAAATCATTCTCTTGGGTTAGGATCAAATCCATTATTTTTTTATCAATTACTTTTCAATACACTCATTATTACCATTCACATGTTTATGACTCATTCATTAATTGTGAAAGTTATACTAGTGAACGATGATTAAGATGTATTGGAAAGTAATGGACAAAAAAAGTAATGGAGGGGAGCCAGACCCTATTCTCTTAGTGTTAAAACATATAAAAATATTAAATTTACTTAAAAATAAAAAACATTGAATTATAAATAAAAATATAAAAATTAAAAAGTTGAATAACTAAATTAAAATACAACATCTAAACAAAATATATTTAAATATTCTTAAAATCATACAATCCGATTCTTAACTACAATACATCAAGTCATCCCAAGAGTCTAAGACTAACATCCAAAATTTGAACCTATAAATTACAATCATAATTAATCTTAGTAAATATTTGTAGAGAAAGTTTTTTATCAACAATTAAAAATAACTATTGAAAAGTAAAATATCAACATACTTTGAAATTAGAAACTCTTTATCTTCCTTTCTTCGTACGACCATTAATTTAAGTTCAACATCTCAAGATTTCTTCCCAATATCAATGTTTCATCATTAACTTCATCTAATAAAAAATATATAAATTACCATGTAATCATTTAAATAATAAAAAAAACTTAATAAAGATGCAATCAATGATAGTAAAACCTTACCACAAGAGTTAATGTAATCAATTATATAATTATTAATTATAACTATATTCATTATCAATACTAAATATCATAAAAATATAAAAATATAAGTATATAACATTGTAAAATAATAAAAAATATCAAAATGTATAAATTATTTTTTGTTCATACTATAGTAGATATATCGAACTTATATATTTAGCTTGTATTTGAACTTAAAATATATTGTACCAAAAGTAATGGATAATATTCAAAAATAAAATATTGATACTCAATGTATAAATAAAATTATTATATATTTTTATATTATATAAATATTTTTTAATTTTATTATTTTTGTCACTATGTACAAAAATAAAATTAATTATTACATTCAAAATTAAAAAAAAAATTTATAACTTATAAAATTTCAAAATTATTTGAATGCGTCTAAGACGGCCCGAACCCGAACCGATCCTAATCCGAAATAATCCGAATCCGAAAAAGTTCGTATCTGAAATGGTCCGAATCTGAAAAAGCCTGAATTATCCGAATCAGAAAATATCCTAGCACGAAATTATCCGAACCTGAAATGAATCCGAATTCGAAATAGCCCGAATTCAATGATAGCCCGATCCGATCCGAGCCCGCCCGAACCGGTCATTTGCCACCTCTAATTTTTATCTGATTTGTCGATATAATTTTGCATTGGTTCTCTATTTTTATATAACTATCTCTATGTCTATGGTTTAGGTAATTGTTTACTTCCTTGGCTATTATTCTAGATCCCAAATTTCCTCGAGGAAAATGGATTTAGAAAGTTACTTTTTTTTTTATATATATATTATTTTTAATTATTTGGTGCTGATTAAGGATATAGCCTGAAAATTTTTTATAATTATTTTAGTACTGATTTCAAATTTAAATTTGTATGTGTTTTGATAGTATGTTATATCGTTGTGAGTTGATTTGGCTATTTGAATTACAATATTATTATTTGTTTTATGTAATTAAAATTTAATTCTTATTATGCTATGATATTAATAGTAAAAAAGAACTCATTTGGTTTAGTATCCTCTGTAATCTATATTGGAAGTGCGTTAGCATTTAACTTGAAAAAAAAAAAAAAAAAATCATTCCGATAAGTAATGATCGTATTTCTTGAAGTTAATTAACCTTATTTCTATTTGACGGTGAATGTGCATTTGCCAATTAAAGAGTAAATTTTAGATGAATATTAAGGAAAATATGTTTAAATATGAAGAATCAATATTATGAATATTTGTCTAGTTTTGTGTTTGTCTATGTATATGTTTACATGATAGTCTTTTACCATGGCAAATTCACACTTTAGGTAGATTATGTATTCAACTGACTTATTTCTTAGTCACAACAAATTCACTTCAAAGTTCAAACCCAATTTTTTTCTTTATTAAAAAACAATGTTTCTTCACATATCAAATTTTCATCTTGTTTTATTTTTATTTTTTTGAATAAAATGTTTGATATTTAGATTGACTCTCTATAGGTTTAAGTTTGATATATGATTTTTGCATGGCATGCCAAATTGCACCTTGGTATCACGCTACGTTTTTCTCCATGGTGTGTTTATTCTTATTCTTTTTGTTTTTCATTAACGATCCTAATCTTCTCTACTTACGAAGTTTGAATATTATAATATGTATAGTCTTAATATAAAGATTAAATGGCTACATTTAAATAACTTTTTTCTTTCTTTCTTGAGTGGCGTTTTTAGTCTAGGCAAAGTACTATTATGCTAAAAATATTCTAAAAGTGGTGTTAGCAAAAGTATTGTGCTAAACGCATCTACTTTGTGGGTTTAAGGTTATCACAAGGTAAGGATCAGGTAATATTGGACATGATATGATTATAAGATACGAAAAAAATAATTAAAATATGATATAAAATACGATATGATACAAAAAATAACACGAATACGATACGAATGCACGAATGTTTCAAAATTTATATAATATGAATTATTAATGTATCAAAATTTATATAAATATAAATACCTTGAACACGAATATGACACGATAAAATATACGAACACGATACGAATACACTAAATATAAAGTCCTCTGTCTTTATACATTTTTTTTGATAAATTCTATTAATATATTTTGGCAGGTATATATTTTTTTTCATAATTTGAGCAGTGTTTAATTTATCAGGATAACCAAGGATGAGAAACAACTCTTTGGCATGGACTCAACTCAAGTATGAGGAATCTTTGAATATATATTGTTTAATTTTTTTATAGGACATAACGAGGACTCTTTTTGATAAGTGCTTAATTTCATACATATTTATATATTATTTTCTTATACTTTGTGTTTTAATTCTTAAGTTTCTTGACATTTTACTATGGTTTTGTGAATTATAGGTATTTTGGAAGAGATGAAGGCAAAACATGTCAAATATGATGTTAAATGGCTTATAAAGTCACAATCATAAGATAGAAGAAGACTTGGGAGTAAAAAAGATCAAATTCTTAGTGCAAAGCGATCATGCAGATTTAACCTCCGAAGCTTGTTGCTAAGAAATCGTGATGTTAAATTCTTTATTTGAAAAAACTTCCTCTTGACTTTTGAATTTGACTTGAATACCTTTCCAACGGTAGTTTACACACCCAAATCGGATAAGAAATGGTCATCCAAATCAACCGACGAAGTGCGATAAGATGCAGCAGCCAAGAAACCGAAGACAGGGAGCTCGGCGACCAAAAGCCACACAAGTCAGAAAGGTTGGCACCGCGGCGCTGACCCTACTGCCTCTAAATCTGCAAAAACAGCAAAAATCTAGATTTTTTTCCAAATTTGCAAGTTGTTGCCTCCTAACTTCCTTGACCAGTAAGAAAGGGTTTCCAAGATTTTAAAACTCTATAAATACCATTTTTTGAGCCACAAACTAGGACATGCTTTGATTATTATCAATAATCTTTTTCTTCTTCTCTATTTTCTCTTAGTTTTATTTTAGTTTTCTTCTTAGTTTCTTTTTAATATTCATGTTTATGTTAACTATGCCTATGCAAGGCTAAACTTCTCTTTGGTTAAGGGCGATTTCAAAGCCCTAGACAAGTTGTGTAATTGATTTTCAGATTCTATCAGATATTGATTTTTTTATCAAAGTTGCTTATATTCTTCTAAAAGAATTGCTCATGATCTTTGTCTTGATTTGTTTAGGTCGCGAACTAGATATCTATCTAATGCTAGTTTAGGAGTCTTGATCCGTATAATTGTCTTGATTTCTTATTCATTAGTAGCAATTTGTAATTCATGATTATGTTGGGTTTTCGGGAATTACAATGTGGAACATAACATAAGTTGAACAATCCGAGCTTACATGTTTGTTGCTTTGATCAACCTATCTTTCTCATCATAAAGTTGTTATCAAACTGAATTTAGAGAGCTTATTCTAGGTTGTTTGATAATTAGAGATTAAATAGAGAGCTTATTCTATTTAACGACAAACTAAGGAAAGATTGGGGTAGCAGAGCTTATTATTATCTACGGTTGATAATTTTGATAGTTAATTGATGTTGATAGATCTGATTATTGATTCTCAATGATGTCTAGTGGTGGAGAATGAAACCTTAACCATATTTCTCTTATATTTGATTTCATCTTACTTATTTGTTTCTTACTTTTCTTGTTTGCTTTAGTTTTAAAACATCTCAAAATTCCCCTTTTTACTTTTGTTTTCTTTGAATCTAATTTATAAGCCAATCATTTATAAATTGAAAACCAATCCCTGTGGACTCGACCCTTGCTAATCACTATACTTTACAACTGATCTTTTTAGTGCAAGGATTAAATAAGATACGCTATTTTGAGTGTATCAAGTTTTTGGCGTCGTTGTCGGTGATTGCTTTATTTAGTTTATTAGTTATTTGGCTTATTCTTATTTTCTGTTTTAATTAGTTTATTTTCTTGTTTTCTTTTTTAGTGAATGTCCCAATCTCCCAAAGAAGAAGAACCTCGCTTAGGACTTAGGAGAATTCGGGAATTCATAGCTTTCCACCATAGAACAAATGAAGAGTTGATCCAAACTATCAAAGAGGAGCAAGGAGAGATGGCAGCAAACAACCGAACTTTTAAGGAGCTAACCACTTCGGACTTGGATCAACAACCATTCTGCATAGAGTATCATACTCTTGAGGTAGCATTTGAATTAAAATCTGGCTTGATTCATCTTCTTCCAACTTTTCATGGTTTTGCAGGAGAGGATCCAAATAAGCACCTCAAGGAGTTCTATGTAGTATGTTCTAACATGAGACCAACCAGAATCATGGAAGAGCAAATAAAGTTGAAAGCCTTCCCCATTCTCTCTAGCTGATTCGGCAAAGGAATAGCTCTACTACCTACCATCCGGGACCATCACTACATGGAATAGGATGAAGAAACATTCTTGGAAAGATATTTCCCAGCATCGAAGGCTGCTAACATTAGAAAGGAAATATGTGGGTTCGGCAATACAACGGAGAGTCCTTGTATGAATATTAGGAGAGGTTCAAGAAACTTTGTGCATCATGTCCACACCATCAAATAAGCCAATCATTTATAAATTGAAAACCAATCCCTGTGGACTCGACCCTTGCTAATCATTATACTTTACAACTGATCTTTTTAGTGCAAGGATTAAATAAGATACGCTATTTTGAGTGTATCAAGTTTTTGACGTCGTTGTCGGGGATTGCTTTATTTAGTTTATTAGTTATTTGGCTTATTCTTATTTTCTATTTTAATTAGTTTATTTTCTTGTTTTCTTTTTTAGTGAATGTCCCAATCTCCCAAAGAAGAAGAACCTCGCTTAGGACTTAGGAGAATTCGGGAATTCATAGCTTTCCACCATAGAACAAACGAAGAGTTGATCCAAACTATCAAAGAGGAGCAAGGAGAGATGGCAGCAAACAACCGAACTTTTAAGGAGCTAACCACTTCGGACTTGGATCAACAACCATTATGCATAGAGTATCCTACTCTTGAGGTAGCATTTGAATTAAAATCTGGCTTGATTCATCTTCTTCCAACTTTTCATGGTTTTGCAGGAGAGGATCCAAATAAGCACCTCAAGGAGTTCTATGTAGTATGTTCTAACATGAGACCAACCAGAATCATGGAAGAGCAAATAAAGTTGAAAGCCTTCCCCATTCTCTCTAGCTGATTCGGCAAAGGAATAGCTCTACTACCTACCATCCGGGACCATCACTACATGGAATGGGATGAAGAAAGCATTCTTGGAAAGATATTTCCCAGCATCGAAGGCTGCCAACATTAGAAAGGAAATATGTGGGTTCAGAAATACAACGGAGAGTCCTTGTATGAATATTATGAGAGGTTCAAGAAATTTTGTGCATCATGTCTACACCATCAAATAAGTGAACAGCTGCTCATCCAATATTTTTATGAAGGTCTCCTGCCCATAGAGAGATGCATGATAGATGCAGCAAGTAGGGGAGCACTAGTTGATAAAACTCCCATAGTTGCTAGACTTCTCATCTCTAACATGGCAGCCAACTCACAACAATTCACTATGAGAGATGAACTAGCACCATAACCAAAGAAAGTGAATGAAGTATATCATCCCTTGAACAAAAGTTTGATAAACTGACTTCTCTTTTGGAACAAATGGCTGTAGGTCAAATACAGCAAATTAAGGCTTGTGGTATATGTTCAAACATGAGGCACCAAACTGATATGTGTCCAACACTTCAAGATGATCCAAATGGACATGTTAATGCTATGGGTGGATTTCTGGGCCAACCAAGGAAGTATGATCCCTACTCTAACACTTACAATCCAGGATAGAGGGATCACCCAAACTTCAATTATGGAGGAAACCAATCACAAGATGCTCCTCCACCATTTGACAATAGACCATCGGGTTTTCAACAAATGATTTAACAACCATATCAAACCCGACAACAAGTGCCACCCACCCACAATTCAGTTGAGTCTCTTAAAGATCTTGTCAATACCCTTACTACTAATACAATTCAAGTTCAACAGGAAGCAAGGAAAACAAAGGCAAGTATCCGAAACTTAGAGGCTCAGATGGGGCAATTGGCAACAACAATGAGTCAAATGCAAGCAAGGGATTCTAGAAAATTACCTTCCCAAACCATAGTGAATCCAAGAGAGAATGCCAATGCTATAATTCTAAGAAATGGGAAACAGCTAGAGACACCACAAAAGGATAGTGCTCAAGGGGAAGATAACACCATGACATCATCTTCGCATCCCAATGAGCCACTAGAAAAGGTAATTCCTAAACCATTTTTTCCTTCTTATGTAACTCCTTCACCTTTTCCTAGCAGGTTAGCAAAGTCCAAGAAAGAGGAGCAAGAGAAGGAAATTTTGGAAACCTTCCGGAGAGTAGAAATGAATATTCCTCTACTAGATGCTATTAAGCAAGTACCAAGATATGCCAAGTTTCTAAAAGAGTTATGCACTTCTAAACGGAAGTTGAAATGGAATGAAAAGGTAAGTGTGGAAGAAAATATGTCAGCTGTTCTTCAAAAGAAACTCCTATCTAAATGCAAGGATCCAGGTATGTTTACCATTCCTTGTAAGATAGGAAACACCAGGTTTGAGCGTGCTATGCTAGATCTAGGAGCATCCATTAATGTCATGCCATATTCAATTTATGCTTCATTAAATCTAGGACCATTAGAGGAAACCGGTGTTATAATACAACTTGCTGACCGTCCTAACACTTATCCTAGAGGAGTTATAGAAGATGTCCTTGTACAAGTTAATGAGTTGGTCTTTCCCACTGGTTTTTATGTTCTTGAGATGGAAAATGAGATGTCTTTTAATTTAGCACCCATTCTATTAGGGAGACCATTCTCAAAAACAACTAGGACTAAAATAGATGTGCATGATGACACCCTCACTATGGAATTTGATGGTGAAATAATTCGTTTTAACATTTTTGAGGCCATGAGATATCCTAGTGATGTGTATTCTATTTTTACTATTGATATAATTGATTCCTTGGTACAGAAAGCTTTTGAACTAGATGGTGAAGATAATTTGGAAGTAGCCATTAACAGGTACCTTGGCTTGGAGAATTCTAAAGGATAAGAGAAACTCACTTTGAGTGAACAAGTGGAAAAGACAGTAGCATAGTTACAAGCATTACCACATAAAGATGCAAGGGTTGATGTTTCATTTATTGAATTGCCTTTATCTGATGAGAAACTTCTACCTTCCATTTTACAGGCACCAACTTTGGAGTTGAAACCATTACCGGACCATTTGAAATATGTGTTCTTAGGTGAAAATGACACACTACCGGTCATAATTGCCAAAGAGCTCACACCTTTGTAAGAAGAGAGAGTTATCTGGGTGCTTAGAGAGCATAAGACAGCAATTGGTTGGACAATTGCCGATATCAAGGGAATAAGCCCATCTATGTGCATGCACCGGATTTTGTTGGAGGAAGGGTCTAAACCAACAAGAGAAGCACAACATAGATTGAATCCTCCTATGATGGAGGTTGTGAAAAAAGAGATACTGAAGCTCCTAGATGTTGGAGTGATCTATCCTATCTCGGATAGCAAATGGGTGAGCCCGGTCCAAGTAGTTCCTAAAAAGTCCGGTGTAACTGTTGTAAAAAATAATGAGAATGAACTAATTTCTACTAGAATTCAAACAGGGTGGCGAGTTTGTATTGAATATCGAAAACTTAATTCAACAACTCACAAAGATCATTTTCCTTTACCTTTTATTGATCAAATGCTTGAAAGGTTAGCTGGCCATTCTCATTATTGTTTTCTTGATGGTTTTTCAAGTTATAATTAGATTGCAATTGCTCTAGAGGACCAAGAGAAAATAACTTTTACATGTCCATTTGGTACCTTTGCATACCGACGCATGCCGTTTGGTCTTTGTAATGCACCAGCTACATTCCAAAGGTGTATGGTTAGTATATTTTCAAATTATGTAGAGAACTTCATAGAGGTTTTCATGGATGATTTTAGTGTCTATGGTGATTCTTTTGATAGATGCCTAGATAACCTTACACTTGTACTTGAAAGATGCATGGAAACTAACCTTGTATTGAATTGGGAAAAATGTCACTTTATGGTAGAACAAGGAATAGTTTTAGGCCATGTTATTTCTTCTAAGGGAATAGAAGTAGATAAATCCAAGATAGATATTATGCATTCTTTACCACATCCCACAAATTTGAGAGAGATTTGTTCTTTTCTTGGACATGTAGGTTTCTATAGAAGATTTATCAAAGACTTCTCAAAGATAACACTACCTCTTTGCAAGCTGTTACAAAAGATATGGATTTCCACTTTGATGATAAATGCAAAGAGGCGTTTGAAACATTGAAGGGACTCTTGACATCAGCTCTTATCATGCAACCACCAGATTGGAATGTACCTTTTGAAATCATGTGTGATGCTAGTGACTATGCTATTGGAGCTGTTTTGGGCCAATGGATTGGAAAAGCCTCACATGCCATATATTATGCCTCCCGAACTCTTAATGATACTTAATTAAACTATTCCACTACTGAAAAAGAACTTTTGGCTGTTGTATTTGCTTTAGAGAAATTTCGTTCTTATTTAATTGGTACTAAAGTAATTGTATTTTCTGACCATGCAGCCCTTAGGTATTTGCTCACTAAGAAGGAGGCCAAACCAAGGTTGATTAGATAGATACTTCTCTTACAAGAGTTTGATTTGGAAATAAGAGATAAGAGAGGTAGTGACAACCTGGTTACAGACCATCTTAGCCGTTTAGTTCATGAAGAGGATGCACTACCTTTGCATGAGAACTTTTCAGATGAGCAACTATTTTCCATGAGCACAACAACTTCTTGGTATGCTGATATTGTTAATTACTTAGTCACCAAGCAGTTGCCACAAAAGTTGACCATAGCCCAACGAAATAAGATCAAGAGTGATGCCAAATACTATATTTGGATGATCCTTACCTTTGGAAGCATTGCGCTGATCAGATCATAAGAAGTAGGGGTGAGCGTTCGACCGAGTCGAATCGAGTGGAAAAAATTCAGATTAGTCGAGTTGACGAGTCCTATTTTGTCAACCAAACTCAATTTGAAATTTTAGCGAATCGAGTCGAGTTAAAACAAATTCGAGTCGAGTCGAATAGAATCGAATCGAATAAATTTATTTTAGTTAAAATGATATCTTGTAAATGTTGATTGACTAGATCATGCTACTGTTATCTTGTAAATGCATGTATATCTATAATTTTGGAATTTAGTTCTCTGCATTTTTTTTGGTGTTTTATATTTTGTTATAAATATCAAAGACTTGTCATACTAAATAGATAGCCTACTATTGACCTTTAAGAAAAGAGAATTCACCATCTTTTGAATTTCATCGTTTGGTCAATTTGGTAGTAAGCATGATATCAACCAAAAGCTGCAATCTTTAACAGAATGAAGCATTGAGTGATAGCCTTCCTCTTCTGAAACCCAAAAAGTTCAATGTAAACTTTCAATCTAGATCCTATCAATTTCAAAAGGAAAAAAAATGAATGATAAAACATTAAGACAATAAGTATGCAGTCAACAGCTCATGCGAATTTATTTTTCTACTGAATGGTGACAAACAACAAAAATAAATGACCCAACAAAAATGGGCAAAAGAATAAAAGAGGGAAGACGAAAGAGGGAAAATGCAAAACCCAAGCTTAATATCAGACTCAAATGAGTAAAACGACATCGTATAGAAATATCTTATTCTGATTTTCGAGTTATTCGAGTTGTATAAATCAAATCCTAGATAAACTATATAACTCAAATTACTTAGTCGAGTTGATCCGAAAATCCGAATAACTCTAATAAATTGAACTATTTAATTTGAAATTTGAAATTTTTTTTGGGTTTTACGAATCGAGTCGGATTTTGCTCACCCCTAATAAGAAGGTGTGTACTTGAATTTGAATTACATTCTATTCTAACCTTTTGTCACTCATGCATGAGGAGGACACTTTGGATCTAAACGAACAGCTATGAAAGTGCTCGATTCTAGATTTTATTGGCCTACATTGTTCAAAGATGCATACCTCCTTTGCAAGTCATGTGAACAAGTAATTTAGGTGCTAGAAATCAAATGCCTCAAACTCCAATACTTATTATTGAAATTTTTGATGTATGGGACAAGGATTTCATGGGACATTTTCCTTCTTCTTTTGGTAATCTTTATATTTTACTTGCCGTTGATTATGTGTCAAAGTGGGTGAAAGCAAAAGCCACTAGGACTAATGACTCTAAAGTTGCTTCAGATTTTGTCAAGACTAACATTTTTGCAAGGTTTGGAACACCAAAGGCCATAATTAGCGATAGAAGTACTCACTTTTGCAATAGGACTGTAGACACCTAATTTTGTTCGGACCCCTAAATCAGGTATTTTTCTTCCTAAAATGATGTTTTAAAATGCAAAAAGTCTCTTTTCATCCTGCATGTGGCATTCCGAGCATTAGTTTAAGAAGCCAAGCATAAAAAGTCAATCTAGAAAAAGTCAACCTCGAAAAAGTCAACTTCAAAAAGTCAACCACTAAAAATTCAACCCACTTTCAAAATCAAGATTCAAAGTTCAGTTGAACAATGGTGAAAGAATTTTGATAATCCAAGGTCTACAATGAAAGATATGGAGTTCGGAAGATGGGTTACGAAGATTTAGTGGAAAGGAAACCCTAGTTCAGAAAATTAGGGGAAAAGCGCTTAAACGATCATATTGGTCAAATTTGGAGGTTCCAAATGAAAGATAAACAATGACTACGGGTAATGGAGAGGCTATTTGGAAGCAAAACCGAAGGAAAAGTCAATTTGAAAAAAAATCGAGAATTAGGGTTTTTGGTGGATTTTGGCAAAATTGGAGAAAATTACAAAAATGACCCGATTTGGCAAAACTAAAACCCCTAATTGATGAGGAGTGAGTAAACGAGGATAGCCAAAGGCTCAGTTTGAAGTAATTCTGAGAAAATAGCCGATTGGAGGAAAAACAGAAAAATAAGGAAATTCCTGATATTGGAAGAAGGAAAAATCAAATCGGAGGGGAAATTGATCATAAAAATTGGGCCTTTTTGGACCAACTCCAATTCAATATATGACAAAGGCACAAAAAAAGAAAATCTGAAAATTGGACTTGTTTTGAGTAAAATCGGGCTTTAGAGGTAAAAGTAGCAAATGAGCTCCAAAAATTACCAAAACTTCCAAATCTCAATCTTAAATCATTTGGAAGAGATTGGAGAAGAAAAATCCTGATTCGGAGCTCGTTTGCAAAATGGAAAATCTAGTGCCCACTAAGCTGAAAATTCCAGATGATAAATCCCGAAAAAATAGCAAATAAGCTCGAAAAACTATGAAAATTTTTAGATCTCAATTATAAATTATTTGGAGGAGATTGGTGAAGAAAAATCCTGATTCGGAGCTCGTTTGAAAAATGGTAAAAGTTCGGGTGCACTGAGGGGTAATTTTGGAAGAAAATCTGAGAAAAATAGCAATTGGGCTCGGAAAATTATGAAAACTTTCAGAATTCAATTGTTTATTATTTAGAAAGTATTGAGAAAAGAAAATTTGGATTTGGAGTCCGTTTGCTATTTAATTAGGTTCGGAGGCCAAAAAAGTTATTTTACCGAAGAAATCGAAGAGGGCCTTTCTTGCAATTAAAAAATAAAGATTTGGGTTGGAATTTAAAGGGTCAGCCGGCCAAGCCCATGATGGAGAGTGATTTTTCTGAGTTCTTGCATCAAAAGGCTAAGAGTGGATAGTAAGGTAGCTATTTTTTTGATCAAACCTTTGTAATTGTGACACATGGACCAATGCATGGAGAAGGATGATGTCAACATAATGACATCAACATAATGACATCATATTTTTGATATCATATTAGTTAGGAGCTAATTACTTAATCTGAGGGTGGTAATTTCACATAAAAAGCATATTGGATTAAGGGCCATTGGATCAAAATTGGCTAGGAAAAAACTACAATATTCTACACAATTCTAGAGGCCATTCGGCCACTACAAGGGGGAAAGGGTCTTTTCATTTTGCTGGACTTTTTGGCTGATCACATTCTGATTTTGAGAGAAAAAGAGCTAAGTTTTGAAAAGCAAAGAAAGTTAGAAGAGAAAAAAACTTGAAAAAATAGCTTTTGAAGGTAACTAAAAGAAACTAACTCTTGCATTTTATTTCCTTTTCCATGCTTAACTTGCTGATTTTCTTTGATATTTTGTGATTTTCTATTGTTTTTGGTTGTGAAATAAATGTTTTCAAGCTTCCTTCTAAAGCTCTTCTTTTATGTTTTCTTGAAAAACTCTTAAAAACAATTTTTTTTACTACTTTTTGGAGTTGGCCGAATGGCCTTGTGTTTGTGCATGAGATGTGTTTGATTCATTTTCCATGTGTTGTGATATTCTAGCATGTTTTGATGTTCAAACTTTTTAAAAGAGTTAAGATATGGAGCTTGTTTTCAATCCTTTTCATTTATTTACTATTATTTTTGCTGATTTTATCATTTTGTTTCTATGTCTACTTACTTTGTTTTCCATTTTTAATTTTTTGTTTTCAACATGTTAAGTTGTTCATGTTTTTATTTTTACTATGCTATGTGTTTTTGAAAATGTCCAGCTACATATTTGCATTTACATCATGTTTGTTTAGTCTAACTTGTTTTCTCTTAAGTCTTGTATTTAGTATGTCATGACCATTTAGGCCTAGGACCATTCGGCTACCTCATCTTTTCTTGCATTGTGTGTGTATATTCATCTTGTTAGTTGACTAGTCTTGCATTTCCATGCCATAATATTGTGTATTTTCATTTAGTATGCCATGTGTTTGTGATAATGCCATGATAGGATTTCACCATTTAGGTTTAGGTTCATTTGGCTACCCCATGGTTCTATGTCTTGTATGTGCATTTTCATCTTGCTAGTTGACATGCTTACATTTCTATGCCATGATTTTGTGTATTTGATTTATATTGCTATGTGTTTGTGTTATTGCCATGCATTTTTTAGGTCTAGATCTCATTTGCATTAACATGCATTTCATGCATGTTTAGGTCTAGGTTGCATTTATTGTCATGCAAGTTCATGTTAGGTCTAGGTCATATTCTTTATGCCATGCATTTTCTATGTCATTTAGGCCTTAAATCATGCATTTCATGCATTTAACTTGCTGTTTGTTCATGCATCTCATATCATACCACTTGATTTTTGACTTAAGCCAATCAATGGCTTAAGATCAATCTCACATGAGCATATTTGAGGAAAATTAAGGAGTTGTCAAGTTGATTTTTCTACTTTTGTGATTTTTTTTACTTAGGCACTTATTGTCCAAAATTTTAGCTACTGTTTTTAGGTCCTTAGAAGAGTCTCCAATATTTTTACTTTGATTTTTGAATGATTTTATCAAAGGCTTAAAAATGATTTTTGGCAAAACAGTTTTTCACCTAGTATTCTGACTTTCGTGATTTTTCTAGGAGGTTATCCTTGGTCTAAAAATTAAGAAATTTTTTTCTCATAGAGTTAGACATGTTCTGAGTCTCCCATATTTTTTTCATATTTTTTTAAATTTTAAAAATAGATTAAAAATCACATTTTAAAACTGGTCAGTAGAGTCAGATTTGAATTCAAAGGAAAAATAATTTTCTGTTTTGGCTAAGGCATTAAGATAGGGATTATTAGGAGCCTTAGCTACTGTCCTAGGGTTATTTTTAAGCCATTTTAATCTTTAAAACTGATTTTATAAAGCTCGAGTCAAGGGTGGTCAAGTTCGAGTTTTCAAAGTTAGGAAAATAGAGCCATTTTAAATGGGAATTTTGCCATGGTCATTTTTTATCAAAGATTTTCAAAATTGTTTTTAAACCATTCACAAAGTATTTTGATTTTAGAAAATCTAATTTGATGTCTTTTTCTAAGGTAGTCGGATATATTTTTAGGTATACGGATTTTCTTATTTAAAGGAAAAAATACACTTTCATGCATTGCATTTTCCATGTTCATGCATACTATATAATATATGATTTTTGCTATGATAATCTCTGTGGTAATGTCATTATTTTGATTTATGTTTTATGGTGTTATTTGATTGTTATATGATTATGAAATATTCTATGTTATCCTATGCTTTTTAGTTAGTCATTTATTTTTGTCACATCATCTAGCATTTCTATGTTCATGCATTATTATTTTTATTTCCATACATTTTCCATGATAATATTATTTTATGTTTCATATTCATATTATGTCACTTAGGTTATTCATTTAGAATATATTATGACACTTAAGTTATTTATGTCATTTATAATATATTATGACACTTAGGTTATTCATTTCATTTAGAATATATTATGTCACCTAGGTTATATCACTCCATTTAAAATATATTATGTCACTTAGGTTATATCATTTCATTTAGAATATACTATGTCATTTAAATTATATCATATCATTTAGGTTGCATTATATTATCTCGATTTTGCTATATCATCTTTATTATGTCACACATGTTCATATTCATCTTTTAAAATGTTTTTAAATAAGATAATGATTTTCAATAAAATAAAGATATTCCCGAGTTAAAATAATTCATGAGTTTTCTGCCGGATCTGCTAGGGAGAACATCATCAATTATTATTAATAAAGGAATATCTTTTTTTCAAAAAGCAAGAATGATTCAGAAAATTTTCCAAATAAATAAAAAATTCTATATTTTGCCATGTTTTTTGGGGAATATAGGAAAATTTTGAATTAATAAATTCCGGATGATTTTCAATAAAAAATGGAATTATTTTTCTTTAAATTGAGAATTATTTTTAAATGCCAAATCTAAAATCGACTTTTTTTTACCGAGACTTGAGATAACACAAAGTTAATAAGGTACCATTTTTATACGGGCGTTGAGGGGGCGCTAATCCTTCCCCGCACGTAATCGAGTCCCGAACCCACTTTCTTTGATTTTCTTTGGTTTAAAAGGGAGACTTGAAAATGGTTTTCAAAATGTTTTAATTAATTTTAAAATATTTTACAAAACCGATTTTAATAGGTGGCCAATCACACCTAGCCAAAAAAGATTGGTGGCGACTCCATGTCTTTTTTTTTAGGTTGTTTTCAAACTCTCATTTTATTTTAAGAAGAATTAAGTCATGTTTTCCTCTGTTTTCCAATGTCACGCTTAACGAATATAAAGTCTCGCGATGAGACTTGTTATTTTTTAGGTTGCGACTGTGAGACCCTCGTAAGCCAGAGATGACTCGGGTCTCCTATAACACTCTAATGGTTCGGAACTACACATGTAAAATCCACTAGGAAGGACGGACTATCATGTGGTATACATGTTGTATGATAGGTTATAGAATTGGAGGTTAAATCAGGTGGTTAAACGATCTGACCCTAAAATAGTTTAAAATTCAGACTAAAATTGGGAAGGGCAAAATTCCATATAATATGCTAAATTGAGTGGATATGATGAGAAAATACTATATAGAATCCATACCTATTATCAGAGCAACAATCGGCATCAAATTCAAAAAAAATATGCATTAGGGGTATTTTGGTCATTTTACACCCCTTTTCATTTTTAGTCCGAGAAATGGTATAAATGGGCTTTTTGACTATATAATATGTTAATATGACATTTGGATCTAATATTTGGCATTAAAAAAAAAAAAAAAGTCAAAGTTGGTCAACTTTTTTTGACCAAGCTTAGGCAAGATGAGAAACATGGGATAATTTCCCATAAGATATCAGCCCTAATATGAAGACACAACGTCTTCTTCTTTTTTTTCATGCCGTAAGGCATTTTCTCCCCAAAAACACCATTAAAGCTTGCTAAAGCTTTCTCTCTCCTCCAAATTTCAAGGGAAATCACCAAGTATTGCAAGGATTCCACTAACCTATAGGTAATTTCATATTCTAAGCTTGATTTTGATATTAGATTTTGAAGAATTTGTCTCTATCTATGAGAAATCATTTTGGCTGAAAATTGGTAGTGATGAATCACCATGTTGCCGCCACTTTTTTCGTTATGGGAGGTGTTCCTCCACCTCTTTAAACCGTAAATTAGTATCGGATAGCTTTGAATCAAATTTAGAGGCTAAAACAAGCTTGGTTAAAACCCTAGCTTGCCCATGAGGTGGTGCTGCCACCTACCTTGGTTGTCCGAGCCCACCGTTAGCTTCATTGTTATTGTGTGAGCAACTTTTCAGTTGATTGTTGCTCCGAATTTTGACTCGAGCTAAGTGTAGGAATTTATTTGTAAAAAATTCTTAAGCTGAAAATTTTTGGATAGTAGCTAACTATTATAAATAATGGGAATTTGAGTGTCCCGTAGTTGTAAAATACTTACAGAATATCCTGACGATGTCATAGGTACCCATATCGTGGAGTTCGCCTGGGATCGCGACAGAGTAACGAAAGTGTCGCTTTAATACTCGAAATAACACAGTGAGTATTTAGGTTAATCTAGGAAGTAGTTATTGTTTTATATGCAATGTTGACTGATATGGAAATTGAAACACGAAAGATTGCTCGGATTACAAAAATGGTAAGTTTCGAACCTTACGCGGATCAAAGGCGTAAGTGTGGTGTTAGTATGGTTACACGAGGTAAGTGTTGTGGAGTTGAATAATAATGAATGTTAGCTAATTGTAATGCTTTGAGAAACATAAGTAGAAATATATTAGTGTAGAGATTGTTTCCTAGCATAGTATATATATATATATATATAAATATATATATATATATTACTCCATGAAATTAGAGAATTAATATATCATACTATTATTGTACGGACAGGGTGATGTCCGGGATGCTATTTTATACGGACAAGGTGATGTCCGGGATGCTATTTTATACGGACAAGGTGATGTCCGGGATGCTAATATTGTACGGACAGGGTGATGTCCGGGATGCTAATATTGTACGGACAGGGTGAAGTCCGGGATGCTAATATTGTACGGACAGGGTGATGTCCGGGATGCTAATATTGTACGGACAAGGTGAAATCCGGGATGCTATTGTTGTACGGGCAAAATAGTCCAGGATAACAGATATTACGGACTAGTATAAGTCCGGGATATTTTGATAATGTAGACATGAGAAATTCTTCATTTATAATTGTGAAGGTATACACGTAAAATCGATTGCTAAATATTTTTGGCTATCAAGTTAGGCTAGCCAATAGCTTATTTATATTCAACACTCAGTATAGAAGATTTCATATGGGACAAATAATTTTTATAGGTCCCGGAATAATTTTTAAATATTACTTTTCGGTTAATTAGTCATACTTGATATGTCATGTTTATACTTTAATGGTAAAGAAAGGAAGTACGAAATTTCCAAGTACTCATCCTAGTTACCTTATGCTCACTGAGTTTTTCGACTCACTTTGTTTATTTTTAATTTCTTTTCAGATTCTAACAGACCCAGCTCTTCTCATATTCCGGATAGCTAGCTGCTCACATACTTTTGGTGAGCGAATTGACCCAAGACGTGGTAAGCTGTGGCGATGGTTGGGTACATTTTGCAGTCACTAGGGTATCATGGGTCATTTGTATTTTGTGTATGTTGAATATGTTCTGTATATTTATAAGCGGATGTAATTAATTGATGTATGATGTATAACAGTCTTAGAGGCCTGGTATGACATGGTGATGTTTATTTTGTTATGATATAGTATAAATATATGTTTGTATATAAGATGTCATAAAGGTTGAGTCTGCTGCGGGGCATTTCGGTTACTCCCTATCGGAGGCGTCCAAACCGAGATGTCATGTGTTGATGAATTATTATATTGTGAATGTTGATGATTGAACGGTAAACGCCCATGTAGGGCGAGATCATGCCAAAATTTTCTTTAATTTGGTTTGATGAGTATAGACAGGCTTCGGAGGCAGGGGCATACCTTGTCTCTAGCCGGTCACATGCCCTGAATTTGGGGTGTGACAAAGGTGGTATCAGAGCATGGTCTAGAGGTCAGTGACTGCAAAAAAAAAAAAAAAAGTTGTAGGGTAGTAGTGCAATTCTTACAAGTAATCCCGAGATATTAGTAAGTAGTGTACTACCCCTATGGGTGTGTATCGTCACATGCTACTACGTCCGGTGATTTTTAAGCTAGCTAGCACATATTGAACTTTATAAATAATATTATGGAATTATTGACATATGTTTATTTTCTAGATACGATGCCTCCCCAAACAAGAACTCGTAGACCTAGAGATAAATCAAGGGACCGAGAGCTTGAGGTCCCGGATCAGATTTCTGCTGGCCCTGAGATTAGAGGCCAGAGTGGGGAAAGTAGTAGGACTTCTACTAGGAATACTACAGAGACGGAGATGAGATTTGACAGGATGGATGCTAAAATGGATGAGGTATTACACCAGGTAGAGGCTCTGACGCAGGTTGTGGCAGAGCAACAGAGGAAATTAGATCAGGCCCAGCAGGCACAGCCACAGCCACAACAGGCAGCTGCACC
This sequence comes from Fremontodendron californicum, assembly GCA_030761205.1. Taxonomy (NCBI): domain Eukaryota; kingdom Viridiplantae; phylum Streptophyta; class Magnoliopsida; order Malvales; family Malvaceae; genus Fremontodendron; species Fremontodendron californicum. Next base: position 9,242,969 of record JAULJL010000006.1, read on the forward strand.
GGTAGAGTCAGAGCAGGGCAGACCAGAGGGATACCTTCAGGTTTCGTTATCTGAGTTTAAGAAGAATCAACCACCTTTGTTTACAGGGAAGGATGCGAATGCAGATCCCAATGACTTTTTGGATCAATGTAGTAGATTGTTCATATCATTGGGATGTTCTCCGGTTCGATCTGTAGAGTTAATTAGTTTCCAGCTTAGGAGTATAGCTGGGACGTGGTATACGACCTTGCTTAAGAGACGACGAGCTACTGATCCTCCATTAGCGTGGCCAAAATTTTGTACTGAGTTTCTTCGTAGGTTCTTACCACAGAGTGTTCGCGAGACTAGGGCTCGCGAATTTGAGCAGCTAAAGCAGACAGAGACCATGACTGTGACTGATTATGATATTCGATTTTCAGATCTTTCGGTATATGCACCACAGTTGGTATCCACCGAGTATGATAGAGCTAAGAGGTTTGTGGATGGTCTTCGGGAGTATTTGTTTAGGTCAGTTCAGTTGACAGAGACATCCACATATGCTGATGTCCTAAATTCTGCTCTAAGGTTCGAGCAGCGAGCTCGAGATAGGCAGAGTGATAGGGGCCTACAAAAGAGGCCCAGATTTGGTGGACAGGGTTCTAGGGCAATAGGGTTATCAGGGCCAGTTGGTGGTATCGTGTCTAGAGGAGAGACATTTACTAGTGGTGTACAGAGGGACTGGGGTCAAAACAGTCAGCATAGACCTGGTGGTCGCCCTCAGAGTACATCAGCAACTACTACTACTGGGGGAGCTTCTACCCCATTATGTCAGATTTGTGGACACCGACATAGAGGCGTATGTTGGAGATCAGATTTATGTTTTAGATGCGGTAAATCGGGGCACATGAGGAGAGACTGCCCATTGGGTTCTGGCTCACTCCCACCAGTAGTAGCTCCACTCCCAACTACAGCTGCACCAGGACAGTCAGCAGGATCAGTCGCACAACAGGCTGTCAGAGGTACTCAAGGTCGGGGACAGCAATCTGCTGGTAGGGGACAGACGTCAGGCGGCAGGGGGCAGGCTCGAGTTTTTGCACTGACACCTAGGGATGCCCAGGCATCCAATGCAGTTGTGACAGGTATTATTATGGTTTGTTTACAGCCTGCACATGCTTTATTTGATCCGGGTGCCACCCATTCATTTATTTGCCCTCGATTTGTGGATATTTTGCTCAGAGATGTTAGTGAGTTAAATGAACCTTTGCTAGTTTCAACACCTGTCGGGGTAGAGTATGTAGTTAGTCAAGTTTTGAAAGGGTGTGATATTGAGATTGGTGGGGAGGTGTTCATAGCCGATCTAGTGATACTAGATATACTAGAATTTGATGTGATATTGGGCATGGATTGGCTAGCTGCCAATTATGCTGTGTTAGATTGTTTCGAGAAGGTTATTACCTTCCAGATACCAGGAAAATTAGTTTTAAAATATCAGGGAGATCGAAGTATGAATACAACAAGAATGATATCGGTCTTAAAAGCTGAGAAGTTGTTAAACAGTGGCTGTCAAGGCTATTTAGCCTATGTGTGCGATATTGAAGGCAAGGTTTCGGATTTGGATAAGATACCAGTAGTATCTGAGTTTCCAGATGTATTTCCAGAGGAGTTACCGGGACTGCCTCCTGAACGAGAGATTGAGTTCTGTATTGATGTGTTGCCAGGAACCCAGCCTATTTCAATTTCCCCTTACCGTATGGCTCCCCTTGAACTGAGGGAATTAAAGGTACAACTTCAGGATTTGTTGGACAAGGGATTCATACGCCCAAGTACTTCACCCTGGGGTGCTCCGGTATTGTTTGTTAAGAAAAAGGATGGATCCCTGCGGTTATGTATTGACTATAGGCAACTTAATAAAATGACTATTAAAAATAAGTACCCACTACCGAGGATTGATGATTTGTTTGATCAGTTGCAGGGAGCTAGTTGTTTTTCTAAGATTGATCTTCGATCAGGTTATCATCAGCTCCGTATTCGGAGGGAAGATGTGCCTAAGACTGCTTTTCGCACGCGTTATGGGCACTATGAGTTTCTTGTAATGTCTTTTGGACTGACTAACGCTCCTGCAGCTTTTATGGATCTAATGAACAGGGTGTTTAAACCCTATTTAGATCACTTCGTGATAGTATTTATTGATGATATTTTGGTGTATTCACGGACTGAGGATGATCATAGCCAGCATCTTAGGGTGGTACTTGAGACCTTGAGAACACAGCAGTTATATGCTAAGTTTTCAAAGTGCGAGTTCTGGTTGAGTAGTGTAGGATTTCTTGGACATATTGTATCCAAGGAAGGTATTAGTGTGGACCCTAAAAAGGTGGAGGCAGTACGTGATTGGAAAAGGCCTACCACCGTTACTGAGATTCGGAGTTTCTTGGGGCTGGCAGGGTATTACAGGAGGTTTGTTGAGAATTTTTCAAGATTGGCAGCTCCATTGACTAGACTTACCCAGAAGGATGTCAAGTTTGAGTGGTCAAACGAATGTGAGAGGAGCTTTCTAGAGCTCAAGGAACGTTTGACTACTGCTCCAGTTTTGACATTACCCACGGGATCCGGTGGATATGTTGTATATTGTGATGCATCTAGGGTTGGATTGGGATGTGTATTAATGCAGGGTGGCAAGGTTATAGCATATGCCTCAAGGCAGTTGAAGAAACATGAGCAGAATTATCCTACACATGATTTAGAGTTAGCAGCCATTATCTTTGCATTAAAGATATGGCGACATTACCTATATGGCCAATCATGTGAGATATACACCGATCACAAGAGTTTAAAATATATTTTTGATCAACGGGAGTTAAATTTAAGACAGAGGCGGTGGTTGGAGTTACTCAAGGATTACGATTGCACTATCCTTTATCATCCAGGCAAAGCCAACGTGGTTGCAGACGCTTTGAGCCGTAAATCTATGGGAAGCATGGCTCACTTGTCCCTAGAGAAGAGACCGTTGGCTAAGGCTATTCAGGATTGTTTGGGAAGAGGTGTTACCTTGAGTTTTATCGGGACTGGTGCACTTATTGCACATGTACAGGTTAGATCCTCCTTAGTAGAGGAAGTTAAAGCAAGGCAGCATGTCGATGCTTTTTGTAGTGAGACTATAACTAGTGTGAAACAGGGTAAAGATGATGGATTTCAAGTAGATGAAGAGGGAAGTCTCCGTTTCCATAGTCGATTAGTAGTTCCTGAGATAGAGGGAATTCGAGGTAAGATCCTTGATGCAGCACATAATTCATCATATACGATGCATCCTGGTGCTACCAAGATGTACCGTGATCTTAAGCAATTCTACTGGTGGCAAGGCATGAAACGTGATGTAGCAGATTATGTGGCTAAATGCCTAATATGTCAGCAAGTAAAGGCTGAACATTTGAGACCAGCTGGTCTATTGCAGAGTCTTGAAGTGCCAGAGTGGAAATGGGATCATGTTACCATGGATTTAGTAATTGCTTTGCCTAGAACTAAGGCAGGATATAATTCGATTTGGGTGATTGTCGACAGATTGACTAAGTCGGCACATTTTATTCCAGTGAAAACTATTTATCCAGCTAATAAGTATGCTAAGCTTTATTTGGATCGAATTGTGCCTTTACATGGTGTACCATTATCGATTATATCAGACAGAGGTTCGCAGTTTACAGCGAGATTTTGGAAATCATTCCAGGAGGCCCTCGGTACGCAATTGCGGTTTAGCACTGCTTTTCACCCCCAGACAGATGGACAATCGGAGAGGACTATACAGACCCTTGAGGATATGTTGCGGGCCTGTGTATTAGATTTTGAAGGGACTTGGGATGATCATTTACCTTTGATTGAGTTTGCTTATAACAACAGTTATCACAGCAGTATACAGATGGCACCATTTGAGGCACTATATGGTCGGAAGTGTAGATCACCTGTTGGTTGGTTTGAGGCAGGCGAGTATCGGCTACTTGGTCCAGATATTGTGCAAGATGCAGTGCAAAAGGTTGGAATAATAAGAGAGAAGTTGATGGCTGCCCAAAATCGGCAAAAGGCCTATGCTGATAACCGAAGACGTGAGTTAGAGTTTGATGTTGGAGATTATGTGTTCCTAAAAGTTTCACCTTTCAAAGGGGTTATGAGATTTGGGAGACGAGGTAAGTTGAGTCCAAGGTACATTGGACCATTCCAGATATTGAGCCGTAAAGGTGCGGTAGCATATGAGTTAGCATTGCCTCCAGACTTGAGCTTTGTACACCCTGTATTCCATGTGTCTATGTTGCGAAAATACATTTCAGACGATTCACATGTTTTACAGCCACAGGCAACACAGATAGACTCCCAGTTAGCATATATTGAAGAACCCGTAACCATTGTAGATCGTCAAGTGCGAAAGATGCGGTCCAAGGAAGTTCCTACAGTTAAAGTTTTGTGGCAGTATCACAATACACAGGAGGCTACATGGGAACTCGAGGATGAGATGAGACAGCAGTACCCCCAGTTATTTCAAACATGAGGTAATTCTTTATAGATTAATTTTATGTAAAATTCGAGGACGAATTTTATTAAGGGGGGAGAAATGTGAGACCCTCGTAAGCCAGAGATGACTCGGGTCTCCTATAACACTCTAATGGTTCGGAACTACACATGTAAAATCCACTAGGAAGGACGGACTATCATGTGGTATACATGTTGTATGATAGGTTATAGAATTGGAGGTTAAATCAGGTGGTTAAACGATCTGACCCTAAAATAGTTTAAAATTCAGACTAAAATTGGGAAGGGCAAAATTCCATATAATATGCTAAATTGAGTGGATATGATGAGAAAATACTATATAGAATCCATACCTATTATCAGAGCAACAATCGGCATCAAATTCAAAAAAAATATGCATTAGGGGTATTTTGGTCATTTTACACCCCTTTTCATTTTTAGTCCGAGAAATGGTATAAATGGGCTTTTTGACTATATAATATGTTAATATGACATTTGGATCTAATATTTGGCATTAAAAAATAAAAAAAAAAGTCAAAGTTGGTCAACTTTTTTTGACCAAGCTTAGGCAAGATGAGAAACATGGGATAATTTCCCATAAGATATCAGCCCTAATATGAAGACACAACGTCTTCTTCTTTTTTTTCATGCCGTAAGGCATTTTCTCCCCAAAAACACCATTAAAGCTTGCTAAAGCTTTCTCTCTCCTCCAAATTTCAAGGGAAATCACCAAGTATTGCAAGGATTCCACTAACCTATAGGTAATTTCATATTCTAAGCTTGATTTTGATATTAGATTTTGAAGAATTTGTCTCTATCTATGAGAAATCATTTTGGCTGAAAATTGGTAGTGATGAATCACCATGTTGCCGCCACTTTTTTCGTTATGGGAGGTGTTCCTCCACCTCTTTAAACCGTAAATTAGTATCGGATAGCTTTGAATCAAATTTAGAGGCTAAAACAAGCTTGGTTAAAACCCTAGCTTGCCCATGAGGTGGTGCTGCCACCTACCTTGGTTGTCCGAGGCCACCGTTAGCTTCATTGTTATTGTGTGAGCAACTTTTCAGTTGATTGTTGCTCCGAATTTTGACTCGAGCTAAGTGTAGGAATTTATTTGTAAAAAATTCTTAAGCTGAAATTTTTTGGATAGTAGCTAACTATTATAAATAATGGGAATTTGAGTGTCCCGTAGTTGTAAAATACTTACAGAATATCCTGACGATGTCATAGGTACCCATATCGTGGAGTTCGCCTGGGATCGCGACAGAGTAACGAAAGTGTCGCTTTAATACTCGAAATAACACAGTGAGTATTTAGGTTAATCTAGGAAGTAGTTATTGTTTTATATGCAATGTTGACTGATATGGAAATTGAAACACGAAAGATTGCTCGGATTACAAAAATGGTAAGTTTCGAACCTTACGCGGATCAAAGGCGTAAGTGTGGTGTTAGTATGGTTACACGAGGTAAGTGTTGTGGAGTTGAATAATAATGAATGTTAGCTAATTGTAATGCTTTGAGAAACATAAGTAGAAATATATTAGTGTAGAGATTGTTTCCTAGCATAGTATATATATATATATAAATATATATATATATATTACTCCATGAAATTAGAGAATTAATATATCATACTATTATTGTACGGACAGGGTGATGTCCGGGATGCTATTTTATACGGACAAGGTGATGTCCGGGATGCTATTTTATACGGACAAGGTGATGTCCGGGATGCTAATATTGTACGGACAGGGTGATGTCCGGGATGCTAATATTGTACGGACAGGGTGAAGTCCGGGATGCTAATATTGTACGGACAAGGTGAAGTCCGGGATGCTATTGTTGTACGGGCAAAATAGTCCAGGATAACAGATATTACGGACTAGTATAAGTCCGGGATATTTTGATAATGTAGACATGAGAAATTCTTCATTTATAATTGTGAAGGTATACACGTAAAATCGATTGCTAAATATTTTTGGCTATCAAGTTAGGCTAGCCAATAGCTTATTTATATTCAACACTCAGTATAGAAGATTTCATATGGGACAAATAATTTTTATAGGTCCCGGAAAAATTTTTAAATATTACTTTTCGGTTAATTAGTCATACTTGATATGTCATGTTTATACTTTAATGGTAAAGAAAGGAAGTACGAAATTTCCAAGTACTCATCCTAGTTACCTTATGCTCACTGAGTTTTTCAACTCACTTTGTTTATTTTTAATTTCTTTTCAGATTCTAACAGACCCAGCTCTTCTCATATTCCGGATAGCTAGCTGCTCACATACTTTTGGTGAGCGAATTGACCCAAGACGTGGTAAGCTGTGGCGATGGTTGGGTACATTTTGCAGTCACTAGGGTATCATGGGTCCTTTGTATTTTGTGTATGTTGAATATGTTCTGTATATTTATAAGCGGATGTAATTAATTGATGTATGATGTATAACAGTCTTAGAGGCCTGGTATGACATGGTGATGTTTATTTTGTTATGATATAGTATAAATATATGTTTGTATATAAGATGTCATAAAGGTTGAGTCTGCTGCGGGGCATTTCGGTTACTCCCTATCGGAGGCGTCCAAACCGAGATGTCATGTGTTGATGAATTATTATATTGTGAATGTTGATGATTGAACGGTAAACGCCCATGTAGGGCGAGATCATGCCAAAATTTTCTTTAATTTGGTTTGATGAGTATAGACAGGCTTCGGAGGCAGGGGCATACCTTGTCTCTAGCCGGTCACATGCCCTGAATTTGGGGTGTGACAGCGACAGTTTGGCGAACCACTGGGGACATTTAGAGAGTTAGGCCTAGATTAGAGAGTTAGGCCTAGAATTAATCGTGTGTAATCAAAGTCTCGGGTTTGTTGGTTTAATTGGTATTTAATATTAATTCCCATATTTTTTTCAATAATAAGGAGAATTTTGAAAATAATAAAATGTTTTTAAATATATCCATATTTATGTGCATATATATTGTTGTTGTTCTCTGGTTATTTTGGTGCATTTATTTATTGCTTAATTGATGATTTACATTGTATAATCTTGTTGGGGCATTTAGAATAAGGGGTGTAGAATAGGTGGTGAAAGGTTTGTTATTTCTCCTCACACACTACACGTGCATTTGCATATCATGAGCCCTATACCCGTGTTCCGTCCTTTTAGGTGGGAGCAAAGTAACTAAGCCTTCGTGATTAACAATCTGCATGGACTAGTGAAACACTTTCGGAGTACTAAATTACCTAAGCATTCGTGATTAACAATCCGCATGGGATAGGTAAATAGACTCTAACGAATTGAACCCGCTTTTATCGGGGTGCCTTACTAGCCTTCACTGGCTACAGTGAGGAACAATTCGAGGCTTTTAGAACTGATTCACCTTCATATAGTAAACCTAGGCGAAGCCATTCCGGATTTGCAATTAGATATCCCAAAGTTAAGAACACATGAAGGAATATTTCCAATCCTTTTACCTTCTATTCTACTTTCCGAATAACTTTACTTTTGTAAATCGGGCGATGATGAACTCACATCACAATGCCCGTAATAAGTTTTGATGTTTTGTCCTAGGGGTGTTATAATGATGCACCCAAAAGAGTGTATCTTATTTAACCTTGCACTAAAAAGATCAATTGTAAGTATAGTAGTTAGCAAGGGTCGAGTCCTCAGGGATTGGGTTTTAGTTTATAAGTTAATAGTTTAAAACTTAAATTCAAGAACAATAAAAGAAAAGGGGTTTTTGAAGCCAGATTTAAACTAAAGTAAATAATAAGAATAAGATGCAAGGCGGTATAACCAGCCAATAAAAATATATATACTAAATTAGGCGGTATAACCAGCCAATAAAAATATATATACTAAATTAGGCGGTATAACCAGCCAATAAAAATAAAACAAAGTTAATATACAAATTAGGCGGTATAACCAGCCAATAAAAATAAATATACTTTTAAAAATAAGCAAACTAGAAAAGTAAGAAAACAAGTAAGTAAGAAGAATCAAATGTGAAAAATATGGTTAAGGTTTCATTCTCCACCACTAGATGATAACTCGTATAATTATATAGTTTTTAGTTATGTTTTATTATTGTTTTGTGTCAAATACGAGTTATTATTGTTTAGTCTAATTGTGTTTATGATCTTTTTATATTTTTATGTAATTTGGTGTTTTTCACAAGTTTCTTTGAGTGATTTCAGATTACTAGAATTAAGGGCAAATCCAGTTCAGTTCCAGTTCCGACACCTTTTGCCATATCAGCTATATCTCGAGTTTCACTGAAGCAATAAGGCTGAACTTTGTATCCCTGCAAAGCTAAGAGGCATATCTATCTTTTTCATGTTTTACACTTCTTGAAACGGAGTCGTTTTCCCTAGCGAAATCGACCATCAAGTTGGCTGATGTGCAATGACGTCTGTTCTGCACCGTTTTGGTATTTTGACCATATCTTCCGATCCACGTGCGCAAATGATCTGATTCCAACGGATATGGATCCGTAACTGATAGGGGTATATTTTTCTAGAAGACCATTTTATCAGATCGAGCCTCCAACATTGACAAAATCGACCATCAAGCTGGCTGATCAGAATTGTCATACAATATGACGAAAATTGTTAGAAAAATGCACCCACCTATTATACCTACCTTTGAAATTTGTAAAGCTTGTCTCTTGTCATTTAGCCCTCCAAAATGTGTATAAATAGAGGGCCTTGGATGAGTATTGGGATACATTATACATTGGTAGGATATTAGCCTTTGTAGTAAAATTCTCTAAGTTTTCTTCTTCTTTCCTTTCTCTAGTTTTCTTTTTTATTTACTTATGCTTCTTACATTTCTTTTCATTTTATTCATATCTAGTATGTGTTGCTAATCATATTGTTGAGGTGATGAGGTGAAGCTCTTGGTAAATGCTAAGGTTAGTCTCTTAAACATGAGCTAAAATGAATCATCATTTATAAACACTAGTATAGATAATATTTTCTTTTGGTTTAAAATCATACTTGCAAAGTAGAGATCTTGATTCATTATTGACAATGAAAATGGCACAGTAAATGCTTGGTTTCATAACCTTGATTTGTTGTAGACATATACCTTGGCATAAGGAATGCTTGGACTCTTTTTATGAGTTTTGAGGACACCAAATGAACATAATATCATATGCTATGGACGTTGGACTGAATTGCTAAACCTTCCGATTGGAACCTCCCTTATGTGTGGATTTCAATTGTGTAATAAAACAAGATTAATCTTAGCATAACACCAAGAGTGGATTCTCTAACCTCAACATCCTTTCTTATTGTTTTTTATATCTTGTTTAATTGTTTTTATGTTATTTTGTTTATTTTGTTCTCTAATATCTTGTTTATCTTATTTTGTTGTTGATTCCCTAATATCTTGTTTACTTTCTTTGTCTTATATATTTATAAACTTATACTTATTAATACGCTTCCCTGTGGTTCGACCTCGGACACCCGAGAATTTATTACTTGAACATAACCTGCACTTGGGTTTACAACTCTTAATTGAGTCTCCATCAAGTTTTTGGCGCCATTGCCGGGGAGGCAATACTAAGTATATAAGTTTATAAGTATATTTATTTTTATTGGCTGGTTATACCGCCTAATTTTGTATATTTATTTTTATTGGCTGGTTATACCGTCTAATTTTCTATATATTTATATTTAATTTGTATATTAACTTTGTTTTATTTTTATTGGCTGGTTATACCGCCTAATCTGTATATTAACTTTGTTTTATGCTTGTTTGGCGACTTGATTTTAGATCTCGTCGTTTAGTTAGATTTTATTGTGAAACTTTTTCAGGTAATCTTTCTAATACAACTCCTACCATGGCTGACAATGAAAGTGTTCATGCTGAAGATGAGAACAGACAAGTACGCACCATGCGTGACTACTCGCAACCAACTCGAAGCTCATCACCCTCTTGTTTTATTTTTCCTCTCAATGCAAACAACTTTCGTTTTAAACCAGGTATGATAGCTTTGCTTCCAAATTTCCATGGGTTAGAATCGGAAAGTGCTTACTCGTTTCTAAAAGACTTCGAAGATGTATGTGTCACCTTTAATGACCAACAATGTACAAATGAAATTGTCAAGCTAAAATTATTTCCTTTTTCCTTAAAAGATAAAGCAAAAATTTGGCTTCATAATTTAAAACCAAGGTCAATTGGCACATGGCAAGAATTACAAACTGAGTTTCTAAAGAAATTTTTCCCAGCACATAAAACTACTGCTTTGAAAAGACAGATTCAAAATTTCAATCAAAATCAAAATGAAGCATTTTTTCAGTGCTGGGAGCGTTTTAAAGATTTGTTAAGTTCTTGTCCACATCATGGTTTTGAAAAATGGCGTCTTATCAGTTTCTTTTATGAAAGTTTAACTCCCGAAACTAAACAATTTGTTGAAACAATGTGTAACGGTGAGTTTCTAGAAAAAGAACCTGAAGAAGCCTTTGACTACCTAGACCATTTGGCAGATAACTCTCAAGCCTGGCACACAGATAATTCCTCTGAAAGTTCCAATAGATCTAATCTTGTTTCTAACAGAGGTAAATATCATTTTAGTCAAGAAGATGAGATAAAAGCTAAAGTAGCTAATTTGGCTAGAAAGATTGAAGCCATGGAACTTAGAGAAGTAAAAGAAGTCAAAACGGTTAAAAATGAAGAAAGTTGTGGAATTTGTGAAATCATGGGACACCCCACTTCTGAATGTCCAAACATTCCCATTCTTAAAGAAGCGTTGCATGATCAAGTAAATTCCATAAACACATTTAAAAAGCCTTTTCCTTCTCCTTACTCTGAAACGTATAACCCTGAATGGAGAAATCATCCCAACTTCAGTTGGCGGAATAATAATCATGTTCAGGTACCACAATCTCAAAAGCCGGGCAACACTTTTTCCTATCAACCTTCACGTGTACAAACCTTGGAAGAGACATTGCAAGCATTCATGCAAACACAAGCAAATGTGAATAACCAAACTTCACAGGACATCAATGAGATCAAAAACACCTTGTCCACATTGATAGCTTCATTACGCACTCAAGAAAAAGGTAAGTTTCCTGCTCAACCTCAGCCTAACCCTTCTACTCAATGTTTTGTTTCTTGCTCCAATGAAACTCAACAGGAAAATGCCAGTTCTATCACAACTCTTCGAAGTGGAAAGGCAATTGACAAAAGCATTCCATCAAAAGACCAAGATCCTCCTTCCCCTCCGAAAAGTAGTGGTAAGGATGATGGTAAGTCTGAACTTCTTGAAAATTTGGACAAAGAAAAAGGTATGCATCCTGCTCCTTTTCCTCAAAGGTTGCAAACAATAAAGAATTTGAATCAAAACGCAGGAATTTATGAACTTTTCAAACAAGTTAAGATTAACATTCCTTTATTGGATGCAATCAAACAAGTTCCATTTTATGCTAAATTTTTGAAGGACATGTGCACATTTAAAAGGAAACATAATGTACAAAAGAAAGCATTTCTGACGGAAAGTGTGAGCTCAATCATTCAGCACCATACTCCACCAAAATTCAAAGATCCTGGATGTCCAACAATCTCATGCATCATTGGAAACACTAGAATAGAACGTGCATTGCTTGATCTTGGTGCTAGTGTTAATCTTTTGCCTTTTTTTGTTTATCAACAGTTAGGTTTAGGTGAACTCAAGGAAACACCTGTTACACTTCAACTAGCTGATCGTTCTGTAAAAATTCCTCGAGGGATAGTTGAAGATGTTTTGGTTCAAATTGATAATTTTTACTTCCCTGTTGATTTTATTGTTTTGGACACACATCCTGTTTCAAATCCAAATGTTAAAATTCCTGTTATATTAGGCCGTCCATTTCTTGCAACTTCTAATGCTCTGATAAATTGCAGGAATGGTATTTTGAACATTTCTTTTGGAAATATGACTTTAGAATTAAATGTGTTCAACATTTGCAAGCAACCTGGTGATGATTCAGAAGTACATGAAGTGGATTTCATTGAAGAACTTGTTCATGAACATCTCACCACTACCACATTCCATGATCCTTTAGAAGCTTATTTAATTGAATGTGAGTTTGATAATGCTTCAGAAATTTCACACACTGATTCTTTGTTAAATTCTTTTCAGGTTAAGCATTGTTGGAAACAAAAGTTTGAGGAACTCAAAAATGATGCATATGAGAATTCTAAAAATAATAAAGAAAGAACTAAAGCTTTTCATGACAAGTTAATTTCAAGAAAAACATTTGATGTTGGGCAAAAAGTTCTACTTTATAATTCTAGACTTCACATATTTCCTGGTAAGTTGAGATCAAGATGGACTGGCCCATTTGTGGTTAAGCATGTGTATCATTATGGAGCAGTTGACATTGAGAATCCTAAAAATGGTAACGTATTCAAGGTAAATGGACAAAGACTCAAACTCTTTTTGGAAAATCATGTTACTCAAGAAGAGGTTGTTTTTCTTTCTGATCCTTGTTTTGAAAATAACTAGATGTAAATATAATTTTTACTAATCTTCAAAAAAAAAAAATACATTTTTTTTAACCCCGGTTAAATGGCGGATAACGGTACTCCGTGATTATTTAAGTCGGTTCCATCAGCTACCCACAAAACTGATATTGTATATAAATTTCTCTTTCATTTTATTTTATTTCATTTTTTTTTTCAGGATGGATGATATTCTCAAAAGATTGCAGAAACGATTTCCTCCTTTTCCTCGGAATATTTTACTGAAGCTTTACCAAGTTCGATTAGAAAGATTAAGAATGCTTATGAACAAAGGGATTCCTGAAGACATACGTTGGATAATTGAAGCCAAGGTACGTGAAGATGAATATCTTCCTGTTTTGCATTTACCAGGTACAGGTAGAAGCACTTATGCAAAGAAGCGACGAGCAAAGCGCATGAGTTCAAATTGCCACAAGTGTGCACGATGGACGTGTAACGGTAAATGTCGTTCTATTGGGATTCCGTCCTCTAATCGAGATGATAAAATTGAATTCATTAAGGATGGACTGAGTAAGGAGAATTTGGGTAATATCCAACTTTCTCTTGAGACGCATCCTAGTGGAGACGTACAAAGAGAAATTCTTGATTTATGGCCGCAATTCCAAAGGGAATGGCAACATCTTGGGAATCTGATGATAAAAGACCCTGTTTGCCAGCTTGTAAGAAAACTGGATGGGAAGCATATCCTCGACTCATAGAAGGCGTTTAAGCCGTTTCTGGACGTAAAACCAGAGGAAGATGCCAAATACACTTTCGGCGACATTATTACTTTTGACTTTTACGGTTGATTTTTCTTCTCTTTTTGATTTTCTTCCTGAAATCACGCAAAAATCTTTTGTTAGGTTAACATTTTCTTCTGACAGGTCAAATACACTTTCGGCGACATTATTACTCTTGTCTGATTCACTACTCAGTCCTCTATATATTACACCATGTACTCATTCTCTTTCAGGCACTCGAAAAAGAAAAAAAAATGGAAAGCACTTCGTCCCAGCGCATTAAAAAAATTTGTGTCTTTGGAGGTGCTTATCCAGGGAAAAATAACATATTCGCTGATGAAGCCATAAGAGTTGGAGTAATACTTGCCCAACAAAAGATCCACTTGATTTATGGAGGCGGTAGTACGGGTTTAATGGGAGCAGTCGCTACAGCAGCACACGCCGGAGGAAGTCCAGTTCTAGGAATCGTGCCAAAACTATTCACAGATTTTTGTGGACCTACCGTGGGTAAGGAAATACAAGTCTGGAGTATCCCTGAACGGATAACAATCATGTACCATTCTGCCGATGCATTCATTGCCTTACCAGGAGGTCTGGGTACATTGGAAGAAATAGCTTGCGTGGCTTCTTGGTCATCTTTGGTCACAAATAAGAAACCCATTGGTTTGCTTAATATTAATGGTTATTTTAGTAATTTACTTTCATATTTAGATAATGCTGTGGATAATGGATTCATGTTTTCAGAGGCAAGGAGAACCATAATTTCTGCTACAACCATTGAAGATTTACTCAAAAAGCTACAAGCTTATGAGTGTTTATCTGCTACGGTTGTTTCGCAAACGCTCGGAAAAAGAAAAAGAGATATGGACGAGCAAGGAGTGGATTGCACTTTGTCTTTGTGACATTATCTAACATTTTGCTTGTTGTGTCTCAGTTATAATAAGTGGTTAGCAACCTCTGCAGGTAATATCTCCTAAATTCTACCTTTAAAATTTGACATTGGGGACAATGTCATATTTTAGTAGGGGGTAAGGGACATATTTTGCTAAAAAAAAAAAAATTTGTTGTGTTTTAAGACATTTAGAAGTATTCATTCTGAACAAGGTCTGAGTAAGGGAGACTTGAGACATACCTTGTCAGTTTGATTTAATCTTCTTCTTCAAAAAAACAAAAAAAAAAAAAAAAAAAAAAAAAAAAAACAAAAACAAAAACAAAAAAACAAAAAAAAAAGAGCATGTTTAGACTTAGTGTGTTTTTTTTTAGTTACTTTCAATACAATGATGAGATATGAATTGCATAAGTCTAAAACAGATTTATTAGTGAGAAGATTTTCATGAGAATTGAGCTTGATGTCAACCTTTTTATGAGCCAATGTTAATATGATATGTTGATTGAGAAAGAAGCATGTTTAGACTTAATCTGACTTGTATAATCATCTTTGTGAGTTTTTGAGCCTATAATGATTGATGCATTATACAAATCAATCTAATTTCTTTCTTGAGTGCTCTTATGATTACATGATTCTCTAGAACTTGCTTTAAACCGTTTGAGACTATATTGATACATGTGACAACATGAATATGATAGAGGCATTAGGATTATAACCAGAGCCAAACAGCCATCCATTATTAATGTTCTACGAGAACATCCCCACTAGTGAGCCAATTTGAGCCTACATTAAATATGATGTTTTATTGGTAACCACAACTTACACCTAGCCTAAATATACTTATATCCTTACCCTTGTTCTAAAGATGAATTTTATATTTTGAGACATATTGCAAAAAAACAAGGGATATTTTTATTTGAAAATTTGGGTTAGAAACAAAAGATAAGTGTGGGAGAAGAAAAGAAAAGAAAAAGTCAAGAGAAAAAGAAAGGGATCATTGTCAAATACATTCCCATATTAAAAAAAAAAAAAAAAAAATCTTCTCTTGAACTTCTAGAAAAAGATGTTACAAAGTTGGTTAGAATGATGCAAAGGCTCAACATGAATATTTAGCCTATGTTATTATGTGCTTTATAAGAGTTTTGAGAAGTTTTATTTGTATGATCTTATTATGTCTCTAAAATCTATGAACTCTTTGGAACCTTTGTGATATCTTTATCCTTTTGTTCTTTAACCACATTATAACCCTTTGGCCCCATTACAACCTTGAATAAAGACCTCTTGATTTATGAAGTTGTATGATCTAAATAGTGGAGAATAGGTGGACAAGCAAGCATATGGTAGAAGTGTTTTCATGAGATTGATTGAGTGTAAACACTTTACCACTACTTTAAAGAGTGAAAATCAAGAGAGTATCCCATGTGAGAAGTTGAGATTAAGTTTGAATATACACTATTTTGATTGAAATATGTTATGTTATTATTGGCTTAACTCAAACTATTTACATTCAAGCAAGATTTTTTGTGAATTTCTTTAAGCTATTGATTAGTTTTTAAGACTTGTCCAATGATTATCTCTAATTTATATTGGAAGGATTAGTTATAATTATTATTTTTAGTTTTTCTTATGTCTTCAATGTTTGTGGGTATCGTCCTAGTAAACCCTCACGAGACTAAACTCGTCCACTAGGGACACCTAGGGGTTTAAAGGCTTGTGTCACATGCTAAGTGCCACCGTGATTTCCTACGAAAATGGATTAGATTAGATTTTCTTATTTTATTTTTATTGAGTCGTTGCTAGGGACTAGCAACAATCTAAGTATGGGGGTGTGATAACTCGTATAATTATATAGTTTTTAGTTATGTTTTATTATTGTTTTGTGTCAAATACGAGTTATTATTGTTTAGTCTAATTGTGTTTATGATCTTTTTATATTTTTATGTAATTTGGTGTTTTTCACAAGTTTCTTTGAGTGATTTCAGATTACTAGAATTAAGGGCAAATCCAATTCAGTTCCAGTTCCGACACCTTTTGCCATATCAGCTATATCTCGAGTTTCACTGAAGCAATAAGGCTGAACTTTGTATCCCTGCAAAGCTAAGAGGCATATCTATCTTTTTCATGTTTTACACTTCTTGAAACGGAGTCGTTTGCCCTAGCGAAATCGACCATCAAGTTGGCTGATGTGCAATGACGTCTGTTCTGCACCGTTTTGGTATTTTGACCATATCTTCCGATCCACGTGCGCAAATGATCTGATTCCAACGGATATGGATCCGTAACTGATAGGGGTATATTTTTCTAGAAGACCATTTTATCAGATCGAGCCTCCAACATTGACAAAATCGACCATCAAGCTGGCTGATCAGAATTGTCATACAATATGACGAAAATTGTTAGAAAAATGCACCCACCTATTATACCTACCTTTGAAATTTGTAAAGCTTGTCTCTTGTCATTTAGCCCTCCAAAATGTGTATAAATAGAGGGCCTTGGATGAGTATTGGGATACATTATACATTGGTAGGATATTAGCCTTTGTAGTAAAATTCTCTAAGTTTTCTTCTTCTTTCCTTTCTCTAGTTTTCTTTTTTATTTACTTATGCTTCTTACATTTCTTTTCATTTTATTCATATCTAGTATGTGTTGCTAATCATATTGTTGAGGTGATGAGGTGAAGCTCTTGGTAAATGCTAAGGTTAGTCTCTTAAACATGAGCTAAAATGAATCATCATTTATAAACACTAGTATAGATAATATTTTCTTTTGGTTTAAAATCATACTTGCAAAGTAGAGATCTTGATTCATTATTGACAATGAAAATGGCACAGTAAATGCTTGGTTTCATAACCTTGATTTGTTGTAGACATATACCTTGGCATAAGGAATGCTTGGACTCTTTTTATGAGTTTTGAGGACACCAAATGAACATAATATCATATGCTATGGACGTTGGACTGAATTGCTAAACCTTCCGATTGGAACCTCCCTTATGTGTGGATTTCAATTGTGTAATAAAACAAGATTAATCTTAGCATAACACCAAGAGTGGATTCTCTAACCTCAACATCCTTTCTTATTGTTTTTTATATCTTGTTTAATTGTTTTTATGTTATTTTGTTTATTTTGTTCTCTAATATCTTGTTTATCTTATTTTGTTGTTGATTCCCTAATATCTTGTTTACTTTCTTTGTCTTATATATTTATAAACTTATACTTATTAATACGCTTCCCTGTGGTTCGACCTCGGACACCCGAGAATTTATTACTTGAACATAACCTGCACTTGGGTTTACAACTCTTAATTGAGTCTCCATCACTAGACATCATTAAGAATCAATTTCAGATCTATCAATATCAACCAACTATCAAAGTTAACAACCGTAGATAACAACAAGCTCTGTTACCCCAATCTTTCCTTAGTTTGTCGTTAAATAGAACAAGCTCTCTATTTAATCTCTAACCATTAAACAACCTAGAATAAGCTCTCTAAATTCAATTTAATGGCAGCTTTATGATGAGAAAGATAGGTTGATCTAAGCAACAAACACATAAGCTCGGATTGTTCAACTTAGGTTATGTTCCACTTTGCAATTATTGAAAACTTGACCATAATCATTAATCACAAATTGCCACTTATGAATAGGAAATCAATACAATTACACGGATCAAGACTCCTAAACTAGCAATAGATAATTATCAAGATCTATCTAGTTGTACACCTAAATAAATCTAGACAACATCATGAACAATTCTTGTAGAAGAACATAAGCAACTTTGATAGAGAATTAATGATAGATAGAATCTGAAAATCAATCACAAAACATGTTTAGGGCTTTGAAATCACCCTTAACCAATTAGAAGTTTAACCTAGCATAGGCATTGTAAACATAAACATAAAATTAAAGAAAATCTAAGAAGAAAATAAAAGAAAGAAAGAAGAAGAGGAAGAATATTAATTATCCAACCTCTTGCTCTCTCTAAAGAAAAAGAAAACTAGAGAAAAGAAAGAAAACTAGAGAAAAGAAAGAAGAAGAAAACTTAGAGAATTTTATTAAAATGGCTAATATCCTACCTATGTACAATATGATTCTCTACAATCATCCAAGGCCCTCTATTTATACACATTTTGGAGGGCTAAATGACAAGAGACAAGCTTTACAAATTTCAAAGGTAGGTATAATAGGTGGGTGCATTTTTCTAACAATTTTCGTCATATTGTATGACCATTTTGATCAGCCAACTTGATGGTCGATTTTGTCAATCTTGGAGGCCTGATCTGATCACATGGTCTTCTAGAAAAATGTTCCCCTATGATTTACTGATTCATAGCCGTTGGAATCAGCTCATGTGCTGATGTGGAGAAGAAGATATGGGCAAAATACGAAAACAGGTCAGCACAGACGTCATTGCACATCAGCCAACTTGATGGTCGATTTCTTCAATATTGTAGGATTTATCTGATCACATGGTCTTCTAGACAAATGTTCCCCTATCAGTTATTGATCCATAGCCGTTGGAATCAGCTCATTTTCTGATGTGTATCGGATGATATGGTCAAAATGCGAAAACGGCTCAGGACAGACGTCATTGCACATCAGCCAACTTGATGGTTTATTTCGCTAGGGAAAACGACTCCGTTTCAAGAAGTGTAAAACATGAAAAAGATAGATATGCCTCTTAACTTTGCACGGTTAAAATTTCAGCCTTATTGCTTCAGTGAAACGCCAGATATAGCTGATATGGAAAAAGGTGTCGGAACTGGAACTGAACTGGATTTGCCCTTAATTCTAGTAATCTGAAATCACTCAAAGAAACTTGTGAAAAACACCAAATTACATAAAAATATAAAAGATCATAAACACAATTAGATTAAACAATAATAACTCGTATTTGACACAAAACAATAATAAAACATAACTAAAAACTATATAATTATACGAGTTATCACACCCCCACACTTAGATTGTTGCTAGTCCCTAGCAACGACTCAATAAAAATAAAATAAGAAAATCTAATCTAATCCATTTTCGTAGGAAATCACGGTGGCACTTAGCATGTGACACAAGCCTTTAAACCCCTAGGTGTCCCTAGTGGACGAGTTTAGTCTCGTGAGGGTTTACTAGGACGATACCCACAAACATTGAAAACATAAGAAAAACTAAAAATAATAATTATAACTAATCCTTCCAATATAAATTTGAGATAATCATTGGACAAGTCTTAAAAACTAATCAATAGCTTAAAGAAATTCACAAAAAATCTTGCTTGAATGTAAATAGTTTGAGTTAAGCCAATATTAACATAACATATTTCAATCAAAATAATGCATATTCAAACTTAATCTCAACTTCTCACATGGGATACTCTCTTGATTTTCACTCTTTAAAGTAGTGGTAAAGTGTTTACACTCAATCAATCTCATGAAAACACTTCTACCATATGCTTGCTTGTCCACCTATTCTCCACTATTTAGATCATACAACTTCATGAATCAAGAGGTCTTTAATCAAGGTTGTAATGGGGCCAAGGGGTTTGTAATGTGGTTGAAGAACAAAAAGATAAAGATATCACAAAGGTTCCAAAGAGTTTATAAAGTTTAGAGACATAAAAAGATTATACAAAGAAACTTCTCAAAACTCTTTACAAGTACATAGTCACCTAGGCCGGATATTCATGTTGGGCCTTTTCTTCATTCTAAACAACTTTGTAACATCTTTTTCTTTTTCCACAAATTCAAGAGATGATTCATATATATATATATTTTTTTTACATAGGAATGTATTTGCCAGTATTTCTTTTTCTCTTGACTTTTCTTTTCTTTTCCCCCCACACTTATTTCTTGTTTCTAACCCAAATTTTTAACTAAAAATATCCCTTGTCTTTGCAACTTGTCTCAAATCATGCTAATTCATCTTTGGAACAAAGGTAAAGATATAAGTATATTTAGGTTAGGGACAAGTTATGGTTACCAAAGAGATAGCTTATTCAATGTAGGCTCAAATTGGTTCACTAAGGGTGTGTTCTCTTCGAACATCAATAAGGGATGGCTGTTTGGCCCTGGCTAAAAATCCTAATGCCTCTATCATATTCATGTTGTCACATGCATCAATATAGTCTCAAACGGTTTAAAGCAAGTTCTAGAGAATCATGTAATCATAAGAGCACTCAAGAAAGAAATTAGATTGATTTGTATAATGCATCAATCATTTTAGGCTCAAAAACTCACAATGATGATTATACAAGTCAGTTTTAAGTCTAAACATGCTTCTTTCTCAATCAACATATCATATTAACATTGGCTCATAAAAATTAGTATCAAGCTTAATTCTCATGAAAATCTTCTCACTAGTAACCAGTTTAGACCTATGCAATTCATATCTCATCATTGTATTAAAAAGGAACTAAAACACACTAAAAATAATAATAATAAAGACTCAAAAAAAAAAATAGTAGACAAAAATAAAAGAAATCCTAAATCATTCCCCCCACACTTAATTCTTACATTGTCCTCAATGTAAGTCTATTAACACAAATGAAAGAATCATGTGTAAGAGAAAAGAACTAATAACATAAGAATAGGAATAACTAAGACTCAAAACAAAACAAAACCATGCAACTTAAATAATCCTAAAATACTAAACAAAAATTAACAAGTAAACATAAAAAGATTAAAATCAAACTGACAAGGTATGTCTCAAGTCTCCCTTACTCAGACCTTGTTCAGAATGAATACTTCTAAATGGCTTAAAACACAACAAACTTTTTTTTTTTTTTTTTTAAATTAGCAAAATATGTCCCTTACCCCATACTAAAATATGACATTGTCCCCAATGTCAAATTTTAAAGGTAGGATTTAGGAGATATTACCTGCAGAGGTTGCTAACCACTTATTATAACTGGGACACAACAAACAAAATGTTAGATAATGTCAAAAAGACAAAGTGCAATCCACTCCTTGCTCGTCCATATCTCTTTTTCTTTTTCCGAGCGTTTGCGAAACAACCGTAGCAGATAAACACTCATAAGCTTTGATCTTTTTGAGTAAACCTTCAATGGTTGCAGCAGAAATTATGGTTCTCCTTGCCTCTGAAAACATGAATCCATTATCCACAGCATTGTCTAAATATGAAAGCAAATTACTAAAATAACCATTAATATTAAGCAAACCAATGGGTTTCTTATTTGTGACCAAAGATGACCAAGAAGCCACGCAAGCTATTTCTTCCAATGTACCCAGACCTCCTGGTAAAGCAATGAATGCATCGGCAGAATGGTACATGATTGTTATCCGTTCAGGGATACTCCAGACTTGTATTTCCTTACCCACGGTAGGTTCACAAAAACCTGTGAATAGTTTTGGCACGACTCCTAGAACTGGACTTCCTCCGGCGTGTGCTGCTGTAGCGACTGCTCCCATTAAACCCGTACTACCGCCTCCATAAATCAACTGGATCTTTTGTTGGGCAAGTATTACTCCAACTCTTATGGCTTCATCAGCGAATATGTTATTTTTCCCTGGATAAGCACCTCCAAAAACACAAATTTTTTTAATGCGTTGGGACGAAGTACTTTCCATTTTTTTTTCTTTTTTTCTCGAGTGCCTGAAAGAGAATGAGTACATGGTGTAATATATAGAGGACTGAGTAGTGAATCAGACAAGAGTAATAATGTCGCCGAAAGTGTATCTGACCTGTCAGAAGAAAATGTTAACCTAACAAAAGATTTTTGCGTGATTTCAGGAAGAAAATCAAAAAGAGAAGAAAAATCAACCGTAAAAGTCAAGAGTAATAATGTCGCCGAAAGTGTATTTGACCTGTCAGAAGAAAATGTTAACCTAACAAAAGATTTTTGCGTGATTTCAGGAAGAAAATCAAAAAGAGAAGAAAAAATCAACCGTAAAAGACAAATAAAAAAAAATGAGAATAATTACACAAATCGAATAACACGTAAATTAAACCGAAATAAAGTTATTGCAAATCAAACCAAAAGCTGAGAAGTCATTTATTGTAGTTGTGATTGTGGCTCACATCTTCCTCTGGTTTTACGTCCAGAAACGGCTTAAACGCCTTCTATGAGTCGAGGATATGCTTCCCATCCAGTTTTCTTACAAGCTGGCAAACAGGGTCTTTTAACATCAGATTCCCAAGATGTTGCCATTCCCTTTGGAATTGCGGCCATAAATCAAGAATTTCTCTTTGTACGTCTCCACTAGGATGCGTCTCAAGAGAAAGTTGGATATTACCCAAATTCTCCTTACTCAGTCCATCCTTAATGAATTCAATTTTATCATCTCGATTAGAGGACGGAATCCCAATAGAACGACATTTACCGTTACACGTCCATCGTGCACATTTGTGGCAATTTGAACTCATGCGCTTTGCTCGTCGCTTCTTTGCAAAAGTGCTTCTACCTGTACCTGGTAAATGCAAAACAGGAAGATATTCATCTTCACGTACCTTGGCTTCAATTATCCAACGTATGTCGTCAGGAATCCCTTTGTGCATAAGCATTCTTAATCTTTCAAGTCGAACTTGGTAAAGCTTCAGTAAAATATTTCGAGAAAAAGGAGGAAATCGTTTCTGCAATCTTGTGAGAATATCATCCATCCTGAAAAAAAAATGAAAAAAAATTGAAAGAGAAATTGGAAGAGAAATTTATATACAATATCAGTTTTGTGGGTAGTTGATGGAACCGATTTAAATAATCACGGAGTACCGTTATCCGCCATTTAACCGGGGTTAAAAAAAATAAAAATTATATTTAATCTAGTTATTTTCAAAACAAGGATCAAAAAAAAAAAAAAAACAACATAAAAAGACTCAAAAATAAAACACTCTAAATAAAATCCTAAATTCTTCCCCCCACACATAATTCTTACATTGTCATTAATGTAATGCTATTATCCCCCAATGCAAGAATTATATGTAAGAGAAAAGAACTATTAAACAAAAGAAACTTATGCAGCCTAAATGAACTTAAAAACAGTAAACACAATTAACAAAGAAACATAAGAAATAAAAATAAAAACAATAAAAATAATAAAAGAAAAAGGAAAAGAAAGAGAAAGCAAATCTGAATATGGAAGGTTGGCAATTTCATCTTTAACTGGGCTGCCTTCCCAATTAACACTTGAGTTAGTGTTTTGAATCTAACCAACACCCCTTCTTGGCTTTTTAGGCTTGTCAGGCTCATGCATGAAATTTCCCAAATTTATGCGTTTGAGAGGTAGCTTTCTTTGCACAACAGTGGATGTATTCTCCATTACAAGTATTATTCCATCATCCTTGGTGGTGCATATCTCATCGAGGAATGATGCATCTTTTGGTACTTGTTGAATGACATCCACAAACAAACTGTTTAAGGTTTCCAGCGTGTCTTGTTCATGTTCATCCTCCTTGAACTTTGCGAATCTACTAGGAAAAGGTGGAGAAGAAACATTAGTAAAAATTGGAATCTCAAACGTTACCTCAGGTGCTGAAATACTCTTATTTGGATCATTGGCTTCATTATCCTCAAGAATAGAATTCATCTCTAATTTTGTCTCATCCTCATCTTGTTCCTCATTCCTCAAGGTCACAATAGTAGTATTCTCCTTTGGGTTAATCATTTTTTGGGCAGGGAGTTCTTCAGATCTTTGTGCTACCCATCCCACCATACTACTAGTCAATTGGATCATTTGCTTTTCCAAACTCTGGATGCTTGCCCTTGTTTCCTGTTGAAATTGCAAAGTATCAGTAACAAGAGAATAGACAATATCTTCTAAAGAAGTACCTGAGTTTTGAGTCATATGTGGTGGTTGAAAAAGATCTGGTTCTTGGGACCATGATTGATTGAAGCTAGATGGATGAGTGTAATTGGCATAAGGATCTACTTCTTGGTAATTTTTCGAGTAGCCATAATTAGTATGATCCCACCATCCCTCATGGTAAGTGTTTGAGTAATGATCATACTGTTGGTCTCGGAACACTTGATGGCTTTGACATCCTCCCATGGCCAATTGTTGAACTGGGTAGGTGAGATTGGCTTGTTGATTTTCCATGTTCATGTATGCCACCAACTCTTCAAGAGTTAGATTGCTCAATTCCATCGTTTTTTTTTTTATATTTTTTTATATTTTTTTTATTTTTTTAAAATTTGATAAGAAAAACCCGTATGTACAAGAAAATAAAACTCATTAGAACTGAAAATAAGAATAAACCAAGTAACAAATAAACTAAAGAAAACAATCCCCGGCAACGGCGCCAAAAATTTGATGCACCCAAAAGAGTGTATCTTATTTAACCTTGCACTAAAAAGATCAATTGTAAGTATAGTAGTTAGCAAGGGTCGAGTCCTCAGGGATTGGGTTTTAGTTTATAAGTTAATAGTTTAAAACTTAAATTCAAGAACAATAAAAGAAAAGGGGTTTTTGAAGCCAGATTTAAACTAAAGTAAATAATAAGAATAAGATGCAAGGCGGTATAACCAGCCAATAAAAATATATATACTAAATTAGGCGGTATAACCAGCCAATAAAAATATATATACTAAATTAGGCGGTATAACCAGCCAATAAAAATAAAACAAAGTTAATATACAAATTAGGCGGTATAACCAGCCAATAAAAATAAATATACTTTTAAAAATAAGCAAACTAGAAAAGTAAGAAAACAAGTAAGTAAGAAGAATCAAATGTGAAAAATATGGTTAAGGTTTCATTCTCCACCACTAGACATCATTAAGAATCAATTTCAGATCTATCAATATCAACCAACTATCAAAGTTAACAACCGTAGATAACAACAAGCTCTGTTATCCCAATCTTTCCTTAGTTTGTCGTTAAATAGAACAAGCTCTCTATTTAATCTCTAACCATTAAACAACCTAGAATAAGCTCTCTAAATTCAATTTAATGGCAGCTTTATGATGAGAAAGATAGGTTGATCTAAGCAACAAACACATAAGCTCGGATTGTTCAACTTAGGTTATGTTCCACTTTGCAATTATTGAAAACTTGACCATAATCATTAATCACAAATTGCCACTTATGAATAGGAAATCAAGACAATTACACGGATCAAGACTCCTAAACTAGCAATAGATAATTATCAAGATCTATCTAGTTGTACACCTAAATAAATCAAGACAACATCATGAACAATTCTTGTAGAAGAACATAAGCAACTTTGATAGAAAATTAATGATAGATAGAATCTAAAAATCCTAATGCCTCTATCATATTCATGTTGTCACATGCATCAATATAGTCTCAAATGGTTTAAAGCAAGTTCTAGAGAATCATGTAATCATAAGAGCACTCAAGAAAGAAATTAGATTGATTTGTATAATGCATCAATCATTTTAGGCTCAAAAACTCACAATGATGATTATACAAGTCAGTTTTAAGTCTAAACATGCTTCTTTCTCAATCAACATATCATATTAACATTGGCTCATAAAAATTAGTATCAAGCTTAATTCTCATGAAAATCTTCTCACTAGTAACCAGTTTAGACCTATGCAATTCATATCTCATCATTGTATTAAAAAGGAACTAAAACACACTAAAAATAATAATAATAAAGACTCAAAAAAAAAATAGTAGACAAAATTCTCTAAGTTTTCTTCTTCTTTCTTTTCTCTAGTTTTCTTTCTTTTCTCTAGTTTTCTTTTTCTTTAGAGAGAGCAAGAGGTTGGATAATTAATATTCTTCCTCTTCTTCTTTCTTTCTTTTATTTTCTTCTTAGATTTTCTTTTCTTTAATTTTATGTTTATGTTTATAATGCCTATGCTAGGCTAAACTTCTATTTGGTTAAGGATGATTTCAAAGCCCTAGACATGTTTTGTGATTGATTTTCAGATTCTATCTATCATTAATTTTCTATCAAAGTTGCTTATGTTCTTCTACAAGAATTGTTCATGATGTTGTCTAGATTTATTTAGGTGTACAACTAGATAGATCTTGATAATTATCTAATGCTAGTTTAGGAGTCTTGATCCGTGTAATTGTCTTGATTTCCTATTCATATCTTTCTCATCATTGTAAGAAAACATAAGCATAGGCAATATAATTTTATTAAAATGGCTAATTTATTTTTGAGTCTTTTTATGTTGTTTTTTTTTTTTTTTTGATCCTTGTTTTGAAAATAACTAGATTAAATATAATTTTTATTTTTTTTAACCCCGGTTAAATGGCGGATAACGGTACTCCGTGATTATTTAAATCGGTTCCATCAGCTACCCACAAAACTGATATTGTATATAAATTTCTCTTCCAATTTCTCTTTCAATTTTTTTTCATTTTTTTTTCAGGATGGATGATATTCTCACAAGATTGCAGAAACGATTTCCTCCCTTTCCTCGAAATATTTTACTGAAGCTTTACCAAGTTCGACTTGAAAGATTAAGAATGCTTATGCACAAAGGGATTCCTAACGACATACGTTGGATAATTGAAGCCAAGGTACGTGAAGATGAATATCTTCCTGTTTTGCATTTACCAGGTACAGGTAGAAGCACTTTTGCAAAGAAGCGACGAGCAAAGCGCATGAGTTCAAATTGCCACAAATGTGCACGATGGACGTGTAACGGTAAATGTCGTTCTATTGGGATTCCGTCCTCTAATCGAGATGATAAAATTGAATTCATTAAGGATGGACTGAGTAAGGAGAATTTGGGTAATATCCAACTTTCTCTTGAGACGCATCCTAGTGGAGACGTACAAAGAGAAATTCTTGATTTATGGCCGCAATTCCAAAGGGAATGGCAACATCTTGGGAATCTGATGTTAAAAGACCCTGTTTGCCAGCTTGTAAGAAAACTGGATGGGAAGCATATCCTCGACTCATAGAAGGCGTTTAAGCCGTTTCTGGACGTAAAACCAGAGGAAGATGTGAGCCACAATCACAACTACAATAAATGACTTCTCAGCTTTTGGTTTGATTTGCAATAACTTTATTTCGGTTTAATTTACGTGTTATTCGATTTGTGTAATTATTCTCATTTTTTTTTATTTGTCTTTTACGGTTGATTTTTTCTTCTCTTTTTGATTTTCTTCCTGAAATCACGCAAAAATCTTTTGTTAGGTTAACATTTTCTTCTGACAGGTCAAATACACTTTCGGCGACATTATTACTCTTGACTTTTACGGTTGATTTTTCTTCTCTTTTTGATTTTCTTCCTGAAATCACGCAAAAATCTTTTGTTAGGTTAACATTTTCTTCTGACAGGTCAGATACACTTTCGGCGACATTATTACTCTTGTCTGATTCACTACTCAGTCCTCTATATATTACACCATGTACTCATTCTCTTTCAGGCACTCGAGAAAAAAAGAAAAAAAAATGGAAAGTACTTCGTCCCAACGCATTAAAAAAATTTGTGTTTTTGGAGGTGCTTATCCAGGGAAAAATAACATATTCGCTGATGAAGCCATAAGAGTTGGAGTAATACTTGCCCAACAAAAGATCCAGTTGATTTATGGAGGCGGTAGTACGGGTTTAATGGGAGCAGTCGCTACAGCAGCACACGCCGGAGGAAGTCCAGTTCTAGGAGTCGTGCCAAAACTATTCACAGGTTTTTGTGAACCTACCGTGGGTAAGGAAATACAAGTCTGGAGTATCCCTGAACGGATAACAATCATGTACCATTCTGCCGATGCATTCATTGCTTTACCAGGAGGTCTGGGTACATTGGAAGAAATAGCTTGCGTGGCTTCTTGGTCATCTTTGGTCACAAATAAGAAACCCATTGGTTTGCTTAATATTAATGGTTATTTTAGTAATTTGCTTTCATATTTAGACAATGCTGTGGATAATGGATTCATGTTTTCAGAGGCAAGGAGAACCATAATTTCTGCTGCAACCATTGAAGGTTTACTCAAAAAGATCAAAGCTTATGAGTGTTTATCTGCTACGGTTGTTTCGCAAACGCTCGGAAAAAGAAAAAGAGATATGGACGAGCAAGGAGTGGATTGCACTTTGTCTTTTTGACATTATCTAACATTTTGTTTGTTGTGTCCCAGTTATAATAAGTGGTTAGCAACCTCTGCAGGTAATATCTCCTAAATCCTACCTTTAAAATTTGACATTGGGGACAATGTCATATTTTAGTATGGGGTAAGGGACATATTTTGCTAATTTAAAAAAAAAAAAAAAAATTTGTTGTGTTTTAAGCCATTTAGAAGTATTCATTCTGAACAAGGTCTGAGTAAGGGAGACTTGAGACATACCTTGTCAGTTTGATTTTAATCTTTTTATGTTTACTTGTTAATTTTTGTTTAGTATTTTAGGATTATTTAAGTTGCATGGTTTTGTTTTGTTTTGAGTCTTAGTTATTCCTATTCTTATGTTATTAGTTCTTTTCTCTTACACATGATTCTTTCATTTGTGTTAATAGACTTACATTGAGGACAATGTAAGAATTAAGTGTGGGGGGAATGATTTAGGATTTCTTTTATTTTTGTCTACTATTTTTTTTTTTGAGTCTTTATTATTATTATTTTTAGTGTGTTTTAGTTCCTTTTTAATACAATGATGAGATATGAATTGCATAGGTCTAAACTGGTTACTAGTGAGAAGATTTTCATGAGAATTAAGCTTGATACTAATTTTTATGAGCCAATGTTAATATGATATGTTGATTGAGAAAGAAGCATGTTTAGACTTAAAACTGACTTGTATAATCATCATTGTGAGTTTTTGAGCCAAAAATGATTGATGCATTATACAAATCAATCTAATTTCTTTCTTGAGTGCTCTTATGATTACATGATTCTCTAGAACTTGCTTTAAACCGTTTGAGACTATATTGATGCATGTGACAACATGAATATGATAGAGGCATTAGGATTTTTAGCCAGGGCCAAACAGCCATCCCTTATTGATGTTCGAAGAGAACACACCCTTAGTGAACCAATTTGAGCCTACATTGAATAAGCTATCTCTTTGGTAACCATAACTTGTCCCTAACCTAAATATACTTATATCTTTACCTTTGTTCCAAAGATGAATTAGCATGATTTGAGACAAGTTGCAAAGACAAGGGATATTTTTAGTTAAAAATTTGGGTTAGAAACAAGAAATAAGTGTGGGGGGAAAAGAAAAGAAAAGTCAAGAGAAAAAGAAATACTGGCAAATACATTCCTATGTAAAAAAAAATATATATATATGAATCATCTCTTGAATTTGTGGAAAAAGAAAAAGATGTTACAAAGTTGTTTAGAATGAAGAAAAGGCCCAACATGAATATCCGGCCTAGGTGACTATGTACTTGTAAAGAGTTTTGAGAAGTTTCTTTGTATAATCTTTTTATGTCTCTAAACTTTATAAACTCTTTGGAACCTTTGTGATATCTTTATCTTTTTGTTCTTCAACCACATTACAAACCCCTTGGCCCCATTACAACCTTGATTAAAGACCTCTTGATTCATGAAGTTGTATGATCTAAATAGTGGAGAATAGGTGGACAAGCAAGCATATGGTAGAAGTGTTTTCATGAGATTGATTGAGTGTAAACACTTTACCACTACTTTAAAGAGTGAAAATCAAGAGAGTATCCCATGTGAGAAGTTGAGATTAAGTTTGAATATGCATTATTTTGATTGAAATATGTTATGTTAATATTGGCTTAACTCAAACTATTTACATTCAAGCAAGATTTTTTGTGAATTTCTTTAAGCTATTGATTAGTTTTTAAGACTTGTCCAATGATTATCTCAAATTTATATTGGAAGGATTAGTTATAATTATTATTTTTAGTTTTTCTTATGTTTTCAATGTTTGTGGGTATCGTCCTAGTAAACCCTCACGAGACTAAACTCGTCCACTAGGGACACCTAGGGGTTTAAAGGCTTGTGTCACATGCTAAGTGCCACCGTGATTTCCTACGAAAATGGATTAGATTAGATTTTCTTATTTTATTTTTATTGAGTCGTTGCTAGGGACTAGCAACAATCTAAGTGTGGGGGTGTGATAACTCGTATAATTATATAGTTTTTAGTTATGTTTTATTATTGTTTTGTGTCAAATACGAGTTATTATTGTTTAATCTAATTGTGTTTATGATCTTTTATATTTTTATGTAATTTGGTGTTTTTCACAAGTTTCTTTGAGTGATTTCAGATTACTAGAATTAAGGGCAAATCCAGTTCAGTTCCAGTTCCGACACCTTTTGCTATATCAGCTATATCTGGCGTTTCACTGAAGCAATAAGGCTGAAATTTTAACCGTGCAAAGTTTAGAGGCATATCTATCTATTTCATGTTTTACACTTCTTGAAACGGAGTCGTTTTCCCTAGCGAAATAAACCATCAAGTTGGCTGATGTGCAATGACGTCTGTCCTGAGTAGTTTTCGCATTTTGACCATATCGTCCGATACACATCAGCAAATGAGCTGATTCCAACGGCTATGGATCAATAACTGATAGGGGAACATTTGTCTAGAAGACCATGTGATCAGATAAATCCTCCAATATTGAAGAAATCGACCATCAAGTTGGCTGATGTGCAATGACGTCTGTGCTGACCTGTTTTCGTATTTTGCCCATATCTTCTTCTCCACATCAGCACATGAGCTGATTCCAACGGCTATGAATCAGTAACTCATAGGGGAACATTTTTCTAGAAGACCATGTGATCAGATCAGGCCTCCAAGATTGACAAAATCGACCATCAAGTTGGCTGATCAAAATGGTCATACAATATGACGAAAATTGTTAGAAAAATGCACCCACCTATTATACCTACCTTTGAAATTTGTAAAGCTTGTCTCTTGTCATTTAGCCCTCCAAAATGTGTATAAATAGAGGGCCTTGGATGATTGTAGAGAATCATATTGTACATAGGTAGGATATTAGCCATTTTAATAAAATTCTCTAAGTTTTCTTCTTCTTTCTTTTCTCTAGTTTTCTTTCTTTTCTCTAGTTTTCTTTTTCTTTAGAGAGAGCAAGAGGTTGGATAATTAATATTCTTCCTCTTCTTCTTTCTTTCTTTTATTTTCTTCTTAGATTTTCTTTAATTTTATGTTTATGTTTACAATGCCTATGCTAGGCTAAACTTCTATTTGGTTAAGGGCGATTTCAAAGCCCTAGACATGTTTTGTGATTGATTTTCAGATTCTATCTATCATTAATTTTCTATCAAAGTTGCTTATGTTCTTCTACAAGAATTGTTCATGATGTTGTCTTGATTTGTTTAGGTGTACAACTAGATAGATCTTGATAATTATCTATTGCTAGTTTAGGAGTCTTGATCCGTGTAATTGTCTTGATTTCCTATTCATAAGTGGCAATTTGTGATTAATGATTATGGTCAAGTTTTCAATAATTGCAAAGTGGAACATAACCTAAGTTGAACAATCCGAGCTTATGTGTTTGTTGCTTAGATCAACCTATCTTTCTCATCATAAAGCTGCCATTAAATTGAATCTAGAGAGCTTATTCTAGGTTGTTTGATGGTTAGAGATTAAATAGAGAGCTTGTTCTATTTAACGACAAACTAAGGAAAGATTGGGATAACAGAGCTTGTTGTTATCTACGGTTGTTAACTTTGATAGTTGGTTGATATTGATAGATCTGAAATTGATTCTTAATGATGTCTAGTGGTGGAGAATGAAACCTTAACCATATTTTTCATATTTGATTCTTCTTACTTACTTGTTTTCTTACTTTTCTAGTTTGCTTATTTTTAAAAGTATATTTATTTTTATTGGCTGGTTATACCGCCTAATTTGTATATTAACTTTGTTTTACTTTTATTGGCTGGTTATACCGCCTAATTTAGTATATATATTTTTATTGGCTGGTTATACCGCCTAATTTAGTATATATATTTTTATTGGCTGGTTATACCGCCTTGCATCTTCTTCTTATTATTTACTTTAGTTTAAATCTGGCTTCAAAAACCCCTTTTCTTTTATTGTTCTTGAATTTAAGTTTTAAACTATTAACTTATAAACTAAAACCCAATCCCTGAGGACTCGACCCTTGCTAACTACTATACTTACAATTTATCTTTTTAGTGCAAGGTTAAATAAGATACACTCTTTTGGGAGCATCAAATTTTTGGCGCCGTTGCTGGGGATTGTTTTCTTTAGTTTATTTGTTACTTGGTTTATTCTTATTTTCAGTTCTAATTAGTTTTATTTTCTTGTACATACGGGTTTTTCTTATCAAATTTTGAAAAAAAAAATAAAAAAAAAACGATGGAATTGAGCAATCTAACACTTGAAGAGTTGGTGGCATACATGAACATGGAGAATCAACAAGCCAATCTCACCTTCCCAGTTCAACAATTTGCCATGGGAGGATGTCAAGGCCATCAAGTGTTCCAAGACCAACAGTATGATCATTACTCAAACACTTACCATGAGGGATGGTGGGATCATACTAATTATGGCTACTCGAAAAATTACCAAGAAGTAGATCCTTATGCCAATTACACTCATCCATCTAGCTTCAATCAATCATGGTCCCAAGAACCAGATCTTTTTCAACCACCACATATGACTCAAAACTCAGGTACTTCTTTAGAAGATGTTGTCTATTCTCTTGTTACTGATACTTTGCAATTTCAACAGGAAACAAGGGCAACCATCCAGAGTTTGAAAAAGCAAATGATCCAATTGACTAGTAGTATGGTGGGATGGGTAGCACAAAGATCTGAAGAACTCCCAGCCCAAACGATGATTAACCCAAAGGAGAATGCTACTATTGTGACCTTGAGGAATGAGGAACAAGATGAGGATGAGACAAAATTAGAGATGGATTCTATTCTTGAGGATAATGAAGCCACAAATCCAAATAAGAGTATTTCGGCACCTGAGGTAACGTTTAAGGTTCCACTTTCTACTAATGTTTTTTCTCCACCTTTTCCTAGTAGATTTGCAAAGTTCAAGGAGGAAGAATATGAACAACACATGCCGAAAACCTTAAACAGCTTGTTTGTGGATGCCATTAAAACAATACCAAAATATGCTTCATTCCTCGATGAGATATGCACCACAAAGGATGATGGAATAATACTTGTAATGGAGATTACATCCACTGTTGTGCAAAGAAAGCTTCCTCTCAAACGCATAAATTTGGTAAATTTCATGTATGAGCCTGACAAGCCTAAAATGCCAAGAAGGGGTGTTGGTTAGATTCAAAACACTAACTCAAGTGTTAATTGGGACGGCAGCCCAATTAAAGAAGAATTGCCAACCTGCCATATTCAGATTTTGCTTTTCTTTTTCTTTTTCTTTTGCTTTTGCTTTTGCTTTTCCTTTTCCTTTTCCTTTTATTATTTTTATTGTTTTTATGTTTACTTGTTAATATTTGTTTAGTATTTTAGGATTATTTAGGTTGCATGAGTTTGTTTTATTTTGAGTCTTAGTTGTTCCTATTCTTATGTTATTAGTTCTTTTCTCTTACACATGATTCTTTCATTTGGGTTAATAGACTTACATTGAGGACAATGTAAGAATTAAGTGTGGGGGGAATGATTTAGGATTTCTTTTATTTTTGTCTACTATTTTTTTTTTTTTTTATGAGTCTTTATTATTATTTTTAGTGTGTTTTAGTTCCTTTTCAATACTATGATGAGATATGAATTACATAAGTCTAAAACAGATTTATTAGTGAGAAGATTTTCATGAGAATTGAGCTTGATGTCAACCTTTTTATGAGCCAATGTTAATATGATATGTTGATTGAGAAAGAAGCATGTTTAGACTTAATCTGACTTGTATAATCATCCTTGTGAGTTTTTGAGCCTATATTGATTGACGCATTATACAAATCAATCTAATTTCTTTCTTGAGTGCTCTTATGATTACATGATTCTCTAGAACTTGCTTTAAACCATTTGAGACTATATTAATGCATGTAACAACATGAATATGATAGAGGCATTAGGACTTTTTAACTAGGGCCAAACAGCCATCCCTTATTGATGTTCCAAGAGAACATCCCTCTAGTGAACCAATTTGAGCCTACATTGAATAAGCTATTTATTTGGTAACCACATCTTACACCTAGCCTAAACACATTTATATCTTTACCCTTGTTCTAAAGATGGACTAGAATGTTTGAGACATATTGCAAAAACAAGGGATACTTTTTGAAAATTTGGGTTAGAACAAAAGATAAGTGTGGGGGAGGAGAAAGGCAAAAGTCAAGAGAAAAATAGAGGGAATATTGCCAAATACATTCCCATGTGAAAATTTTTTTTTTGAATAATCTCTTGAACTTCTAGTTAAAGAAAAGAAAAAGATGTTCGAAAGTTGGTTAGAATGAAGTAAAGGCTCAACATGAAATATTCAGCCTATGTGATTATGTACTTCTAAAGAATATTGAGAAAGTTTTATTTGCAAAATCTTATTTTGTCTCTAAATTCTATGAAGTCTTTGGAATGTTTGTGATATCTTTTCCTTTTTATTCTTTAACCACATTATTACCTCTTGGCCCCATTACAACCTTGATTAAAGACCTCTTGATTTATGGAGTTGCATGATCTTTTAGTAGAGAATAGGTAGACAAGCAAGCATATGGTAGAACTATTTTCATGAGATTGATTGAGTGAAAACACTTTACCACTACTTTAAAGAGTGAAAATCAAGAGAGTATCCCATGTGAGAAGTTGAGATTAAGTTTGAATATGCACTATTTTGATTAAAATATGTTATGTTAATATTGGCTTAACTCAAACTATTTACATTCAAGCAAGATTTTTTGTGAATTTCTTTAAGCTATTGATTAGTTTTTAAGACTTGTCCAATGATTATCTCAAATTTATATTGGAAGAATTAGTTATAATTATTATTTTTAGTTTTTCTTATGTTTTCAATGTTTGTGGGTATCGTCCTAGTAAACCCTCACGAGACTAAACTCGTCCACTAGGGACACCTAGGGGTTTAAAGGCTTGTGTCACATGCTAAGTGCCACCGTGATTTCCTACGAAAATGGATTAGATTAGATTTTCTTATTTTATTTTTATTGAGTCGTTGCTAGGGACTAGCAACAATCTAAGTGTGGGGGTGTGATAACTCGTATAATTATATAGTTTTTAGTTATGTTTTATTATTGTTTTGTGTCAAATACGAGTTATTATTGTTTAGTCTAATTGTGTTTATGATCTTTTATATTTTTATGTAATTTGGTGTTTTTCACAAGTTTCTTTGAGTGATTTCAGATTACTAGAATTAAGGGCAAATCCAGTTCAGTTCCAGTTCCGACACCTTTTTCCATATCAGCTATATCTGGAGTTTCACTGAAGCAATAAGGCTGAAATTTTAACCATGCAAAGTTAAGAGGCATATCTATCGTTTTCATGTTTTACACTTCTTGAAGCGGAGTCGTTTTCCCTAGCGAAATCAACCATCAAGTTGGCTGATGTGCAATGACGTCTGTCCTGAGCAGTTTTTGCATTTTGACCATATCGTCCGATACACATCAGCAAATGAGCTGATTCCAACGGCTATGGATCACTAACTGATAGGGGAACATTTGTCTAGAAGACCATGTGATCAGATAAAGCCTCCAATATTGAAGAAATCGACCATCAAGTTGGCTGATGTGCAATGACGTCTGTGCTGACCTGTTTTCGTATTTTCCCATATCTTCTTCTCCACATCAGCAAATGAGCTGATTCCAACGGCTATGAATCAGTAACTCATAGGGGAACATATTTCTAGAAGACCATGTGATCAGATCAGGCCTCCAAGATTGACAAAATCGACCATCAATTTGGCTGATCAAAATGGTCATACAATATGACGAAAATGGTTAGAAAAATGCACCCACCTATTATACCTACCTTTGAAATTTGTAAAGCTTGTCTCTTGTCATTTAGCCCTCCAAAATGTGTATAAATAGAGGGCCTTGGATGATTGTAGAGGATCATATTGTACATAGGTAGAATATTAGCCATTGTAATAAAATTCTCTAAGTTTTCTTCTTCTTTCTTTTCTCTAGTTTTCTTTTTCTTTAGAAAGAGCAAGAGGTTGGATAATTAATATTCTTCTTCTTCTTCTTTCTTTCTTTTATTATTTACTTTAGTTTAAATCTGGCTTCAAAAACCCCTTTTCTTTTATTGTTCTTGAATTTAAGTTTTAAACTATTAACTTATAAACTAAAACCCAATCCCTGAGGACTCGACCCTTGCTAACTACTATACTTACAATTTATCTTTTTAGTGCAAGGTTAAATAAGATACACTCTTTTGGGTCTGGTTTTACAAAAGAGTGTATCTTATTTAACCTTGCACTAAAAAGATCAATTGTAAGTATAGTAGTTAGCAAGGGTCGAGTCCTCAGGGATTGGGTTTTAGTTTATAAGTTAATAGTTTAAAACTTAAATTCAAGAACAATAAAAGAAAAGGGGTTTTTGAAGCCAGATTTAAACTAAAGTAAATAATAAGAATAAGATGCAAGGCGGTATAACCAGCCAATAAAAATATATATACTAAATTAGGCGGTATAACCAGCCAATAAAAATATATATACTAAATTAGGCGGTATAACCAGCCAATAAAAATAAAACAAAGTTAATATACAAATTAGGCGGTATAACCAGCCAATAAAAATAAATATACTTTTAAAAATAAGCAAACTAGAAAAGTAAGAAAACAAGTAAGTAAGAAGAATCAAATGTGAAAAATATGGTTAAGGTTTCATTCTCCACCACTAGACATCATTAAGAATCAATTTCAGATCTATCAATATCAACCAACTACAACGGCGCCAAAAATTTGATGCACCCAAAAGAGTGTATCTTATTTAACCTTGTACTAAAAAGATCAATTGTAAGTATAGTAGTTAGCAAGGGTCGAGTCCTCAGGGATTGGGTTTTAGTTTATAAGTTAATAGTTTAAAACTTAAATTCAAGAACAATAAAAGAAAAGGGGTTTTTGAAGCCAGATTTAAACTAAAGTAAATAATAAGAATAAGATGCAAGGCGGTATAACCAGCCAATAAAAATATATATACTAAATTAGGCGGTATAACCAGCCAATAAAAATAAAACAAAGTTAATATACAAATTAGGCGGTATAACCAGCCAATAAAAATAAATATACTAAGAAGAATCAAATATGAGACATATGGTTAAGGTTTCATTCTCCACCACTAGACATCATTAAGAATCAATTTCAGATCTATCAATATCAACCAACTATCAAAGTTAACAACCGTAGATAACAACAAGCTCTGTTATCCCAATCTTTCCTTAGTTTGTCGTTAAATAGAACAAGCTCTCTATTTAATCTCTAACCATTAAACAACCTAGAATAAGCTCTCTAAATTCAATTTAATGGCAGCTTTATGATGAGAAAGATAGGTTGATCTAAGCAACAAACACATAAGCTCGGATTGTTCAACTTAGGTTATGTTCCACTTTGCAATTATTGAAAACTTGACCATAATCATTAATCACAAATTGCCACTTATGAATAGGAAATCAAGACAATTACACGGATCAAGACTCCTAGACTAGCAATAGATAATTATCAAGATCTATCTAGTTGTACACCTAAATAAATCAAGACAACATCATGAACAATTCTTGTAGAAGAACATAAGCAACTTTGATAGAAAATTAATGATAGATAGAATCTGAAAATCAATCACAAAACATGTCTAGGGCTTTGAAATCACCCTTAACCAAATAGAAGTTTAGCCTAGCATAGGCATTGTAAACATAAACATAAAATTAAAGAAAATCTAAGAAGAAAATAAAAGAAAGAAAGAAGAAGAGGAAGAATATTAATTATCCAACCTCTTGCTCTCTCTAAAAAAAAGAAAACTAGAGAAAAGAAAGAAGAAGAAAACTTAGAGAATTTTATTAAAATGGCTAATATCCTACCTATGTACAATATGATCCTCTACAATCATCCAAGGCCCTCTATTTATACACATTTTGGAAGGCTAAATGACAAGAGACAAGCTTTACAAATTTCAAAGGTAGGTATAATAGGTGGGTGAATTTTTCTAACAATTTTCGTCATATTGTATGACAATTTTGATCAGCCAACTTGATGGTCGATTTCGTCAATGTTGGAGGCCTGATCTGATCACATGGTCTTCTAGAAAAAGGTTCCCCTATCAGTTACGGATCCATAGCCGTTGGAATCCGCTCATTTGCTGATGTGGATAAGCAGATATGGGCAAAATACGAAAACATATCAGCACAGACGTCATTGCACATTAGCCAACTTGATGGTCGATTTCGTCAATATTACAGGCCTGATCTGATCATATGGTCTTCTAGACAAAGGTTCCCGTATCAGTTACGGATCCATAGCCATTGGAATCAGCTCATTTTCTGATGTGGATAAGCAGATATGGGCAAAATACGAAAACAGGTCAGCACAGACGTCATTGCACATCAGCCAACTTGATGGTCGATTTCGCTAGGGAAAACGACTCCGTTTC
This sequence comes from Fremontodendron californicum, assembly GCA_030761205.1. Classification (NCBI taxonomy): domain Eukaryota; kingdom Viridiplantae; phylum Streptophyta; class Magnoliopsida; order Malvales; family Malvaceae; genus Fremontodendron; species Fremontodendron californicum. The sequence continues at coordinate 9,281,950 of JAULJL010000006.1, forward strand.
AAGAAGTATAAAACATGACAAAGATAGATATGCCTCTTAGCTTTGCACGGATACAAATTTCAGCCTTATTGCTTCAGTGAAACTCCAGATATAGCTGATATGGCAAAATGTGTGGGGAACTGGAACTGAACTGGATTTGCCCTTAATTCTAGTAATCTGAAATCACTCAAAGAAACTTGTGAAAAACACCAAATTACATAAAAATATAAAAGATCATAAACACAATTAGACTAAACAATAATAACTCGTATTTGACACAAAACAATAATAAAACATAACTAAAAACTATATAATTATACGAGTTATCACACCCCCACACTTAGATTGTTGCTAGTCCCTAGCAACGACTCAATAAAAATAAAATAAGAAAATCTAATCTAATCCACTTTCGTAGGAAATCACGGTGGCACTTAGCATGTGACACAAGCCTTTAAACCCCTAGGTGTCCCTAGTGGACGAGTTTAGTCTCGTGAGGGTTTACTAGAACGATACCCACAAACATTGAAAAATTAAAATATAAATAAACTTCATATAAATAAACTACATATACTAAAAATATTTACTCCTAATCCTTTCAATACAAATTAGAGACAATATTTGAACAAGTCTTATAAACTAATCAATAGCTTAAAAAATTTCACAAAAAATCATGCTTGAATGTAAATTGTTTGAGTTAAGCCAATATTAGCATAACATATCTCAATCAAAATAGTGCATGTTCAAATTTAATCTCAACTTCTCACATGGGATACTCTCTTGATTTTCACTCTTTAAAGTAGTGGTAAAGTGTTTACACTCAATCAATCTCATGAAAACACTTCTACCATATGCTTGCTTGTCCACCTATTCTCCACTAAAAGATCATGCAACTTCATAAATCAAGAGGTCTTTAATCAAGGTTGTAATGGGACCAAGGGGTTTGTAATGTGGTTGAAGAACAAAAGGATAAAGAGTTCATAAAGTTTAGAGACATAAAAAGATTATACAAAGAAACTTCTCAAAACTCTTTACAAGTACATAGTCACCTAGGCCGGATATTCATGTTGGGCCTTTTCTTCATTCTAAACAACTTTGTAACATCTTTTTCTTTTTCCACAAATTCAAGAGATGATTCATTTTTTTTTTATATAGGAATGTATTTGCCAGTATTCCATTTCTTTTTCTCTTGACTTTTCTTTTCTTTTCCCCCCACACTTATTTCTTGTTTCTAACCAAAAAATATCCCTTGTCTTTGCAACTTGTCTCAAATCATGCTAATTCATCTTTGGAACAAAGGTAAAGATATAAGTATATTTAGGTTAGGGACAAGTTATGGTTACCAAAGAGATAGCTTATTCAATGTAGGCTCAAATTGGTTCACTAAGGGTGTGTTCTCTTGGAACATCAATAAGGGATGGTTGTTTGACCCTGGCTAAAAATCCTAATGCCTCTATCATATTCATGTTGTCACATGCATCAATATAGTCTCAAACGGTTTAAAGCAAGTTCTAGAGAATCATGTAATCATAAGAGCACTCAAGAAAGAAATTAGATTGATTTGTATAATGCATCAATCATTTTAGGCTCAAAAACTCACAAGAATGATTATACAAGTCAGATTAAGTCTAAACATGCTTCTTTCTCAATCAACATATCATATTAACATTGGCTCATAAAAAGGTTGACATCAAGCTCAATTCTCATGAAAATCTTCTCACTAATAAATATGTTTTAGACTTATGCAATTCATATCTCATCATTGTATTAAAAAGGAACTAAAACACACTAAAAAATAATAATAATAATAAAGACTCATAAAAAAAAATAGTAGACAAAAATAAAAGAAATCCTAAATCATTCCCCCCACACTTAATTCTTACATTGTCCTCAATGTAAGTCTATTAACCCAAATGAAAGAATCATGTGTAAGGGAAAAGAACTAATAACATAAGAATAGGAATAACTAGACTCAAAACAAAACAAACTCATGCAACCTAAATAATCCTAAAATACTAAACAAAAATTAACAAGTAAACGTAAAAAGATTAAAATCAAACTGACAAGGTATGTCTCAAGTCTCCCTTACTCAGACCTTGTTCAGAATGAATACTTCTAAATTGCTTAAAACACAACAAACTCTTTTTTTTTTTTTTTTTGAAAAGAAGAAATCAAACTGACAAGGTATGTCTCAAGTCTCCCTTACTCAGACCTTGTTCAGAATGAATACTTCTAAATTGCTTAAAACACAACAAACTTTTTTTTTTTTAAGAAGGTAAAATTTAGGAGATATTACCTGTAGAGGTTGCTAACCACTTATTATAACTGAGACACAACAAACAAAATGTTAGATAATGTCACAAAGACAAAGTGCAATCCACTCCTTGCTCGTCCATATCTCTTTTTCTTTTTCCGAGCGTTTGCGAAACAACCGTAGCAGATAAATACTCATAAGCTTGGAGCTTTTTGAGTAAATCTTCAATGGTTGTAGCAGAAATTATGGTTCTCCTTGCCTCTGAAAACATGAATCCATTATCCACAGCATTATCTAAATATGAAAGCAAATTACTAAAATAACCATTAATATTAAGCAAACCAATGGGTTTCTTATTTGTGACCAAAGATGACCAAGAAGCCACGCAAGCTATTTCTTCCAATGTACCCAGACCTCCTGGTAAAGCAATGAATGCATCGGCAGAATGGTACATGATTGTTATCCGTTCAGGGATACTCCAGACTTGTATTTCCTTACCCAAGGTAGGTCCACAAAAATCTGTGAATAGTTTTGGCACGATTCCTAGAACTGGACTTCCTCCGGCGTGTGCTGCTGTAGCGACTGCTCCCATTAAACCCGTACTACCGCCTCCATAAATCAACTGGATCTTTTGTTGGGCAAGTATTACTCCAACTCTTATGGCTTCATCAGCGAATATGTTATTTTTCCCTGGATAAGCACCTCCAAAAACACAAATTTTTTTAATGCGTTGGGACGAAGTATTTTCCATTTTTTTTTTCTTTTTTTTTTCTTCTTTTTCGAGTGCCTGAAAGAGAATGAGTACATGGTGTAATATATAGAGGACTGAGTAGTGAATCAGACAAGAGTAATAATGTCGCCGAAAGTGTATCTGACCTGTCAGAAGAAAATGTTAACCTAACAAAAGATTTTTGCGTGATTATAGGAAGAAAATCAAAAAGAGAAGAAAAATCAACCGTAAAAGTCAAGAGTAATAAGAGTGTATCTTATTTAACCTTGTACTAAAATGGCTAATATCCTACCTATGTACAATATGATCCCTTACAATCATCCAAGGCCCTCTATTTATACACATTTTGGAGGGCTAAATGACAAGAGAAAATTAAAGAAAATTTATAGGCTAAACTTCTATTTGGTTAAGGGTGATTTCAAAGCCCTAGACATGTTTTATGATTGATTTTCAGATTCTATCTATCATTAATTTTCTATCAAAGTTGCTTATGTTCTTCTACAAGAATTGTTCATGATGTTGTCTTGATTTGTTTAGGTGTACAACTAGATAGATCTTGATAATTATCTATTGCTAGTTTAGGAGTCTTGATCCGTGTAATTGTCTTGAATTGTTCATGATGTTGTCTTGATTTGTTTAGGTGTACAACTAGATAGATCTTGACAAGAGAATTTTATTATAATAGTTATTTTCTTCTTAGATTTTCTTTAATTTTATGTTTATGTTTATAATGCCTATGCTGGGCTAAACTTCTATTTGGTTAAGGGTGATTTCAAAGCCCTAGACATGTTTTATGATTGATTTTCAGATTCTATCTATCATTAATTTTCTATCAAAGTTGCTTATGTTCTTCTACAAGAATTGTTCATGATGTTGTCTTGATTTGTTTAGGTGTACAACTAGATAGATCTTGATAATTATCTATTGCTAGTTTAGGAGTCTTGATCCGTGTAATTGTCTTGATTTCCTATTCATAAGTGGCAATTTGTGATTAATGATTATGGTCAAGTTTTCAATAATTGCAAAGTGGAACATAACCTAAGTTGAACAATCCGAACTAGAATTAAGGGCAAATCCAGTTCAGTTCCAGTTCCGACACCTTTTGCCATATCAGCTATATCTCGAGTTTCACTGAAGCAATAAGGCTGAAATTTGTAGGCATGCAAAGCTAAGAGGCATATCTATCTTTTTCATGTTTTACACTTCTTGAAACGGAGTCGTTTGCCCTAGCGAAATCGACCATCAAGTTGGCTGATGTGCAATAACGTCTGTGCTGACCTATTTTCGTATTATGCCCATATCTTCTTATCCACATCAGCAAATGAGCTGATTCCAACGGCTATGGATCAGTAACTGATAGGGTAACATTTGTCTAGAAGACCATGTGATCAGATAAGGCCTCCAAAATTGACAAAATCGACCATCAAGTTGGCTGATCAAAATCGTCATACATGACGAAAATTGTTAGAAAATGCACCCACCTATTATACCTACCTTTGAAATTTGTAAAGCTTGTCTCTTGTCATTTAGCCCTCCAAAATGTGTATAAATAGAGGGCCTTGGATGATTGTAAGGGATCATATTGTACATAGGTAGGATATTAGCCATTTTAATAAAATTCTCTAAGTTTTCTTCTTCTTTCTTTTCTCTAGTTTTCTTTCTTTTCTCTAGTTTTCTTTTTCTTTAGAGAGAGCAAGAGGTTGGATAATTAATATTCTTCCTCTTCTTCTTTCTTTCTTTTATTTTCTTCTTAGATTTTCTTTAATTTTATGTTTATGTTTATAATGCCTATGCTAGGCTAAACTTCTATTTGGTTAAGGGTGATTTCAAAGCCCTAGACATGTTTTATGATTGATTTTCAGATTCTATCTATCATTAATTTTCTATCAAAGTTGCTTATGTTCTTCTACAAGAATTGTTCATGATGTTGTCTTGATTTGTTTAGGTATACAACTAGATAGATCTTGATAATTATCTATTGCTAGTTTAGGAGTCTTGATCCGTGTAATTGTCTTGATTTCCTATTCATAAGTGGCAATTTGTGATTAATGATTATGGTCAAGTTTTCAATAATTGCAAAGTGGAACATAACCTAAGTTGAACAATCCGAGCTTATGTGTTTGTTGCTTAGATCAACCTATCTTTCTCATCATAAAGCTGCCATTAAATTGAATTTAGAGAGCTTATTCTAGGTTGTTTAATGGTTAGAGATTAAATAGAGAGCTTGTTCTATTTAACGACAAACTAAGGAAAGATTGGGGTAACAGAGCTTGTTGTTATCTACGGTTGTTAACTTTGATAGTTGGTTGATATTGATAGATCTGAAATTGATTCTTAATGATGTCTAGTGGTGGAGAATGAAACCTTAACCATATTTTTCATATTTGATTCTTCTTACTTACTTGTTTTCTTACTTTTAGTTTGCTTATTTTTTATATTTATTTTTATTGGCTGGTTATACCGCCTAATTTGTATATTAACTTTGTTTTATTTTTATTGGCTGGTTATACCGCCTAATTTAGTATATATATTTTTATTGGCTGGTTATACCGCCTTGCATCTTATTCTTATTATTTACTTAGTTTAAATCTGGCTTCAAAAACCCCTTTTCTTTTATTGTTTTCTTTGAACGTAAGTTATAAACTAATAACTCATAAATTAAAACCCAATCCCTGAGGACTCGACCCTTGCTAATCATTATACTTACAATTGATCTTTTTAGTGCAAGGTTAAATAAGATACACTCTTTTGGGTGCATCAAATTTTTGGCGCCGTTGCCGGGGATTGTTTTCTTTAGTTTATTTGTTACTTGGTTTATTCTTATTTTCAGTTCTAATGAGTTTTATTTTCTTGTACATACGGGTTTTTCTTATCAAATTTTAAAAAAATAAAAAAAATATAAAAAAAAAACGATGGAATTGAGCAATCTAACTCTTGAAGAGTTGGTGGCATACATGAACATGGAAAATCAACAAGCCAATCTCACCTACCCAGTTCAACAATTGGCCATGGGAGGATGTCAAAGCCATCAAGTGTTCCGAGACCAACAGTATGATCATTACTCAAACACTTACCATGAGGGATGGTGGGATCATACTAATTATGGCTACTCGAAAAATTACCAAGAAGTAGATCCTTATGCCAATTACACTCATCCATCTAGCTTCAATCAATCATGGTCCCAAGAACCAGATCTTTTTCAACCACCACATATGACTCAAAACTCAGGTACTTCTTTAGAAGATATTGTCTATTCTCTTGTTACTGATACTTTGCAATTTCAACAGGAAACAAGGGCAAGCATCCAGAGTTTGGAAAAGCAAATGATCCAATTGACTAGTAGTATGGTGGGATGGGTAGCACAAAGATCTGAAGAACTCCCTGCCCAAAAAATGATTAACCCAGAGGAGAATACTACTATTGTGACCTTGAGGAATGAGGAACAAGATGAGGATGAGACAAAATTAGAGATGAATTCTATTCTTGAGGATAATGAAGCCAATGATCCAAATAAGAGTATTTCAGCACCTGAGGTAACGTTTGAGATTCCAATTTTTACTAATGTTTCTTCTCCACCTTTTCCTAGTAGATTCGCAAAGTTCAAGGAGGATGAACATGAACAAGACACGCTGGAAACCTTAAACAGTTTGTTTGTGGATGTCATTCAACAAGTACCAAAAGATGCATCATTCCTCGATGAGATATGCACCACCAAGGATGATGGAATAATACTTGTAATGGAGAATACATCCACTGTTGTGCAAAGAAAGCTACCTCTCAAACGCATAAATTTGGGAAATTTCATGCATGAGCCTGACAAGCCTAAAAAGCCAAGAAGGGGTGTTGGTTAGATTCAAAACACTAACTCAAGTGTTAATTGGGAAGGCAGCCCAATTAAAGATGAAATTGCCAACCTTCCATATTCAGATTTGCTTTCTCTTTCTTTTCCTTTTTCTTTTATTATTTTTATTGTTTTTATTTTTATTTCTTATGTTTCTTTGTTAATTGTGTTTACTGTTTTTAAGTTCATTTAGGCTGCATAAGTTTCTTTTGTTTAATAGTTCTTTTCTCTTACATATAATTCTTGCATTGGGGGATAATAGCATTACATTAATGACAATGTAAGAATTATGTGTGGGGGGAAGAATTTAGGATTTTATTTAGAGTGTTTTGTTTTTGAGTTTTTTTTATGTTGTTTTTCTTTCTGATCCTTGTTTTGAAAATAACTAGATGTAAATATAATTTTTTTTTTAACCCCGGTTAAATGGCGGATAACGGTACTCCGTGATTATTTAAATCGGTTCCATCAGCTACCCACAAAACTGATATTGTATATAAATTTCTCTTCCAATTTCTCTTTCAATTTTTTTCATTTTTTTCAGGATGGATGATATTCTCACAAGATTGCAGAAACGATTTCCTCCTTTTCCTCGAAATATTTTACTGAAGCTTTACCAAGTTCGACTTGAAAGATTAAGAATGCTTATGCACAAAGGGATTCCTGACGACATACGTTGGATAATTGAAGCCAAGGTACGTGAAGATGAATATCTTCCTGTTTTGCATTTAGCAGGTACAGGTAGAAGCACTTTTGCAAAGAAGCGACGAGCAAAGCGCATGAGTTCAAATTGCCACAAATGTGCACGATGGACGTCTAACGGTAAATGTCGTTCTATTGGGATTCCGTCCTCTAATCGAGATGATAAAATTGAATTCATTAAGGATGGACTGAGTAAGGAGAATTTGGGTAATATCCAACTTTCTCTTGAGACGCATCCTAGTGGAGACGTACAAAGAGAAATTCTTGATTTATGGCCGCAATTCCAAAGGGAATGGCAACATCTTGGGAATCTGATGTTAAAAGACCCTGTTTGCCAGCTTGTAAGACAACTGGATGGGAAGCATATCCTCGACTCATAGAAGGCGTTTAAGCCGTTTCTAGACGTAAAACCAGAGGAAGATGTGAGCCACAATCACAACTACAATAAATGACTTCTCAGCTTTTGGTTTGATTTGTAATAACTTTATTTCGGTTAAATTTACGTGTTATTCGATTTGTGTAATTATTCTCATTTTTGTTATTTGTCTTTTACGGTTGATTTTTCTTCACTTTTTGATTTTCTTCCTGAAATCACGCAAAAATCTTTTGTTAGGTTAACATTTTCTTCTGACAGGTCAAATACACTTTCGGCGACATTATTACTCTTGACTTTTACGGTTGATTTTTCTTCTCTTTTTGATTTTCTTCCTGAAATCACGCAAAAATCTTTTGTTAGGTTAACATTTTCTTCTGACAGGTCAAATACACTTTCGGCGACATTATTACTCTTGTCTGAATCACTACTCAGTCCTCTATATATTACACCATGTACTCATTCTCTTTCAGGCACTCGAAAAAAAGAAAAAAAAAAGAAAAAAAAATGGAAAGTACTTCATCCCAGCGCATTAAAAAAATTTGTGTCTTTGGAGGTGCTTATCCAGGAAAAAATAACATATTCGCTGATGAAGCCATAAGAGTTGGAGTAATACTTGCCCAACAAAAGATCCACTTGATTTATGGAGGAGGTAGTACGGGTTTAATGGGAGCAGTCGCTACAGCAGCACACGCCGGAGGAAGTCCAGTTCTAGGAATCGTGCCAAAACTATTCACAAGTTTTTGTGGACCTACCGTGGGTAAGGAAATACAAGTCTGGAGTGTCCCTGAACGGATAACAATCATGTACCATTCTGCCGATGCATTCATTGCTTTACCAGGAGGTCTGGGTACATTGGAAGAAATAGCTTGCGTGGCTTCTTGGTCATCTTTGGTCACAAATAAGAAACCCATTGGTTTGCTTAATATTAATGGTTATTTTAGTAATTTGCTTTTATATTTAGATAATGCTGTGGATAATGGATTCATGTTTTCAGAGGCAAGGAGAACCATAATTTCTGCTACAACCATTGAAGATTTACTTAAAAAGCTCCAAGCTTATGAGTGTTTATCTGCTACGGTTGTTTCGCAAACGCTCGGAAAAAGAAAAAGAGATATGGACGAGCAAGGAGTGGATTGCACTTTGTCTTTGTGACATTATCTAACATTTTGCTTGTTGTGTCTCAGTTATAATAAGTGGTTAGCAACCTCTGCAGGTAATATCTCCTAAATTCTACCTTTAAAATTTGACATTGGGGACAATGCCATATTTTAGTAGGGGGTAAGAGACATATTTTGCTAATTTAAAAAAAAAAAAATTAAATAAAAAATTAAGAAGTATTCATTCTGAACAAGGTCTGAGTAAGGGAGACTTGAGACATACCTTGTCAGTTTGATTTCTTCTTTTCAAAAAAAAAAAAAAAAAAAAAAAAAAAAAAAAGAGTTTGTTGTGTTTTAAGCAATTTAGAAGTATTCATTCTGAACAAGGTCTGAGTAAGGGAGACTTGAGACATACCTTGTCAGTTTGATTTTAATCTTTTTATGTTTACTTGTTAATTTTTGTTTAGTATTTTAGGATTATTTAGGTTGCATGGTTTTGTTTTGTTTTGAGTCTTAGTTGTTCCTATTCTTATGTTATTAGTTCTTTTCTCTTACACATGATTCTTTCATTTGAGTTAATAGACTTACATTGAGGACAATGTAAGAATTAAGTGTGGGGGGGAATGATTTAGGATTTCTTTTATTTTTGTCTACTTTTTTTTTCTTTATTATTATTATTATTATTTTTTGTGAGTTTTAGTTCCTTTTTAATACAATGATGAGATATGAATTGCATAAGTCTAAAACAGATTTATTAGTGAGAAGATTTTCATGAGAATTGAGCTTGATGTCAACCTTTTTATGAGCCAATGTTAATATAATATGTTGATTGAGAAAGAAGCATGTTTAGACTTAATCTGACTTGTATAATCATCCTTGTGAGTTTTTGAGCCTATAATGATTGATGCATTATACAAATCAATCTAATTTCTTTCTTGAGTGCTCTTATGATTACATGATTCTCTAGAACTTGCTTTAAACCGTTTGAGACTATATTGATACATGTGACAACATGAATATGATAGAGGCATTAGGATTATAACCAGAGCCACACAGCCATCCATTATTAATGTTCCAAGAGAACACACCCTTAGTGAACCAATTTGAGCCTACATTGAATAAGCTATCTCTTTGGTAACCATAACTTGTCCCTAACCTAAATATACTTATATCTTTACCTTTGTTCCAAAGATGAATTAGCATGTTTTGAGACAAGTTGCAAAGACAAAGAAGATTTATTGAAAATTTGGGTTAGAAACAAGAAATAAGTGTGGGGGGAAAAGAAAGAAAAAAGTCAAGAGAAAAAGAAAGGGATCATTGTCAAATACATTCCCATATTAAAAAAAAAAAAAAATCTTCTCTTGAACTTCTAGTTAAAGTAAAGAAAAAGATGTTACAAAGTTGGTTAGAATGATGCAAAGGCCCAACATGAATATCCGGCCTAGGTGACTATGTACTTGTAAAGAGTTTTGAGAAGTTTCTTTGTATAATCTTTTTATGTCTCTAAACTTTATGAACTCTTTGGAACCTTTGTGATATCTTTATCCTTTTGTTCTTCAACCACATTACAAACCCCTTGGCCCCATTACAACCTTGATTAAAGACCTCTTGATTTATGAAGTTGCATGATCTTTTAGTGGAGAATAGGTGGACAAGCAAGCATATGGTAGAAGTGTTTTCATGAGATTGATTGAGTGTAAACACTTTACCACTACTTTAAAGAGTGAAAATCAAGAGAGTATCCCATGTGAGAAGTTGAGATTAAGTTTGAACATGAACTATTTTGATTGAGATATGTTATGTTAATGTTAGCTTAACTCAAACCTTTTACTATCAAGCATGATTCTTTGTGAAACTCTTTAAGCTATTGATTAGTTTATAAGACTTGTTCAAATATTGTCTCTAATTTGTATTGAAAGGATTAGGAGTAAATATTTTTAGTATATGAAGTTTATTTATATGTAGTTTATTTATATTTTAATTTTTCAATGTTTGTGGGTATCGTTCTAGTAAACCCTCACGAGACTAAACTCGTCCACTAGGGACACCTAGGGGTTTAAAGGCTTGTGTCACATGCTAAGTGCCACCGTGATTTCCTACGAAAGTGGATTAGATTAGATTTTCTTATTTTATTTTTATTGAGTCGTTGCTAGGGACTAGCAACAATCTAAGTGTGGGGGTGTGATAACTCGTATAATTATATAGTTTTTAGTTATGTTTTATTATTGTTTTGTGTCAAATACGAGTTATTATTGTTTAGTCTAATTGTGTTTATGATCTTTTATATTTTTATGTATTTTGGTGTTTTTCACAAGTTTCTTTGAGTGATTTCAGATTACTAGAATTAAGGGCAAATCCAGTTCAGTTCCAGTTCCGACACCTTTTGCCATATCAGCTATATCTCGAGTTTCACTGAAGCAATAAGGCTGAAATTTGTAGGCATGCAAAGCTAAGAGGCATATATATCTTTTTCATGTTTTACACTTCTTGAAACGGAGTCGTTTTCCCTAGCGAAATCGACCATCAAGTTGGCTGATGTGCAATGACGTCTGTGCTGACCTATTTTCGTATTATGCCCATATCTTCTTATCCACATCAGCAAATGAGCTGATTCCAACGGCTATGGATCAGTAACTGATAGGGTAACATTTGTATAGAAGACCATGTGATCAGATAAGGCCTCCAAAATTGACAAAATCGACCATCAAGTTGGCTGATCAAAATCGTCATACATGACGAAAATTGTTAGAAAATGCACCCACCTATTATACCTACCTTTGAAATTTGTAAAGCTTGTCTCTTGTCATTTAGCCCTCCAAAATGTGTATAAATAGAGGGCCTTGGATGATTGTAAGGGATCATATTGTACATAGGTAGGATATTAGCCATTTTAATAAAATTCTCTAAGTTTTCTTCTTCTTTCTTTTCTCTAGTTTTCTTTCTTTTCTCTAGTTTTCTTTTTCTTTAGAGAGAGCAAGAGGTTGGATAATTAATATTCTTCCTCTTCTTCTTTCTTTCTTTTATTTTCTTCTTAGATTTTCTTTAATTTTATGTTTATGTTTATAATGCATATGCTAGGCTAAACTTCTATTTGGTTAAGGGTGATTTCAAAGCCCTAGACATGTTTTATGATTGATTTTCAGATTCTATCTATCATTAATTTTCTATCAAAGTTGCTTATGTTCTTCTACAAGAATTGTTCATGATGTTGTCTTGATTTGTTTAGGTGTACAACTAGATAGATCTTGATAATTATCTATTGCTAGTTTAGGAGTCTTGATCCGTGTAATTGTCTTGATTTCCTATTCATAAGTGGCAATTTGTGATTAATGATTATGGTCAAGTTTTCAATAATTGCAAAGTGGAACATAACCTAAGTTGAACAATCCGAGCTTATGTGTTTGTTGCTTAGATCAACCTATCTTTCTCATCATAAAGCTGCCATTAAATTGAATTTAGAGAGCTTATTCTAGGTTGTTTAATGGTTAGAGATTAAATAGAGAGCTTGTTCTATTTAACGACAAACTAAGGAAAGATTGGGGTAACAGAGCTTGTTGTTATCTACGGTTGTTAACTTTGATAGTTGGTTGATATTGATAGATCTGAAATTGATTCTTAATGATGTCTAGTGGTGGAGAATGAAACCTTAACCATATTTTTCATATTTGATTCTTCTTACTTACTTGTTTTCTTACTTTTAGTTTGCTTATTTTTTATATTTATTTTTATTGGCTGGTTATACCGCCTAATTTGTATATTAACTTTGTTTTATTTTTATTGGCTGGTTATACCGCCTAATTTAGTATATATATTTTTATTGGCTGGTTATACCGCCTTGCATCTTATTCTTATTATTTACTTAGTTTAAATCTGGCTTCAAAAACCCCTTTTCTTTTATTGTTTTCTTTGAACGTAAGTTATAAACTAATAACTCATAAATTAAAACCCAATCCCTGAGGACTCGACCCTTGCTAATCATTATACTTACAATTGATCTTTTTAGTGCAAGGTTAAATAAGATACACTCTTTTGGGTGCATCAAATTTTTAGCGCCGTTGCCGGGGATTGTTTTCTTTAGTTTATTTGTTACTTGGTTTATTCTTATTTTCAGTTCTAATGAGTTTTATTTTCTTGTACATACGGGTTTTTCTTATCAAATTTTAAAAAAATAAAAAAAAAAATAAAAAAATATAAAAAAAAAACGATGGAATTGAGCAATCTAACTCTTGAAGAGTTGGTGGCATACATGAACATGGAAAATCAACAAGCCAATCTCACCTACCCAGTTCAACAATTGGCCATGGGAGGATGTCAAAGCCATCAAGTGTTCCGAGACCAACAGTATGATCATTACTCAAACACTTACCATGAGGGATGGTGGGATCATACTAATTATGGCTACTCGAAAAATTACCAAGAAGTAGATCCTTATGCCAATTACACTCATCTATCTAGCTTCAATCAATCATGGTCCCAAGAACCAGATCTTTTTCAACCACCACATATTTAATGGCTAATAATTATAACTAATCCTTCCAATATAAATTTGAGATAATCATTGGACAAGTCTTAAAAACTAATCAATAGCTTAAAGAAATTCACAAAAAATCTTGCTTGAATGTAAATAGTTTGAGTTAAGCCAATATTAACATAACATATTTCAATCAAAATAATGCATATTCAAACTTAATCTCAACTTCTCACATGGGATACTCTCTTGATTTTCACTCTTTAAAGTAGTGGTAAAGTGTTTACACTCAATCAATCTCATGAAAACACTTCTACCATATGCTTGCTTGTCCACCTATTCTCCACTATTTAGATCATACAACTTCATGAATCAAGAGGTCTTTAATCAAGGTTGTAATGGGGCCAAGGGGTTTGTAATGTGGTTGAAGAACAAAAAGATAAAGATATCACAAAGGTTCCAAAGAGTTTATAAAGTTTAGAGACATAAAAAGATTATACAAAGAAACTTCTCAAAACTCTTTACAAGTACATAGTCACCTAGGCCGGATATTCATGTTGGGCCTTTTCTTCATTCTAAACAACTTTGTAACATCTTTTTCTTTTTCCACAAATTCAAGAGATGATTCATATATATTTTTTTTTTTTTTACATAGGAATGTATTTGCCAGTATTTCTTTTTCTCTTGACTTTTCTTTTCTTTTCCCCCCACACTTATTTCTTGTTTCTAACCCAAATTTTTAACTAAAAATATCCCTTGTCTTTGCAACTTGTCTCAAATCATGCTAATTCATCTTTGGAACAAAGGTAAAGATATAAGTATATTTAGGTTAGGGACAAATTATGGTTACCAAAGAGATAGCTTATTCAATGTAGGCTCAAATTGGTTCACTAAGGGTGTGTTCTCTTCGAACATCAATAAGGGATGGCTGTTTGGCCCTGGCTAAAAATCCTAATGCCTCTATCATATTCATGTTGTCACATGCATCAATATAGTCTCAAACGGTTTAAAGCAAGTTCTAGAGAATCATGTAATCATAAGAGCACTCAAGAAAGAAATTAGATTGATTTGTATAATGCATCAATCATTTTAGGCTCAAAAACTCACAATGATGATTATACAAGTCAGTTTTAAGTCTAAACATGCTTCTTTCTCAATCAACATATCATATTAACATTGGCTCATAAAAATTAGTATCAAGCTTAATTCTCATGAAAATCTTCTCACTAGTAACCAGTTTAGACCTATGCAATTCATATCTCATCATTGTATTAAAAAGGAACTAAAACACACTAAAAATAATAATAATAAAGACTCAAAAAAAAAATAGTAGACAAAAATAAAAGAAATCCTAAATCATTCCCCCCACACTTAATTCTTACATTGTCCTCAATGTAAGTCTATTAACACAAATGAAAGAATCATGTGTAAGAGAAAAGAACTAATAACATAAGAATAGGAATAACTAAGACTCAAAACAAAACAAAACCATGCAACTTAAATAATCCTAAAATACTAAACAAAAATTAACAAGTAAACATAAAAAGATTAAAATCAAACTGAGACACAACAAACAAAATGTTAGATAATGTCACAAAGACAAAGTGCAATCCACTCCTTGCTCGTCCATATCTCTTTTTCTTTTTCCGAGCGTTTGCGAAACAACCGTAGCAGATAAATACTCATAAGCTTGGAGCTTTTTGAGTAAATCTTCAATGGTTGTAGCAGAAATTATGGTTCTCCTTGCCTCTGAAAACATGAATCCATTATCCACAGCATTATCTAAATATGAAAGCAAATTACTAAAATAACCATTAATATTAAGCAAACCAATGGGTTTCTTATTATCTCTAACCATTAAACAACCTAGAATAAGCTCTCTAAATTCAATTTAATGGCAGCTTTATGATGAGAAAGATAGGTTGATCTAAGCAACAAACACATAAGCTCGGATTGTTCAACTTAGGTTATGTTCCACTTTGCAATTATTGAAAACTTGACCATAATCATTAATCACAAATTGCCACTTATGAATAGGAAATCAAGACAATTACACGGATCAAGACTCCTAAACTAGCAATAGATAATTATCAAGATCTATCTAGTTGTACACCTAAATAAATCTAGACAACATCATGAACAATTCTTGTAGAAGAACATAAGCAACTTTGATAGAGAATTAATGATAGATAGAATCTGAAAATCAATCACAAAACATGTCTAGGGCTTTGAAATCACCCTTAACCAATTAGAAGTTTAACCTAGCATAGGCATTGTAAACATAAACATAAAATTAAAGAAAATCTAAGAAGAAAATAAAAGAAAGAAAGAAGAAGAGGAAGAATATTAATTATCCAACCTCTTGCTCTCTCTAAAGAAAAAGAAAACTAGAGAAAAGAAAGAAAACTAGAGAAAAGAAAGAAGAAGAAAACTTAGAGAATTTTATTAAAATGGCTAATATCCTACCTATGTACAATATGATTCTCTACAATCATCCAAGGCCCTCTATTTATACACATTTTGGAGGGCTAAATGACAAGAGACAAGCTTTACAAATTTCAAAGGTAGGTATAATAGGTGGGTGCATTTTTCTAACAATTTTCGTCATATTGTATGACCATTTTGATCAGCCAACTTGATGGTCGATTTTGTCAATCTTGGAGGCCTGATCTGATCACATGGTCTTCTAGAAAAATGTTCCCCTATGAGTTACTGATTCATAGCCATTGGAATCAGCTCATGTGCTGATGTGGAGAAGAAGATATGGGCAAAATACGAAAACAGGTCAGCACAGACATCATTGCACATCAGCCAACTTGATGGTCGATTTCTTCAATATTGGAGGATTTATCTGATCACATGGTCTTCTAGACAAATGTTCCCCTATCAGTTATTGATCCATAGCCGTTGGAATCAGCTCATTTGCTGATGTGTATCGGACGATATGGTCAAAATGCGAAAACTGCTCAGGACAGACGTCATTGCACATCAGCCAACTTGATGGTTTATTTCGCTAGGGAAAACGACTCCGTTTCAAGAAGTGTAAAACATGAAAAAGATAGATATGCCTCTTAACTTTGCACGGTTAAAATTTCAGCCTTATTGCTTCAGTGAAACGCCAGATATAGCTGATATGGCAAAAGGTGTCGGAACTGGAACTGAACTGGATTTGCCCTTAATTCTAGTAATCTGAAATCACTCAAAGAAACTTGTGAAAAACACCAAATTACATAAAAATATAAAAGATCATAAACACAATTAGATTAAACAATAATAACTCGTATTTGACACAAAACAATAATAAAACATAACTAAAAACTATATAATTATACGAGTTATCATATAATGCCGAAATTTTGTTGGCATCCTCAGGGATGATTATTAATTTGAATTATGTATGTTTTTTGTATTATTTGAATTTATTTCCTTTACTAATTCATTTTCTTTTTTTTTTCATGCATTCTTGTCATCATTTTTGCACATGGAAGGTTATTGGTCTCGGGATAATATTCAACCAAAAGGGCTTCCATGGAAGGTCAGTAAGCATTTAGAGGTTAGGAAACAGTCCGAGAAAAGTCAGTAGGATAATAGGGATTGTTTGAAAATGGGATATGTGTCAGTATTGCCAACCGAGGTTGATCTTACTAAAATGATCTCCGAGAGTTGATGGATATATAGAATCAGTGGAACATATCAGAAAAATAAGCCTTCACTCAGACTTATAGGGATATAGCACTGTTAGTTCAAGTTAAGGACAGTGGTGAGGTAATCCGGGCTGTAGTGCAATTCTGGAATCCCGCTTATCGGTATTTTACTTTCAACCGAGAGGATATGACTCCAACCATAGAGTAATATTCGACCCTGCTGCATATTGAGAATGTTATTCCCGACCGTATTTATTTGAAGGATACAAAGACGTCGGGTTTCAAGAAAAAAAGTGTTTAAGATTCTGGGAGTGGATAGAAATTGGGCTGAAAGCCATGTTGTCCAAAAAAGAGTAAGCCATTGTATCTCATGGGATATTTTACGGACCTTAATCCACAGCCATTCAAGTAAGGAGACAGTTAGAAATATTTTTGCTTTGGCTATCTATTGTTTAGTTATCTTCCCAAAGACATTAGGATATGTGGATGTGGTGATATTCGATGTTTTCGAGAGGCTAGAGCAGAGGATAAAGTCGACCTCGACAATCATAGCAGAAAAATCTGATCCCTGAATTTTTGTAGATGGGAAGGGAAATGGCGTTTTATAGGTTGTATACAACTTCTTTACATATGGGTTCAGAGCCATTTTTGTAAGCAGGAAAAATTCCCTCTTCACCTGTATTAGAAGTCTTTTGCACCAATTAGTGAATTTCTTAAAAGGGATTAGCCCGAAAATAGGATTGAGGAATAATGGATCAACATATTCTGAATGTCAGGGTTGAGATGATAATTTAGAGGGCTCCATGGATAGCTCCTATGCCGACATTGTACAAGTGTGGAGATGAAGCATCTGTTCCATTATTAGGAGTGAGGGGAGGAGTGAGCTACGCACCACTGCTGGTACTAAGATAATCGAAATCTCGTCATTTCACTCCTATGACCCATGATTTTAGTGGGTTAGATTTTCTTATCGAGAAGATGGGTACTCGGGAAAGGTACATGAGATTGTAGTGGCATGGAAGAAAACTCATCGGGTAAAGGTAGCCAGATATGTCGATATTGTCACACTCGACTACCTAGTATGGAGAGAAATGAGGGTTAATGATAGAATGTTGGCATCTAATGGGGTAGAAGTTCCATTCATGAGTTCACCACCAAAGGAAGCACCATCGGAGTTAGAAATTGCAAAGTCATTTTTCGAAAAGAAAAGGCCCAAATGAGCAAAGAGATTGCCCGACTTCAAGAAAATATTGAGGACATGAAAAATAGGGAATTAGCTCGGGAAAGAGAAATAGAAAAGATTAAGAGAGAAAGGCACACTATCAAGGGCGATCTTCAGGAATTACACTTGGAAAACAAAAGGTACCTTTTCAAGCTAAGATTTGAAGGAACCCTCAAGACTTCTGTGGATTGGGAAAAAAATCAAAAACCTCGGGAAATAGAGTAATTATTGGAAAAAGAGAGCAAAGCATGAAGAAGCTCGAGCCGACAAACTTGAGCAAGGGAAGCAAGCTAGGGAAAGCTCACACGGTGCCATTTTTGCTGATATATCAAGGGTCCAGTTGGAGAGTGAACAAGTACGGGCCAGATTGAAAGGCAAGGCAATTCAAAAGGCGACTCTGTGAAGGAAAGCCCAAGACCTAAGGGGTTAAGCTAGAACCAATGTTTTGTAATGACATTTTGAATTAGATAGGCGGATTATCAGATTGTCTTAGGCAGTGATCTTTTTATTTTATCTTTGATGTATTTAGTTCCAGGAAATAAATGAAAGACCGTTTGGTTGGAATTATCCTGGGGCCAATACTTTCAAATGCATTCATATTTTTATCATTCATTTGTTCTTTCCTTTATATATTTTGTTTGTTCATT
The DNA here is from genome assembly GCA_030761205.1 of Fremontodendron californicum. NCBI lineage: Eukaryota > Viridiplantae > Streptophyta > Magnoliopsida > Malvales > Malvaceae > Fremontodendron > Fremontodendron californicum. The sequence goes on from JAULJL010000006.1 coordinate 9,300,904, forward strand.
CATACATTTATTCATATTTGTAAATCATTCATTCATTTATTCTTTATAATTATTCATTCATATTCATATACTTAGTCATTTATTTATTCATTTTATTTGTTCATTCATTTATTCTTTATGTTTATTCATTCATATTCATATACTTAGTCATTTATTTATTCATTCTATTTGTTCATTCATTCACATTTAATCATTCATTCATAATAAAACATAAAAAATGTGTCAATAAATTCTAATTCATGGTTTTTTAAAACTTAAGGTAAAATTGGGCGCACTCCGAAAGAACTAGGTTTTCGACACCGTTACAACACTTGATCTCAAGCCAGAGTAATGGAGAATGACCAGCTTACCCGTATTGGGAGGATGGAACGGGTTCAGAGAGAACTGCAGGAACAATTGACTAAGTCTCAAGAGGAATCAAGATAACAAATGGCCAAACTCATGGAAATGATGAACGCCATGATGAGGCAGAAAGGACCGGGAGAGAATTTAGTTACAGGAAAAGGGGCAGTGAATCAGGAAGGTCGGCCTGAAATTGTGCAACTGAATGGTCAAACATCCCAGCATGCGAGAAACGAGCTTCCAACTGGGGCAGCATCCTATGTTTATATTCAACTAGTGGCTGAAACACAGAATTATGGCCTTGGAAAGGGTAACATTGGGTCCAACCCAATTGATGTTGTTGATGTTCCGGACTTTGAGGAACTTGCTGATAAGGAAAAGGCAAAAATGGCTGAGCTAAAGAAGGTTGAATCTGCAGAGTCCCAGAAAAAAAATCAACTATTGGAGGAGAGGCTAAGGGAAGTTGAAGGGGCAGAATTATTTGGTAGTCTGGATGCCAAGGAGATGAGTTTGGTACACGGTTTGGTAATTCCTCCAAAGTTCAAAGTGCCAGACTTTGAGAAGTATAATGAGACTACCAACCCATCAACTCACCTGACCATGTACTGTCGAAAGATTACAGGGTATGATGATGATGAAAAACTTCTCATCCACTGTTTCCAGGATAGTTTAATGGGTTCTGCAACCCGATGGTATAATCAGCTGACTCGGACTAAGATCTATTCTTAGATGGATTTAGCCAGGGCCTTAATGGAACATTATAAGCATGTATCTGATATGATACCTGACAGGTTGTCGCTGCAGAATATGGAAAAGAAAACTACTGAGAGTTTTAAGGAGTACTCTCAAAGGTGGAAGGACTTGGCCACTCAAGTGCAACCCCCTTTGACCAACAAAGAAACTACGATGCTTTTTATCAATACTTTAAAGGCACCGTATTATGACAAATTAGTGGGGAGTGCCACTAAGAATTTTGCGAATATGGTTATATCCGACGAAATGATTGAGACAGCCATTATGGGTGGCAAGATGGAAGATGGAGAGTCTGCTACTCCTAAAAAGACATTTCCCACCAAGAAGAAAGAAGAAACTCACGCAATTAGCTACAACCAGTATCCCTATACACCTCCTACACCGTACACACCTTACCCGGGGTACAATCCTTACTACCCCGCTGTAAACCACCTTACTCAAAACCCATTCCCTTATACCAACATACCACAATAGCCATACCCAACTGGCATATCCCTACAGATAATCTTTCCCCGAAACACTGTCCCAAATATCCAAGGTGCTAGGCGCAACGACCAACGTTCACCAAGGAATGATCAAAAACCCCAATTTGATCTTATTTCTACAACTTATGGTGAACTATATCCCAAACTGTTACAAGGTCAAATTGTTGCACCTGTATACCTTAAACCCTTGACACCACCATACCCAAAATGGTACAATATAAATGCTAACTGCGCGTATCACGCGGGGATTCAGGGACATTCAACTGAAGATTGTATTGCCTTTAAAAGGAAAATCCAGAGTTTGATAAATTCTGGGGTTGTGAAATTGGGGTTAAGGAACGGGCCAAATATAGTGGGAAATCTATTGCCCGATCATGCTGAGAACAGGGTGAATGCAGTGTTATCCGGGGAAGTCAGTAGGGTTAAAAAGCACATCAGTGAGGTGAAGACTCCGATGTTAAAAGTGTGGGTTGAAATGGTTAAAGCGGGGTTAGTTCAGAACAAGGGCAGTTTGAAAATGATGGCAAGCAGGATAGAGAATTGGTGTCCTTTTCATAGATGTAAAGATCACACCATACGGGAATGTGGGGACTTTCTGGCTAAAGTCCAGAATATGATGGATGAGGGAGAGGCCCAGTTTTACGAGGAAATAGAGAAAGAAGTGAAGGTTATTGAGAATACATCCGGATACGGGGTAGGAAGACCTTTGATCATCTACTACGATGAACAAGAAGAGAAAGTTACACCGGTTGTTGAGGAAATCGTACCTAAGTTGATCATAGAGTTGCCTTCTTCCTTTTCATATAAAGAAAACACAGTTGCACCGTGGAAACATGACTGCAGCATGGTTATGCCAGGATCTTCTAGCCAGCATGCAGCAGTTGACATAACAGGTGTGGGGCATTTAACGAGAAGTGAAAGATGTTATGCCCCCGAGGTTGTTGAACAAGGACCGATGGGAAAGGAATGAGGAGTGGATAAAGGGAAGAAGATAGTTGAACCAATCCATATTGAGATGGATTTGTCAAAAGAAGTAGAGAGGGGGTCAGCCCCAGTTAACAAAGTAAAGGAGCTAGTGAACGAAAAGGAGGCTTGTGAATTTTTTAAATTCATAAAGCACAGTAAGTATAGTGTGATGGAGCAATTGTAGCGTCAACCAGCAAGGATTTCGATCCTTTCACTACTGCTAAACTCGGAGCCACATAGAAATGCCTTGTTAAGGGTTCTAAATCAGGCATACGTACCCAACAATATATCGGTGGAGAAGTTGGATAGGCTGGTGGAGAATATAGCAGCGGATGATCATATATTTTTCAGTTATAATGAAATACCACCCAATAGTATTGGATCTACAAAAGCCCTTCATATAACAACCACTTGCAAGGGACACATACTAAAGCGGTACTCTTGGACAATGGTTCCTCGTTAAATGTGATGTCTTTGGCGACCCTGTCTAAGTTGCCTGTTGATATATCCTACATGCTACCTAGCTACACTGTGGTCAGGGCTTTTGACGGCACTCGATGGGAGGTAATGGGAACTATTGAGGTTCCGTTGGAAATAGGTCCTTGTACCTATAAGGTGGATTTCCAAGTCATGAATATTACCCCGTCCTACAACTGCTTATTGGGAAGGCCTTGGATACATTCTGCTAGGGCTGTACCTTTATCTCTCCACTAAAACATGAAGTTTGTAATGGAGGGACGTTTAGTCAGTGTGTCAAGGGAGGAAGATATCATAGCCTCTGCATCTACTGATTCCCCTTACTTTGTGTCGAATGAGGACATGTTGGAATGCTCAGTTCGATCTTTGGAATTCGTTAATGTTGTATTTGTCAACGAAGGATGTAGAATTCCAAAGCCAAAGTTGTCCAAGAATACCTGGCTGGGAGTGAGAAGACGGTCAAAAAGGGTTGCAGGGCTAGAAAATGATTAGAAAAGTATCTTCAAGGTATGACCAAGGAAATTGAAGTTATTGGAAAGAAAGATCGGTTTGGTCTTGGATATCTCCTGAAGGCCCATGAAAAGAGAAAGCAAATCGAGAAAAATCGACAAACGAGGATGGCCCGTCTCTCGGGTATGGATATAAAGTGGGAGCCTATGACTTTCCTACCAATCCTTCACAGCTTTCGATCGGCTGGCTTTTTGTTCGAGGAGAAAGATTCGGATGATGTACTGATAATGATTGAATAGGCTTTAGAGAAGTTCAACATGAATAGGGAAGAGCAGATGCAGGATATGGTGATCTGTATGGTTGGGGAGAAAGGAGTTAAAGAAAGAAGTGCAAGTTGGATGGTTCGACCTTGTCCACCAGGTTATAGATTGACAAATTGGAGTGCGATTGAGCTGCCTATAGTCTTTAGGTCTACTCCAAAGTAATAACTTTAAAACAATCTTAATTATCTTTGCCCAAGGATATTAAGAATCTTTTTTTTTTGTGGTAATGGGCTTATGTTTAAATATCTTCATTCAATAAATAACAAGCACGATGCATTTTCTTCATATTAATGTGTCCATATATTTATTTTTTTTGCTTTGAATTTTTCTTTCATTACCTATATATCTTTTTATATTGTTTCTTCCTCACTTATTTACAGGTGTACGGATGTGGAATATGAGGACCTCCTTGTCAATAATTCTGAAATTGATTTTGAAAGACCCATTTGCACGGGTGATTTTGACGCTAACAAAGATGATGAAGATTATGATCTGCCCCTGGATTTATTGAGAAAAATAGAACAAGAAGAGAAGAAAGTACTGCCTCATAAGGAGCTGTTGGAAATAATAAATCTGAGAAATGGTGAAGAAATAAAGGAGGTCAAAATTGGGATTTCATTGTCATCATCAACAAAGGGTGAACTAATGGCTTTGCTCCAGGAATATGTAAATATTTGCATGGTCATACCAAGACATGCCAAGGTTGGATCTAGATATTGTGGTTCACAAACTCCCATTAAGACCATAATGCAAGCTGATTCAGCAAAAATTGAGAAGAATAAGGCCAGACATGTTGTTAAAGATAAAAGAAGAGGTGAAGAAGCAGTTTGATGCTGGATTCTTAGAAGTGGCAAAATATCCGGAATGGGTGGCAAATATTATCCCGGTACCAAAGAAAGATGGCAAAGTACGGATATGTATCAATTACCGGATCTGAACAAGGTCAGTCCCAAAGATAATTTCCCTTTGCCTCACATCGATACTTTGGTGGATAATACGGCAAAGAGCTTTTTGTTTTCCTTTATGGACGGATTCTCAAGATACAATTAGATTAAGATGGCACCGGAAGATATGGAGAAATCTACATTTGTGACGATGTGGGGAACATTCTGCTATAAGGTAATGCCATTTGGATTGAACAATGATAGGGCAACATATCAGAGAGCCATGGTGACTTTGTTTCATGACATGATGCATAAGGGGATTGAAGTCTATGTTGATGATATGATTGCAAAGTCACAAGGGGAAGATGAGCATATTGCGAATTTTAAGAAGTTTTTTGAAAGACTAAGAAAGTTTCGACTTAAGCTAAACCCGGCAAAATGCACTTTTGGAGTCACTTCAGGGAAGTTGTTGGGTTTTGTCGTCAGCAAAAAGGGAATTGAGATTGATCTAGATAAAGCAAAGGTCATCTAGAACCTGCCACCGTCGCATACTCAAAAAAAAGTAAGAGGTTTTTTAGGAAGATTGAATTGCATTGCTCGGTTTATTTCTCAATTAATCGAAAAATATGATCCAATATTTAAATTACTTCAGAAGCGTGATCCGAGAGAATGGGATGAAGAGTGTCAGATTGCATTTGAAAATTTAAACACAATCTATCCAACCTACCAGTATAAATGCCACCTGTTTCGGATAAACCAATGATACTGTATTTATTAGTATTCGAGAGGTCTATGGGTTGTGTCTTGGGGCAGCATGATGAGACCGGGAAGAAAGAACAAGCAATTTACTACCTCAGCAAGAAGTTCACAGATTATGAGCTGAAGTATTCATCAGTAGAAAAGCTGTGTTGTGCCTTAGCCTAGATTGCTCGAAGACTCAGACAATACATGTTGTACCACACAATATGGTTAATTGCCAAGCTAGATCCTATCAAATACATGTTGGAAGCACATTCTTTGTCAGGAAGAACGGCAAGATGGCAAGTATTGTTGTCAGAATAAGACATTTGTATATGTGAGTCAGAAAGCTATAAAGGGCAACGCAGTAGCTAAGTTCTTAGCAAGTTGGGCGGTGGAAGATTATGAGCCATTGAACTTTGATTTCCCCGATGAAGATCTGATGTGTGTTTAGCAAGAAGATGAGATTCCCCCTAAAAAGAAGAGAATGTGGAAAATGTACTTTGATGGTGCATCTAATGCCATGAGGCATGGAATCGGTGCAGTGCTCATATCCCCGAAAGAATATTATTATCCTTTCACTGCTAGATTGGATTTTGATTGTACGAACAATACTGCTGGATATGAGGCATGTACTATGGGTCTTCGTGCTGCAAGAGACAGAAAGATCAAAGTACTGGAAGTTTTCGGAGATTCAGCTCTAGTGATATATCAGTTACGGGGAGAATGGGAAACCCGAGATGCAAAGCTAATCCAATACCGAGAGCTCATACTGAGTTTGTTAGAGGAGTTTGAAGAAGTAAGTTTGAATTACTTCCCCCGAGAATAAAACCGAATGGCGGATGCTCTGGCTACTTTGTCATTAATGTTTAAAGTGAATGAAAGGGCTGGAGTTGTGCCGATCAAGATGAGCATATATAGATCTCCTGCCCACTACCTAATTATTGAAAAAGAAGCAGACGGCCTCCCTTGGTATAATGACATCTTGCAATACATCAAGAGTCAACGGTATCCTGAATAAGAAACATAAAATGATAAAAGGACTCTGAGAAGATTGGCAATGAGTTTTATCCTAGATGGAGAGATCCTCTACAAAAAAGGGAAGGATCAGGTTCTATTGAGGTGTGTCGAGTATGCCGAAGCTCGAAGAATCATTGAAGAAGTCCACAAAGGAATATGTGAAACTCATGCTAATGGTCACATGCTTGCTAAACAGATTATGAGAGTATGGTATTATTGGCTGACGATGGAAGGAGATTGCATTAGTTATTCTTGGAAGTGCCACAAATGTCAGATATACGCTGACAAGATTCATGTGCCGCAATCATCGTTGCATGTCATCACCGCACCATGGTCATTTTCGATGTGGGGAATGGATATGATTGGGCCTATTACTCCTAAAGCTTCAAATGGACACCGTTTTATCCTGGTGGCCATAGACTACTTCACAAAGTGGGTGGAAGCTGCTTCCTGTGTGAATGTAACAAATTCAGTGGTATGCAGATTTGTTAAGAAGGAAATCATATGCCGATATGGACTGCCAGAGAGAATCATTTCAGACAATGCCCTCAATCTGAACAATAAGATGATGAGGAAAGTGTGTACTCAGTTAAAAATCACACATCATAATTTGGCACCTTACCATCCGAAAATGAATGAGACAGTAAAAGCAGCCAATAAGAACATCAAGAAGATTGTTGAGAAGATGAATAATGCATACAAGGATTGGCATGAGATCTTTCCTTTTGCTCTTCATGCATATCGTACTTCGATTCGCACATCTACGGGGGTTACGCCATTTTCCCTGATTTACGGGATGGAAGCACTGCTGCCTATTGAGGTTGAAATCCCTTCTCTTCGTGTTTTGATGGAGGTTGGATTAGAAGTGACAGAATGGGTTAGAGCTCGCTATGAACAGCTGAATCTTATTGAGGAGAAAAGACTAAAGGCAATTTGTCACGGGCAATTGTATCAGAAAAAGATGATTCGAGACCACAACAAGAAGGTTCGTCCCAGGCAGTTCCGAGAAAGGGAGTTGGTACTAAGAAAAATTCTCCCTATAGTGAAGGATTCGCGAGGGAAATGGGCTCCAAATTGGGAAGGGCCCTATGTGGTGAAAAGAGCTTTTTTCTGGAGGAGCATTGATTCTGACTCGGATGGAGGGGATGATTTGAGAAACCTCGTAAATGCCGACGAATTAAAGAAGTACTATGCTTGAAGAAGAAAAGAATAAAAGAAAAAATAAGAAAAAAAAGTGTGATATTGTGCACATGGAAATTCGAATGATTCCAAATGTAAAAGTGAAAATTCTCTATATTTATTTCCCTTGAGGATTATTTTTCAATGAGAATATTTGTGCTTGATATGATGAATGGCCATGTTTCATATTCCTTCCATTAAGAAGAAATTATCCTTAGTCACCCCTTTGAGCCTTAGGAATTTATTCTTTCTTTGAACCTTGATCAAGGATCACCTTCTACAATGCAAGGCAAATACGAGAAAAATTAACCTCCAAAAAAATTATTATGGCAAAAAGAGCCATTTAAAAGTGTGAAATAAAAAAAAATGGCAAATGAAAGCCAAGAATGAAAGAAAAAAGTCAAAAAGAAAAAAAAAGGAAAGTGCAAAAAAAAAAAGGACAAATGTTTCAAGAATAAATTCTCCTCAGGAAATGATCATTGATCCAATACCCTTAAACACATTTTGGGCCTATTTATCCTTTCTTTCTAAACCCGAACCTTGGCCTACATTACGTGCTTTTAAAAGTCCATTTTGATCAAGTATGGATATTTAATTTGAAATATTTTTTCTCCGAATTCGTTCCATCTTTTGAATTGACATTTTTACATTGGAAGCATTTAGAATTCTCAGATGCATGGTAGAACACCAAAAAAAAATGGAAAAAAATGTTAAAGGAGAGGTTTAAGCCGAAAACCCGCAAAGGGCGACTTAATACCGAATGGAGGACACTTGAGTTGAAAACCCGCAAAGGGCGACTCAAGTACTGATTAAGATTTGAATCAATGCTCCGTGTAAAGGGGGAGAAAGTATCTAAAAATCAAAGGAAAGGGGAAAAACTCAGTCTGACGTAACTACGAAAGCCGAGAGATTACCTAAGTAAATTGCTCATTCAAGAGAAATTTCAAATGAATTGAAGAATGAGGGGTCCAAGATATTCCATATCTGGGGCATCTACAACCTACCACTCTACACTTGTCTTCTTATATCCTTGATATTCACCTCTGTCATTTTAAGACATTTGTTGCAATAAATTCTTGTTATCCCTTTCATGACATTTGTTTGTTTCATACTTTTTTTTCATACATTTTTGTGATGCGTGTTGATTGTTATTAAATTGAATGATGGTTAGTAAACATAAAAATCTTTAAATAAAAGGATTTCAGAGTATTACTAAGGAGTAGATTTAATGGAAAATTCGCCAAGTAAAGGTAAAACAGTGAATGTGTTGGAGACTCTGTCACGAAGTCAGAAAATTTACGGATTTCAGCAAAGTCATAAACTGGGATTGTTTGATAATTTATCTTGATTGAAGATTCCTCAAGTGGGGCATCTGTGAAAAGTTGAGGACTCCCTTATGAAGCCAGATAACCTGTGAACCTCAAAGAAAACATGGATTAGAAATCATGACAATCATTTGATTGCATTCATCCTTAGGAAACGTACAAGCATTTGCAAAGCATGTCATTCTCATCAATGCATTTAGCTAATATTGCAGGAATCGTGGAAAATTTTGACTTCCCTAAATCGAACTCATTCTGCTTCTCAAATGAGTCGAGCCTCGAGACCATCGTCGAGGTATTTTCCTTTTGTTTTAAATCGAATTCATTCTGCTTTCTCAAATGAGTCGAGCCCCGAGATCATTGTCGAGGTATTTTATTTTGTTTTAAATCGAATTCATTTTGCTTTCTCAAATGAGTTGAGCCCCGAGACCATCGTCGAGGTATTTTCTTTTGTTTAAATCGAATTTGTTCTGCTTCTCAAATGAGTCGAGCCACGAGGTGTTTCCTTTTATTTTAAATCTAACTTGTTCTGCTTCTCAAATGAGTCGAGCCCCGAGACCATCGTCGAGGTATTTTCTTTTGTTTTAAATCGAACTCGTTCTGCTTTTCAAATAAGTCGAGCCCCGATACCATCGTCGAGGTATTTTCTTTTATTTTAAATCGAACTCGTTCTGCTTCTCAAACGAGTCGAGCCCCGAGACCATCATCGAGGTATTTCTTTTTGTTTTAAATCGAACTCGTTCTGCTTCTCAAATGAATCGAGCTCCGAGATCATCGTCGAGGTATTTCCTTTTGTTTTAAATTGAACTCGTTCTGCTTCTCAAATGAGTCGAACCCCGAGACCATCGTCAATGTATTTCCTTTTGTTTTAAATTGAACTCGTTCTGCTTCTCAAATGAGTCGAGCCCCGAGACCATCGTCGAGGTATTTTCCTTTTGTCTTAAATCGAACTCATTCTGCTTCTCAAATGAGTCGAGCCCCGAGACCACCGTCGAGGTATTTTTTGTTTAAACCCAACACTGCTGAGCACAAGACAGGATAAGGCCCCGAGACCATTGTCGAGGTATTTTTTTCTCTTGCAAATCGAACCCGTTTTCTTAAGACGGGTTGAGCCTTGATTAGTCAAGGAAACCAATTTAAGGACAAAATCTTCTATTTACAGCTTTTATTCACACAAAAATGAAAGAAATGAAAAAAAATGAAAAAAAATGAAAACTCCCTCTCTTTTCTTCACATGTGTATTCACAAACCGGACAAAATTAGTGTTTGTTTATCTTTGCCTGATTCTTGATTCTCAGCAATAGTTAAAGAAGGACAGCCGTAGACACCTAATTTTGACCGGACTCCTAAATCAAGTATTTTTCTTCCTAAATTGATGTTTTAAAATGCAAAAAGTCTCTTCTCATCTGCAGGTGGCATTCCGATACTTAGTTTAAGAAGCCAAGCATAAAAAGTCAATCTTGAAAATGTCAACCTCGAAAAAGTCAACTCTGAAAAGTCAACAACTGAAAATTCAATCCACTTTCAAAATCAAGATTCAAAGTTCAATTGAACAATGGTGAAAGAATTTTGATAATCCGAGGTCTACATTGAAAGATATGGAGTTCAGAAGATTGGTTACAGAGATTTAGTGGAAATGAAACCCTATTTCGGAAAATTTGGAGAAAGGTGCTTAAACGATCAAATTGGTCGAAATTGGAGGTTCCAAATGAAAGATAAGCAATGAATACGGATAATGGAGAGGCTATTTGGAAGCAAAACCGAAGGAAAAGTCAATTTGGAAGAAAACCGAGAATTAAGGCTTTTGGTGGATTTTGGCAAAATTGGGGAAAATTACAGAAATGGCCCGATTCGGTAAAACTAAAGCCCCTAATTGATGAGGAGTGAGTAAACGAGGATAGCCCAAGGCTCATTTTGAAGTAATTATGAGAAAAGAGCCGATTGGAGGAAAAACGAAAAAACGATGAAATTTTCGATATTGGAAAAAAAAATCAAATCGGAAGGGAATTTGACTGTAAAAATTGGGCGTTTTCGGACCAACTCCAATTCAATATATGAACAAGGCACAGAAAAAGAAAATCTGAAAATTTGACTTGTTTTGAGTAAAACTGGGCTTCAGAGATAAAAGGGCAAATTTGGAAAATATGGGAAAAATAGCAAATGAGCTCCAAAAATTACCAAAACTTCCAGATCTCAATCTTAAATCATTTGGAAGAGATTGGCGAAGAAAAATCCTGATTTGGAGCTCGTTTGCAGAATGTCAAATCTCGGGCCCACTAAGCTGAAAATTCCAAAGGATAAATTCCCAAAAAATAGCAAATGAGCTCGAAAAATTATGAAAATTTCCAGATCTCAATTATAAATTATTTGGAGGAGATTGGCGAAGAAAAATCCTGATTCGAAGCTCGTTTGGAAAATGGTAAAAGTTCGGGTGCACTAAGGGGCAATTTTGGAAGAAAAATCCGAAAAAATAGCAATTGTTATATTTGATAAATTATTTAATCTTTTACAAAATTAATTTATTTATAAAAGAAAAAAAAGAAAAATAACTTTTTTAATTAATTAAAATAAATATATTATTTTTATAAATTATTTAATTATTACAAAATAATTAATTTTTATTTAATTATTTATAATAGTAAATAAAAAAGAAAAGATAATTTATTTTTATAAATTAATGTAAATAAATATTTTTATATTTTTTTATACTTAGTTTTTTAAATTTAAATTTAAATTATATTATAATTTTTTTTGTATTTATTTATTAACAAGAAAAAAGGGAACAAAAAAAAGAGAAAAAGTAAAAATAAACTTAAAATAATTTTTATAATATAAATTTATTATATATGTTTTAGTTTATTTGTAAAGAATATAAAATGAAAAAAAAAAGAGAAAAAGGAAAGAAACAAAAAAAATTAAAAATAATTTTTATAAAATTAATTTAAATAAATATTTTATATGTTTATAAATTAATATATTTTCAAAAAATTAATTTAAATTATAATACAAATTATTTTTTTATTTTTTGTATTTATTTATAAAAGAGAGAAAGGAAAATTTAAAATTTAAAAAAGAAAAAGAAAAAGAATAAAGGATCTGATTGATACGTTTTAAAATTTGAGGACCAATATAAAATATGACCTAAAATTTGGAGACCATTGGTGCTATTAACTTACGACAAAAAGACAAAAAGAATGATCATATCAGCAGATAGCATTTTTGTAATTTATACGTCACATGCCATCTGTCATTTAACGTCTACTCTAATGATTTTGCTAACGGAAGGACCACATTGATACAAAACTATAAGATCGAGGATCTGATTGATACGTTTTAAAGTTTGAGGATCAATATAAAATATACCTTAAAGTTTGAGGACAATAAAGCTATTGACTCTATATGTAATATAAAAAAAATTAACGAAATTAGAATGTTTCATAAAATATTTTATTAATATAAGCGAAAAATATTTGTTGCTTTTTAGTTACTGTGATCTCTGATATTTAATTAAGCAAGTGCTTTAATAATCATAGTATAATGAAATTTTTTTATTTTAATCAATTTAATCTGTTTGTAGTTGGGTGCTTAGCTTGTCATACAAAATTTTATAAAAACCTATAGATTTATTACTAGTTATTATCTCCATATTAGTCAATTTGATCTAATGATAATTTATTTATTTTTTTAAATTAGGTATCCAAATTTTGTTATTTGAATAAAAAAAATTATGCATTAATCACCGAATAAAATGTTCAGGTGCAATTTTAATGATAATTTTGAAGTATTGCAAAGTTGAGGTTTTGATGCCAACACCCATGTGATTTATTGGTAGAATGTTTGATTTTTAATTTCAATAATCAGAAATAAAACTCTAACAATCTCAAATATTAAAAAAAAAAAAAAGTTTAGGTCTTTTTTTTATATAAATAAGGCCGCAGCTTGGGGATAAAGTAAGTGATTGCAAATGCTAAAATTCGAATTTCAAATCTATTGGATAACACCTCTTAAAATGATTAAATGAATTAACTGAGTTAAACTCCAAATTAAAAAAAAAAAAAAAAAAAAAAAAAAAAAAAAAAAAAGTTGAGGTCTTGACGTAAAGGTTCAATTACTTGAATGGATAGCATGGGAACAAATCAAGCAAAAATGATGTTATTGAGATCCAAAACAGGGAAAAAGCAGCATTCCCATACTACACTGTCGCATATACAAAGATCTTTCAGAATAATGCTTTTGTTAAAATGCTGGTGTCTGTCTGTCTCGTGTCTTATGGGACCATCTTTTTAATTTGTTGGCTCTTCGGTTCATGAAAAGCTTTTCTAATTGTCTTCTTTTGTTAAAGAAAAAAAAAAAAAAAAAGGGGTGTAAATTAAGTCTTTCAATTATACCTATTTAAGGATCGAATTATTTGTCTAAATTTAAAAGTTTACTCATATTTTAAAAGGTTTAGACAAAAATATTAGACCCGAAATATGGGTCTGGGCAAAAAAATGAGACAAATTTAAAAAATGGATCGGGCCTTGACTCCAACGATCAAGACCCGAGTCCGATCCGACCCGCCCTATTTTTCATTTATATAATATATTATTTTTATATTTTATATATTATGTAATTATATCATATAAAAAATAAATATTTATAATATTATAATGTAAATATTAAAAATATGATAAGTTATCCATGTTTTACAACTTAATAAAAGAAAAAAAATTACTAAAATTAAATAATAATAATAAAAATATTTATTTAAATTTTTTTTTTTAAATAATAATATGGGCCGGTCTAAACAGGTTTGGACTATCCATTTATAAATATGAATGTGATTGATCAAAATTTGAAGTTCATATTTCGGGCCGGACCGAATTTAGACAAATATATATGGTGTTGATACTATATATGAACCCAACTCAAATTCGGTCCGGCCCAGTCCACGAGCACTTCTACTCTCAATTATTCATTTGACATTTAATAATTACACTATTATATATCTTTTTTAATGTTGGTAAAGGTCTTTTAATATGTATCATAAAAACAATAGTTAAGATTTTAGATTGAAAAAAAAAAAAAAAACAATTTTGAGTTGGTGGTTTTTTTCTCTTTCCTTTTTCACTGTTGGTCTTATGCCACGAATAGTAGTGTCTTTCTTTTCTTCTTTTAATTGTTGAACTTTATTGAGTACTAGTGTTTGGCTCGTTTCGAGTGAGATAAAGGCCTCGTTTAGCATTGCTTCTGGCATAGCTTTTGAGGTCAAAAATTATTTTTCATCGCAAACGCAATACTAAACAGATAAAAAAATTTAGCTTATGCTGTTGAAACCATGGTTTGAAAAGCCAAACCAAAAAGCCAAAAAATATAGCTTTTGGGCTTTAAAAGCTGGCTTTTGGAAAAATGACTTTATTATCCTCACATCTCTACACTTTTATTATTTTAAACATATCTTTTTTTGACATTTCAATTTCCTACAACACTTTTTTTACAGCAATGCTAAACACTTAAAAGTTTTTAAACCACACTTTTTTACCACACTTTATAAACACACCTTTTCCAACTCGAGCTTTTTTCAACCCAAGCTTTTTTCAACAGCAATGCTAAACTAGCCCTAACTTTTATATATCAAATTATAAATTTATAAAATTAAAAATCACAATACAATTAATTATTGTTGATGTTTGAGATTTAAATACATTTAACTTTTTAGAATGTACAACTTATATGTAAAAAAAAAAAAAAAAAAGTTCGAATACATATTTGGCATTTGTACTATTCAAGTCAATTTGATAATTTTAAATATGACACAAAAATATAATACGAATATGACACGTTTAATAAATATAAAAATAGTTTAATAAACATTATATATTTAAATATAATTATTACGATATATTTATATATATGTATCGTATTCGTGTTTAAAATTTTGACACATTTAATAATTTGTGTTACGTTTATGTTTATATGATTAACACGAACAAAAAAATATGAGACACAATATATATACACGAGTTATCAAATCTACAATTTGATGCCTAAAAAATTTAAAATTCTTAATTAAGTACTCAACATTCGTTCCGTCAAACACTTTAATTTTTTTGGGAGTAACACAATTAATTATCTTACCCAATAAAATCATAACAGGACAAAATATCACTTCATTGGTCCATCGCCATGTCATCGAAAACAATTTAGAATTTTTTTAAATTCAGAAAATAGAAAAAAAAATGAAAAATTTTATAAAAAAATCTAAATCAAAAAGAAAATTGAAAAAATAAAACAAAGCTTAAAAAGTTTTTAAAAATAAAAAAAATAAAATTTTTAAAATATGGAATTTTTAAAAATTCAAAATATTAAAAAAATTAAAATCTGAAAATTTGTTTATTACAAATAGAAAAATAATTACAAAATACTAGTTTTTATATAAATTTAAAATTAATACTTTAAAAGATTATATTGAAAAATAATTAAAAAACTTAAAATTTGGTTTTTTTAATTCAAAATCTAAAAAAATTTAAAAAAATAGAAAAATCGAGGAGAAGAGACGAGGGAAAGAGAAAGAAGTGAAGGAAAAATTCGACCATGAATTGGCCGATCTTTGGAGGATCAAGGTCAATCCGCCTCGGCCGAGCAAAAACTATTTAATTTTTTAAGATTCGAAGTATAATTTCTAACAATAAGTCGGTATTTGTTAATTAATTTGTATTGATTTCAAAATATTGCCAAACATAAACATTAATTGCTTAATCTCTAACTCTTTTTGTCAGCAAATGTACCGAATTTTTTTTTTTTCAAAATCTTGCCAAACATAATTAATTGCTTAATCTGCGTTAAAAAGAAAAAGAAAACTCCCTAGCATATAAACATAGGGCGGACTATGTTTTAGTGTAGATTATTTTTCAACTTATTATGGGTAAAAAAAAACTGTCTGCAAGACAGCAACTTGAAAAGGAAAATTGGTTTGGATGCAATGTCACTAGAGGTGGCAATTGGGCGGGTTCGGGCGGGTTCGGGTCGGGTTCATTCGGGTTCGGGTTTATTCGGGTTCTGGCTCATTCGGGTTCGGGCTCATTCGGGTTCGGGTCCATCAGGGTTCGGGCTCATTCGGGTTCGGGTCCATTCGGGTTCGGGCTCATTCGGGTTCGGGCTCATTCGGGTTCGGGCCCATTCGGGTTCGGCCCATTCGGGTTCGGGCTCATTCGGGTTCGGGCCCATTCGGGTTCAGGTTCGGGTTCGGTCTGGGTTCGGGTTCGATCTGGGTACGAGTATGTTTTACACTATTTTATTTTATATTAGATGTAATCATTTTTACGTAATTTAAATATTTATATCTAAAAACAAATTATTAATTTATTATTATTATTATTATTATTATTTTTATTTTTATACTTTTGCTATTATATGATATTTTTAATTATATTTATTTTTTAAAATTAATATTTGTTAGCACCAAAAGAATAAGAAATTAATTTGTTATATAAAATCAAAATTTGAAATAATTTATTATAAAAAATATGATATATTATAAATTAATATATTGATATTTAAAATAATTGATTTGATGAGCTCGAATTTCAAAATATAAATACATTATAATTTATATTCACTATAAAATAAAAAACTTTTAAAAATAAATCCTGGCCTTCATCTATTCGTTTATATACTTATAAAATGCAAAAAATTTATGCTTATAGTCAAGATATATATATATATATATATATCGAGTACTTATATTTTTTTCATCAGTATAAAGTATAAATTATAAAGTAGTACTAAAAAATATAATTTATATTTAAATTATACGTAATAAATATATAATTAATATGATTATTTATTAATATATAATAAATATACCCAAAACCAAAAGGCCATAAAACCCAAAACCCCATTAAATCCATCCGCTAAAATAAAATCACATGAAAGCCATAATCCAATTAAACCCACCCTAACCTAACCGCATAAGTATAACTAGAGCTGCTTATGGGCCGGGCCGGGCCGCGGCCCAGTTTTTTTTTATTTTCTCTGCCCAGGCCTGGCCCTGGGTCGGCCCGGCCCGCCCGTTTAGGCCCGAAACACTGTTCATTGGAATAAAAAAATAAATTTTTTTTATTTTTTTATCATTAAAATTAAATAAAATAATATTATAATAAAAATTACTGTTCCGGGCCGGCCCGGAACACAAAATATCCTGCCCAGGCCCGGCCCGTGAGCAGGTCTAAGTATAACCCAAAAGGGCAAAATAATTGAATTATTGTCAATTTTTTTACCCTTATAGATTAATTGAATTATTGTCAAATTTTTTTTCACATCTTTAAAATTTTCAAGAATTTAAAATATTTAGATTGTAAATTCATCATGATACGAGACGTTAAAGTTATAACTTATAAGTATAAAATATAATTTACTTTTTGATAAAATTATTATTTCATCATATATATATATAATATATTAAATTTTAAATTTTAATTAAATTATTAAAAAAAATTAGAATAAAATTAATAATTAAAGTTATTGCTTTGTAAAAAAAAATTAATTGCAATTTGTTTATTTTTATTTTTAGTATTAAATTCGGGTTCGGGTTCGGGCCGGTCTCGGGTTCGGGTCCATTCGGGTTCGGGCTCATTCGGGTTCGGGCTCATTCGGGTTCGGGCCCATTCGGGTTCGGGTCCATTCGGGTTCGGGTCCATTCGGGTTCGGGCCCATTCGGGTTCAGGTCCATTCGGGTTCGGGCCCATTCGGGTTCGGGCTTTTTCGGGTTCGGGTTTTTGACTTTTTAGTCAAATCGGGTTTGGGCGGGTTCGGGTTTTCCTGGGCGGGTTTTCGGGTTCGGGTTCATTTTGCCACCTCTAAATGTCACCCACGTCATTCATTGCGTTAGTTTTGCTACTTTTAAGATCGTATGAAATGATTATTCTTCATCAGTATATATTTTTTTCATTCAAATCATATCAGGTAATCAAATTTTAAGACAAAGTCAACTATTTATTACAAAAATTATTAATAAAATGTTGAAATAAATATTTATCATTTGATTATTATATATAATGTGTATAAATAATTTGATTACGTGATATGATTTAAATAAAAATAATATATGCTGAAGTAAAGTAACCTTTTTATATAATTCTTTAGGTAAGATTTGATATCATTTCTAATATTATTATGGTAATTTAATCACCATTATAAAAAACCCTCAACATGGTTTGATTATTAAAATTTTAAATTACCTTGTTTATTGTAATAATAGAAATTATTAGTGATCTTAAATTACTGTATTTACATATTTGGTATTATATGAAAACAAAAAATGATTGAGTACAAAATAGTCAAAATAATTTTATAAAAAAATTAATAATTTTTATTTTTATTGAATAAATGAATAATTTTTTTTAAAAAATCATTTTATAAAAAATTAGTTTTTGCACACCCACAATGTGGGTGTAAAAAAAATTGCGAGTTAAAAAATATTTTAAAATAAATAGTTTAATGATATAAGATGTGGGTAGTTTTTTAAAAATAGGTTATCTGATTTAGGTATTTTTTTTTTTTAAATAAGGAAGTTAAATGATGTCACATGTGAAGTAATTTTTTAAAGTAAATTACAAAAACATCCTTAATATCATTTTATATTATATTTTTAATTTAATTTTTTTGACATTTTCTCAACTGAGTTAGTGTCTGATTAACTCGTGACACCAACTCAGTCATTGCTTTTAATAATAGTATATATTACAAAACATAAATCAATTTTGATAAAAATATTTTATTAGAAAAATATTTATTTAAAGCTATAAATATGTTCCCATAAATCCAATGTCACTTAAGTTAGACATGAAATTAAACTAGTTAAATATATTGATCGAGATAATTAATAATCTAATAGAGATAATTGAAAATCTACCTCTTATTTTCACCTATCCAACTTCAAGCTAACCTTACCCAGCTATCTTATCTGGTAATCTCATCTGTATTTCAAATAGTTTAGTAAGTTTAACTTAACACCCCAATCTTAGCTATCTTATCTTGTAATCTTATCTCCGCCTCAACTAGTTTAGTAGTTTAGCTTATTTTAGATTCTCACCTGACACTTGTATAAATAGACAACATTGAATACAAAGTAAATATGTCATATATTTTCTACTTTTTATTTCTTCCTTTATGGTATCTGAGTATTAAACTCCTAGGCCTCCAAAACCTTTTTTTTTACCACTGCCGTCGCTTCTCGTTAATATTTCTTTTCCCATCCCGTTGACATATCAGCCATAAACTATTCCTCCTATAATCGTCTATGGCTGATGATGATACTCACCTTACAATTCCTAATGCACAGGAACCCACCAAACCTCTTACTGTTATCAACATCCATAATTCTGTCAAACTCACTTCCACCAATTATCTCTCTTGGAAACTTCAGATGGAAGCAATTCTAATTGGTTATGATCTTCACAAGTTCATTGATGGATCTCATCCTGCGCCCCTCGCCACAACAACGATAAATAATGTTGTCAGCCCCAATCCAGCATACCAAACATGGCTTCGTCAGGATAAGCTAATTTTTGGTGCTCTTGTCGGCTCTCTCACGCCGTCTCTCATCCCTCTTATCAATCAATCGCAGACCTCCCGGGACAACTGGAATGTCCTTGCCAATACCTATGCTCGGCCTTCGCAAGGTCACATCAAGCAGATCAAGGAACAATCAAACATGCTAGCAAGGGCTCTCAGACAATTTTAGAGTAATGCAGTTTATTAAAACCTGGGCTGATGTACTTACGGCCTTTGGTAAGCCTATGGATGATGAGGATCTCACTGAGAAAATTCTTGATGGACTCGATGATAACTACAGGCCTATTATTGATGTTATCAATGGCTGTGACACGCCAATATCTTTTGATGAACTGCATGAAAAATTAATCAACAAGGAGCTCTTGTTGTGTGTCCATCAATTCAACTCCTCCCTACTTCCGATCTCTTCAAATCCGGCCAATCCTCGATCAAATTCAGGAAACTTCGGCAATCATGCTCAACGTCCACCATGGATGTCCTCCTTCCAGCCAACGGCAGGTCCCTCATCGAGCTTCTCCAACGCTACCATTTAGAATGGTCGACCCCCGTCTCGGCCCTACCTGGGTCGTTGCTAGTGGTGTAATGCACAAGGACACACCGTTCCATAGTGTCCTATTTTTCATCAGATGCAGCCAATCTTACAACCACCCCCGTCTCCTAGTCGAACTTCTCAATGGCAAACACGACCTTCGACTCCATGGAAACCACGAGCAAATCTTGCAACCGCCAATACCCCTGATAATTCTACTTGGCTTCTGGATAGTGGCGCATCACACCATGTTACCAGCGACTTGAGTAATCACACTCCTTATGACGGCTCTGACGACATTGTGATTGGTGATGGCATGGGTCTCCCTATTAACTATACCAGTTCAACATCTCTCTCTACACCTTTACACAACTTCTCCTTAAATAATGTTCTTTGTGTTCCTACCATGCAAAAGAATCTTATTTCTATCTCTAAGTTCTGTCAATCTAATAATACTCCCATTTAATTTTTACCTGCTTTTTTTCTTGTGAAGGATCTTGGCATGGGGGCAACACTTTTGCAGGGTCGAACTAAGGATGGTATGTACGAGTGGCTGATTTCCTCCATCGAGTCTTCTCCGTTAGTCGACTTTTCCAGTGTCAAGACCACTTCTTCCGAGTGGCATCATAGATTAGGTCATCCGTCGTCTCCAATTCTTATACATGTAGCTTCTAATTTTCAGTTAGAATTATTGAGTCTTCTAAATATCAATTTCAATTGCCTTTCTTATCAATGCAATAAAAGTCATAAGTTACCTTTCTCAATTTCTTATCTTGTCTCTTCCTCCCTTCTTGATATTATTTTCTCTGATGTGTGGACCTCTCCTACTCATTCTGTTGATGATTTCAAATACTACGTTATTTTTGTCGATCACTTTACGAAGTATATCTGGTTTTATCTTCTAAAACGAAAATCACATGTTTTTGATACATTTATCCAGTTTAAATCGCTTGTAGAAAACTTTTTTGACAAGAGGATTAAAACACTCTATTCTGATAATAGGGGGGAATATCAAGCACTTTCATCTTTTCTGGCTACTAATGGCATCTCTCATCTAACTTCTCATCCACACACACATGAACACGATGGGTATTCTGAACGTTGTCATCGTCATATTGTTGAAATAGGTCTTTCTCTTCTTTCTCATGCATCCATGCCTCTATCTTACTGGTCATATGCATTCTCCACTGCTATCTATCTCATCAATCACCTATCTACTCCCACGCTTCATCTTTTGTCACCATATACCAAACTTTTTGGCACTCCTCCTAACTACTCTAAACTTCGTAGTTTTGGTTGTCTCTGTTATCCGTGGCTTCGATCATACTTCTCCCACAAACTCACTCCTCGTTCATCTCCTTGTGTCTTTCTTGGTTATTCTACCACTCAAAGTGCCTATCTATGTCTTGAACCCACCTCCTTTCATATATACATGTCGCGACATGTCAAATTCATCGAGTTTATATTCCCTTTCACTTATCTTCAATCTCACCTAGATCGTCATTCGTCTGACACACTCTTTCACTGGTGCTCTTCTGTGTCATTTCTTTCGGTTACTGACACATCATCCATGGATTCGACGTCTATGCCATCTGCAAGCTCTATTCCAGACATCTCGTCCACTGATTCAACCTCCCCTCCCTGACCTGTCCTTCATGCGTCTACCGCGGATCTGGGATCCAGCATTGGCGCTGAACCCACACCCAACCCAACTCCACCACCTACCTCAACCGTCGAACCCCACACATCAACCATACCCTCTTCCACCCCTCCAGCCTCCTCTCCCCGAGTCATTGTCACCCGATCCAAAAACAACATCCACAAGCCTATCAACAAATTAAACCTCACAGCTCAGCTCACTATATCTGATGACCTTGAACCTACAACAGTGACTCAAGCCATCAAACATCCCAAATGGCGTCAAGCTATGTCTGATGAGTATGATGCTCTTGTTCAGAATCGGACATGGGAACTTGTTCCCTCGGACCCAACACAAAATTTGGTTGATTGCAAGTAGATTTTTCGCACTAAATATTTGCCTACTGGATCTATTGACAGGTACAAGGCTCGATTAGTTGCCAAGGGGTTCCATCAGCGCCCTGGAATTGATTATCATGACACTTTCAGTCCAGTTGTCAAGCCTACAACTGTTCATCTCGTTCTCAGCATTGCGGTTAGTCGTGATCGATTTCTTCGGCAACTTGATGTCAATAATGCCTTTCTCCAAGGTACCCTCTCTGGGGATGTTTTTATGGCACAACCACAAGGTTTCATTGATCGTGATCATCCTTATCATGTCTACAAACTACGCAAGGCTATTTATGGTCTCAAGCAAGCTCCTCGTGCCTGGTATCATGAGTTACGCCAATTTCTTATCACCTCTTGCTTTAGCAACTCTCATGCAGACTCCTCCCTGTTTGTCTACAATAACGGTACTACTATGATTTATCTTCTGGTCTATGTGAATGACATTATAATTACAGGTGAAAATCATGGAGCTATGCAAACGTTCATCCACCTCTTTGCTCAGCAATTTTCACAAAAGGATCTTGGACCATTGACTTACTTTCTTGGAATTGAGGTTGTTCCTCATTCTCAAGGCTTCCTTTTGTCTCAGTGCCGCTACATTTTTTATCTGCTTGCTCACACACGCATAACAGAAGCCAAGCCTGTTGCTACACCTCTTGCCATTGCCCTATACTCACACTTCATTCTGGTACGGCGCTCTCTAATCCCTCTGAGTATCAGACTGTTGTTGGTAGTCTCCAATACTTGTCGCTTACGCGCTCCAACATTGCTTATACGATGAATAAACTGTCTCAGTTTATGCATCACCCTACTAGTGAACACTGGAATGCTGTCAAGCGATTGTTGTGCTACCTTTGCGGGACTTTAGATCATGGTGTCATCCTCTATAAATGCTCTTCTTTGTCTCTCCATGCGTTCTCTGATGCCGGGCAGGTAACAAGGATGACTTCACTTCCACTAGTGCCTATCTTGTTTACCTTGGTCGCAATCCTATCTCTTGGAGTTCTAAGAAGCAGAGTATTGTGGCTCGCTCTTCCACTGAGGCTGAATATCGCTCTGTTGCAACCACTGCAGCTGAGGTCTGCTGGATCTGCTCTCTTCTCACTGAACTTGGAGTCACTCTCTCAAAGCAACCGGTGATCTACTGTGATAATATTGGTGCTATGAATCTGTGCTCAAATCCAGTTTTTCATTCTCGCATGAAGCATCTTGCTTTGGATTACCACTTCATTCGAGAACAAGTTTAAAGTGGCGCTCTTCGGGTAACTCATGTCTCTTCTGCCGATCAGTTGGTCGACGCTCTCACCAAACCACTTTCGCGAACACGCTTTGTCTCCTTGAAGACCAAGATCAGACTCTCTTCTCAGAGCTCCATCTTGCGGGAGCATGATAGAGATAATAATCTAATATAGATAATTGATAATCTACCTCTTATCCTCACCTATCCAACTACAAGCTAACCTTACCCAGCTATCTTATCTTGTAATCTCATCTGTATTTCAAATAGTTTAGTAAGTTTAACTTATCACATCAATCTTAACTATCTTATCTTGTAATCTTCTCTTCACCTCAATTAGTTTAGTAGTTTAGCTTATTTTAGATTCTCACCTGACACTTGTATAAATAGGCAACATTGAATACAAAATAAGTAGGCCATATCTTTTCTACCTTTTATTTTTTTTATTTATATATATATAAATGGAACTAGTTAAATAAATTAATTTTTTTATAATCAATTATTTGAAAGTCTGTTTATAAAAATAAAATTAAAAAGGAAACACGTGTTCAATTCAATTATTATCAGAACAAATCAATCATAAGAGAATTTTTAAAATTACATTTCGTGGCGATAAATTTTTTTCATCTCTTTATATGAAAATAAAATCATCCTTCAAAATAATAATCTTATCATTTCTAGTGATTTAAAATCACCACCACATAAAAATTTCAAATTACCATCAAAAGAGAATGATTAAATCACTAAATGTAGATCACCTTAATTTTTAAAAATATTACATCATATTAAATGTTATCTTAAGAAATATATATTATAATAATATAATTTTATTAATAAGTATCTTAAAAGTACTTTTAAGATTATTATAAGTAATATCTTCACCTAATACATTAAAAATAATAAATAAAATTATCAATTATTATATTTAATACAATATTATTTTTATAAATAATATATTAATTAACTTTAAAATATGTTATAAGGACAATTGTTAGCAAAATTCATAATAATAATATGAAAAATATTAATCAGTACCACTAGACACTAGTTAAGATGATATATACAAAAAAAATTAATGATTATTTTTTTTTGAATTCAATAAAAATAATATATTAAATATAAAAAAATTAAATTAATAATTAAATAATTTTAATTAATATTTATAAACATCAGTTACACGAATCTTACTAATATATATTAATATGTTGCAATTTAAAATCAAGAGAAAGAAATAAATAAGCAGATAATTTTTTGTATTTGGACAAGTTTGCCCTTGAGACTATAAATGATAGATATTGGCACAAAAATCTATAAAAGTTGCTGTCAGCGTGCCAGATCTGGCAGGCTGATGGGTAGGCAAACCGTGTTGCATTTATTGATTTTGCATCCCATTCTATTGTTTTTTTAGTCAAGGATAGTTTTGGAAGATTAGATATATTTTTTTTTTTTTAAGTTTGAGAATAAAAAAGAAAAGCATATCGTCTGTTGGGTTTTGGTGAGAAAATAACTTGAGATTTGTTAACGTTCATAGATTTAGTAGATTGAATATTTATTAATTTTTTTTTTATAAGTATCAATATTTAAATTTTATTAATATTTTTTTTTTTTTTATAAATAATCTATTAATATCACTATTAACTTTTCTAAAGCGTGTAATATACCCTCTAAATTAAAATAACCTCTGCTCACCTATAACTTTTGAAACCGAACTTTTTTATTGAAAAGATTGCTGATTTTCCACTTGGAGTCAACCGTTGCAGATTTCTTGTAAATTAAAATAAGAATTTATATTGCATACACTATAATTCAATGCATAGATTCCACATACTATTATGAATCATATTGTTTTTAATGAGCATTTTTGTTTAAAAAAATTATTTCACATAGTATCATAAAAAATTCCGTTGTATAATTTATTGGTAAAATATTAAATTTTTAATTTCAGTGATCAAAATTTAATTTTTGATTTTAATTATAAAAAAACTATGATCAAAGTTGATTATTTTGATAAAAAAAATATGCAAATTAAATGGACATTCAACTTGGAATGGAATACTGAGAGCAATTGTTAATAATAGTTAGTTATTCTTTAAATGACTTTACAAGAATTCAATTATTTTGATCTTTGAAAATTAAAATATAGAATTTAAGTTATTTGTTTACCGAATCTAAACCCAAGAGCCGACTTTATAAATAGCAACAGCATGCATACATAACTCATTGTGGGGTTTATGTACCCACAACTCCATGAGAGTACCTTTGGAGTTTTTTTTTTATTATTATTAATTAAAATTTGAGATTTTAGATGGATAAAACTATTTTACTCTCCAAAAGTACTCATAAGAGTTTTTTTTGTTTTGATATTTATGTGTATAATAAAAATAAGTTTGAGACTTGAAAGAGAAAATGTTATAATTTTTTCAAGATACATATTCTTTACATTTTTTTAGTGGTTCAAATTAAAGTGCTCCTATCTAATAAAATGCAACTGTTTATTGATTTTTCTAATGAAAACTTTTCAATTTTTTTTTTTTTTTTTAAAAATATCTAAAATACACACACACACATATATATATATATATGAAAGTCACTTCATTAATTAATAAAGTTTGATAAAAAATAAGTTTTTTTAATTATTTAATTGAAGTTTTTTTCTTCTTATTTTCTTATAGCATATTATCTTGTTTCTTTTAGATAAATTAATTTTGTTCGTAAGAAAATAAATTATTTTCTAAATATATTAATTAAGTTAGTAAATATTTTTTTGGTCAAGATTAGTAATTTTCTTTGAATTTTATAGTTGAAGACAGATGTTGTGATGAAGATGAAACATGCAAGAGATGATTGTTAATTTGTTACTAAACATTGGGTGGAGCCAAGCAATGGCGTAGCCACATTATAAACAGTGGGGTCACTTGATATTATTGAAATTTAAAATTCTTTTATAATAGGTGCATTAATATATAATAAATTACAAATTGATCCTATTGAAAATAAATTTTAAGATAAATTGATCCCACTGAAAAATATTTTGAGTTCGATGATATAATAAAATAATTTAGGATCAATATGTAGGTGAAAAGTGAATATTACAAAAAGAGTAGTGAAGACAAGGAAAAAGTTATTATTTATCCATTAGTTTTTTCCACTCTAAACTAGTTTTGATTTTTTTTAATTGTAACTGCAAGGACACAAAGAAAGAATTTGTCACTTCAGTAAAAAGAGATAGTTTGGTGAAGAGTTAATAATATCAATAGTATCAAAATTATAACGCATATTTTATATTGATCCATAAACTTCTAAACGTATCAAATTGATCTTTATTTACAAGTATCATAACAAATTAATCATTTTCGTTAGCTTTTCCGTTACTTTTATTGTAGCAATCAGCTTAGTGACACGTGTCACCAGCTGATTGCACCACATTTCTCATTATTTTTTTCTTTATTATTTTTTCTTTGATATTTTTTAATAAATAAATATAAATAAATATTTTTTATAAAATTAATATAAATAAATATTTATATTTTATAAATTATTTAATTATTAAAAAATTAATTTAAATTATTATTTGTCTTTTGTATTTATTTATAAAGAATAATAAAGAAAAAGGAAAAATGAAAACATTAATAAATACAAAAGATAAATAATAATTTAAATTATTTTCTTAATAATTAAATAATTTATAAAATATAAACATTTATTATAAAAAATATTTTTTTCTTTTTTTTATTTTTATAAATAAATTGATTTCGTAAAAATTAAATAATTTATAATTATAAAATATAAAATATTTATTTACATTCATTTATTAAAAATATATTTTTTACTTTTTTATTTTCCTTTTCTTTCTTTTTTCTTTCCTTTTTTTCCTCTTTTCTTATAAAATTAATGTAAATAAAATATTTTATATTTTAAAAATTAATTTAAATTATAGTATGAATTATTATTTATTTATTTATTTACAAACAAGATAAAAATAAAAAAGATAAGAAAAAATAAAAAACTTATAAATATAAAATAAATATTTTATATTTATAAATTATTTAATTTTTAGAAAGTTAATTTAATTTAATTTAAAATATAATATAATATAATATACTTATATATATATTGTGTTTGTTTATAAAGAAGAGAAAAAAGAAGAAAGGGAAGAAAAAAAATAACAAAATTTCTTTTTAAAATATTAATGTAAATAAATAGTTTTATATTTTTTTTTCAATTATTTGACTATTATAATATTAATTTAAATTATAATTATTATTTAGTTTTTAATATTTATTTATAAAGAAGAGAAAAGCAACAAAAAAAGGAAGAAACGAAAAAATTAAAAATATTTTTTATAAAATTAAAGTAAATAAAAATTTCATACTTTTTAAATTAATTATATTTTTAAAAAAATATTTTAATTTATAATATGAATTATTTTTTCTTTGTATTTATTTATAAAAAAGATCAAAGAAAAAATAATAAAGAAAAAGGAAAAAAAATGAAAAGGCAAGTTAGAGCAATCAGCTGGTGACACATGTCACTAGCTGATTGCTACAGTAAAGGTAACGAAAAACCTAACGGAAGGGACCAATTTGTTATGATATTTATAATCAATGACCAATTTGATATGTTTTGAAGTTTAGGGACGAATATAAAATATGTCATATAGTTTGAGGACCATTGGTGCTATTAACTCGTTTGGTGAACTACTATATTTAAAAAATGCATTTAATTATTATAATGAGTTTTCAAGATATGAAAATATTCATGACAATTGTAAAAAATATCTTTATATTGTTTTTTTAATTATATTATTCTCTATATGGATGGTGTAGACACACAAAATTAGATGGTTGCTTTAGATGTTCATTTAATATTTAACTAGTTTATTACTTTTTTAAACATATCTTAATGAACACAAATAATTAATTTTTTAATATCGTTTGTGAAATTTAAAAATTTTACTGTACTATAAGATACTTCTACGTTTTTTTTAGTTTTGCAATTTGCGCTTAAATTTTTATAATGACATAGTTATTATTTAAAAATTATGTATGAAAGATTTTATATTCATATAGTTGCAATGTTAAAAAATCATATCGAAAGTCGAATCGGTCATACCTCTTTGATATAATTTTTTTATATATTTAAACATTAAATTTAATGTTAAATAAATATTACATATAGTTAATAGTTAACTAAAATATGCATTTGATTTAATGGTATAGTCTTTAATTTAAAACTAAGAGGTTCAAAGTTAAAATCTCATTAATTACCAATAATTTTTTTTTAAAGAATAAAATATATATAAAACCAGTTTTTTACCTGTTCAATCTAGTTTTTTATTGGTTGAATCGGTTTGTACCGGTTCGATTAAAATCCGATTTTAATATATTTGTCGGATTGGATAGGCCATCGATTTTCGATTCAATCGATCCGATCAGGTTTTTTAATCATTATGTAGCTGTTTATTTAAAAATAATAATCTTTCTGTCTCTTTTATAGGGTTTTTTTTTTTTTTTTACTTTCACGAAGATTAAAAAAATTGATTTTTTTATGAAATTTTTTTTATTCATACAGTTGCAATGTTAAAAAAACCGGACATAAAGTCGAATCGTCAGACCTTTAGTTCTCGGTTCAATCGGTCGGTGTGATATAATTTTTTATACATTTAAACATTAAGTTTAATGTTAATAATTAACAGAAATATGCATTTGGTTTAATGGTATGGTCTTTAATTTAAAATTAAGAGGTTAAAAGTTCAAATCTCATTAATTACAAATAAAATTTTGAAATAAATATATATAAAACTGATTTTTTATCGGTTCAATCTGATTTTTTTTACCTTTTTTAATCGGTTGAACCGGTTTTGTACCGGTTCGATTAAAATTCGATTTTAATATATTCGTTGGACTGAACAGGCCACCGGTCCGACCGACTGACCGATACGATTCAATTTTTTAATCATTATGTAGTGTTTATTTTAATAAAATAATCTTTCAGTCTCTTTTATAGTTTTTTTTTTTTTTTTTTACTTTCACGAAGATTAAATAACATTTTGATTTTTGTGTATTTTATATTAAAATTTTAAATTTTTATATAATTAATGGTGCATAATATTTATATAAAAAATAAAAAAAAATTGAAAAATTAATATAAAATATGAAAAAATAAGAAGTATTAGGTGATTGCTAAGTGTTTGGAAAATGAAAGAATATACAATTTTAAGTGATTCAACAAATAAAAAATAGACCAAAATAAATGATGGAAGAAGTGTACAGCTTTTTGACTCTATATATTGAATCAATTTTCTGGCTGCGCCAAGGATATCTAGTATAAAGATAAAAAAATAATCAAAATAAATGGTTTGATGAAATTTGAATTAAGATGAAGATTGTTGACAATATTAATTTAAATCTTAAGAGATTTGATGTAAGATTTTTTTTAATATTTTTTGAATTCGCTAAAAACATTGTCTGATGTTTAATAATTGGGATTTAGCCTAACATGTTTTTGTTAATCAAAAGCTATAGATTATAAATATATATGAATTAGTGAGGGGTGGCTATACACAAAATGTTGACGGAAAGAAAATTAAAAAAATAAGAAAATTCTTGTTAAATTGTGATGATTTTTATACTCACATGTAGGCTGTTTTTGGATTTCAGCGTGCAGGTGTGTTGAAATCCAAAAAAAAAAAAAATAATAAATAAAAAATAAGGGTAAAACCTTCCATTGCGAATCCATTGAATTTTTACTAGATTGGAGTTCAAAGAGTCTGGAGGGAAAAAATTATTTTTTACCCTTCCATTATTTTATTTTTTTAATTTTATTCAAAAAATTTAATTAATTATTTTTAATTCTTTGATTTTTAATTTATTAATTTATTTTTTTGAATATAAATATAATTTTAATATTTTTTAATAATTATTATTTAATATAAATATAATTTTAATAATTTATTATTATTTATTATATATATATACATTTTAATTTAATATCTTTAATGGTAATTTTTTCTCAATATAATTCACTTCATCGCCATTGTTGCTTTTGCATTCAAACACATATTGCATCACTGATTTTAATCTCACCGCTACAGTACTAATCTCATCGCTACAATAATTAATTTCAATGCCACCGCTATTTTTAATCTTACCGAAACTAATCTTATCGTCCATCTAAATGGACCTTTGAGAAATGACATGTAAAACTCTGAAAATTAATGATGTGCTAATGAGACTTGTTTTTAGGGCTATAAATGAACCGAACTTGAACGAATATCTGTTCGTGTTCGTTTATTTATTTTTGAATTTGTTTGTATTCGGTTCATGTTCGTTAAGGATTTTAAAATTGTGTTCAAGCTCTGTTCGTTTAAAATTGAGTGTGTTTGTGTTCGTTCATTTAAATTAAATGAACGTGTTCGGTGATAACTCTATGAAATAGAGTTATTTTTACCATATTTTGTGCATTTAAATTAACTAAATCATTGTAATTTAAACTCTTAATTATTTATTTTTTAGATTAATTTTATGTTTAACTTAATTATTAATTTAATGTCTTTTATAGTTTTGTAGAGTACTAAAGCAAGAATGAGAGAATCAGATCATATATAAAAAGTCCAAGCTAAAGCAGTTCCTTGGCCACAAAGTTTTCCTTCTTCAGGCTTCTAGAGCTCTATAAATAGGAACCATTAGGACTTTATTATTTACCTTCTTATCTTTAATTAACCTAGTTCTTTTAAGAAGAGAGCAGCCATCAAGATTTGCAAAGAGCTAAGAGAGGTTTTGGAAATTAGAAGACTAAAGTCCTACAAACATTAGTTTTCTCTTTTCCTTTAATCTTCTTTTACTTTCTTGTAATTTTGATGATGATGAAACTCCCTTGTTTATTGTTTTCAATATTTAGCATGATCTAAATTTCTCTTTCTAGGATTGCAATGAAACTCAACATGTAGTTTGGATTATTTTACTCTCTTTCTTGATTTAATGATATTTGAGTTGTTTATTCAATCTTGTGCTTAATACTTTTTGTAGCAACCCAATTTAGTTCGGGCCAAACCCGAGTTAGGCCTAAACCAGTTGCGAGGCCCGATACCACCCCTATCCACACCCAAGTACTGGGCCTGCCAAGTAGCAGGCCCACTTGCCAACTTAGCAGGCCAATCTGGCCAAATTAGGCCTTTTGACCCAAATAGCCTCAAGCCCACCACCAGCCAAAGCCCCCTTTTGTGTCTGTCACCCGAAACCCTAGCCCCTGCCATGCATGTCACCGCCCCTAGCCCTAGCACCTGACAGCACCCCCCACTGGCACCCACCTGCACACGCCACCACCTTTCCCCTATACACGACAACCCTAGCCACCTCTCCCACACGCCACTTACCCTTCATGCCAGCCACCACTTCTCCTACACTCAACCCCCACAACCATAAGAACGAAAGAAAACCCCAAGTACAGAGGAGGAGGAGGCTCGGATCCCAGCCCCTACTCGGCTCCCCCATTTGCTGAGGCTCTCGACCCCCACCCAGCACCACCAACAAACCACACCAAAACCATACACCAAAACCACACAACCACAGACAACACCCACAGCCCTCCGAAGTCTATGATAGCTTGACGACTCCGCTGGGGACTTTTAGAGAGTCAGGACTAAAATTGATCACGTGTTATCCAAAGTCTAGGTTTATCGGTTTTAATCGATATTTAATCATAATTCTCACATTTTAATAATAATAATAATAAAAATAAGGAAGATTTTTTGAAAATAATAAAATGTTTTTTTAAATATATTCATTTTCATACATTTATTGTTCTTTGGTTATTCTTGTATATTGTCACTGAATCTTGTTATTTAACCTTGAATATTGCTAATGCTCTCTGTTTAATTAATGTGTTACATTGTTTAATTTTGTTTTAATAAATTATCGGGGTATTCGGAATATGAGTCATAGAGTAGGTGGCGAAAGGTTTGTTTGTCCCTTCTCCACACACTACACTTGCATTTGCACAACATGAGCTCTCTACCCGGGCTCCATCATTTTTTTTAAGTGGAAATAAAGTAGCTACGCCTTCGTGATTGACCCTCCGTATTGGCTAGTGAAACACTTTCGGAGTATAAAGTACCTAAAGCCTTCGTGATTGATCCTCCGTATAGGCTTAGAAAAATATACTCTAACAAATTGAACCCGCTTTTATCGGAGTGCCTCACTAGCCTTCACCGGCGACAGTGAAGAGCAATTTGGGACCTTTTAGAACCTAATTCAACCTCATATATTGAACCTAGGCAAAGCCATGCCGGATTTTCTTTAGATACACCGAAGTTAGGAACACGTGGAGGAACATTTTCAACCTTGTGCTAATTGTTTTGTATTCCAAATAAGCATGGTGCACCGGGTAAGGATGAATGTACATCGCCCGTAATAAAGGAAGCAAAAATAGTCTTTATTCAAAAAAAATAGTTTTTATTCCATAAACAAAATGAAAAAGAAAAATGAGAAAAGAGAAAAGAATAAGGAAAAAATTCTTTTGTAAAGCAGTGTTGTAAAAAAAATAATAATAATAAAAATTTCCTTTATTTTTGATTTTTTTAGAAAATATGAAAAAAGAAAATAATGTTAGAAAGAATAGTTGTCAGAAAATTCAAAAAAATAGAAAAATAAAAAATAAAAAAATACAGAGTAATAATAGGATCTTCTTTTCGTTGATTTTTTCATGGCATTTAGCATAACATTTCAAACATCTTCGCATTTAGAACGTTTTATGCTTCAATCATCATTACGTCCATGCATATGAAGCATGTACACTTATAGTTGTATTTTGGATTTCATGGTAATAATGTTAATCTCATTTTTTAGTTGCATCAAAAAGATCCAAAATATGGGGAATGGATTGGAGGAACGAATTGATGTTTTGGAGCGCAATCAGGAAGAATTTGGGCATGATATCCGAGATATGAAAGAACAACTCTCTAAGTTGATGAAAATGGTTGAAGATCTTTACAAAGCAAAAGAGGAATCCTCTCAAAGGTCTTCGTCGCCTTCGGTGCAATCAAGCCTTGAGAAACAATCGAGCCCAGATCGATGGATCTCTGTTGGATCATGTGTTGGTCAATGCCATCCACGTAAGGAGTTAAACCTGGACAAAATTGTGGATAGTATCATGCGAATGGTCGAATTCGAAGACTCACAGTTCAAGGCAGGATCTTCGAACTCCACCCGACCCTTGCAAACTGTTCCAAATTTGAACCCGTGCCCTTGTTCTGCTAACATCCAACCTTATTCTCAAACAACCAATGAGAGGCCTTTGAGTCCATCCCTACCACCATAAATTGGCTCAAATTCATACCCGTGCCCTTGTCCTGCCAACTTTCAATCACTCCATCGGGTACATGGGATAGAAACCTCGAGCTTTGTGCAACCTTCAAGGACCCAATATCCAAATCCACGCCCTCACCCTGTTATCATTCGACCATCTTTTCGTCCAACCTTTCCGGTTCAAACCTTCGCATCGACACAAAATGCCCGTACTCCTAGTCGGTATGTCAACCAGAAACAACCCAATGGGAAGACACAGAAGCATTTTGATCCTATTCCCATCAGCTATAAAGAACTCCTTCCTAGATTGATCCAAGGCCATCTTGTTACTTGTGTGCCTATAACACCTCTGCACCTACCATATCCTAAGTGGTACAACCCAAACGCGAGATGTGACTATCACGGTGGAGTTGCTGGAAATAACATTGAAAACTGTGAGGCTTTCAAGCACAAAGTGCAATCTCTTATAGATGCCAAGTGGTTCGACCCAACGACACTAATTGATCAAGGACTCGAAAGGGTCGTCTAGGATTGGGAGATTGGTGGTGATGATGTAGTACGACTTTGGTATTTTTTGATGTAGTAGGACTTTGATCTTTTCTGTAGCAAACTCTTATAGCCTTAGGATAGGAAAAATAAAATGATTGCAAAGACAGTTTCAACCACTTTCCAGGTTTTGTAAATATGGATCATATCTTTGGAACAATGGCATGGAATTGAATCAATTATGCTTTGAATTTATGAGATGTTGATGATTAGTTCCTTCGATTCTTATTTCCTCTTTGGTATCTTCCCTTGCATTCGCATTCGATCAATTATTTTTCATACCATACATCTCATCCATCCATTCATTGACATTAAGATCATTGCGCATAACAATGGCTCCATCAATGCCAATGATAGAGAAGTCAATATTGTCATCAATAATTTCTGATCTCTAGAGGCAAATAAAAAGGGGATTTTTCTCAATCCCCTAAAATAAAGAGCCATGATGAGAATGAATACTGATAGAGTTCATGTATTCTCTCTAAAGATAGCTTTGGTTTTCTGTTTCTTTAAGATGACACCAAAAAGTGAAATGGGATAAGATTCTGCTATCCGATTGAAACAAATGGAACAAGTGCAGAAGGAAGAAGCTGAACGAGCCTCGCAGACGATGCAGATGACTCAAGAAATTGGAAAAGTGAGGGAAATTATGGGAGAACATTACGCACAGAAAAGTAATCAATCTCAAGAGTGTGGCAATTCGGGAAAGAATGCTCAAGACCAGATTTCTGATCAGGTTCATTCATAGTTAGTTCAGAGTCAAAAGATAGAGGTAGAACCAGAGTATGCCCAATTGGAGGAAATGATTCAAGCTATTAAAGGTGAAGATGAATTCAGTTTAAAGAAGTTGCTTTTGATCCCCGATGTGGTCATCCCGTCGAAATTCAAAGTTCCAGAATTTGAAAAATATGATGGACTCAAGTGTCCTGAAACACATTTGGCCATATATTGTCATAGGATGGCGGGGCATGTCCATGATGAAAGTTTGCTTATCCATGTTTTTCAAGACAGCCTGACAGTGGCAGCATCCAAGTGGTATTCTCAGTTGAAGAAAGGCCAGGTGTGTACATGGAGGGACTTAGCTCGAGCATTCTTGGAACAATACAAGCACATGTTGGAAGCGACTCCAGATCGATTGACCCTCCAAAATATGAAAAATGAGCCAACTGAGAGCTACAAAGAATATGCTTGTAGATGGAAAGATGTAGCCTCGCAAGTCCGACCACCTCTTACCCATAGAGAAATGAATGCTCTGTTTGTGGATACTCTCCCATATCCATACTATGACAAGTTGATCGGCAATGCTTTTTCGGAGTTCGCAGACATATTGTTTTCTGTGGGAAGGATCGAGGATGGTATAAAAAAGGGGAAATTTTTGAATACTGACGCAGGAATTGCTATCGAGAAAAAGGATAGTGTTACCAACAAGAATGATCAAATCAAAACTGTCAAAGGCAGAGACAAAAGAAAATTCAGTGCAATGCAAAAAGATCCTTTATGTGAATATCTACATCCCCGACCCTATATTGACCATTGGTCTCAGCACGGTCAACATCAATGTCTTTCACACCACCCCAAGCTTTCACTATATTGAATGACCCAGAGATTGATTCAATCTATTCTCAAGGTAATAAGAGAAAGAGGGAAAAGGTGTACCATTCGCTCCCGATGACCTACACAGAACTGCTTCCATTGCTTGTCCAAAGTCATATGATCTCCATTGAACCCGCAAAGCCCAGAAAATCTCCTTTCCCGAAATGATATGATCCCAATGCCATATGCAAATATCATAATGGGGTTAAAGGGCATTCCATAGAGAACTGCACTGCATTCAAGAATAAAGTTCAAGCTATAGTTGATGCAAACCAGGCAAAATTCAACGAGTTTGTTGATGCTTATCAGGGACGATAGGGCTAAGAACCATTTGTTCTCAGGGTAGCATGCCAGTTAGGGCAATCCTTAACCTTGTTTTAAATTTTGTACATATTTTCACTTTGGTTGAAATGAATGAACTTTAAATTGCAAGCATCGTACATCGTACCTCATTCGAAGTTTGGGTTTCTTCTTGATCTTTGTTTTTAGGATTTTTAAAAGAAAATAAAAACAACAAAAAACAAAATTGAAAATAAAAATTCATACAGATAAATATTTTTTTTTTTTGAAAAGTGAAAAGAGTTCCAAAAGAATTGGTGATCATCATAAAGAGTGAACTAATCCTAGGAAACACCTCATCTCTACATGCACCCAAATCATAGACCAGTTGATTAAAGATTACTAAAAATTCCCCAAAGAGTAACCTTTATCAAGGCTGTGAGTAATGGAAAATTTGGAAAAAAAATCCTTTTGTGAAAATCTTTGAAAGACAAGCAAATATGGCACTTTTCCAATTGATCTAGATTTGGTAGTTTGAAATATGTTAAGATAATGCCATACCATTAAGCTTAGCAAAAAAAAAAAACTTCTCGAATCCCTTTGAAAGATTCCGAAATGCCAAATTTTGAGACCCCTTTCTTCAGTCCTGGAAAAAAAAGGGAACCAAAGAATAAACCAGAACCCCCTTTCTTTCTCTATTTGTTGGAAACAGTTTGAGAAGATCGAAATCCAAACGAGTTCTTTTAACAAAGAGCTCAAAGATGAAACATGAGACATTCCTTCAAAACAAGATTCCCATAAACCAAAGGATTTTCATTTGAATGGCAAATCAAAATGGGGTATCATTTGTGGTTGACGATGAATCATGCATAGATTTTTGGGGCATGCAGCAAACAAAAAGAGAAAAAAAATTGTGATATCATGCATATGAGAATTTAAATGATTCCAAGTGTAAAATGAAATTCTGATTATCTATTCCCCTGAGGATTGCTTTTCAATGAGAATATTCGTACTTGATATGAGAAATGGCCATCTTTCACCTCCCTTTCACAAAAAAAAAAGGAAATTATCCATTCTTTTGAGCCTAAAGAATACTTGTTTCTTTGAACCTTGATCAAGGATCACCCTCCACACTAGGGGGTAAATACGAGGAAGGAACTTTTTCAAAGATCAATGAAAAATGAGTCCTGACTCAAAGATAGATACGAGAGCAAATTAAGGTCCAAAATAAATACGAGCTCACAAAGTCAAAGTGGAAATACAAAAGAAGAAAAAAAGAAATGGGAAAAGGATGGTGAAATGAAAGCCAAGAATAAAGAAGAAAAAAGAAGAAAAGTCAAAAGAAGGAAAAAAAAGTCGAGAAGGGACGAATGTCTCAAAAAGAATCCTTCTCAGTAAATGATCCTTGATTTGATTACCCTCAAACACATATTTTGGGCCTATTTATCCTTTCTTTCTAAACCCCGAACCTTGACCTAAGTTACGTGCTTTAAAAGTCCATTTTGATCAAGCATGGATATTTAACTTGAAGAGTTTTTCTCAGATTTTCGAATTATCATTTCATTATGGAAGAATTTAGAATTCTCAGATGCATGGTGGAACACAAAAAATAAAATAAAAAATAAAAGGAAAAGAAAAGGAAAAGGAAAAGGAAACAGAAAACAAAAAAAAAGGAACAATAAGGTTCTAGGGTGAAAACCCAAAAACGGGCAGTCTAGAGCAGAATGAGAAGAAATGTTGATGCCACTCATGGTATTGTCGAAGCCATGACAAAAGAGGAAATCATTTTGAAGAAATCCATGAACATTAAGAAACTCCTAGATATCCCATAGATCTTTTCGAGAATTGACTTTGAAAGCTAAACCCGTTTTTCTATCCAAATTGACATTCCAACATTGAAAATTTTACGGCTAAATTTAACACCTATCAAGATGCCATATTTAGAGATTGGAAGATTGTTGAGATTTAATTATACTTTAAAACTTTTTTCGAAAAAGGTTTGGTTTTAAAGAATTCATGTTTTGAGAAAACTTAATCATAAGCTGAAATAAAGGGGCATTCACTTTCTTTTCCTTGTCAAGATTGGGAAGCTTCTTTAGACAAATCCAGACCTTATTGCATCAGTCCATTGACTTTGTTGCATTAAACCATTCAAATTACTAAAAAAAAGAAGGATTGTTTTCTCACCTCACTTAGAAATGTCTTTAATGGTGATCACCAATTTTTGAAAGATTTCAATTTCACATATTTTGAAAAAATGAAATTGACAAGTTTTGAGAAGAATAAACTTAAATTGAGATATGGATATGCTTTGGCAAAGAAATTAAAGTTCACATCCTACAGGGGCATGAAATCTTGAGTTTATATTTACATGAGGTTTGACCCTGTGTTTTAGTTTTGGCCAGGAAACCAAAGAGGAAGAATTCGCTAAGGCAAGAAAAATGAGGGAAATACAAAAATCATGTGATTTCTTCGAAGGGATAGCAGGGAAAGAGGAAACCTTACCGAGACACGAGAAGAAAAGAAGATGATCAACTCTATCAACATTTTTTTTCATGTAAAATGATGTCATGCATCTCTATGAGCATTCATGCATCATATAATAAACATTTGCATATGCATTTTTGTAAGTTGCATCAATATAGTGGATCATAGCATTTGTTAACTCGGCAAGCATGGAAAAGATAAGATGAGAAAGAAAATAGGTTTTTGAAGACAGAGAAGATGATAGTTGAGGAAAATAAGAAAAAAAGATGAAAGGTTGGCTTTAGAATTAGAGGAAAGAGTTTGTCAAAGTAAAAGCAAAGAAAAAATAAATGTTCTGAAGAAAAGAAATGAGTCATGAGAAATTTTCGAAACAGTGAAATGAAAAAGTTGAGAAATTTTGAATATGACGAAAAGAAAAACTAGAAATTTTCAAAGTGTGGAGACTTTTGTGGATGAGAAAATTTTAGAGTTGTGGAGCCTCGCAGGAGGAGTTTTTAATTTTTAAAGTTATGGAGCCTTGAATGAGGAGTTTTTTAATTTTTAAAATTGTGGAGCCTCGTAGGAGGAGTTTTTCAAAAGAAATGATTATTAAGCCTAACGTAAGCTGGCGCAGTTATGGTATAAGCCCAGTTGAAGTTGGCATTTTAGTTGGTTAAGCCCAAGGTAAGCTGGCACAGTTATGGTATAAGCCCAGTTGAAGTTGGCATTTTAGTTGGTTAAGCCCAAGGTAAGCTGGCACAGTTATGGTATAAGCCCAGTTGAAGTTGGCATTTTAGTTGGTTAAGCCCAACGTAAGCTGACACAATTATGGTATAAGCCCAGTTGAAGTTGGCATTTAGTTGGTTAAGCCCAACGCAAGCTGGCATAGTTATGGTATAAGCCAAGTTGAAGTTGGCATTTTAGTTGGTTAAGCCCAACGTAAGCTGACACAGTTATGGTATAAGCCTAGTTGAAGTTGGCATTTTAGTTGGTTAAGCCTAACGTAAGCTGGCACAGTTATGGTATAAGCCTAGTTGAAGTTGGCATTTAGTTGGTTAAGCCCAACGTAAGCCGGCACAGTTATGGTGTAAGCCCAATTGAAGTTGGCATTTAGATGAGATTAAGCCCAATGTAAGCTGGCACAGTTATGGTGTAAGCCCAGTTGAAGTTGGCACTTTAGATGAGGTTAAGTCCAATATAGCTGGCACAAGTGGAAGTAAGCCCAGTAAAGTTGGCATATAGATGAGGTTAAGCCCAATGTAGCTGGCACAAGTGGATGTAAGCCTAGTAAAATTGGCATATAGATGAGGTTAAGCCCAATGTATCTGGCACAATTGGAAGCAAGCCCGATAAAGTTGGCATATAGATGAGATTAAGCCCAATGTAAGCTGGCAGAAATGATTTAAGCCCAATGAAGTTGGCACTTTAGATGAGATTAAGCCCAATGTAAGCCGGCAGTTAAGAGTTAAGCCCAGTTGAAGTTGGCACGAGTAAATTTAAGCCCAATATAACAGGCATGACGATGACCTTAAGCCTTACGAAGTTGGCACACAAAATATGTACATATGTTTGATATTATATTTTGTTTTAATTTAAAGACCAAAAATGAATGATGAATGTATGAAATGAGAAAATTCGAAAAAAAAAAAATCAAAAAATGAAGAAAAGAAGAAAACGAATTTGGTATGGATCCATGATCCCAGATAAAATCATTGCTTGTGTCTTCGCCCTATTCCTGATTCTCAGCAATGTACAAAGAGGGGCAGCTATAGCAATCGAATTTAGTCCGGGCCTAACTCGAGTTAGGCTCAAACCAGTTGCAGGGCCCGATACCACCCCTACCCACATCTAAGTACTGGGCCTACCAGGCAGCAGGCCCACTTGCCAACCTAGCAGGCCAATCTGGAAAAATTAGGCCTTTTGACCCAAATAGCCTCAAGCCCACCACCAGCCAAAGCCCCCTGCTATGCCTGTCACCCGAAACCCTAGCCCCTACCGTGCCTGTTGATAACTCGTATAATTATATAGTTTTTAGTTATGTTTTATTATTGTTTTGTGTCAAATACGAGTTATTGTTGTTTAGTCTACTTGTGTTTATGATCTTTTATATTTTTATGTAATTTGGTGTTTTTCACGAGTTTCTTTGAGTGATTTCAGATTACTAGGTTAAATCAAGAATTAAGGGCAAATCCAATTCAGTTCCAGTTCCGATACCTTTTGCCATATCAGCTATATCTGGAGTTTCACTGAAGAATTAAGGCTGAAAATTTTACAGTGCATAGTTAAGAGGCATATCTATCTTTTTCATGTTTTACACTTCTTGAAACGGAGTCGTTTTCCCTAGCGAAATCGACCATCAAGTTGGCTGATGTGCAATGACGTCTGTGCTGACATGTTTTGGTATTTTGACCATATATTCCGATCCACATGAGCAAATGATCTGATTCAAACGGCTATGGATCCGTAACTGATTGGGGTATATTGTTCTAGAAGACCATTTGATCAGATCGAGCCTCCAACATTGACAAAATCGACCATCAAGCTGGCTGATCAGAATTGTCATACAATATGACGAAAATTGTTAGAAAAATGCACCCACCTATTATACCTACCTTTGAAATTTATAAAGCTTGTCTCTTGTCATTTAGCTCTCCAAAATGTGTATAAATAGAGGGCCTTGGATGAGTATTATTGTACATTGGGAGGATATTAGCCATTGTAATAAAATTCTCTAAGTTTTCTTCTTCTTTCCTTTCTCTAGTTTTTTTTCTTTATTTACTTATGTTTCTTACATTTCTTTTCATTTTATTCATATCTAGTATGTGTTGCTAATCATATTGTTGAGGTGACGAGGTGAAGCTCTTGGTAAATGCTAAGGTTAGTCTCTTAAACATGAGCTAAAATGAACCATCATTTATAAACACTAGTATAGATAATATTTTCTTTTGGTTTAAAATCATACTTGCAAAGTAGGGATCTTGATTCATTATTGACAAGGAAAATGGCACAGTAAATGCTTGGTTTCATAACCTTGATTTGTTGTAGACATATACCTTGGCATAAGGAATGCTTGGACTCTTTTTATGAGTTTTGAGGACACCAAATGAACATAATATCATATGCTATGGACGTTGGACAATTTGGACTGAATTGCTAAACCTTCCGATTGGAACCTCCCTTATGTGTGGATTTCAATTGTGTAATAAAACAAGATTAATCTTAGCATAACACCAAGAGTGGATTCTCTAACCTCAACATCTTTTCTTATTGTTTTTTATATCTTGTTTAATTTCTTTTATGTTATTTTGTTTATTTTGTTCACTAATATCTTGTTTACTTTCTTGTTTTGTTGTTGATTCCCTAATATCTTGTTTACTTTATTTTTCTTATATATTTATAAACTTATACTTACTAATACGCTTCCCTGTGGTTCGACCTCGGACACCCGAGAATTTATTACTTGAACATAACCTGCACTTGTGTTTACAACTCTTAATTGAGTCTCCATCAAGTTTTTGGCGCCGTTGCCGGGGAGGCAATACTAAGTATATAAGTTTATAAGTATATTTATTTTTATTGGCTGGTTATACCGCCTAATTTTCTATATATTTATATTTATATTGTATATTAACTTTGTTTTATTTTTATTTGGCGACGTGATTTTAGATCTCGTCGTTTAGTTAGATTTTATTGTGAAACTTTTTCAGGTAATCTTTCTAATACAACTCCTACCATGGCTGACAATGAAAGTGTTCATGCTGAAGATGAGAACAGACAAGTACGCACCATGCGTGACTACTTGCAACCAACTCGAAGCTCATCACCCTCTTGTTTTATTTTTCCTCTCAATGCAAACAACTTTCGTTTTAAACCAGGTATGATAGCTTTGCTTCCAAATTTCCATGGGTTAGAATCGGAAAGTGCTTACTCGTTTCTAAAAGACTTCGAAGATGTATGTGTCACCTTTAATGACCAACAATGTACAAATGAAATTGTCAAGCTAAAATTATTTCCTTTTTCTTTAAAAGATAAAGCAAAAATTTGGCTTCATAATTTAAAACCAAGGTCAATTAGCACATGGCAAGAATTACAAACTGAGTTTCTAAAGAAATTTTTCCCTGCACATAAAACTACTGCTTTGAAAAGACAGATTCAAAATTTCAATCAAAATCAAAATGAAGCATTTTTTCAGTGCTGGGAGCGTTTTAAAGATTTGTTAAGTTCTTGTCCACATCATGGTTTTGAAAAATGGCGTTTTATTAGTTTCTTTTATGAAAGTTTAACTCCCGAAACTAAACAATTTGTTGAAACAATGTGTAACGGTGAGTTTCTAGAAAAAGAACCTGAAGAATCCTTTGACTACCTAGACCATTTGGCAGATAACTCTCAAGCCTGGCACACAGATAATTCCTCTGAAAGTTTCACTAGATCTAATCTTGTTTCTAACAGAGGTATCATTTTAGTCAAGAAGATGAGATAAAAGCTAAAGTAGCTAATTTGGCTAGAAAGATTGAAGCCATGGAACTTAGAAAAGTAAAAGAAGTCAAAATGGTTAAAAATGAAGAAAGTTGTGGAATTTGTGAAATCATGGGACACCCCACTTCTGAATGTCCAAACATTCCCATTCTTAAAGAAGCGTTGCATGATCAAGTAAATTCCATAAACACATTTAAAAAGCCTTTTCCTTCTCCTTACTCTGAAACGTATAACCCTGAATGGAGAAATCATCCCAACTTCAGTTGGCGGAATAATAATCATGTTCAGGTACCACAATCTCAAAAGCCGGGCAACACTTTTTCCTATCAACCTTCACGTGTACAAACCTTGGAAGAGACATTGCAAGCATTCATGCAAACACAAGCAAATGTGAATAACCGGACTTCACAGGACATCAATGAGATCAAAAACACCTTGTCCACATTGACAGCTTCATTACACACTCAAGAAAAAGGTAAGTTTCCTGCTCAACCTCAGCCTAACCCTTCTACTCAATGTCTTGTTTCTTGCTCCAATGAAACTCAACAGGAAAATGCCAGTTCTATCACAACTCTTCGAAATGGAAAGGCAATTGACAAAAACATTCCATCAAAAGACCAAGATCCTCCTTCCCCTCCGAAAAGTAATGGTAAGGATGATGGTAAGTCTGAACTTCTTGAAAATTTGGACAAAGAAAAAGGTATGCATCCTGCTCCTTTTCCTCAAAGGTTGCAAACAATAAAGAATTTGAATCAAAATGCAGAAATTTATGAACTTTTCAAACAAGTTAAGATTAACATTCCTTTATTGGATGCAATCAAACAAGTTCCATCTTATGCTAAATTTTTGAAGGACATGTGCACAGTTAAAAGGAAACATAATGTACAAAAGAAAGCATTTCTGACGGAAAGTGTGAGCTCAATCATTCAGCACCTTACTCCACCAAAATTCAAAGATCCTGGATGTCCAACAATCTCATGCATCATTGGAAACACTAGAATAGAACGTGCATTGCTTGATCTTGGTGCTAGTGTTAATCTTTTGCCTTTTTCTGTTTATCAACAGTTAGGTTTAGGTGAACTCAAGGAAACACCTGTTACACTTCAACTAGCTGATCGTTTTGTAAAAATTCCTCGAGGGATAGTTGAAGATGTTTTGGTTCAAATTGATAATTTTTACTTCCCTGTTGATTTTATTGTTTTGGACACACATCCTGTTTCAAATCCAAATGTTCAAATTCCTGTTATATTAGGCCGTCCATTTCTTGCAACTTCTAATGCTCTGATAAATTGCAGGAATGGTAATTTGGACATTTCTTTTGGAAATATGACTTTAGAATTAAATGTGTTCAACATTTGCAAGCAACCTGGTGATGATTCAGAAGTACATGAAGTGGATTTCATTGAAGAACTTGTTCATGAACATCTCACCACTACCACATTCCATGATCCTTTAGAAGTTTATTTAATTGAATGTGAGTTTGATAATGCTTCAGAAATTTCACACACTGATTCTTTGTTAAATTCTTTTCAGGTTAAGCATTGTTGGAAACAAAAACTTGAGGAACTCAGAAATGATGCATATGAGAATTCTAAAATTCATAAAGAAAGAACTAAAGCCTTTCATGACAAGTTAATTTCAAGAAAAATATTTGATGTTGGGCAAAAAGTTCTACTTTATAATTCTAGACTTCACATATTTCCTGGTAAGTTGAGATCAAGATGGACTGGCCCATCTGTGGTTAAGCATGTGTATCATTATGGAGCAGTTGACATTGAGAATCCTAAAAATGGTAACGTATTCAAGGTAAATGGACAAAGACTCAAACTCTTTTTGGAAAATCATGTTACTCAAGAAGAGGTTGTTTTTCTTTCTGATCCTTGTTTTGAAAATAACTAGATGTAAATATAATTTTTACT
The DNA here is from genome assembly GCA_030761205.1 of Fremontodendron californicum. Taxonomy (NCBI): domain Eukaryota; kingdom Viridiplantae; phylum Streptophyta; class Magnoliopsida; order Malvales; family Malvaceae; genus Fremontodendron; species Fremontodendron californicum. Next base: position 9,345,774 of record JAULJL010000006.1, read on the forward strand.
AATCTTCAACAAAAAAAAAATACATTTTTTTAACCCCGGTTAAATGGCGGATAACGGTACTCCGTGATTATTTAAGTCGGTTCCATCAGCTACCCACAAAACTGATATTGTATATAAATTTCTCTTTCAATTTCTTTTTCATTTTTTTTCAAGATGGATGATATTCTCACAAGATTGCAGAAACGATTTCCTCCTTTTCCTCGAAATATTTTACTGAAGCTTTACCAAGTTCGATTTGAAAGATTAAGAATGCTTATGCACAAAGGGATTCCTGAAGACATACGTTGGATAATTGAAGCCAAGGTACGTGAAGATGAATATCTTCCTGTTTTGCATTTACCAGGTACAGGTAGAAGCACTTTTGCAAAGAAGCGACGAGCAAAGCGCATGAGTTCAAATTGCCACAAATGTGCACGATGGACGTGTAACGGCAAATGTCGTTCTATTGGGATTCCGTCCTCTAATCGAGATGATAAAATTGAATTCATTAAGGATGGACTGAGTAAGGAGAATTTGGGTAATATCCAACTTTCTCTTGAGACGCATCCTAGTGGAGACGTACAAAGAGAAATTCTTGATTTATGGCCGCAATTCCAAAGGAAATGGCAACATCTTGGGAATCTGATGTTAAAAGACCATGTTTGCCAGCTTGTAAGAAAACTGGATGGGAAGCATATCCTCGACTCATAGAAGGCGTTTAAGCCGTTTCTGGACGTAAAACCAGAGGAAGATGTGAGCCACAATCACAACTACAATAAATGACTTCTCAGCTTTTGGTTTGATTTGCAATAACTTTATTTCGGTTTAATTTACGTGTTGTTAGATTTGTGTAATTATTCTCGTTTTTTTTTTTGCATTGGTCTTTTACGGTTGATTTTTCTTCTCTTTTTGATTTTTTTCCTGAAATCACGCAAAAATCTTTTGTTAGGTTAACATTTTCTTCTGACAGGTCAAATACACTTTCGGCGACATTATTACTCTTGTCTGATTCATTACTCAGTCCTCTATATATTACACCATGTACTCATTCTCTTTCAGGCACTTGAAAAAAAAATGGAAAGTACTTCGTCACAGCGCATTAAAAAAATTTGTGTCTTTGGAGGTGCTTATCCAGGGAAAAATAACATATTCGCTGATGAAGCCATAAGAGTTGGAGTAATACTTGCCCAACAAAAGATCCAGTTGATTTATGGAGGCGGTAGTACTGGTTTAATGGGAGCAGTCGCTTCAGCAGCACACGCTGGAGGAAGTCAAGTTCTAGGAATCGTGCCAAAACTATTCACAGGTTTTTGTGGACCTACCGTGGGTAAGAAAATACAAGTCTGGAGTATCTCTGAACGGATGACAATCATGTACCATTCTGCCGATGCATTCATTGCTTTACCAGGAGGTCTGGGTACATTGGAAGAAATAGCTTGCGTGGCTTCTTGGTCATCTTTGGTCACAAATAAGAAACCCATTGGTTTGCTTAATATTAATGGTTATTTTAGTAATTTGCTTTCATATTTAGATAATGCTGTGGATAATGGATTCATGTTTTCAGAGGCAAGGAGAACCATAATTTCTGCTACAACCATTGAAGATTTACTCAAAAAGCTCCAAGCTTATGAGTATTTATCTGCTACGGTTGTTTCGCAAACGCTCGGAAAAAGAAAAAGAGATATGGATGAGCAAGGAGTGGATTGCACTCTGTCTTTGTGACATTATCTAACATTTTGTTTGTTGTGTCTCAGTTATAATAAGTGGTTAGCAACCTCTGCAGGTAATATCTCCTAAATTCTACCTTTAGTAAGGGGTAAGGGACATATTTTGCTAATTTAAAAAAAAAAAAAATTGATGTGTTTTAAGCCATTTAGAAGTATTCATTCTGAACAAGGTCTGAGTAAGGGAGACTTGAGACATACCTTGTCAGTTTGATTTCTTCTTTCAAAAAAAAAAAAGTTTGTTGTGTTTTAAGCAATTTAGAAGTATTCATTCTGAACAAGGTCTGAGTAAGGGAGACTTGAGACATACCTTGTCAGTTTGATTTTAATCTTTTTATGTTTACTTGTTAATTTTTGTTTAGTATTTTAGGATTAATTAGGTTGCATGAGTTTGTTTTGTTTTGAGTCTTAGTTATTCCTATTCTTATGTTATTAGTTCTTTTCTCTTACACATGATTCTTTCATTTGGGTTAATAGACTTACATTGAGGACAATGTAAGAATTAAGTGTGGGGGGAACGATTTAGGATTTCTTTTATTTTTGTCTACTATTTTTTTTTTGTCTTTATTATTATTATTATTATTTTAATGTGTTCTAGTTCCTTTTTAATACAATGATGAGATATGAATTGCATAAGTCTAAAACAGATTTATTAGTGAGAAGATTTTCATGAGAATTGAGCTTGATGTCAACCTTTTTATGAGCCAATGTTAATATGATATGTTGATTGAGAAAGAAGCATGTTTAGACTTAATCTGACTTGTATAATCATCCTTGTGAGTTTTTGAGCCTATAATGATTGATGCATTATACAAATCAATCTAATTTCTTTCTTGAGTGCTCTTATGATTACATGATTCTCTAGAACTTGCTTTAAACCGTTTGAGACTATATTGATACATGTGACAACATGAATATGATAGAGGCATTAGGATTATAACCAGAGCCAAACAGCCATCCATTATTAATGTTCTAAGAGAACATCCCCACTAGTGAGCCAATTTGAGCCTACATTAAATATGCTATTTTATTGGTAACCAGAACTTACACCTAGCCTAAATATACTTATATCCTTACCCTTGTTCTAAAGATGGATTATATATTTTGAGACATATTGCAAAAACAAGGGATACTTTTTGAAAATTTGGGTTAGAACGAAAGATAAGTGTGGGGGAGGAGAGAGGCAAAAGTCAAGAGAAAAAGAAAGGGATCCTTGTCAAATACATTCCCATATTAAAAAAAAAAAAAATTCTTCTCTTGAACTTCTAGTTAAAGTAAAGAAAAAGATGTTACAAAGTTGGTTAGAATGAAGCAAAGGCTCAACATGAATATTTAGCCTATGTTATTATGTGCTTTATAAGAGTTTTGAGAAGTTTTATTTGTATGATCTTATTATGTCTCTAAACTCTATGAACTTTTTGGAACCTTTGTGATATCTTTATCCTTTTGTTCTTTAACCACATTATAACCCTTTGGCCCCATTACAACCTTGAAAAAAAGACCTCTTGATTTATGAAGTTGTATGATCTAAATAGTGGAGAATAGGTGGACAAGCAAGCATATGGTAAAACTGTTTTCATGAGATTGATTGAGTGTAAACACTTTACCACTACTTTAAAGAGTGAAAATCATGAGAGTATAGTGAGAAGTTGAGATTAAGTTGAATGTGCACTATTTTGATTGAAATATGTTATGTTAATATTGGCTTAACTCATTTATTTACATTCAAGCATGAATTTTTGTGAAATTCTTTGAGCTATTGATTAGTTTATAAGACTTGTTCAAAGATTGTCTCTAATTTATATTGAAAGGATTAGGAGTAAATATTTTTAGTGTATGTAGTTTACTTATATTTTAGTTTTTCAATGTTTGTGGGTATCGTTCTAGCAAACCCTCACGAGACTAAACTCGTCCACTAGGGACACCTAGGGGTTTAAAGGCTTGTGTCACATGCTAAGTGCCACCGTGATTTCCAACGAAAATGGATTAGATTAGATTTTCTTATTTTATTTTTATTGAGTCGTTGCTAGGGACTAGCAACAATCTAAGTGTGGGGGTGTGATAACTCGTATAATTATATAGTTTTTAGTTATGTTTTATTATTGTTTTGTGTCAAATACGAGTTATTATTGTTTAGTCTACTTGTGTTTATGATCTTTTATATTTTTATGTAATTTGGTGTTTTTCACGAGTTTCTTTGAGTGATTTCAGATTACTAGGTTAAATCAAGAATTAAGGGCAAATCCAATTCAGTTCCAGTTCCGACACCTTTTTCCATATCAGCTATATCTGGAGTTTCACTGAAGTATTAAGGCTGAAAATTTTACAGTGCATAGTTAAGAGGCATATCTATCTTTTTCATGTTTTACACTTCTTGAAACGGAGTCGTTTTCCCTAGCGAAATCGACCATCAAGTTGGCTGATGTGCAATGACGTCTGTGCTGACATGTTTTGGTATTTTGACCATATCTTCCGATCCACATGAGAAAATGATCTGATTCCAACGGCTATGGATCCGTAACTGATAGGGGTATATTTTTCTAGAAGACCATTTGATCAGATCGAGCCTCCAACATTGACAAAATCGACCATCAAGCTGGCTGATCAGAATTGTCATACAATATGACGAAAATTGTTAGAAAAATGCACCCACCTATTATACCTACCTTTGAAATTTATAAAGCTTGTCTCTTTTCATTTAGCTCTCCAAAATGTGTATAAATAGAGGGCCTTGGATGAGTATTATTGTACATTGGGAGGATATTAGCCATTGTAATAAAATTCTCTAAGTTTTCTTCTTCTTTCCTTTCTCTAGTTTTTTTTTTTCTTTATTTACTTATGTTTCTTACATTTCTTTTCATTTTATTCATATCTAGTATGTGCTGCTAATCATATTGTTGAGGTGATGAGGTGAAGCTCTTGGTAAATGCTAAGGTTAGTCTCTTAAACATGAGCTAAAATGAATCATCATTTATAAACACTAGTATAGATAATATTTTCTTTTGGTTTAAAATCATACTTGCAAAGTAGGGATCTTGATTCATTATTGACAAGAAAAATGGCACAGTAAATGCTTGGTTTCATAACCTTGATTTGTTGTAGACATATACCTTGGCATAAGGAATGCTTGGACTCTTTTTATGAGTTTTGAGGACACCAAATGAACATAATATCATATGCTATGGACGTTGGACAATTTGGACTGAATTGCTAAACCTTCCGATTGGAACCTCCCTTATGTGTGGATTTCAATTGTGTAATAAAACAAGATTAATCTTAGCATAACACCAAGAGTGGATTCTCTAACCTCAACATCTTTTCTTATTGTTTTTTATATCTTGTTTAATTTCTTTTATGTTATTTTGTTTATTTTGTTCTCTAATATTTTGTTTACTTTCTTGTTTTGTTGTTGATTCCCTAATATCTTGTTTACTTTATTTTTCTTATATATTTATAAACTTATACTTACTAATACGCTTCCCTGTGGTTCGACCTCGGACACCCGAGAATTTATTACTTGAACATAACCTGCACTTGGGTTTACAACTCTTAATTGAGTCTCCATCACCTGTCACCACCCCTAGCTTTAGCACCTGACAGCACCCCCCACTGGCACCCACTTGTACACTCCACCACCTTTCCCCTACACACGACAACCCTAGCCACCTCTCCCACACGCCACTTACCCTTCACGCCAGCCACCACTTCTCCTACACTCAACCCCCACAACCATAAGAACGAAAGAAAACCCCAAATATAGAGGAGGATGAGGCTCAGATCCCAGCCGCACAACCACACGCAACACCCATGGCCTTCCCGAGCAAAACCTACAACAGAAAAAACATCAACCTACAAAAAAGGCTAACCAAAACAAATACAAGAAAAACCAACAAAACATAAAATAAAATAAAAAAACAAGGGGCATTTGGGTTCGTCTCCTCAGGTTCTAGGGGTTTTTGTGGGATTTTGGAGAAAACCAAACGTTGGAGATATGGGAAAAGGATAGGAGAAGGCTAGGCTGAAGTTTGGTGGCCACCCGACGGTGGACACCCGCCAGATCTGGTTTTGAAAGTTCGGTTTTAACTTTCAGATTTAGGCTTTTTGGTGAGTTGTTTGGCAAAACCAACCAGAGAAAAGGAAAGAGGAAGCCATAAGGAGCAAGTGTGGAGATTTTGGGCCTGGCTATCACCGGGAATTGGGTTTGGGGTTGCCTGCTTCTGGGCAGTTTTCAAGAGAGAGGGGAGAGTTACAAGGGTTAAAGAGAGAGGAGAACCGAAAAAAATATTAAAAAAAAAGAAAAATTTTGACATTTATAAGGCACTAAAACGGTGTCGTTCCAGCAGGAGGAGGGTCCAAGCTCGGACCCGGATCCGACCCGGGGTCCGCGCGCCTGACCCGGGCCAGAAGAGGAAAAAAAGAAAAGAAAAGAGGATTCGTGAGTCAAAAGAACCGACGCGGCCCGCAGCCCGCACCGACCTGACCCGCGACCCAGCTGGGCTGGTCTGACCCAATGACAGCACCCAGCAATTTTGGGCCCCTTTGAGCTTTCCACTTTGGGTCTAGACACCTTGGCCTGTTTAGGCACATTTTTAAGCCCATTTTTATTTAAGTGTTTATATAAGCTTTTTATAGAAATGCCTATATTATATATATATATATATAATTTTCATTTATTTATTATTTTAAAATATTAAAGATAAATTTATTTAAATGAATAATAAAAATAATGAAGTTTCTTTATGAAAATAAAAATGGGAAAATTAAAAGAATAAATAAAATTTATTTTTGGTAATGTGTCATATCACACACATTCTACTTTTTTTATTTATTCGTTTTCTTAATAAAAAAAATAGAAATGAGAATGAGAATTTTTTATTTTTTTTTAAGAAATAAAATGTATTAGTAACAAATAATTTTCTCAAAAAATTGTATAAGACAATATACTCAGTAAAATTAAAAATAATAAATAATAATAATTTATTGATTCTTGCCTAGATGTTGGAAGAATCCCAATATTTTGAATACGATCATTTTAAGGTTCGTAATAAGAACTTTCAAGTATGGAGATCCTTCTCAAATTTCGTCTAGACGTTGGGGAATTTGGGATGGCTCTCACATATGTCGAGGGTTCTTGTTTTATTTCTAAAAAAAATAATACAAAAAATCAAAATCAAAATAAGTAAATAAAAATACAAAAAAATAAAAATAAAAATAAAATACAAAAAATGTAATACAAAAAAAAAATGAAAAAACATATTTTAATTGATTTTTTATGTAATCTATTTATTCATGCTTACTTATTCGTCCTAGGCTAGTATGTTAACCGTTCGGTTTATAATATGTTACAAAATACGAATCTTAAATAAAAAATTTAACAAAAGAAAAAAAATTCTTGAACAATAATAATAATATGCTTATAATGAGAATTTTTAAGTGTAGAGATTTTTTCCAAATTTCGCCTAGACGATGGGGAATTTGGGAAATATCTCACATCGAGGGTTCTTGTATAGCCTAAAGAAACAAAATACTTCATTCTACAAATAAATTAATTCAACGGCCATGTTGTTGTATATTTTGGACTTAAAAAAATGAAAACATGTCAGTTTTAAAGACCGAGATAAGGATTTTCAAGTGAAGAGATCCTCTCCAAATTTCGCCTAGACGATGGGGAATTTGGGAAAGCTCTCACACCAGAGATTCTTATCATCGCCCAAATCAAATTTTATTTCTAAAATCAAATAATTTATTGTCTAAATTATTACTCTTTATCTTTCTATGCTTGCTCATTCATTATTGTCGATTATTCTTTTCATTGCATCTCACGTTTTTATAAAATAAATAAATAAATAAAAAAAACGAGAGTTTTAAGAGGGTCCTACGAAATAAAATAAGATAATATTTCGAGTAAAAACAAATATTGATATCCTGCCTAGACGTTAGAGGATTTTGAATAATTGTTATTTACGAAGGAACATTATTTGATTTAGAGGAATATTATGCAAATTCGAATGCGAATAAGCTCTTCTCAATTTCTGCCTAGATGTTGGAGAATTCGGTGAAAGTTTTCAATGCCAAGGATTTTCATTTTATTCCTAAATGAAATAATTTGTTCTTTTCTTCAAGGTACAAAAATTTGCAATAAAAAAATTTATGAGAATTATTTTTAAACATCAAAGTTAAAACTGTTTCACCGAGACTTAGAATAACACGTGATTAATAAGGTACCTTTTTTTTTTAAAATGGCGTCGTGGGGATGCTAATACCTTCCCCACACGTAACTGTACTCCCGAACTCAATTTTGTTTTCGCAGACCAAAATTATCTTTTTAATAAATTTTAATTGATTTTAAAATTTTATTAAGAGGATAAATTTTCTTAGGTGACCAATCACACCTAGTCAAAAAAGATTGGTGGCGACTCCATAAGTATGTTTTTAAAATCGTCTAGCGGTCGAAAAACCGTTATGACACTTTTAATTGCTTCATCACCAATTAAATTGATTTGTTAACCTAAATACAACTTGGAAAAAAGAGTTTATTGTTAGACATGGATTGATTAACGCATGTTTCATATTCATTTATTATGATGAATTGAGTTGCATGTAGGGTAGGAATACACTTACGTGTCATGTGTAACCTATTTTAGAGTCTAAGCTTAATGAGTTTCTCTTTAATTCAATTTTCGTACGAATATAGTTAATTGGTTAAGAGGGATATTTTATAAGATCATCGGAAGATACTTATAAATAGGTTAGAACTCTAGGTTAACAACTCAAGGTAAGAGAGGTTCATACAAAGTGTTGAGGAAAATTGTAATCCTAGGCTTTTCTCAAGTGATTTAATCCAAGTTTTAATTTGCTTTCTTTTATTAGTTTTTAATTAAAAACTTTTAATTAATTGTTTGGATAAGATTAAGCTGTTTTAATTTTAATATTTAACGAATCTAGTAACAATTTCTCATGGGATCGATACTCTACTTTCATTATATTACTTGTTTGCGATAACGTGCACTTGCGTGGTTAAATCCGACAACATTCGCGAACATTATATCGAATTATTCACGAATCGTAAACGCTTCATTTATAGCTTTACTTATTTTGCTAAAGACTAAAAAATATGCCTCACAATCCGAGTTCTACATTAATCCAAACGTACATTTTAAGTGGATAATTAAGTCCTTTTCCTTTTTTTTTCTTTTAAATTTTTGTTTTTGGTTTTTTTTGGACCCAAGAGAAAGATGAATCCTATATATATATATATATATATATATATATATAAAACTTTTTTATTGAAGTCAATGTCCCCAGCGGATTTAGTTGACGGAAAAAAAAAGAAAAAGATAGTTTGGTTGAAAATTTTTGTTTTTATTTTGTAAATTAAAACATTTGGGCGGTCATACGGAAAAAAAGTCTAAAAGGACAAGACGATCGCAGTAATTAAAGCGTAACGGCAGCTGGAAAGGGCAATGTCCTCTTGTTCTATGCCAATAATTCATTCACTCTTTTAAGGCAATGTAAATGTTAGTTTAGCATCGTAGATGAAAAAAATTTGGTTTAAAAAATGTTTTGTTGGAATAAATGTGTTTAAAAAATATAATAAAAAAATATAATTTAATTTTTTCTTAAGTATTTAGTATTGTTGTGAGGAATTAAAATGTATAAAAAAAATATGTTTAAAATAATAAAAGTTTAGAGATATTAAGATAATAAATTCATTTTATTTAAAAGTCAGCTTTCAAATCACAAAAGTTTAATTTTTTTAGCTTTTTGGTTTGGGTAGCCAAATTACAATTTTAACCACAAAAAAGAAATTTTTTTATCCGTTTAGTGTAGACACCGAATTTTATCCGGGTATTATTTATATTTTTTTAAATAAAAGAAAACCAAAAATAAAAATAAAAAAAAGAAATCAGAAAAATAAAAAAATAGGATAATTTCGAAAATTAAAAAAAAAACAGAAAAAATTCAAAATTAATAAAAAATGAAAAAAACAAGTTTGGGTTGAAACAAATCTCTTCTTTGGATTGAAGTGGGACTCTAAAAAATGTGATCAAATTGAAATTCCTAATTCTAGTAGAACTTAATCTCTTCTGTATTTAAAGAACCTAAGCATCACAAACACAACACATCAGAGATCAGAAAATCAGAAGCAAAAAAAAAAAAAAAATCATAGGATTTTCGAAATAAAAAAAAAAAAGATTTTTTGTGTGAGAAAAAAGAAAAATTTCGAAAGGATTCTTGAGAAAGAAAATCTAGGTTTTAATTAGAGGAAGCATATACTAGAAGTTGGTGGCCATTCGGCAGTCAACGGAGTAGATCAGAGGAGGTGAAGTTTTGAACTTCGATTTCAGATCTAGGAGATTCTAGAGAGATTCGGGTGAAACTAATTTGATTTTTGGATAGAGGAGATCGAAAGGAATTTTTGGTGATTTTTTGGAGTCCGGTGACCGACGGTGCGGCGGCGACGGTGGTTTTGGCCGGAATCTGGAATTTTCTGGGTTTTGCTTGGTGTTCATCATCTTGTTTTTGGTGTTCTTGAAGAATTTCAAAGAAAGAAGATTTTTTTTTTTTTTTCAAAGAAGGTAAAGAAATGACCAAAAAAAAAATTGGTGTTTTAAAGCTGCAGGCGGGTCAGGCCAGGCAACCCGCGTGTAGCTGTTCTGTTTTTTATTTTTTTTGGTTTATTTGTTTGTTTTGTTTGTTTTGTTTATGTGTTTATTTATTTTATTTATTTTATTTATTTATTATTTACTAATTGTTTTTTTAAGTTTTTTTTGCAGGTTTTTATCTTGTATATTATTATTATTTGTTTATTATTATTATTATGAGATATTTTATTAACCATTGTTTTCTTTATAAAAAACAAAAACCTTTATTACTATTATTACTTTATATTTTATTTTATATTAATAATTGTATATTTTTAATATTGTTAACTATTTATTTATTTTTTTATTTAGATTAATTATTAATTGAAGATCAATTATTTTTTTAAATTAATAAATTGAGATTTTTCAATGATGAAATTCAAAGAAATTACGAATGGTTGATTTCTGAGAAATTTCTAGGTGAGAAATTTCTCTTAAAAATTCTCCAGAATGAATGGAAGGATTTTTTAAGAGATTATTTTCAATACCAATACCAATAAAATTCAAAATTTTATTTTTTTTAAGAATAATTAATTTTGAATATCTTTTTCTCAAATTGATTTTCCATAATAAATGCTTAATTTAAATTGAAGGATAAATTCAGATTTTTTCCGATGATGAAATTCAAGAAAGTTGCGAATGGATGACTTTTAAGAAATTTCTAGGTGCGAAAGATTCTCTTAAAAATTCTCCAGAATGAAAATCTCTTTTCCCGAAATGATATGATCCCAATGCCATATGCAAATATCATAATGGGGTTAAAGGGCATTCCATAAAGAACTGCACTGCATTCAAGAATAAAGTTCAAGCTATAGTTGATGCAAACCAGGCAAAATTCAACGAGTTTGTTGATGCTTATCAGGGACGATAGGGCTAAGAACCATTTGTTCTCAGGGTAGCATGCCAGTTAGGGCAATCCTTAACCTTGTTTTAAATTTTGTACATATTTTCACTTTGGTTGAAATGAATGAACTTTAAATTGCAAGCATCGTACATCGTACATCGTACCTCATTCGAAGTTTGGGTTTTTTCTTGATCTTTGTTTTTAGGATTTTTAAAAGAAAATAAAAACAACAAAAAACAAAATTGAAAATAAAAATTCATACAGATAAATATTTTTTTTTTGAAAAGTGAAAAGAGTTCCAAAAGAATTGGTGATCATCATAAAGAGTGAACTAATCCTAGGAAACACCTCATCTCTACATGCACCCAAATCATAGACCAGTTGATTAAAGATTACTAAAAATTCCCCAAAGAGTAACCTTTATCAAGGCTGTGAGTAATGGAAAATTTGGAAAAAAAATCCTTTTGTGAAAATCTTTGAAAGACAAGCAAATATGGCACTTTTCCAATTGATCTAGATTTGGTAGTTTGAAATATGTTAAGATAATGCCATACCATTAAGCTTAGCAAAAAAAAAAAACTTCTCGAATCCCTTTGAAAGATTCCGAAATGCCAAATTTTGAGACCCCTTTCTTCAGTCCTGGAAAAAAAAGGGAACCAAAGAATAAACCAGAACCCCCTTTCTTTCTCTATTTGTTGGAAACAGTTTGAGAAGATCGAAATCCAAACGAGTTCTTTTAACAAAGAGCTCAAAGATGAAACATGAGACATTCCTTCAAAACAAGATTCCCATAAACCAAAGGATTTTCATTTGAATGGCAAATCAAAATGGGGTATCATTTGTGGTTGACGATGAATCATGCATAGATTTTTGGGGCATGCAGCAAACAAAAAGAGAAAAAAAATTGTGATATCATGCATATGAGAATTTAAATGATTCCAAGTGTAAAATGAAATTCTGATTATCTATTCCCCTGAGGATTGCTTTTCAATGAGAATATTCGTACTTGATATGAGAAATGGCCATCTTTCACCTCCCTTTCACAAAAAAAAAAGGAAATTATCCATTCTTTTGAGCCTAAAGAATACTTGTTTCTTTGAACCTTGATCAAGGATCACCCTCCACACTAGGGGGTAAATACGAGGAAGGAACTTTTTCAAAGATCAATGAAAAATGAGTCCTGACTCAAAGATAGATACGAGAGCAAATTAAGGTCCAAAATAAATACGAGCTCACAAAGTCAAAGTGGAAATACAAAAGAAGAAAAAAAGAAATGGGAAAAGGATGGTGAAATGAAAGCCAAGAATAAAGAAGAAAAAAAAGAAAAGTCAAAAGAAGGAAAAAAAAGTCGAGAAGGGACGAATGTCTCAAAAAGAATCCTTCTCAGTAAATGATCCTTGATTTGATTACCCTCAAACACATATTTTGGGCCTATTTATCCTTTCTTTCTAAACCCCGAACCTTGACCTAAGTTACGTGCTTTAAAAGTCCATTTTGATCAAGCATGGATATTTAACTTGAAGAGTTTTTCTCAGATTTTCGAATTATCATTTCATTATGGAAGAATTTAGAATTCTCAAATGCATGGTGGAACACAAAAAATAAAATAAAAAATAAAAGGAAAAGAAAAGGAAAAGGAAAAGGAAAAAGAAAACAAAAAAAGGAACAATAAGGTTCTAGGGTGAAAACCCAAAAACGGGCAGTCTAGAGCAGAATGAGAAGAAATGTTGATGCCACTCATGGTATTGTCGAAGCCATGACAAAAGAGCAAATCATTTTGAAGAAATCCATGAACATTAAGAAACTCCTAGATATCCCATAGATCTTTTCGAGAATTGACTTTGAAAGCTAAACCCGTTTTTCTATCCAAATTGACATTCCAACATTGAAAATTTTACGGCTAAATTTAACACCTATCAAGATGCCATATTTAGAGATTGGAAGATTGTTGAGATTTAATTATACTTTAAAACTTTTTTCGAAAAAGGTTTGGTTTTAAAGAATTCATGTTTTGAGAAAACTTAATCATGAGCTGAAATAAAGGGGCATTCACTTTCTTTTCCTTGTCAAGATTGGGAAGCTTCTTTAGACAAATCCAGACCTTATTGCATCAGTCCATTGACTTTGTTGCATTAAACCATTCAAATTACTAAAAAAAAGAAGGGTTGTTTTCTCACCTCACTTAGAAATGTCTTTAATGGTGATCACCAATTTTTGAAAGATTTCAATTTCACATATTTTGAAAAAATGAAATTGACAAGTTTTGAGAAGAATAAACTTAAATTGAGATATGGATATGCTTTGGCAAAGAAATTAAAGTTCACATCCTACAGGGGCATGAAATCTTGAGTTTATATTTACATGAGGTTTGACCCTGTGTTTTAGTTTTGGCCAGGAAACCAAAGAGGAAGAATTCGCTAAGGTAAGAAAAATGAGGGAAATACAAAAATCATGTGATTTCTTCGAAGGGATAGCAGGGAAAGAGGAAACCTTACCGAGACACGAGAAGAAAGGAAGATGATCAACTCTATCAACATTTTTTTTCATGTAAAATGATGTCATGCATCTCTATGAGCATTCATGCATCATATAATAAACATTTGCATATGCATTTTTGTAAGTTGCATCAATATAGTGGATCATAGCATTTGTTAACTCGGCAAGCATGGAAAAGATAAGATGAGAAAGAAAATAGGTTTTTGAAGACAGAGAAGATGATAGTTGAGGAAAATAAGAAAAAAAGATGAAAGGTTGGCTTTAGAATTAGAGGAAAGAGTCTGTCAAAGTAAAAGCAAAGAAAAAATAAATGTTCTGAAGAAAAGAAATGAGTCATGAGAAATTTTCGAAACAGTGAAATGAAAAAGTTGAGAAATTTTGAATATGACGAAAAGAAAAACTAGAAATTTTCAAAGTGTGGAGACTTTTGTGGATGAGAAAATTTTAGAGTTGTGGAGCCTTGCAGGAGGAGTTTTTAATTTTTAAAGTTATGGAGCCTTGAATGAGGAGTTTTTTAATTTTTAAAATTGTGGAGCCTCGTAGGAGGAGTTTTTCAAAAGAAATGATTATTAAGCCTAACGTAAGCTGGCGCAGTTATGGTATAAGCCCAGTTGAAGTTGGCATTTTAGTTGGTTAAGCCCAAGGTAAGCTGGCACAGTTATGGTATAAGCCCAGTTGAAGTTGGCATTTTAGTTGGTTAAGCCCAAGATAAGCTGGCACAGTTATGGTATAAGCCCAGTTGAAGTTGGCATTTTAGTTGGTTAAGCCCAACGTAAGCTGACACAATTATGGTATAAGCCCAGTTGAAGTTGGCATTTAGTTGGTTAAGCCCAACGCAAGCTGGCATAGTTATGGTATAAGCCAAGTTGAAGTTGGCATTTTAGTTGGTTAAGCCCAACGTAAGCTGACACAGTTATAGTATAAGCCTAGTTGAAGTTGGCATTTTAGTTGGTTAAGCCTAACGTAAGCTGGCACAGTTATGGTATAAGCCTAGTTGAAGTTGGCATTTAGTTGGTTAAGCCCAACATAAGCTGGCACAGTTATGGTGTAAGCCCAATTGAAGTTGGCATTTAGATGAGATTAAGCCAAATGTAAGCTGGCACAGTTATGGTGTAAGCCCAGTTGAAGTTGGCACTTTAGATGAGGTTAAGTCCAATGTAGCTGGCACAAGTGGAAGTAAGCCCAGTAAAGTTGGCATATAGATGAGGTTAAGCCCAATGTAGCTGGCACAAGTGGAAGTAAGCCTAGTAAAATTGGCATATAGATGAGGTTAAGCCCAATGTATCTGGCACAATTGGAAGCAAGCCCGGTAAAGTTGGCATATAGATGAGATTAAGCCCAATGTAAGCTGGCAGAAATGATTTAAGCCCAATGAAGTTGGCACTTTAGATGAGATTAAGCCCAATGTAAGCCGGCAGTTAAGAGTTAAGCCCAGTTGAAGTTGGCACGAGTAAATTTAAGCCCAATATAACAGGCATGACGATGACCTTAAGCCTTACGAAGTTGGCACACAAAATATGTACATATGTGTGATATTATATTTTGTTTTAATTTAAAGACCAAAAATGAATGATGAATGTATGAAATGAGAAAATTCGAAAAAAAAATCAAAAAATGAAGAAAAGAAGAAAACGAATTTGGTATGGATCCATGATCCCAGATAAAATCATTGCTTGTATCTTCGCCCTATTCCTGATTCTCAGCAATGTACAAAGAGGGGCAGCTATAGCAATCGAATTTAGTCCGGGCCTAACTCGAGTTAGGCTCAAACCAGTTGCAGGGCCCGATACCACCCCTACCCACATCTAAGTACTGGGCCTACCAGGCAACAGGCCCACTTGCCAACCTAGCAGGCCAATCTGGCAAAATTAGGCCTTTTGACCCAAATAGCCTCAAGCCCACCACCAGCCAAAGCCCCCTGCTATGCCTGTCACCCGAAACCCTAGCCCCTACCGTGCCTGTTGATAACTCGTATAATTATATAGTTTTTAGTTATGTTTTATTATTGTTTTGTGTCAAATACGAGTTATTGTTGTTTAGTCTACTTGTGTTTATGATCTTTTATATTTTTATGTAATTTGGTGTTTTTCACGAGTTTCTTTGAGTGATTTCAGATTACTAGGTTAAATCAAGAATTAAGGGCAAATCCAATTCAGTTCCAGTTCCGATACCTTTTTCCATATCAGCTATATCTGGAGTTTCACTGAAGCATTAAGGCTGAAAATTTTACAGTGCATAGTTAAGAGGCATATCTATCTTTTTCATGTTTTACACTTCTTGAAACGGAGTCGTTTTCCCTAGCGAAATCGACCATCAAGTTGGCTGATGTGCAATGACGTATGTGCTGACATGTTTTGGTATTTTGACCATATATTCCGATCCACATGAGAAAATGATCTGATTCCAACGGCTATGGATCCGTAACTGATTGGGGTATATTTTTCTAGAAGACCATTTGATCAGATCGAGCCTCCAACATTGACAAAATCGACCATCAAGCTGGCTGATCAGAATTGTCATACAATATGACGAAAATTGTTAGAAAAATGCACCCACCTATTATACCTACCTTTGAAATTTATAAAGCTTGTCTCTTGTCATTTAGCTCTCCAAAATGTGTATAAATAGAGGGCCTTGGATGAGTATTATTATACATTGGGAGGATATTAGCCATTGTAATAAAATTCTCTAAGTTTTCTTCTTCTTTCCTTTCTCTAGTTTTTTTTTTCTTTATTTACTTATGTTTCTTACATTTCTTTTCATTTTATTCATATCTAGTATGTGTTGCTAATCATATTGTTGAGGTGACGAGGTGAAGCTCTTGGTAAATGCTAAGGTTAGTCTCTTAAACATGAGCTAAAATGAATCATCATTTATAAACACTAGTATAGATAATATTTTCTTTTGGTTTAAAATCATACTTGCAAAGTAGGGATCTTGATTCATTATTGACAAGGAAAATGGCACAGTAAATGCTTGGTTTCATAACCTTGATTTGTTGTAGACATATACCTTGGCATAAGGAATGCTTGGACTCTTTTTATGAGTTTTGAGGACACCAAATGAACATAATATCATATGCTATGGACGTTGGACAATTTGGACTGAATTGCTAAACCTTCCGATTGGAACCTCCCTTATGTGTGGATTTCAATTGTGTAATAAAACAAGATTAATCTTAGCATAACACCAAGAGTGGATTCTCTAACCTCAACATCTTTTCTTATTGTTTTTTATATCTTGTTTAATTTCTTTTATGTTATTTTGTTTATTTTGTTCACTAATATCTTGTTTACTTTCTTGTTTTGTTGTTGATTCCCTAATATCTTGTTTACTTTATTTTTCTTATATATTTATAAACTTATACTTACTAATACGCTTCCCTGTGGTTCGACCTCGGACACCCGAGAATTTATTACTTGAACATAACCTGCACTTGTGTTTACAACTCTTAATTGAGTCTCCATCAAGTTTTTGGCGCCGTTGCCGGGGAGGCAATACTAAGTATATAAGTTTATAAGTATATTTATTTTTATTGGCTGGTTATACCGCCTAATTTTCTATATATTTATATTTATATTGTATATTAACTTTGTTTTATTTTTATTTGGCGACGTGATTTTAGATCTCGTCGTTTAGTTAGATTTTATTGTGAAACTTTTTCAGGTAATCTTTCTAATACAACTCCTACCATGGCTGACAATGAAAGTGTTCATGCTGAAGATGAGAACAGACAAGTACGCACCATGCGTGACTACTTGCAACCAACTCGAAGCTCATCACCCTCTTGTTTTATTTTTCCTCTCAATGCAAACAACTTTCGTTTTAAACCAGGTATGATAGCTTTGCTTCCAAATTTCCATGGGTTAGAATCGGAAAGTGCTTACTCGTTTCTAAAAGACTTCGAAGATGTATGTGTCACCTTTAATGACCAACAATGTACAAATGAAATTGTCAAGCTAAAATTATTTCCTTTTTCTTTAAAAGATAAAGCAAAAATTTGGCTTCATAATTTAAAACCAAGGTCAATTAGCACATGGCAAGAATTACAAACTGAGTTTCTAAAGAAATTTTTCCCTGCACATAAAACTACTGCTTTGAAAAGACAGATTCAAAATTTCAATCAAAATCAAAATGAAGCATTTTTTCAGTGCTGTGAGCGTTTTAAAGATTTGTTAAGTTCTTGTCCACATCATGGTTTTGAAAAATGGCGTTTTATTAGTTTCTTTTATGAAAGTTTAACTCCCGAAACTAAACAATTTGTTGAAACAATGTGTAACGGTGAGTTTCTAGAAAAAGAACCTGAAGAATCCTTTGACTACCTAGACCATTTGGCAGATAACTCTCAAGTCTGGCACACAGATAATTCCTCTGAAAGTTCCACTAGATCTAATCTTGTTTCTAACAGAGGTAAATATCATTTTAGTCAAGAAGATGAGATAAAAGCTAAAGTAGCTAATTTGGCTAGAAAGATTGAAGCCATGGAACTTAGAAAAGTAAAAGAAGTCAAAACGGTTAAAAATGAAGAAAGTTGTGGAATTTGTGAAATCATGGGACACCCCACTTCTGAATGTCCAAACATTCCCATTCTTAAAGAAGCGTTGCATGATCAAGTAAATTCCATAAACACATTTAAAAAGCCTTTTCCTTCTCCTTACTCTGAAACGTATAACCCTGAATGGAGAAATCATCCCAACTTCAGTTGGCGGAATAATAATCATGTTCAGGTACCACAATCTCAAAAACCGGGCAACACTTTTTCCTATCAACCTTCACGTGTACAAACCTTGGAAGAGACATTGCAAGCATTCATGCAAACACAAGCAAATGTGAATAACCGGACTTCACAGGACATCAATGAGATCAAAAACACCTTGTCCACATTGACAGCTTCATTACACACTCAAGAAAAAGGTAAGTTTCCTGCTCAACCTCAGCCTAACCCTTCTACTCAATGTCTTGTTTCTTGCTCCAATGAAACTCAACAGGAAAATGCCAGTTCTATCACAACTCTTCGAAGTGGAAAGGCAATTGACAAAAACATTCCATCAAAAGACCAAGATCCTCCTTCCCCTCCGAAAAGTAATGGTAAGGATGATGGTAAGTCTGAACTTCTTGAAAATTTGGACAAAGAAAAAGGTATGCATCCTGCTCCTTTTCCTCAAAGGTTGCAAACAATAAAGAATTTGAATCAAAATGCAGAAATTTATGAACTTTTCAAATAAGTTAAGATTAACATTCCTTTATTGGATGCAATCAAACAAGTTCCATCTTATGCTAAATTTTTGAAGGACATGTGCACAGTTAAAAGGAAACATAATGTACAAAAGAAAGCATTTCTGACGGAAAGTGTGAGCTCAATCATTCAGCACCTTACTCCACCAAAATTCAAAGATCCTGGATGTCCAACATTCTCATGCATCATTGGAAACACTAGAATAGAACGTGCATTGCTTGATCTTGGTGCTAGTGTTAATCTTTTGCCTTTTTCTGTTTATCAACAGTTAGGTTTAGGTGAACTCAAGGAAACACCTGTTACACTTCAACTAGCTGATCGTTCTGTAAAAATTCCTCGAGGGATAGTTGAAGATGTTTTGGTTCAAATTGATAATTTTTACTTCCCTGTTGATTTTATTGTTTTGGACACACATCCTGTTTCAAATCCAAATGTTCAAATTCCTGTTATATTAGGCCGTCCATTTCTTGCAACTTCTAATGCTCTGATAAATTGCAGGAATGGTAATTTGAACATTTCTTTTGGAAATATGACTTTAGAATTAAATGTGTTCAACATTTGCAAGCAACCTGGTGATGATTCAGAAGTACATGAAGTGGATTTCATTGAAGAACTTGTTCATGAACATCTCACCACTACCACATTCCATGATCCTTTAGAAGCTTATTTAATTGAATGTGAGTTTGATAATGCTTCAGAAATTTCACACACTGATTCTTTGTTAAATTCTTTTCAGGTTAAGCATTGTTGGAAACAAAAACTTGAGGAACTCAGAAATGATGCATATGAGAATTCTAAAATTCATAAAGAAAGAACTAAAGCCTTTCATGACAAGTTAATTTCAAGAAAAATATTTGATGTTGGGCAAAAAGTTCTACTTTATAATTCTAGACTTCACATATTTCCTGGTAAGTTGAGATCAAGATGGACTGGCCCATCTGTGGTTAAGCATGTGTATCATTATGGAGCAGTTGACATTGAGAATCCTAAAAATGCTAACGTATTCAAGGTAAATGGACAAAGACTCAAACTCTTTTTGGAAAATCATGTTACTCAAGAAGAGGTTGTTTTTCTTTCTGATCCTTGTTTTGAAAATAACTAGATGTAAATATAATTTTTACTAATCTTCAACAAAAAAAAAATATATTTTTTTAACCCCGGTTAAATGGCGGATAACGGTACTCCGTGATTATTTAAGTCGGTTCTATCAGCTACCCACAAAACTGATATTGTATATAAATTTCTCTTTCAATTTCTTTTTCATTTTTTTTCAAGATGGATGATATTCTCACAAGATTGCAGAAACGATTTCCTCCTTTTCCTCGAAATATTTTACTGAAGCTTTACCAAGTTCGATTTGAAAGATTAAGAATGCTTATGCACAAAGGGATTCCTGAAGACATACGTTGGATAATTGAAGCCAAGGTACGTGAAGATGAATATCTTCCTGTTTTGCATTTACCAGGTACAGGTAGAAGCACTTTTGCAAAGAAGCGACGAGCAAAGAGCATGAGTTCAAATTGCCACAAATGTGCACGATGGACGTGTAACGGTAAATGTCATTCTATTGGGATTCCGTCCTCTAATCGAGATGATAAAATTGAATTCATTAAGGATGGACTGAGTAAGGAGAATTTGGGTAATATCCAACTTTCTCTTGAGACGCATCCTAGTGGAGACGTACAAAGAGAAATTCTTGATTTATGGCCGTAATTCCAAAGGAAATGGCAACATCTTGGGAATCTGATGTTAAAAGACCATGTTTGCCAGCTTGTAAGAAAACTGGATGGGAAGCATATCCTCGACTCATAGAAGGCGTTTAAGCCGTTTCTGGACGTAAAACCAGAGGAAGATGTGAGCCACAATCACAACTACAATAAATGACTTCTCAGCTTTTGGTTTGATTTGCAATAACTTTATTTCGGTTTAATTTACGTGTTGTTAGATTTGTGTAATTATTCTCGTTTTTTTTTTTTTGCATTGGTCTTTTACGGTTGATTTTTCTTCTCTTTTTGATTTTTTTTCCTGAAATCACGCAAAAATCTTTTGTTAGGTTAACATTTTCTTCTGACAGGTCAAATACACTTTCGGCGACATTATTACTCTTGTCTGATTCATTACTCAGTCCTCTATATATTACACCATGTACTCATTCTCTTTCAGGCACTTGAAAAAAAAATGGAAAGTACTTCGTCACAGCGCATTAAAAAAATTTGTGTCTTTGGAGGTGCTTATCCAGGGAAAAATAACATATTCGCTGATGAAGCCATAAGAGTTGGAGTAATACTTGCCCAACAAAAGATCCAGTTGATTTATGGAGGCGGTAGTACGGGTTTAATGGGAGCAGTCGCTTCAGCAGCACACGCTGGAGGAAGTCAAGTTCTAGGAATCGTGCCAAAACTATTCACAGGTTTTTGTGGACCTACCGTGGGTAAGGAAATACAAGTCTGGAGTATCCCTGAACGGATGACAATCATGTACCATTCTGCCGATGCATTCATTGCTTTACCAGGAGGTCTGGGTACATTGGAAGAAATAGCTTGCGTGGCTTCTTGGTCATCTTTGGTCACAAATAAGAAACCCATTGGTTTGCTTAATATTAATGGTTATTTTAGTAATTTGCTTTCATATTTAGATAATGCTGTGGATAATGGATTCATGTTTTCAGAGGCAAGGAGAACCATAATTTCTGCTACAACCATTGAAGATTTACTCAAAAAGCTCCAAGCTTATGAGTATTTATCTGCTACGGTTGTTTCGCAAACGCTCGGAAAAAGAAAAAGAGATATGGATGAGCAAGGAGTGGATTGCACTCTGTCTTTGTGACATTATCTAACATTTTGTTTGTTGTGTCTCAGTTATAATAAGTGGTTAGCAACCTCTGCAGGTAATATCTCCAAAATTCTACCTTTAGTAAGGGGTAAGTAAGGGACATATTTTGCTAATTTAAAAAAAAAAAAAATTGATGTGTTTTAAGCCATTTAGAAGTATTCATTCTGAACAAGGTCTGAGTAAGGGAGACTTGAGACATACCTTGTCAGTTTGATTTCTTCTTTCAAAAAAAAAAAAAAAAAGTTTGTTGTGTTTTAAGCAATTTAGAAGTATTCATTCTGAACAAGGTCTGAGTAAGGGAGACTTGAGACATACCTTGTCAGTTTGATTTTAATCTTTTTATGTTTACTTGTTAATTTTTGTTTAGTATTTTAGGATTAATTAGGTTGCATGAGTTTGTTTTGTTTTGAGTCTTAGTTATTCCTATTCTTATGTTATTAGTTCTTTTCTCTTACACATGATTCTTTCATTTGGGTTAATAGACTTACATTGAGGACAATGTAAGAATTAAGTGTGGGGGGAACGATTTAGGATTTCTTTTATTTTTGTCTACTATTTTTTTTTATGTCTTTATTATTATTATTATTTTTTTAATGTGTTCTAGTTCCTTTTTAATACAATGATGAGATATGAATTGCATAAGTCTAAAACAGATTTATTAGTGAGAAGATTTTCATGAGAATTGAGCTTGATGTCAACCTTTTTATGAGCCAATGTTAATATGATATGTTGATTGAGAAAGAAGCATGTTTAGACTTAATCTGACTTGTATAATCATCCTTGTGAGTTTTTGAGCCTATAATGATTGATGCATTATACAAATCAATCTAATTTCTTTCTTGAGTGCTCTTATGATTACATGATTCTCTAGAACTTGCTTTAAACCGTTTGAGACTATATTGATACATGTGACAACATGAATATGATAGAGGCATTAGGATTATAACCAGAGCCAAACAGCCATCCATTATTAATGTTCTAAGAGAACATCCCCACTAGTGAGCCAATTTGAGCCTACATTAAATATGCTATTTTATTGGTAACCAGAACTTACACCTAGCCTAAATATACTTATATCCTTACCCTTGTTCTAAAGATGGATTATATATTTTGAGACATATTGCAAAAACAAGGGATACTTTTTGAAAATTTGGGTTAGAACGAAAGATAAGTGTGGGGGAGGAGAGAGGCAAAAGTCAAGAGAAAAAGAAAGGGATCATTGTCAAATACATTCCCATATTAAAAAAAAAAAAAATTCTTCTCTTGAACTTCTAGTTAAAGTAAAGAAAAAGATGTTACAAAGTTGGTTAGAATGAAGCAAAGGCTCAACATGAATATTTAGCCTATGTTATTATGTGCTTTATAAGAGTTTTGAGAAGTTTTATTTGTATAATCTTATTATGTCTCTAAACTCTATGAACTTTTTGGAACCTTTGTGATATCTTTATCCTTTTGTTCTTTAACCACATTATAACCCTTTGGCCCCATTACAACCTTGAAAAAAAGACCTCTTGATTTATGAAGTTGTATGATCTAAATAGTGGAGAATAGGTGGACAAGCAAGCATATGGTAAAACTGTTTTCATGAGATTGATTGAGTGTAAACACTTTACCACTACTTTAAAGAGTGAAAATCATGAGAGTATAGTGAGAAGTTGAGATTAAGTTGAATGTGCACTATTTTGATTGAAATATGTTATGTTAATATTGGCTTAACTCATTTATTTACATTCAAGCATGAATTTTTGTGAAATTCTTTGAGCTATTGATTAGTTTATAAGACTTGTTCAAAGATTGTCTCTAATTTATATTGAAAGGATTAGGAGTAAATATTTTTAGTGTATGTAGTTTACTTATATTTTAGTTTTTCAATGTTTGTGGGTATCGTTCTAGCAAACCCTCACGAGACTAAACTCGTCCACTAGGGACACCTAGGGGTTTAAAGGCTTGTGTCACATGCTAAGTGCCACCGTGATTTCCAACGAAAATGGATTAGATTAGATTTTCTTATTTTATTTTTATTGAGTCGTTGCTAGGGACTAGCAACAATCTAAGTGTGGGGGTGTGATAACTCGTATAATTATATAGTTTTTAGTTATGTTTTATTATTGTTTTGTGTCAAATACGAGTTATTATTGTTTAGTCTACTTGTGTTTATGATCTTTTATATTTTTATGTAATTTGGTGTTTTTCACGAGTTTCTTTGAGTGATTTCAGATTACTAGGTTAAATCAAGAATTAAGGGCAAATCCAATTCAGTTCCAGTTCCGACACCTTTTTCCATATCAGCTATATCTGGAGTTTCACTGAAGTATTAAGGCTGAAAATTTTACAGTGCATAGTTAAGAGGCATATCTATCTTTTTCATGTTTTACACTTCTTGAAACGGAGTCGTTTTCCCTAGCAAAATCGACCATCAAGTTGGCTGATGTGCAATGACGTCTGTACTGACATGTTTTGGTATTTTGACCATATCTTCCGATCCACATGAGCAAATGATCTGATTCTAACGGCTATGGATCCGTAACTGATAGGGGTATATTTTTCTAGAAGACCATTTGATCAGATCGAGCCTCCAACATTGACAAAATCGACCATCAAGCTGGCTGATCAGAATTGTCATACAATATGACGAAAATTGTTTGAAAAATGCACCCACCTATTATACCTACCTTTGAAATTTATAAAGCTTGTCTCTTTTCATTTAGCTCTCCAAAATGTGTATAAATAGAGGGCCTTGGATGAGTATTATTGTACATTGGGAGGATATTAGCCACTGTAATAAAATTCTCTAAGTTTTCTTCTTCTTTCCTTTCTCTAGTTTTTTTTTTCTTTATTTACTTATGTTTCTTACATTTCTTTTCATTTTATTCATATCTAGTATGTGTTGCTAATCATATTGTTGAGGTGATGAGGTGAAGCTCTTGGTAAATGCTAAGGTTAGTCTCTTAAACATGAGCTAAAATGAATCATCATTTATAAACACTAGTATAGATAATATTTTCTTTTGGTTTAAAATCATACTTGCAAAGTAGGGATCTTGATTCATTATTGACAAGGAAAATGGCACAGTAAATGCTTGGTTTCATAACCTTGATTTGTTGTAGACATATACCTTGGCATAAGGAATGCTTGGACTCTTTTTATGAGTTTGGAGGACACCAAATGAACATAATATCATATGCTATGGACGTTGGACAATTTGGACTGAATTGCTAAACCTTCCGATTGGAACCTCCCTTATGTGTGGATTTCAATTGTGTAATAAAACAAGATTAATCTTAGCATAACACCAAGAGTGGATTCTCTAACCTCAACATCTTTTCTTATTGTTTTTTATATCTTGTTTAATTTCTTTTATGTTATTTTGTTTATTTTGTTCTCTAATATTTTGTTTACTTTCTTGTTTTGTTGTTGATTCCCTAATATCTTGTTTACTTTATTTTTCTTATATATTTATAAACTTATACTTACTAATACGCTTCCCTGTGGTTCGACCTCGGACACCCGAGAATTTATTACTTGAACATAACCTGCACTTGGGTTTACAACTCTTAATTGAGTCTCCATCACCTGTCACCACCCCTAGCCCTAGCACCTGACAGCACCCCCCACTGGCACCCACTTGTACACTCCACCACCTTTCCCCTACACACGACAACCCTAGCCACCTCTCCCACACGCCACTTACCCTTCACGCCAGCCACCACTTCTCCTACACTCAACCCCCACAACCATAAGAACGAAAGAAAACCCCAAATATAGAGGAGGATGAGGCTCAGATCCCAGCCGCACAACCACACACAACACCCATGGCCTTCCCGAGCAAAACCTACAACAGAAAAAACATCAACCTACAAAAAAGGCTAACCAAAACAAATACAAGAAAAACCAACAAAACATAAAATAAAATAAAGAAACAAGGGGCATTTGGGTTCGTCTCCTCAGGTTCTAGGGGTTTTTGTGGGATTTTGGAGAAAACCAAACGTTGGAGATATGGGAAAAGGATAGGAGAAGGCTAGGCTGAAGTTTGGTGGCCACCCGACGGTGGACACCCGCCAGATCTGGTTTTGAAAGTTCGGTTTTAACTTTCAGATTTAGGCTTTTTGGTGAGTTGTTTGGCAAAACCAACCAGAGAAAAGGAAAGAGGAAGCCATAAGGAGCAAGTGTGGAGATTTTGGGCCTGGCTATCACCGGGAATTGGGTTTGGGGTTGCCTGCTTCTGGGCAGTTTTCTAGAGAGAGGGGAGAGTTACAAGGGTTAAAGAGAGAGGAGAACCGAAAAAAATATGAAAAAAAAAGAAAAATTTTGACATTTATAAGGCACTAAAACGGTGTCGTTCCAGCAGGAGGAGGGTCCAAGCTCGGACCCGGATCCGACCCGGGGTCCGCGCGCCTGACCCGGGCCAAAAGAGGAAAAAAAGAAAAGAAAAGAGGATTCGCGAGTCAAAAGAACCGACGCGGCCCGCAGCCCGCACCGACCTGACCCGCGACCCAGCTGGGCTGGTCTGACCCAATGGCAGCACCCAGCAATTTTGGGCCCCTTTGAGCTTTCCACTTTGGGTCTAGACACCTTGGCCTGTTTAGGCACATTTTTAAGCCCATTTTTATTTAAGTGTTTATATAAGCTTTTTATAGAAATGCCTACATTATATATATATATATAATTTTCATTTATTTATTATTTTAAAATATTAAAGATAAATTTATTTAAATGAATAATAAAAATAAATAAGTTTCTTTATGAAAATAAAAATGGGAAAATTAAAAGAATAAATAAAATTTATTTTTGGTAATGTGTCATATCACACACATTCTACTTTTTTTATTTATTCGTTTTCTTAATAAAAAAAATAGAAATGAGAATGAGAATTTTTTATTTTTTTTTAAGAAATAAAATGTATTAGTAACAAATAATTTTCTCAAAAAATTGTATAAGACAATATACTCAGTAAAATTAAAAATAATAAATAATAATAATAATTTATTGATTCTTGCCTAGATGTTGGAAGAATCCCAATATTTTGAATACGATCATTTTAAGGTTCGTAATAAGAACTTTCAAGTATGGAGATCCTTCTCAAATTTCGTCTAGACGTTGGGGAATTTGGGATGGCTCTCACATATGTCGAGGGTTCTTGTTTTATTTCTAAAAAAAATAATACAAAAAATCAAAATCAAAATAAGTAAATAAAAATACAAAAATAAAATTAAAAATAAAATACAAAAAAAAATGAAAAAACATATTTTAATTGATTTTTTATGTAATCTATTTATTCATGCTTACTTATTCGTCCTAGGCTAGTATGTTAACCGTTCGGTTTATAATATGTTACAAAATACGAATCTTAAATAAAAAATTTAACAAAAGAAAAAAAATTCTTGAACAATAATAATAATATGCTTATAATGAGAATTTTTAAGTGTAGAGATTTTTTCCAAATTTCGCCTAGACGATGGGGAATTTGGGAAATATCTCACATCGAGGGTTCTTGTATAGCCTAAAGAAACAAAATACTTCATTCTACAAATAAATTAATTCAACGGCCATGTTGTTGTATATTTTGGACTTAAAAAAAATGAAAACATGTCAGTTTTAAAGACCGAGATAAGGATTTTCAAGTGAAGAGATCCTCTCCAAATTTCGCCTAGACGATGGGGAATTTGGGAAAGCTCTCACACCAGAGATTCTTATCATCGCCCAAATAAAATTTTATTTCTAAAATCAAATAATTTATTGTCTAAATTATTACTCTTTATCTTTCTATGCTTGCTCATTCATTATTGTCGATTATTCTTTTCATTGCATCTCACGTTTTTATAAAATAAATAAATAAAAAAAAAACGAGAGTTTTAAGAGGGTCCTACGAAATAAAATAAGATAATATTTCGAGTAAAAACAAATATTGATATCCTGCCTAGACGTTAGAGGATTTTGAATAATTGTTATTTACGAAGGAACATTATTTGATTTAGAGGAATATTATGCAAATTCGAATGCGAATAAGCTCTTCTCAATTTCTGCCTAGATGTTGGAGAATTCGGTGAAAGTTTTCAATGCCAAGGATTTTCATTTTATTCCTAAATGAAATAATTTGTTCTTTTCTTCAAGGTACAAAAATTTGCAATAAAAAAATTTATGAGAATTATTTTTAAACATCAAAGTTAAAACTGTTTCACCGAGACTTAGAAAAACACGTGATTAATAAGGTACCTTTTTTTTTTAAAATGGCGTCGTGGGGATGCTAATACCTTCCCCACACGTAACTGTACTCCCGAACTCAATTTTGTTTTCGCAGACCAAAATTATCTTTTTAATAAATTTTAATTGATTTTAAAATTTTATTAAGAGGATAAATTTTCTTAGGTGACCAATCACACCTAGTCAAAAAAGATTGGTGGCGACTCCATAAGTATGTTTTTAAAATCGTCTAGCGGTCGAAAAACCGTTATGACACTTTTAATTGCTTCATCACCAATTAAATTGATTTGTTAACCTAAATACAACTTGGAAAAAAGAGTTTATTGTTAGACATGGATTGATTAACGCATGTTTCATATTCATTTATTATGATGAATTGAGTTGCATGTAGGGTAGGAATACACTTACGTGTCATGTGTAACCTATTTTAGAGTCTAAGCTTAATGAGTTTCTCTTTAATTCAATTTTCGTACGAATATAGTTAATTGGTTAAGAGGGATCTTTTATAAGATCATCGGAAGATACTTATAAATAGGTTAGAACTCTAGGTTAACAACTCAAGGTAAGAGAGGTTCATACAAAGTGTTGAGGAAAATTGTAATCCTAGGCTTTTCTCAAGTGATTTAATCCAAGTTTTAATTTGCTTTCTTTTATTAGTTTTTAATTAAAAACTTTTAATTAATTGTTTGGATAAGATTAAGCTGTTTTAATTTTAATATTTAACGAATCTAGTAACAATTTCTCATGGGATCGATACTCTACTTTCATTATATTACTTGTTTGCGATAACGTGCACTTGCGTGATTAAATCCGACAACATTCGCGAACATTATATCGAATTATTCACGAATCGTAAACGCTTCATTTATAGCTTTACTTATTTTGCTAAAGACTAAAAAATATGCCTCACAATCCGAGTTCTACATTAATCCAAACGTACATTTTAAGTGGATAATTAAGTCATTTTCCTTTTTTTTTCTTTTAAATTTTTGTTTTTGGTTTTTTTTGGACCCAAGAGAAAGATGAATCCTATATATATATATATATATATATATATATATATATAATATATATATATATATATATATATAACTTTTTTATTGAAGTCAATGTCCCCAGCGGATTTAGTTGACGGAAAAAAAAAGAAAAAGATAGTTTGGTTGAAAGTTTTTGTTTTTATTTTGTAAATTAAAACATTTGGGCGGTCATACGGAAAAAAAGTCTAAAAGGACAAGACGATCGCAGTAATTAAAGCGTAACGGCAGCTGGAAAGGGCAATGTCCTCTTGTTCTATGCCAATAATTCATTCACTCTTTTAAGGCAATGTAAATGTTAGTTTAGCATCGTAGATGAAAAAAATTTGGTTTAAAAAATGTTTTGTTGGAATAAATGTGTTTAAAAAATATAATAAAAAAATATAATTTAATTTTTTCTTAAGTATTTAGTATTGTTGTGAGGAATTAAAATGTATAAAAAAAATATGTTTAAAATAATAAAAGTTTAGAGATATGAAGATAATAAATTCATTTTATTTAAAAGTCAGCTTTCAAATCACAAAAGTTTAATTTTTTTAGCTTTTTGGTTTGGGTAGCCAAATTACAATTTTAACCACAAAAAAGAAATTTTTTTATCCGTTTAGTGTAGACACCGAATTTTATCCGGGTATTATTTATATTTTTTTAAATAAAAGAAAACCAAAAATAAAAATAAAAATAAAAATAAAGAAATCAGAAAAATAAAAAAATAGGATAATTTCGAAAATTAAAAAAAAAAAACAGAAAAAATTCAAAATTAATAAAAAATGAAAAAAACAAGTTTGGGTTGAAACAAATCTCTTCTTTGGATTGAAGTGGAACTCTAAAAAATGTGATCAAATTGAAATTCCTAATTCTAGTAGAACTTAATCTCTTCTCTATTTAAAGAACCTAAGCATCACAAACACAACACATCAGAGATCAGAAAATCAGAAGCAAAAAAAAAAAAAAAAATCATAGGATTTTCGAAATAAAAAAAAAAAGATTTTTTGTGTGAGAAAAAAGAAAAATTTCGAAAGGATTCTTGAGAAAGAAAATCTAGGTTTTAATTAGAGGAAGCATATACTAGAAGTTGGTGGCCATTCGGCAGTCAACGGAGTAGATCAGAGGAGGTGAAGTTTTGAACTTCGATTTCAGATCTAGGAGATTCTAGAGAGATTCGGGTGAAACTAATTTGATTTTTGGATAGAGGAGATCGAAAGGAATTTTTGGTGATTTTTTGGAGTCCGGTGACCGACGGTGCGGCGGCGACGGTGGTTTTGGCCGGAATCTGGAATTTTCTGGGTTTTGCTTGGTGTTCATCATCTTGTTTTTGGTGTTCTTGAAGAATTTCAAAGAAAGAAGATTTTTTTTTTTTTTCAAAGAAGGTAAAGAAATGACCCAAAAAAAAATTGGTGTTTTAAAGCTGCAGGCAGGTCAGGCCAGGCAACCCGCGTGTAGCTGTTCTGTTTTTTATTTTTTTTGGTTTATTTGTTTGTTTTGTTTGTTTTGTTTATGTGTTTATTTATTTTATTTATTTATTATTTACTAATTGTTTTTTTAAGTTTTTTTTGCAGGTTTTTATCTTGTATATTATTATTATTTGTTTATTATTATTGTTATGAGATATTTTATTAACCATTGTTTTCTTTATAAAAAACAAAAACCTTTATTACTATTATTACTTTATATTTTATTTTATATTAATAATTGTATATTTTTAATATTGTTAACTATTGATTTATTTTTTTATTTAGATTAATTATTAATTGAAGATCAATTATTTTTTTAAATTAATAAATTGAGATTTTTCAATGATGAAATTCAAAGAAATTACGAATGGTTGATTTCTGAGAAATTTCTAGGTGAGAAATTTCTCTTAAAAATTCTCCAGAATGAATGGAAGGATTTTTTAAGAGATTATTTTCAATACCAATACCAATAAAATTCAAAATTTTATTTTTTTTAAGAATAATTAATTTTGAATATCTTTTTCTCAAATTGATTTTCCATAATAAATGCTTAATTTAAATTGAAGGATAAATTCAGATTTTTTCCGATGATGAAATTCAAGAAAGTTGCGAATGGATGACTTTTAAGAAATTTCTAGGTGAGAAAGATTCTCTTAAAAATTCTCCAGAACGAATGGAAGAATATTTTAAGGGATGATTTTCGATATTAAAAATAAAATTTATTTTTCAAACAAACATTAATAAAAATGTGGATTAATTTTGGAAGATTAATTTAAGAGAATTAATTTGATTAAATAATCTAATTTTTCCGACGACGGAGCCTCTTCAATAGAACGAATGGTTTCTTTTGAATACTCTCGAGGTGAGGAAATGTATTTTTTAGTAATTTTTCCAGAATGAATAGAAGGAAGACCTAAAAAATAATCTCCGAGATTTCTAACTTTAACAATTAAAATGAAATAGGATAAGACAAGACCATTTAATTAAGACTTTTTAAGTATCAAAGACTAATTAGGTACTATCTCTTAGATAGGCGTTGTGAGGGTACTAATCCTTCCTCACACGTAACCGTACTCCCGAACCTAGTTCTGATAAGTAGATCAAAACCTATTCTTTTTAAGGTACTTTAGTCAAGCTTAGGATTACTTTAAATAGGATAGATTCATAAAGGTGACTAATCACACCTAGATTAGATGATTAGTGGCGACTCCATTGATTTGCGTCTAGCATGCTGAATTCGTATTTGGCACGTTATGACATTTAGCATTGCGTTTGCGATGAAACGTAAATTTTAACCTCAAAATCTATGTGAACAACAATGTTAAACAGGGCCTTAAATTTGTTTATAGATTGGGTTACTCATTTGATTTGATAAATTCAATTTAAATAGGTCAGATTTGAAATTTGATGTGTTTTATCTGATATGTTCTCATTCAAATTACTATTTAATTATTAAGAATAATTTTAATAAATTCTTAATAATTAAATAGTAATTATAAAATATAAAAACATTAATATAAAAATAATTTTTAATATATTTCAATCATTAAAACGAGTTTTCAATCTAGATTTGAACAAGTAATTCTTTTTACTATTTTAATCCGATCTAACCTTACCTATAGACTCTAAAATGGCATTAAGCTTCCAAATTTTGGTAATTATTATTGACAAATGTATGTCAGTTAACTATCTAATCTTGGACCTTCCACAAATCTAATTTTCATATACATTACAGTTCTTTAAAGAAAAATTCGTGTTGTTATTTTCTCATTTCTGATTTTTTTTTTTTTTGAAAGATTTATATACTTGGCCGTACTACTATACAAAAAAGAGATAAATCTATCCAGTTTCACAAATTTTGCTTCTTTTTATATTAAGATCCAAATTCAAAATTTTCAAATTGAAAAATATATCGTGCTCTTGATAATTGAGATGATCCCTTAGGAATACATGCATGGTTTGAGAATTGCAAGTATATATATATATATATATATATATATATATATATATATATATATATATATATACTTGAGATCTAAGAGGGAATCAAAATCCTTTCTTCCTATTAAAAATCTATGAGTGAGTAGAAACTGAGTCATAAGCCTGTGAGCGTGAGCGAGGGCAAACAGAGATATGAAAATTAAATCAAAATAAGGAACTGGGCAGGGTGCTTTATTTGTGCCCAAATCACATTTCGACGAGTATGCCTGACTCATGCCAGCAATATGGGCCAAAAGTTTTTGTTGTCCATTGTTGCCAAATATTTTTCATAATACAGAAAAAACTCTTTGTTATCTTCTTCGTTCAAGATTTTTGGGTATTATTTGAAATGTGAAATTAGCATTTCAAATTTGGGCCTTACTTAGAGAGGGAAAAAACACTTTACAATGTTAGTGCATCGGTAGATGCAAACTAAATAATTATACGATGAATATAAATGATTGTAGTTTTGAGAAAGAGTTTATATATTAATGTATTGATGATTTACAATTCTATACTTTGTTTTGTCAATCACAGTTCATTATGTCGATAAAATCAACTTTTAATTACAAAAAATTTAAGAACCTTTAATGATATATGGCGATTTTGAGTTAGCTAAAAGTGTCTAGAATTGTACATTGTTAGTCGAAGTGCATGTCGTTACTCATTGCAACAAATATTAAACTCTTTAAAAATAAACTCGATATATGGCGAAAGCATGAGCACTAGAAATGGTATATTTTTTGTAGTTGAAATGACCAAAATGTAGCAAATGCCTTCTCTAAGTCATTCACATAAAAATAGCTACAAATAGAATAGAAGTACAATGAGTTATGGTAAATAAAGACTAATACATGTTCATATGAAGGGAAGAGTTCGAATTATAGGTTGAGTCGGTGAAGGCCCTCCTTGCATTCCCCCAGCAGGGACAAAGCTGTGGCTGCAATATGCTTTGAGCTCAGCCCTGCCTCTTCAATCTGATCATTTTGTGATCCATGGTCAATGTATCTATCAGGGAGCATCATAGGCCTCCACTGCACCAAGTAAGATAGATTTTAGAAATAAATCATACAAACTCTTTCAATTGATGGAAGGTGTTTAGAAAATGTTACCTTAAGCTTTCCATCTAGAAGTCCGTTCAAGCCCAAGAAATGAGAAACATGGGTGCTGAACCCTCCAATAGATCCTTCTTCAGCAGTGATCAAAATCTCATGTTCTCGAGATAACTGTCTTAGCAAATCTTCATCAATAGGTTTGCAGAATCGAGCATCGGCCACTGTTGCGGGGATTCCAAGCATTTGTAGCAGCTCTGCCGCTTTCATACAACTTTCTACGATTGTTCCATACCCCAAAATCGCCACCCTGTTTCCTTCTCTTAGTACTCTTCCCTTTCCAACCTGAAATATATATTCCAAAATTTCGGTTAAGAAATAAAGAACAGAATGTGCAACTAAAAAGATGGGGTAGAATTAAATTAGTACCTCCAAAGGTGTTCCTTTGTTGTTTGGTGGGAGAATGGAACCAATGCCATTTCCTCTGGGGTACCTAAAGCAACTAGGCCGATCATCGATAGCTGCTGCTGTGGCCACCATGTGCATAAGCTCAGTCTCATTTGATGGGGCCATGACCACCATGTTCGGTAAACATGCCATAAAAGTTGTGTCAAAGGAACCGCAATGGGTTGGTCCATCTGCACCCACCAGGCCGGCCCTGTCTATTGCAAATCTCACTGGAAGCTTTTGAAGATCTACATCATGAGCAACCTGCAAACCAAAAATCAAGGTCAAGTTTTTTTTATTGCTGTGAAATGGCTTTGTCTTTGAGATTAAAATAATTTAAACTAGGTATAAGTAATTTCAATTACCTGATCAAATCCTCTTTGTAAAAACGAGGAGTAAATGGCACAAAAAGGTTTGAGGCCTTGAGAAGCTAGACCAGCAGCAAAAGTAACAGCATGTTGTTCTGCTATACCAACATCAAAACATCTATTAGGGAATCGCTTTTGGAATAAATTAAGTCCTGTTCCTCCACCCATCGCAGCATGAATTCCTAAAATTTTATCATCTTGCTCTGCTTCAGCTATTAAGGACTCTGCAAAGTACTGGGTATACGACGAAACCGTTTTTGACTTGCTCTTCATTTGTTTTCCAGACTTGGGATCAAATTTCACAACGCCTAGAAGAAGAAGAAAAACCCTGTTAGGCCTAATTCTATAAACACTGAACTTTAATGAAAAAAAAAAAAAAGGATCAAAAGAGAACTTGTTTACGACACTTTCAAAATTGTATGTACCATGCATTTTGTCATGTGCAATTTCTGCTGGAGCATAGCCTTTTCCCTTCTCGGTAATGACATGAATGAGTACAGGCCCTGGGGCTGGCATTGACTTTATTTGATTTAAGACATAAACAAGGTCTTGTACATTATGACCATCCACTGGGCCAATGTAGTGTAGTCCTAGTTCTTCAAACAGGCTAGCCCCAGAACCACCCACCATTCCTTTCATATAGGAATCAAATTTGGCAGTGATTTCATGTGTTTGCCCTCCTATTTGCTTTGTGATGCCCTGTCGATATGTCAAAGAACTTAATAAGCCCACTATGCAGAGTTATTTTAGCCTAAAGTTGAATAAAAAGAAGTCGTATTCTAGAGAACTATATATTAGGCTTCGAAGAGCCGAAATATTGATTTGAACAATCACCTTTGCAGCTTCGCGTAATTGACGAAATTCCCTGCTTGAATGCAGCTTAGTTATAGCTTTACTAAGAGCTCCAACAGGAGGAGCAGGGGCATCGATTGTGGCAGTAGGCAAGGAGACTTGCTCATTATCGTTCAAGATGATGATAAGATTTGTGTCAAGATAACCTACGTTGTTCATTGCTTCAAATGCCATTCCAGCAGTCATGGCTCCATCACCTATTACTGCAATTACATGATTGTTCTTCCCTAACAAATCTCTTCCAACCGCCATCCCTGGAAAGCCATAAAAGAGCCCACATTAGCATGTTTCTATGAAAAGAATTTTTGCTTGTTTATGCAAAGGTATAGGAGATGGGATGGAACCCGTTTCCCAAAAAAGTTAAAATAAAAAAATAAAAAAATAAAAAATTGTTACTGGCTCAGCTCCTGGCGTCAAAAAGAGCATTGATTTTGACCCACTTTAATTATTTATTTGTTCTTGGTTCCCACTCAGTTCTTGCCATTTTAACCTCCATCACATCTTTAATAGTACCATTCGGAGACAGAAGCTTTGAACATGTACCTAATCCAGCGGAAATGCTAGTAGAACTATGGCCAGTTCCAAAGGCATCATGAATGCTCTCCTCCCTTTTTGGAAACCCTGCTAATCCACATGTTTGTCGAATCGAATGCATTCTTGATCTTCTGCCAGTTAAAATCTTATGCGGGTAGGCCTGTAAACACCAAAATTCAAGAAGAAAATTGTCCAAATACTGAGATTTATTTGTAACTAATTGATCATATATGTATGGAGCTGTATATAAGGAATCTAAAAATGTCATTTACCTGATGCCCAACATCCCAAATGATCTTGTCCTTAGGAGTGTCGAATACATGGTGAAGTGCCACCGTTAGCTCAGTCACCCCCAGGTTTGAACTCAGGTGCCCACCTGTCTTAGACACCGTGTATACTAGTTCTTCTCGTAGTTCATCAGCTAACTTACCAAGCTCCTATAGTTTTTAACGAACAAATATATTATTTTCTTTGGTAACACCAATCGTAGCAAAAATTATTTTTGTAATTTATACCTCGGTGGAAAGATTCTTCATATTAATAGGATTGTTTATGGTATCAAGAACTGGAGTGGATGGTTTTTCTCCTGAGAAATTAAGGAATCTTTTGAAGTGTTCTTTTTGTTTTGTTCGCTGGCCTCTTTTCACCATGGTGTTTCTTTCATCACTTGCATTTCCTGTTTCAAGCTGGGCAGCTGCTACTCCATTGAACCGACACTGCAATTATTAGTACAAAAGAACTTATCTGTGAGTCTCTAAATTCATCGATATATAACTGGAATTTACAAGTCCATATAAATTCTCGAAAACCAATCAAAATTTTGCACTTAATTTTCCTCCCATGACTATTCAGAGACATGGACTGAGAGAGCTGGAGAGACAGACCTTGCGGTCACCTCTGGGGTGAGTGGTAGTAAAATTATGCAAGCTTGAAATCGAATTATATCCATCCTGAGACTGCAGAAAGGGAAGAAAACTTGTTCTGAGAGTGGAAGAAGTCATTGTCCACTTCTAGACAGGTCAAATGTAACCAAACTTAGATGTTGCAATTGTATTGGTTGGTTCTGAGAGTGAAAGTGTAATGGCTTCGATCGAAGAAGGAGATGCGTGGACGCTGGAAGTGATCAGTGACAGTGAGGTATGGCCTGTGTAGAAATGGGCAATTTATAGGCTAAAGAACTCAGCTATGATGGGTGACTTTCCTGGAAAAATCTCTGTAAAATAATTTATTCAATGTTATTGCACCATTTGGAAATCGATGCATAATTTAGAGACAAGTAAGATGGGGAATTAATGATGACGTGGGGATTAATTGGACTTTTGGGTGCTTTTTTTTTTTTTAGCTGTTTTAAGCTTTTAGCTACTAGTTTTGGGGTTAATTATGGAATTTGGTGGATCTTTTGTTATTATTATTGGAAAACAATGGTGGGGGGGGGGGAGGTAGAAGAAGAGAATAAGCAGGTCTTAGTATTTCATTTTGAGGGAACCGATTAAAATATAAATTTATATATATATTTTTCAGATATGTCATTATATTTTACTAATATAAAACATATGCAAATAATATATTAATAAAAAATCATAAATTTTAGCAATTCATAAATAAAAGTATATAAAAACAAAATATATCAAATAAATAATTTTACCTAAAATTGTGAGCGACGTTCTTTTAAAGAAATAAATTTTTCAAAAATTGAATCCGAACTAAATATAGCAATCTCTCTTTCGATGTTGATAATCAAGTTATTTGCAAGAAACTCATCTTCAATCTTGTTTCGTAGTATTGTTTTGAGGATTTTCATAGCTGAAAATGCTCGCTCACTAGCCTTGGAGATTTGGACGGTATAATACTTTATAAATCCTTAGCGTATTTCTTTTTAAAAAATAAGTCCAGTCTTTTTTTGCTTACTCATGAATGATGAATCCATCATAACAAAAATTTAAAAAGTATATCTCAAATTTTAACTAAACACAAGTTTTAGCATTATCCACGCATATAACAATAAGATTATATAAACATATATTAAAAAAAAAATC
Source organism: Fremontodendron californicum (assembly GCA_030761205.1). Lineage (NCBI taxonomy): Eukaryota > Viridiplantae > Streptophyta > Magnoliopsida > Malvales > Malvaceae > Fremontodendron > Fremontodendron californicum. The sequence goes on from JAULJL010000006.1 coordinate 9,383,485, forward strand.
TTGTTATTTTATGCTTTCTATATAAAAATGCTAACAATGGCACACAAAAAAAAGTGTCAAGGACTCAAGTGGCCTTATAATAAAATAAAATAAAAAATTAAAGATAAAAGTTACATAATTACGCGATAACAGTTTTTTTTTTTTTTTTTGAGTTTTCTTTACTTGATTGAAGTCTTGAAGAGAAAGTTACAATTTAGAAAGATAATTTAAGTTCACATGATTGTAACTTAATATTTGTGACAAACCAATTGATTTAAGAGTTTACAAATAATGATCGGTGGTGGGTAAAATAAAAAAATAAATAACAATGTAATTTTAATTTTTTAAAATTATAATACGTAAAATTAAGTTTTTTTTTTTTTTCTCAGTCAAACTAAAATATCTTTCATTAATAACCAAGTTTACAAAAAACTAGTAATACCATCGACATCATCGTTTGTCATATTACATTAATCAAGCTTTATCCCTTCGCAGCAAGCATTCAGTTATAACCAAGCATAAAACAAACTCGTTTTATCCACTCCTATTTTCGCAAGAGAGTCAGCAAGAAAGTTTGCTTCCCTGTAAACATGCACAAAATCCACTTGTCTGATCTGATCCCTTAGTCGGTCAATTTCATTAAAAAATTTCCATTCCCTCCAAGGTCGCTTCTCCTTATTTCATACCCATGATACTGCAGCTTTTGAATCAGATTCGATAATTTAGGCTTGTTTGTTTACCCATGGCGACATCGAAAAAACCTGTAGAGCTGTTTTAATGGCCATGATCTCTGCAACATTAGAGTTCTGCTCACCAAAGAGGCCATAAAATATTCCTCATACAATTCCATCAGAGTCCCTAAGTACCCCACCACACCCAACTGGACCTTGTTTTCCCCTAGGAGCACCATCCACATTGAATTTGAGTACATTTCCTTCCGAGCAACTCCATTCAGCCCTGGCTCTAGAGTTTGCACTAATGTTACACATCTCTACTCTCCTCGGGAAGGACCACCATCCAGACTCATTCACTATGTCCCCTCCTTCAGTAGCATTGATCCAATAAAGAGATCTTAGTTTACATAAGAACAACACCTCCTCCCCATTCCATCCTTTACTATTGAACACAAAATCGTTTCTCGAGAGCCAAAAAGTCCACATTGTGGCTCCACACACAGCCATCCACCTTTTCTTCAAAGTACCAGTAAATGGCATCATCCTACACTGGTATACAAAGTCAGCAACAGTCTTTGGCATGACCCAAACCAATCCCCACCATTGAAATATATGGCCCCATACGGCCCAAGAGAATTTGCAAGCAATCAAAATATGATCACAATCTTCCTCCATACCTAGACATCAGTTACATACACACTGCCCATCAACTGAATTAATTCCTCTTGATCACAAAAACCATTTTGAAGGGATGCAGTTTAGAATGGCTAGCCAAATAAAGCTCTGCACCTTTGGGGGAACACAGAGATTCCATATTGAATAAAACCACACTTGTTAAAGGCAGCAACAAAGTTGTTTATCTAACGTAAATACAAACTTTTTTACTGAAAAATATCCTCTATTGTCCATTTCCCAAATTAGCTTGTCCTTTGAAGACTCATTCAAATAAACCTTTTCTAACATTTTCACCAAAAAAGTCAAATTTCCTTTTCCAGTCAAATAAAACTCTTATGAATTCTAAAACTCTTTCGCCAAAATTCTTTACAATCTCTGCTACAGTCTTCTCTTTATTCAAGACCAGAGAGAACAGTCTAGGAAACTCATCTTTCAACGGTTTATCCCCATCCACATATCGAGCCAGAACATAATCCCATGTCCATCTCCTAAAATCCATCTACAACCTCCAAACCCAACTATCTTTTCAATTCCTTCCTAATTTTTAACAGCCACTATATTCCTCCAGATAGTTGACATATTATGTTGATGTTCCTCTGAAGGTAATTAGTTTCGTTGCCCAATCCCATATTTTTTCGTGATCAATCTTCTCTACAGTGCCTCACTTTCAACTCCAAACCTCCACCACCACTTTGCAAGCATTGCTATATTCTTATTAATGATATTTGAAATGCCAAGCCCTCTAAATATTTTCGATCTACAGACCGTAGCCCACTTTACTTTAGCCATTTTCCTCTTCTCTAATCCTTTTCCCCATAAAAAAGCTCTTCTAATTTGTTCTAACTTTCGAATGACTCCCATAGGGGCTTTGAAGATCGAGAGACAGTACATTGGAAGCGAGTTGAGAACAGATTTGATCAAGGTTACTCGACCCTCGAACGAAAGATACTTCCCCTGCCATACAACCAACATCTTCTTAACTCTACTTATGAAAGACTCCCATGTACTCAATCTGTTTGGGTTCGCCCCTAAAGGTACCCTCAAATAAGAGAAAAGAATATTATCTGTTTCACACCTCATTTTTCCTGCCAGCATTCTTGCATTATCAACCTCTACCCCTATCGAATAAACTTTGGATTTCGAGAAATTAATACACAGCCTAGAAATCATCTGAAAACTCCACAATAATCTTCTCAAATTTATTCCTTGCTCCACCCTCGATTCCAAGAAAACAATAGTGTCATCAGCAAAATGTAGATAAGATATACTCAAGTCAGATTCAGCTACCACAATTCCTCTAATCATCCACATATTTTCAGCTTTCACCATTAATAGATGTAAAGTTTCAACAGCAATAATGAACAAAAAGGGCGATAGTGGATCCCCTTGCCTCAACCCCCGTTTTGTCGCAAAGTCTACTGTGGGAGAACCATTTACCAAAATCGACACATTGACCATAGAAATACATTCATAAATCCACATTCTCCATCTTTGACCAAACCCCATCTTCTCCATGACCATCATCGAAAAATCCCACTCTAAGCAATCATATGCTTTTTCAAAATCTAACTTAACAACCACCCCACCATCATTCCATCTTTTCACCTTCATGCTATGAATAACCTCATTTGCTAACAAAATCCCATCCATTATCTGTTGACCACCAACAAACACACTCTAATTATCATTAATTATCAAATTCATCACCTTTCTCAATCTATTAGCCAATTTTTTTGAGATAATCTTATATAAGAAATTTACCAAACTTATAAGCCTACAATCACTCAATGACTCTAGGCAACTCACCTTTGGTATCAAAGTGATAAAAGAGTTATTCAAACCTTTTTCCATGCTTCCATTCAAGAAAAAATCCTCAACAAACTCCATTAACTCCTCTTTAATTAGTAACCATGAGCTTTTGAAAAAATTAAAATTGAAACCATCTGGGCCCGATGCTTTTGGGCCCTCACACCATACAGCTCGTTTCAACTCATCCATAGACACTGTATCCTCCAACATTCTAACCTCTTCCTCTTTCAGCCTTTTAAAATTCAGTTCATTCACCACCTGTCTTCTCCAGTTATCATTTGTGAACCGTTTTTTGAAATGTTCAACTACAGTTGCCTTAACTTTTTTTACATCAGATACCCATTCTTCTTCAACCTTCAATCTCTCATATAATTTCTTCTCGATTATATCCCCCTCCTTAATCCATTTAACTCTAGATTTTTGTCTCCAAATCGATTCTTTATTCCGATAAGCATTCCATAAATCTTCCATCGCACACTTCTTTCTCTTCGGTTCTTCCTCATTCAATTCCCTCTCGTTTCCCATTCTATCTACCTCTTCAATACTCTCTTACAACCTTTTAATATTATTTTCCATCGATCCAAACACTTCTCTATTCCATTTTTTAAGGCAAATTTTTAGTCTATTTAACTTTACCTTCATTTTATATCCCGATCTTTCATTCACCTCAAATGATCTCCATTTGCCACTAACCTCTTTAACAAACTCCTTGTTGTTCATCCAACAGTCCAAGAACCTAGGTCCCCAATCAACATTTTCCGATGTCAGCAGAATCGGGCAATGATCAGAAATACTTCTTTTCAGCGTCCTCTGATTCAAATTCTTAAATCTCAACAGGCACTCTGAATTTATAAGAAACCGATCAATTCTACTTCTCTTAGACCCTCTACCATACCACGTAAATTTTTTATCATGTAGTGGTATATCCAACAGCTCAACCTTCAAAATAAAATTATTAAATTCAACCACTCCAACTCCATTTTAAACACATCCCATCCTTTCATCAGGGTACTTGACAGTATTAAAGTCCCCTGCGCAGCACCAGTTACCCATAAAACACTCCTTTAGCTCTAATAATTCTTCCCATAGCTTATTTTTATCCTCTAATCCACATGGAGTATACACATTCACCACTATACTCTCGAACTCCTCTGTTATCCATTTTCCTTTCACCATTATGAATCTCTCTTTGATCACCGATACTTCTTTCTTAAACCTCCTTAAATACCATATCATAAGCAAATCACCTGCTCTTCCTTCAGCCGGGTGCCAATCCCATTCATAATAGTCATCAGGCCAGATCCTTTGAATACGCCACTTATCACAATTACTCAATTTAGTCTCCTGTATTAACATCTTCTCCACATTATATTCCAAAATGTACCTTCTAACAAACTTCTCATTTAATCCGCTTGACATTCCTCTAACATTCCAGGACAAAATTCTCATCTCCCTTTGCACCTATTCACTATCTGATCTTAACCTACCCCACCACCATCAAAACAATCCCTATTCTCTGGTTTTACCTAACCCACCACAATCAACACATTCCCCATTCTCTAAATTACTAATGGTATCGTAGTTCCATTCCTAGCCTTCTCAAGACCAACACCCACACACCTACCAGCTTATAATACCCCATCAATTCATACCCATTTGACGTCAAATACAATACCCCGACTCCACATCACCCCACTTATCATAATATAATAACATAAAAATTCACAAATCTAAACTAGCGAGAAGCGTACCTACTGCGTTCCCACAATTTGAAATAACATAAGCTTGTTAACAATCTCGTGCTCATCCCCCCCCGCCACTAAACCCAGATGTTTACCCATGTTCCAAGTTGCCAACGCTTCCTCTTCACAATCTTTCTCTTCCTCTCCGCAATGCCTCTCCTCTACTTCCTTCAAGATTATTTTATTTCTGTTGTGGAAATCTCCATCCGAAATCGAGATGTTTGCTATTTTGGATCTCAGATTTCTTTCATTCCTTAACTTCTTCTTGCCCCTTTTTTTTCTACCTTTTCACACAAGGCATCTTCAATTTCCTCAAAGAACTTCAATTTAGGTCTATCTTCTTTTTTCCTTACCCTTTCACTCTCATAACCCGATATCCCCATCTCCTCCTCATAGGCCATCAGTTGTTCCTTCTATCTTTCACACCCTCCTTTTACACAGTCCAAATCCTTCTCTATTTCACACACCTTTTATGTAGCCCAAGTCTTTATCTCCCCCTATCCAAGTAGGAACTCGATTGGACCCATTAGAAAGCCCATCCTTCCAATTGTTTACTATTCCTCCACTTTCACCATTTAAGTCTTCCTTCCTCTTTTGACTATCCTCATCATAACTTTCCAGTATCCCCTCATTAATTGCCTTTTGAGTATCTGGCAGCTAGTCATCATCATTTGTTCTCCCACTTTCCTCGACAGGTTTCTTGTTCTCTACACCCATAACAGCATTTTCACATATCTCTAGGTTATTCACCATCACGTGCGAGTCCACCTCATCTTCTTCCTCGTTGAGTTTACCTGAATTCACCTCTTCATCTTCCTCCACTTTCACCATTTAAGTCTTCCTTCCTCTTTTGACTATCCTCATCATAACTTTCCAGTATCCCCTCATTAATTGCCTTTTGAGTATCTGGCAGCTAGTCATCATCATTTGTTCTCCCACTTTCCTCGACAGGTTTCTTGTTCTCTACACCCATAACAGCATTTTCACATATCTCTAGGTTATTCACCATCACGTGCGAGTCCACCTCATCTTCTTCCTCGTTGAGTTTACCTGAATTCACCTCTTCATCTTCTGGCTGATACACCTTCTGATTTGAATCGAAGTTTTTACAACTATGGCCTCCCGAATTCCTGCTTGACTCAGTTTGTTCCGATGAACTTTGTTCTTTATTATCACAGCAACAATAACGAACTGGCATTACAACTGGATCCACCTTTGAAACTCTGATTGAATAGACTCCATTACCCACCTTCAGTTCGATTGCCTCATCGATTTTCACCTTATGGTCCGTAATAATTTGTATGTTGCCTCTGACTAACGACTTGTGTTTCACCGTATCATTGTCCAGTCCGATAAACTCCCCTTATCTTTCAGCTATATTCTGAAACGTAACATTGTTCCAGGCATAGATAGGTATCCTATAGCAAGATATCCATGTTCTCCTGCTATTTGCAATTAATTTTCCTGACCAATACTCAATTTTTTCAAACCAGTTTGTCAGGCATCCCTACCCCTGTTTCTCCATTTTCTCCTAAATTTCCTCCTCATCAAAAGAAATTAATACCATTTTACCTGAAATTCTTCTAAATGTGACCCCATTCACTCCTTCTTTCTTTACTTGATCAGATATTATATCTAGTGTCAAGTACTCTTTACACCAGCTAACTAAACATTTTTCAAGCCAATGAAGATTTTCCTCATCAATCATTCCATTAATCAGCGCCTCATTATCCGAGCTTTCATTCAACCCAGTCTCTTTTCCAGCAATTACCTGTAGATTTTCATTTGTATTGTCCTCCTTATTTCCCATCAATACCTCAAAATATGATTTCTTACGAACACCCCCATCTTCACTATGCAACTCATCCCGATTATTGTTTCTTAGGTTCACATTGATTCTTTCCCCCTCCTTTTCTTTTCCCGTGGCATTTTTTTCGTAGTTTTCCTCCAAAATGATGCTCTAGTATTAAATCTAGCCATATTCACCTCAATCTTGTGGTCCAAAAACCATACTCCATTTAGATTCCACACAGCCTTTCTCGCCTGCTCAGTATTCGCATATTGTACAAATCCAAATCTCCGTCCCCTTGCATTTCTTTTGAATGGAATGAAGACATCCATCACATTGCCGAATCTACAGCAGACATTTTCCAACCATTTCCAGTTGACAATCGAAGGAAGATTGTTTATAAACACCGTTATTGTCATCTTACACTTCTAATGCTTACCTAGTCTAGAATCAATGAGATTGAAAAATTACTGTAAAAATATATTTGCTTATATTTAATTTAATTTAATTTTATATAATATATATATATATATATAATTTCAAAAATTTTGGACGGACCAAGGCCCTCTGGCTTACATTACCAACCGCCACTGAGAATAAGCATTGTGTGTTGTATTTCAACGGCTATGAGTTTGTGTTTTATATTCTAGTACTGTTTTTTAAATTTACAAATGGGATTAAAAGACTATCATATATCATATATATATATATATATCTTAGAATATGTGTCACCTTATAAATCTCATTTGTAAATTTCAAAAATTTCACTGATGTTGATGAGATAATTTCTCCAACAGCTATTGCCTTTTTTTAATTTAATTAATTAATACAAATAAGTTTTGGAGCTAATTATGGATAGGAACGTGAAGAAGTTTGTATTTAATGTTACAAAGTGTATGATAGTAAGAAAAATTGTTCATATACTTCTTAAAAAATACTCTTTAAAGAAGGATTAAATAGTATTTTTAAAATTTAAGATCATATATTGAGTTTTTTTTTTAAGTTGTTGTAAAGCTTATATGTTATTTCCCGGGCCGTGGCCCGGGAAATTTTTTTTCCCTTGCCCAAATTAAAAAATTATTTTTTTATTAATATTTATATATATATTATAATTAATTTTAAATAAAAAATATTTTTTATTTAATTAATAGTAATTCGAGTCATGCCGGCTTGAATTACAACAAACTTTACCCAAACTCGATCCAATACAAGTCGGACGGGCTACCCGATCTTTGGACAGGTCTATGTAGCACTATCCTTTGAAATAAGCTAACTAATTACTTAATTGGTCGGACAATGCAATGTACACATAACTATTACACAACTATTTTATGATGGTATTTTTAAAAAATAAAAGAATAAGATGGCTTTTTTTATTAGGTTAACAAAAAAAATTAATGTAAGAAAAATCAGTTATATGTATATTTATAAGTATACTTTTATGTGTATATAGTATTTTCCTAATTGGGCGGACAAGTGACCTCACGTCTATTTTCTAATTTCAAAGTTATCACTTGTATTCATGTGTGATGCATATATATATTTTAAAATCTTTCAATTTAACATCAAAGTTCTCGGTGTATATATATATATATATATATATATATATATATATATATATATATATATTTATTGAGAGTTGTTATATGAGCTACTAAAATTATTTCTGGCTTCACTACAAAAATTAAGGTCCTATTAGCCTCGTAATACTTTTATTAGTTTTTTTCACTGGAAATATTTTATTATATTAGCTCAAGATGAACACTTCAACATATTGGAAAATTTTAAATCATTGAAATTTTTTATAAAAGATTTATCAAAACAGTACAATAGAAAATTGTTTGATTTCCGCAAGTTTTCTTTTGTTATGCCTTTAAGTAACGGGTAAATTACACCATTGGTCATCAAATTTTGATCCAATTTTTTTTTTTTTTTTTGATCACCTTAATATGAAAAGTAATGATTTAATCATTAATATTTTTGGTCACATGATTGTTAATGAATAACTAAATGATGATGTGGCTTGCCAATTGCCACGTATGCAGTGACCACATTGCATTGTCATTTGAAAATTCAACTCATAATACACATAATCTAAAAACGTAGCTATTAAAATGATTTTTTTTCTTTCTCTCACTAGCCCATCTCCCCCGCTCTCTACCATTTTCTTAAGAAATCAGCCACCTCCAAACTCAAATTTCGACGGGTTATCATTGCTACTGTCGTTGCCAACCACTGCTCACCGACATCGGATCTCTTTCAAAATTAACCCACTTGATCCCTTAATCTCTTCTTTCTTCTTATCGCATTAGATTTTTGTGATTAAACAATTAGGTGATCAAAATTAATAATTATAGAAATGTTTGTGATTGAATCGTTATTTTTCATAGTTGGATAGTTAAAATATAAAATTGACTAAAGTTGGATGATCAATCGTATAATTTAACCTTAAGCCATGAAAGAGTAATGGGTTTTCAAAGGGACTAAGCTAACACTCCTAATTCAAGTTAATTAGTCAAAGAAAAATTTCTAATGGTTCAAGTGCCAATAATCATGTGATTTGTTTCAGTATAGAGTATTGAATTTTTAATTTTAATAATTATGGTTCAATCTTTAATAATCTCAAATATATAATAAACAAAAACAAAAATCATAGAAGTATAAGGAAACAACATTTAGGATTCAGGTTCTCATAGTACTTCATTCCCAAAATAAATAAATAAATCCTCCATGGAAAAAAAAAGCTGCTTGCTAAGGTCATGCAATTCAAATTTGCATGGGGATCGATATCTAATTCTCCCTATTTTTTTAGATACATATATATATATATATATATATATATTATTTTTAGTTACAAAATACTAGATCTGATAATATTGGATATTGCACAGAAAAAATAATTAAAATATGATATGTAAAAAAAAATATGGACACGACACGAATACATGAATGTGTCAAATCTATATAACATAAATTATTAATATATCAAAATTTATATTAATATAAAACACCATAAACAAAATTATGGTAAAAAAAATATACGAATATGACGCGAATATAAAAATTATCAGATCTACAAATACGCCTGATTTAGTGCTCTCCATCCAGTATTTTAATCTGAAACTTTCAAAATGGAAACTTATAGCTGCAATATCCCCTAAGAATATCCAATTCTCAAAAATTACATCTAATATTTATGACTTTTGTGCAATATATATTTCATATTTATTCTTTATTTTAAAACTCAACTTTACTTTTTCGAATAAATTCCATCACATCCATGACATTTGAAAAATATTTCATATTCAGTATCTATAAGTTTTTTATTGTGAATAATAATAAAATATTGTACAAAGGCCTAGACCTGCACATGATCGGGTCGGGCCGTGACCTTGATTTTTTTGCAATTTTTTTTTCCAAGCCTGGCCTGCAGGTCCGAAAATTATTTTTTAGTGCATTTTATTAGTGCATTTTACTTTTTTTGGAGGGCAGAAATGGTATGTTCGTTTATTATATATTTATATAAATTTTGATACATTAATAATTCGTTTTATATAGATTTTAACACGTTCGTGTATTCGTATCGTGTTCATGTTATTTTTTTTGTCGTGTTTTAGTTATTTTTCTCATGTCGTATAATCATGTCGTGTTCGAAATTATTAGATTTAATTGGCACTATTCAAATAACTCTCAATTTTGTGTCACATCACATGCGATATAATGATTAATTTTTTTGTTTTTTTAAAAAATAAGATCATATTAATTTCTATATTTTATATTATTAAATTAAAAAATTACTGTATTAATAAATGATCAGTAAAAATTAAAATATTAAATAATAATATAAGACGAGTTGATGTAAGTTAATTTTTTTAAAATTTTAGGTATTGAATCAAAAGAAAAATATTATGATGGTTAAATAATAAAAAATAAAAAAAATTATATAAATGATATTATATGTTATGAGTTATTGTATGATAATTGTTAGGTTTATATTTTACTTTTTTTTTATCTATACTATTATTAAAGGGAGTCACTGAGTTGGTATCACGAGTTAACCGGACACAAACTTAGTTGAAAAAATATCAAAAAAATAAAATTGAAAATATAATATTAAATGCAATTAAGGATATTTATGTAATTTATTTTATAAAAAAAAAAACTATTTCACATGTGACACCATCTTTTTTATTTAAAAAAAAACTACCCACATCAAATAACTTCTTTTTAAAAAAATTACTCACATCTTATATCATTAAATTATTTATTTCAAAATATTTTTTAACTCATTTTTTTTTCTTTTTCACCCACATTGTGGGTGTGTAATATCTAGTAACTCTTAATATGAATATGAATGATGGATATCAACATAATCTAAATTAATTAAATTTTTATATTCATCTTAATTTTTTTTTTACATATAAGGTATATATTAAAATATAAAGTGCATTTAAATCTCAAATATCGATAATAATCTCATACATTTAATTTGCAATAAGATTTTATGATCTCTGGCAAAAAAACACAACAAATGAGACAAAAGAAATATAGAAAAAACATTTTGACAACACTTTTATGAAGAATATCAAACATGTCAATTCCATATATAATGGTTGATGTTTTATCATAAATGCTTTTTTTCTTTTTGAACAATCTACTTTTGTATTAAAATAATATAATCTCCTTCTTAGCTTCAATTTCAATAATGTAAAAGCAATTATAATTAAATATGTATGTCTTACCAAATTACCTACATTACTTTCTTTCAGCATTTAAAAACAAAATAGCAACAATGTGCGAAACTCACCTAATAAGCAGTTAATAGCACCAATGGTCTCCAAACTATATGGCATATTTTATATTGGTCCCTAAACTTCAAAATGTATCAAATTAGTCCTTGATTACAAGTATCATAACAAATTGATCCATTCCGTTCGCTTTTTCGTTACCTTTACTGTAGCAATCAACTAGTGACACGTGTCACTAGCTGATTGCTCCAACTTGCCTCTTCATTTTTTCCCTTTTTCTTTATTTCTTTTATATTTTTTCTTTGATTTTTTTTTTTATAAATAAATACAAAGAAAAAATAATTGATATTATAAATTAAAATGAATTTTTTAAAAATATAATTAATTTAAAAAGTATAATATATGTATTTACTTTAATTTTATAAAAAATATTTTTAATTTTTTCGTTTCATCCTTTTTTTTTGTTGCTTTTCTCTTATTTATAAATAAATATTAAAAACTAAATAATAATTTACATTATAATTTAAATTAATATTATAATAATCAAATAATTGAAAAAAAATATAAAACTATTTATTTACATTAATTTTATAACAATATTTTTTTATTTTTTTCTTTATTCCCTTTCTTCTTTTTTCTCTTCTTTATAAATGAATACAAAATATATATATAAGTATATAATATTATATTTTAAATTAACTTTCTAAAAATTAAATAATTTATAAATATAAAATATTTATTTTTTATTTATAAGTTTTTTATTTTTTTCCTTTCTTATCTTTTCCTTTTTTCTCTTGTTTGTAAATAAATATAAAGAAAAATAAATAATAATTCATATTTTAATTTAAATTAATTTTTAAAATATAAAATATTTTATTTACATTAATTTTATAAGAAAAGAGGAAAAAAAGGAAAGAAAGAAAAGGAAAATAAAAAAGTAAAAAAATAAAATATTAATTTTAATAAATGAATGTAAATAAATGTATATTTTATATTTTATAAATTATTTAATTTTTACGAAATTAATTTATTTATAAAAAGAAAAAAAGAAAAAATAAGAAAAAAAAAATATTTTTTTATAAAATTAATGTAAATAGATATTTATATTTCATAAATTATTTAATTATTAAAAAATTAATTTAAATTATTATTTGTCTTTTGTATTTATTAATGTTTTCATTTTACCTTTTTCTTTATTATTCTTTATAAATAAATACAAAAGATAAATAATAATTTAAATTAATTTTTTAATAATTAAATAATTTATAAAATATAAATAGTTATTTACATTAATTTTGTAAAAAATATTTATTTACATTTATTTATTAAAAAATATCAAAGAAAAAATAAAGAAAAACGAAAAAAAAAATGAAGAGAAATGTGGTGCAATCAACTGGTGACACGTGTCACTAGCTGATTGCTACAATAAAAATAACCAAAAAACTAACGGAATGGACTAATTTGTTATGATACTTGTAAGTAAGGACCAATTTGACACGTTTTAAAGTTTAGAGATCAATATAAAATATATCCTATAGTTTAGGGATTATTAACTCTTATATTAAGCTAAGCGTACAAAACTTGTATTTCAAAAATATCCTTACAAATAAAGATTGAATATTTTGGAAAAAAAAGGAAGGTTTCAACGTGGCCCTTGCTTTTTCGTTTTTTTACATTTAAATTTTAGCTTTTTTAAATTATTTTAAATTTAAATTTTAGTTACTTTATTAAAGATTAAAAAAAAAATGATGGAGATAAATGATGGAGATAAATGAAGGAGTTGGGGAAAGTTTACGAGAAAATTTAAGTTATTTTAGAAGTAATTCATGTATATATGTTGTGTTAGTGTGTGTTATAATCGTATTTAAGATATTATATATTTATATAAATTTTGATACGTTAATAATTCGTTTTATATGAATTTTGACATGTTCGTGTATTCATATCATTTTCGTGTTATTTTTTTGTTTCGTATCGTGTTTTAGTTATTTTTTCGTGTCTCTTTTTTCATTTAAAATTTAAAATTTAGTTATTTTATTAAATATTAAATATATATATATATATGATGGAGATAAATGGAGCAATTGGTGAGAAAATTTAAGTTATTTTAGACATGGTAATTCGTGTATTTTCATGTGTCATACTCGTGTTTAAGGTATTATATATTTATATAAATTTTGATATGTTAATAATTCGTTTTATATGAATTTTGACATATGTTCGTATATTTGTGTTGTGTTCGTGTTATTTTTTTTGTTTCATGTCGTATTTTATTTATTTTTTTATATCGTATAATCGTATTGTATTCAAAGTTACCAAATCTAAATTATTTTATTAAAAATTTAAAATAAAATAAATAAAATAAAAATAAACGGATGATGTTGCCATTAATATTTAACATTGAATAGCCACAACAACGCCCAGGTTGTTTTTCCTAATATATATTCTTAGGCTTCGTTCAGATCAGCAATATAAGATTGACTTCGATAAAATTAAAAATAATAACAATGATGATATTAATTATTATAGTGGTGAAATTGAATACTGTAGTGGTGAAATTAAAATCAATAATTAGATTCACATTTGGATGCAAAAACAACGATGACAGTTAAGCAAATTAGTGAAAAGAAAAAAAATGACAACAATATATTTAAATTTGTATATAATAAAAATTTAAAATTATAAAATTAATAAATAATTAAAATTTTATTATATTACTTTATTATGTAATATAAATTTTATTTATTATATTACTTTATTATTTAATGTTAAAATTTATTTATTGTATTATTTTATTATAAATTATTTTAAATCACAAAAATTATTAAAAACCTTTTAATAAAAAATAAAATAAATTATTAAATGATAAGATATTTTCATCCATATATCATAACTAAAAGATAATAAATAAATAAATAAATAAATAAATAAATAAATAAATAAATAAATAAATAAAGAGGGGGCATGATTGGAATTATCCATCCGTGGGAGGAAATAATTTTTAAATGGACCTAAAAGGTTTAATTGAAAATTGGAATTGTGACACGTGAGAACTTTCTCACTATACCATAATTTTTAAGACCATTGAATCCAATCGCAACGAAACGATATTTCGATACAATTGAATTTAAAAAGTGATCCAATTACATTGAAATAATATTTCGATGCGATTGGATCTAAACAGTGATGCAATCGTATTAAAACGATATTTTAATGTGATTGAATTCAAAAATTATCCTAATCACATAAAAACGATATTTCAATGCGATTGGATTTAAAAACTAATAATTCAATCACATTAAAACAATGTTTCAATACAATTGAATTAAAAAAATATATATATCCAATCGTATCAAAACAATGATTAGGTGACATCCATATGCACCTTGCTCTTCTTTTTATCTTTATCTTATGTTCATAGTTATGTACAAAATTAATTAATGATTGTGGTAAAGATTCAGTTACTATAGAGCATATGAATAATCGGAACGAAATTCACATTTATTGAATTTGAACTTAAATTAAATCTAGAAATTTCGGCGTCTCCTTTTTTGTTATTAAAATAAGACCTCATTAGCTGAAGACATTTTTTCAATAATTACTATATTTTAAATTTGTGATGATAAATAAATCCCATGTTCGTACCATTAGAAGAGAATAGAGCCAATGAAATTAAAACTGCACTACTGGATGGAGATCTCTTATACCGTAGAAGAGTCTTTCCTTATCCTTTCTCCGCATAACAAATTGCTGATGTTTTGGTGAGAAATAATCCATTATCTCTAAAGTCGTGCAAATCTAGAAAAAGGCAATAAATCAGTTTTTTTAGATTGAGAAGATAATGTCATTCATATTTAAGGAAAAAAAAAAATACAAATATGATATGATATGAGTTCGTTTAGATATGATGATAATATAAATTTTAATTTTATAAATAAAATTATTATATATTTTATTTTTTAATTAATTTTTTTATAAAAATTTATATTATAAAAATATATATTAATTTATTAATTATGTTCACTAACGATGTATGAATAATTTCTCGTCGTGGCAATGTTACTTTAAATAATTTATTACTCCACTGAATCTCTATAGCAGTACCAGGAGATTCAGTTCACTTTAATCTATTGCAAGTTGGAAAACATGTTAAATAATTAAAGGGTAATGTTATTTTATCGGGTATTTGATTATTTATAAAAAATAATAAATAGTTTATTAATTCGAGTATTATTTTCAATGAGTAATCATAACATAGTTTGAACACTTAACAATTATTTAAAGCAACAAAAAAAAAGGGGGGAAAAAGGCGTTTGCTTTACATTGTTAATTGGAAAAATAAGGGGAGATTAGATATATGGATGCTGACATGCATGTTGGCCACTGGCTGTAAAGGATGTATTGTAATAAACGTGATAAATGTTGTTTTTCCTTTTTTTTCATTTTTTATGCATGAAATAGGAAATTGCATTAATAGATCAAATATTTAGTGCCAATGTTCTTAAAATATGTTGGTAGAAATTCAGGGGCACCTTGGCTTGGGCTCCCCTAAATTTTTTAAGATTTTTTTAATACTTTTACACATCACTTAAAACATAAGGTAAAATTATGTTTATCCTTTCAAAAAAATTCAATTTGGTTCCTCATTTATTGAATTTTTTTGATATGATAAATTTAATAATATTTTTAGTTTAAACTTCATTTATAATTATTAGTTTAATTGTCTTTTTTTATCTTTTTAATCAATCAAATAGATATATCTACACAGGGATTTAAATAGCGGCCACAACGCGACGCTACGGGGCTATTTAGCGGTTGTGATTCCCTCCGTCGTCATATTCGCGGCCGATATTTACCGCAATTGACCGCAACGTTCATTACGTCAGCAACCGCGATAAATACAATGCGACCGAAAATGCGTCCGTGACCGCAATTTAAATCTCTGCATCTACATTAATTATTATGTTAATATTTTTTATTTAAATTTAAATATAAAAATATATTAATATTAATATAAAAATTATTTTAATATTTTTTAAACAGTGATTCGAGCATACGGGCTAGCTCGGGCCAAGCTTGGGAAAGGATATGAAAAAATTCTGACAGCGGCCATGAACAGGTTTAATAATAAGTAACATATAATATATATATATAAGGGATTAACTTACGTTGGTGTAAAATTAATTAGTTTTAACGCTCTTACAACTTCATATATGATTGATATTTTAACAAACAACCGTTGAATTTTATAATATAATCGCACTTGTCGTGCATATAAGTTTTGAATCAATCCGATATCTATATCATGTCGATTAAGAATGCTGGTTTTTTATATATATTTAACGGTTAAATTTTTTTACATCAAATAAATAGTTAAACATTTTTAATTTACTCAAAATTTGACGTGCACGATCTATATAAATAATGCATAAAGTACAACGATCATATTAAAAAAAATTATAAATCGTATAAAAAATTATAAATATATATAAAATTAAATTCATTTTATACTAATGTAAGTAAATCTATGCTCATATATGTTAATTATAGTTGAACATTTAATTATGAACCATACAAAAAAACAAAGCTGAATTTAACGTTTTCTCTTTGATAAAATTACGTGTAAAATAAAAATTATAATAATCATTAAACAATCAATCTTCAACACAATGGAAATAACTAAATTAAACAAATTTGGCTATATATATATATATATATATATATATATATATATATATATATATATATATATATATATATATGATTTTGTGGGTTCATGCAATCATCCATGATTTTTTACCTTTGTAATTTTTACACAATTACCTGAACGCGCTACTCATCCGGTCCGTGAATTTGGTTTAATTTGGACTAGGCCTTAAATAAGGTTTTTGAACCTATGGATACCTCTAAACATAAATACACATTTTTTGTTATCTAGCTATCTTGGGTTTGCTATGTAGGATTATGCCACGTGTTTTTGCATTCAAATCTACGATCATATTTGTAACGTCTGCCCATCACTTTCTTAAAATTTTGGCTTAAAGTTTTGTAACTAGAATCTCGTTTAAAATTATGGTCTAAACAAGGCCCCCTCGGTTTCTTTAGGCAGAAAGCTCACCAAATTGCCTAATGAAATGAAGTGAATAAAAGTCTTATCAACCAAAACTTGCATTAATAACAAGAATCATCAAGCGCTCAACTTCTGTCAAGAAATATTTATTCAACTAATATAAGTATCAAAATTAACATCAGCCGTGGAAGAATATGAAAATTTTTTACTTCCTTGAATGATAGCTATGTTGAAAACTTTATTGATAATTTTATATAATAATAATAAAAATAATAATAAATAAATAAAAATAACGTAAAATTGAAATGGCCTATGAACACATGACCATTCCTATCCGCCAATGATTTCCATTGGCTTTGTTGAAACCTTGATATTTCTACCTGATATCAATGGCCTCCCATACTGTTAAAAAGTATGGACCATTGACTAATATTGTAAACATGTTTCTATAAAACAATTTCGTCTGACAAGTACCAACATAGAAATATGAACTTTTATAAGTTGGAGAAAATCTGCCAAACTGAAGAAATTCTATCTAGCGATTGACTTTTTACAAGAGGAACTTCAATAAGCTTTGTAACATTCTTGTCTACCTTGTCGTTAGAACCTTAGTTTGTTGCTCTCCAAAATTTCTATCAGATTCACAAATTGATTTGGCCAATTTTTCTTCCATTCAAGAGGCTAAATTCTTGCTTATGATGAGTGTGCCTCTCTTCGACCTAAATAGAATGATCACATTTGACCATAGGAGGTTTTGGTAGGCCTCTTTGAAAGCCCTCTTGTATCTTATGCATGATCTTGAACAGTGATAGATTTTGATCTACCATATCTACATCTTCTAGCAAACCCGAAAGTCCTAACATTTTCATAGTTGTACTTGGTTTCCTACCGTATGAGAGTCTTTCAGGAATGGCTTGCTATCTACCATCACTATTTCGATCTTGTCTCCATTCTAGAAAATTAATCAACAACTTGTGCAATGAGGAGGGGATAACACCAAATTGAATAGATCCTCTCTCATGCAAGACTTTGTAGATAGAAAAAGAACCTACCACAAAAAGGCCCAATAAAGAAGTTTTGTTCCCATCTATAAGTTCAATAAGTAGAACTCTTGTTATCCTGTTTTTTCTACCTGCAAATCACTCATGATAATATCAGTGTAAATCAAATCAATGTCTGACTTAATTAGTTTTTTTAGGATTGTAATGGTAGAATGTTGATGGCTGCTCCATTATCTGCCAGGACTCTATTGATGCCAATGGCATCCATGTGTGGGCAAATGCAAAGAGGTTTGGTGTGATGGATCATCTTTTCTTCTGGTTTATCGAAGATGATCTTTTCTACCTTTAACTCTGGCTAAGTTTATGGTTTCTTTTTACCAAGGGCGAAACTAAGGGGCAAGTAGGGGTCTTGGCCCCCCTAAGTTTTTTAACATCCTTAAAACTAAATTGCATTTTCACTTGAAAATATGAAAAATTATGGTTTGGACCCTCCAATTTTTTTATTTGGTCCCTTTTTGTAAAATTTGTATTTTGACATAATAAATTTGTTAACACTTTCAGTTTAGCCTTATTCATTATTAATTAGTTCTTTATGTTTTTCTTATCAATCAATCAAATAAATACATTAACATTAATTATTATATTAATAATTTTCATTCTATGCTCATAATGAAAAACAATTAAAGAAAGTTAAATCACTACAATATCTAATACAAATTATGCATTTAACTCTTCTACTTTTTTAAATCTATGTAATCCTCTGTTTTTTTTTTTGTTGGGATATACCTTAGAGTCAATCAATTGTCCAGTCAAAGTTGGAAGTAATCTACTTCTAATAATGCATACTAATAACTTATAATATATGTGACAGAGGTTTTTTCGTTCATCAATTAGTCAAATTCCAATAAAGAGTTATTGTAAGCTAGTTGGATGAAGTCCTTGGAATACAATGGCCTTGCTTGTAGGGTTGTAAACGAACAGAGCGTTCGACGAACTGTTCGTGAACAGTTCGATTTCTGTTCGTTTATGTTAGTTTATTAAGCTAAATAAACGATTATGAACACAATTTTAATGTTCGTTTATTAAACGAACCGAGTTCGAACAAATGTGTGTTCGGTTCGTTTATGTTCACGAACAAGCTCGTTTATCGTTCATTTAAAACTCGTTTATTAGTTTGTTTAAAGCTTGTTTATGTTCGTTTATTTTATTTTATTTACTTATAATATAACTAATATTATTTAATAACTTAAATTTAATAATTTAATAATTAATTTAATTTAATTAGTTTTGTATTTTATTATTTTATATTTAATAATAATAATTTAAAATTGATTTATTTTTTTATTTGTTTGTTAAAATTGTTTAGATTTGTTTGTTTATTGTTCATGAACAATTTTAATTGTTCGCGAACATGTTCGATTATATGTTCATGAACATGTTCATTTAGTGTTCACGAACAAGCTCATTTAATTTAAATGAACTTGTTCATGAACATTAAATAAACGAACATGAACACACTTAATTTTAAACGAACAGCTTGAACATAATTTTAAAATCCTTAACGAACACGAACCGAACACGAACAAGCTCAAAAATAAATAAACGAACACGAACATAGGCCTGTTGGTTAAAACCCGGTTCATTTACAGCCGTACTTGCTTGTTCCTGATCATTGTATTGTCAAGACGGGACATTGATAATGCTTAAAGACTAGTGTCAAGCCCCCTTACTTTTAAAGTATACAATCAGTTTCATAAGATTGAAGTATAGAAATACTTGGGGATAACATGTAGGTGGTTGTTAGAGAACAAGTTCACTGAACATGACTAGCTATGGGAACTCCATTTGGTAGCTCACTCCATTTGGTAGCTCACTCAAGTGTATATGAAAATGTTCTCATGTGACAGTTGTGCAAATAGTGCTCGAACTTGAAATGTCAGGTTATCTAATATGTGAATTGTCATACTTTTATTTCATTCGAAAAGGTCACAAAAAGTTATTCTTATGGTAGGGTGATTTTGGGTATGCCGTGAAGCTTATGAAGGTAAATGAGTAACTTGACTCTCCAGTATTTGGGTGGTCATGATGGCTTGCTAGAGTTCGCTCATGATCTATGAATGTAAATTAATTAGATTAATTTATATTCATTGCCAACATATTGGAAGCCTAATGGGTCACACACAGAAAGGTGAATTAAAAGATTAAAATGGAATGAGCCTAATTGATTAAATTGAGAATTTAATCAATCAGGACTTAATTAAATAGTTTAATTAAGTGGAAGGACTTAAGAGCAAATACATAAGAGTTATGTTATAACACTTAGTCCAAACCCTGGAGTATTGCCACCCCCTATATAAACAACATGATAGCTTGACCGAATTTCCTATGGCTTGCGGCACATGAGATGTGCCTTGTGTATTGGCGTCTTCTTGGTTTCTTTCTTGCTTCTTACCTCTTTATGAATTGCTAGAGTTAAAAGGTTTCTCTCAAGAGAGAAAAAGGCTTAGATGAAGAAGAAGAGATCAAGATTTTGCCTTTGGTTAATGCTCCAAACCTTGTGGAAAAGAAAGAAGATCAAGATCTTCATTCTTGGTTGGCGCACCAAACCTTATGGAATGTAGGAAAGCGTTTTCTTCATTCTTGATGCTTATGAAGCATTCGACCATTGATGTTTAGATGGGGAGAGGTTTTAAAACCTAAACCATTAGCATGGTTTTCGGCAGGACTCCATTCTTTCATTATGAAGGTTCTCTTGGTCATCTTGTGTGGATTACCGTTAGAAGCCAGACACTTGTGTGACTTAAAGTTTCGGCGTTGCCTTCTTAGTGTTCAAGATTGAGTGGGCTGTTTGTAAACTCAAGATTACTAGATTTTTGAGTTAAAGTATGAATCTTAATCAGATGTATACTTTATAATTACAAGATCGCATTAAAATTTTATAAGTATGATCCTGTAAGATTCTACTATCTCTATGTTTATTTTTTCGCTACGTTCATATTTTTTTTTAATTTGATTAATGTTTAAGCATGAGGTGGAATCCGTTTTTATGCCATTTGGATATTGAATATTTTATTTCCTAGATACTAGTAACTAGGTTCATATAGCTTGTTTCTTTTGACTAACCTTACAAGTTTTGACTTTTGCAGAAGGGAAAATATTTTCTTTCTTATTTCGCTTGCACCATCGAATTGCAACCTTGTTTGGCTTTTAATGAAAAAGTATGAAATCTCTCAATATTATATTTTGTATGTTTACACCACTCTTTATTTTATTCTTAAATTTATCCACGTGTTTCCCTAATTGGACAGGTTAACCATGTATAACATTTTGACTATACAGACTATTGGAACCACTCCGTATAAATCTTATCGAAACTCAAGGATTAGCTCCATATACTAGGTTTATATCACTTCAAGTGAAAATCATTGATATTTCTTTGATAACGTTTACCATCCAAGTTTTGCAAATAATAAGCGTTCTTAGGCAAGACTTTGTCACCACAAAAGATCCTTCCCAATTGAAGAACCAGTTACCTAGATCCTTATTTTTAGTTCTTAAATGTTTACAACTAACCTTCAACCTTGAGATCCTTTGCTGATTCATGTGGTTTTGACTTAGTCTTTTTTATTGCAACTAGGTCGAAATCGGCTAACTTGCAGATTTTTGTCAGTTGATTTTTGCGCCTACCACGATTGATTTCTGCCATTGGCTTATTGATTTTTTGTCAATCTTCAACTCTAGATTCTGAAGAGAAAATCATGGGTAGTTTTTATGATGAAGAAACTTCCAACAACTTTTCTAACCAATTTGCCTTAATCAAATCTCTATGTTCCATACCATTCTCAAAGCTAACTACTTGATTCTTAAGAATAATTGCAAGATTGTAGTACTTGAAAATTGAACTTTTTTAGATTTAGTAGGGATCTTAGACCCTTAAAATTCTCACTAAATGTCACATGTCAACCATCTAATGAATGTGAAAAATTATGATGTAACAAATACCTTAATGAGTATAATTGTTAACTAAAATTGCAATTTTCAATCTGAATTATATTATGATTACAATTAATTTCACTAATAAACTTTTAAATTTAATCATTGCCAAAAACCAAAAACAGATTTTGATATTATAATTTATATAATCTATACTATTAATAAAATGGTTAATTAAGTTTATTGTCAGAAAGCGATAAAGTAGTTAATAGAGTTTGGTGTCAGAAAACAAGAGACAAAGACGGTAATATTATGATCTAACTTTCTGCCAATATGACTTTTTCCAACCATTATAGAAGCTTAATCAAGAGACCCATAAAATCAAGAAATCCCAGAAGAAGAAAAAAACGGTTGTTGGTTTTCAATCGATAGAGGAATCCGGAGGATGAAATGGGATCGGGTTCAAATGAGAAATTGTTTGATCTAAGAGAGACATGGGATCTGAGACCCATTATTATCAACAAAATCCAGAAAAAGAAAATGATCTTTGATTTGCAACCATCAGAGCCAAAGGAGTGCAGGGATGGGAATTGGGAGAGGAGAGAGGTGAGGAGATTTGGTTTAGTTCCATATTCAGGAAAAAGTAAACAGAAGAAAAACTAGAAGCAGTTAAAATAAACCCAAGAATTCTTAATTAATAGTTGGCATAATAATAAAATAAGCCCTCCAAGTATATAAAAAGTGTCAAATAAGCCATATTCTTTTATTTGTGCCAATTAAGCCCTCAATTTATGATTTGTTGTCAATTTGATCATAATTTAATAGAAATCTGACAATTTCGTTTGCAATCAATGAGAATTATTTTGATGCCATGTGGCAAAGAATATGACTAATAAAAATGCCACGTAACATCTGACGTGGCACAAATTTTCACTTACCAAATGACATGACACTTGAAAATTTTCACTTATGAGGTGATGCTGATTGTGGATTTTTTTACTTTATTTGTTTTTAGTTGATTTTTAGAGTTTGATTTGTTTGAAGCTGTTGATGGATTTACTGAGATAAAGGGGGAAAATTGAATTTTCAAAATGTAAATCCTCAAATGCTAAAACATGAACAAAAGCTTTGAATGCTGATAGAGATATCCTGGGCTTGATATTTTTAGCCAAATGTTATGGGTTTAGTATTAGATTTAAAGAAATTTAAATTTTAAAGATCTGAATTAGTTTTTTATTTGATATTTTTGATTGAATATTTTTGGGTTTGATATTAAGTTCAAAAAAATCTTAAATTAGTTGTGGGTTTGATATTTTTAGTTGAATATTTTGAGTTTGATATCAATTTGAAGAAAATCTTGAATTTCATAAGATTGATTTAGAAAGAATATGATTATATGTTGTTTCCATCTCATTTGACATGTGTGGCATTGTATGTCGTGTCAAAAGACATGTAACCATTTATGGTTCACTTGACTTGCCACGTGAGATTTTATATGCTATATCACCAATCACAATGACGAACTAACGGAACCGTTAGTCACGCGAAATCACATGATCAGTTTTCGTTAAAATTCGAACAAAAGAATAAAAAATTAAAGTTGGAGGACTCAATCGGTGCAAATAAAAAAATAGAGACTTATTTAATAGTTTTTGCATACTTGGAGGGCTTTTTTTGTCATTATGCTTTAATAGTTCTATGTTCGAAGAGGAAGAGGAAAAGTAGAAGATTTTGCAAGACGTAAACGATTTGCAGCCGAATGTCCAACTCATAAAGCAAACTAAGCTAATGAAACTAAATGAGAAATGAACATAGAACCAAAAAGGAGTTCTGCAGTAGGGAAGGAGAAGTACAAAATACTGGCTCTCCTCTTGTCCTAAAAGGTTAAGTGCTTGACATTTAAACTGCTGTTCCAGAGCTGGTAAATCAAAAGAAACCAAACGAGAAGTACAAAATGTAAAAATAATAAGGAATAAAATGGTTAATCTTTAACAAAAAATTTACATGTATACCAGAGGTTTACTCAAAAAACCAAAGCAGTAAATTTGTAAGGTCAATTGACACAACTGTGCTTTCTATCAGATCATACCAAGCAAACACCAATCCCCCCAGCCTGATCACATAGAAGCAAGCTTCTAATTCTCCAGACCAAGAGTTAGCCACTTCCGGATTTAAGCGTATTACTCAACCTACAATGATGACAAATAAATTTCTATAGGAGTTAAAAAAAGAAAAGATGATCAAACAAGAAAATACAGAATTGGAAATGCTTCTCAGTTTTGTTTCTATCTGAATTGCTACTTGTCCTAATTAGGTTAGTGGATTTCTAGGAATCATCGATCCTCAGTGGCCAAAACAATGTGTCCTAGAGATGAACAAAATGAAATAAAACATCAGAAGAGCAAGTAGTCATTTACAGGTGCCTTACCTTCTTAATGGCATGGTATCGTTCATGAACTAATCGATGTGCATAAACAAAGACTAAGCATTCTACTACTTTAAAAAAAAAAAACATAAATTTTTCAAGGAGCGGATAGATTTACTTTGAAACTTCCTGCTTTTGCTGAAAAAGATTAATAGAACATGGACATAGCCAACTTTGAAGTTGTTATTGTAAATTCATGCAATGATTCTCATCATAGCATAGGCCGCAAAGCGAGCTATATGTAAATGCTGAATTTTGTGGATTTGAGGAGCAATTTTGCCAATTAAATTCAAGGATAACATGAATTACATGTGATCCAAAACTTACCAGTCCAAGCCTTCAAAAAGACCCTCCCCTTTAATTGCCGAAGTTTTAAAAATAGCCCATTGGCGGTTTTTTATCTTGTGCAACTCCAAAGCCTCTGTCACTGCAGCATCATCAAGTGCGCCTGGAAGATCCTGTATACACCAAAAATGTGACATAATTACAAGAAAAATTCATAAATGAAAAAATAGTCAAAGTGGCTCACAATCTTTGATCACCAAATGAAAAAGTTATTCCTCTTTTCTCAGCTAAATTTTTTGAGGTTGTATATGAGAACTTAAATTTGAAATAATGGATTTGGATTACAAATTTACCACTATTAATTCGAGCAATGGAACTCATGAAAAAAATTGGTATTCATGATTAATTTATACATGACGTGTGAATATCCTCACAATGTGTACAGCAAACAAAATCCAAATTCACTCTCAAATATATGTTCCCCAGTAAGCATAATAAACTGCATATTATTTCCTTTTGCAATAAGGGCTTCTAATCAGCTTTTGCTCAATGTCACACATAAGAAAAGGAAAAAAAGAATTAGTTCTACACTAGCTCCAAGAAGAAGAAGAAAAAGAATAGAACCAACCTGCTTATTTGCAAAAATAAGAACTACTGCTCCTCTTAGCTCCTCCTCCTGCAAAAGATTTCACGCTTTAAACTATTCCAAAAGAAGCATGAAAAAATATATAAAACAAGCATTGACAAGTAAAAAGAATATTGTAAACACCAAGCAGAAGTAGTTCATTATAGATGCATAAACAAGTCATCTTAATTGATTGTAAAAGGGAAATAAAAAATGTTTGCTTTATTTCTTTTTCATGGGAGATGACAAGTAGACAAAGAAGTCCTCTGAATAAATAAAATACACAAAAGGTAAAGTAAAGCAGCAAGACTATAACAAACTGAAATACCATTTAAAAATTGAAGATAACTCTGTAGGGAAATAACATTCAAGGGAGAGAGGGACAGAAAGATAATAGAAAGTTTTCACATAATCATTCTTTTCCTTTTGTCAAACTTCTAAAATACAACGGTTCCAACAATGGACCATGTGATAAACCTTACAGCCTGCAAATGATCTATATGTCATCTTCACAGCGTGGAATATTTCTAAGCTAGACCATAGCAAGAGTATATGATGTTTTACAGAGAAGACTAGTAAAATACAGACGATATGAAGAAAAAGATCTTGATGAGTTTACCTCCAAGATAGCATGAAATTCTTCTTTAGCTATCACAAGCCTATCTGTGTCACTTGAATCAACAACATAGATTATAGCCTGAGTATTTGGAAAGTAGCATCTCCAATATGGCCTGTGGAGCAAAAGGAAATAAGAAACTAGACTGGTGATCTATTTCTGGGAGCAACATTTAATTAAGTGAATATAGAGAAACAATATATAAGTCGTACACTAAAACTTGAATAGAATGAGCAATCTTTTTGTCTGGCATGAATACACCATAGGATACAAAATTTTATTTTATTTTATTTCACAACTTTTAGACATTGAAATAACCAGGAATAACTCTAATCAATTAAATCACAAGTCCTTATTACAACAGTGGTGTAAAGAGAGGAATCCCATGAACACAACATTGAAATGCCATCACAGACTCAAAATAGGTTTGTTGTAAAGCCAAAAAAGTAAAACAAAAAGCCATTTATAAGAACATTGAAATGTTAATAGACAACCACCTTAAAATCTAGGTTCAGATTGTACGGTCAAAGCAGTCTTTGATACTCTCTCTCTCTCTCTCTCTCTCTCTCTCTCTCTCTCTCTCTCAAACAGATATAAAGGAGACTAAGATGGTTTAGTCTAACTTGTGGCCTTTCATTCTAAATGATTTTTAGCAATAATAAGTTCAATAACGTTAAAAGTAAAAATAAATCCTATAAGTATATCCAATCACACATTTACTACAGCTGCTTCAAGTAGCAGTATAAGTATAAAATGAAGCAATCCTCCAACATGATGCAGGGTAAGATCTTGAACAGTAAACAATTAGGAAGAGTAGGCAGTTTAATTGAGAAGGACGCTAGGTTTAGGTTTAAATCTGCTAAACCTTTTATTGAAAGAGTTAATAACAATCATAAAAACTATCGGCTGCTACCCTAAATTGGGGTATTTATAATAACCCTAATTATTAAAAGTCACATGCCTATCACATGACCTAAATAAATACTTAAAAGCATAAGACTCCTACTTAAAATAAAAACTAAGTAAATAAGCATAAATAAATATACTAAAGTCGATGCTCCTGCATCACAACACCTCTAAAATTCATTACTAACTTTGTCCCAAATTGAATGTCCAACTTTTCATTGGGAATGTCTCAAAACTTGGTCCTCTTTCCGTTTTTAAACCCCAACATAAAAACTATCGGCTGCTACCCTAAATTGGGGTATTTATAATAACCCTAATTATTAAAAGTCACATGCCTATCACATGACCTAAATAAATACTTAAAAGCATAAGACTCCTACTTAAAATAAAAACTAAGTAAATAAGCATAAATAAATATACTAAAGTCGATGCTCCTGCATCACAACACCTCTAAAATTCATTACTAACTTTGTCCCAAATTGAATGTCCAACTTTTCATTGGGAATGTCTCAAAACTTGGTCCTCTTTCCGTTTTTAAACCCCAACACTCTTATTCTTTCCATACTTCACATTAACTTCTCACATTTTTAAAAAAAAATTGGCATTAAAAACCATTGAACACCGATATTATAAAAAAAATTAAAATTTTAATGTAAATATGAAAAAGTTAAAGCTTATTTTCTTAATTTTCGTGGAAAGTCAAACATGGCCATTTAGTTGAGAAAAATGCAGTAAATCTTTCCATGTTTGCCAAAACAGTGTAATCAGAATAAAGATATTTTAAGGTAGAATTAAGTTGAAGTAATTTGGGGAAAAGACCCTTGAAAGGCTACAACCTCTCTTTGAAAAACTGTACAATTAAAGCATCAAAATGATTCTTTTAATATGCATCGAACATTAATCATAAAAAGTCACAATGAAATAACTATATAAGACATGTACCTTATCTTGTCCATAATTAACAGAACACATTGTGTTTCATATAACTTCGAGAGCAAAACAATATTAGCTCAATTAAATTGTCTAAGTAGCCAATGGCCTGCTGTAGACTCACAAAGGCACAATTTTACATAGAGCTTCTGGAAACCAAACATCTCATAGAAGAGTTGCCAACAAAATGTAAATTAAATAATAAAAGAAATTACAAAAAAGTTGCATGTTTGGAAAATTTACCTGATACTTGTCTGTCCACCTGCATCAGTAAATGATAAAGATGTCATCAGGACAAGAATTTGACATCACTTATGTTCTGCCAATAAAATTAAACAACCAAAATGACAAAAGAAAGCAAAATTACAAAACAAAGTATTCAAATCAATTTCAGTCTAATACAAAGAGACTAAAATTCCACGACTTGATACTTTTATATTGACGAAGTTCAATGATTTGAATAACAGCAAAATTACATCAGAAAGAAAACCTATTCAATGTAAGTTTGCATGAAGCTTGGATTAGCAGACAAAGGTAAGTTTCCATTGTTCCTGATTTCTCCTATAAGTTGAGGCAGATGTCTCAAATAAGTGAAAGTTCTATTTCATCCAGCTTCAAAAAAGTAATGCTCTGATTATAAAGAGTAGACAGTTCTGTAAATTTGCTTCAAGCTGTTACTTACTATGCTGGTTTCTCACAACAGATACTTAGAAAAGAGATATAAAGATATAGACTAGAGGCAAGAGAATCATGTAAATTGTGGATTGAAAGCGAGATACAGCTACTTTATGCAACTGAGATTTAAGGTAACAAAAGTCATAATTATCTTCAGTGAAATCTTTGATATAAGAAACTAGAAGAATCAAATTCTCAGAATAATAACTGTCATCATCCTGACATTTCTATAAGTTTGAAAACTGGGGTGTTTTCTAATATGATTTTAATATTATGTTGTGAATTTTTGCCATCTCTTCCACCTTCAAACAATCAAATCGATAGGAAAATATAATCAAAATTTCAGGACATTGCTATAGCAAATCTACTACACATGTTAAAGATCTAGATCAAGGAGTACTGGTCGGCATACCTAAATCCCAAACTTGAAATTTGATGTTATTGTACTGTACTGTTTCGACATTAAATCCAATTGCTGCACAATAAAAGAACAAAACAAATCAAAGAGCAATTCTTAAATGTAAAAGAAACCTTTTTCTGCTTACTTGCAAATCTTAACTTATCTACTTTTACTCCCCCACAACATATCAAAATGTTCAATAATTCCCTTTCAAACAAAAGAAAGAAAAAGAGAATACTGAAAAAGAAAGACTAACTTGGAATTGTGGAGACAACTTCACCCATCTGGAGCCGATCTGCAACCAAAACCACAAAATTATCAAAAAATAGGAAAAGCCCATTTCATAAATCCCGACATGAAAAAATGGGTATCGCTTTAAAAAAAAAAAAAAAAAGATGAGAAACAATACAGAGAATGGTGGTTTTGCCGGCATTGTCAAGGCCGAGAACAAGGATCCGAGCCTCCTTGTTTCCAAACAGAGAAGAGAACATTTTTGTAAACAGTATACCCATCTCGTTAAATATAGAAAAATTACTCTCTCAGTGCATGAATTTTGGATCAGATCTGCAAAGCAGCACCCCTTTCGATTTCCTCCCTGCACAAAAGGAGAGGGCCTGCTTGCAAGAGGAGTTGAGATTTCGAGAAGGATTAAATTGAGAATTCGAGAAGTACAGGGGGTGAGAATTGCAAATCCTGTAACTTTCTTCTTCTTTTTTTTTTTTTTTTTGCGTTTTTTCTAATTTATTCCTGGGAATCGAATCCAATCGAAATGGAGACAAAATAAGAAGAGAAGAAGAAAGGTCTCTTTTTATTATAAAATTAAATAATTTAATTTTTAAAATTAAAAAAAAATTAAAATTATTAAATGAAGCTTAAAAAAATTGATATGATATTTAATTTATGTTTAATTGATAATGTAGATATCAAATAATGATTTGATATTAATAAAATATATTATTTTAAATTGATATAAATAAAATAAATAATATATTTTTAATATTTGATGTGATATTTTAATAATTTAATTATTTATTTTATCTATATTATTTTAAAATAATATATTTTATTAATATCACGTCAATATTTTAACATCAATTTTTTTTATATCAAAATTAAATTACTTAATTTTATATTAAAAAAATTAATTTACACTAGGAATCTCTTAAATACATTACTTTGACCGAAGAAGAACAGAAGAAAGGAAAAGTTGGGTAGAATTCTGTGCGGTGATAGAACTGTGCAGCAAATATGTGATTGGGCCACGTCATCTTTGGAAGTCGTAGTATTTGTATGTTGCTAACGTGGTGACGGCTAAACTGGGGTCGTTGAATTTTGGGAGGGAAATATAACGGCTTCAGTTTTAAGATCTTTTACTTGTGTAATCATCTTAAAATGTTTAACTATAGTATCCTAAATTTAAAATTTTGTAACCACGTTTTACCGTTTTTGCATTAGAATGATACGAAAAATATGGGTGAAAGAAAAAAAAAATTATATGAATAGAAAGTGCTTTACTAGAGAAAAAAAAAAAAGTTAAAGAGAACTTTAAGGATAGTTTTTTTTTTTTTTTAAGTAGATATTTTTTTTAAAAAAAATATTACATGAAAAGTGGAAACACACATATTTTGTTATTACTTTATTTTTTTTATTATTATTAAGTAATTTCATAAATTAAATTAATATCACTTTAACTTAAAATATCAACAATGTTGGGAGGAGATTGGTAAAGGCCCAAACGAAATACAACTAAAAGCCCATAACGTGAGAACATGAGTGTTGAAACTTTGATCAACAATGTTGGGCTTCTTTTCGGGCTGGACCACTTCACTCCTACAGTCGGTATTTCGCAGGAGGCTTGAACTTTGATGCTAAGTTAGCATAGTGGAGGAGAGAAATAAACTCCAAGGTGAGGAAAAATTATTCTATGTAAATTATATTTTTGTTTCACGTCATATTTATCTTTCGACATAAAATGAGAGTTATTTTTCGTAAGAAAAAACAAAAAACGAAAAAATATTACGTTTTTTTGCTTCTTCTTTCTCTCCCTCGAGAAAAAAAAGAACAGAAAGAAGCCAAAAAAATAAAACAATAAGCATGACGTGGAAGAAGAATTTGATGTGGTGTTATTTGACTGTCCAAGATCATAACTAACGTGATGAGAAGGACCTATAAAATAATTTTTCGTGAAGTAAGGGTAAATGACACGTCACCCATATTTATAAATATGAGAGAGATTTTTCCGAATAAGATGTACCAATAGGTCCAATCCCAACTAACATTATTGTAGAGGTGCAAAAAGATTCTTTATTGGTTTCTCTCGAAATGATTGTTGTGAACTTAAAATTAAATATGATAATTTTGATCCATCAAAATTTTGTTAGATTTGTTCAAATTATAATTTGGTTTAACTTGATTTGATTATTAAAAATTAACAATTCGAATTCGTTCAATCCGAATCCGAAATGATTTGGACCTAAACTGATATGAACCCGAAATGATCCAAACTTAAATTAAGTAAAATTTTATTTTAAAAAATATTAATTTAATGATAATAAATAAATATAATTATTAATTTATTTTAATTTTATAACTTTAAATTATTTTTTAAAACATCTTTTTTGCTATTGTAATTTTATATTTTTTAATAATATATTTTTTAGTTATAAAATTAAATTAATTAAAATATATTATCTATTAACTTAAATTGATTTTGTTAAACTTGAGCCTAAAACGTTAATCATGTCCAAGGCTTGAATCAAGTCGAGCCAAGCACGCTTACAAGTTACCCGAGCCTTTGACACCTTTGCTTTAAATATGTTTGAACAAAATTAAAAGGTATAATAATAAATTTGATTCATAACCGTAACTAGAGTAACCACTGAAAAGAAATTTTGTTTGCCACCTCGGCCACTCCAAAAATTTTAAATTTTTTTTTCCTTTTTATGAACTCTTAATTTTAATAATTAAATTATATCATCTAACAATCTCAAATAACAAAAAAAACATTTGTACGTTAATACAGTTAACTTAACTTTTTATAAAGTTTTAAATAAAAGTGTGCATGGATTAAGTCGGATCAGATTTGGATTGAGTCTAAGTATGATATCAACACTATATATATTTGTCCAAATCCAACAAAAAATATGGATCTCAAATTCTGTCTAAACCCGTATATATTTATAAATAAATAGTCAAAACCTGTTTAGGCCGGCCCATATCTGTTATTAAATTTTAAAACATGGATAACTTAACATATTTTTAAATGTTTATATTATATTATAATATTATATATATTTATTCTTTATATGATATAAATTACATAATATATATAAATATATAAATATTATATTATATAAATTAAAACGAGTCGAGCCGAGTTCGAGCCTTGATTGTTGGAATCAAGACTCAACCCATTTTCTAAATGGACCTATTTTTTTGTCCAAGCCTATATTTCGGGTCTAATATTTTTGTCTAAATCTTTTCAAATATCAAGCGAAATTTCGAGTTTGAACAAATAGCCCTGCCTTTTAATAGATTTAGTTTTAAACCACATTATTAACTTAATTTTTTTAATTTGTTTATCTAAGTATTATTACATGTGATTTTCTATTTTCTTAAATAAAAATTTCTTTTTTCAAACCACTGTGATAAAAGTATGTCAACTACTTTTTATTTTATATATATATATATATATATATATATATATGAGGTTTTATTTATCCCAATGAAGATCTTCATCGTTTGAAGCTTAGATAAAGTTTTTATAATTTTTTTTTATTATGAAAGTTTCCCAATAAAAACAAGTCAATCAAGACTTGGGAGTGGGGACTATAAAAAAAAAAAACTTTGCTTATTTGGAGTTAGGATGGTGTGGCTGGACTGCATCACATATTTAAATTTTTTAACAATATAATTGTCCTTTTTTCCAATATTAGATACCTAACACTATGATATATATCCAAAAATAATTGACCATATCTCGAACCACATGCAATAACACCTTCCCATGATTTTTTATTTTTTTTATTTGAGAAAATAGAAAATCACATGTAATAATACTTAGATGTTGAGAAAGTAAAAGGAAATCTGACCCAATAACTATCTTGTTGAATTATATGGTAATCTAGTTATAAAACTCAACTAATGTATAATGAATTCATTTTTTTAATCAATGACAGTGAATTTTTTTAATTTCACAAGCATAGTTAAAAAATTATTTTGTTTCATTTTTTTTTAAAAATATACCTTAAAGAATTTGTGTTATCATATTAATTACGCTTGTAAAAATTAAAAATTTCACTAGTAATAAATGAGATAATTTTTGAAATTAATGTGTCATTAGCAATCCCAATGAATAAAGAATACTCAATTATTAATTATATAAAGAATAATATATAGTAATAATAGATTATATATATATATATATGTAACAGCCATGTGCTTATGGAATATGGATAAGGTTTTTAAAATTTCCGAATCTTACTTTTTTGGATTGGTAGATGATAATCAACGAATTCCATATATAAATCTTGATCTAAACAGCTCCAATAATTAAGTAACTAATATTTAATTATTTATATAGTACATGCTTAATTAATGTCATAACCGAATTCCATTTTTTATATTTCAAATGGGTTAATCTTTTATATAATTTAATTATATTTTTTAAATTACTCAACATTTCTTTTCCTTTTTTTTTCCTAATGGGAAAGTTCAAAGAAAAAAGAATGTGATTCGAACCTTCGTCATCCCTCTTAACTCTTAAAGAAGACTAGCAACTGATTAGGCCAAGCCAATATGGGTTAAAGCACATTTTTGTCTAATTTCCTTACTTTTTTTTGTCTTTTATTCTGTTAAAAAATAGAATGGCAACTTTTTTTTTTTTTCATAATTATTTTCAAACCTATTTTAATAGTAAATTTATTGGCGACATTCCCAAGTTGCTAGGGCCAAATTAAGTTGTTAAAGATTTTTTTATAAGTTCTTAATTTGTTATTAATTCAAGAAGTCATTTGAAAATTTTGCATTTTTGTATCTGCAAAAATGATTAAATAATGTATTAACTTCGTTCCTAAATTCCATAAAATTTAGAAAGGTTGTTATACAATTAATTTATATGGGTTCATTAAACCCGTGTTAAGGATTATTTAATCATCAATTTTTTTAAAAAAAATTACATTTAATACATTACTTTTACTGAATTAAAAAAAAACATAAACCATTAATTACACTTTTTTTTTTAAATATATCACCTTAATCAGTGTTATGCTCAACATAACCAAAAAAATAACAAAAAAATTTAACTAGTAAAATATTTAATTTCTTTCTCATTTTCATTTTTTTCTTTTTGGGCACCTCTCCCCTCCACCATGGCTGTCTATGCTTGTAGTGTGTTTGTGGACATGATTAGTACAAGTAATGAGCCCAACCCTACTTAATAATCATATTTTCATAAATCATGAAATACTTAGGGGAATTAAGGTTAAACCAAATTGAAACATAAAATCAGTATAATTTAGAGAGAGAGAGATGGTAGATGAACCAGTAAACTTTCATGATGATGAGAGCTATACCTTAGAAACTAGAAAGTGTGATTTAAGTCTGAAATTAATTTGGCTACAAGATAAGAAATGAATATTTAGACTTTTTTTTTTTTTTTTTTTTTTTTTTGTAAATCCAAGTGTCTTCCCATCCTCATTTTATGGTTGATGGAAGCCTAATCCCTGTCGGGCCGGGAGTATAATGGTAAAACCCCCCAACGTTGGAGACTTCCAAGATTCGAACCTTGGTTCTTATCTAGGGGGTTGGAGCCACTAACCACTCCAACTAACCAAATGTTGGTAAATGAATATTTAGACTTTAATCATACTTTTTTCATTTATTGGGTTGTCATCCACTAACTCATAAGTAGACCTGCTCATGGGCCAGACCCGATTTTTTTTTTAAATCTTTACCCAGGTCCGGCAGGCCCGAATTTACTATTCACCATATTAAAAAAATAATTTTTTATATTTTTATAATTAAAATTAAATAAAATAATATTATTATAATTAAAAAAATATTGTTCCGAGCCGAACCGATCCGAATTAAAAATATCCTGCCCAGACCCAGATTAAAAATATCCTGCTCAAACCCAAATCAATACGGACCAAACCTGCCGAACCGAACGGACTGCCCGGCCCATGAGCAGTTCTACTCATAAGTCATAGATATCACTTAAAAGGATAATTTATTGCACTTTTAAATATGCTTTGCTTGCATGCATTTGCATACATACTTTGCTGGCTAGGTGAATTTCACAAAATACATATATATAAAAAAGAAAAGAAAAGAAAAGGATGAAGAAATGTTGAAAATGTGATTTCTCTCCCCATTTAAAGCCTATTAGTAGTAGTAGTAGTAATAATAACTAACCTTCAAACCACACCTACATCCAAAGAAACATTGTGACCCACCCAACAGCAACCCCATCTACCCCATCCCACCCAATTTTCAAGGCTAAAGAGCCTACAACAGCTTTTGAGGAGTCTTCTTAACAAGTGAACACAATGACAATTCATGGCTGCCTCCTGCCTCCCACCCTAAGCTAAAGTTTTAGCTGTCTTCTTCATTTTATTTTTTTGGGCTGTCTTTACATCTTGAAAATTTGAAGGAAAACGAGACTAATAATAATTCTGTTCTTTTTTTTTTTTTTTGGGATATCATTGACATTGTCATTGCTTCACAACTAATGTAGTAACAAAAAAAAAAGGTGGGCTACTTATCTTAAAATTAGATTCAATGGAGCAAAAATATAATAGTCAATGGAGTAAATCGTCAAAAAGTTTACGGATAACTTAGCTTAAGAGTTAAAACGGATCGAAATCATAGAATTAGGCACCCTAATCATAAGTCAGGAAAAAGACAAATTATTATAGTATAAAAAGATAAGTAGGTGGGAATGTATTAAAATCCATGTGGCGTCAAATAATTGGTGGTCTAACTCTAATCCAAGGCCAAGTTGGGACTAGATATGAGGAAATGAAAGCACGCTGAAGAAGCTAAAGACACAGAATGGCCAACTTCCATTCAAAACATGCACCTTCAGTCTCAGTCTCACCAACTAGCCCAAATAGCCAGCCGAGTCATCTTCCCTTCCCATGCAAAACACGAGCAAATAAAGTCTTCAACAACTTCAAAGATTCAGGACAATATTATAACACTTCAAAAATTATGACCCCTCTTATTATCAGGCTTTTTAAGAACGCATTACAGCCATAGACATGGAAGTAGCCGGGAAGAAGCATGAGTTACCTTTCAACTTAAGTCGAATCGGATCTTTTTTTAAAACAGATTTGGAGCATAGAGGATACAAGGAACATCTGCAAGGAGTTTAGTAGGAAGAACAACTGATTGTTTCTCTGGGAACGCAGGACAAGGATTGGGTTTGCTTGCTTGTTTTTCTGAGGAATACAGCAGAAGATTAGATTGAATTTCGTTTTGAAATAGATAAATGGGGTTTGCAACAACCATAGGGAAGTATCAGCTAGGTAGAACTATTGGAGAAGGTACCTTTGCCAAGGTCAAGCTGGCTGTAGACACCACCAACGGTAATCATGTTGCCATCAAGATTATCGATAAGTCCATGGTGATGGAAAGCAATCTCAAGTATCAGGCGAATTTCCAACCCTTGCTGTTATATGTCTTGTTCTTATCCATGTCTTGGCCTCCGATCTGACATAAAACATACCAAAAAGAAAGAAAATTAAATTTATTACGGCTGACAAATCAACACTCAAATTTCAGGTACAACGAGAGATAAGAACCATGAAGCTTCTGCATCACCCCAATGTTGTAATAATACATGAGGTGTGTTTTTGTATTTCAGGATTGGTTAACTGGCACCAATTTTTGCACCCTCATTCATTTTTAGAGATGAATCCTGGTTGCAGGTTATTGGCTCCAAGACGAAGATATACATAATAATGGAATACATATCAGGAGGGCAACTTTCAGACAAATTGGTGAGACTTCTCAGACCACAACAGGGATTCAATAAAATTTTGATGTAAAGCTTTTCAATCTACATTTCTAATCCTCTTTGCCCTTACTATCCAGTCTTATGCCAAAAAATTGAGTGAACCAGAGGCAAGAAAACTTTTCCAGCAATTAATAGATGCAGTGGACCATTGCCATAGAAAAGGAGTCTACCACAGAGATCTAAAGGTATGTGTAACATGCCAACTTTTGTCTGTCTTCACAAATGCACACAGACAGTCGTTTAAACTAATTAAGATTGGCCTCAATCTTTTCTATACAGCCAGAGAATTTGCTTTTGGATAGTAAGGGAAACCTTAAAGTAACTGATTTTGGACTGAGTGCTTTGAGGAAGGTCGGCACAGCCTTGCCATTATCTTAAATAATTTTTCATTTGTTCTAATTAATTCCAAACAGTTATCATGGAAATTTGGCTAAAAATTCAGATAAATTACAGCCTGGAGATATGCTAACTACAGCATGCGGCTCTCCGTGCTATGTAGCACCTGAGGTAAGAGACATCTCTTCCTGTTCAATTGTTCTAAAATGTCTAAATTCAATGGCCCAAAACAGGAGGAAAAACAATTTTGAAAATAAAGGAAGAGCCAAAAGAATGTAGAGAAAATATAGACCAACAGCTAACTGTTCTTTAAAAAGCAACTTTACCTGATTAGGCTGATGATTCATCTTTTGGTGATAGCTGCTTGCAAATAAGGGCTATGATGGAGCAGCTGCTGATATTTGGTCTTGCGGTGTCATCCTTTTTGAACTACTTGCTGGCTATTTACCATTTGATGATCGTAATCTTGTGGTTTTATACAAGAAGGTATGCATCTGCATATAGGAACATAACCTTCATCAGGTACAATAAGTTACCCTTCACTGATGCTTCCACTTCTGTGAAGATATCTGGAGCACAATACACATTTCCACCATGGTTTACAGGATGTCAGAGGAAGCTGATTGCACGAATACTTGATCCAAATCCCGAAAAGGTATAACTCCAAGACAGTCTATGAGATAGAAATTTCCCAGTTAAAAACAAAAATAATAATAATTTCTCCTTGTATTATTACAGAGGATAACAATCCCAGAAATCATTGAAGATGCATGGTTTCAAACAGATTATATGCCTTCATGCGGCTATGAATATGATGAGAAAATATACTTGGATGATGTTAGCGCTGCCTTCGATATAGTTGAGGTAAATGCTCAATTAGTATTAACATAAGAGTTTCATTGCTTCATCTAACCATCTGAAATACCATACAGGAACACAATGCAGAGATGAACACACACAAATCCTCAAATTTCATAAATGCATTCCAATTGATAGCAATGTCACATGATCTGGATTTATCAGGTCTCTTTGAAGGACAGGCAAGTCTGTTAAATCAAAATCAGCATTTACATCAGACAAGCATCCTTAGTTCATTCCTGTTTTTTAGGCCAGAGTTCATTCCTAATTATGTAAACCATTTTTTTCTTACGTAGGATGGCAAAAGGCAGAGGACAAGGATTGGATCCATGCATACAGTTAATGAAACCATAAAGAAAATAGAAGCAGCTGCAATGGATGTGAGTCTGTCTGTTGAAAGGAGGAATAATTTCAAGGTACAAACTACTCATGTTCCTAATTCTTCGACAAGGGACTAATTTTTTATCTAACCTCTTATTGTTTTTCACCTTATCAGATGAAAATTCATCCAAAACAGAAGATGACTAGATGTTGTAGATCATCTTATGACCTATCAGCTGAGGTAATTAATTATAATGAGGTCTTCCTACAAGACAATATATATCAACAAGTCTCACCGCTTTATGTTTCAATGTCAGGTAATTGTGGTTGCTCCCACAAATTGTGTTGTAGAAATATCAAAATCTGCAGGAGAACTAACAGTTTACAAAGAGGTATGGTAATCAGTTCTTTAAGTTTGATTATCTTTGCTGAATAACGATTATTTTCTAAGCCAATATATGATGATGAGCAGTTCTGCAAGAGTTTATCAAGTCTGCTGATAGAGAAATCAGATGTTTCATCACAAATTCAAGAGTCCAAAACAGACAACACCAATAGCTGTAGTATTCTAATGAATGAATGGTAAACTTAACATAGATTGCCTGTGTAATATTGTGTAGATTGAAGCTGCAGGCTCACTATTATTTTTCAATCATGCAGCTCCAAAGAAGAAAAAGACAGAGAGCATAAAGATGGCTATTTCTCCTCATGAAGATCGGCTTAATTATTTTAGTCTTAACTTTCTTCTTTTCAGTATCCTGAGCAATTCCCCAGTAAGACCAGAGGCACATCAACACAATCTATTTCAAGTGCAGGAAAAAAATAATAACACAAAATTATTGCTCTTGGGCATCATTCTTCACTCAATAAAAGTCCAAACATCATTTGCACAGCTATCTTCATGTTTCATGTGAAGTTTTTGTCCTTTTACTTTCTCTTCTCTCTTAAATTTAACACTGCACCATATTGTTCCAAGATGTACATTAGAGGTTACCATTTTTACCAATTTTTTCGTTTAAAGAGTTAATAACACATAAAGAAGTTTCTCAACTGCTCAATTTTCCCTAAAAGATCCCACTTAGTTCTTTACATGCATGGATGGTATTCAAGCAGAATAGAAGAGTAATATCAACCAATTCATATTAATCTCTTGGTTCAGTAGCCTATACTTGTTTCCAAAAAGGAGTTCTTTTTATCAAGTACACACAAAAATGTAAGACATTATCTCTTCTAAAAACACCATTCTCATATCACATTCCTAAACCTCCTAACTATTATTCGTTTAACACGACTTAACATAATGAATCTTCTCTCATCTATGCTGTCTAAAGCCCTAAAGCACTAGAACTTGAATTATCTCTCATTTAATCATCATTCCAACTGACAAGAGTTCCGGACCACATCTCTAACTTTCCACCCTCTAGATTCCCCCCTCCCCCCAACTCTCGTCTCCCTTCTCAAAAACACATTTTCTCTCTGCATCACTGATTTATATCTCCTGGTACAGTCACCGACCTCAATAACAATGACTGACTGGGCTCCTTGTTATACCAAATCGGATCTCAAGACTAACTAAATTCAAAATCAAGAGCTGAGTTGTCTGAGACATGAAACCTACAACATGGTGAATATCAGCAAAACCAATGAGGGCTAATGTGAAGAAAGGAGATCCAATGAGGTTGATCTAATGCAACTTTGGTATTATAATGCAAACCATAAAAAAACTTTCATCAATTCAGTCTCTACTATGTTCGAGCTGTTTCATCAATGCTTTTATCTGAACTTGCAAAATTCAAGCCTGCAGCCACTTTAAGGTTCAATTGACTGGTAAAACATAATCAGTTTGCTGGGGCCTAGCTATGTATGAGGTGTCTTACATACTACACCTAGTCATATACATGCAAACTTGTGCATACTGCAATGCAGTAAAAATTAAACAGCCAATTTTTGGATACAAAATGGAGCTTTGTAAAGAAAACGGCTTAACAAACTACCGGAAATCTTATAAACAGAAATAAAGGCAATGGGATAAAATTCGTCTTAACTTCTTCCTTTCAAGGAATAATATCTCCTGATACATAAATTTTAAACTGCATCAAGCATGCTCTATCAAGAAGCTATTTAGATTTAAATCCCCAATTTGATAGGATTGCCATCAATTTTGATATCTGTAGTGTAGGGTGAAAATTAAAATGTACTACTGACATCTTATATTGTACCTTAACTCTTAACAGAGTGCTTGGTGCAACAGAAAAAGGCATTCCACATTGAAATCTTCCAAAACCTTAACTATTATCCTACGTTGCAACAAGTTTTGGCATATGATTGGTTAGAACATGACTCCAATTTTGATTTGTACAATTGTTGCATTGGTAGTTATAACATAGGAGTCTTCACTTATGAAGAAAAAGAGCCTATAGACTATTCATTAGAAT
The DNA here is from genome assembly GCA_030761205.1 of Fremontodendron californicum. Taxonomy (NCBI): domain Eukaryota; kingdom Viridiplantae; phylum Streptophyta; class Magnoliopsida; order Malvales; family Malvaceae; genus Fremontodendron; species Fremontodendron californicum. The sequence continues at coordinate 9,424,737 of JAULJL010000006.1, forward strand.
GTTTTCAGTTCATTCAATCATGACGATACGCAATTACTTATGCATGACCAGCCCAAAGGATACCACTAATTGGGCTAAGTTTAGGAATGACAAACTGATTATTTAGGCTAATTGCAAACATTTTTCCTTTTTCATAAGACAAAAACTTAAAAAAAGAAAAACTAAAAAGAGTCAGTGCAGGACAATTGTAGAACAGAGGAAGTATATACAAAAGAAACTCGACTACTACACATGTAAAATGTGCACAAGAACATATGCACAGAACTGAAAATCCAAAAAAGAAAATAGAAGATGAGAGAAAACAGACATAAAGGTCAGGAGGACTGGAAAAACCACAAAGGGATCACAACTTTCAATCAACAAAGCAAAGACAAGCTATGCATAGAGCTTTCCTTATAAGGTTGAATCAACTATAGTTTCATTCAAGTTTAAACAATGTCCTCGGTATTTGGCAGTCATACAGCTTTTTCATATGATTACTTTGCAAAAAACAACTTGACTTGTTTAGTTCACAGATGTTTCTCGGACCGGTGTTAAGGTTACAATATCCTTCAACAAAGTGGATCTACAATTACAGTTCCACCTCGTCTCTCCAGCAATTGTTCCAGGACATGCTTCACTCTGTTAAATTAGAACTATCTATTCTCTTTCTATCTATCATCCAGGATAAAAGCTCATTCCTGACCTATATAGCTTGCTACCCTTTCCATTCTTCTAATCTCAATTTTCATCAAAGGAGACGTCCTAATTAACCACCCTTTGCCAACGCAACCGCCATGTTGGACATGCATGCTGTGCAATTGTCCAATATGGATATTAAGATACCAAAAACTAGAGTACTTTCAAAGAAACCATCTTGTCTTTCATGGTCTTCAGCTAGCAAGTTACACATGAGCACTCCTAACTGAAAGATCTCTTTACTTCTTTCCTCAAACCAGTTCTCCTACATTACTATACACAAAGCAAGAAAAGAAAAGAAAAGAAAATCGAAAACCAAGAACTGAACAAGGCTGGTATATAGATACTTCTAATTACTAGCAGTAAAGAGGCTGCATATAAATATAACACAAATTATGAGCAATTAAGATGTTCATATAACTGCACATTTTCTAATATATGAGAAACAAGCAGAAATCACAAGTTGAGAGATGTGAATGGAGAATAAACAGACTGCATATTGATATATAAATTTTTATAAGAAGCTTACATAAAGATGAAAAATAACAGGCAAAAAAAAAAGAACTCAAGAATTTCTTACCTTGACGTAGTTTTGAGTTTTGTCATGTAACCTTGAACAGAAAAGAAAAGCCACCTCAAAACTTATAGAAATTCTTGTTAAATGAATTACAAAACCACTATACATAGAGAAAGATCAGTAAGAACCCACCAAGACAAGAAATACATCTTGACCAAAGGTATAGCTCAATCATGTCACTCATAACATAGTCTGTAAGAAAATTGACATGCTTAACTTTTACTGGGACAATATTTTTTCATAAGTACCACTTACTGAGTTTCAGGTGATCCTTTTGTTATCAACAGATGATGGACTTTCTTATCTTATGTGACAATCAGCTTCTTGGTTACATATTGATGCTCGGAAAACTTATAAATAATGTAAAAAGTATATGATGAAATATCCAAAACGCATTATTTTATTAAACATCCCAAGATTTCATTTTCATGATTGCCATATTCAAGTGAAAAACTAAATTTCTATATTGAAATGGAACCTCAAGATAACAAATATAGGGGGAGGGTAAACATTCTTTAAGTAACCAGAAAAGATTGAAAATCACAATGACATACCATGTAGAAGTAAAATGCAAGAGAACATCGCCATTCTAGTATTTCACATGTCAAATACCAAAACAAATAAGTTCAAAAAGGAGAAAAACCAAGGAAATGCATGACATAATCACATTACCCAGAATCCACATATTGAATCATGAGACTGCAACCCATTTCTCAAACCAACTCATTGAGGCAAATAACTCAATCCAGCTTTTGATCAAAATGACTTCTCCTTTTTTACTTTTTTGAAGCTATACTCCAAGCTTCTTAATCAAATTCATAAGAATTCGTGGAAAACTTTTTCAAGTCAATGAAGAAAACAAAAATAAGGACTGAGGTTCAATATATTTAGTGCATCTGGACCGATGGTCAGTACCATGCAAGGGCCAAAGATTTCAACAATTAACAAATTATCTAAGTTGAAAACTGAGTAGACATGCGGTCTGAAATAATAAGCATCTTTTGGAGGAATTCTCAAGCACCCAACAAATTTTCCATACACAAGTCTTATAGCTTTGGAAAACTTAAGAATGAAATGCTCTGTATCATCAGTCATCTGCATGGGTTTTAAGATACGACAATCTGATCTTCAACGAATTTTGAAATTCATGCGCCATTTAATTGAAAAGAAAGTCATAATCTGTGACTCAATATGTAGAGCGCAGACCATACATCACAAATTAACCTTAAAAAAATCAGATGTTGCCAAACAGGAAAATTAGCCAAACTGATGAATAATGAAGCCATAAATATCAGTATATATGGAAATGCAAATACTAAATAAAATGTGTTCTTAAAGTATTAGTGAGAACAGTCTGCTATGAGGCATACTCAATTGTTTGTGCAAAAGTGTATATTTCTAATTAAGCAATGGCAAAGCAGCCAAAGTACATCAAACATGTGAACAGTGATCTATTTAGAAGGAAAAGAATTTTCATTTCTAAATAGAAAATAAATTAGAAGTATCATAACAAAAGAAAGCTAATATATATATATATATATGAGATATATGAATAAGAGAACCGATTTGGACATAGGTCACAACAACTTTGCAATATCCTTAACGTTATATTAACATAAAAAATACACTGCAACATTCTCATGTGGGACAATGTAGATATTACACCAAAAAATAAGTGACCTAACCCATTGCTGAATCACTGATAGGCGGACACCACACTTTTCCAGGACTAGAGAAGGAAATTGTCAATCATATGGAAAACTACATCTGTTCCATCAGAGTTCAACCAGTAGCTCTTCACCTAAAGAAGAAGTTAAAACATGAGTGAAACAATAAAAGTAGGGTGAAAAGAAAACATTATTAGTGCACACTTACTTGCAACAGTACATACTTTATATAAACTGCACACTGCTAAAAATAACAATAAAAAGCAAAAAAAAAAAAAAGAAGAAGTATTACTTACTGATAAAGAACCTAATACATGACCATCAAGCAATTAATTTTCAGACACTAATTGCCTCAAGTTCAGTTAAATGTTTTAACAGATAACTCATCAACTACACTAATATAGAATTCTTGTGATGGTTAGAGTAAAATCTTATAAATCACAATAAAAACCATGATAACATAACAAATAAGTGAATAATCAGATACGATTTGCTTTCAGATTATCATTTAAATTTGTAAACTGATAAAGGGCATTTCTTGAATTTAACCAGTTAGCATCTGAATGTATTTGACATTAACCTCTTTCTCAAACTGCCCTTCCACATCATGCCTCTAAAGAAAAGAAAAGAGCTCCAAATTGTCTCTTCATGTTGGTACATTACCACAAAAGAGATCCTTGACTAAAATGCAAATGGTTCTATTAATAAAATTTTGTAGACTCGGGCATTAAGGTACTGCCTAGGTTTTCTTTGGTTTAAGTACCCACATAGTCCCTGTACTGTAGTGAAAAGAGTAAATTAGTCCGTGTGCTGTAAAAGTGAGTAATTTAGTCCCTGGACAATTGAAATAAGTGCAAATAAGTAAAATTGATAACGGTTTTAATAAAAAACCGTTAAAATTCTGAGTGTTGACTCGTAAAATCTAACAGATTTAAATATATTTAAAGTCATATTTTATTCCAAGTCATTAATTCTGTTAAATTTTACGAGTCCACATCAGCATTTTAACGGTTTTTATTAACATTGTTATCAATTTTACTTATTTGCACCTATTTCAATTGTATAGGGACTAAATTACTCACTTTTACAGTACAAGGACTAAATTACTCTTTTTACTATAGTACAGGGACTATGTGGGTACTTAAACCGTTTTCTTTAGCCACCCTTATTTCTTAATTAACACTGGATTGTTGGCACACGGCCTCATTGTAAAGCAGGGGCCGGATGTATAGATTTATCCCTCCAAGGACCCCATGATGCAGGAGCCTTGTGCATTTGGCTACCTTGTAGTGGATTATTGGCATAAATGGGAGATGTCTGTCCTATTCGACACAAGGTGTCACAACTTAAGCACAGAGAATACAACAATTTCCAATTTTGTATAAAAGAAATGAAGCATTCAGAGGGAAACAAAATCTATCACGCTATTGAACTTGCCTGAATTGTACTATGAGCAACATATCGTTGCTTACTTTTTTGAAAGCTTACATCAACACGTTCCCAGGGTACTTGAGTGAGACCTTGAATCATCACCTCTACAAATTAATGGGAAATACTCAAAGTAAGACAAAGGAGTTTAAACAAATCAACAAGATCATATAAAATGAAGTTGATTAATGAAAAGATCAGACAACATGGTCAAGAATGAATAACAGCAATATGCCACAAATCTAAAAATGACATACTGTAAATTTAATAACAATTAGAAAAAGAAAAAAAAAATTAAGAGACCAAGGTTACAGTTACAGCTATCCCTTCAATTAAAACTATCTGATAGCGATCCTACTTGTACGCTAGATTGACAATTAGAACAGCAGTTCAACAATGTGTAGCAGATTTCTACAATTTTCTGTTCCCATCTGCTTTAAGATAAATGCTTTATGATTGCAATCTTTTAAGAATAACATAATCAAATAAAAATGGGGAAGAAACAAAAAAAATTTGAAAACATAAGAACTAATCATTCGGGAAAACTTGCAAAATGAAATAGATAATTACAAGTAATAGGGAGGACAAGCTTTCTTATTTCTTCACTGTTCATAGAGGACCTTCCAAAGTGAGACTATCACTCAAGGTAGTTACCAGTTTCATTAGTTGCAATGATTTTCAACCCTTGATAAGATAAGCTGTGCATTTATTTCACATCCACGCTGAGTGAAAACAATTTCTATTAATGCTCTAATAAATGGGGATAGTGCACTTTCTTGTTAAGTTGCTCGAAGAAATCCATCTTTTTTCAATAACCTTGCCATAGTTAATTACTCTTCTGTTTATTCATGTTGACATCAAGTGAACAATCTCCGAAACAAAACAAAGAGATACATATAAGAAGAAAGTAACACATATAAGATATAACTATTTACAAGTTTAAGAACATGATAAAATATAGTAAGATGAAGAAAGCTCATTCAACTAAATTTTGATATAGACAGGTGTTGAGAAGTATTATAGTGTTAAGGACAGATTCTCTATGCAACTATGGACATGTTTTGTTCTAGAGGCTACTGCAAATTCAGTATGCTTCCAGTTTATCAATCTCCTTGCTTTCCTTAATTAATATGGTATTTGAGACCCGCCCTACCCAACCATAATTCCATTTAGGAAGGGGGCAACAAGAAGAAAAGAAACCCTTGGAGTGCATCCAGCGAAAGTGGAAGATCATTCAGGGAATGTCATGTGTACATGTATATATACATGCAGATACATTACAGAGAGTAAAGATGACCTGTGGTTGCAAACATTTATTGGTTTCTTTCCACCTTCTGAGTTTTGGAATTTTGAAGTTATTTGATATCAAAAAGCCCAACTTTTGGTGATCAAACTGGTGTTTTATTATATAAAATATTTTATATTTGCTATTTGATCATGGAGTGGTGGTTGTGGCAGCACGCACTAGTATACAGGGTTAAGTTACTAGTTAGTTTCTTTGTTATCTGCTATGCATAATGGGATAGACTGTGGATTCTAAACGTGTTGCATCTTCTATGTTTCCCAACTTTGAAAGGCGGTAATTATTTGCAGTAGCCCAAGGTTCCAAGTGGGCTAAAATTTATTTTAACTGATAAATAGGAAGCAACACAATTTAACTCAAATAGCTGCTAATTACAAGAGAAAAGGTCAATGCATGGTTTCAGAAAGATGCTCAGATGGTTAGTTATAGAACTAGATGGAGCCATGGATTTGCTGGAATATGAGCCATTAATATACTTTTTTGAGGACATCCAAATACAGGATTAAGTTCAACTGCTGCGCTCTAGTAATTGCATGTATAATTCATCCTCAGCATACTGAGTTGCAATATGGAGACAAAACAGTTACCGAGTAATTTTGTTACATTAGAAGAGTTTCTAAGAGCAGTTGAATATTGTTCTGCCAATTCCTGCTGCTGATTGTCAAGTTAAGCAAAGGGAACAGATGATAGTTCTCAAACTTTTAGCTAGTCCGAAGTCAAAGTTTGAACTAGTTAAGTCATAGCTTTCGAGGGAAGAAGATTTTGCATTTGCTGAGACTTATTCTGAAGTCAATCAAGCCTCTTCTCAAGATAATTCTTCTGCATCATTCATCCTGGTAGGAAGGGAGTTGTCAGCGTTGCAAAGTCTTCTTAAAATAATAGAGACCATAGGAGTATCCATGGTTGTGAGGAAATCATGAAGGCAGATGGAAGAGTTAAGGTTGACCTAGTATTTGCGCTATTGTGGGCTTGAGAACTATTCTGATGATCAGTACTATTCACAATTCATTGGTAGGCCCGACTCCTGAGAGGTTCTAATGCTGCATTCCCTAATTTATATGAATCTCCTGTTGTTTGGAATAGAAAACTACTGCACTACCAGGGCATGTTCACTTCAAGTTTCTTCAATATAAGGAAGCTCAGCAAGTATCTCTCCCCCCACAGATCCAGCTGAGAATGGTAAAAACTAAGAACCACAGTTTTTCCTACATCCAGTTCTTCTGCAGTTCTCTTATAGACCTTATTATTTATTCAAATAAACTGATCAAATGTCAGCTGCATTTATTTCTTTTCCCCAATCATTAGTACCACTTTATTACTTCCTAATAACACCCTAGTTTTTTTTTTTTTTTTTTTTTATGGTACCATCACTCTAGTTCATGGCTCCACTACAACAATTAGGGTCCATTTGGATGGAAAGTGAGATTGATTCCGGTGAGATTAAAAATAGCGGTAACGGTGAGATTAGTTACTGTGGCGATGAAATTAGATATTGTAGCTGTGCCTGTGAGATTAAAATCAGTGGTGGGACATGTGTTTGGATGCAAAAGCAACAATGGTAGTGAGGTGAATTATAGTAAGAATAAAAAATGATCACTAAGGACATTAGATTAAAATGTGTATATATATATATATATATATATATATAATGAAACTTTTAGATTATTTGAAATTTATGAAATTAATAAATAATTAAAAATTATATTTCTGTCAAATAATTATTTTATTAATTGATAAATGAAAATTAATAAAAATGATAATAATATATCAAATAATATTTTGTATTTATTTTTTTATTATTTATGTAATTATTTATTTTTAATCAATTCATATTATTATATAATAATATATTTATTAATTTAGTATATAATAATAAAATTTATTATATAAATAAAAAATAAAAACCAACTGGAGCTTGAAGCTCCCGAAGGGGTCTTTTTCTCCACTGGAGCTTCAAGCTCCAGTGGAGAAAAAGGGCCAGCACGGTTTCATCATACTGGCCCTGCTTTCCAAATGCCTCAAATGGCATGATTGAGGCACTTTTGTGCCCCAATCGTGCCTTATTGGTATAGGAACAATCAAACTCAATTCTTCTTTCCTCGTAACCATTTATCTTGTACTGGTAACAATCAATATAGGAACAATCAAACCCATTTCTTCATTTCTGTAATCATTTGTCTTGCACATTTAAGTGTAGTATTAAGGCATGTGACTGGTGCTATAAAAAAAAAGCTAAAAAGATATTAAAGTACTTGCATAGAACCTAAGGTGAGACGTCAGAGAGCAAAAGTGCCTCACCGTCATCAGACTCAGGGCAAGGCACATTTACTCAAGCACATGCCTTTTGCAAGGCTTGAGGCACCCAAAAGAATTGCCCAGGTGAAGTTATTCAATATATATAATCATTGATTTTTCTGAGTCTTACTTCTAATTTTATGAAAATAAAAAGGAAAATGCATAGCTTTCTATAATAATAAGATAATACCACTATACAAGTATTTCTTGGAAATGAAGTCGCTCAAATTAGTTCAGTCTAAGGTGTTCCACAAAAGGAAAGGAAAGGAAAGGCTACTGAAAATAATTGGATGCTTCCACCATATCTGGGAAGAAACAGAAGATGCATTCAAGATCAGTCGCTTCATCTTCACAATCAAACTTAGAAAAAGATGAGGCTAGCTTAGATGAGACTAAAAAGGAAGAGGTTGAAAATAATCAATCCGGTGGAGATGGAAGTGAAGGAAGACTTTATCTTTTTAGGATAATGTTTGATCTTCGCAACCATTCGACAATAGAATGGACAGTCAACTTTTCAAAGTTTATTCACTAAAATTAGAGTATATTTTGAGTTTATCAGGTACAAGCTGTCTATGTATGTATGCACATGTGAGTCATGACTGTGTATATATATATATATAGTGCCTTGTTTCACAGGAGCAAGCACTTTTTTGGCCCATTGCACTTAAGGTAATACAAGGATCCTAGTGCTTTTAAGGGCCCTTTTCCCCTTTGACTAGACTAGTACTTTCCTTGTTTTCCTTTTTATCTCATTTCTGTTAGTAAATGTACTAGACATTTAAATTGCTCAGTCAACATTTCCCTAATTTTGTTGTCATTGAAGATTTATAAATGATAAGATAATTAGCAAAGGACATGAAACCGGTCAACTCTGCTGCCTCACCTTGTTGACATCTCCTACTGCTTATTTGGTTTTATTTCACCAGTCAAGATCCACAGCAGTCTTAGGAAATTCTCAATGGAGAAGTCAGAGAAGTTGAAGAAGTTCCTACATATATCTTCTTCATGTGTGAGTCATGCTAGCTGGGAAAGCATCATTAGCTTTGTCGGTTGAAACTCAAAATCTTGGAAGAGAAGAAACAGACTATGGTGATAAGGTTTAATGTTGAATCTTATTACAGACTCCTGAACTTAGTTTGTGATTTATGTTGCACCTAATCCAGTAATTTAGTAGAAGAAAAACACAACAAGGTTGACTGTCACATAGTTTATAGAAAAGCTTTTAAAAGTATTATTAGAGTCATTCATGGGAAATCAGAGAGTGAACTTGAAGATCAGTTCACCAAATTCTCTGGAAGTAACCAAGCTAAGAATTTATCTGTTAGAACCTAAAAGCATATGATATGTGTGTATGTATATAAATATCCACATACAAGAGACTATTATAATTTAATATTGATGCAAAGCATGGGCAAGGAAGAGAGAAAAAATACAGAAGAAAGGTGTCCAATGGAAGGGAGGGAAATAAAGGTAATTTCTCAAGGAAGAGATAGAACAGAGGGAGAAATACACAAATCTCAATAATCCAAATCTAAAGCTACAAGAAACTGAAATAACATAGATAATCATAGGCTACACCCTAAATGCTAAAAATAACTAATGCTAAAAGCCATAACAGTTCGCTGAATACTACAAATTACAATTGAACTATTTCCCTCTCTCCCTTTCTCCCTTCCCTTACCCCTCCCTCTAATCTACCCCTCGCCAAAAGATAACATAGAGAATAATAAATGCCATAACAATTCCCTAAATCCTAAAAATTCTAATTAATTTCTCTCCCTCTCCCTCCCCCCCCCCCCCCCCCAACCTTCCAAATATAACCCTAAATGCCATAAAATCCCTAACACTATATAACCAATTGTTGTACCAAAATCTAAACAACAATCCAGAAGCAGAAAAGCTCAACAAACCTTCAACATCACTTGTTTGGGATCCAGCAATGGAGGAAGCTTTGTTTTGGATCTTGTTTGTAGTTTCCTTCTCAACATATACAACATGCGGATACTTCTCATCTATAACTAGAAGATTTGACTGGAAATAAAGATGAAAAATATTAAAAAAACTAAGCAGTCATGGGAGTCGTGAGCTGAGAAATATAAGAAAGGAAAATTTGAATAAAAAAATCACCTTTGGAAGTTCATTCTGACGTCGGATTGACGATGTTCTCCAGCCAACCATATCTCAGATGCAAGTCAAGATAAACATAATTTTGTACAAAAAACAAAAACACGAAGTTATGCATAAACTAGATGCAGTTAATGAGAAACTTTACCCTAAAAAAGGATACGATCAAAGTTTGCATTTGCATATGCCACACGTCGCTTAAATACACGTAGAGCTGATCTATACGGGTTAATTAAAAAAAGGATATTACCCAATGTGAAATTATTAAGAATAAGTTCTAAGGCAATGATTGTAGGGAATCAGAAAATTAACGCTAACATGAATTTCAGGTCATCGCCATCATCAACCATTCTAAGGAGAAGAGGGGGTTTTCCCTCATCAATGTCAGTGAGAAACAGATGCTTTCCAGACTTTCCAACAACCATGTGTGCAGTCTGAGATGCTCTTTTCTCAAGAAAAGGAAGACCACAAAGAAGTGGGAGCTGCAAAACATAGACAACAACCTCATCTATACTAAGCGCAGCTCAATTTACTTGTATATCAAACAGAAGAAACAAAGAACAGGAAGGCAACAAAACAACCAGCAGAAAAAAGTCTCTAAATGAGAGCCAACACAGCATAAATTAAAATTCTACAGTCAGCATTCGAGCATGTGTTCTCACTTTGCTTCACTTATGAGTTATCATGTCCAGACTCTAGAATGTTGCCAAGAACGCAAAGCTAACATCAAATTATGGTCTGAGATTACAGGAAAACCTTATTGTATAAAGTAAGAAAATTACAACATATCCACCACCTTTTTCCCCCATAAGAACTGTTCATTATTCTTCCCAATGTTTTCAGCACCTCAGAGTCCATAAATCATCATTTACTTAAACTATTAAAAGGAATATGTAGCAAGGAGAAACTTTAAAATTAAAAAAAAAAATAACCAGAAAACGGAAAAAATGCATGTAAAAGACCCCTACAGAGAGAGCAGTCTGTCTTGGGGAACATCCTGGGGAAGAATTTTGACAAGTGACAACCTCCAAAAGAGGAAAATTTTCTTCCAAATAGATGCTTAGCGTCCAAATCACCATCGTCTGCTAATCTATACTTGGTAAGATAGCTTTGATCCTAAGCTTGTTATATGCTGGGCATCTCTTGGACTGTAAAGGATTCACCTGGGCAGAAAAACTATGGGCTTGGAAGGTTCATATTCTTGTATAGATAAGAGTAAATAAGATTTAATGATCCCATCCATTTTGGGACTCTCAGGATGGAAAGGTTTTTGGGGTGGACAAGTGACCGTCATCAGGTGCTTGGTTTTTACCCATTATTTTTTGTTCAATATTGAAAATATTGCAAGTCAATAACAAGTAAAACAGCATGCACATAAAAATAAAAATAAAAATTGACTCCAGATAACAAGTAAAAGCATGCTACTACCTGTTTATGTCCCCTTGAACCAAGATGTGGGGTTGCAAATGTTATAAAATTCATTGGTTCCAATCCAGCAATTCTATCTTCACAAGGCTGCTCAAGATATTCCATTGAAGAATTTGTGTGCTCTTCAGCTAAAGAGTTTGCAAAAAGACCTGATTGACATAACTTTGAAGAATGCCCATAGAGCCTCCCTATAGCATATCTTGCGACAAGACCACCTAAAGAGTGAGCCACGAAAGAAATCTTCCGTACCTCAGGCCTATGTTTGACAACACCCAATACCTGCATCATAAATTAGTCCATAAATGAAGATAACTATAATATTCTCCCCCCAAAAAGTTCCCACAATTACAAATTTTCAGAACAAAAACCAGGAAAGTGTAACTGAAAACGGCTTTTTTATAAATCAAAAACACCAGGAAATAAGATAAAAACATTTATTACCAAAGTACCTCTTGAGCTAGCCTTTCACCCATCATATCAACACCATCAAATGTCAATTTTGAGTAGTTGCATTCACTGCCTGTATACGAATATCAAGTCAAAACCTTATATATGCAAGATAGGATATCCCAAACAGATGCAATACATGCAAAGATATGGTAAATATCAAAATTCAGACGGGCTTGCTTAATAATAATTTTGCATAACTTTCACAGAAAAATGACTTACGAAAACAGCTGGTTTGACTTTTTGAGCAAAAAGAAAGTACTGTTTAATTTGCTAAGGATCTAGCGAAAATTATTTCTCCAAACTTGTTTGACGTGTTGAGCTTGTGCAGACTTTAGACGGGCACTATTATTCCATTATTATCACTTTCGCTCAAATTTATCCATATTTTTCTATGTATTAGTCTAATCTTTTCAACCAAACGGATAATATTAGCAAACTTTTGGTTAACTCAAATTCCATCTGTTTTCTTTTTTATAATTTATAATCCTGTCGTTTGCAGACTTAAATTTGGTTACTTTGCCCTTTTTCTAGCTTGACCTGTTTTAGCTATCAACCATGCCTATCATACATGCATAGAAGACCACTAACCAAAAGCTACTGACACCAGCATTAATGATCTGCTTCTTCAATTGCTCGGTCAAAAGAAGCCTTAACAAAGTTAATTAGACTCATGAAAGCAACAAATGATTTTTGACTCTATATATACCACATCTTCTCGTCCTGAGAATTCCATACATTATGGGGTAAAAACCAGATGTGGCACCCACAGTGAAACTCATTGTTGGAGACTTGATTTGCTTTGAAAACTGTATATATCTCCAGCATTATTCTGCTTTCTATATTCGCTTCCTAAACCATCCTACCTAACTAGGTTTACCATTATAAAGACCACTATTTAACTAGAAGGAATAATTCCAAGCTTTCCTTGTGAATCTCTTCCCACGGGTAATGCACCAAAATCATAGGCTTAACTATAATAAATAACAGAAGAAGAAGCAACTTTTTCTCTTGCCAAGTATGCAGAGAAGACATACTAAAATATGGTTAGCAAAAGAGAGATCGAGAACACTTTCAACTTGGAGCAAAATTTGTAATTTATGATCTCAAACAGTTATTTGCACAAGTTTTACTGTCATCTTTCCATAGTCTCAGATCAAATATTGAGGATTAGGAGTTTTTACTTCTCTCAGAAGTTCAGAACCAAGCGAACATTTTTCAAGCTGAAGTTGAGAAATCAAAACTTAAAATATTATCTTCATTTTCCCTCTATCATCTATGTAGTTTTCTTATTTTACATTTTATGGTATTTTTCTTTTTTAACTTTATGAACCACATCAATTATAAGTCAGAACCCCAAAGGTGTATATAGAACTTTATAGGTAGGGAAAAAGTAATTCAAGTTACACCTTTCCTTGGACCTCTAACTCCTCTGGATTGTTATTAACTTCACCAATATTTCTCTCTTTCTCTACCATTCTATAATTTCAACTCCAAAGGAATCAATATCTTATTGATCTCAAATTTGAATCAAATTAGAAGCTTCTAAGGTGGTCTTAGGATTTAAAACCATCTTCATTCAATCATGTTATTGTCTTTGTTTCTAATGCAGGAGCATCGATTTAATTATTAAAGTTTTATGTTTGTTTACTTAGTTTATTTTAAGTAGAAGTCTTCAAGTTTATGCTTGTTTACTTAGTTTATTTTAAGTAGGAGTCTTATGCTATTTAGGTATTTTATTTAGGCATGTGACTTTAAATAAAATAGGGTTATTATAAATACCCTAAGATAGGGTAGCAGTCGATCAGCTTATCATTATTATTTTTCAGAGTTTTAACTCTTCAATAAAGGTATTGGCAGATTTGCCTCTAAACCTAAAAAGTCCTACTCAATCGCAGCCTACTTTCTATCTTGTTTACTGTTCTAGTTTCTACCCTGCATCAAATTGGTATCAGAAGCCATGGTTGGGCGTGGTAGAGGTCGTGCCAGGGGAAATCAAGGGCAGCAAACTGACTTGAATGAGATGAGGCAGATGATTGAAGACTTGTCGCGGGCTGTTCAAGCCTTGCAGCGACCAGGACTAGTGGGAGCCCGAATGGAGATTCCGGAAGGTGACCACAACCCTTTTGATTTACCGGAAGGTGGTCAGGAGGAAGAATCGGATGATGGAGAGGCTGAGAACCCCTTCCATAACGCTGGACCTGCGAATCTGGCAGCAAGAGGTGGATTGGAAGATAGGTTGCTACATGCCTTGGATTTGAATGGAGGAGGAGTGAGGATCCAAGTAGATGATTTCCATGGGGATCTACACGCTGAAGATTATCTAGATTGGGAAGCCACGGTGGATAATTATTTCGAATGGAAGCCCATGGCAGAGCATCGAATGGTATTGTTTGTGAAGCTTCACTTGAAAGGGGCGGCACTTCAATGGTGGAAGAGAGTTGAAGAGCAGCGGGCACGTCAAGGAAAGCTGAAAATTGGTAGTTGGGAACACATAAAGAGCAAGATGCGGAAACAGTTCCTACCAGCAGATTATGCCATGGATCTTTATCGCAAATTCCATCTACTCAGACAGAATGGTAGGTCGATTGACCAATACACATCTGACTTTAACAATCTGTCTATTAGGGTCGGCTTGAAGGAAACCAATGAGCAGTTAACATCTCGCTATCTTGCGGGAATGGATCTAAGCATTAGAGATGAGTTGGGGGTGGTTCGGTTGTTCACCTTAGAAGATGCGAGACAAGCAGCCTTGCAAGCTGAGAAAAGGGTACTACGCTATGGTGCTAGGAGGCCTATTTTTAACAAGTCAGAATCTGCCTCCCACAACAATTTCAGTGGGAAAGGGGCTGCCTCAACCAGTAAACTGACTGGCAGCAACTCCATGGGCAGTAGCAAGGGTTACAAGGGGCAGAATGAGTACAGGGGCGGCACACAAGCAGGTTATGGCAAAACAGGAGGCGGCACACAGCCAAATCCTAACAAAACAGGGGCTGGAAGTCAGATTCGGTGTTTCAGTTGTGGAGAAAGGGGACATGCTTCTTACACATGTCCGAAAAGAAGGGTGAATCTGATTGAGATAGAAGAGGATGGTCTAGACTTGTCAGAACCCATCTATGATGACCATAACGATGATGATGATGATGTGGATATTTATCCGGTACAAGGAGAGTCGTTGATGGTTCGGAGAGTCATGACAACAACCACCAAAGATGATACGGAAGATTGGAGGAGGCGAAGCATATTTCGAACACGTGTTCTTTGTGGTACCAAAGTATGTGACGCCATTATCGACAATGGGAGTTCGGAAAATTATATTTCCAAGGAAACAGTCGACAAATTGCACTTGCCTACAGAGAAACACACTCACCCATACAAGATCCAATGGGTTAAAAAAGGCTTTGAGATACCGGTACAATCTCAATGCTTAGTTAAATTTGTTATGGGCAGTAATGTGGATGATGAGGCGCTATGCGACGTTGTGCCAATGGATGCTTGTCATATTCTTTTGGGTCGACCTTGGTTATATGACCATGATATGCAACACTACACTAAGGAAAATACATATTCCTTCCATAGAGCGGGTAAAAAGTACACTCTACATCCCCATAGAGAGGTTGCGGTACCTAACACCAGCAAATTAAATGGGTTTTTAACAGCTGAAGAGTTGGAGGATGAAGGAAGAGAAGCAGGAGTGATGTTCGCTGTTATCAGCAAGGTTGCTAATTGTGTCGACAGTGATGGGGACAGCAAGGAACAACCTATGGCAGTTCAGCGATTATTAGAGGAGTTTGCTGATTTGGTAGGTGATACCTTGCCTCAAGGCCTACCACCAATGAGGAGCATTCAACATGCCATGGATTTAGTACCGGGAGCTTCTCTACCAAATCTGCCAGCATACAGAATACCGCCTGCACAGCGGCTTGAGATGCAAAAACAGGTTGAAGAGTTGATGGAAAAAGGGTTAGTGCGAGAAAGCAAAAGTCCTTGTGCTTGTCCGGCCTTGTTAGCCCCTAAGAAAGATGGTTCTTGGAGGATGTGTGTGGACAGTCGAGCCATAAATAAAATCACGGTCAAGTACAGGTTTCCAATCCCGCGATTGGAGGACATGCTCGATCAATTGGCAGGTTCTAAGGTATTTTCTAAGATTGACTTGAGAAGTGGTTACCACCAAATCAGATTGAGAGAAGGAGATGAGTGGAAGACTGCTTTCAAGACCCCGGATGGCTTATATGAATGGCTAGTAATGCCTTTCGGTTTGTCAAATGCTCCTAGCACATTCATGCTCATCATGACTGAGGTACTTAAACCTTTTCTGACACGTTTTATTGTCGTTTATTTTGACGATATTCTGATTTACAGTCATAGTGAAAAAGAGCATTTAGTACATTTGCGCCAAGTATTGGAAGTCCTACAAAAGGAGAAGCTTTTTGTAAACTTGAAGAAATGCTCCTTTTTACAAACAGAAGTGGTATTTCTGGGGTTCATTGTTTCTGCCGAAGGGCTGAAACCAGATCCGGGTAAGGTCCTAGCAATCCAAGACTGGCCAGCACCACAGTCAGCCAAAGAAGTAAGGAGTTTCCATGGTTTAGCTTCATTTTATAGGAGGTTCATAAGGAATTTCAGCTCCATTATGAGTCCTATTACAGAAACTTTGAAGAAAGAGCAATTCGAATGGACCAATTCAGCTCAGAAAGCTTTTGAGCGAATTAAACTCCTGTTGACAGCCGCACCAATTCTAGCGTTACCAGATTTTGATAAATTATTTGTTGTTGAATGTGATGCTTCCCATAACGGGATTGGGGCTGTTCTTAGTCAGGAAGGAAAGCCTTTGGAATTTTTTAGCGAGAAATTGTCAGATTCTAAGCGAAGGTATTCCACTTATGATCTGGAATTTTATGCTTTGGTGAGGGCCATTCGGCACTGGCAGCACTATCTAGCCTATAGGGAATTCGTGGTTTATTCAGACCATCAAGCCCTAAGGTATTTGAGTTCGCAAAAGAAGCTCAATGATCGTCATGCTAAATGGAGTTCATATTTAGATGAGTTTAATTTTTCCTTGAAGTATAAGACAGGGAAGACTAATGTGGTGGCGGATGCCTTGAGTCGGCGATCGTTAATTTTAACGACGATGAGTTCCCAAGTTGTTGGCTTCGAAGAACTCAAAAATCAGTATGTTACTGATTCTGATTTTAAGCAAATTGTGGCAGATTTGCAGGGGACAGAAGCTGACCAGCAGCTGCCCTACAGGTTGCATGACGGGTACCTTTTTAAGGGAAATCAGCTTTGCATTCCTGAAGGGTCTTTTCGAGAACAGATTATCAGGGAGCTTCATGGGAATGGTTTAGGAGGACATTTTGGCAGGGACAAGACAATAGCGCTGGTGTCAGATCGCTATTATTGGCCGCGAATGTATAAAGATGTGAGCAGGTTTGTGCAACGGTGTTCTATTTGTCAGTTCGGCAAAGGGACATCCCAAAACACTGGGTTGTACACGCCATTACCAGAACCAGAGGCACCTTGGATTCATTTGAGCATGGATTTCGTGTTGGGCCTTCCTAAGACATCCAAAGGGTATGACTCGATTTTTGTTGTAGTGGATAGGTTTTCTAAAATGGCACATTTTATTCCTTGCTCCAAAACAGCAGATGCTTCCCACATAGCTGATTTGTTTTTTAAAGAAGTGGTGCGTTTGCATGGTGTTCCTACTTCGATTGTTTCAGACAGGGATGTCAAGTTTGTGGGTCATTTTTGGAGGACTTTGTGGCGGAAGTTAGGGACTGAATTAAAATATTCCAGCACTTGTCATCCACAAACAGATGGTCAGACTGAAGCCATTAATAGGAGCTTGGGTAATTTGCTGAGGTGTTTGGTTAAAAACCATGTGAAGGGTTGGGATTCAGTTATACCACAAGCTGAGTTTGCTTACAACAACTCAGTTAATAGAACTATCAAGAAGACTCCATTTGAAGTTGCTTATGGTCTCAAGCCTCAACATGTGTTGGACCTAGTGCCATTGCCACAAGAAGCTAGGGTGAGTGAAGATGGAGAAGCCTTTGCTGACCATGTCCGCAAGCTTCATGAGGAAGTGCAAACAGCCCTAAAAGCCAGCAATGCCGCATATGCTGATGCTGCCAATCAGCATAGACGTTTCAAAGAATTTGAGGAAGGAGACCTAGTGTTGGTCCACTTGAAGAAGGATAGATTTCCTAAAGGTACTTATCATAAGCTAAAGTCTCGGAAGTTTGGTCCATGTAAGGTATTGAAGAAGATTAGCTCAAATGCTTATTTAATTGAGCTGCCTGGTGAGTTACAAATCAGTCCCATTTTTAATGTTTCTGATTTATATTCTTTTGAGGGGTTTGATGAAGAGAATGTGACCACAATTGAAGACCAAGCTGATCAACTTCCTACTAAGCAAGCTGATGTTGTCCAAGAAGTTCTAGATGTGAGGGAAGTGAAGTCTAGAAGAGGTAATGCTTATAGACGATTCCTAATAAAGTGGTTGGGCAAACCAGCTTGTGAAAGTACATGGATTGCCGAGGAAGAACTAAGGAAGATCGACCCTGAGGTGTATGCTGAAGCGGCCAAGGTTTATTCTATGGAGTCAGCTCCTTTTTAACCAAGGGAGATTGATGCAGGAGCATCGATTTAATTATTAAAGTTTTATGTTTGTTTACTTAGTTTATTTTAAGTAGAAGTCTTCAAGTTTATGCTTGTTTACTTAGTTTATTTTAAGTAGGAGTCTTATGCTATTTAGGTATTTTATTTAGGCATGTGACTTTAAATAAAATAGGGTTATTATAAATACCCTAAGATAGGGTAGCAGTCGATCAGCTTATCATTATTATTTTTCAGAGTTTTAACTCTTCAATAAAGGTATTGGCAGATTTGCCTCTAAACCTAAAAAGTCCTACTCAATCGCAGCCTACTTTCTATCTTGTTTACTGTTCTAGTTTCTACCCTGCATCAGTTTCCTTCTCTCATTTCTTCTCTTTACTTGAACGATGAAATACTATTGGCTATATCTACAACTTTTGTCTCAACATAGCTTGAGTGCTTAGACATGGGAAAGATTGTCACCTCCAGTAACTTCACCCATCATGACATGACTTTTAAATTTTGAATTGTCTTAGGTCAAAATGTCACCCTTTAACTCATTTTTATGTGGTAACTGGCAGCAAGCACCGAGCATCTCATCCCTGTTTTGAAGAATTGTAAATAACGATTTATCTATGGCCACCTTGTAAACAAGACAAAACAAAAGATGTTGACTTGAAGTAGAAAATTGACTTAACTAGCTATATCAAGGAATTCACATGTAAGGCAAGGAGTAAAGTAGGAGGATGCTACACAATTATAGAAGAAATCAAGAATCAGTGCTCAAAAGCATATATAAGAACACAGGTAGAACTTAAAAAAAGGGGTAAAACACCATGAAATTCAATATAAAGTACATCACAATGATGGATTCAATAAAGCAGTAAAAAAGACAGTCAGCTACATTCTATTTGTATACAGCATAACACAAATAAATCATTCCACGACATGAAAACACCTTCAATAAAATGAGAACTTACTAATGCTTACTTTTTTTTAAAAAAGGATCTAAATTAATTAATAGTTCCAAACTTTAAAGTTTCATCTCACAGTATGAAATCAAACAAAGTACAGTCCTCCCTTTGACAACCAATCAGCTATAAAAAGAACTTTATACTGAAGGGGAAAATTCTAATACAAATTAAGCACACTGCAAAGTTTTGGATATTTGATTAGCACTCATTAGATTATCAATGACTGAACATGCACAGTAGCAGAAAAGAAGGGAGAAGAGGCAAAAGAAATGTAAGAAAGAAACTCACGGTGCACTATTACTTTGTCAGGTAGCTTCTTCACAAACTTTTCTGCAGCAAATCTCCAATCAGCAGCACTACAGACAAGGATAAAATTATTGTGATTAGTTTATTACCTTTTCTGGAAGAAGAATGTATAAATTGCATAGAAGCGGAAACAATTTAGTCACTACCACAAGCCAGCATAGTATAAAAAGTAAAAGAACGTATAACTTATTCAAATTAAGAGATTGGATCTAGAGGGACAAAAGAGACGAACTTGGACAATAACAAATCTTAACCAGTTAAACCATATAAACAGAAGTTGTGAGTTATGGTATGATTAAGCAAAGAATCATTATCCAACACAATGATAGTAAAGTTCAAAGACTTCAAGTTTCTTGTCAGGCACCCACTCTAACCCAATATCTTAACATCTTTACCAATGAGCTGTTAGAGTCTTGAGTTCGAACCCCAGCCATACCCCGAAAAGACCCCAAAAAAATCTTAACATGTTTTATACATTACCTTTTTCTTATACTTAAATGAGGACAGTAAAAGTAAAAAAAAAAAGAAATAACCCACTTGTGGAATCTCTGGTATCCCCCAACAGTGCATTCAATAGTGATCCTTAAATAAAAGCCTTTCTACCCGTTCTTATGGATTTTGGTCAACCAGGTTCTATGAAGGACAGATACATATAAGATACAAATGCGTTTACAACAATATTCAACTTTAAGGAAACAATACGATATGAAAAGGATATGATAATAAAACAACACATATATACATATACAAATAAAAATAAAAATATTTCATTAATTTTATCCTAGAAATCCATAAAAAGCCCTAAAAGGTTTTTAAAACATAAAAATAATTAAGATTTGATTGACATATTTTACAAAGAGCATCTATGGCCAAAAACATATATAAAGGAGCACATTTAATACATAAAGTTTATTGACTATCAAGTACATAAATTAGTTTGAAGCCCAATTCTTACATACTGAGGCAAACAAAGAAAAATCCAAAATCTAAGGCTTTAACCACAGCAACCCTAATCTGCGTTGTATATAATATGTCCCCGTATGAAATAGTTTTTTCTTTTAATTGTTTTATGTCAAATGGGTGAAAAATTCAAGAAACTGGTATGGACAAAGATACAAAAGTCTTTCGCTTCTCCTCCTTTTCTCTGTTTGTGTTCCACCACTTTCACCTAAGCACTAGCAGTCTAGCACATCTTTAAACATTACAAACCCAGAATGAATATCATGGGGGAGCAATGCAATATTGTAGACACCAACTCCACATGGACCACATCATAAATAAAGGTGGTTCTACAAGTAAGTTGGGTGCTTTGATCTTTCTCCGTCTTATTATCCCCATTGTTTCTCTATCAAAGACATGAAAAATGTCTCTAATGACAATAGATTTAACCTTTCATGCTTCTTTTAGCTGCATACATCATGGGTTTTCTATCCTTATTTATTTCCCCTAAATGGACAATTATAACAAAAACAAAAAACCATTTTTTATTTTATCTCATGTGTCTAAGGGTGTATTGATGGTGTATCCGTTCTATAAATGATATCTCCTGAGTATCCCACCGTATCTGGAGCATATTGAACACAAATACCATACGGGTGCAAAGGGTGTTTAGGTGCATCTATGCTTCATTAGTGCCAGGCATTGGATATTAAAGAAACCTGTATAAGGGTACAGATACTAAACTTATATTTGGTTATAGATATCGTTTCAATTTTAGTTGCTAAAAAAGCCTCCTTGGTAAAATTAAAACAGCAGAAATAGCAATAGACAGACACCATGCAACATCATAAATACAATATAGTTGCATAATGCAGATTTCTATAGACTTTACTCAAAAATTGGGGTAAAAAAATCAGGCTAAATTTTATGCAAATAGGGCAAGCGAGAATGGAGGCAGCTCCTCACTGGAATCCTTAATCATTTCAGAATTAAAAATCGACATTTTGATTTAAAATTCAAATACATGTTTTGATAATTATTTGCATTTGGGCCAAATCCACTTGGAATTGTAAGAGGTTCCAATCTTAGATTTCAAAATTATTTTTGAGGTTATTATTTGTCAAATGCAGCGCAGTTTTTATTCTCTCTCTTCTCAAATCTAAGATAGTTTAGAATCTTGAATTTCATAATACAACAAAGGGTTTCAAATTTATGAACTTCAACAAATCAAACATCTGAAATTCAAAAGTTTTAAATCCAAATCCACATTATATTTGGTAGGGAAGAAGGAAATTGGAAGGAAGATAAAAGGGTGAAGAAAGAAAAAAGGCTTAAATATTTAAAAAAAAATCCCTATACTAAAATTAAATAATCATCCAAGCCCCTATCGTTTTATTGCAATCATTTGAATCCTCAAACATCTATTTTCACCCAATTGAGCCTTCGATTGGACGGAAATTGATGATGACTTTTAATCAATTTTCGTCTAATTAAGGAAAATAGATGTTTGAGAACTTAATTAATTGCAATAAAACGATAGGGGTTTGGATGATTATTTAATTTTAATTCAGGGGCTTTTTTATATTTAAGCCAAGAAAAAAGAAAGGACAGGAAAGAAAGTTCATTGTATTTGGTGTGAAGTAGGGAAAATAGGGAGAAAGAAAGGGACTAGCGTAGAGCTGAAAATAAAATTGTTAATTTAAGTTGAATGAATGTTTTCCTCCCATATTTGGAAGGATCGGATTTTGAGGGAAAGGAAAGATGCAAATCGACCCATTTTCCTTCCCTTCTCTTATTTCCCTCCTACCAAACAATGGAAAAGGTGAAAAGAAAATAGTTTTTCCTTCCACTCTCTTTCCTTCCTTCCTCTTTCTCTCTTACCAAACATAATCCCTCCTACCAAACATAATGTTAGGTTCCCAAACGCCAAGTTAAAAGACTTTGGTCTAGTTTAGCATGAGGTTGAAAGCGGCTTTTGCATTCAAAAGCTGCTTTTGACCCGACCTCAATCCAAACAACTAAAAAATGTGGCTTTTCGCAAAAGTTTAAGGGTGTGTTTGGATGAGGGATTTCAAGGAGAAAATTCATTTGTAGAGAGACTTTCAAAATTCTAAAATTAAATTACTTTGTTTGGTAAAATAAAAATTAGAATTGTCAAATTCTTGGAATTTGAAAGAGGAATTTTAGAGGGCTCAAATTCCCTTTTCACATTCCACCTCTAGAGGTGGAATTTGTGAAATTCTTTGATTTTTTAATAAGATATTAACATTTATAATGTTTCCTTTTTTATGCAATTTTTATTTTTTTCAATTCTAACTATGAAAACTCATTTCAAATTTTTTTTTTTTTATATATTATTAGTAATATCTAAACAATTTTACAAATCTAATGACACCCATATTGCATATTTTCTCAATATTTTTCTTATTTTATCTCTAATATTATTTTTTTTACCTCATCAAATTCCAATATTTAAAATTTCTTTGTAAAAAATATTTATCCAAACAATACAATTATATATGCTAGCATTTCAAAAAATTTCAAAAATTCAAAATTCCTCATTCAAACACACCCTTAGAGCTTTTGCGGTGAAAAAGTGTGTTTTGGGATAGAAAATCACTATATTATCCTATATTTTATTATTCTGCACATATTTTTTTGGAGATTTCAATTACTCACATTTTTTTAAAACAATACCAAACACTTAAAATTTCTAACCATGTTTTTTTCGCCACACTTTTAAACACACTTTTCTCGAACCAAGCTTTTTCCAACTACAACAACAACATCAAACTAGGCATTTAGAACTACTTAAAATGACTTTGAAGAATACGCTTTTGTCCGATAAATTTGAAAAACATGCTTATGGTTTGAGGTATAATTACAAGTTACTCTAGCATTTTTTTTACTTGATGTAATTTTACTCATTACTCCCTACAGTTTTAAAAGTTGTAGCCAAAAAGTATAATTTCTATTTATCTTTGATGATTAGATTAAGCTTAAACTAATTAAAGGTCTGAATTATGATATGATACAAACAAAAACAAATTTAGAAATAAGTTGTTAATATTTTACTGGCAAAGTTAACTTCAATACTGCTAATTATCACTACATTCTTTAAAAAAAAAAAAAAAATGAATTATATTACCTTTCAAATTACAAAATTTTCTAGTATGAGTTTAATTGAATTCTTATTTAAGTTAGAATGTTAATATCATATGAAATTCTTATAAAATGATAGGTACCTTCCAATGAGGCCATTGACCATGATGACAAGATGCTCAGGCGAATCCTTGGAGGCCATGACGTCGGGGTCGAAAACATCTTGGCCGCCACTGTCTTCTTCGAATTTGATCCCCTGTTTAGGCGGCGGCTCCGTGCTCTTGAAGCAACCGCCGCTCATGCTCCGAACCCACGCCATCTGCATCTGCTGCACCCGCTCACACGATAGCCAGTTCAGTTTCGGCTTCCACAGCGAGAACCCTAAGTTACTGAAGCGAATCGAGTGGCGGTTCGGATTGGGGATTCGAATCCTTCCGGGGCCCGGAGTGGCGGTTCGGGGTGGTGGAGAAATGTCGGCAATCATGTGGAGAAAAGAAGCATGGGCAAAAAAACCCCGAAAGAACTGAGATTTTTTTAGTTTTTGCGATTCGGGTCTTTATTATTATATTCTTTTGTAAAAAAAGTTTTTTTTTTGTTTAGAAAAGAAAAAAAGGCGTCTTTCTGGAGAGTGAAAGATTTTTGGAAATGAAAGAGAAGGGTTGGGGTTTTTGGGAGATTTTAAACGTGGGTTTTTCCTTAACAGCGAAATAAATACGAAGGTAATTCTTAATCTTAACTTAGATAATATTTACGTTTGCCAACGAAATATTATCGAATTTGAATTAATATTTTATAATAAATTTAAAAGATAAAAAAATTAAAGTAGTAAAAATTATAATTTGTAAAAATAATATTTTTTTATTAAAAGTTATTAGAATATAGTTAATTATATCCGATAATTTTAGACACAATATAATTATACGGCACGAACATAATATGAAAAAATAATTAAAACACAACATGACACAAAAATAACATGAACATGACACAAATACACGAATGTTTCAAGATCTACATAAAACGAATTATTAACGTATTAAAATTTATATAAATATATAATACCTTGAATACAATTATAATAAAAAAATAACACGAATATGATGATGCGTGGCACAAATTTGTGAGTTATTTGAATAGTGTCAATTAGACTTGGCAATTTCGAACACAACATAATTATACGACTCAAATACAACATGAAAAAAATAATTAAAACACCACACAAAAAATAGCATGAACATGACACAAATATACGAACGTGTCAAAATCTACATAAAATGAATTATTAACGTGTAAAAATTTATATAAATTTATAATATTTAAAACACATGATAAAATAACACGAACATGTTACGGACATACGATTTTTCTCTAAATTGAATAATTATAAAAAAATTATGCAAAATATGTGATGAATTGAGACACGACATGAACACACAAAATTTTCTCTAAATTGGATTACCATAACAAACTATGCAAAATATTTGGATGAATTGAAACACGACAAAAACACATAAAAAATAATTAAAATACGGCATAGCACGAAAATAACATGAACACAATACAAATACATGAACGTGTCAAAATTTACATAAAATGAATTATTAACATGTAAAAATTTATATATATTTTTAATATTTTGAACACACACAAAATAACACGAACATGAAAAATAATATGAACACGAACGAATATTTGAACGTGTAAAAATCTACATAAAATGAGTTATTAACATGTAAAAGTTATATAAATTTATGATATTTTGAACAGATAAAAAATAACACGAACACGACACGAATATACAAACGTGTCAAAATCTACATAAAACGAATTATTAACGTGTAAAATTTATATAAATTTATAATATTTTGAAAACACAAAAAACAACACGAACACACAATTTTTTCTCTATTTTTTTTCCTTCCTTTTCTTTTTCCTTTCTTCTCTTTCTAATCAAAAAAATAAATAAATAAATACCCAAACTAATCCTCTCAATTCCCTTAATACTTATGTTTAGGTGTCACCTAACCTTTAACCCAAAATTTTTAATTCTCTCGTCTCATTGTATTTGGGTATTGTTTTTATATATATAGTAATAGACATAAGTAGGGTTGGCAAAAGCATCCCTATCCAACCAGCCCGGGTTTTTTTTCTTTAAATTTTTCGTATTTTATTTTTTATTTATATTAAATTATAAAAAAATTATTTAAATTATTTTTTATTTATTAAAAATAACATATTTAATTTATATATTTATCGTAAAAAAATAATTTTGCATAAATATATTATTAATAACTAGATCTTGATACGTCCACAATGTAAATGAAAAAATAAAAAGTTATATATGGTCAATGTGTAACTTTTTAATTGGATGAGTGCAAATTTTATTAAGTCTTTAATTGAATTTGTGTCACACTATTCCGTGACATCAAACTCAATCAAATATATTTAAAAAAAAAAGACACAACCACTATGTGGAGTAAAAAAATTACATGTTAAAAATAAATGAAAAATAAGTTATTTGGTGGTTAATGGTTAAGAAGAAGTGGGTAGGTAGTTTTTAAAATATTTATTTTTAGTTTTTAAAAATAGCAAAAGATATAAATATTTTTATAAATATATTTTTTTTTTTTTATTTTTTTTTTAATTTTTAATTTTTGTGTAATTTTTTCGGGTTGATTTGGTGTCATTTAACTTGTGACATCAAATTCAGTCATAGATTTTATAATAACTAGATTTTGACATGCCTAAAATGTAAGGGGAAAAAATACAAGAAAAAAATGAAAAAAATAAGAAGTTATATATGGATAATAGGTAATTTTTTAATTAGATGAGTGCAAATTTTAAAAAATAAAAATATTAAAAAATATTTAAAATTTTATATTAAATAACATTTATACCTTTTATTTTATATGTTTATTAAAATTTAATTAAGGTTTTTTGTTAAGTTTTTAATTGAGTTGGTATCACTTGACTCGTGACATCAAACTTAATAAAACATATTAAAAAAGACACACCCACTATGTTGATGAAAAATAGAAAATACATGTTAAAAACAAATGCAAGATAAATTATTTGGTGGTTATTGATTAAGACTCCATTTGGTTTTAACTGAAGCATCAGTTTGCTCCAATTCGGTGCATTAAGCACCCAAAAACGCACTGGACATCCATTTGGATATTTTCCTCCGGTGTAGTTGAGATGTTCTCAACTGCACTAAAGCCAAAATTTTCACCTGACCCTTAGCCTATGTTTGGATTAGACCTGTCCATTAGCGGCTCGAAAAATATATATATTTTTTGTCTAAGTCCATTCAGATCGGGCTTGGATAGACCCGTATAAATTCATTTCACTATTTAAAAATATCAAAATATTAAAAAATCATTTTTATATTAATATTTATGTATATTTTATAATTAAATTTAAATAAAATAATATTTTTTATTTAATAAATAGTAATTCAGGCAGGGCCGGGTCTGTCGAAATTACTAAATATTTTGTCCAAGCATAGCCCAATACGGGCCGGGCCTACTGGGCCGGGCGGGCTACTCGACCCGTGGACAGGTCTAGTTTGGATTGAGGCAGGGGAGGGAAAAGAAAGTAAAGAAAGAGAAAATAGAAAACCTTAACCTTATTTTCCCTTGTTTGGATTAAAAATAAAAATTAATCAAGGAAAGTGAGAGGAGTTTAGCACCCCTCACTTTCCCTCAAAACACTCATTTTTTCAAAACCCCAAATCGGTGGGAAAGGAAGGTAAAAAAATATTTAAATATAAAATGTCCGTTTTACCCATTTTACATTTATCAAATTACAAGTAATATTTTTAAACTTATATACTTCACGTAATTGACATTAAAAATTATAAAAAAAATTTATTATCATTTTTTTGTTTTTTTATATTACTTTAATATTTTTTAATGTAATGTTTATTTTATTTTTTATAATTTAATTTATAATATTTATATTATTATTTTAATTAAAAGAAAGGGTATAATTGAAAATGTATATTATAATATATTTTTTCTTTTTCTTTTCACACTTTAACCAAACGATGGTGACTAACATTCCTTTATTTTCCTTTCCCTAACATATTTTAATTATTAAAACAAGAGAAAGATGTATCATTTCCTTTCTTTTAAAAAATCTTTCTTTTCCTTTCATTTACTAACATCTATCCAAACATAGTGTTAAGGGTCTAGTGGAAATTCTCCTTTCATCGGTGGAGATTTATTCCACTTTTACCCTTTTTTGTTTTTTTGTTTTTATTTTTGTTTTTATTTGTTACTTTTTATAAATATTTAATTATTTAAGTGGTAAATAAATTTATGTTGTTGATCTTTTTATCTTTTATGTATTTTTTTAACTTTTATTTAAAAATTTTCAAATTATTTATTTTTATTAACTCTTTCGAATTTTTAAATTTATATTGTGTCAATATTTTTGAGTGAATATTTTTTTTTATTTTAAAATGTTAAATAGAATTAAAATATCATAAAAATACATAAAAGATAATAAATAATTAAATATTACTTTACTAAGTTTTAGTTTGTGTAAATATATTATTATCAATTATATACAAATTTTATTCTAATGTTCTTAATGGTCATTTTCTCTTCTTACTATAATTCACCTTACCGCCACCGTTGTTTTTGAATCCAAACACATATTTATCACTGATTTTAATCTCACCACTACAGTATCCAATCTCATCTCTACAGTAACTAATCTCACCGCCACCGCTATTTTTAATCTCATCGGAGCCAATCTCACCACCCATCCAAATCGACCCTAAGAGGAAGTATGTAGTTTTTAAAATATTTATTTTTAATTTTTAAAATAGCAAAAGACATAAATATCCTTATAAATATGTTTTTTTATTTTTTGGTTTTTATGTTTCCGAGTTTGTGTCACTTGATTCGTGACATCAAACTTAGCCAAAGGTTTTATAACAATTAGAATTTGTCACACCCACTTTGTGGGTGAAAATTATATATATTTTAATATATATATATATATATTGTATTTTAAAAAGAAGTGATAAGTTGAAAAATAGGTAATTAGTGTTTTAACGAGTAGTTATTTTTTTTTTAAAATTAAAGAATATTAAAACAAGATGAGTAGTTTTTTATTTAGTTATTTTTAAAAGTAAAAGACTTAAATACCTTAATTTCATTTTATTACTATAAGTTTAATTTGATTTTTATGTAATTTTTTCAATTAAATTGATGTCACTTGACTCGTGATACCAAATTCAAAGACATTATAATTAGTATAATAGAGATATTACTAGAATTGCAACACCCACCTACTGTAGGTGAAAAAATTAATAATTTAAAAAGTGGGTAATTTTTTTCTTGAATGGATAACCTTAATTTTATATTTTATAATAATTTTATTTTATCTTTGCTGTAAATTTACCAATTAAATTAGTCGTGACACTAGCTTAGTCAAATACTTTATATAGTATATAGTATAAATAATAGAGATATTATTAGAATTGTCACACCCATTATGTGGATGAAAAAAATTAATAATTTAAAAAAGTGAGCAATTTTTTTTGAGTGGATAGTCATTTTATAATGAATATATATATATAATTTTATTTTATCCTTTTGTAAATTTATCAACTAAATTAATCGTGATACTAACTTAATCAAACACTTTATATATAACTAGAATTTTTCACACCCACGATGTGGGTTAAAAAAATGAAATTTTAGATATAAATTTTGTATTTTGAAAAATAATGATATTTAAAAAAATGTGGGTAATTTTTTAGGAGATGTTAAAAAAATAGTGCATAGTTTTTTTTAGAGATGATAAGTTACATGAATAATAATGGATAGTTTATTTAAAAGCTGAATAGTTCGTTTAAGTGGGTAGGGTTTTTTTAGAAAAGTAAGTTTTTTAAAAATAAATAATTTTTTATATATAAAAATATTAAAAAAATATAATTACCCTTATGTTATTTTTTGATTTTATAATACTTTTATTAACTGAGTTGGTGTCACTTGACTCATGATACCAACTCAATTGCTCTCGTTATATATATAGTAAGCATAGATATAGGTTAATAATATAGACGTCACGTAACTAACTTTGGTATCACATTCCAATGAATATGGATAACTAAGAAATCCATTGCACGATTCGTTTTATACCTAATTTATTTTAAAATTGAAAATTCTATTCATAAAGCAATTATTATAAATACCTTTCATAATTTTTAAAATAATATATTTTGTTTTTGAAGTTTTTCCATTTTCAAAAGTTAAGTTTTAATCCAATTTTTAAAAATAATGATGAGCAGTAATCCGGATCGGGTCAAACTGACTCGAATTACAAAATATCTGTAGACATCCAATTTTATCCGAGATCTTTAAAAATATTTGTTAATTTGAATTGAGATGCATTTAATTATCAAATTAATTTTGTTTATGGATTTTTAATTTGAATCAAATATATTTAATTCAAACTCGGGACTAAATCGATTTCTCAAATTTACAAGTCAATTTTTTTTATAAGATCGATATAATAACTGCCTTTTAGGCCTTTGAGTTTGTTGAGTTTTTGAATTTATTTTTTGACTTTAATTTATTTTTGGACCTGAAAATGCCTTTTGGGTTTTTGAATGAAAATTGGGCTTAATTATTGGGTTTGGATTTTCTTTGATTTGGGCTTGAAATCTAAGTTTAAGTCGGACCTTATTCATTTTACTTTTTTTTTTCTTTATCTTTATTATTTATCTTTCTCTTCTTATTATTATCCTAGAAAATTCTTAAAAAAATTAAAAATACAAAAAAAAAAAAAAAAGATTCGAAAAGAGAATCAGAAAAAGGGAAAGGAATTTGGAGGAAAATTGGAAAGGTTGATTTGTAAATTGGAAAACTTGGAAATTAAGGAAAATGCGAGGATTTTGATTTTGAAAAAATCTTGGAATTCAAGAACAGAATCTGGAAAATAAGGAAAGGGAATGGAAAATAAAATTAGAATCGGATCTGCAATGAAAAATAAGAACAGAGTCTGAGCTTTCAAAGGGATGCTTTATGACATTGAAATCATCAGCTACAATCCAAGGGAATTGTCCAAGAATAGTATTAAGTTGTGCTAGCTGACTCCAAAGAAACTTCCTTTCAGAGCCTATATTTTTCCCGTAGACAAAAGAGAAATAAAATTGAGCTACATGGTTCTGAACACAGCAAGTGATCGCTTGATCAGAAGAAGAGAGCACATAAATTTGTAGGCTCTTTTCGTACAAAACCCACATTCTGCCATTTGCAGCAGAGTCATAATTTGCAAGACCCCAATCATTAAAATAATGCAAAAGAATATATTGCATATTGTGGGATACTACTCTGGTTTTCCTCAATGCAAACAATGTCAATTTTCAAAGAATTAACCAGCCTTCTAACCTTTTTTTTTTTTTTTGTTTTTTGTTTTAGGGGGTTGTTAAACCCCCTAATATTCCATATCAGGATGTTCATCAACAAGTAATGGAAGAGGTACCTCCCTTAGTAGTAGGCCTAGCTTCTGCACTCTGATTTCTAGCTTTCCTTTTTGCTGGGGCAGCTTTCTTCATTAGCTCAGAAACACCAGTAGCTACAACTATGGGTTGTCTCCTTTGAAGGGCAAGATCTTCATGATCCACAACCCCAGTTTCAGCAGATTGAGAGCCCTCATCAATTGGTGCGCTGCCAAATGAGCCGAAATAGAGGCTCTTGGGCCTTGAGTAACTTGCCCCTGGCATGAATCAACAAAATCAAGAGCTGCAAATGAATTTTTTATGGTTTCTAGAGTTTAGCCATGCAACACAATATGTTTATTCTCACAACTTCCACCACTATAGGTTTGGGCTTAGGAACCCAAGTTTTCTGTTGCTCTACAACGTGCTTCGGGCAAGATTGATCAGAATGTCCAAAGACTTGGCATCGTGAATATTTCTGGGGCTTCCAAGGAACATGAACATCAATAAGAATTACAGAGCCATTTAAAGTTTCAACCTCCACCACAAAAGGAATGTCATCTAAAGCATCAACTTCCACACAGATTTTTGCATGATAGAGCCTTGCTTTCCTAGCAGTAACTCGATCCATGTACAAGGGTTGCCCAATGGCACTACTATATAACTCAATCTAGCATTTGTATATAGCTCCAGAGGGATATTTCTCAGTAAAATCCATACTGGGATTTTTGAGAAGATAAAATCTAAAGGTTGTGCTCCAGGCTATTATCATCTAATTACTACTGGTTTATTATTTATGTGCCATGGCCCTGACTAAAAAACCCAGCTGCATATCTCAGGTAATGGAAATTTGAGGAGAAAAAATTTCCAGTCAAGCTATTGATCTCAATTGCCCTACTTTGCCTCATAACTTATTAGCAATCTTTTGGAAGAGGATGAAATTAGGCACCTTACCTAAAAATTGAAGAACAAGACTGTTACTCCAGCAATCAATTCCCTGACCAAAGACGCCTTGTGGAGGTTTTACCATAACTCTATCACATCGCTTATCAGGAAAAAGACTATTGTGGAGGTTGGTTAAATAGGGATTTTCAATGCGCACCATTTTGTTTAAGAGATGTTGAACCACCAGAATTTACCCTTTATCCATGTCAATAATAACTACCTACATTTTTAAGCAGTAGATGGAACTTCAATAACTGCCTATGCCACGCGCTCCACACCACGTGCCACCTCAGGCGGAGATGCACCCAAGACTTATTTAGAATTAGCCGGAGCACAAAATTTCTCAAAAAAACCATTCAAGGAAAATTGCTAACTCATTTCTTCTACCTTTGAGTCGCTAAAAGACGACCACCAAAGGGTGAACTCTCAACTTGCACCATTGTCAAACCAGGTGAAGAAGACTAGAAAATACAAATAACTCCAAAGAAATCTGAAGAATGAAGCACCAATCAATGAACTCATACGAGTTCAGGGAGGAAAAAAAAGTGAAGAGCAGGAAATCGAATAACAAAATTGTGAGACTACACTGGGATCAATTCTTCTCCAAGAGAAAACAAAAGGAAGCAGAGAAATCCAAAGAAAACAACAAAAAAATCAAGGAATTCAACCAAAATCAGTAGAAAATTTGAAAAAGAATGACAGGATTTGGGAGGAAAATGATGGTGAATCAATGGAAGATTAGACCTGCAAATATGCGCCGAGAGAGTTTGCTACATGCACCTTCCCTCCCCCCCTCTCTCTCTCCTCCCCCTCGGGTATTATTTTGATAGGTCACCTTCCACACAGCTTAAACAATTAATGAATTATGTTGTCTGCATCCTATATCTAGTACACCTAGGAACTCTTTTTACACCCCTAATCTTTAGAAAGCCTGTAACAGATTTAAGAAGTTTCTAGGACTTGAGGGCTTTAGAAAGGTAAGTTTCTTAGAAAAGACTTTTGATAGGTTTCAAATTAGGAAACCTGAGTAGCAGGTTATCATATCACCAAATTTTAAATATAAACATAATTGAAATTATATATAAACATGAGAAATTAAATATAAACATGACAAACATGAGAAATTACATATAAACTTGACGAATTACATATAAATATGACAAATTACATATGAGAAATTACATATAAACATGACGAATTACATATAAACTTGACGAATTACATATAAACATGAAAAATTACTTATAAACATTACCAAATGACAATTACATATTAAGATGACAAATTACATATAAACATGAAAAATTACATATAAACATGACAAATTACATATAAACATGACAAACATGAGAAATTACATATAAATATGACAAATTACATATAAACTTGAATAATTACATATAAACATGAGAAATTACATATAAACATGACGAAATGACAAATTACATATGAAGATGACAAATTACTTATAAACATGAGAAAATACATAAAAACATGAGAAATTACATATAAACATATAAACTTGACGAATTACATATAAACATGACAAATTACATATAAACTTGACGAATTACATATAAACATGACAAATTACATATAAACATGACGAAATGAGAAATTACATATCAAGATGAGCAATTACATATAAACATGATAAATTACACATAAACATGACAAATTACATATAAACATGACAAATTGACGAATTACATATAAACATGACAAATTACATATGAACTTGACGAATTACATATAAACATGACAAATTGACGAATTACATATAAACATGACAAATTACATATAAACATGAAGAAATGAGAAATTACATATCAAGATGAGAGATTACATATAAACATGAGAAATTACATATAAACATGACAAATTACATATAAACATGACAAATTGACGAATTACATATAAACATGACAAATTACATATAAACATGACAAATTACATATAAACTTGACGAATTACATATAAACATTACAAATTACATATAAACATGACGAAATGAAAAATTACATATCAAGATGAGATATTATATATAAACATGACAAATTACATATAAACATGACAAATTACATATAAACATGACAAATTGACGAATTACATATAAACATGACAAATTACATATAAACTTGACGAATTACATATAAACATGACAAATTACATATAAACATGACAAATTACATATAAACATGAAAAAATTAGAAATTACATATCAAGATGAGAGATTACATATAAACATGATAAATTACATATAAACATGACAAATTGACGAATTACATATAAACATGACAAATTACATATAAACTTGACGAATTACATATAAACATGACAAATTACATATAAACATGAAAAAATGAGAAATTACATATCAAGATGAGAGATTATATATAAACATGATAAATTACATATAAACATGACAAATTACATATAAACATGACAAATTGACGAATTACATATAAGCATGACAAATTACATATAAACTTGACGAATTACATATAAACATGAAAAATTACATATAAACATGACGAAATGATAAATTACATATCAAGATGAGAGGTTACATATAAACATGAGAAATTACATATAAACATGACAAATTACATATGAACATGAGAAATTGACGAATTACATATAAACATGACAAATTACATATAAACTTGACGAATTACATATAAACATGACAAATTACATATAAACATGACAAATTGACGAATTACATATAAACATGACAAATTACATATAAACTTGACGAATTACATATAAACACGACAAATTACATATAAACATGACAAATTGACGAATTACATATAAACATGACCAATTACATATAAACTTGACGAATTACATATAAACATGACAAATTACATATAAACATGACAAATTGACGAATTACATATAAACATGACAAATTAATATAATTTAATTTCGATGCAAACTTTCAATCCATAAAATTAAACATTAGTAAAATTTTAATTTTAATATTTTTATATTGCTGCAAAAAATTTATATATGAGAGGAAAAAACCCTCAAACTTTCAATCCATAAAATTAAACATTAAAGGATATTGTCATTTATTTATGTAATTGAAAAAAAGGAATCAAAAGTTGTCTCGATGCAAACTTTCAATCTATAAAATTAAACATTAGTAAAATTTTAATTTGTCATGTTTATATGTAATTTGTCATGTTTATATGTAAATTACATATAAACATGACAAATTACATATAAACATAATAAATGAAAAATTACATATAAATATGACCGAAATTACATATAAACATGACAAATTACGTAAATCATTACAGAATAATGTTATGTATTTATGTAATTGAAAAAAATGAATCAAAAGTTCTCATGTATTTATGTAAATTTTTTTTTGACATATAAACAAATTACAAATTACATATAAACATGATAAGTTATATAAATCATTAAAGGATCTTGTCATGTAATCTATTAATATAATGAAAAAAGGGAATCAAATATTGATCATAATCTATGTAATATTTTTTACCACTTAATATTACGTAAATTACATAAATATATTACAAGTAATTTAAATTAAATTAAATTTTCAAAAATATAATAATTTATAAAATATAATATGTTTACATTATTTTTATTAAAAAAATTATTTTTCTTTTTCTTATTTATTTTTTTCTAAATAAATTATTTTTTATAAAAAATTAAATAATTTATAAATATAAAATGTTTATTTGTATTCATTAAATTAAAATTTTACATTTTTTTATGTAGACTCCAATGCTGAAGTCATTTCGGACATGGATATAGAGTATGATCCTCCAAGTATATGAAAAAACTTAAAAAAAAATAAGTACACCCATGTCAGACACATATTCATATCCGACATTCATCCCGAATTCGGGTAACATAAAAAATATATAATAATTAGTAGATTTAATTTGAGCTAGCCAAAGCCGCTAATAAACGTGACAATTAAAATTTTCAATATCTTTGGACAATCGCTTCATCGTCCTCTAAATCATTTACTACTAGTTTGCTTGATCTTTTTTTTTTTTTTTCCTTTAAGCTATTTGGTCGTGAATGGAATCTGCTTCATCACTTTGTGCGATTCTTCCTATCCAAGAAAACTAGCTTTCCATTATCTTCAGGATTTGTAAAAGGAGTTTGACAAGTTTGATCATAGCCTCATAAAGAAAATTACAAGACCATACAACTTTATTAGATTTGGTAATATCCCCAATAATCGGTTTATAGCTTATATTAACAAGTTTGAAGCAATTATGGCATTTGATTGTTAAATAACCAGAGGAAACTTAAGGAAATATAATCTAAGAATTAATTGTATCAACATATTGCTTTCACGTTTCTGATAACTCGTATAATTATATAGTTCTTAGTTATGTTTTATTATTGTTTTGTGTCAAATACGAGTTATTATTGCTTAGTCTAATTGTGTTTATGATATTTTATATTTTTATGTAATTTGGTGTTTTTCACGAGTTTTTTTGAGTGATTTCAGATTACTAGGTTAAATCAAGAATTAAGGGCAAATCCAATTCAGTTCCACTTCTGACACCTTTTGCCATATCAACTATATCTGGAGTTTCACTGAAGCATTAAGGCTGAAATTTTGACAGTGCATAGTTAAGAGGCATATCTATCTTTTTCATGTTTTAAACTTCTTGAAACGGAGTCGTTTTCCCTAGCGAAATCGACCATCAAGTTGGCTGATGTGCAATGACGTCTGTGCTGACCTATTTTGGTATTTTGACCATATCTTCCGATCCACATGAGCAAATGATCTGATTCCAATGGTTATGGATCCGTAACTGATAGGGGTATATTTTTTTAGAAGACCATTTGATCAGATCGAGCCTCCAACATTGACAAACTCGATCATCAAGCTGGCTGATCAGAATTGTCATACAATATGACGAAAATTGTTAGAAAAATGCACCCACCTATTATACCTACCTTTGAAATTTATAAAGCTTGTCTCTTGTCATTTAGCTCTCCAAAATGTGTATAAATAGAGGGCCTTGGATGATTGTAAGAGTATCATTATACATTGGTAGGATATTAGCCATTGTAATAAAATTCTCTAAGTTTTCTTCTTTTTTCCTTTCTCTAGTTTTCTTTTTCTTTATTTACTTATGCTTCTTACATTTCTTTTCATTTTATTCATATCTAGTATGTGTTGCTAATCATATTGTTGAGGTGATGAGGTGAAGCTTTTGGTAAATGCTAAGGTTAGTCTCTTAAACATGAGCTAAAATGAATCATCATTTATAAACACTAGTATAGATAATATTTTCTTTTGGTTTAAAATCATACTTGTAAAGTAGGGATCTTGATTCATTATTGACAATGAAAATGGCACAGTAAATGTTTGGTTTCATAACCTTGATTTGTTGTAGACATATACCTTGGCATAAGGAATGCTTGGACTCTTTTTATGAGTTTTGAGGACACCAAATGAACATAATATCATATGCTATGGACGTTGGACAATTTGGACTGAATTGCTAAACCTTCCGATTGGAACCTCCCTTATGTGTGGATTTCAATTGTGTAATAAAACAAGATTAATCTTAGCATAACACCAAGAGTGGATTCTCTAACCTCAACATCTTTTCTTATTGTTTTTTTTTATATTTTGTTTAATTTCTTTTATATTATTTTATTTATTTTGTTCTCTAATATCTTGTTTATTTTGTTTTGTTGTTGATTCCCTAATATCTTGTTTACTTTCTTTTTCTTATATATTTATAAACTTATACTTACTAATACGCTTCCCTGTGGTTCGACCTCGGACACCCGAGAATTTATTACTTGAACATAACCTGCACTTGGGTTTATAACTCTTAATTGAGTCACCATCAAGTTTTTGGCGCCGTTGCCGGGGAGGCAATACTAAGTATATAAGTTTATAAGTATATTTATTTTTATTTTTATTGGCTGGTTATACCGCCTAATTTTCTATATATTTATATTTATATTGTATATTAAATTTGTTTTATTTTTATTGGCTGGTTATACCGCCTAATCTGTATATTAACTTTGTTTTATGCTTGTTTGACGACGTGATTTTAGATCTCGTCGTTTAGTTAGATTTTATTGTGAAACTTTTTCAGGTAATCTTTCTAATACAACTCCTACCATGGCTGACAATGAAAGTGTTCATGCTGAAGATGAGAACAGACAAGTACGCACCATGCGTGACTACTTGCAACCAACTCGAAGCTCATCACCCTCTTGTTTTATTTTTCCTCTCAATGCAAACAACTTTCGTTTTAAACCAGGTATGATAGCTTTGCTTCCAAATTTCCATGGGTTAGAATCGGAAAGTGCTTACTCGTTTCTAAAAGACTTCGAAGATGTATGTGTCACCTTTAATGACCAACAATGTACAAATGAAATTGTCAAGCTAAAATTATTTCCTTTTTCTTTAAAAGATAAAGCAAAAATTTGGCTTCATAATTTAAAACCAAGGTCAACTGGCACATGGCAAGAATTACAAACTGAGTTTCTAAAGAAATTTTTCCCAGCACATAAAACTACTGCTTTGAAAAGACAGATTCAAAATTTCAATCAAAATCAAAATGAAGCATTTTTTCAGTGCTGGGAGCGTTTTAAAGATTTGTTAAGTTCTTGTCCACATCATGGTTTTGAAAAATGGCGTCTTATTAGTTTCTTTTATGAAAGTTTAACTCCCGAAACTAAACAATTTGTTGAAACAATGTGTAACGGTGAGTTTCTAGAAAAAGAATCTGAAGAAGCCTTTGACTACCTAGACCATTTGGCAGATAACTCTCAAGCCTGGCACACAGATAATTCCTCTGAAAGTTTCAATAGATCTAATCTTTTTTCTAACAGAGGTAAATATCATTTTAGTCAAGAAGATGAGATAAAAGCTAAAGTAGCTAATTTGGCTAGAAAGATTGAAGCCATGGAACTTAGAGAAGTAAAAGAAGTCAAAACGGTTAAAAATGAAGAAAGTTGTGGAATTTGTGAAATCATGGGACACCCCACTTCTGAATGTCCAAACATTCCTATTCTTAAAGAAGCGTTGCATGATCAAGTAAATTCCATAAACACATTTAAAAAGCCTTTTCCTTCTCCTTACTCTGAAACGTATAACCCTGAATGGAGAAATCATCACAACTTCAGTTGGCGGAATAATAATCATGTTCAAGTACCACAATCTCAAAAGCCGGGCAACACTTTTTCCTATCAACCTTCACGTGTACAAACCTTGGAAGAGACATTGCAAGCATTCATGCAAACACAAGCAAATGTGAATAACCAAACTTCAGAGGACATCAATGAGATCAAAAACACCTTGTCCACATTGACAGCTTCATTACGCACTCCAGAAAAAGGTAAGTTTCCTGCTCAACCTCAGCCTAACCCTTCTACTCAATGTTTTGTTTCTTGCTCCAATGAAACTCAACAGGAAAATGCCAGTTCTATCACAACTCTTCGAAGTGGAAAGGCAATTGACAAAAAGATTCCATCAAAAGACCAAGATCCTCCTTCCCCTCCGAAAAGTAAAGGTAAGGATGATGGTAAGTCTGAACTTCTTGAAAATTTGGACAAAGAAAAAGGTATGCATCCTGCTCCTTTTCCTCAAAGGTTGCAAACAATAAAGAATTTGAATCAAAATGCAGAAATATATGAACTTTTCAAACAAGTTAAGATTAACATTCCTTTATTGGATGCAATCAAACAAGTTCCATCTTATGCTAAATTTTTGAAGGACATGTGCACAGTTAAAAGGAAACATAATGTACAAAAGAAAGCATTTCTGACGGAAAGTGTGAGCTCAATCATTCAGCACCTTACTCCACCAAAATTCAAAGATCCTGGATGTCCAACAATCTCATGCATCATTGGAAACACTAGAATAGAACGTGCATTGCTTGATCTTGGTGCTAGTGTTAATCTTTTGCCTTTTTCTGTTTATCAACAGTTAGGTTTAGGTGAACTCAAGGAAACACCTGTTACACTTCAACTAGCTGATCGTTCTGTAAAAATTCCTCGAGGGATAGTTGAAGATGTTTTGGTTCAAATTGAAAATTTTTACTTCCCTGTTGATTTTATTGTTTTGGACACACATCCTGTTTCAAATCCAAATGTTCAAATTCCTGTTATATTAGGCCGTCCATTTCTTGCAACTTCTAATGCTCTGATAAATTGCAGGAATGGCATTTTGAACATTTCTTTTGGAAATATGACTTTAGAATTAAATGTGTTCAACATTTGCAAGCAACCTGGTGATGATTCAGAAGTACATGAAGTGGATTTCATTGAAGAACTTGTTCATGAACATCTCACCACTACCACATTCCATGATCCTTTAGAAGCTTATTTAATTGAATGTGAGTTTGATAATGCTTCAGAAATTTCACACACTGATTCTTTGTTAAATTCTTTTCAGGATAAGCATGGTTGGAAACAAAAGTTTGAGGAACTTCCATCACTCACAAATGTCATTGTACCATCAAGTATTGAACCACCCAAGCTGGATTTAAAACCATTGCCATCCGAGCTAAAATATTCCTTTTTGGGTGAGAATGAAACTTTTCCAGTCATAATTTCTTCACATCTTGATGAACTACAAGAAGGTAAGTTGTTACAACTTTTGAAAATGCACAAAAATGCATTAGGATGGACCTTAGCTGACATAAAGGGAATAAGCCCATTAATCTGCACACATAATATTTATTTAGAGGAAAATGCTAAACCCTCTAGACAAATGCAACGAATGCTTAATCCTAATATGAAAGAAGTAGTGAGAAATGAAGTCATTAAACTTCTAGATAATGGAATCATTTATCCTATCTCTGATAGCAAATGGGTAAGTCCTACTCAAGTCGTACCTAAGAAATCTGGAGTTACTGTAGTTAAAAATGAAAACAATGAATTAATTCCAACTAGGACTGTTACTGGTTGGCGCATGTGCATTGATTACAGGAAACTTAACTTAGTGACGAGGAAAGATCATTTCCCTTTGCCTTTCATGGATCAAATCTTAGAAAGAGTTGCAGGGCATGAGTTTTATTGTTTTCTAGATGGATATTCTGGGTATAATCAAATTGCCATTGCACTTGAGGACCAAGAGAAAACCACTTTTACATGTTCTTTTGGTACTTTTGCATATCGTAGAATGCCATTTGGATTATGTAACGCCCCTGCCACATTTCAAAGATGCATGCTTAGTATTTTTAGTGACATGATTGAACGTAATCTTGAGATTTTCATGGATGATTTTTCTGTTTCTGGTGATTCATTTGATGATTGCTTAGCCAATTTGAAAAATGTATTGATTAGGTGTGAAGAAAAAAATCTTGTTCTTAATTGGGAAAAATGTCATTTCATGGTCACTAAAGGTATTGTACTAGGTCACATTGTTTCTGCAAAAGGGATTGAGGTAGACAAGTCAAAAATTGAATTGATTGCTAATCTACCCACACCAAAGACAGTAAAGGACATTAGGTCATTCTTGGGACATGCAGGTTTTTATAGAAGATTCATAAAAGATTTTAGCACGATATCTAAACCTCTATGTAATCTTTTAATGAAAGACACTGCATTTGAATGGACTAAAGATTGTGAAGATGCTTTTGAAAAACTCAAAAATATGCTCATTACTGCTCCTATTATGAGATCTCCTGATTGGTTTTTACCATTTGAAATAATGTGTGATGCTAGTGACTATGCTGTTGGTGCTGTGTTAGGACAAAGGAAAGATAAGAAACCACATGTAATTTACTATGCAAGTAAAACTTTAAATAGAGCCCAAATGAATTATTCCACTACAGAAAAGGAATTACTTGCAGTTGTTTTTGCATTGGATAAATTCAGATCTTACCTTGTTGGATCATCAATTGTTGTCTTTAGTGATCATGCAGCTTTAAAATATCTTCTCTCTAAGAAGGATGCAAAACCTAGGTTGCTGAGGTGGATCCTTTTGCTGCAAGAATTTGACATCACCATTCGAGATAAAAAAGGAGTAGAAAATGTGGTGGCTGATCATTTATCAAGACTTGTTTGTGATGAATCTTTTGGATCCTCACCAATAAATGATACTTTTCCTGATGAACAGCTTCTAATTGTCTCCACGACACCTTGGTTTGCTGACATTGCTAATTTTCTTGCTACAGGAAAAATTCCTTCTCAATGGAGCCCCCAAGATAAAAGGAAGTTTCTGAATGAGGTAAAGAAGTTCTATTGGGATGACCCTTACTTGTTCAAATATTGTCCTGATCAGATTTTTCGAAGATGCATTCCCGACAATGAGGTAAGTAGTGTAATTAAGTTTTGTCATTCCGAGGCATGTGGTGATCATTTTTCATCAAAGAAAACTGCTGCAAAAATTTTACAGTGTGGATTTTACTGGCCAACTTTATTCAAAGATGCATATAATTTTTGCAAGACATGTGAAAGTTGTCAAAAATTAGGTTCCATTTCGAAAAGAAACATGATGCCTTTGAACCCAATTCTTGTAATTGAAATTTTTGACTGTTGGGGTATTGATTTCATGGGACCATTTCCACCATCTTTTGGTTTCTTATACATTTTAACTGCAATAGATTATGTTTCAAAGTGGATAGAGGCAATTCCATGTCGAAATAATGATCACAAAACAGTGATTAAATTTTTAAAAGAAAATATTTTGAGTCGATTTGGAATTCCTCGATCTATCATAAGTGATGGGGGAACACATTTTTGCAACAAGGTTTTTGAAACATTAATGAAGAAATATGCCATTACACACAAAGTTGCAACCCCTTATCACCCGCAGACAAATGGACAGGTAGAATTAGCAAATAGGGAGGTTAAACAAATTTTGGAAAAGACGGTTAATCCAAATCGCAAAGATTGGTCTCTTAGACTTAACGATGCATTATGGGCCTATCGAACAGCTTTTAAAACAGCATTGGGCATGTCTCCTTATAGGCTAGTTTATGGAAAACCTTGTCATTTACCTGTGGAACTTGAGCATAAAGCATATTGGGCCATTAAAATGTTCAACTCAAACCTTGATGACGCTTCTAATTTACGGAAATTACAAATAAATGAACTTGAGGAACTCAGAAATGATGCATATGAGAATTCTAAAATTCATAAAGAAAGAACTAAAGCCTTTCATGACAAGTTAATTTCAAGAAAAACATTTGATGTTGGGCAAAAAGTTCTACTTTATAATTCTAGACTTCACATATTTCCTGGTAAGTTGAGATCAAGATGGACTGGCCCATTTGTGGTTAAGCATGTGTATCATTATGGAGCAGTTGACATTGAGAATCCTCAAAATGGTAACGTATTCAAGGTAAATGGACAAAGACTCAAACTCTTTTTGGAAAATCATGTTACTCAAGAAGAGGTTGTTTTTCTTTCTGATCCTTGTTTTGAAAATAACTAGATGTAAATATAATTTTTACTAATCTTCAAAAAAAAAAAATACATTTTTTTTCCGGTTAAATGGCGGATAACGGTACTCCGTGATTATTTAAGTCGGTTCCATCAGCTACCCACAAAACTAATATTGTATATAAATTTCTCTTTCAATTTCTTTTTCATTTTTTTTTCAAGATGGATGATATTCTCACAAGATTGCAGAAACGATTCCCTCCTTTTCCTCGAAATATTTTACTGAAGCTTTACCAAGTTCGATTTGAAAGATTAAGAATGCTTATGCACAAAGGGATTCCTGAAGACATACGTTGGATAATTGAAGCCAAGGTACGTGAAGATGAATATCTTCCTGTTTTGCATTTACCAGGTACAGGTAGAAGCACTTTTGCAAAGAAGCGACGAGCAAAGCGCATGAGTTCAAATTGCCACAAATGTGCACGATGGACGTGTAACGGTAAATGTCGTTCTATTGGGATTCCGTCCTCTAATCGAGATGATAAAATTGAATTCATTAAGGATGGACTGAGTAAGGAGAATTTGGGTAATATCCAACTTTCTCTTGAGACGCATCCTAGTGGAGACGTACAAAGAGAAATTCTTGATTTATGGCCGCAATTCCA
Source organism: Fremontodendron californicum (assembly GCA_030761205.1). Lineage (NCBI taxonomy): Eukaryota > Viridiplantae > Streptophyta > Magnoliopsida > Malvales > Malvaceae > Fremontodendron > Fremontodendron californicum. The sequence goes on from JAULJL010000006.1 coordinate 9,469,044, forward strand.
AAGGGAATGGCAACATCTTGGGAATCTGATGTTAAAAGACCCTGTTTGCCAGCTTGTAAGAAAACTGGATGGGAAGCATATCCTCGACTCATAGAAGGCGTTTAAGCCGTTCCTGGACGTAAAACCAGAGGAAGATGTGAGCCACAATCACAACTACAATAAATGACTTCTCAACTTTTGGTTTGATTTGCAATAACTTCATTTCGGTTTAATTTACGTGTTGTTAGATTTGTGTAATAATTCTCGTTTTTTTTTTTTTTTTTGCATTGGTCTTTTACGGTTGATTTTTCTTCTCTTTTTGATTTTCTTCCTGAAATCACGCAAAAATCTTTTGTTAGGTTAACATTTTCTTCTAACAGGTCAAATACACTTTCGGCGACATTATTACTCTTGTCTGATTCATTACTCAGTCCTCTATATATTACACCATGTACTCATTCTCTTTCAGGCACTTGAAAAAAAAAATGGAAAGTACTTCGTCCCAGCGCATTAAAAAAATTTGTGTCTTTGGAGGTGCTTATCCAGGGAAAAATAACATATTCGCTGATGAAGCCATAAGAGTTGGAGTAATACTTGCCCAACAAAAGATCCAGTTGATTTATGGAGGCGGTAGTACGGGTTTAATGGGAGCAGTCGCTACAGCAGCACACGCCGGAGGAAGTCCAGTTCTAGGAATCGTGCCAAAACTATTCACAGATTTTTGTGGACCTACCGTGGGTAAGGAAATACAAGTATGGAGTATCCCTGAACGGATGACAATCATGTACCATTCTGCCGATGCATTCATTGCTTTACCAGGAGGTCTGGGTACATTGGAAGAAATAGCTTGCGTGGCTTCTTGGTCATCTTTGGTCACAAATAAGAAACCCATTGGTTTGCTTAATATTAAGGGTTATTTTAGTAATTTGCTTTCATATTTAGATAATGCTGTGGAAAATGGATTCATGTTTTCAGAGGCAAGGAGAACCATAATTTCTACTACAACCATTGAAGATTTACTCAAAAAGCTCCAAGCTTATGAGTATTTACCTGCTATGGTTGTTTCGCAAACGCTCGGAAAAAGAAAAAGAGATATGGACGAGCAAGGAGTGGATTGCACTCTGTCTTTGTGACATTATCTAACATTTTGTTTGTTGTGTCTCAGTTATAATAAGTGGTTAGCAACCTCTGCAGGTAATACCTCCTAAATTCTACCTTTAGTAGGGGGTAAGGGACATATTTTGCTAATTTAAAAAAAAAAAAAAATTTGATGTGTTTTAAGCCATTTAGAAGTATTCATTCTGAACAAGGTCTGAGTAAGGGAGACTTGAGACATACCTTGTCAGTTTGATTTCTTCTTTCAAAAAAAAAAAAAGTTTGTTGTGTTTTAAGCAATTTAGAAGTATTCATTCTGAACAAGGTCTGAGTAAGGGAGACTTGAGACATACCTTGTCAGTTTGATTTTAATTTTTTTATGTTTACTTGTTAATTTTTGTTTAGTATTTTAGGATTATTTAGGTTGCATGAGTTTGTTTTGTTTTGAGTCTTAGTTATTCCTATTCTTATGTTATTAGTTCTTTTCTCTTACACATGATTCTTTCATTTGGGTTAATAGACTTACATTGAGGACAATGTAAGAATTAAGTGTGGGGGGAACGATTTAGGATTTCTTTTATTTTTGTCTACTATTTTTTTTATGAGTCTTTATTATTATAATTATTTTTTTAATGTGTTCTAGTTCCTTTTTAATACAATGATGAGATATGAATTGCATAAGTCTAAAACAGATTTATTAGTGAGAAGATTTTCATGAGAATTGAGCTTGATGTCAACCTTTTTATGAGCCAATGTTAATATGATATGTTGATTGAGAAAGAAGCATGTTTAGACTTAATCTGACTTGTATAATCATCCTTGTGAGTTTTTGAGCCTATAATGATTGATGCATTATACAAATCAATCTAATTTCTTTCTTGAGAGCTCTTATGATTACATGATTCTCTAGAACTTGCTTTAAACCGTTTGAGACTATATTGATACATGTGACAACATGAATATGATAGAGGCATTAGGATTATAACCAGAGCCAAACAGCCATCCATTATTAATGTTCTAAGAGAACATCCCCACTAGTGAGCCAATTTGAGCCTACATTAAATATGCTATTTTATTGGTAACCAGAACTTACACCTAGCCTAAATATACTTATATCCTTACCCTTGTTCTAAAGATGGATTATATATTTTGAGACATATTGCAAAAACAAGGGATACTTTTTGAAAATTTGGGTTAGAACGAAAGATAAGTGTGGGGGAGGAGAGAGGCAAAAGTCAAGAGAAAAAGAAAGGGATCATTGTCAAATACATTCCCATATTAAAAAAAAAAAAAAATCTTCTCTTGAACTTCTAGTTAAAGTAAAGAAAAAGATGTTACAAAGTTGGTTAGAATGAAGCAAAGGCTCAACATGAATATTTAGCCTATGTTATTATGTGCTTTATAAGAGTTTTGAGAAGTTTTATTTGTATGATCTTATTATGTCTCTAAACTCTATGAACTCTTTGGAACCTTTGTGATATCTTTATCCTTTTGTTCTTCAACTACATTATAACCCTTTGGCCCCATTACAACCTTGAAAAAAGACCTCTTGATTTATGAAGTTGTATGATCTAAATAGTGGAGAATAGGTGGACAAGCAAGCATATGGTAGAACTGTTTTCATGAGATTGATTGAGTGTAAACACTTTACCACTACTTTAAAGAGTGAAAATCATGAGAGTATAGTTAGAAGTTGAGATTAAGTTGAATATGCACTATTTTGATTGAAATATGTTATCTTAATATTGGCTTAACTCATTTATTTACATTCGAGCATGAATTTTTGTGAAATTCTTTGAGCTATTGATTAGTTTATAAGACTTGTTCAAAGATTGTCTCTAATTTATATTGAAAGGATTAGGAGTAAATATTTTTAGTGTATGTAGTTTACTTATATTTTAGTTTTTCAATGTTTGTGGGTATCGTTCTAGCAAACCCTCACGAGACTAAACTCGTCCACTAGGGACACCTAGGGGTTTAAAGGCTTGTGTCACATGCTAAGTGCCACCGTGATTTCCAACGAAAATGGATTAGATTAGATTTTCTTATTTTATTTTTATTGAGTCGTTGCTAGGGACTAGCAACAATCTAAGTGTGGGGGTGTGATAACTCGTATAATTATATAGTTTTTAGTTATGTTTTATTATTGTTTTGTGTCAAATACGAGTTATTATTGCTTAGTCTAATTGTGTTTATGATATTTTATATTTTTATGTAGTTTGGTGTTTTTCACGAGTTTCTTTGAGTGATTTCAGATTACTAGGTTAAATCAAGAATTAAGGGCAAATCCAATTCAGTTCCAGTTCCGACACCTTTTGCCATATCAGCTATATCTGGAGTTTCACTGAAGCATTAAGGCTGAAATTTTTACAGTGCACATTTAAGAGGCATATCTATCTTTTTCATGTTTTATACTTCTTGAAACGGAGTCGTTTTCCCTAGCGAAATCGACCATCAAGTTGGCTGATGTGCAATGACGTCTGTGCTGACCTGTTTTGGTATTTTGACCATATCTTCCGATCCACATGAGCAAATGATCTGATTCCAACGGCTATGGATCCGTAACTGATAGGGATATATTTTTCTAGAAGACCATTTGATCAGATCGAGCCTCCAACATTAACAAAATCGACCATCAAGCTGGCTGATCAGAATTGTCATACAATATGACGAAAATTGTTAGAAAAATGCACCCACCTATTATACCTACCTTTGAAATTTATAAAGCTTGTCTCTTGTCATTTAGCTCTCCAAAATGTGTATAAATAGAGGGCCTTGGATGATTGTAAGAGTATCATTATACATTGGTAGGATATTAGCCATTGTAATAAAATTCTCTAAGTTTTCTTCTTTTTTCCTTTCTCTAGTTTTCTTTTTCTTTATTTACTTATGCTTCTTACATTTCTTTTCATTTTATTCATATCTAGTATGTGTTGCTAATCATATTGTTGAGTTGATGAGGTGAAGCTTTTGGTAAATGCTAAGGTTAGTCTCTTAAACATGAGCTAAAATGAATCATCATTTATAAACACTAATATAGATAATATTTTCTTTTGGTTTAAAATCATACTTGTAAAGTAGGGATCTTGATTCATTATTGACAATGAAAATGGCACAGTAAATGCTTGGTTTCATAACCTTGATTTGTTGTAGACATATACCTTGGCATAAGGAATGCTTGGACTCTTTTTATGAGTTTTGAGGACACCAAATGAACATAATATCATATGCTATGGACGTTGGACAATTTGGACTGAATTGCTAAACCTTCCGATTGGAACCTCCCTTATGTGTGGATTTCAATTGTGTAATTAAACAAGATTAATCTTAGCATAACACCAAGAGTGGATTATCTAACCTCAACATCTTTTCTTATTGTTTTTTATATCTTGTTTAATTTCTTTTCTTTTATTTTGTTTATTTTGTTCTCTAATATCTTGTTTACTTTCTTTTTCTTATATATTTATAAACTTATACTTACTAATACGCTTCCCTGTGGTTCGACCTCGGACACCCGAGAATTTATTACTTGAACATAACCTGCACTTGGGTTTACAACTCTTAATTGAGTCTCCATCAGTAGTTTACTTATATTTTAGTTTTTCAATGTTTGTGGGTATCGTTCTAGCAAACCCTCACGAGACTAAACTCGTCCACTAGGGACACCTAGGGGTTTAAAGGCTTGTGTCACATGCTAAGTGCCACCGTGATTTCCAACGAAAATGGATTAGATTAGATTTTCTTATTTTATTTTTATTGAGTCGTTGCTAGGGACTAGCAACAATCTAAGTGTGGGGGTGTGATAACTCGTATAATTATATAGTTCTTAGTTATGTTTTATTATTGTTTTGTGTCAAATACGAGTTATTATTGCTTAGTCTAATTGTGTTTATGATATTTTATATTTTTATGTAATTTGGTGTTTTTCACGAGTTTCTTTGAGTGATTTCAGATTACTAGGTTAAACCAAGAATTAAGGGCAAATCCAATTCAGTTCCAGTTCCGACACCTTTTTCCATATCAGCTATATCTGGAGTTTCACTGAAGCATTAAGGCTGAAATTTTACAGTGCATAGTTAAGAGGCATATCTATCTTTTTCATGTTTTACACTTCTTGAAACGGAGTCGTTTTCCCTAGCGAAATCGACCATCAAGTTGGCTGATGTGCAATGACGTCTGTGCTGACCTGTTTTGGTATTTTGACCATATCTTCCGATCCACATGAGCAAATGATCTGATTCCAACGGCTATGGATCCGTAACTGATAGGGGTATATTTTTCTAGAAGACCATTTGATCAGATCGAGCCTCCAACATTGACAAAATCGACCATCAAGCTGGCTGATCAGAATTGTCATACAATATGACGAAAATTGTTAGAAAAATGCACCCACCTATTATACCTACCTTTGAAATTTATAAAGCTTGTCTCTTATCATTTAGCTCTCCAAAATGTGTATAAATAGAGGGCCTTGGATGATTGTAAGAGTATCATTATACATTGGTAGGATATTAGCCATTGTAATAAAATTCTCTAAGTTTTCTTCTTTTTTCCTTTCTCTAGTTTTCTTTTTCTTTATTTACTTATGCTTCTTACATTTCTTTTCATTTTATTAATATCTAGTATGTGTTGCTAATCATATTGTTGAGTTGATGAGGTGAAGCTTTTGGTAAATGCTAAGGTTAGTCTCTTAAACATGAGCTAAAATGAATCATCATTTATAAACACTAGTATAGATAATATTTTCTTTTGGTTTAAAATCATACTTGTAAAGTAGGGATCTTGATTCATTATTGACAATGAAAATGACACAGTAAATGCTTGGTTTCATAACCTTGATTTGTTGTAGACATATACCTTGGCATAAGGAATGCTTGGACTCTTTTTATGAGTTTTGAGGACACCAAATGAACATAATATCATATGCTATGGACGTTGGACAATTTGGACTGAATTGCTAAACCTTCCGATTGGAACCTCCCTTATGTGTGGATTTCAATTGTGTAATAAAACAAGATTAATCTTAGCATAACACCAAGAGTGGATTCTCTAACCTCAACATCTTTTCTTATTGTTTTTTTTTTATATTTTGTTTAATTTCTTTTATGTTATTTTATTTATTTTGTTCTCTAATATCTTGTTTATTTTGTTTTATTGTTGATTCTCTAATATCTTGTTTACTTTCTTTTTCTTATATATTTATAAACTTATACTTACTAATACGCTTCCCTGTGGTTCGACCTCGGACACCCGAGAATTTATTACTTGAACATAACCTGCACTTGGGTTTACAACTCTTAATTGAGTCTCCATCAGTAGTTTACTTATATTTTAGTTTTTCAATGTTTGTGGGTATCGTTCTAGCAAACCCTCACGAGACTAAACTCGTCCACTAGGGACACCTAGGGGTTTAAAGGCTTGTGTCACATGCTAAGTGCCACCGTGATTTCCAACGAAAATGGATTAGATTAGATTTTCTTATTTTATTTTTATTGAGTCGTTGCTAGGGACTAGCAACAATCTAAGTGTGGGGGTGTGATAACTCGTATAATTATATAGTTCTTAGTTATGTTTTATTATTGTTTTGTGTCAAATACGAGTTATTATTGCTTAGTCTAATTGTGTTTATGATATTTTATATTTTTATGTAATTTGGTGTTTTTCACGAGTTTCTTTGAGTGATTTCAGATTACTAGGTTAAACCAAGAATTAAGGGCAAATCCAATTCAGTTCCAGTTCCGACACCTTTTTCCATATCAGCTATATCTGGAGTTTCACTGAAGCATTAAGGCTGAAATTTTACAGTGCATAGTTAAGAGGCATATCTATCTTTTTCATGTTTTACACTTCTTGAAACGGAGTCGTTTTCCCTAGCGAAATCGACCATCAAGTTGGCTGATGTGCAATGACGTCTGTGCTGACCTGTTTTGGTATTTTGACCATATCTTCCGATCCACATGAGCAAATGATCTGATTCCAACGGCTATGGATCCGTAACTGATAGGGGTATATTTTTCTAGAAGACCATTTGATCAGATCGAGCCTCCAACATTGACAAAATCGACCATCAAGCTGGCTGATCAGAATTGTCATACAATATGACGAAAATTGTTAGAAAAATGCACCCACCTATTATACCTACCTTTGAAATTTATAAAGCTTGTCTCTTATCATTTAGCTCTCCAAAATGTGTATAAATAGAGGGCCTTGGATGATTGTAAGAGTATCATTATACATTGGTAGGATATTAGCCATTGTAATAAAATTCTCTAAGTTTTCTTCTTTTTTCCTTTCTCTAGTTTTCTTTTTCTTTATTTACTTATGCTTCTTACATTTCTTTTCATTTTATTAATATCTAGTATGTGTTGCTAATCATATTGTTGAGTTGATGAGGTGAAGCTTTTGGTAAATGCTAAGGTTAGTCTCTTAAACATGAGCTAAAATGAATCATCATTTATAAACACTAGTATAGATAATATTTTCTTTTGGTTTAAAATCATACTTGTAAAGTAGGGATCTTGATTCATTATTGACAATGAAAATGACACAGTAAATGCTTGGTTTCATAACCTTGATTTGTTGTAGACATATACCTTGGCATAAGGAATGCTTGGACTCTTTTTATGAGTTTTGAGGACACCAAATGAACATAATATCATATGCTATGGACGTTGGACAATTTGGACTGAATTGCTAAACCTTCCGATTGGAACCTCCCTTATGTGTGGATTTCAATTGTGTAATAAAACAAGATTAATCTTAGCATAACACCAAGAGTGGATTCTCTAACCTCAACATCTTTTCTTATTGTTTTTTTTTTATATTTTGTTTAATTTCTTTTATGTTATTTTATTTATTTTGTTCTCTAATATCTTGTTTATTTTGTTTTATTGTTGATTCTCTAATATCTTGTTTACTTTCTTTTTCTTATATATTTATAAACTTATACTTACTAATACGCTTCCCTGTGGTTCGACCTCGGACACCCGAGAATTTATTACTTGAACATAACCTGCACTTGGGTTTACAACTCTTAATTGAGTCTCCATCAGTAGTTTACTTATATTTTAGTTTTTCAATGTTTGTGGGTATCGTTCTAGCAAACCCTCACGAGACTAAACTCGTCCACTAGGGACACCTAGGGGTTTAAAGGCTTGTGTCACATGCTAAGTGCCACCGTGATTTCCAACGAAAATGGATTAGATTAGATTTTCTTATTTTATTTTTATTGAGTCGTTGCTAGGGACTAGCAACAATCTAAGTGTGGGGGTGTGATAACTCGTATAATTATATAGTTCTTAGTTATGTTTTATTATTGTTTTGTGTCAAATACGAGTTATTATTGCTTAGTCTAATTGTGTTTATGATATTTTATATTTTTATGTAATTTGGTGTTTTTCACGAGTTTCTTTGAGTGATTTCAGATTACTAGGTTAAATCAAGAATTAAGGGCAAATCCAATTCAGTTCCAGTTCCGACACCTTTTTCCATATCAGCTATATCTGGAGTTTCACTCAAGCATTAAGGCTGAAATTTTACAGTGCATAGTTAAGAGGCATATCTATCTTTTTCATGTTTTACACTTCTTGAAACGGAGTCGTTTTCCCTAGCGAAATCGACCATCAAGTTGGCTGATGTGCAATGACGTCTGTGCTGACCTGTTTTGGTATTTTGACCATATCTTCCGATCCACATGAGCAAATGATCTGATTCCAACGGCTATGGATCCGTAACTGATAGGGGTATATTTTTCTAGAAGACCATTTGATCAGATCGAGCCTCCAACATTGACAAAATCGACCATCAAGCTGGCTGATCAGAATTGTCATACAATATGACGAAAATTGTTAGAAAAATGCACCCACCTATTATACCTACCTTTGAAATTTATAAAGCTTGTCTCTTATCATTTAGCTCTCCAAAATGTGTATAAATAGAGGGCCTTGGATGATTGTAAGAGTATCATTATACATTGGTAGGATATTAGCCATTGTAATAAAATTCTCTAAGTTTTCTTCTTTTTTCCTTTCTCTAGTTTTCTTTTTCTTTATTTACTTATGCTTCTTACATTTCTTTTCATTTTATTAATATCTAGTATGTGTTGCTAATCATATTGTTGAGTTGATGAGGTGAAGCTTTTGGTAAATGCTAAGGTTAGTCTCTTAAACATGAGCTAAAATGAATCATCATTTATAAACACTAGTATAGATAATATTTTCTTTTGGTTTAAAATCATACTTGTAAAGTAGGGATCTTGATTCATTATTGACAATGAAAATGACACAGTAAATGCTTGGTTTCATAACCTTGATTTGTTGTAGACATATACCTTGGCATAAGGAATGCTTGGACTCTTTTTATGAGTTTTGAGGACACCAAATGAACATAATATCATATGCTATGGACGTTGGACAATTTGGACTGAATTGCTAAACCTTCCGATTGGAACCTCCCTTATGTGTGGATTTCAATTGTGTAATAAAACAAGATTAATCTTAGCATAACACCAAGAGTGGATTCTCTAACCTCAACATCTTTTCTTATTGTTTTTTTTTTTATATTTTGTTTAATTTCTTTTATGTTATTTTATTTATTTTGTTCTCTAATATCTTGTTTATTTTGTTTTATTGTTGATTCCCTAATATCTTGTTTACTTTCTTTTTCTTATATATTTATAAACTTATACTTACTAATACGCTTCCCTGTGGTTCGAGCTCGGACACCCGAGAATTTATTACTTGAACATAACCTGCACTTGGGTTTATAACTCTTAATTGAGTCACCATCAGTTTCCAATTTTTTATTTTCAACATTAAGCAATATGGAAATTAGGCAGTATTGATGATCACAATTAGATAAGTTTGATTCTTTTTTCTTGTCTCCTATTCTGCTTTGGCTTGCAGATAGTATTATTGCTAATATTAGAAAGCAATATATTGATACAAGAACACGAGCCAATCTATCAAAGCTGAATGCTAATCGTCGCCAAGAACTAGATATAATTACTGAAAACATGTCCGGCATTGTAGAAAGAAGACGAAATTCAGTCAAGTTTTACCTATGTGCAGGCACCAGCCTTGGCACTAAGGAATTTGCTGCTTAATTAATTATGAATATTGAACACAAAGAGTACATAAAAACTTCGTTTTATACAAAAATATTGGAGATAGAATGGAATAGCCAAGGGACTCTAAAACCCGAGACTCAGTAGTAGATAGAACTGGATCAAACACCTCTATATCTCTAATCCAACTGAACTTTCTTTTCATTAAAACTGCAAGGCTAAGCTGAAGTCGAGGAGTTTCATGAGACTCAATGCTGCCAATACCGTATATCACCATATGCAGTTTCAACTCAGATCTCAAAACTCTGTAAAATTGACAAACCAAGACTCTCAAAGTCTAAAGAACTAAAAACTGATTAAGAAAAGAACAACATTTGAAAATATTTATGCTCGAAATAATTTTCATGCTCGATGAGGTAATAACCTACAACAATTTATAGCAAAATCCACATCAGTCAAATGCTAATTCTATCCTTCTTTTCTGTTTGATTAAAGCAAAGGAAGAAAAGGAGTTAAAAACTATCAAGCACCATTTATCAAAGAGGGAAAAGAAGGATCTAAAGGAATCAAAACCAACTCTCTACTATGTTTCAGAACATATTCTCAACAAACCATATGAAAAGGAATAAAAAATAAGTTTTGTTCAATTCTCGTGACAATGAAAAGAAAAAAAAAGAAGCAAACTGCATAAGAGAGCATTCTAAAATATGCTAAAATCTGCAATAAAAATGAGTTGCAGCTTACATGATCGAAGTTTCTTGACAGCTCTAATCACTAATAAGTGGGCGAAAGTTGGCTTCTTCATTGACACACATAGCAGTAATTGCAATTGCATAGTTCAAGCAACGGCAAGGATAACATCCTCGAATTAGAGGATCAACCAGTAGGCCAAACTTCTTCTGGTTTTTTAAAAACAGACGGGACTGCAACTCACAGAAAGAATAAAAAAAGAGAGAGAAAAACATCAGAATCTAGTGATAGAATATGAATTCAACTATTCATTATTTTTTTTGGATAATTAAAAGTTTTATTTCAAAAATCCAAACGAAGCAGATATAAGTCTGCTACATAGAATAACAATAGGTAAACCCACAAAAATCCAAATAAACTGGAGTTAGTGATATGGGTTTTAACATTTTAAGGTTCCAGCTTCTCCTACATTTTCTCAAGCCACAAACAAAGCCAATGGACATCCCAAATTCTACAACCACATGATACTTTAATGCAAAATAGAATGTAATAAAACAAGAAAAGCCTCTAGCTGCATTTTACAACTTATTTGTGGTAAGAGAAATAAAATGGAGCATCCATCAATGTGATGTCATGAATCATGCTTACTGTCTGAGTATCTGCCACTAGAAGCCGTGTGATAAATCTGCCACTTGCCCCTACTGTTCAGAAGGTTTCGGGTAGAATATTGGCCAAAATGTTCAGAAGAAGCTTAATTCAGGTGTGTCAACTATCAAAGGTTATAGGCCATGAATGTATGATTCACCAATCACTGAACAACAACATAAATTAGCAGTAACATAAATATATATATATATTTTAGTCATACAAACTGAAAACATAGAACATATGTTTAATCATCATATATACTTACCAACCCTTTTGCTCTTTGAAAATTTCTTCTGTAAAACCTTCATGCAATCCTGCAATATTAAATTTCACCAATTTAAGACAGGTAACCTCATAAGCCTACTATCAACAAGTAATCAGAAACATGTAAGCTAGAAAGCACTACAGTTCAAGAAACAATGCTGGAAACTAACAGATAAGCATAAGAACTGATGTCATTGAAGCCTAAACCAACAATATTGAACAAGAATTACACCATTCTCAACATGCAACAGGCTAAAGCCAGATCTTTCTAATTAATGCCTTCACAGAGCATTAAAAATTTGTAAAAACAAGCACCACCATAAAGAACTCTTAACATGTTCGTAAGAGAAACCGGATCAACAATAGAATGGTCAATCCAGTAGGGCAATCACAAATCAAATAAGATAAAACAATAGAATTAGTTTCGTACATAAATGCAAGTTTCAATCTCAAAAATGAAATTTTTTTAATGTGAAAATTACCTTAACAGTATATAGAAACAAAAAGCTTAAAAGCAATCCAAAATGGAAAAACATCACGGACGAGATTTGTACCTTTGCAACATCAAGACATTGGCAGCAATTGCTACCTGCTCATATAGAGTCCATTATGTATCAAGATATAAGTAGTTGTTAGTAACTATTAATATTCATAAGAAGTGTGCTATAAATTAACAGAAGTAACAAGTAACATAAGTTGACAACAAGTCATATATTATAGACAACAATTTGACTTGAACCCACCACTTAAAATCTCATTCTGACATATCGAAGGGAACTGGCTCGCAAATGCATATTGCCCTTAGTGGCTATGAAATTCAATACCAACTGAAGTCCCGTACGTTGTCATAGCACACAAGAAAAATGTATAAAACTAACCTAAAGTCTCATATCTAAACAGATATAGCAAAAATATCTTAAGCTCAAAAACTTTTTTCACATTCATTCATCCAGGTAATAGGCCAGTGCCCTGTAACTCATGACAGATATAGCAAATAATATGAAAATGTTGATGGGATAAAGTCTACTGTAAAATTTATTCCAATTTTCAGATATTTCTTGTTTAAGGGAAGACCCTGGATTTTGTTGACTGAAATCGAACCAGGTCTTTTCCTTCTCACCACCCAACAGGGAAATCAGTGTTCATCAGGAATAAGGCAGGTGAAAATAAATAATACATGCATGACAAACCTCCTTGCAAATAAAATTTTCCATTCCTGCACCCATTCTTTTTGTAATGTCCTCAATTACCTCCTGATAACTGTAGAATCAATTGAGAACTCTTGATTATTTGTCAAAAATCCACAAGTAGAAACAACTTGAACCATGTATTTAAAGTAAGATAGTCTAATTAAGAGATAAAAACAAAAAGTAAATTAATAACACATATTAAGGCAAAGATACCAGTATCACATTAAAATATTAGCATAAACAAGAAAAATCAAGAAAATCTTAATAACTTACCTTTTTCAAGCTCAAGAAAAGCATTACATATAAAGATGAAACTGGTCCATGAGAACTTTGTAGTCCTTTGTACCACTTGAAAAAGAGATAATAAATTCTATTTTAACAGGTAAAATTTCCAGTAATAAAATGAGTTAAGTAATAAATTCTATTTTGACAGGTAAACTTAATAAAAGGAACTTTAAACTAAAAAAAAAAAAACAGCTAAAACCATATTTTCTACCAAAACCAAGGATTATCACAAAAAATAAATAACCCCGAGATGCAGTATACTCTTCAAAGCTCCATTAACAAAGGAATGATAACAAACTTTCACTCATAATAAAAAACTGAGAAACTTGAGAAACAAATGAGATAAACCTATGGCTTTGAAAATAGAAAACTTACCAACAACCCTTGATCATTCTGAACATATTTCTTCTTTTGATCTTTCAAATCAAACAAAAAAATAATTAGGGTTTTCTCTGATTCAAAAGAGAGAATCCAAAAAAACTGAGAGATAAAGAAAGTTGCAGAGAGAGAAAAGAGATTGTTAGACAGAGTTTGGCTTTGGAGTTACTGGACGGACTAGAGGCAGGCGGTGATGGAACATAGAAGAAACTTTGGGAAACCAAGTTTGGGGTTTTAACATTTTTGGGTTTCGATTCAGAGAATCGGGGTGAGGGTTTTTTTTTCTAAACTTGGGGTTGATGATTTTAGGAGCAGATGAAGGTGGAAACTGAAGTGGAAGTGGCAGATGAAATATCGGGTTGGTGTTTCGATTTAGAGGAATAGGGTTAGGGTTTCAATTTTTTTGGTTTGATGATTTTGGAAAAGAGAGGTTTGGGTATAGGAGATGAAAGCTACCCGGTTAACAAGTTTCATCAAATCTGTTATTTGTTTTTTTTTCAACGATTCGGATGAATTATTTTTCATCCAACCATCAATATTTGTTGGAGCCGGGAAGCCTATATTAAGAGACTTTCCTTAGAATTTTTCCTTTAGAAAGCCTTGTAAAGAAAACCCACTTGATTGACTTAAGAGGCCTTAACTATAACTAGGGGTCAACCCAACCTCTCATTTGTACAAAATTTGCTCTAGTAATACACATTCCAACATTCACACAACTTTATTTACTTTTCAGTGTTTTGCTCCAGTAAGTCTTTAATATGAGTACTTTGCTCACTTCAATTGAGTGGCACATCTTTGTGATCTGAAAGAAGGTTAATTAAGGGTCCATTTGAATGGATAGTGACATTGATTTTAGTAAAATTAAAAATAATAGTGACGGTAAAATTAGTTTTTGTAGCAGTGAGATTAAAATCAGTGGTGACAGTGAGATGAGAATGAAAATTACCATTAAGGACATTAATGTAAGAGTGTCTTAATAAATTATCTTTATATATTTTTTAATTATATTTAAATTTTAAAAATGTAACATATATTATTTATATATTTAAATAAATATTTTAATTAATTAACTAATCATTATATAAATATATAATTTATTTATTATATTAAATGAATAAATAATTTAAAAATTATTAAGTAAAAAATTGGAAATTAAATTAATAAAAAAATTTAATTTTTAAATAAAAATGAATTTTAAAAATTTTGGTAAAATAAAAAATGAATTTAAAAAAGTTTTGGTAAAAAAATTGTGTATTACATAAATTTATTTATCATTTTAAATAAATGAATAAAAATTATTAAAAAATGAAAAAAATTTAGCAAGACAAGATAAGAAAAGAAAAGAAACTTAAGGGTTTAGTTGCTCACTAGAGATGTCGCACGGTGGAAAAAACTCCATTGTGCGTTTGGACCCCAAAAAGGATTCAAATCGCACTGAATAGTACCTCTGTCTGCATCCATATACACATATACAGCTTAAGGTATACTAAATGAACATTTCCAGCCTAAAAGTTGCACTGTCTGCTGAACTTATGACAAATGGTAGCAGAGCACTAAATTGCTAATGTTGTGAGCCAACATCTTGAGGTTTAACAATCCTGTAGTTCTAGGAAAGGTAAGAAAAGAAGCTCGAGGGATATGTTATGAACAATGGATGCTCGCTTGACCAAGGTGGACTTCACCGTTGGGTACTCCATTGATATAAGTTCTTCTCCATCCCCTCTTCTTATTAGTATTTCTTACCTTAAAAGATTGAAGAGTGATGGTAAAAATAGACAATTGCATGAAGAAAGCTCAAAGTGTTTTTCTGGGTCTAGCATTTCAATAAAAATGCCATAGTTTTTGGAGTTTTGCGTTAATCATGGCATGCATTGCTTCCAATTAAAATCATGAAGATACAAAGACAGATTTGAAGCATATTACCAAGTCTTTTTGCACACTTCATCAATGTAACACGACCTTTTAATTTATCGATTTGGATTTTTGAAATAATTTTTTATGTAATTATTTTAATAAGGAATATATATATATATGTAAAACTGAGTTTTCAACAATATATATATGTTAATTACTGATAATTAAATATTAATTAATTAATGAATTAATTAATTTTATTTATTAAAAACAACTTATTTTATATTTAATTATTTGTTATCCTCATATTATTAATTATGCTCATATAATATCAAGGTAATTCATAAATTTCCCAAATAAACAAAAAAAATATTATTAACAACAATCTTTTTACCATGTTATACTAAACGGAAAAAGAATAATAAAAAAAAAAGGTAAACTACACAGATAGTCACCGAATTATACGAGATTTTTGATTTAATCATCCAACTATGAAAAATACCAATTTAGTCACCCACGTTATAAAAGTTATTTTTTGGGTCATCAACTGTTAAAGACTAACGGTTGGATGATATGGCAGTGCCATGTAATCTGTCAGATGCCATGTGGCATTGCCACATCATCTAACATGCCATATGACATTATCCATGTGGCATTATGAATTTAAAAAAAAAAAAAGAAAGATAAATTACACTTTTGATCACTTAATTTTTCAAAAATTTATATTTTGGTCACCCAACATTGAAAATTTCAAATTTTGGTCACCAGCATTTATCAAAATTTATTTTATTAATATTTTTGTCTCCATTGTCAATAGGTCATTGTCGCCATGACTTTTATAATAATTTGACCACTAACATTTTTGAAAATCACTATAATAAATTATTTTATTATTTTTATTATTTATATTAAAATATCTTGAGATAATACTCAAATAAGCATTCAAACTTTATAAAAACAATAAATAATCCTTCAATATTTTTATTTTATGGAATTAAAACTATGAACTTTTATTTTATTATAATTATACCATTTAAATTTGAAGATTTGATGAATAAATCCAATTGTCTAAACTTTTAAATGCATTAATTCAAGTATTTGACATCCAACTCATCCAAATAAATTTAAGTAGGAACTTATTATAGACTATATTAGCCAACCAAGAAAATTTAACATAAATATGAAAATTTTCATAATGTCAAAATTATAATTATAATTAAAGTTCGGAGTTTTAATTCCATGCAACAAAATGGATAACAAAAATAAAAAATAATTTATTATATTAAATTTAAAAAACGTTGGTGATTAAATCGTTATAAAGTCACGTCGACAGTCAGATGTTCACATTGGAGACCAAAATATTAATAATTTCACAAACGTTGATGACCAAATTGTAAACTTTTTAAAGTTAGGTGACCAAAATAAAAATTTTCAAAAAGTTAAGTGATCAAAAGTGTAATTTATTTTCTTTTTTCAAAATCCGTAATGTCACGTGGCATCTGACATATGATATGGCATTGTCACGTCATCCGATTTTTAGTCTCTAACGGCTAGGTGACCAAAAATGTAAATTTTATAATGTGGATGATTAAATTGATATTTCTCATAATTGCGTAACCAAAATAAAAAATCCTGAAATGTTAAGTGACTATCTATGTAGTTGACCCAAAAAAAAAAGCCAAAGTTTCAATCTTTAGTATTTACCCATGCTTAAACTTGTTCATGGATCAAGTTGAATTGGGTCAGGCTTGGATAGCTAAAAAATTTGCTTGCTTGAGACTCGATCCGACCCGACCCATCAAGCTTGAAAAACCCATTTCATTGTTTGACATATATAAAAAAAATATTTTATATTTAAATTTAAATAAAAAATAAATTTTTTTATTGATTAAATAGTAATCTAAATCAAACCAAGCTGGTCTGAATCTAAATATCCTATCCCAAGTTGATCAAATTCAAACCATACGTACCTATCGGGCAAGTCGAGTAGTTCGACTTTTGGACAAGACCACCCATGCTATCCCAAACAACAAAAAAAAAAACCAAAAAAAATCCCAATCCCAATCCCAAATCTCTCTCAATATCTCCCAATTTTCCAGCAATATGTTGGTTAACATTTTTAAGATGTTTATTTACGTAGTACAGTGAAAATTTTCAGTCTAAAAAAAAAAAAAAGTATCAATGGCACTGACTTGCCAACAGAAAGATTAATACCTTCAAATTTATAATAGCCACTAGTTTTGTCACTTCAGCATCCTGAACTATCATATTGCAAGTTATTGCCTTTAAGTGTGGCAAAGAAACCCGAATACAATTAATTTTAGAAGTATGTTATTATGTACAACATCAAACTCAATTGAGATTAATGTTCTCGTAATAGACTAAAATCGAACTTCACATCTCATCCATGTGTATATCTACTCGCCATTCTCTCTAAAACTTTTCAGCAAAAGTGTCAGTTAATCTTTTGCTATTCTAAACCAAGAGAAAACACACACTGAGTACTAGTTTCTTCTATTGAGGATCCTAACTTTAGGTGAAAACTATTCAAGAATGAAGATTTAAGTTTGGTTTTTTTTATCACAATCTATTAGGGGAAAAAAGATTAAAAAATCCATCTTAAGAACCCTCCAATATACATGCATGTGCTTATGAATATGTGTGCTGAGGGTTCAAATAATTACTTGATTTGTTTAATCAAAGAATAGCAAATGATAACAATTTACAATCATAGAATTCAAATTTGTCCTTATTTTTTACCTTATTGTTTTCCAACATTTTCTTTGTCAACCAACTCGTATTAGGTACCAAATGCAACATCCAAAAAACATACACCCAAAAATTTCTACTTTACTAAAATTTGTCAGTTTAAAAGCAACTAAACTAAAGAGTAATTGGCAACAAAAATTACATAAAAAGAATGTCACGTTCATCTGTGATCACAGCAGAATTTCAAAAACAATTGACAGTGGATGCTTCAAAATTAAATTCTTATGATATTTGTTGTTGAATTTTCAAAACAAAAGCTAAATGCAGCAATAGAGTAGGGATGACAGAGGATCGAATATCTGCAGTTTTTGAAATATTCGAATCCGAATCCACTTATTTCCCTGATAACCGAATGCATTTATTATCCGAATCTGCATTCGATTTAGATAACAATATCCGTTGGATACCCGAATCAACTAAATATCTGAATTTATTAAATCAATTTTTTAAAGATAAAAATATATAATTAAACAAGAATTAAATATGTAAACAGATTTGGGTTCGGATATCTGAATCTATTATCCGTATAAATAAAACGGATTCAGATAACGGATTCGGATATTCGACATTATCTACACTAAATAAAGCGGATTTGGATAACGGATATCCTATATTTCATATTCGAATCTGCTCCGAATTGGCAGCGGATAGTAAATCTAATATTCGAATTCGCAGTATTCTAATCTGCAAAAAACGGATTAGATAATTAATGTCGAATATCCAATTTTTTACTATCCATTGTTATCCCTGTAATAATGAGGTTTTCTCAGAAACCAAACATAGTTTAGATAAATAGCTCTCTCAATAACCAAACAAAAATTGAAAACCAACAAAAAAAATTATACCTTGTTTGAGAAAGATAGAGCTCTTCTATGAAGCAAAAAAAGGTCTGGAATTTATTAAGAAGCGTCCATCTCAAAACATCTTTAAACCCCCCAATTTCATACAAATAACCGTTTCCAGCTGTTGTTCCCCTCCCAAGGGCAGGTTTTTACGCGTTATTCACCCGTCCGTCACTGGAAACATCATTTCTCGTCCGATTTGCATGTGTTAAGCATGTCGCTAGCGTTCATCCTGAGCCAAGATCGAACTCTCCATAAGATTCATAGTTGCATTATTTATAGCTTCCTTGTTCGTAGACAAATAAAATAGCATGCCCAAAATAACAAGGAAAAGTCAGAAAATAGCAAAGAAATTAATCAAAACAAACAATCAGACATGCATGCAAAGAAAAAAAAAAAAAAACTAAGAAAAAACTATTATCAAGATGAGACATGTAAGATTTGTATCTAAAAACAAACCATTTTCGAGTACCTTTTTCCAATAAATAAAAAAGCAACACTAGAAAAGAAAATCAATAACCAAAAATCAGTGAAGCCATGGAAGCCCAACAATATCAACAAAAATTGAGCATGCAAAACCGTTGGAAAATACGAATTAGTTGAATCACCAAATTAGTGGTTTAAAAAAAACTTCAATTCAAAACCCCATGTAAAACCAAAAATGAAATCCAACAATTGATTTTACAATTTAAAGTATAAAACCAACTATGAAGTCCAATAATCAATTTTGTAACTTAAAAAGAACATATATGCAAGAATAGTCCAAAATCCAGCAAAAATTCCACATGTAATATCGAAAACCAAAGCGCAAAAAACAAATAAAATGAAAGCCAAAAACGAATGTGAGAAAAAATTAGAAAGAAACACAAACTAGAAACACGAGAAAGAAAAGAAAGAAAAGAAATCAACATTATTGCTAAAAAAATCCTAAAAATCCCTTTAACCATCCCAAGTTCCCAATTTATTTCCCAACTTAACACACTTAAAAGACTCAAGCAACCCTCATAGATAAACTAAACACTCAATTATCCTAAATGAACATCTATCCTAAAATTAACTACCCAAGAACAAATTCTGCAAGGAGAATAAATTGGGGACAACTTTAATTTTTTTGTTATAAATTATAAATAGATATGATTTTGAATTCAAAATGTTGATAAAAATTAATAAATTCACAATGATTGATAATTAAATTTAGCATTTCAAGACCAATATAAATACAATTGAAAGTACAAAATGACCAAAAGAAAAGTGGTGCAATTATAATTTACATGCTTGTATATAGAGGTGGCAATTGGGCGGGTTCGGGCGGGTTCGGGTCGGGTTCATTCGGGTTCGGGTTTATTTGGGTTCGGGCTCATTCGGGTTCGGGCTCATTCGGGTTCGGATCCATCCGGGTTCGGGCTCATTCGGGTTCGGGTCCATTCGGGTTCGGGCTCATTCGGGTTCGGGCTCATTCGGGTTCGGGCCCATTCGGGTTCGGGCCCATTCGGGTTCGGGCTCATTCGGGTTCGGGCCCATTCGGGTTCGGGTTCGGGTTCGGTCTGGGTTCGGGTTCGATCTGGGTACGGGTATGTTTTACATTATTTTATTTTATATTAGATGTAATCATTTTTACGTAATTTAAATATTTATATCTAAAAACAAATTATTAATTTATTATTATTATTATTATTTTTATTTTTATACTTTTGCTATTATATGATATTTTTAATTATATTTATTTTTTAAAATTAATATTTGTTAGCACCAAAAGAATAAGAAATTAATTTGTTATATAAAATCAAATTTTGAAATAATTTATTATAAAAAATATGATATATTATAAATTAATATATTGATATTTAAAATAATTGATTTGATGAGCTCGAATTTCAAAATATAAATACATTATAATTTATATTCACTATAAAATAAAAAACTTTTAAAAATAAATCCTGGCCTTCATCTATTCGTTTATATACTTATAAAATGCAAAAAATGTATGCTTATAGTCAAGATATATATATATATATATATATATATATATATATATATATCGAGTACTTATATTTTTTTCATCAGTATAAAGTATAAATTATAAAGTAGTACTAAAAAATATAATTTATATTTAAATTATACGTAATAAATATATAATTAATATGATTATTTATTAATATATAATAAATATACCCAAAACCAAAAGGCCATAAAACCCAAAACCCCATTAAATCCACCTGCTAAAATAAAATCACATGAAAGCCATAATCCAATTAAACCCACCCTAACCTAACCGCATAAGTATAACTAGAGCTGCTTATGGGCCGGGCCGGGCCGCGGCCCAGTTTTTTTTTAATTTTCTCTGCCCAGGCCTGGCCCTGGGTCGGCCCGGCCCGCCCGTTTAGGCCCGAAACACTGTTCATTGGAATAAAAAAATAATTTTTTTATTTTTTTATAATTAAAATTAAATAAAATAATATTATAATAAAAATTACTGTTCCGGGCCGGGCCGGCCCGGAACACAAAATATCCTGCCCAGGCCCGGCCCGTGAGCAGGTCTAAGTATAACCCAAAAGGCCAAAATAATTGAATTATTGTCAATTTTTTTACCCTTATAGATTAATTGAATTATTGTCAATTTTTTTTTTCACATCTTTAAACTTTTCAAGAATTTAAAATATTTAGATTGTAAATTCATCATGATATGAGACGTTAAAGTTATAACTTATAAGTACAAAATATAATTTACTTTTTGATAAAATTATTATTTCATCATATATATATATAATATATTAAATTTTAAATTTTAATTAAATTATTAAAAAAAAATAGAATAAAATTAATAATTAAAGTTATTGCTTTGTAAAAAAAAAATAATTGCAATTTGTTTATTTTTATTTTTAGTATTAAATTCGGGTTCGGGTTCGGGCCGGTCTCGGGTTCGGGTCCATTCGGGTTCGGGCTCATTCGGGTTCGGGCTCATTCGGGTTCGGGCCCATTCGGGTTCGGGTCCATTCGGGTTCGGGTCCATTCGGGTTCGGGCCCATTCGGGTTCGGGTCCATTCGGGTTCGGGCCCATTCGGGTTCGGGCTTTTTCGAGTTCGGGTTTTTGACTTTTTGGTCAAATCGGGTTTGGGCGGGTTCGGGTTCGGGTTTTTCTGGGCGGGTTTTCGGGTTCGGGTTCATTTTGCCACCTCTACTTGTATATCATATTATTACATGATAAATGCTTTTTTTTTTCTAAAAAGAAATTACTATCTTGTAATATATATATATATGATTGTAGGTATAAATCAAGATTTTATGATTTTAAACTATTGGATAAAATTGTGAATAATTTTGTCAGAGTAGTCAATTAAAAATAATCAAACATGTACTATGATTTTTTTAAAATGTATTATTTTCAATTTAGTTTAATTAAATTTATTTAGTCAAATTTCTAAAGTTTAATTAATGTAAAATTATCTATATTTCATATAAGAAATAATATTATCATACGTAAAATCTAGGAGACGATTTAGTAAAAAAAAAAAAAAAAACACTTGAAATTAAAAAGATATTTTGTGATTTTTGAATTTTGAATTAACAATGATAAATTTGATTTTTTTATTATATATTTTTAAAATTTAATTTCAAACATAAATAATTAAATATATATATGATTTGGTATTTCACTTGAATTTTGAAAGTTTTTTTTTTTTGACAAGCAATTTAGTTTTAAAATATATATATGATTTGGAAGATTTGGATAACTAAATAATCTTTTAAATATATTTGATAAATAACATAAAATTAAAAATTATCTTATGTGTCATCATGAAAAAAATGATTTTTTTTTTATGTGTCGAAAAGATAAACTATTCACATAAACATTCATATTAGCACACTTTATTTGATAATTTTATACTTTGTTATATTATATTATATATGATAATAAAAACTGATCAATGGATGCAAATTTGTTTCGATTATTCATTTTTATTAGTTCGATTGGTTCGATTATTTTTTAAATAAATTAGATTAATTTAGTTTTCAAAATTTTAAGATCTAATATATCAAATACTCTTTCCTATCCACTTATACACTCTCTATTGCCATCCCTAAAATTGTGAATAAGACTTTGAATGATTTATAAACACAGCATTATTATTTCAGGTTTTCACAATCCTTACGACTTATATTATACCACTTGTTAATTTTAGACGCATGTGAGGAGGACCCAGCTACCACAATACAAATCATAATCGGACATATCAAAGCGGAAACTATGTGTGGAGTGAATGCACAGTTGTCAGACGCGTGTCAACCAAATTCTGCCTGTTATTCTGGAATGTACCATTGAGGGAACATTGTCTCATAATACAAACAACACAGAGTTCACGGGCACAACATACCCTAAGCTCACGAGACAACCTTCAATCATACATTATTGCATGCCAATCACAGCCACCAATGATATTTTCTTACATCAATTCTCCAATTCAGACATTAAAATGCACACATATATATATATATTTTAAATCTTAATTAACAATTTATTGAAGCTTGTGATCCAGACAATATTAATGTAATTTGGTTGGTTTTTGTCATCCAACCAATAGTAGGCCAACCCCATCTTAGAATTCATATAAAAGGGAATAGATCCTTCAAAATCAGAGCCAAACCACAACAAAACCTACCTAAGACTTCAACTGTCTCTCCTGTTTTGCTGCTCTAATTACCAAGAGAAAATGAAACCCAAATTGCTGTTTTTCTTCATTCTATTATGCACTCTCACTACAGACAACTTTTTAGTAACTTCCCAATCAATTCCACCTCTCGGAACTCATGGAAAAATACCCGACAATGAAACAATATACAAAATCTCCAAGCAACTTTGTTGGGGTTGTATTGGTGAGTCTCTAGAGTTTCTGTTTACCCACAATATGGTAAGGGCAGCCAAATGGCAGCTGCCCTTGTTTTGGGATTTCCAGCTTGAGAAATATGCCCGATGGTGGGCAAGCCAAAGAAAAGCAGACTGCAAGCTACAACATTCTTTTCCAGAGGGTGATTTTAAGCTGGGAGAGAACATATACTGGGGCAGTGGCTCAACGTGGAGGCCGAGTGATGCTGTGAGTGCATGGTCAGAGGAAGAAAAATATTACGACTATGCAAGCAACTCGTGCCAGGAAGGACAGATGTGCGGCCACTACACACAAATTGTGTGGAAGAATACCAGAAGAATTGGCTGTGCTCGAGTGGTTTGTGACAATGGAGATGTGTTCATGACTTGCAATTATGATCCGCCGGGTAACTATATTGGCGAAAGGCCATATTGATATGGTGGAGTACTCTAATTCTAAGGGGTACCTTAACTATACTTGTTCAACTTCACTATTTTCGAAAAAAAGTTCTGATGCTAGCTCACTATTACATTAAAGGTAAGAATTTTTTTGAAAACTAGTTAACTTAACAAGTTTATTAAGGTACTCATTAGAAAAAATATATATATGTATATATATAAATTCGAGGAGTGAACACTATAGTAGTGTACTTATAGTAATATGTACTCCATTTGAGTGTGGACATAGCTATGCTGGCTAAATTCTGAATATGTCATCCCTATTATATTGTTACTATGTAATATATAAGATGTCTGCTTCCTGCTTCTGCCAGGAATCGGAAGAAATCAATTTGGGCCATCTTTTTGTTGTTACTCTCGCATTTGTAAGCAACAAATTCATATTCCGGGAGGAAGAACAAGGTTGGATGTATGACAAACTTAATTTATTCAGCCTCAGGCCCATAAAATTGGGCTGATGAAGATGCTCATATCTATTATCTCTGTAATCTGTAAAAAGGGTGACAAATTTGGGCCACACAGGCTGTAATAGACTATCTGCAGCCCAAGTTACATCTCACCCAAATTTATCTTGAATTTTTAGGCTATGTTGCTCCGACACTTCATTTTCTTGAAGTATCTATTTCTAACACTTGTGTCTAATACATATCTGGATATGGGTATGGGGATATGACCCTCCAAGGATCCTCCAAATATATGAAAAACCTAGAAAAAATTGAATATACCCGTGTCGGATACGAGATCGGGCACACACTACAAGAGGACGGATTTTTACCGACGGAATAACCCGTCGGTAAACATCTGTTTTTCGTTGGTGATGCATTTTACCAACGAAAACTTTCATTGAAAATACCCGTCGGTGATACTAATTCAGTCGATGAAGAAAAATCCGTCGGTATTGTTTGACTTTACCGACGGAAGTTTTTGTCGATATTATTACATCACCGACGTAATAGTTCCGTCGGCTATTTATTTACCGAAGGATAGGTTTGGTAAGTAATGTTTAATTACTGACTAAATGTTCCATTGGTAACTGTGAAATACCGAGGGATTTTTCGTCGGTAATTTGTTTTTGTAACAAAAAAATAAAATTTAAAATAAAAATTTAAATTCTAAATTATTAAAAAAATTTAAAAATAAAATGGAAATTGTATATAATTACACCATAAAAAACAAAATGAAATCCGTAAAAATATAAATAAAAGATATTTAAATGTATCTCTCGAATATAATAAAAAAAACTCATCAGGAGGTACTATTGTCATCGGCTTCACTGTTTACCTCGGCATTGACTCCGACAACACTCAATCCTCCTACAACACCCATACCTTCGACTCCGGCATCACCTTCGACAGCACTGACTCCGGCAGCACCGACTCCACCACTGGCAGCACTCAATCCTAGTCCAGCAGCCATGCCTCCCAGCAGAACCGACTCTGGCAGCACTAGGTCCAGCACCGACTCCGGCAACACTCGATCCAACACCCATGCCTAAGGTAGCACTGAGTCCGGCAACCTGAGTTCCGATCCCGCCTAATGCAGCTGCTATCTGTGACTGCAGTAAATGTGTGATTATCGTATTTCAGCTCGTCACGATATTCTTAAGTCTCACGATTGAGGTCTGGATTTGCGAGACATCGGACCTCAATGCATGATAGTCCTCAGACGGTGCTGGTCGGCTGTTGTGTAGTACTAGGACCACATGGAGCGTACCTGGCTGCATCTGAACTTTGGTGACTACCGGGTGGATTGAAAATTTGCCCTCTCTTCGGTCTCGTTCCAAACCCATAAACATGCGTTCGCGTAGTCTCAATGCCCGCAATAGCATTAGACTAGGACTGAGGGTCGAAATCAGGATATGAAAACGTATCGTCCCCATATTTTTGCTGCAACGAAGCAGTATAATTTTCCTACAATCACAAATATTTAAATATATAAACAATTAAAATCTGACATTGTAATGAACACGTACATAAACACAAAGATATGGTATAATCAATTAATGTAATATATAAAATATTGATAAAGTGAAATACTTACAGTTATAGCTTTAGACTTGTTGTCAACGTAATCACCTGACCCTTTGCACGTTAATGGGTTTTATTAAATAGTTCCAGGAAAGTCACGTTGCGTTGCAACTCTTGTGACTACAAATTAAAAAAAGAAAGAAAATTATGTTAAACCAATAAATTTTTTGAGTTAAGTCGATAAAACTTTGAAACAATAAATTGCAAAACAAAATTTAATCTTACCATCCTTTCACCGGTAACTAGAAAAGAAACTGATCCACCAGTGTGCTTTGTAATGCTGCCATCTTTATCCTTGTTCCTATTAGTCGAAGCCTTTTGGGACCTATTTTTCCAAGCGTCGGTACTCCAGACGCTATCAATTAGTTGATAATCACACCTATAACCCTTGCAGTCTTCTATTCAATTCGTTTTAAAAAAGGACATGGCATTGTCCCTCTCAAAATTCGCCATGTCCTTGAATCGATCCTAACATGTGGCCTCCCATAAATTCCTAACCAATGGTGTCTGCTCGGGAGGCCACTGACATTTTCTCTACAATAAGATATTATGAATTAATATATAGTATTAAACATAATTAAATTATAATTTGACTTTTAACCAAATCATACCTCAAATATAGTCCACATAGACAGTTTCACGTCAACAGGTATTTTCGACCAAGTAGGTCATGGTCTGTTATAGTGTTGTCTAATGTTGGAGGCAATGGTCGATTTTACACAACTCTCCGTGAAAGTCCTAAAGTCAAGGATACCTGTTAGTGGACAATAATTTATTTTACTCAAATAACTAAATTATCGAAATATTATTAACTTATGTGTTTTGAAGAATTGACAGTCGAAAACTGTCATCCGGATTATTCGGTGTCGGTAATTTTTTCGTCCGACCTCTACCTCGTTTTCTCTGCTTAGTGGCAGTACCGGTAGACGGCGTAGGATGTGATGCAGGTACCTCTGTCTGCTGCCTATCATCCGCGAAATACGTCGGTGCTGGCTCATTAAGTAAAAACTGTGAAATTTCATCCAGCGGTGACGTAGACGCCTGTAACGTGGGATTTGCCTGAGTCGTCAGAATAAGTGTCGGTCGTGGCAGTGGAGCGGGATTGGATGGTGCCATTATAGTTGGAGGCAGTGCAGAGGGATGCAGGGGCGATAGAGGTACTGCAGATGGAGTATGTGGTGATGGAGCCGAATAAGGCGGCAACTGTCTTGGTGGAGGGCGTAAGGAGGGAGAAGATGCAGGTGACAACTCTGGTGTACCATGCCCCGAGGACGATTCTCCGGATGGTTGAAATGCATCCCACATAGAACTCTGTTTCTTCTTTCCAGTAGTTTTACGTCCTGTTCCTCGCATTTTATCTGTAAAATGAAAAATATAAAATTTATTAATAAATTAATATTAAAATTATTAATAAATAAACAGAATAACACAATTATTAACAATATCAACACATTTATCAACACAATATCAACACAATTATCAACACAATTATCTAAAATTATCAACACAATATCAACACAATTATCTAAAATTATTAATACAATTATCAACACAATTATCTAAAATTATCAAAACAATATAACAATATCAACACAATTATCTAAAATTATAAACACAATTATCAACAGTATCAACACATTTATCAACACAATTATCTAAAATTATCAAAATAATATAACAATATCAAAACAATTATCTAAAATTATCAACACAATATCAACAATATAATAATTATTTTATTAATTAAAATATTTAAATAAATATACAAAAATTTTGGAGACTTTAATCAAACCAGAATTCTTTTGGTCGGACACCTAGGAGAGCGAATGGTCGAACGGCGGGGGAAGGTCGGACAGCAGGGGACGGTCGATCGATGGGGGAAAGACGGCGGGGGAAAGAGAGACTGAGAGAAAGAAAGAAAATGGGGAAGAAGAAGTCTCGGGGCTTATTTATGCCCAATACTATCACCGACGAAATGGGATTATCACCGACGAAAATTTCGTCGGTAAAACTTTGGGCTGGAATTCAAATTTCATCCGTTGGTGATAACGTATTACCGACGAAAATTTCGTCGGTAAATTCCTAATCCGTCGGTGAATTACACTGAATGAAAAACTTTCACTTACGAAATTTGAGTATTACCGATGGAAAGTCCATCGTAAAATTTTTTGAACGTTCAGATTTGAAATTTGCATTTATTGCGCATAAGATTCTGTGAAATATTATTACCGATGGATATTCGGTCGGTGATTTACAAATTCCTTCTATGATATAAATGTTCTGTCGATAATATATTACCGACGGAAAGTATATTACCGACGGATTTTGTCTATTATCGACGGAATATTTCGTCGGTAATAATTTTTGACCGTTCAATTTTATTATTATTATTTTTTAATTAATTTGGTAATAAATAAGAATTTATTACCAAATATAAAAATCCGTGCTCTTTTATTACCAACGAAATTTTCGTCGATAATTGTGAAAATTTCGTCGGTGATATTTCGACGGGAATCTAGGCCATTCGCGTCAAAGTTTTACCGACGGATATCATCGACGGAAATTATCCGTCTCTAATACTCCGTCGGTAATATAATATTTTCGTCGGTAATTATCACATAATCCGTTGGTAATACGAAAAAACATTACCGATGAAATTCCGTCGGTAATTCTTTAATTTCTGTCGCTGAAAATTTGATTTACCGACGGAAAATTTTCGTCGGTAATGGTTCCGTCGCTAATTTAACGTCCTCTTATAGTGACATACCCATATCTGACACTTACACCTGAGTCCGAGTAACATAACTTTTAAGTGTAATTGAAAAAATGGTGAAAAATTTCATGAACTATTGAACTATCAGATAAGATAGGAAAGGATATTAATAGAAGAATTAAGAAAGCTTTTGTTAAAAGGAGAAAAAGAAAGAAGATAAAGAAGAGAGGACAAAGTTCGTTAAAAATCAAAATCAAGAGTCAAGTCAAGACAACCATTTCCCTACAAAAAAGCCTTTCATCTATAAAGTGACCACCTTAATTTTCTGTGATTGTGTTTTTCCCGTGCGCCACCAATTTTCAAGTTTAATTATGGTCATCTCTCCATTGCTCCTCTTCAATGTCATCTGCGTTTAAGTGGGTCTCATTAGGATTGGTCCAACCATTATTACTACTACCTTTTTTTTTTTCTTCTCTTTTTGCTATTGCTCCTTGCCATTACTGATCTTTTCATGTAAAAACCTTTCATCTAAAATATTAACTGATTACTATGATGATAACCAATATTTTATCTATATTATCTAGATTTTTTACTTAAAGTATTTGTATCTGATATCTGTATTTGACACATATTCAGATATAATTTTTCAAATGTATGAAAAAACATTAATTGATTATTAACGATAACCAATATTTGATCTATGTTACCTAGATCTTTACATTTTTTAAGTATCTGTATCCTTAATACACATATTCCTATTGAAATTATTGAAGATATATATGATAGTTAATTTATTCTAATGAATTAGAAATAGGAAACCAAAAATTAAAAATTAAAAATAGGAAAGCAAGAAAAACTTACATTCAGGTAATAAGTTCCTATGTTGAGAAAATCTGGTTACAAAAATCAAGAATTTTGATTTATCGTACCATTTATTTGTTTGTTCGCAAGCTTAAATTCCATATCAAGATATGAATATCAGCCAATTAAAATCAAAAGGGGAAAAAAGTCTCATAAAGGACTTACATATAAAAACACACTAACCCCATATATATATATATATAGATATATCTAAATGTGAAAGTTAATCTCACATTTCATAATTTTCACATACATAACATCCACTTGCAAAAAAATTTCATGAAAGCAACCATTGAAGAAATTCAGTAAGGTCTTTCACCAATATAATTCCCAGGAGGATCATAGTTGCAAGTCATGAAAACACCCCTCCCTCCATTACAAACCACCCTGGCACACCCAACTCTTTTGGTTCTGCCCCACACAATCTGCGTATAATGCCCACATTCCTCCCCTCCGGTGCATGAATTAGACCAGTAATTGTACCATTTCCTCTCCGAAACCCACGCCACCCCCGCCTGAGACGGCGTCCAGCCATTGCCACTACCCCAAAAGATATTCTCTCCATAAGGTCCATTTGAGTGTCTCAAATCACAGTCTTTCCGCCTTTGGTTGGCATACCACTGAGCGTAACGTGCCAACTTTGCATCCCACACCAATGGTCGCATCCTAATGGCGAACCGAGCAGCATTTTGAGGAGCCAAGAACTGGTTAACCGGGCTCAAGTAGTTAGCCTGAGTGGTTGACATGAGCAAAAGGAAAACGATGATTGCGCCATAGCAGGCTCTCATTTGAGAAATTTCCATTAGGGAATGTTGGTTGAGGGGAGCCCAATGTACAACAAGGATTTCACAATATATTATATAACATGAAAATATTTTATTTATTTTATTATTTAATTTTTCATAGTAGTAGTTAGATAAAGAAGGAAAGAGTTTGTATAAAAGTTTCAACTATGGGGTGGCAAGCATGTTCGATTATGATTGCCACATTTGTTTTTGTGGGTGGGAGGGACAAAGGTTTTCAAAGCTTAATTTTTACTTTCTAAGGTTTCATAATTCTTTTTAAGGACCGGCATTAAAGGGCTTGATTTTTTTTTTAATTCTTTGTCCAAGTTTGGCTCTGAGCGGATCCGGCCCGATTCATAAGCTCGAATTCACTGTTCATTATAATAAATTATTAATTATTAATTTTTTAATATTTTTATAATTAAAATTAAATTAAATTAAATAATATTATTTTAATAAAAAAACATTGTTTTAAATTGAATCGAATCAAAAAAATCCTGTTTAGACCTGACCTAATACGGGCCGGATCTGTCGGGTCGAGCAGGTGTAACTGGCATCATTCTGATGAATCCACGCCTCACGTTTTCAGATAAGAGGCCACACAAAACGACACTATAGATGTGACTGCTGAGTGGAAGCATTAAAATTTGGAGTTGAAATAGGGTATCTTGATTTTATAATTCTTTTGAATAATATTTTTCCTTTTGGAATATAATATAGAGTTAGAATTGTTCAAAGTTCTCTCTACTTTCAGATATTATAAATGTATATTTTATATAATATTTAATACAGTATTCAGTTCATATTTCTATATGAAATCTAGTTTTCTTATACCCAATCAATGTACACCACGTCATAGAAAAGTTGTGCTAAAGCTAAAATATATTGAACATTTAATAAGTGATTCTATACAGCTAAGATTACAAATTGCTGGAATTTTACCAAACACTATACCCAATTTAATGATTCTTCAATCTACAGACTTAACTTTATGTATTTAAAAAAAAAATGAGATATTAATTTAAAAAAAAATATAACAATGAGTTATCATTTTTAAAATTTAAAATTTATGCATGTATAACGTGTTTCGTTTTTTTTCTTTTGTCAATCATGTGTAAACATAAATACAATAAAAATTATTAAATATGTTAAAATTTTAAACACAATACGTGTATTAGATATATCGTGTTAATCGTGTTTAAATATATCGTGTTGTATTTATTACACAATTTTCGTTTTTATTAAACATATAATATCTGTATCATATTTTTATATTATATTCAAAATTACCAAATCTATTTCTTTTTGTTAATAGATACTCCTCTCTTTCTTTGAAATAAAATCTCCCTTGAGTTTCATACATTTTAATTTACACTCGGGGAAATATCAAAGCATAAGTTTTCCATCATCATTTTATCAATCCAATTTTTAGCTAGCACATGATTCAAAAAAAAAAAGTAAAAAATTAATTTTGAGCATTTATTTAATGATAAATACTTACTTAAAAGTTTAAATCAAAATTTTTTTCCCACGACCAAAAAATAGAATAAATATTAATCGAGTATATTGTAGTTATTTTTTTTTCCAATTAACCATCAATAAACTATAAAATTATTTGAAAATTTTTGGTCTCATACAAGGTGTTGTCCAGTAATATAGATTCTCTCCTTTGAAACTAATAATGAACTCCCCCATTTTATTTCATGTTCAAAATTAACGTCTTCATTTTCTAAAAAATATATATATATATAGATATGTTATTGAATTTTCCATGAAAAAGAATGTCGTCCACAAGTAGTATAGGCATTGATGGAATGCCTTCCTAAATATATGCATGAAAGCATGCGCAAAGAACTTGTTTAAATCTTAAGTTACCGATAATAAGGATTGTTGTCATTAATGTCTTAAGAGAGAAAAGAGGTGGAGAAAGAAAAATTAATTTAAAATCTTCTCTTTTCCCAAAAGTAAAATGTGACTATTATTGTCCTATTATCTTATAATTGATAGCTTAGAATTTATATTATTTTGATTTTTTAACAGTAAAAGTTAATTTTGCGAAAGAAAATCTTTGTTTTTGTGTGTAAAACAATGTATAGAAGAACAAGAAGAAACATTGCTGAAAAAAAAAAAAAAAACAAGGAACAAATATAAGTAGACCAGCTCAAGGGTTGGACAGTTCGTCGGATCCGACAGGCCCGGCCTGTATTAGGTCAGGTTTGAGCAAGTATTTTAGTGATCCGGATCGACCCGGATCATTGTTCATATAATAAAAAAATATTATTTTTTTAAATTTAATTATAAAAACAAATAAAAAATATATTTTTTAATATATGCGAACAGTAAATATGGGTCAACGGGTCGGCCCGACCTGGCCCAGGGCCTGGGTAAGGAAAAATAAAAAAGTTCAGACCACGGCTCGGCCTGACCCATGAGTAGGTCTAAAGATAAGTAAGGGTTTTGTTTTTTTCATTAGAGAAAAGTCGGAACCCAACTTTTTTAAGTAGAGATAAATTCAGTTATCAATCTAGATGTGTCAATTGGAAGTGTTAGGTCAGGTCATTGCGAATCAAAAATTTTTTGAATCATTTTAAATTCGAAATTGGATGGGTAAGATAACGTCATGTTGAATCAAAGTAATTTCAAATAATTTTAGGTTCAAATTATCTTGAGTACAGATTATTTTAAATTGAAATCAGTCGGATTTGACATTTAATTATTCAGATTCAAATCGTTGAATTTTAAATTCAAATAAATTTTTGTACAAAAAAATCAAATCAATTTAAGTACTTTAGGTATTTTTGAGTTAATCATTAAAGTTGTTCGAATTCAAATCATTTCAAATTCAAATTATTTGTTTATAAAACCAAATTAAATCGAGCTTGAATTCGTACGAGTTGAATAAAATTTTCAATTTTGAATAAATATTACCACTTCTACTTACATTGAGTTAAATGTTGGAGCAAAGGGTAATAAGTTTAGGGTTGGAAATGGTTACATTTTCGAGCTTTGTGCTTTTATATGGGACATTTGATAGCTAAGTGTCTAAGACTCAAGGGTAAATTACATGATTAATTATTTATCTTTTCATGAATTTTTTAATTTGATCATCCAATTAGGAAAAATAATAATTTGATTACTCATATTATAAAAATTCATTTTTTTTGGTTATCCAACTGTGTAGGAACTAACAATAAAATGATGTGGATGAACACATAGACTAAAGGCATCACCTGACCTAGTCATGTCAGCTAAATTAACACGTGCATATGTCCACATAGCATTTAAAAATTTAAAAGAAAAAGAATAAATGTATCGTTTTATTTTCAGGGAAAAGAAAAAGAAATTATACGGTAAAAACAATTTAGGGGGAAAATCGCCAAAAAAAAAAAAAGCAAAGAAAAAAACGATAAAGAGAAAGTTGATAAGAGGCTAGAGAAGAAGCATAAGACCATGAAAAAAGAAAGAGTAGAAAATGTTGGATATCATTATATTATTTTGGGTCTATATATATGAAATACGTATTTTAATATGTAGATTGTCAAGTAGATACACGGTATATAATTAACGTACACAATTGATATCAAAATTGAATGAGAAATTAGTCTCATTAAACACCTGATAACTCTAGGAAATATAATTATTTTGCCACTTTTTATGCATTTAAATCGGCTAAGTCTTTGAGGCTTTTATTAAGATTTAATTTGTTTTAGATGTTTTTATATTTATTTTATTTATCCATTTTATGTTTAAAATAGTTATTTAGTTATTATTTATGTGTTTTTAGAAGTCCAAAGTGATCTTGAGCTTCGAGGTGCAAAATGATGAAAAACGGTGCAAAGCAACCTCCGGAGCTTCTTTCAAGAAAAACTTGATCCTAAAGACTTCAATTGAGAAAACTCTATTCTTTACTTTTGAAGCTGACTTCCATACCTTTCCAATGATATAAGACTCGTCAAAATCAGACGAGATTTTCCTAGTCAAAACAGCTGACGAAGTACAAAAAAATGACAGAACCAACCCATGACAGACAGAGGAGTTGGCGCCGCAACGCCAGAGGGTCAGAGGCAGTGGCGCCGCGGCGCCAGATGCATGAACAGTAACAATGTAAAAAAATTAAAAAGTCTGATACTTACCTGTTTGCTTGTGCGAAGTTTCGGACTCCAAGAGGCATTGGACACTTCAAATAGGACTCTTTTAGGTCAGAATAAAGGAGGATTGGATGTCTAAAAAACCTAATTCTCTCAAGAAAATAGTTTCCATCAAAAGCTCTCAAGAAGATTGGAAGATTGAAGATTCAAGAATTGACAACTCTTAGTTTTCTCTTTTCTCTTCTTTATTTTTTGTGTGTTGTTGATGATGGTGAAACTATTTGAATATTTGTTTTCATTAATTATAATGAACTAATTTTCTTTTACTAGGATTTAAATGGAACTCAACATATAGTTTAATTTACTTTCTCTCTCTAGCTTGATTTAATGGTTTGTTGAGTTGTTTATTCAATCTTGCACTTAATGCTTTTAATTGCTTGATCACCAATTAGATTGATGTGGTAACCTAAATACAACTTGGAAAAGGGAGTTTAGTGTTAGACATGGATTGAATGACACATGTTTCATATTCATTTATTAGGATGAATTGATTTGCAAGTAGGGTATAAATATACTTACTTGTCATATGTAACCATTGTTAGAGCTTAAGCTTAATGAGTTCTTCTTTAATTCAATTATCATAGGAATATAGTTAATTGGTTAAGAGCGATATTCTTATGAAACCATCGGAAGATCCTTATAAATAAGATAGAATTCTAGGTTAACAATTCAGGATCATTAATCAAGTGAAGAGGTAGAGAGAGATTCAAGCGAAGTGTTGAGGGAAGTTGTAATCCTAGGCTTTTATAATTAATTGAATTCATCATTTTTAATTTACTTGCTTTCAGTATTAGTTTCTTTTAATTTAGTTTTTAATTATCATCTTTAATTAGTTGTTTAGATAAGATTAAGCTGTGTTAATTTTAGTACTTAATGAATGTAATAGCAATTCCTTGTGGGTTCGACACTTTAGTTCCACTTTATTACTTGTTTGCGATACGTGCACTTGTGTAGTGAAATTTGACAACAACATCCATTGAAGAGGAAGATAATTGGTTGTAGTTGTGTGTGATTATCGATCCCACATAGAACAAAGTTTGACATTTGCTAGTTGTTTATAAAGACTTGTGTTCCATGTTGGGTTGAGCCCCAAGAGACACCCAAGTTTTGTGGTGGGTGAGGATCTACACAAACTGGACTGGACCACATGCGCACGTCGCTGAGCCGGGTCGAGTTGGGCTGGGTCGGATCGGATTTGGGTTTGGGTCAACACTGTTCTATTCTTTTTGCTGCCCAACCGGACCAACTTGTTACTGGTTGTCTGATTAATTCATGTCTGTTCGGTCCAGGACCGAACCGGTTCGTGTTGTTTCAACATCTATCTTTTCGGTAAAGACATGCCGATTCAGCTTCCTTCCTGAATTGGTTCGTCACCAATGGGTGTGCCTATTCTGATCAAACAGGTTCCTTCCATGTGGTGTGTTTTTTTCGAACAGGCAGATTGACTGCTATAAATACAGAGTTCCTGTGTCTATTTTTTACTTAAAAAAAATTCACTCAACTAAATTCTGTCTTCTAAGAGAGAGACTCAACATTCTTCTGGTTCGCTGTGTTGCATCCGAGTATGCTCTCATTTGTAACGTTTATCGAGAAAACCTGGGAGACGATTTGCATCAAACTGTAAACACCTTTAGACAGGCAAAAAACGTCTTAAGGTCATAGGTCCAACCTTAACTCGATATTGATTTTTTCAAATAAATTCCTGTAAATGTCTTTATATTCGGTTTTGTATATCTGTTCATATATTTATATTCTGTTTATATGTAGTATATAGCAAATATTATCTAACAATCTTAAATTTTTTTGTGTGTGTGTTATATTTATTATATACTGTTTTGAATATATATTCGGTGTACATCTTGTTTATAACATATATTCATACATATTGTTGGTCGCTTAATTTATATTTATTAGAATTTGGTTTCCTTAAAAGTTGCGATTGAAGAGGAATTTTTAAATGGGGGAGAAGGCTCGTAAACGGCTTACACCGGTTCTATATCATGGCGTTTAACAGTTTTAATTGCTTTTTATTAACAGTATATATTAGTTTCTGTCTGGCAGTACTCTGGCCGTTAACTAATCTACTATTATAATTTTTGAGTTCTTACTAAATTTAAGGGAATTTTTTTAAATAGGTTAGGATAATTTGGTCTTATTATAAAAAAATTAATGGTGTATTTGTTTAAAGATTTTTAGATGTTTATTTATTTATTTTTTTAAATAATGTATTTAATGGGGTTGGTCCGCATGTTGACTTGCAGGTCAATTTAGGATCCGTATCCGATTCTTTCGAAAAAAAATTTAAAAATATTTTTTTATTAATTTTTTTAGTTTATGTTTATGTTTATGTTTTTCTATTTTTATTTTATTTTTAAATCATGTATTTAAAGTGGTTGGTTTTCACGTTGACACGCGGGTTGATATAGGATCCGTACTCCACATGTACGAAAAAATGTTAAACATTTCTTTTTATTATTTTTTATTTTAAATGATGTATTTAAAGGGTTTGATCCGCACGTTGACTAGCGGATCGATTTAAGATCAGTACCCGACTGTCTCGAGAAAAAAATTAAAAAAAAAATTATTTTATTAATTATTTTTAGTTTTTGTTTTATTTTTAAATGATGTATTTAAAGAGGTTGGTCCGCACGTGGACTCGCGAGTCGATTTAGAATCCGTAGTCGACCGTTAGACCTGCTCACGGGCCGGGGTAGCCCCCGGCCCGGCAGGCCCAGCCTGTACTAGGTCAGGCCTGGGCAGGAATATTTGTGATACGGATCGGTCCAGATTACTATTCACACATTAAAATAATAGTATTTTTTAAAATTTAATTATAAAAATATATAAAAAATAAAAAATATATTTTTTTATTAAGCCATGAACAGTAATCCGGGCCAGCCCAGGGCCGGGGTTGGGCAAGAAAAATAAAAATGATCCGGGCCACGGCTCGGCCCATGAGCACCTCTACCGACCGTCTCAAGAAAAAAATTGAAAAAAAAATTATTTTATTAATTATTTTATTTCAATTTTAATTGACTTACGGGTTGATTTAGGATCTATACCCAACCCGTTTCGATTTTTTTTTTAAAATTACTTTATTAATTATTTTTATTTTAATTTTAAATGATGTATTTAAAAGGGTTGGTCCGCACGTTAACTCATGGATCGATTTATGATCCGTACCTGACCCGCTTGGGAGAAAAAGAAAAACTAATTTGCTGCTAACCTATGTGAGAAAATCGATCCTACGAGAGAATAAAATACAAATCAAAATTTTATTTTCTTATTTATTATTTTTTACTTCCTATAAATAAAAATATACAGTATACAATAAAATTTAAACATTTTAAAAAAATACATATAAGTAACATTTAAAATGCATTTGTATTATGTAATTTATATATAAATAATTATCATAAATTTAATTTTCATAATTAATAAAATATTATTATAATTTAAAATTATAAAATTTAAATAAATAATAATTATTTAATAAAATATAATTAATTTTTAATTAAAAAATTTATAAAAAAATTAAAAGTGCTCCGACGAAGCGAGGACTTTATTCTAGTATATATATATATTTATTTATTTTTATTCATGTATTTCACAATGCTAGTAGACTGTTATATTTTGTTTCAACCCGCTGCCTTGCTTTAAATGCAATAAACTTGAAACAAGTACAGGGGCCCTCTCCCTTTCCCTTTAAGTTTGATACCTTCATCATCTTATAGCATACTGCAAGTGAATATATATATATATATATATATATATATATATATATATATATTCTTTTGCAATATATGCAGGTTATATATATATATATTTACTTATTGTTTTATATATTATGATTATATATATTTGTAATATATATATATATATTTAGTGTGAATATATATATTTGTAAGATATATATTTTGTGAAAATATATATTTATAATATATACCTGTGTACGTATATATTTATAATATATAAATTTTGTAAATATATATATATATTTGTAATATATATTGTGATCATATATATATATATTTGAAATATATATACTTTATTACATTTGTTTTATATATATTTAAACAGTAAATAAAAATATATTTAAGGTTGTCATAATATATATATATATATATATATATATATATATATATATATAGAGTTAAATATATATTGCTTCTGTTTTGAAATATAT
Source organism: Fremontodendron californicum (assembly GCA_030761205.1). Classification (NCBI taxonomy): domain Eukaryota; kingdom Viridiplantae; phylum Streptophyta; class Magnoliopsida; order Malvales; family Malvaceae; genus Fremontodendron; species Fremontodendron californicum. The sequence goes on from JAULJL010000006.1 coordinate 9,508,142, forward strand.
ATAAGTTTGAACATATATATTGATATATATATATATTGTTACGTGATATATTCTATATATCTAAGTTGATTAGATATATGTTTATTATATAAATAAATAAATAAATATATATTGATACTGTTGTGTAATATATATTTTGTGAGCATATATATATATATATTTATTGTAAACAAATTGGTTGTCAATTTTTATAAATTGTACCAAGTTGATCCTGTTATTTTTTAAAAACAGATGACAGAACGGTCTACCGTAAATGCGAGTGTGCCTGTAGCGCCAATGCCACCACATGTTACACATGGTGAGAGACCCGAGAAGTTCAGTGGTCTCGACTTCAAACGTTGGCAGCATAAGATGTTGTTCTATTTGACAACCCTCAACCTAGCCAGGTTCTTACGGGAGGAGGCCCCGACTCTGAATGAGGGAGAGACCGATACTACGGTTGTAGATTCGGTACAAGCATGCAAGCATTCTGACTTCCTATGCAAGAACTATATCCTCAACGGATTGGACAACATGTTATACAACGTGTATAGCCCGATAAAGACAGCGAGAGAGCTATGGGAGTCCTTAGAGAGAAAATATAGAACCGAGGATGCCGGCACGAAGAAATTTGTGGTTGGTCGGTTTTTGGATTTCAAAATGGTGGACTCGAAAATCGTGATTAGCTAAGTCCAAGAATATCAGTTCATCCTCTATGAGATTACTGCCGAAGGAATGATTCTTAGTGAATCATTTGAGACGACAGCTTTGATAGAGAAATTACTACCTTCGTGGAAAGATTTCAAGAACTATCTAAAGCACAAGAGAAAGGAGATGACATTAAAGGACTTGATTATTCGGTTAAGAATCGAGGAGGATAACCGTGGTTTAGAAAAGAGGGTTAAAGCTGAAGGCAAATGTTGTTGAACATTCGCACAAGACCAACAAGAGGAAATATGTTGGTTCTAGTTCTTCCCAAGCTAATAAGGGAACGAATTTCAAGAAGGTCACAAGAACTTGTTTCGTATGTAACAAGCCTGGTCATCGAGCAAAGGACTGTGTTAGAACAAGAAAAGAGCTCAAGCCAACTTAGTTGATGATAATGAGATTGAGCTCGCTGCTGTTGTGACACAAGTGAACATGGTAGAAAACCCTAAGACATGGTGGGTTGATACTAGTGCCACTTGTCATGTTTGTTCTGATAGAAAGAGTTTCTCCGAGTATAAAGAAGATGCTGTTGACGAGCAACTGTTTATGGGAAACTCTTCGATTTGCAAGATACCCCCATAGGAAGGTGGTTCTCAAGATGACCTCAGGGAAAGAACTAACTTTGAACAATGTGGTTCATGCTCCTGAAATTCGTAAGAATGGTTTTCGGCTCTCTGTTGAGCAAGAACGGGTTCAGGCTGGTATTTGAGTCTGATAAATTTGTACTCACCAAAAGTGGCATGTTTGTGGTAGAGGATATTTATATGATGGGCTTTTTAGCTCAATGTTATGACCATTGTACCAAAGAACAAGAATATTAATAATATTGTTTCTTCTGTTTACTTGGTTGAGTCCTCTACATTATGGCATGGTAGATTAGGTCATGTAAACTACAAGACCTTGAAAAGAATTAGCAATTTGGATTTGCTTCCGAAAATTGTCATTGACAAAAATCATAAATGTGAAATTTGTGTGGAATCTAAATTGACTAAGGCTCATTTCTATTCGGTAGAAAGAAGTAGTGAACTTCTAGATTTAATTCACACCAACATTTGTGACTTAAAATTTGTGCAAACTAGAGGTGGTAAAAAGTATCGAATTACTTTTATTTGATGATTGCACAAGATTTTGTTATGTCTATTTGCTAAGAAGTAAAGATAAGGCCTTGGAAGTTTTAAGCTTTTTATAAATGAGGTCGAAAATCAACTAAGCAAGATAATAATGAGTGATAGGGGTGGTGAATATGATTCCTTGTTTAATGGATTCTATTCAGAATATAGTATCATGCATAAGACCACTGCTCCTTATTCACCTCAACAAAACGGTATTGCAGAACTGATGCACTCAAAAGAGTATATCTTATTTAACCTTGCACTAAAAAGATCAGTTATAAAGTATAGTAGTTAGCAAGGGTCGAGTCCACAGGGATTGGTGTTTAGTTTAAGAATTATTAGTTTATACTTAAATTCAAGGAAAACAAAATAAAATGGGGGTTTTTAAAATCAGTTTAAACTTAAGCAAACAATAAAAATAAGAAAGCAAGTAAACAAGAAGTAATCAGATGTGAGAAATATGGCTAAAGGTTCATTTTCCACCACTAGATATCATTAAGAATCAATAATCAGATCTATAAACATCAATTATCTATCAAAGTTAACAACCGTAGATAACAACATCCTGTGTTACCCCAATCCTTCCTTAGTTCGTCGTTAAGCAGGACAAACGCCACTACTTAATCTCTAACTATCAAATAACCTAAGATAAACATAATTAGATTCAAAGTGATAACAACTTTATGATAAGAAAAATAGGTTGATCTAAGCAAAAAAAGCATGAACATGAATTGTTTAACTTAGGCTATGTTCCACTTTGCAATTAGCGAAAACTTGACCATAATCATTAATCACAAATTGCCACTTATGAATAGGAAATCAAAATAATTACACGAATCAAGATTCCTAAACTAGCATTAGATAATTATCAGGATCTATCTAGTTGGCCACCTAAACAAATCAAGACAATATCATGAACAATTATTATGGAAGAACATAAGCAACTTTGATGGAAAATTAATGATAGATAGAATATGAAAATCAATTACAAAACATGTCTAGGGCTTTGAAATCACCCTTAACCAAAGAGAAGTTTAGCCTTGCATAGGCATAATTAACATAAACATGAATATTAAAAAGAAACTAATAAGAAAACTAAAATAAAACTTAAGAGATTAGAGAAGAAGAAGATGAATATTGATAAATAATCAAAAGCATCTCATAGTTGGTGGCTCAAAAGATGATATTTATAGAGCTTTAAAGTCTTGAAAGCCCTTTCTTGCTGATCAAGGAAGCTAGGAGGCAAAAGAGTGCAAGATAGGTAAGTTTTTGGACTTTTCCAGTTTTTTTCCAGATTTGAAGACAGTAGTGTCTGCGCCGTGGTGCCTACTTCCTGCGCTGCAGCGCCAAGTGGGCTGACTTCGGCTTTTGCTTGCTGACTTGAGTTCGTGACTGCTGCACTGTCTCGCACTTCATTGGCTGATTTGGATGACCATTTCTTGTCCGATTTAGGCTTGTAAACTATCGTTGGAAAGGTATTTAAGTCAGCTTCAAAAGTTAAGAGGAAGTTTCTTCAAATAATGACTTTAACATAATGATTTCTTAGAAACAAGCTCCGGAGGTCAAATCTGCCTGATTACTTAGCACTAAGAATTTGATCTTTTTGACTTCTAAGTCTTCTTCCATCTTATGATTGTGACTTTATAAGCTCTTTAACATCATATTTGACATATTTTGACTTTAACTCTTCCAAAGTACCTATAATTCATAAAATCAGACTAAAATGTCAAGAAACTTAAGAATTAAAGCACAAAGTATAAGGAAATAATACATGAAAATGTATGAAATTAAGCACTTATCAAATTTCCCCACACTTAGTCTTTTGCTAGTCCTCGAGCAAAATCAAATAAAAGGAAAATAAGAAATCCTAATCTAGTATACTTTCAATAAAAATGAGAGACAATTATTGAACAAGTCTTACAACTAATCATTAACTTAAAGAATTTCACAAAGAACCATGCTTGATAATAAAGGTTTTGAGTTAAGCTAACATTAACATAATATATCTCAATCAAAATAGTGCATGTTCAAACTTAATTTCAACTTCTCACATGAGATACTCTCATGATTTTCACTCTTTAAAGTAGTGGTAAAGTGTTTACACTCAATCAATCTCATGAAAACAGTTCTACCATATGCTTACTTGTTCACCTATTCTCCACTACTTAGATCATGCAACTTCATGAATCAAGAGGTCTTTATTCAAGGTTGTAATGGGGCCAAGGGGGTTGTAATGGGGTTAAAGAATAAAAAGGAAAAGGTATCGCAAAAGTTCCAAAGACTTCATAGAATTTAGAGACAAAATAAGATTTTGCAAATAAAACTTTCTCAATATTCTTTAGAAGTATAATCACATAGGCTAAATATTTCATGTTGAGCCTTTGTTTCATTCTAATCAACTTTGTAACATTATTTTCTTTTCTTTTCCCAAAAGTTCAAGAGATGATTCAATATTTCTTTTACATGGGAAAGTATTTTTACAATTCCCTGGTATTTTTCTCTTGACTTTTGCCTTTTTTTCCTCCCCACACTTATCTTTTGTTTTAACCCAAATTTTCAACTAAAAATATCCCTTGTTTTTGCAATATGTCTCAAACATTCTAGTTCATATTTAGAACAAGGGTAAAGATATAAATGTGTTTAGGCTAGGTGTAAGATGTGGTTACCAATAAAATAGCATATTCAATATAGGCTCAAATTGGCTCACTAGTGGGATGTTCTCTTGGAACATCAATAATGGATGGATGTTTGGCCCTAGTCATAATCCTGTTGTTACATGTATCAATATAGTTTCAAAAATGTTTAAAGCAAGTTCTAGAGAATCATGTAATCATAAGAGCAGTCAAGAAAGAAATTAGATTGATATGTATAATGCATCAATTATATAGGCTCAAAACTCACAAGGATGATTACAGAAGTGAATATCAAGTCTAAACATGCTTCTTTCTCAATCAACATATCATATTAACCCAGGCTCATGAAAAATCATGAAAAATAGTGATATCAAGCTTAATTCTCATGAAAATCTTATCACTAATGACCAGTTTTAGAATTATTCAATTCATATCTCATCATAGTATGGAAAATAACTAGAACACACTAAAAAAAACTAAAAACAAAACAAAACTAAAGGAAATCCTAAATTCTTCCCCCAACACTTAATTCTTACATTGTCCTCAATGTAATTCTATTATCCTCAAATATAAGAATCATATGCAAAAGAAAGAATTACTATTCAAAACAAACTAAAGAAAAATAATAAAATATAGAATGATGGAGAGTAAAGAATAGCAAATCTGATTATAATATGTGCTCTCCATCCTTTTGGGTTGCCTTCCAAGAAGCGCTTGGTTTATTGTCCTCAGCCTGAATTAGACCCATCCCTTCATTATTCAACATAGTTAGGCTCATAAAGTGGTAACTCCTCTACATCTTGTATTGGAAAGTTCTCATAGTAAGGTTTCAGCCTATGTCCATTCACTTTGAAAGCATTACCTGTTTTTAGATTCTGAATTTCAACTGCACCATGAGTAAAAACATTAGTAATAACAAAAGGTCTTGTCCATCTAAAACGCAACTTACCAGGAAATAACTTAAGGCGAGAATAGAAAAGAATAACTTTTTGTCCAACAACAAAATTCTTTCTTAAAATCATCTTATCATGAAAAGCCTTAGTCTTTTCCTTGTAAATTCTAGAATTCTCATAAGCATCATTCTTTATCTCCTCTAATTCTTGTAGGTCAAGTTTTCGTTGCTTACCTGCCTCATCCATTTCCATGTTGCATTGTTTGATAGCCCAATATGCTTTATGTTCTAGTTCAACTGGAAGATGACAAGGCTTACCATAAACAAGACGATAAGGAAACATACCAATGGGTGTCTTGTATGCTGTTCGATAGGCCCAAAGTGCATCATCTAGACGTAAACTCAAATCCTTCCGATTTGGATTGACAATCTTTTTAAGGATGGATTTACCTCTCGATTTGACACTTCAGCTTGCCCACTAGTTTGAGAATGATAGGATGTGGAAACCTTATGTGTGATGTTATATCTTTTTAAAAGTGCTTCCATAGACCTATTACGAAAATGAGTACCTCGATCACTGATTATGGCCTTTGGTGTTCCAAACCTTGCAAAAATGTTAGTTTTCACAAAATCTGAAACAACTTTAGAATCATTAGTCCGAGTGGCTTTTGCTTCTACCCATTTTGATACATAATCAACAGCAAGTAATATATAAAGATTGCCATAAGAAGAGGGAAAAGGTCCCATAAAATCCATGCCCATACATCAAAAATTTCAACAATTAGTATGGGAGTTTGAGGCATTTGATTTCTAGCACCTAAGTTACCTGTTCTTTGGCACCTATCACATGACTTGTAAAAGAGGTATGCATCTTTGAATAAGGTCGACCAATAAAATCCACTATATAGCACTTTCATGGCTGTTCTTTTGGGTCCAAAATGCCCTCCCACATGCATAAGAGTGACAAAAGGTTAGAATAGAATGAAATTCAGATTCAAGTACGCACCTTCTTATAATCTGATCAGAGCAATGCTTCCAAAGGTAAGGCTCATCCCAAATGTAGTATTTGGCATTACTCTTGATCTTATTTCTTTGGGCTATTGTCAAATCTTGTGGAAACTGCTTGGTGACTAAGTAATTAACAATATCAGCATACCAAGGGGTTGTTGTGCCTATGGAAAAGAGTTGCTCATCCGCATAGTTCTCATGCAATGGTAATGCATCATTTTCATGAACTAATCGGCTAAGATGGTCCGCAACCAGGTTTTCCTTACCTCTCTTATCTCTTATTTCTAAATCAAACTCTTGTAAGAGAAGTATCCATCTAATCAACCTTGGTTTGGCCTCTTTCTTAGTGAGCAAATACCTAAGGGCTGCATGGTCAGAAAATATAATTACTTTAGTACCAATTAAATAAGAACGAAATTTCTCTAAAGCAAATACAACAGCCAAAAGTTCTTTTTCAGTAATGGAATAGTTTAATTGAGCATCATAAGAGTTCGGGAGGCATAATATATGGCATGCGAGGCTTTGCAAACCCGTTGGCCCAAAACAGCTTCAATGGCATAGTCACTAGCATCACACATGATTTCAAAAGTTACATTCCAATATGGTGGTTGCATGATAGAAGCTGATGTCAAGAGTCCCTTTAAAGTTTCAAACGCCTCTTTGCATTTATCATCAAAGTGGAAATCCATATCTTTTTGTAACAGCTTGCAAAGAGGTAGTATTATCTTTGAGAAGTCTTTGATAAATCTTCTATAGAAACCTACATGTCCAAGAAAAGAACGAACCTCTCTCACATTTGTGGGAGGTGGTAAAGAATGCATAATATCTATTTTAGATTTATCTATTTCTATTCCCTTAGAAGAAATAACATGGCTTAAAACTATTCCTTATTCTACCATAAAGTGACATTTTTCCCAATTCAGTACAAGGTTAGTTTCCATGCATCTTTTAAGTACAAGGGTAAGGTTCTCTAGACATCTATCAAAATAATTACCATAGACACTAAAATCATCCATGAAAACTTCTATGATGTTCTCTACGTAATCTAAAAATATACTAACCATACATCTTTGGAATGTAGCTGGTGCATTACAAATACCAAATGCCATACGCCTATAAGCAAAGTACCAAAGGGACATGTGAAAGTGGTTTTCTCTTGGTCCTCTGGAGCAATTGCAATCTGGTTGTAACCTAAAAATCCATCAAGAAAACAATAATGAGAATGGCCAGCTAACCTTTCAAGCATTTGATCAATAAAAGGTAAATGAAAGTGGTCTTTACGAGTTGTTGAATTAAGTTTGCGATAGTCAATACAAACACGCCACCCTGTTTGAATTCTAGTAGGAACAAGTTCATTCTCATTATTTTTTACAACAGTTACACCAGACTTTTTAGGAATTACTTGGACTGGGCTCACCCATTTTCTATCCGAGATAGGATAGATCACTCCAACATCTAGGAGCTTCAGTATCTCCTTTTTCACAACCTCCATCATAAGTGGATTCAATCTTCGTTGTGCTTCTCTTGTTGGTTTTGACCCTTCCTCTAACAAAATTCGGTGCATGCACATGGAAGGGCTTATTCCCTTGATATCGATAATTGTCCAACCAATTGCTGTCTTATGCTCTCTAAGCATCCAGATAAGTCGTTCTTCTTGCAAAGGTGTGAGCTCTTTTGCAATGATGACCGATAATGTGTCCTTTTCACCCAAGAATCATATATTTCAAATGATCCGGTAATGGTTTCATCTCCAAAGTTGGTGCCTGCAAAATGGAAGGTAGAAGTTTCTCATCAGATATAGGCAAGTCAATATAAGAAACATCATACCTTTTATCAAGATATGGCAACACTTGTAGAGATTCAATTTCCTCTTTCACATGTTCACTCAAGGCTATTTCTTTTGCACAAATAGAATTTAGATGGTTGCTAATGGTTACTTCCAAACTATCTTCACCATCTAGCTCATAAATTTGCTGCATCAAAGAGTCAATTATGTCAATAGAAAAAATAGAATGCACATCACTAGGATATCTCATAGCCTCAAAAATGTTAAAACGAATTATTTCACCATCAAATTCCATAGTGAGGGTGCCATCATGCACATCTATTTTAGTCCTAGCTATTTTTAAGAATGGTCTCCCTAATAGAATGAGTGTTGGATTAGAAGACATCTCATATTCCATCTCAAGAACATAGAAGTCAGCAAGAAAAACCAACTCATTAACTTGCACTAGGACATCTTCTATAACTCCTCTAGGATATGTATTAGAATGGTCAGCAAGTTGTATTATAACACCAGTTTCCTCTAATGGTCCTAGATTCAATGAAGCATAAATTGAATATGGCATGACATTAATGGATGCTCCTAGATCTAGCATAGCACGCTCAAACCTCGTGTTTCCTATCTTACAAGGAATGGTAAACCTACCTGGATCCTTGCATTTAGGTGGGAGTTTCTTTTGAAGAACAGCTGACACATTCTCCCCCACACTTACCTTTTCGTTCCCTTTCAACTTCCGTTTAGAAGTGCACAACTCTTTTAAAAATTTGGCATACCTTGGCACTTGCTTGATAGCACCTAGTAAAGGAATGTTCACCTCTACTTTCCGAAAGGTTTCCAAAATAACCTTCTCTTGCTCCTCATTCTTGGATTTTACTAACCTGCTAGTAAAAGGTGGATGAGTTATGTAAGAAGGAAAAGCTGGTTAGGAGTTACCTTTTGTAGTGGCTCATTGGGATGTGAAGATGATGCCATGGTGTTGTCCTCCCTTTGAGCACTATCCTTTTGTGGTGTCTCAAGCTGTTTCCCACTTCTTAAAGTTACGACATTGGCATTTTTTCTGGGATTCACTATGGTTTGGGAAGGTAATTTTCTGGAATCCCTTGCTTGGGTTTGACTTATTGCTGTTGCCATTTGTCCTATTGGAGTCTCTAATTGGCTCATCCTTGTTGCCATTTGTCTGTTTGTTTCGTTTATATCCTATTGCATTTGCAATTGGTTAGTAGTAAGGGATTTGACAAGATCTGCTAGAGACTCAATTGAATTTTGTGGTGGTGGCACTTGCTCTCGGGTTTGATATGGTTGTTGCATTCTTTGCTGAAAACCCGGTTGTCTATTATCAAAGGCTGGAGGAGCAACTTGTGATTGGTTCCTTCCATAATTAAAGTTTGGATGATCCCTCCATCCGGGATTGTAAGTGTTTGAGTAGAGATCATACTTCCTTGGTTGGCCCAGAAATCCACCCATAGCATTAACATGTTCATTTGGACAATCTTGAAGTGTTGGGCACATATCAGTTTGGTGCCCCATGTTTGAACATATACCACAAGCCTTAATTTGCTGTATTCGACCTACAGCCATATGTTCCACAAGAGAAGCCAGTTTATCAAATTTTTGTTCAAGAGATGATATACTTACTTCATTCACTTTCTTTGGTTGTGGTGGTAGTTTATCTCTCATGTTGAACTGTTGTGAGTTGGCTGCCATATTGGAGATTAGAAATCTAGCAGCTTCGGGAGTTTTATAAACTAGTGCTCCCCCACTTGCTGCATCTATCATACGTCTCTCCATGGGCAAAAGACCTTTATAGAAATATTGGATGAGCAATTATTCGCTTATCTGATGGTGTGGACATGATGCACACAGTTTCTTGAACCTCTCCCAATATTCATACAAGGACTCTCCGTTGTATTGCCGAATCCCACATATTTCCTTTCTAAGGTTGGCAGCCTTAGATGCTGGGAAAAATCTTTTCAAGAATGCTTTCTTCATTCCATTCCATGTAGTGATGGCCCCGAATGGTATGTAGTAGATCATTTCTTTTGCCGAATCAGCTAGAGAATGGGAAGGCTCTCAACTTAATTTGCTTTTCCGTGACCCCAGTTGGTCTCATACTTGAGCAAACTACATGGAATTCCTTGAGGTGCTTATTTGGATCCTCTCCTACAAAACCATGAAAAGTTGGGAGAAGATGAATCAAACCAGATTTAAATTCAAAAGCTACCTCAAGATTAGCATATTCAATGCATAATGGTTGTTGATCCAAATCCGGAGTGGCTAGCTCCTTTAGAGTTCGATTGTTAGCAGCTATCTCTCATTGTTCTTCTTGGATGGTTTGGATCAACTCTTCGTTTGTTCTTTGGTGGGAAGCTATGAATTCTCGAATTCTCCTAAGTTCTAAGTGAGGTTCTTATTCTTTGGGAGATTGGGACGTTCACTGAAGAAAAAAAAAAGACTAATTAAAACAAAAAGTAAGAATAAACCAAATAACTAATAAACTAAAGAAAGCAATCCCCGACAACGGCGCCAAAAACTCGATGCACTCAAAAGAGTATATCTTATTTAACCTTGCACTAAAAAGATCAGTTATAAAGTATAGTAGTTAGCAAAGGTCGAGTCCACAGGGATTGGTGTTTAGTTTAAGAATTATTAGTTTATACTTAAATTCAAGGAAAACGAAATAAAAGGGGGGTTTTTAAAATCAATTTAAACTTAAGCAAACAATAAAAATAAGAAAGCAAGTAAACAAGAAGTAATCAGATGTGAGAAATATAGCTAAAGGTTCATTCTCCACCACTAGAAATCATTAAGAATCAATAATCAGATCTATAAACATCAATTATCTATCAAAGTTAACAACTGTAGATAACAACATCCTGTGTTACCCCAATTCATCGTTAAGCAGGACGAACGCCACTACTTAATCTCTAACTATCAAATAAGCTAAGATAAACATCATTAGATTCAAACTGATAGTAGCTTTATGATAAGAAACATAGGTTGATCTAAGCAACGAAAGCATGAACATGAATTGTTTAACTTAGGCTATGTTCCACTTTGCAATTAGCGAAAACTTGACCAAAATCATTAATCACAAATTGCCACTTATGAATAGGAAATCAAGACAATTACACGGATCAAGATTCCTAAACTAGCATTAGATAATTATCAATATCTAACTAGTTGGCCACCTAAACAAATCAAGACAATATCATGAACAATTCTTATGGAAGAACATAAGCAACTTTGATGGAAAATTAATGATAGATAGAATATGAAAATCAATTACAAAACATGTCTAGGGCTTTGAAATCACCCTTAACCAAAGTTAAGTTTAGCCTTGCATAGGTGTAGACACCTAATTTTGTCCGAACCACTAAATCAGGTATTTTTCTTTCTAAAGTGATGTTTTAGAATGCAAGAAGTCTTTTCTCATCCCGTAGGTGGCACTACGAGACTTAGTTTAAGAAAGCAAGCATAAAAAGTCAATCTTGAAAAAGTCAACCCCGAAAAGTCAACTTCAAAAAGTCAACCACTGAAAAATCAACCCACTTTCAAAATCAAGATTCAAAGTTCAATTGAAAAATGGTGAATTTTTTTTGATAATCCGAGGTCTAGAATGAAAGATATTGAGTTCGAAAGTTGGATTACGGAGATTTAGTGAAAAGGAAACCCTAGTTCAGAAAATATGGGAAAAGTGCTTAAACGTTCAAATTGGTCAAAATTAGAGGTTCCAAATGGAAGATAAGCAATGACTACGGGTAAGGGAAAGGCCACATGGAAGCAAAGCTGAAGAAAAAGTCAATTTGGAGTAATGGCCCTATTCGGTAAAACTAAAGCTCCTAATTGATGAAGAGTGATTAAACAAGGATAGCCCAAGGCTCAGTTTGAAGTAATTCCGAGAGAAGAGCCCATTGGAGGAAAAATGAAAAACGAGGAAATTCCAGATATTGAAAAATGGAAAAAAATCAAATCGGAAGGGAATTTGATCGTAAAAATTGGGTATTTTCGGACCAACTCCAATTCAATATATGACAAAGGTACAAAAAAAGAAAATCTAAAAATCGGACCTGTTTTGAGCAAAACCAGGCTTCGGAGACAAAAGGGCAAACTTGGAAAATTCGAGAAAAATAGCAAACGTGCTCCAAAAATTATGAAAACTTTCATATCTCATTCTTAAATCATTTGGAAGAGATTGGCGAAGAAAAATCCGGATTCAGAATTCGTTTGCAAAATGGCAAATTTCGGGCCCACTAAGCTGAAATTCAAGAAGATAAATCTCGAAAAAATAGCAAATAAGCTTTGAAAATTATGAAAACTTCCAGAATCTCACTTTTAAATTATTTTGAAGAGATTGGAAAAACAAAATCCAAATTTGGAGTTCGTTTGCAAAATGGAAAATTTCGGGCCCATTAAGCTAAAATTCAAGTAGATAAATCCCGGAAAAATAGCAAATGAGCTCCAAAAATTATGAAAACTTCCAGATCTCACTTTTAATTATTCGGAAGAGATTGCTGAAGAAAAATCTGGATTCAGAGCTCGTTTAAAAAGGGTAAAAGTTTGGGTGCACTAAGGGGCAATTTTGGAAGAAAAATCCGAAAAACATAGCAAATGGGCTCGAAAAATTATGAAAACTTTCAGAATTCAATTTTTTATTATTTAGGAAGTTTTGAAAAAAATAAAATTTGAATTTGGAGTCCGTTTTCTATTTAATTAGGTTCGGGGGCCAAAAACGTTATTTTACCAAAGAAACCGAATAGGGCTTTTCTTGCAATGGAGATTGGGCTGGATTTTAAAAGGTCAATCAGCCAAACCCATGTTGGAGAGTGATTTTGCTGAGCCATTGCATCCAAGGGCCAAGAGTGGATGGGAAGGTAGTTATTTTTTTTGATCAAGCCTTTGAAATTATAACACATGGACCAATGCATGGAGAGGGATGATGTCATATTAATGACATCATATTAGTTAGGGGCTGATTTAATCTAAAGGTGGGAATTTTACATAGAAAGCATCTTGGATTGAGAGCCATTGGATCAAAATTGGTTAGATAAATGACAACTTTCCTACACTATTGAAGGAGGCATTCAGCCAAGGCATTAGAGGGGGGGATTTCAGATTTTTTTAAAGGCTTAAGGGGCTGAACAAGGGCAGTAGCTAGGGAAGAAAAGAAAAGAAAAAAGAAAAGAGGAAAAGAGAGAAAAAAGAAAGGTTTTTGCTTACTACTTCTTGATTTGGGAAGCTAGAGCAAGGTAGCTATGTTCTTTCATGCTTTCTTCATGCTTTGTTGATGTAATTCTGCTATTTTGATTGTCATTTTATTTTCTTTCATGAAATAAACTTGTTTTTCAAAATAAGTGATAAGGAGTTTCTACTTTGTATTTGAAAGAAATCAAGAAAGCAAGTTTTTACCATTATTTTTCTACATGGCCGAATGGTATTCTTTTTTAAGATGATTTTGTTTATTTTTTATTTTGTTCATGAGATTTGTTGTGGTAGGATAGCTTACTTGTGGTAGGTTAGCTTAATTGTGCTAGTTTAGCTATACACCATGCCATGCGTTTGTGAAGATATCTAGCTATGTTCATGCATTTGCATTATGTTTGCTTAGCTTAGCATGTTTCCTCTTAAGTCTTGTATTTAGTATACCATGTGTTTGTGCTAATGAGCATGCTAGGATTTCACCATTTAGGTCTAGGTCTATGGTTACTTCATGATTTTGTGCCTTGTGTGTGCATTTTCATCTTGTTAGTTGATAGGCTTGCATTTTCATGCCATAATATTGTGTATTTTGATTTAGTATGCCATGTGTTTGTGCTATTGCCATGCATTTTTTAGGTCTAGGTCTCATTTGCATTGCCATGCATTTTTTAGGTCTAGGTTGCATTTATTGCCATACAAGTTCATGTTAGGTCTAGGTCATTTTGAATTGCCATGCATTTTCTATGTCATTTAGGCCTTAGATCATGCATTTCATGCATTTAACTTGCTGTTTGTTCATGCATATCATATCATGCCACTTGATTTTTGACTTAGGCCAATCAATGGCTCAAAGTCAAGCTCACATGAGCATACTTGTGGAAAATTAAGGAGTTGTCAAGTTGATTTTTCTATATTTGTGATTTTTTTTACTAAGGCAATTCTTGTCCATTTTTTTTTATTAAATTTTAGCTACTGTTTATAGGTCCTTAGAAGAGTCTCCAATATTTTTGTTTTGATTTTTGAATGATTTTATCAAAGGCATAAAAATGTGTTTTGGCAAAACAGATTTTCACCCAGTGTTTTGACTTTCACGATTTTTTTGGGAGGTTATCCTTAGTCTAAAAATTAAGCCATTTTTTTCCATAGATTTTTACATGTTTTGAGTCTCCCTTTTTTTAGATTTTTTTTGAAATTTAAAAATAGGTTAAAAAATCGCGCTTTAAAACTGGACAGTAGAGTCAGATTTGAATTCAAAGGAAAAATATTTTTCTGTTTTGGCTAAGGCATTAAGAGGGGGCTGATTAGGAACCTTAGCTACTATCCTAGGTTGATTTCTAGGACATTTTAATCTTTAAAAATGATTTTATAAAGCTCGGGTCAAGGGTGGTCAAGTACGAGTTTTCAAAGTTAGGAAAATAGAGTCATTTTAAATGGGAATTTCGGCCATGGTCATTTTTTATCAAAGATTTTCAAAATTGTTTTTAAACCAATCACAAAGTATTTTGATTTTAGAAAATTTAATTTGATGTCTTTTCCTAAGGTAGTTGGATATCTTTTTAGGCATACAGATTTCCTTATTTAAAGGAAAAAATACACTTTCATGCATTGCATTTTTCATGTTCATGCGTACTATATAATATATGATTTTTGCTATGATAATTTCTATGGTAATGTCATTATTTTGATTTATATTTTATGGTGTTATATTATTTGATATATGGTTGTGAATATTCTATGTTATCCTATGCTTTTTATTTAGTTATTTATTTTTGTCACATCATTTAAGATTTATTATGTTCATGCATTATTATTTATTTATTTTTATCTTCATGCATATTCCATGATAACATTATTTTATGTTACATATCATTTCATGTCATTTTAATTATATCATTTCATTTAGAATATATTATGTTACTTAGGACATATTATTTCATTTAGAATATATTATGTTACTTAGGACATATCATATCATTTAGAATATATTATGTCACTTAGGTCATATCATTTCATTTAGAATATATTATGACACTTAGGTTATATAATTTCATTTAGATTATTTCATATCATGTAGATTATGCTATGTCACACATATTCATATATTTTTTAAAAGATAATGGTTTCAAATCAAATAAAGATATTTTCGAGTTAAAATAATTCATGAGTTCTCTGCCGGGTTTGCTGGGGAGGATATCATCAATTATATTAATAACAGAATATCTTCTTTAAAACGAGAATGATTCGGAAAACTTTCCAAATAAATAAAAATTTCTATATTTTGCCGCGTTTGTCGCGGAATATAGGAAAATTTTGAATTAATAAATTTCGGATCATTTTCAATTAAAAATGGAATTATTTTTCTTAAAATTGGGATTAATTTGAAATACTAAATTTAAAATCGACTTTTTACCGAGACTTGAGATAACACACGATTAATAAGGTACCGTTTTATACGGGTGTTGTGGGGGTGCTAATCCTTCCCCGCACGTAATCGAGTCCCAAACCCGCTTTTTTGATTTCTTTGGTTTAAAAACGCAGACTTGAAATTAGTTTTAAAAAATATTTTAATTAATTTTAAAATATTTTACAAAACCGGTTTTAATAGGTGGCTGATCACACCTAGCCAAAAAAGATTGGTGGCGACTCCATGTCTTTTTCGAGGTCATTTTCAAACCATCATTTTATTTCAAGAGGAATTAAATCGTATTTTCCTCTGTTTTTTCGATGTCACGCTTAACGAATTTAAAGTCTCGCGATGAGACTTGTTATTTTTTAGGTTGCGACAATAGACATAGTTAACATAAACACGAATATTAAAAAAAAAAAACTAATAAGAAAACTAAAATAAAACTTAAGAGATTAGAGAAGAAAAAGAAGAAGAATATTGATAAATAATCAAAAGCATCTCATAGTTGGTGGCTCAAAAGATGATATTTATAGAGATTTAAAGTCTTGAAAGCCCTTTCTTGCTGATCAAGGAAGCTAGGAGGCAAAGGAGTGCAAGATAGGTAAGTTTTGGCAATTTTTTGATTTTTTCCGAATTTGAAGACAGTAGGGTCAGCGTCACGGCGCCTACTTCCGATGCCGTGGCACGAGTGGGCTGACCTCGGCTTTTGCTTGCTGACTTCGGTTTCGTGACTACTGCACTATCTTGCACTTTATCGGCTGATTTGGATGACCATTGCTTGTCTGATTTAGGCATGTAAACTATCGTTGGAAAGATATTCAAGTCAGATTCAAAAGTTAAGAAGGAAGTTTCTTCAAATAATGAATTTAACATAATGATTTATTAGTAACAATGTCGGGAGGTCAAATCTGCCTGATCACTTAGCACTAAGAGTTTGATCTTTTTGACTCCCAAGTCTTCTTCCATCTTATGATTGTGACTTTATAAGCTCTTTAACATCATATTTGACATGTTTTGACTTTATCTCTTCCAAAATACCTATAATTCATAAAATCATAGTAAAATTTCAAGGAACTTAAGAATTAAAGCACAAAGTATAAGGAAATAATACATGAAAATATTTGAAATTAAGCACTTATCAAGAACGCAAGAATCGAACGTTGAAAGATATGATGAATGCATTGTTGATTAGTTCAGGGTTATCTCAGAACTTGTGGGGCGAGGCTATTTCAATAGATAATAATATTTTAAATAAAATATCCCACGGGAAATCAGACAAGATACCATATGAATTATGGAAGAGTCAAATACCATCCTACAAATACACGAAAGTGTGGAGGTGTAGTGCAAAGGTATCGATTTCTCTGGCTTAAAAGGTCATGATAGGACCTAAAACTGTGTTCGGTGCCTCATTTGAAGGGATCATAACCCAGTCCTTGAGGGCAAGAGAAGGACATATGAGAAAATGTCAACTTTATGCAACAAGGGTACTCGGGTATGAACTTGGCATCAATGAGGGTATCGACATAGTAAGTGGGGAAGAGTGTCATGGTATGGTATCAGCATGTCTTGGTGCTACCATGACTACCCGTTGTGAAGCGGAGGATGAAACCTTGTTAATGGGATCGGTGATCCGTAATGGTGCCAAGAATGGCACAAACCCTGGAAGCAAACTATTATGTTGTAAATGAATGTAAAGACATAACGTACTCTGTTAGCAAACTGAGTAGATTTACAAGTAATCCTGGAAAGGATCACTGGAAGGCAATAGTAAGGGTACTCGGATATTTGAGATACACCTCAAGTTATGGACTGCACTATACAAGATATCCAACTGTGCTTGAAAGGTACAGTGATGCAAAATGGATATTCTATACTAAAGAATAACGGATTTATCTTTATTATTAGAGGAGCTGCAGTGTTTTGGAAATCTTCTAAACAAATGAGTATTGACAGATCCACTATGGAATCTAAATTTAAAGCTTTAGATAAAGCTGTGGATGAAGCGGAATTGCTTCGAAGTTTATAAGATATTCCAAGTTGGCCAAAACCTATGCCTGCAATTTGTATACATTGCGATAGCCAATCTGCAATTGGCAGGGCACAAAGTAGTTTGTATAATCTGAACATATTCGTCGAAGACATAATACCGTTAGACAGTTGCTCTCAAATGGAATTATCTCTTTTGATTATGGAAAATCAAAGGATAATGAAGCGCGCTTATGAAAAGTTTTAACAAGAGAGCAAGTATATTATCGAGGGGTGTAGACACCTAATTTTGTTCGGACCCTTAAATCAGGTATATTTTTTTCCTAAATTGATGTTTTAGAATGCTAAAAGGCTTTTCTCATCCTGCAGGTAGTCCTCTGAGACATAGTCTAAGAAAGCGTACAGAAAAAGTCAAACTTGAAAAAAGTCAACCCTAAAAAAGTCAACCCCAAAAAAGTAAACTACTGAAAAAGTCAACCCACTTTTAAAATCAATATTTGAGATTCAATTGAAAAACGGTGAAAGAATTTTGATAATCCGAGCTCTACATTGAAAGATATGGAGTTCGGAAGTTGGGTTACAGAGATTCAGTAGAAAAGAAACCCTAGTTCGGAAAATTTGGGAAAAAGTACTTAAACGATCAAATTGGTTAGAATTGAAGGTCTCAAATGAAAGATAAGAACTGACTATGGGTAATGGAGAAGCTACTTGGAAGAAAAACTGATAGAAAAGTCAATTCGGAAGAAAACCGAGAATTAGGGTTTTTTTGGTGGATTTCGGTGAAATTTGGAAGAATTATAGAAATGGCCCGATTCGGTAGATCTAAAGCCCTTAATTGATGAGAAATTATTAAACAAGGATAGCCCAAGGCTCAGTTTGAAGAAAATCTAAAAAACGGACTTGTTTTGAGCAAAACCGGGTTTCGAAGGCAAAAGGGCAAAATTGGAAAATATGGGAAAAATAGCAAATGAACTCCAAAAATTCTGAAAATTTGAAAATATCATTCTTAAATCATTTTGAAGAGATTTGCGAAAGAAAATCTTGATTCGGAGTTCGTTTGCAAAATGGCCAAATACCGGGTCCACTATGCAGAAATTCAACAGGATAAATCCTGGAAAAATAGCAAATGAACTCCAAAAATTCTGAAAATTTGAAAATCTCATTATTAAATTATTTGGAAGATATTGGTGAAAGAAAATCATGATTCGGAGTTCGTTTGCAAAATGGCCAAATCCCGGGTCCCCTATGTAGTAATTCAAGTAGATAAATCCCGAAAAAATAGCAAATGAGCTCCAAAAATTATGAAAACTTCCAGATCACATTTTAAAATTATTTGGAAGATATTGGTGAAGAAAAATTGGGATTCGGAGCTGGTTTTAAAAATGGTAAAGTTCAGGTGCATAAAAGGGGCAATTTCGGAAATAAATCCGAAATAAATAGAAAATGGACTCAAATTTTTTTGAAAACTTCCAGAATTCAATTTTTTATTATTTCAGAATTATTGAAAAAATAAAATTCAAATTTGGAGTCCGTTTGCTATTTATTTAGGTTCGGGGGGCAAAAAAGGTCATTTCACTAAAGAAACCAAAAATGGCAAATTTGTAATTGAGGAAAATATGAAAGAAGAAGAAATTGCTGGGATTTTTCTTCCCTTGGTCAGCCAACATAGAGGAGAAAAATGAAGCTTGAACAATTTAATTCCCTAGTCACTATCAAGCCACATGCTACCACTAACACAAATAGTCCCCCATTTATCCAAGGGCTTAGGTGCCTTGTAGGAAAGTTGAATGCACCATCCAATGGCCAAGTTTAAATGCCATGATGACATTTTTATTTGTCATGAAAGAACCCTCATCTAATGGCCAAGAATGGAAGAAAAAAGATGAGCACAATTCATCCAAGGGTGAGCATTCATTCGATCAAGCAAGGGAGTGCATGGATTGTCTCTTTTCATCCAATGGCTTAGGCCATCTACTAGGGCTGAGTACATATGTTTAGGGCTAGATTTAATCTACAAGATGTCATTTTAATGTTGTCCTCATCTAATGACCAAGAATGGAAGAGCACAACTCATCCAAGGGTAGGCATTCAAGGGGGCAAGCAAGGGAGTGCATAGGATTGGTCCTCTTTTACATCTAAGGGCTAAGGTTACTACAAGGGCTGAGTACACATCTTAAGGGCTGTTATCAATTGGCAAGATGAAATTTTTATGTTGTCATCAAAATATCTTAATCTAAAAGCCAAGATTGGAGGAGAAAAAAGTGCAATTCCCATCTAAGGGTGAAAGGCCATTCGGCCAAGGCTAAACAGGGGGGGTTGGTTTCATTTTTTTTATATGTTTTTTGGCTGGAAATAGTAGCTAATATGGAAAAGAAAAAGGTTTTGAAAGAAAGAAAAAAAATGGTTTTCATTAGAGAGCTTGAAGATAGTCATCTCTACCAAGTTCTAGCATAGCTTTCTTCTTGTTTTCCATGGTGTTTTCTTGATTTTCTATCTTGTTTTCCTACTATATTTTTTTATAGAAATAAAGTTTTTTAATGTTTACTTATGTTTTCATCTCTTCTTCTTCATTAAAATGGTGAAAAACAATTTTTTTACATGATTTCATGCTATGGCCGAATATGGCATGTTTACTTGCCGTGGTTTTCTTTTTTCTTCCTTGCATGTTGTTGTGAAAAATAATTTTTAGAAGGTTTTTTAGAGTATTTTAAGTTTCTGATTTTTTACAAAAGATGATGCAAAAAGGTTGAAATGGCCACATGATCTTGGCAAGACCAAGTGACCATGGTTAGGGGAAAGGGTATGCCCATTTTTTCCTACCATGAAGCTCACCTTAATTTTTTTGTTTAACATGGTTTATTTTCTGTTTTATTGAGATGGAAAGGCTTCATGATCTTGGAAAGACCAAGTGATTATAGTTAGGTGAGAGGCTATGCCCATTTGATACCAACCATGGAGCTTAACTTTCCTTGTTTTACTTACTAGTTTTGCTTGTTATTTGCTTTGCATGTCTATGTTAAATTTTTTATATGTTCTTTACATTATTTTCCATGCTATATTTACTTATATATTTCTATTCCATGCTTAATAACTTTCCCTTGCATATATTGGCCATTGTGTTCATATGCTCATGTTGTGCATTTTTTTTCATGTATCATGTCTTATATTATAAACATGTTTGCATTTTTTTTTTATTTTGTTACATGGCCATTTGGTTACTCCATTTTAGTATGCCTTGTATGTGCATTTTCCTTTTGCTTCTTAACTTGTTTGCATCTCCATGCCATGAACTTGTGCATTTGGATTTTAGTATGCCATGTGCTTATGAAAATGCTATGATAAAATGCCATCATTTTGTTACATGGCCATTCGGCTACTCCATATTGATATTCCTTGCATGTGCATGTGCATTTTCACCTTGCTTCTTGACTTGTTTGCATCTCCATGCCATGATTTTTAGGTCATTGTATTAGTTGTTGTTTGTTCCAGTATTAGTTGTGTATTAGTTGCTGGTTGTTCCAGTATTGACATTAGTTTCATGGGTCATTGTATGTTCATAGTATTTCTATGCATGTTCATTACATTTTAGGTCTAGGCCATATTGGTATTGCCATGCATATTGAGTCTTAAATCACATTGGTATTGTCATGCATTACTATGCTATTTAGATCTTAGGTTACATTATCATTTTCATGAATATTCATAACATATTAGGTCCAAGTCACATTTACATTATCAAGCATTGCATGCATATTGAGTTAGGATAGCATTTATTGCCATGCAAACTCATGCTAGGCATTTAGGTTGTCTTGAATTGTCATGCACTTCCTTTACCATTTAGACCTTTAGACCATGCATTTCATACATTTCATTTTCTGTATGTTCATGCATTCCATGTCATTGCCACATGATTTATGACTTAGGCCAATCAATGGCTCAAAGTCATGCTCTCTTGAGCATACTTGTGAAAAATTAAGGAATTGTCAAATTAATTATTTTACCTTTATGATTTTTTTTACTTAGCCAATTTTTGTCCAAGGTTTTTAAATGTTTAGCTACTGTCCTTAGGTCTTTAGGATTATCTCCAACAATTTTTATATTGATTTTTGAATGACTTTATCAAAGGCAAAAAATGTATTTTGACAAAACAGTTTTTTTTTTTCACCCAGGACTCGAACATGTTCGATTTTTCTGGGCAGTCATCTTTAACCGGAAAATTAAGAAAATTTTTTCTCGTGTATTTTTACATGTTTTAAGTCTCCAATATATTTTTTAGAGTTTTTGTTTTTTTTAATTTTTAAAAGTAGGCTAAAAAAATCGTGTGGTAAAACCGGACAATAGAGGCAAATTTGAAATCAAAAGAGAAATAATGGTTGAATTTGGCTAAGGCATTTAGAGGGGGTTGGTTAGAAGGTTTAGCTACTGTCTTAGGGTAGTTTCTAAGCCTTTTTAAACTTTAAAAATGATTTTATAAATCTCGGGCTAGTTGAGTCCGGGATTTTAAACTTAGGAAATTAGAGCCATTTTAAAA
This sequence comes from Fremontodendron californicum, assembly GCA_030761205.1. NCBI lineage: Eukaryota > Viridiplantae > Streptophyta > Magnoliopsida > Malvales > Malvaceae > Fremontodendron > Fremontodendron californicum. The sequence goes on from JAULJL010000006.1 coordinate 9,530,380, forward strand.
GAGTTTGGTAAATGTTTTAATTTTTATTCAAGTTTTTTCCTCAAAATTGTTTTAAAAAAATCACAAAGTTTTGTTTTTTAGAAAATCTAATTTGACATATTTTCCTAAGGTAGCCGGATATCTTTTTAGATATACAGATTTCTTTATTTAGAGGAAAAAAATATATTTTCGTGCATTGCATTTTTCATGTTCATGCATTTTATTTAAATATGTGATTTTTGCTATGATATTTTCCATGGTATTATTATTATTTTGATTCACATTTTATGATCTTATATTGTTTGCCATATGATTTTGAATGTTTCGTTATATCGCATATTTTTTTTATTTAGTCATTTATTTTTGTCACATTATTTAGCATATACTATGTTCATGCATTTTTATTTTATTTTCATGCATATTTTATGATAGCATTATTTTATGTTTCATGTCATTTCTTGTCATTTAGATCATATTCCATGTCATTTTGGTTATTTTATAATATGCCATGTCATTTAAAATATATCACATCATTTAAATTTGCCATGTCATTTAAATCATTTTATCTCATTTAGAATATACCATGATACTTAGGATTTTTCATTTCACCTAGAATATACTATGCCATTTAAATTATGTCATATCATTTAGGTTGCATTATATTATCTAGACTTTGCCATGTCATTTTATTTATGTCATACATGTTCATGTTCATATTTTTAAATGTTTTGAAAAAGATAATGATTTTCAATAAAAAAAAATTAAAGATATTCCGAGTTAAAATAATTCATGAGTTCTCTACCGGGTTTGCTGGAGGGAATATCATCAATTATCATTAATAAAGGAATATCTTTCTTTCAAAAAATGATAATGATTCGGAAAGTTTTCCAAATAAATAAAATTTCTATATTTTGCCGATTTTGTCTGGGAATGTAGGAAAATTTTGAATTAATAAATTTCGGATCATTTTCAATTAAAAATGGAATTATTTTTCTTTAAATTGGGAATTAACTTGAAATACTAAATTAAAAACCAACTTTTTACCGAGACTTGAGATAACACATGATTAATAAGGTATCATTTTATACGGGCGTTGCAGGGGTGCTAATCTTTCCCCGCACGTAACCGAGTCCCGAACCCGATTTCTTCGATTTTCTCTGGTTTATAACTCAGAATTGAAATTGGTTTTAAAAATGTTTTAACTAATCTTAAAATGTTTTATAAAACCGATTTTAATAGGTGGCCGATCACACCTAGCTAAAAAAGATTGGTGGTGACTCCATGTCTTTTTACATGGCCGTTTTCATACCTAGCTAAACCGGTTTTAAAATGTTATGCTATTTTTTAGGTTGCGACAGCTTGGCTACTCCACTGGGGACATTTTTTAGAGAGTCAGGCCTAAAATTAGTCGTGTGTTATCTAAGTCTTGGTTTTGTTGGTTGAATTGGTATTTAATTTTAATTCCCATATTTTTAAAATAATAAAGAGAATTTTGAAAATAATAAAATGTTTTAAATATGTCCATCTTCATATGCATGCATATTATTATTTGTTCTCTGGTTATTTTGTTGCGTATATTTATATGATTGCTTGACTGATGCTTTACATTGATTTTAGTGGGGTATTTAGAATAAAGGGTGCAGAATAGGTGGTGACAGGTTTGTTTTGTTCCTCCACACACACTATATTTGCATTTGCATAACATAAACTCTCTACCCTGGTTTCGTCCTTTTAAGTGGGAGTAAAGTAACTACGCCTTCGTGATGATCCTCCGTATGGGCTAGTGAAACACTTTCGGAGTATAAAATACCTAATGCCTTCGTGATAATCCTCCGTACGGGCATAAAAAAATATACTCTAACGAATTGAACCCGCTTTTATCGGGGTGCCTTACTAGCCTTCACAGGCGACAGTGAGAAACAATTTGGGGCCTTAGAACCGATTCACCTTCATATAGTGAACATAGGCGAAGCCATGCCGGATTTTTGTTAGATACCTGAAGTTTAAGAACACATGGAGGAACATTTCCAACCTTTTACCATCTTTCTATATGTTAGATTTTACAAATTGGGTGATGATGAACGAACATCATATCGCTCGTAATACATTTATTATTTTGTCCCAAAGGCGTCGTAATGCCGAAGCTCTGTTAAAATTTTCGGGACATTTTTAAAAAAAAAGCATGTTGTTATTTATGTTATATTTGTGAATTCATTTCCGTACTAATCTATTTCTTTATGTTTTCTTTTCTTTGACATGCATCATAGACATCATCATACACTTGGAGTTTATTGGCCTCGGGATAGTCATCAACCCAAAGGACTTTCATGGAGTGTTAGGTTATTTCAGTGATAGAAGATCATGCAGTAGTCAGGGCACGGTCGAAAAAAGATCAGAGGGAGGATGGTGATTGCTTGAAGAAAGATTATGTGTCAGTATTGCCGGAAAGGGTCAAAGTGGATTCTAGACAGAATAATCTCTAAGGGTTAGCCGACATTTGGAATCAGTGGAATGTATCAGAGAAAGATGCCTTCACTCATAAATATGGAGATATAGCACTCTTAATTCCGATTCGGGTCAATAGTGGGTTGATTCAGGCTATGGTACAGTTTTGGAATCCTGCTTATAGATGTTTTTATGACCCCACTGATTGAAGAATACTCAGCACTGTTACATATTGAATGTCCTAATCCTGATCGGTTATATTTGAAGGAAGTGAAACCTTCAGGTTTTAAGAGTAAAGTGGCTAGGATCACAGGAATGGATACAACATGGGTTGAGAGTCATGTGGATACAAAGTAGAAAAATGGATGCATTCGTGGGAAACTCTCTGACAGTTGATATTGGGTTGTTCCGACAAAGAAAAAGCCAGGGACATCTTCGCTCTAGCCATCTACGGATTAATCATATTCCCAAAGATATTGGGTCATGTAGATATAGCCGTGTTTGATTTCTTTGAAAAGTTGGAATAGAAAATCAACCCATCTCCGGCCATCCTAGCTGAAACTATCCGATCTTTGAATTTTTGTAAAAGGGAAGGACAAGGGAGAATCATGGGGTGTGTACAACTCCTTTATATTTGGATTCAAAGTCACTTTTGGAAGATAGAAAAGGTTTCATTCAAACCGTACATGAAGTCTTTAGTTTCGATTAGGGAATTCCTTCAAAATGATTGGCCTGAAGATGGGGATGAAGAGAAATGGGTCAACGTGTTCCGGAATCTAAAAGGGGAGCCCGTGACTCATAAGCTAGGATCATCAGAGTTCACTTATGGAGAGGATGAATATTCTGGAAAGGTGCGGGCAGTGATTGAAACATGGAAGAAAACTCACCTGATAAAAGTGGCCAGATATGCCGACATCGTCACACCTGATTACCTAGTATGGAGGGAATTAAGGGTTAATGATAGGCTATTGACGTTAGATGGGAAAGAGGTCCAGTTCATGAATCCACCACCGAGGGAAATACCATCAGAGTTAGAAATCGTAAGGGCGAAATTTGAAAAAGAAATGGCCCAGATGAGCAAGGAGATTGCCCGACTACAGGAAGAACTTGAGGACATGAAAAATAGGGAATCAGCTCGAGAAAAGGAAAAGATCAAAAGAGAAAGGGACACTGCTAAGGGCGATCTTCGGGAATTACATTTGGAGAACAAGAGGTGCCGCTTTGAGCTCAGATTTTAGGAGACTCTCAAGACTTTTGGGGAATGGGAGTATGAGGTCAAAAACCTGAAGAAAGAGAATAACTACTGGAAAGAGATAGCGAAGCATGAGGAAGCCCGAGCCAATCAACTAGAGAAGCAAGCTAAGGAAAGTTTACACGGTGATACTTCTGTTGACGCATCAATAGGCTGTGAACAAGTAGAGGTCAGATTGAAGAGCAGGGCAATCAAAAGGAAACTGTGAAAGAAAATCCAAGATCCGAGGAAGTCACTATAGGACTAATTTTGTAATAGCCAGGCAGAGATCTTTTTATTCTATCTATGATGTATTTAGTTCCAGGAAATCAATGAAAGACCGTTCAGTTGAAATTATCCCAGGGCCAATACATTCAAATGCATTCATATTTTATATATTTTGTTTGTTCCTTCGTACATTTACTCATATTTATAATCATTCATTTTTTGAAATTTATTCACATTCATACACTTAACCACTTATTTATTCCTTTTACTTGTTCATTCATTCATATTCATACACTTAACCACTCATTTATTCATTCGCTTGTTCATTCATTTATTTTTTCGTATTCATATACGTAGTCATGTAATTATTCATTTTATTTGATTCATTCATTCACATTTAGACATTCATTCATTTTTTATAAAACATAAAAAAGATGTGTCAATAATTTCTAATTCATGGTTTTCAAAACTAAAGGTACAATTGGTCTCACTCAGAAAGAATCGGATTTTTGACACCCTTACAATACTCGATCTCAAACCAGAGCTATGGAAAACGATCAGCTTGATAGAATTGAAAGAATGGAAAGAACTCAAAGGGAATTTCAGGAACAGTTAGCTAAATCTCAGGAGGAGTCTCAAGAACATATGACTAAACTCATGGAAATGATGAGTGCCATGATGAAACAAAAAGGGCCGGGAGAGAATTCGGTCACCGGGAAAAGGGTGGTAGTTGAAGAGGATCAACCTGAAAACATACAGCAAAAGGGCTAAGAGGTGCCAATTGGGGCAGCCTCCTATGTTTATATCCAGCCAGCTACTGAGACACAGAACTATGTTCCCGAAAAGGGTAATATGGGAGCTGACCCAAATGATGTTAACGTTCCAGAGTTTGAGGAACTAGCTGAAAAGGAAAAAGCAAAGATGATTGAGCTGAAGAGAATCGAAATGGCAGAATCATAGAAAAAATATCAACTGCTGGAGGAGAGGCTGAGGGCCGTTAAAGGGGCAGAGTTATTCGACAGTCTGGATGCCAAAGAGATGAGCTTAGTACACGATCTAGTAATTCCTCCAAAGTTCAAAGTACTAGACTTTGAAAAATATAATGGGACTACCAACCCATCAGCACATCTGACCATGTACTGCAGAAGAATGACGGGGCACAATGATAATGAGAAACTGCTTATCCATTATTTCCAAGATAGCTTGATAGGGTCTGCAACCCGATGGTACAACCAACTGAGTCGTACCAAGATTCGTTCATGGATGGATTTAGCCAGGGCTTTCATGGAATATTATAAGCATGTATCTGATATGGTACCTGATAGGTTGTCGCTACAGAACATGAAAAAGAGGACCACTGAGAGTTTCAAAGAATACTCGCAAAGATGGAGGGATCTGGTCACATAAGTGCAACCCCCTTTAACTAGCAAAAAAACTACAGTGCTTTTCATCAACACCTTAAAAGCACCCTATTATGATAAATTGGTGGGGAGTGCCACCAAGGACTTTGCAGACATGGTGATGTCCGGGGAAATGATAGAGTCGGCCATTAAGAATGAGAAAATGGAAGGGGGAGAGCCTTCTACTCTGAAAAAGGTATTCCCTGCCAAGAAGAAAGAGGAGACCCACGCAGTTAGTATCAACCAATACCCATATGCATCTCCCACACCATATACACCACCAAGGCCCTATACTCCTACCACACCTTATGCACCTTCTGCACCCTACACACCTTACCCGAGGTATAATCCTTATTACCCCAATGTGAACCACCTTACCCAAATTCCTTCCCTTATACCAATATACCACAACAACTGTTTTCGACTGGCATATCCCCAGAGATAAACCTTCCTCGAAACATTGTCCCAAACATTCAGGGAGCCGGGCTCAATGACCAACGTTCACCAATGAACGATCAAAAACCCCAATTTGATCCAATTCCTACCACCTATGGTGAGCTATACCCAAAATGTTGCAGGGTCAACTTGTTGCACCCGTGTACCTCAAACCTCTGACACCGCCATATCCAAGGTGGTACAATGCAAATACTAACTGCGCATACCATGCAGGAATTCAAGGATATTCGACTGAAGATTGCCTGGCCTTTAAAAAGAAAGTCCAAAGCCTGATCAACGCCGGAGTTGTGAAGTTTGGGGCAAAGAATGGGCCGAATATAGCGGGAAACCCATTGCCAAATCATGCGGAGAATCGGTAAATAGAGTATGGACAGGGGAAGTCAGAAGGGTAAAAAGGGATGCCAGGGAAATCAAGACTCCAATGTTGACAGTATGGGTCGAGATGGTTAAGGCAGGAATGGTGGGGGATGCAGACAGTTTAAAAACGGTTGCAAAGAGAGTGCAAAATTGGTGCCCGTTCCTTAAGTGTGGAGGTCATATCTTACAGGACTGCGGGGACTTTCTGGCTAAAGTCCAAAAGAGATGGATGATGGGGAGGCCCAGTTTTACGAGGAGACAGAGGAGAAAGTAGAGGTTATTGAGAATGCAGCTGGCTACGGGATAGGAAGACCCTTGATCATCTATTATGATGAACCAGAGGAGAAAGTTATGCCAGTCGTTGAGGAAAGTGTGCCTAAGTTAATCATTGATTTGCCTATTTCCTTTTCGTATAAGGAAAACAAAGCTGCACCATGGAAATACGTCTACAGCATGGTTATGCCAGGGTCTTCAAGTCAGCAAGATATCACAGATGTGGGGCATTTAACACAAAGTGGAAGGTGTTATGCTCCTGAGGCTGTTGATCAGGGATTAACAGGAAAAGATAGAGGAACGGACAAAGGAAAGAAAGCAACTGAACCAATCCATATTGAGATGGATTTGTCAAAATAAGAAGAAAGAGGGTCAGCCCCGGTAAACACAATAAAAGAGTCGATGAATGAGAAGAAAGCCTGCGAGTTCTTAAAATTCATAAAGCATAGTGAGTATAGCGTGGTTGAACAACTGCAACGTCAACCAGCTAGAATTTCAATCTTATCTTTGCTTTTGAACTCGGAACCACACAGAAATGCCCTGTTGAGAGTGTTGAATCAGGCATACGTGGCAAATAACATATCGGTAGAAAAATTAGACAGGCTGGTAGGAAACATCGCGACAGACGACCATATATATTTCAGCTATGAGGAAAGACCACCCAATGGTATTGGGTTAACAAAGGCTCTCCACATAACTACCACTTGCAAGGGGCACATATTACCAAGGGTCCTTTTGGATAATGGTTCTTCATTAAATGTGATGCCCTTGGCAACCCTGTCCAAATTACCAGTAGATATTTGTTATATGCTGCCAAGTTGCACGGTGGTTAGAGCCTTTGCTGGTACCAGGAGAGATGTAATGGGAACTATTGAGGTTCCTCTGGAGATAGGCCCAAGCACCTATATAGTGAACTTTCAGGTAATGGATATTAATCTGTCCTATAATTTCCTATTGGGAAGGCCGTAAATACATTAAGCAGGGGCTGTACCTTTATCTCTCCACCAAAAGCTGAAATTTATCATAGAGGGGCGTTTGCTCATTGTATCAGGAGAAGAGGACGTAATAGTCTATGCATCTACTAAATCTCCTTATGTTGAACCCAATGAAAATGTCGTAGAATGTTTCTTTCGGTCTTTGGAATTCGTAAATGCGGTTTTCGTCACTCAAGGACGAAAAATTCCAAAACCAAGACTATCCAAGAACACAAGACTGGGGGTAAGAACTACCGTGGGAAAAAGCTGTGGGGCTGGAAAAGATCTCGGGAAATATCTTCAGGGATGGCTCGAGCAATTGAAGTAGTGGGAAAAAAAGACCGATTTGGCCTAGGGTATCTTCCGAAGGCCCATGAGAAAAGGAAACAATGTTGAAAGGAACCGACAAAGGAGGATGGGCCGTCTTGCGGGTATGGATATTGAATGGGAGCCTATGAATTTCCCACCTATCCTTCACAGCTTTCGCTCAGCCGGTTCTCTGTTCGGAGAAAAGAATTCTGATGATGTACTCGTAATGATCGAGCAAGCCTTCGAGAGATTCCAGGTGAATAGGGATGAGCAGATGTATGATATGGAGATCTACACGACTGGGGAAGAAATAATTGAAAGTGAGAATGCTAACTGGATGGTGCAACCTTGTCCGCCAGGATATAGACTGACCAATTGGAGTGCAACCGAGCTACCCATAGTTTTTAGGTCTATTCCAACGTAATGCTTTTAAAAAAATCGTAAATATCTTTACTCGAAGATGTTAAGAATTTCTTTTGTAATGGGCTTTTGTCTAAAACTTTTCATCCAATAAATAACAAACATGATGTATTTCCTTCATATTGATGTGTCCATATTCTTTCATTTATGCTATTTATTTTACTTCGATTGTATATATGTTTTCCTGTATTGTTTCTTCCCCACCTATTTACAGGTGTACGGATGCGGAATATGAGGACCTTCCTGTCAGTAATTCATAAATTGATTTTGAGATACCCATTTGCACGAGTGATTTTGAGGCCGACGAAGATATTGAGGATTATGGTCTACCTCCGGACTTATTAAGAAAAATAGAACAAGAAGAGAAACAAGTACTTCCTCATGAGGAGCTATTGGAATTGTTGAATTTGGAAAGTAGTGTGGAGATAAAAGAGGTTAAAATCGGGACTACATTGTCATCATCAATAAAGGGTGAATTGATAGCCTTGCTCCGGGAATATATAGATGTATTTGCATGGTCATACCAAGACATGCCGGGTTTGGATCCAGACATTGTGGTTCATAGGTAAAAGAGGAGGTGAAAAGGCAGTTTGATGCTGCATTCTTAGAGGTGGCAAAATATTCGGAATGGGTGGAAAACTTTGTTCCAGTGCCAAAGAAGGATGGCAAGGTGCGTATGTGCATTGATTACCGAGATTTGAACAAAGCCAGTCCCAAAGATAATTTCCCTTTGCCTCACATTGATACTTTGGTGGATAATACGGCGAAGAGTTCCTTGTTTTCTTTCATGGACAGATTCTCGGGATATAATCAGATTAAGATGGCACTGAAAGATATGAAGAAAACCACATTTTTTACAATGTGGGGAACATTCTGCTACAAGTAATGCCGTTTGGGTTGAAGAATGCTGGGGCAACGTATCAGGGAGCCATGGTGAACTTGTTTCATGACATGATGCAAATGGGAATTGAGGTTTATGTAGATGATATGATTGCAAAGTCACAAGGAGAAGAGGAGCATATTACGAATCTTAGAAAACTCTTTGAAAGACTAAGAAAGTTTCAACTCAAGCTAAACCCGACAAAATGCACTTTTGGAGTCACTTCGGGGAAATTGTTGGGTTTTGTTGTTAGCAAAAGGGGAATTGAGATTGATCTGGATAAAGTGAAGGTCATCCAGAATTTGCAACCTCCACGTACTCAAAAAGAAGTAAGAGATTTTCTAGGGAGATTGAATTACATTGCTCGGTTTATTTCTCAGTTAACCAATAAATGTGATCCAATATTCAAGTTACTTTGAAAACGTGATCCAGGAGAATGGGATGAAGGGTGTCAGATTGCTTTTGAAAAGGTTAAGCATTATCTATCAAACCCATCAGTATTAATGCCACCGGCTTCGGATAAACCGATGATATTGTATCTATCAGTATTTGAGAGATCCATGGGTTGTGTTTTGGGGCAGCTTGATGAGACTGGAAAGAAAGAACAGGCGGCTTACTACCTCAGCAAGAAGTTCATAGATAATGAGTTGAAATATTCATCGGTAGAAAAGCTGTGCTATGCCTTAGCTTGGACTGCTCGGAGGCTCAGACAATACATGCTGTACCACACAACGTGGTTGATCGCCAAGCTAGATCCAATTAAGTACATGTTGGAAGCACCTTCTTTGTCAGGGAGGACGACAAGATGGCAGGTTTTGTTGTCAGAATACGACATTGTATATGTGAGTCAGAAAGCTATCAAGGGCAGTGCAGTGGCTGAATTTTTAGCAAGTCAGGCAGTGGAAGATTATGAGCCGTTGAACTTTGATTTCCTAGATGAAGATTTGATGTATGTTTCGCAAGCGGATGAGGTTCCCTTGAAGAAGAAAGTATGGAAGATGTACTTTGATGGGGCATCTAATGCCATGGGGCATGAAATCGGTGCAGTGCTCATATCCCCAGAAGAAGATTATTATCCTTTCACTGCCAGATTGGATTTTGATTGTACAAACAATACTGCAGAATATGAGGAATGTACTATGGGCCTTCGTGCTACCGTAGACAGAAAGATCAAGAAACTGGAGGTTTTTGGAGACTCGGTTTTAGTGATATATCAATTTCGCGGAGAATGGGAAACCCAAGACACAAAATTAATCAGACATCGAGAACTCATACTGAGTTTATTGGAGGAGTTTGAAGAAGTAAGTTTCAATTACTTCCGCCAAGAAGGAAATCGGATGGCGGATGCTCTGGCTACTTTGTCATCAATGTTTAAAGTGAATGAAGGGGCAAAAGTTGTGCCGATCAAGATGAGGATATATGAGTCTCCTGCCCACTGTTTGAGTATCGAAGAAGAAGCAGATGGTCTACCTTGGTATAACGACATCTGGCAATACATCAAGAGTCAACAGTATCCAGAACAGGCAACACAAAATGACAAGAGAACTCTGAGAAGACTAGCAATGGGTTTTGTTCTAGATGGGGAGATTCTCTACAAGAAAGGGAAAGATCAAGTCCTGTTGAGATGTGTCAAGTCTTCCGAAGGTCGACGAATCATAGAGGAAGTCCATGAAGGGATATGTGGCACCCATGCTAATGGTTACATGCTTGCTAAGAAGATTATGAAGGTAGGATATTATTGGCTGACAATGGAAGGAGATTGTATAAGTTATTCCTGAAAGTGCCATAAATGCCAGATATATGTAGATAAGATCCATGTACCGCCCTCGCCATTGCATGTCATGACCGCACCATGGCCGTTTTCAATGTGGGGAATGGATATGATTGGGCCCATTACTCCGAAAGCTTCGAGTGGACATCACTTCATCCTGGTGGCAATAGACTATTTCACAAAGTGGGTGGGAGCTGCTTCTTATACGAATGTAACGAAGTCAGTGGTATGAAGATTTGTTAAGAAGGAAATCATATGCCGATATGGATTGTCAGCAAGAATTATTTCAGATAATGCTCTCAATCTGAATAATAAGATGATGAGAGAGGTATATACTCAGTTCAAGACCACGTATCATAATTCGGCACCTTATTGTCCGAAGATGAATGGGGAAGTAGAAGCAGCCAACAAAAACATCAAGAAGATTGTCGAGAAAATGATTGATGTGTATAAGGGTTGGCATGAGATCTTGCCTTTTGCTCTTCACGCATATCGCACTTATCGCACATCTACAGGGGCAACGCCAATTTTGTTGGTATATGGTATGGAAGCAGTGTTACCTATTGAAGTTGAGATTTCTTCACTTCGGGTTTTGATGGAGGTTGGCCTAGAAGAGGCAGAATGGGTTAGAGCTCGTTATGAACAACTGAATCTCGTTGAAGGCAATTTGTCACGGCAAGTTGTATCAGAAAAGGATGATTCAAGCCCATAACAAGAAGGTTCGACCCAGACAGTTCCGAGAAGGAGAGTTGGTACTGAGGAAAATTCTTCCCATAGTGAAGGATCTGCGAGGAAAATGGGCTCCAAATTCGGAAGGACCCTATGTGGTAAAAAGAGCTTTTTCTGGAGGAGCATTGATTCTAACTCGGATGGGGGGATGATTTTAGACATCCCATGAATGCTGATGAACTGAAGAAGTATTATGCTTAAAAAAAATGTGATGCTATGCACATGGGAATTCGAATGATTCCAAATGTAGAAATGGAAATTCTATATATCTATCTCCCCTGAGAATTGTTTTTCAAAGAGAATATTCATGCTTGGTGTGATAAATGGCCATCTTTCATATTCCCTTCACTAAGAAGAAATTATCCCTAGTCACCCCTTTGAGCCTTAGGAATTATTTCTTTCGTTGAACCTTGAACAAGGATCACCTTCTACACTAGAGGGCAAATACGAGGAAATAATCAAAATAATGGCAAAAAAGAGAGCCATTGGAAAATGTGAAATCAAAGAATGGAAAATGAAAGCCAGCAATGAAAGAAAATAAATTAAAAAAAAGGGACAAATGTCTCAAGAATGAATTCTCCTCAGGAAATGATTATTGATCCAATTACCCTTAAACACATTTTGGGCCTATTTTATCCTTTCTTTCTAAACCCGAACCTTGGCCTACATTACGTACTTTAAAAGTCCATTTTGATCAAGCATGGATATTTAATTTGAAAGGTTTCTCTCATAATTCATCCCATCTTTTGAATTGACATTTTTACCTTGGAAGCATTTAGAATTCTCAGATGCGTGGTAGAATTTCAAAAAAAAAGGAGAGGTTTAAGCCAAAAACTCGCAAAGGGCGACTTAATACCGAATGGGGGACACTTGAGTTGAAAACCCGCAAAGGGCAGCTCAAGTACTGATTAAGGTTTGAATCAATGCTTCGTGTAAAGGGGGAGAAAGTATTTGAAAATAAGAGGAAAAGGAAACAACTCAGTCTGACGTAACTACGGAAGCCGAGGGATTACCCAAGTAAATTGACCGTTCAAGAGAAATTTCAGATGATTTGAAAAAGGAGGGGTCTAAGATATTCCGCATCCGGGGCATCAACAACCTATAACTTTACATTTGTTTCTTATATCCTTGATATCCACTTTTATCATTTTAAAACATTTTGTTGCAATAAATTTTTGTTACCCCTTTTATGACAATTGCTTGTTTCATACTTTGTTTCATACATTTTTGAGATGGCATTTTGTTTGTTATTAAATTGAATGATGATTAGTAAATATAATTTTTTAAAATAAAAGGGAGTTTAAAAGTATTACTAAGGAATATATTTAAATCTTAAAAAAAGGTTTGGAAACCACCAATTTTGATGGAAAATTCACCAAGAAAAGGAAAACAGTTAATGTGTTGGAGACTCCGTCATGAAGTCAAAAATTTGCGAATTTCAGCGAAGTCCGAAACTGGGACTGTTTGACAAATTATCTTGAGTAAAGGGTTCTTTAAGTGGGGCATCAGTGAACAATTGAAGACTCCATCATGAAGTCAGATAATCTATGAACCTCAAAGAAACCATGGATTAGAAATCATGACATAATCATTTGACTTCATTCATCCTCAGGAAACATATAAGCATTTGCAAAGCATGTCAATCTCATCATTGCGTTTAGCTAACATTGCAGGAATCAAGAAAACTTTGGCTTCCCAAATCGAACTCGTTCTGCTTCTCAAATGAGTCGAACCTTGAGACCACCGTCGAGGTATTTCCTTTTGTTGTAAATCGAATTCATTATGTTTTATCAAATGAGTCGAGCCTTGAGACCACCATCGAGGTATTTCCTTTTGTTTTATATCGAATTCATTCTGTTTATCAAATGAGTTGAGCCTTGAGACTGTCGTCAAGGTATTTTAATCACGGGTAAGACCTTCGGGCACCATTTTTAAGACCTTCGGGCATAATTTTTCAAATCACTGGTAAGGCCTTCGGGCACCATTTTTAAAGACCTTCGGACACCATTTTTAAGACTTTTGGGCACCATTTTTAAGACATCCGGGCACCATTTTAAAGACCTTCGGGCACCATTTTTAAGACCTTCGGGCATAATTTTTTAAATCACGGGTAAGGCCTTCGAGCACCATTTTTAAAGACCTTCGGGCACCATTTTTAAGATCTTCGGACACCATTTTTAAGACCTCCGGGCACCATTTTAAAGACCTTCGGGCACCATTTTTAAGACCTTTGGGCATACTTTTGCAAAACATGGGTAAGGCCTCCGGGCACCATTTTTAAGACCTTCGGGCACAATTTTTTCTTTTGAAATTGAACCTGTTTCCTTAAGAAGGGTCGAGCCTTGATTAGTCAAGGAATTCAATTTAAGGACAAAAGCTTCAATTTACAGCTTTCTCAAAGAAAGATGATGATGATTGAAAACCCTTTCCTTTCCTTCACATGTGATTTCACTAACCGTACAAAATTAGTGTTTGTTTATCTTTGCCTGATTCCTGATTCTCAGCAATAGCCAAAGAGGGGCAGCTGTAGACACTTAATTTTGTCCGGACCCCTAAATTAGGTACATTTTCTTCCTAAATTGATGTTTCAGAATGCTAAAAGGCTTTTCTCATCCTGTAGGTAGTCCTCCGAGACTTAGTCTAAGAAAGCGTACAAAAAAAAGTCAAACTTGAAAAAAGTCAACCCTAAAAAAGTCAACCTCAAAAAAATCAACTACTAAAAAAGTCAACCCACTTTCAAAATCAAGATTTGAGGTTCAATATGGTGAAAGAATTTTGATAATCCGAGGTCTACATTGAAAGATATGGAGTTCGGAAGTTGGGTTACAGAGATTTAGTAGAAACAAAACCCTAGTTCGGGAAATTTGGGGAAAAGTGCTTAAACGATCAAATTGGTCAGAATTGAAGGTCTCAAATGAAAGATAAGCACTGAATACGGGTAATGGAGAAGCTACTTGGAAGAAAAACTGATAGAAAAGTCAATTCGAAAGAAAACCGAGAATTAGGGTTTTTTGGTAGATTTCGGTGAAATTTGGAAGAATTACAGAAATGGCCCGATTTGATAGATCTAAAGCCCTTAATTGATGATAAATGACTAAACAAGGATAGACCAAGGCTCAGTTTGAAGAAAATCAGAAAATCGAACTTGTTTTGAGAAAAATCGAGTTTAAGAGGCAAAAGGGCAAAATTGGAAAATACAGGAAAAATAGCAAATGAACTCCAAAAATTCTGAAAATTTGTAAATCTCATTCTTAAATCATTTCGAAGATATTGGCGAAAGAAAATCTTGATTCAGAGTTTGTTTGCAGAATGGCCAAATACCGGGCCCACTATGAAGAAATTCAACAAGATAAATCCCGAAAAAATAGCAAATGAACTCCAAAAATTCTGAAAATTTGCAAATATCATTCTTAAATTATTTTTAAGATATTAGAGAAATAAAATCTTGATTCGGAGTTCGTTTGCAAAATGGCCAAATCCCGGGTCCCAATGCAGTAATTCAAGCAGATAAATCCCGAAAAAATAGCAAATGACCTCCAAAAATTATGAAAACTTCCAGATAACATTTTAAAATTATTTGGGAGAGATTGGTGAAGAAAAATTTGGATTTGGAGCTCGTTTAAAAAATGGTAAAGTTCGGGTGCATAAAAGGGGCAATTTCAGAAATAAATACGAAATAAATAGCTAATGGACTCGAATATTTTTGAAAACTTTCATAATTCAATTTTTTATTATTTTGAAAGTATTGAAAAAATAAAATTCGAATTTGGAGTCTGTTTGCTATTTATTTAGGTTCGGGGGGCAAAAAGGTCATTTCATCAAAGAAACCAAAAAGGGCAAATTTGTATTTGAGGAAAATATGAAAGAAGAAGGAATTGCTGAGATTTTTCTTCCCTTAGTCAGTAACATAGAGGAGAAGAAGGAAGCTTGAACAATTTAATTCCCTAGTCACTATCAGGCCACATGCTACCACTAACACCTTGCAAATGGTCCCCCTTTCATCCAATAGCTTAGGTGCCTTGTAGGAAAGTTGAATGCACCATCCAATGGCCAAGTTTAAATGCGACGATGAAATTTTTATTTTTCATAAAAGAACCCTCATCTAATGGCCAAGAATGAAAGAAAAAAGATGAGCACAATTCATCCAAGGGTGAGCATTCATTCGGTCAAGCAAGGGAGTGCATGGATTGTCTCTTTTCATCCAATGGCTTAGGCCATCTACAAGGGCTGAGTACATATGTTGAGGGCTGGATTTAATCTACAAGATGTCATTTTTATGTTGTCCTCATCCAATGACCAAGAATGGAAGAGCACAACTCATCCAAGGGTAGGCACTCAAGGGGGCAAGCAAGGGAGTGCATGGGATTGGTTCTCTTTTGCATCTAAGGGCTAAGGTTACTACAAGGGCTGAGTGCACATCCTAAGGGCTGCTATCAATTGGAAAGATGACATTTTTATGTTTTCATCAAAATATCTTAATCTAAAGGCCAAGATTGGAGGAGAAAAAAGTGCAATTCCCATCCAAGGGTGAGAAGCCATTCGGCCAAGGCTAAAGAAGGGGGGTTGGTTTCATTTTTTCATATGTTTTTTGACTGGAAACAGTAGCTAATTTGGCAAAGAAAAAGGTTTTGAAAGAAAGAAAAAAAAAGTTTTCAATAGAGAGCTTGAAGGTAGTCATCTCTACCAAGTTCTAGCAGAGCTTTCTTCTTGTTTTCCATGGTGTTTTCTTGATTTTCTATCTTGTTTTCCTACTATATTTTTTATAGAAATAAAGTTTTTTAATGTTTACTTATGTTTTCATCTCTTCTTCTTCATTAAAATGGTGGAAAACAATTTTTTTACATGGTTTCATGCTATGGCCGAATATGGCATGTTTACTTGCCTTGGTTTTCTTTTTTCTTCCTTGTATGTTGTTGTGAAAAATGATTTTTAGAAGGTTTTTTAGAGTATTTTAAGTTTCTGATTTTTTACAAAAGATGATGCAAAAAGGTTGAAATGGCCACATGATCTTGGCAAGACCAAGTGATCATGGTTAGGGGAGAGGCTATGCCCATTTTTACCTACCATGAAGCTCACCTTATTTTTTTTGTTTAACATGGTTTATTTTCTGTTTTATTGAGATGGAAAGGCTTCATGATCTTGGCAAGACCAAGTGATTATGGTTAGGTGATAGGCTATGCCCATTTGATACCAACCATGGAGCTTAACTTTCCTTGTTTTACTTACTAGTTTTGCTTGTTATTTGCTTTGCATGTCTATGTTAAATTTTTTATATGTTCTTTACATTATTTTCTATGCTATATTTACTTATATATATTTCTATTCCATGCTTAATAACTTTCCCTTGCATATATTGGCCATTGTGTTCATATGCTCATGTTGTGCATTTTTTTTTTTCATGTATCATGTCTTATATTATAAACATGTTTGCATTTTTTTATTTTGTTACATGACCATTCGGTTACTCCATTTTAGTATGCCTTGTATGTGCATTTTCCTTTTGCTTATTAACTTGTTTGCATCTCCATGCCATAAACTTGTACATTTTGATTTTAGTATGCCATGTGCTTATGAAAATGCTATGATAAAATGCCATCATTTTGTTACATGGCCATTCGGCTACTCCATATTGATATGCCTTGCATGTGCATTTTCACCTCGCGTCTTGACTTGTTTGCATCTTCATGCTATGAGCTTGTGCATTTTGATTTTAGTATGTCATATGCTTATGAAAATGTCATGACATTATGCTTCTTAATATGATTTGTCATGTACTTGTGCCATTTACTAGATAGGATTGCACTAGAGCATCATGTAGCTACATTCGGCCTCTTCATGCATCCCTTGCCTTGTCATGCATTTGCATTTTGTTTAGGTAACATGCTTTGCATTATCATATCTTGAAATTGTGTATTAGTTGCTGTTTGTTCCAGCATTCACATTAGTTTCATGGGTCATTGTATGTTCATAGTATTGCTATGCATGTTCATTACATTTTAGGTCTAGGCCATATTGGTATTGCAATGCATATTGAGTCTTAAATCACATTGGTATTGTCATGCATTACTATGCTATTTAGGTCTTAGGTTACATTAGCATTTTCATGCATATTCATAACATATTAGGTCGAAGTCACATTTACATTATCAAGCATTGCATGCATATTGAGTTAGGATAGCATTTATTGCCATGCAAACTCATGCTAGGCGTTTAGGTTGTCTTAAATTGTCATGCATTTCCTTTACCATATAGACCTTTAGACCATGCATTTCATACATTTCATTTGCTGTATGTTCATGCATTCCATGTCATTGCCACATGATTTATGACTTAGGCCAACCAATGGCTCAAAGTCATGATCTCTTGAGCATACTTGTGGAAAATTAAGGAATTGTCAGATTGATTATTCTACCTTTGTGATTTTTTTTACTTAAGCCAATTTTTGTCCAAAGTTTTTAAATGTTTAGCTACTGTCCTTAGGTCTTTAAGATGATCTCCAAAAATTTTTATATTGATTTTAGAATGAATTTATCAAAGGCAAAAAATGTGTTTTGACAAAACAATTTTTTTTCACCCAGTACTCGAACATCTCCGATTTTTTTGGGCAGTCATCTTTAATCTGAAAATTAAGAAAATTTTTTCTCATGTAGTTTTACATGTTCTAAGTCTCTAGTATGTTTTTTATATTTTTTTGAATTTTTAAAAATTGGCTAGAAAATCGTGTGGTAAAACCGGACAGTAGAGGTAGATTTGAAATCAAAAGAGAAATAATGGTTGAATTTGGCTAAGGCATTTAGAGGGGGTTGGTTAGAAGCTTTAGCTACTGTCTTAAGGTAGTTTCTAAGCCTTTTTAAACTTTAAAAATGATTTTATAAATCTCGGGCTAAGGGTGGTTAAGTCCAGGATTTTAAACTTAGGAAATTAGAGCCATTTTAAAAGGGTTTGGTAAGGGTTTTAATTTTTATTCAAGTTTTTTCCTCAAAATTATTTTCAAACAATCACAAAGTTTTGTTTTTTAGAAAATCTAATTTGACATATTTTCCTAAGGTAGCCGGATATCTTTTTAGATATACGGATTTCTTTATTTAGAGGAAAAAAATATATTTTCATGCATTGCATTTTCCATGTTCATGTATTTTATTTAAATGTGTGATTTTTGCTATGATATTTTCCATGGTATTATTATTATTTTGATTCACATTTTATGATCTTATATTGTTTGCCA
The DNA here is from genome assembly GCA_030761205.1 of Fremontodendron californicum. Taxonomy (NCBI): domain Eukaryota; kingdom Viridiplantae; phylum Streptophyta; class Magnoliopsida; order Malvales; family Malvaceae; genus Fremontodendron; species Fremontodendron californicum. Next base: position 9,549,057 of record JAULJL010000006.1, read on the forward strand.
TATGATTTTGAATGTTTCATTATATCCCATATTTGTTTTTATTTGGTCATTTATTTTTGTCACATTATTTAGCATATACTATGTTCTTGCATTTTTATTTTATTTTCATCCATATTTTACGATAGCATTATTTTATGTTTCATGTCATTTCTTTTCATTTAGATCATATTCCATGTCATTTAGGTTATTTTATAATATGCCATGTCATTTAAAATATGCCATATCATTTAAATTTGCCATGTCATTTAAATCATTTTATCTCATTTAGAATATACCATGATACTTAGGATTTTTCATTTCACCTAGAATATACTATGCCATTTAAATTATGTCATATCATTTAGGTTGCATTATATTATCTAGACTTTGTTATGTCATTTTATTTATGTCATACATGTTCATGTTCATATTTTTAAATGTTTTGAAAAAGATAATGATTTTCAATAAAAAATAAAGATATTCTCGAGGTAAAATAATTCATGAGTTCTCTACCGGGTTTGCTGGAGGGAATATCATTAATAATCATTAATAAAGGAATATCTTTCTTTCAAAAAACGAGAATGATTCGGAAAATTTTCCAAATAAATAAAAATTTCTATATTTTGCCAATTTTGTCAGGGAATATAGGAAAATTTTGAATTAATAAATTCCGGATCATTTTCATTTTCAATTAAAATTTATTATTTTTATTGGGAATTAACTTGAAATACTAACCAACTTTTTATCGAGACTTGAGATAACACATGATTAATAAGGTACCGTTTTATACGGGTGTTGCAGGGGTGCTAATCCTTCCTCGCACGTAACCGAGTCCCGAACCTGATTTTTACGATTTTCTCTGGTTTATAACGCAAACTTGAAATTGGTTTTAAAAATGTTTTAAATAATTTTAAAATGTTTTATAAACCGATTTTAATAGGTGGCCGATCACACCTAGCTAAAAAAGATTGGTGGCGATTCCATGTCTTCTTAAATGGCCGTTTTCATACCTAGCTAAACTGGTTTTAAAATGTTATGTTATTTTTTAGGTTGCGAAAAGGGGAATGGGTCTTAAGCCTATAAATTAAAATTACATAGTGGCAACCCAACCTAGTTGATTGGAGATCCAAAGATCTAGGTTCAAAAAGGACAGCTGAATTATGTTAACTTAGTGTGAGCATTAAAAGAGTTAAACACCCTTATCTATTCCTATGATGATTTAGTGCTGCCTGCAAAGGAGCTAGGATAAGCTATGCTTTTAATGATTCTTATAGCTTGATAAAATCAAGTGGGGTATTGCAGGATACTCTTAATAAGCAATCACCTATTATGACTAAGAAATGTGGCCACTTCTATGAGAATTGATCAGGCTAAATTCTCTAGAGTACTCATAAGAAACCAGGAAGTGTTCAGGACCAAAATGGACATAACCATGAGAATCGAAGATGTTCGAAGGGGAATTGTGTGATACCTATTGTCTTGGTTTACATGAAAGGCTGAATAGTTCAAGACATCATGTTCACTAATTAGCTGAGTAAATCCGATAGTTGTCACTATGGAAGGTTCAAGGCCAAAAGCTACCTATCTTGAAGCAATTACTCTTCAAAGAAAGTCTTTCTCAAACTTCGAGTCAGTTCGTCGTTTTAATCAGATAATTTTCATTCATGTAGGGGATTGTTGGATATCATTGTATTATTTCGGGTGTATATATGCGAAATACGTATTCCAATACGTAGGTTGTCGTAACTAGATACACGGTGTATAATTAACGTACACAATTGATATCAAAATTGAATGAGAAATTACTCTCATTAAACACCCACTTGAAGAGGAATATAGTTGGTTGTAGTTGTGTGTGATTATTAAACCCACATAGAACAAAGTTTTGCATTTGCTAGTTGTTTATAGAGACTTGTGTTCCATGCTGGGTTAGGCCCCAAGGGGCACCCAAGTTTTGTGGTGGGTGAGGACCTACACAAACTGGGCTGGACCACACACGCGCATCGCCAAGCTGGGCTGGGCCAGGTCGGGTCGGACCGAACTTGGGCTTGGGCTTGGGTCAACATTGTTCTATTCATTTTGCTGCCCAGCCGGACCAACTTGCTAATGGTTGTCTGATTAATTCATGCCTGTTCGGTCCAAGACCGAATCGGTTTGTGTTGTTTCAGTATCTGTCTTTTCGGTAAAAACATGCCGGTTCAGCTTCTTGCCTGAACCGATTCGTCACCAATGGGTGTGCCTATTCTGATCAAACAGGTTTCTTCCATGTGGTGTGTCTTTTTGGAACAGGTAGATTGACTGCTATAAATATAGCCTTTCTGTGTCTATTTTTCACTTAAAAAATTCACTCAAATAAATTTTGTCTTTTGAGAGAGACTCAACATTCTTCTGGTTCGCTGTGTTGCATCCGAGTGTGCTCTCATTTGTAATGTTTATCAAGGAAACCTGGGAGACAATTTGCATCAAACTATAAGCACATTTTGATAGGCAAAAAACGTCTTAAGGTCAGAGGTTCAACCTTGACTCGATATTGATTTTTTCAAATCAATTCCTATAAGTGTCTTTATATTTGGTTTTGTATATCTGTTCATATATTTATACTCTGTTTATATGTAGTATATAGCAATTATTATCCAACAGAAAAAGTCCAAGGAAGAAGAAAGTGTAGAAAAAGAACACGCTGGAAGAAAAAAGAGGAACACGAGACTTGTTGAAGAATAAAAATCTAGGGAGAGGGAAAGCTAGAAGGAGAAAGATGGACAAACGTAATGTTGTTGATTCTTGTTTGTCATTACGGATTGCCAACTAATTTGAAGACTTCCTGAAACGACAAACCGGGAAGGAGATTTTTGGGCTGCAAGAACTATGGGTCTTCTGTTACATGTTGTTTCTTTAACTGGTATGATCCACGCATGAGTCCTCGTGCAAGAGTGGTTTTGCTTGGGCTTTTAAGAAAATGTAGAAAAATAGGGAATCAAAGAATGGAAGAGCGAGTGACTTGGGTTATGGATTTTCTTGCTTTGATATTTATATGGTTTGTGTTATGAAAATGGGTGTAAGGTTTGCCTAAGATGGAATTGGTGTAATCAACTGTTACTGGGAGGGAATTGATGTTTAATTATGGATGAATGATGTAAAACTGGGTTTAATTTCTAGCTAGATTTACTTTCTAGCCATGTAAGGGAATGGGAGATTTTTTTTATGGTGGTGTTTAATTGTATGGGTTTAGTTAGAGTAATTATCACCTTAGGCATTTTACTAATGTAATGATAAAAAAAATTTGCTCCATAATTAATCGAATATTTATATTTATACTTTTTGCTGCAAGTGTATTTTTATTAGGCCATGATCTTTTTGGCAATTAATAATTTCAATTTCAATTTCAATCTCAATCTCAAAAGATATAATATCATCCACAAGATAAAACTATGCTTAAGAAGACTTGAATAAAAATTTCATAATTTCATTATTAAATATTGATGCAGTAGCCAATTACAGTAGAAATAAAAAATTACCAGAATATGCTAAACAAACCTACATTAGCAGCTTCATCAAACCCAGTTTTTGCTGATAGACAAAAGTGTATATTTACATGTAATTATATAAAAAAAAACTAAACCCCAAAAAGATATTTAAACAAAACCAGATATAATGACTTGAAAACACCTACTTACAACTTCACATAAAACAATTCACCTTTAATATACAAAAAAAAAAAAAAACCCTTAAACTGCCTAAATCATATAGAAGCCATTTTTTGTTAGTTGACCTTATAGTTGAAACTCTTGATGGTCCATTCTTGACTCCTTTAGATTGTTGAGTATTGACAGAAGATTTAGATAGCTTCCTTTTCCCTTTGTCCATTTTGCTAGGTTAAGCTTGGACAGTCAAATACCTAGATTGCACTTGACTTCCTCTTTGGTTATGTTGTTGGCTAAGGGTCCATTTGGATGGATGATGAGATTGAAAACAACGGTGATGGTGAGATTAGCTACTATAGCGTGAGATTGGGTACTGTAGCAGTGAGATAAAAATCAGTTTTAGGATATGTGTTTAGATCAAAAAGCAGCGGTGACAGTGAGATAAGAATAAAATGAACATTAAGAACATTAATATAAAAGTGTATTGATAAATTTTCTTTATATATATTGTAACGACCCTTTTTCTATTATTATTATTTTATTATATTATTATTATTTATTATTTATTATTTTTATTAATATTATTACTGGCACAACAGGGCCCAAGCCCACTAACCCAAGTCTAACACAATGGCCACAAACCCCAGTAGGCCAGCAACCCCTGGCCCAATCCAGCCCAAACCCCCAAACCTAACCTGGCCCAAGCCCACTAACCCAAATCCGGCCCAATGGCCACCAACCCTTCCCCCCTAAGCAACCCTAGCAGCCTTCCCCCCTAAACCCTAGCCGCCTCCACTACCACCACCTTTCCACCGCCCCACCCAGCCACCCAAACACTGCCACCCAGCTGCCAGCACTGCCACTGCCTCTCCACCACCTAGCTTGGACTGACACACCCTCCACTTGCCCTTACTAGACCCACCAACTTGACACCCCTAGCCTAGCACCACCCACCGAACCAATCACACTACCCCCGAACCAACCCCACCGCCACCGAACCAACCCCACCACCAACAACCCCCTATTTAAACCCCCAAGATCCAAAACAAAAGAAAAAAGAGAAAAAGAAGAGGCAGGATTCGAAAACCAAAAAAAAAAGATTTGGAGGAGATCCGAAACAAAAAAAACCCCAAACAGCAAAATAAAAAAAATAGCAATACAAGAAAAACCAACAAGCAAAAAAAAAAAAAAAACCCAAAAAAAAAAACAAAAAGGGATTTCGAATTTTATTTTATAGATCTAGGAATTTTTGGTAGGTTTTGGGAAAAATCAACCCAGTATTCGGGTTGAAGAGAAAAGGATGAGTGTTTTTGTATTTTTTTTATTCAGGGCACCTCCGACGCGGCGGCAATGATGACGGCAACAGCGGTGCGGCGATTGGGTTTTCAGAGAAAAAGGGTGAGATTTTTTTTTTGGTCTTTGGCTGCAATGAAATTTTTTTTATTTTAAAGCGACATCCGGGTCGGGTCACAGGACCAGCGCGCGGGTCCGCGCCTGGACCCGACCCAGATGTAGCTGACCTTTTTTTTTATTATATTAAATATTATTATTATATTAAATATTTTTTTAATTATTATTATTATTATTATTTTTAATTTTTTATTATTGTTATTTATTTATATATATATATTTGTTTATTGCTAGTATTACTATTGTTATTATTTTTATCTTTTTTTTATCTTTTTATTTTTTTTACTATTTTAAAAAAAGTAAAATAAAAATAATTAAAAGGTTTCAAATAAAAAATAAAGAAGATTTTATCTTTTTATTTTTTTCATTTTTTTTATATATTTTGTGCATTATCTAGTTATTTATTATCATTCATATTTCATAACAAAATAATGCAATATCTAAAGAAGATTTCAAACAAAGAAGGATAATTTAAGGACACGATTTTATGAATTGGGATTATACTTTCATTCCAGTGAAGGAAAAAAGAACATACTGGCATTAATCAAAGAAAAGAAAAAAGATTGAACAGGGATAGACCCCCACATAATGAATACTTAAACGATCTCAATCGAGCAAATTCAGATTTCTCTTTCAGAAAAGAAAATCCATCGATGTCTTTGACTTCTTTCGAGAGTGTCCAACTATTAATTGCCCTTCCTGCCTTGTGCCATTCGGTCACGTTGCACCTCGCTGTTTGTTCAGTTCTTTCATCCTGTTTTAACCCATTGTCTCCTGAATTATTTCGCATAGATTATTATCGGTCATCCCAACTTTTGTTTGTCCTCTACCTAGGCCGCCCTGTCGAGCCATAAATATATAAAATAAATGAAAATTTTTAAATAAAATAAAAAGAATTAAAAGCTTTCATATAAAAAATAAATTTAAAAAAAGTTTTAAAAAAGTTGTTTAAAAAACAAAGGGGTGAAATGCCCCTTAAGGGTCTAGTGAAATCCACTAGACCGTTGCCCCTCCAATGCCCCATTGGAGGGGTAGTGGGTGCAACTACACTGTGGGGTGCAATCCAAATGCACCTGACGGTGCAGCTAAAAAATTATGCTTCTTGGATCCCACTACACCTCCAAATGAAGCCTAACATGATGGCCCTGTCCACTACCTTTAGCGGCAAAGCTTTGTTGAGTACAAAAAGCTTGAATAGAGCCTTGCCAATCAATGCCCAAAATAGAATAACCCCTATGAACATAATAGTCATTAAACATCATGAATCAATCCCAACACAACATGTATTAAAAACTTACACAAGGCATCCATCTAACAGTCAATGCAAGTGGTTGAACTTGCTGCCTAGGAAGAACATTTTGGAGTTGGAGTTTGCAAAAAGATAAATTCATTAAAGAAATTTCAATATGCAGAATAACAAAAAATAAAACAATTTAAGGTTGTTTACTTTTGTAGTTGTAGCAACCCCATGGTTAGTTTTCCCAATAGCCCCCTTCCTAACCTTTATAATAGACAGAATAAAACAATTTAGCATAACATAAAATAAGTTAGTATAATAAACATTGCATCAACTAAAAACATTTTCAAGAGCACTCACGGGTAACTTGGATACTCTTCTATTCTGTTGACTGGAAGATCCTCCACTTGTTCCAAAGTCCTTGCTACAACAACTAGATTCAATCTGCTATTACCACCAACCTCTCCCTTACATGTCCTGAGATTATGCCCTAGCTTTCCACATTTGGTGCAGTTGAGTTGTACTCCTTTCTTGCATACTTTACCAGCGGTAGTGGGGGTTTCATCTTCTTATTTCTTTTTATTTTTATGTGATAATCTTGGCGGCCTTCTTTGCTTTAGTGGTAGTATTGACTCAAAATTTTCCTCATGATCACTCCACTGGTTAGCACCTCTAATAGGGCTAATGTAGTTTGAATATATCTTCAGTTGTGTGCTCTTGTTGTATCATGGGTTGATATAATGTTTAGGCCTTTCTGATGGTATATGCCCTAGAGCCAATCCGATTGGACATGTGATATACAGTTAATAAAGCAAACCCTTCACTATGAAGATAGTGATACTAGGTTTTCCTTCATGTTAGTACGACAATAAGGAGTTATTAAGTACTAATTGGATGAATCCCATGGAACATAATGGCCTTGCAAAGGAATTATCAAGAGTTATAATTATGAGATCCTTATGCATCAAAGCCTTGTTCCTCAAAATGTTCCTGGTCATCGTATTGCCAAGACGGGGCATTGGCAGTGCTCAAAGGCTAGTATATGTTAAGCCTTCTTACTTATGAAGTAAGCAATCGATCTCATATAGGTTGAAGTATGGGATACTTGGGATAACATATAGGTGCTTGTCTGTTGAACAAGTTCACAGAATATGGCCCGCTATGAGAAATTCATTTGGTAATATCACTCTAGTGTCTATGATAATATTCTCTAGTACCAATCATGTAAATTAGTCCTCAGACTTGTGATACCAGGTCATCTTGTATGGAGAGTGTCATACTTAGATTCCATCACGAACGGTCCCACGAAGGGATGCTTATAGTAGGTGGTATTGGGTATAACATGAACCATATGAAGATGAATGAGTGATCCAGAGAGGATTCACCACTACCAATGATAATGGAGACATATCCCATTTGTTCTTGACTATGATTAACTTGATTAAGTCTTTGGCCAAAACATGATAGATTTAGGAGAAAACTGTTTTTCTAAATTCATAATGTTAATCATAAGTTACGAAGAACTAATATGGATTGATAATGAGTAGACACTGCACAACGCTCATGCGCTATCTGAGATATATGGTGAAAGGACCGTATTACACTGATAGGCTGGTTGCTGAAAGGTTTCTAAAAGGGTCACGCTGACTTCACAATATTTGGGTGGTCATGACGGGTTTCTAGATCCCGCTCATGATCTATGAAGATAGGTTAATGAGATTAACTTATGTTCATTACCAACATATTGGGAACCTAGAGGGTCACACAGATAAGGAAAGTGATGTATGGATTAAACATGGTATTCTATTGAGGTAAAACTTAATGGAATGAAAGATCTATGTTGAGGACTTAATTTAAGATTTCAATTAAGATTGATTAAGACATAATTAAGATTTGAGAAATTCAAAGATGTTGTCTTAATGAAACAAGAGGAATTAACTAGTCTTACAAAGACAAGTATAGGCGACTTTGATATTGAGATATGCAAAGTGGTATTTGAATGGCTATGCTATATTAGGTTAATATCATGAGATGATATTAATAGATTAATTTCATGAATTGTTCATGAGGAGAAAGAAATTTAATTGAGAATGAAATTACTTTTGTTTAGCAATTAATCTATCCAATAATAGGCATGTAAAATTAGAATGGGTCCTAAAAGACTATTCTAATTTAAGACTGTCTGCTAAGTATGGTTGGCACAACTTAAGGCATTAAGGTTAATGGACCATTATTATTATTATTTGATAATATATTGGGCCTATTGATCCATCTTATAATTAAATTGTTTAAGTCCAAGTGGATTAATGAAAATCTTATGCAAAAAGCTACACATGGCTGGCCAACCCTTAGGGAGAGGAGTCAGGGTTTGCGCCTGAATATATATATATATATATATGATATATTCTGGTTGTAGCCGTTTGTAAGAGAGCAATTCAACTTGAGATATTCTGATTTTTGCTTGAGAGAAAGTTGGTTTCAGGAAGAAAGCTTTTCCCTAGCAAAAACACAAAATCACCACCTCCCTGCGAGATTCCCTTGTTGCCGCATCCTCCTGCTCTTGGTGTGTTCTTGCCGCTTTTCTTCCTTGTTGAGTGAGATCGGCTTTGAGAGATAAACACCATTGCTAGATCTTTTGATTGTGATCTTAGGATCATCTTGCTAGCACAAGTGAATTACCATACCTTAGAGAAGGATCTATCAGTTGTTCGTGTAGACTAGCTTTAGAGGAAGGACAACTGTGCTTCTTGTGATCTTGCTTGACTTGAAGCCTTGTGGATCTTGAAGTCAAAAGTAACTTGCTTCTTGGATCTGCAACTTAAGGTTACGATATCTTAAGTAGGTAAGTCTTAAATCATATGGGTGATTTAATTGTTTTAATTGCTATAAACCTATGCTAAACGCAAACCGAAGATCCTGTTATATTTCGGGTGCTTCTTTGTTTACTTACGCTGCACTATTTTGATAACTTATGTTTAAGTATGAGGCCGGAGTAATCACAACACTTTCTTCATTCAGAAACATCGGTGAAACAACATGTATGCATGAGATTTCAGTGAGATCCCATTTTCTGCATGGGCTTGTTCCTTTCATCCAGGATGTACTTGTTAAAAGATTCATAGAGGTTATTAAGAAGCATGTCACACTTAGTCATGTGGAGAAGTAAAACTTGGACCACTAAGCCAGATTTTTCCTTGCAAACATCGGTAAGGATAAGTTGATAAGGCCTTCATTTCCTTCATTACATCCTCAAACTCATTCAAGTAGATGGCTCTGACAGTTTTTCACAAGCAATCCTTTATTAATTTTCTTTGTTTGTAGGTTTGGACTTGAAATTAGTGTACAAATGCCTAACACATTTTCTATGCTCTGAATTAGGCACAAGGTCCATAAGTGCATCCACAAGTCCCTGCAAAATCAAGTTCACATCATAAGATACACTAGCTAGCAACCAGGATAATTTTAAAGGTTCAAACCAATAAATAAATGAGAAATCATAAGAATTTGCCTTTTGTTTGTCTGACATAAATGAGAAATGATAAGAATTTGTAATCTCCAATTTTTTTTTAGAAAATCAATGAACTAGTAAAAAGAGTCATAATTCTCACTTTCAAAAATCGCTAAAACTAGATGATACATACAATCATTTGCATCAATCTCCATTGCTACTAATTATTTGCACTTTGTTAATGTCATATGAATCAAAAAATCTATCTTCACATCTTGTTGAAAGGAGGTTAATTAAAGAGTAATTTATATGAGTTAAGAATTTATCAAAGTAATGCTGAGCCATCCATTTAGATGTTATATTCCTATTCTTCATGTCTTTTAGACATCTATGTTCATACACCTGTTTTAATTACAAACTATGATCCATTGGATCTTTTGCATTCAATTGTGATCCTTATAATCTCTTGGACACATTTTCTTGCAAACAACCTCCATTTTTTTCTTGTCATTCCTAACGATACTCACATTATTCTTATTCTTCCTTCCATACTATCTTATGGCTTTTTTCAAAACTTAATCCTTATTAGAAATTAACATCCCTTTTTCTAACTAAGGATTGACTATGTTTATTTGAATGTTAAAATTTGGCTACTTATTTCTTGTACTAACCCCATCAAAATCAGACACATAAACACAATGCAGAGAATTTGATTTTTCATATTTAGACGCATCATCATAATCCATAAACTCTTCTTGTCCACCAATTATCACTATAGTAACTACTCCAACACCTATTCCAAATCTAGATCCATTAACTTCACCCATATCCCTCTTAATTCGCAGATCAACATAAAAAACTTAATCATCATCATCTTGCATATCATAATCACTCTCATGAAACTTAGAATCGAAAGTTTTAGTATCATGATTAGAACTATACCTTCACATTCTTCTACTGCTTATACTTCTACTTCAGTTTCAGTATCAATATCAGAAGCTATTTCTATGCTTGGTTCATGCTCAACATTACTTTCATCTACACTATCTTCATTCATGACATCTACTACAGTCTTATATCCTCCAAGTACAAATGGATGTTATCATTCCTACGTATACTAGCAACCATATTCACAACATCAAAATCATTAATAATAGGCTTAACATCATCAATATTGAGTACCCCAATGATATTTTTCAATAATAGTTCACTGCAGTTACATAACCTAACTTCTCAACCATATTAGCAATTTCAATCATAGACATAGTTTCAACATGACATAAATCAAAATAATCAACACTCCTTCCAGTATATTGCATAATAAAAGCATGCACAAAATGACCACCATAATGAATAACAATTATAAAGTAATTTATTTTGATTCTGAAATATTGTAAAAGACCTTAAGTTAGCTTAAAAGCATTATTATACTTCATCTTAAACATGCATGACTCTATAGACATACATTAAAAACCCATACTCCTCACATATTGCAATAAAATAATACAAGACAAGAAAAAAAAATTGCTCCACCATTAAACATCATAAGATATTACAAACCACACATGCCTCAACAAACAAACATGACTCCAGTGAACATAATAACATACTGAAAGCGACACATACCTTAACAGATAAATATGGCTCCGCAATCAAAACAAAAAAGGAAGATAGAAAATGTAAATCAAAGCTCAAGAAAACAAAGCTTAGGACAAAAAGTGTAAAAAAAGCTTATTCAATAGTAAAAAAACAATACTCAAGACCAAAAAAAATACAAGCAAAAAGAATATAATCCCCTTTAACAGCAAAATCAAGACAAAATCAATCTTATTTACATATTTAACGCTACTTAAAAACCATTTCAGAGTAGGTTGCAAAAAAAACAAATAAGTTGATTAGTAATTTGTACCATACGAAAAGGTCGAATACCTTGGCAATCAAAGTCTCTTCATGTCCATTTCGTAATCCGAGAACAACCTAGCAAATACGTATAATCAAACCCTTAATCGCAACTAAACCAAACCCTATTCACAATAAAGGCTAAATAAAAAAACCCTAAATCGCAACTAAATCTCGTAGATCAAATCCTAAATCGTGATTTACAGCCCTTAATCGCGATTGAAAATCCTAAATAGCAATTGATAACCCCCTTTGCCCTCTTTTTGACAAATCCCTCAAATATTTATCTCTTCAATTTTTTCCTTTTTCCTTTTACCTTGAACCCGATGTTCCTTGTTAGCGTAAAAAATATGAGAATTTATTCCTTTTTCCTTAAAAATAAAATGATAACTTTATTTTTTATTTATTTTTTAAATGTCATGTGGACAAATCCACGTGTCAATTTAGCTGACATGGCTAGGCCATGTGGTGCCTTTAGTCTACGTGTCCATCCATGTCATCCTAATGGTTTGGTTTGATTAATTTTGGACAAAAATTATGATTAATATGTAGTATTCTAGTTTTCTAAAAATCGAATCTCTAACTGAATCGACTCAAAACGAATTTCATAGGTTCGGACCGATTCAGTTCATTGATTTTGAAAATTCTAAGAAATTATAATTTATAGTACTTTTTTATTTTTCACTAATTTAGAAATAAAATATTTAGTTTATATTATAAAAAATAAAAATATAAAAAAAAAACTAATTAAAAATACAATTCGACTCAGTTTGAATAATTACGCTTTTTCAATTTGTGAATCGAAAACTGAAACCAAATCGAAGTAAATAAGCCAAATTACTACCCAAATTGAAATGAACCGAATTCAATAAAAACGATCTAATCCAAATCGAACAATAAGGTTTGAATCAATTTTCGATTTTCTCAACATTTTTTGCTCAATCCTACATATAGTTGACAAAAAACTGAATTTTATAATGTGAGTGACCAAATCATTATTTTTTATAATTGAGACACCAAAATAAGAATCACGTAAAGATAAATTAAACATGCTCATAGGCCGGCCCGGGTTCTTACCGAGCTCAGACAGGATACTAAGAGCATTTGTGTTTGTCCAAGCCCAGCCCGATCCAAAATATAGATAAATTTTTTTTGATCAGGCCCAGCCCATATTAACAATTGATACCCATGCTCGGCCCGGCCCGTCCAAATTTGTTTTATCAGTAAGCTAAAAATCGAGTCTCTCTGGAGTGTGGCGTCTGGAGAGTGTGAAAGGAGAGAACAAGTTGGAAAGTCTAAGATTTAGCCAATAGCCCCTGCGATTACCTGTCCCCACCATTGGATCACCTTGCTCGCTGCTGCTCTTTCTACCATGGTCACTGACATCTTTTTTGCTAACTTTAAATTTAAATTTAAACTTTGTGTTTTTTTTACTAGCTTAAAACTTAAATGTAATAAAGTAATTGTATAAGTTTACAAATTAAACTATTTATTATTATTAAATATAAATTATATTTATTATTATATAATAGTATTCGGGTCGGGTTCGGGTCTAAATTTTTTTACCCAAGGTCCAGCCCGTTTAGAAAATGGGCCTAAAATTTTGTCCAGGCCCATTTTCAGGCTTAATATTTTTGTTTAAACCCTTCAAAATATAAGACGGGCTTCGGATTTGGACGAATAGCCTGGCCTATAAATAGGTTTAAGATAAATGACTATCTATGTAATTTATCCAAAATTACACTCTAACACTTTAAAACAATGAATGGTAATCATCACCATTTTTGGGCTAAAAAAGATTCCTTTGAAACAAAGAAAAAAATCATTTTAATTATTCGATTAAAATTATGTTGTAGTTTTGTAGAAATCAATTGTTTTTAATCATTTTTATGGCACCGAGATCAGCGGAGTTCTCAATTTTCACCTAAATCAATGCTGCTTCTTGATAACGCCTTAATCAACGGAGCGGCTGCACCAACTTCTGCTATTTTATGGTTGTAATTTGTAAACATATAGACCATTATTATTTCATAAATAAAGCCGATCAAAGTTTAAGGAACACCGAAAAAAAAAAAGGCAATTTTAAAATAAGCAATAATATAAGTATAACTTTTTGTTTTTGTTTTTATTCTTAATTTATTTCTAGTAATGTTAATACTTGTTTTTTTGTTTCATGTTATTTAATACAAATTTACTTACATTTGAAAAAACAATTATAGGTTTACATTTTTTTTGGGATAGGGTTTTAGGTTGTACTTAATAAGGTGACGGGATGGCAACTTAAAATTTATCAATCTACACTTATGTATGGTAATGACTAATGAGAATGAAACGATCCAATATTAGAAAAGGAGGAATTATTAAATAGACCATTTCATTTATAAGTCCATCCAATTATATTTTGTTATTATAATAATTTTTTCACGTCAAATTTGACTAAGCAAAAGAGAGAAATGAGTATCATTTAACTTAGAAACCTTAACCATATGTAAACCAAAAAGAAGGAAAAAAAAAACATGATTATCTCAAAATTTTGAATTTATATGGAATTCAAATGGACTCTTAGTGTTTAAAATACCCAAAAATGAAATAAAATATACAAAAGTAAATATATAAATGTCTTTTTATCTGAAGTAGAGGATGGAATCCCACTTTTGAATTGACTTTATCTTTTAAATTTTTTTTTCACACAAACAAAGTTGAAAAACTCATGGATACGCATTTAAATATTTGGACCTAGCTAGGCTAGAAAGTATTAAAATGGTCGAATATTTAGAGGCGCGCGGATGGCTCAGAACTGGAGTTAACTATGAATCTGGAAAGTCTTGTCCGCCTCTAACATTTGGGTTTAGGGATGATAAAATTTGATTCATTTTATGAATTTTACATCGATTTATTTTGAATTGACAGTTTTTTTTTTTTTTTTAAAAGTGGGAATAAAATGAAGCGAAACGGTTTTGGTAAATACTTGTTCCGCTTTGCTTCTCTCCGTTCCATCTTTTAAAATTATTATTTTACCCCTTAAAATGTTTTATATATTTATTTTATATTTTTAGTATATATATATATATATATATATTAGATATATATACTAAAATCATATATATGTTTTTGAACTAAAATCATATATATACTAATATTATATACTTTATATATATGTATATTATATATATGTTAGTAGTTTACAATGTTGGTAGGTAATCAACCTTATATTATCTAGAAAAATCAAGCTTATAGAGCATATAAAATAATTAATTTTATTATAATTGTAATTTCAAAATAATTAAATTTTAGAAATTATAATTATTTTTAAAATTATAATTGTTTGTAAATAGTTGCCTTATAAAGACACAACTCTTGTATTATAAAAGTTGTCTTGTAAAGATATAATTTTTAGGCTTTAATATAAAATTTCCCCCTGTATTATACATATTTTCTCACTTTGGTGCCTAAAAAATTTTTGGCCCTATTTTGGTACATATAGTATAATTTTTTACCCGATTAGGTACCTGATTTGGACCCGATTTGGACCCGATTAGGACCAAAAATTATACTATAGGTACCAAAAAGGGCCAAAAATTCTTTAGGTATCAAAATGGAAAAAGGTGTATAATACATGAGGCAATTTTATATTAAAGCCTAACTTTTACGTGTAAAGTTGTTTTGTAAAGACATAACTTTTACATGTAAAGTAGCCTTATAAAATAACACAACCATTACAAAATGGTATCTCATTGAAAGATACATCTATTCGTTATCTATATAAAAAAAATTATGTTCAATCATTTTCACTATTCTGCTTGGAGTGTTACGGGTTTTGTTGTAGCTTGGAAGCATATAAAAGTTTAAGGAAAATATTCTACACGTTTCAAAACCATCATACTTTACTAACATTTTTTTTTTTTTTGGTTTCATTCTCTAATTTTTCCAACAATCTTAAGACGACTTTAATATGTGAAACTTTTATGTTTCGTAATTATGGAGATACAAGAGAAAGAAATCTAAAAGTGTATTACCAACGAAGAAAAAATTGATTGGTAGAAAGATATCTTTACAAAAGTTTTTTATATTGTGCTTTAAAATGAATTTATGGTGCATTATTACATGCAATTTTATCCCATATATATATATATATATATATATATATATATATCTTTTATTATTAAATTTTCAAAGAAGTCAAATTTGTTATATTCATGCATTATCGAGACTTTGGAGTTGGGATCTTGTTTGTTGGCTTTTATTTAAATTTTGATTTTTAATTAAGTAAGCTTATAATGTGCACGGAAGCCATGAATTTTTATTTTCAAGACACAATTGTGGTTTTAATTTCTATGTCTAATTTTTATAATTGTAAAGAAATAATTTGTTAAGATTAAATTGATGATCATTTGATCTTAAAAATGAAAAAAATTTTGGTTTTACAAAATGACATAGCTATGACATTATTGGTGTCGTTATGGATGGCTTTTGTCATTGTCAGATGACTTATGTCACTATAAGAGGACGGATTTTTACTGACGGATAATCCGTCGGTAAAAATCGATGGAATAATCCGTCGGTAAACGTCTACTTTCCGTCAGTGATACGTTTTACCGACTGAAAATTCCGTCGGTGATACTAATTCGGTTTGTAAAGAAAAATCCGTCGGTAAAGAAACCTTACCGACGGACTTTTACCGACAAAATATTCCATTGGTATTTTTTACTTTACCGATGAAATTGTACCGACAAAAATTTCCGTCGGTATTCTTTTATCATCGACGGAATATTTCCGTCATAAATCTTTTTATCGACAAAACATTATAACGGAATATTCCGTCGGTTATAGGTATACCGACGGATATATTCCGTCGGTAATTGAGTTACCGACGGATGGATTTGGTCGGTAATAATTTATTATCGACGAAATAGTCCCTCGATAAATGTCCTTTACCAACGGATTATTCCGTCGGTAATTATTTTTTTGAACAAAAAAAAAATTTTAAAAAATAAATTATTAAAAAAAATTTAAAAATAAAATGGAAATTTTATATAATTACACCATAAAAAATAAAATGGAATCCGTAAAAATATAAATAAAATAATATTCAAATGTATCTCTCGAATATAAAAAAACGAACTCATCACGAGGTACTGCTGTCATCGGCTTCACTGTGTACCTCGGCATTGCCTTTGGCATCACCTCCGGCAACACTCAATCCTCCGAAGCACCCATGCCTTCGACTCCATCATCACCTCCAACAACACCGACTCCGGCAGCACTCACTCCAGCACCGACAACACTCAATCTTAGTCCAGCAGCCATGCCTCCAGCAGCACCGACTCTGACAGCACTTGGTCCAGCACCACTCCGGCAGCACTCGATCCAACACCCATGCCTAAGGCAGCACTGAGTCCGGCAACCTGAGTTCTGATGCCGCCTAATGCAGCTGCTATCTGTGACTGCAGTAAAGGTGTGATTATCGTATTCCAGCTCGTCACGATATTCTCAAGTCTCACAATTGAGGTATGGATTTGTGAGACATCACACCTCAATGCATGATAGTCCTGAGACGGCACTACTGTTGGCTACTGTGTAGTATTAGGACCACATGGAGCGTAACTGGCTGCATCTAAACTTTGGTGACTGCCGGGTGAATCGAAAATTTGCCCTCTCTTCGGTCTCGTTCCAAACCCATAAACATGCATCCGCGTAGTCTCAATGCCCCCAATAGCATTAGACCAAGACTGAGGGTCAAAATCGGGATATGAAGACGTATCGTCCCCATATTTTTGCTGCAACGAAGTAGTATAATTTTCCTACGATCACAAATATTTAAATATATAAACAATTAATATGTGACATTGTAATGAACACGTACATAAACACAAGTATCTGGTATAATCAATTAATGTAATATATAAAGTATTGATAAAGTTAATTACTTACAGTTACAGTTTTAGACTTGTTGTCTACGTAATCACCCTGACCCTTTGTACGTATATGGATTTTGTTAAACAGCTCTAGGAAAGTCACGTTGCGCTGCGACTCTTGTGACTACAAATTAAAAGAAGAGAGAAAATTATGTTAAACCAATAAAAATTCACATAGTTTATACATTAAAACTTTTAAACAATAAATTGCAAAACAAAAATAAATCTTACCATCCTTTCACCGGTAATTAGAAAAGGAACTGATCCACCAGTGTGCTTCGTAATGCTGTCATCTTTCTCCGTGTTCCTATTACCCTTGGCCTTTTGGGACCTATTTTTCCAAGCGTCGGTACTCCAGATGTTATCAATCAGTTGATCCCAAATATCGACTGCTATCCAATCACACATGTAACCCTTGCAGTCTTCTATTCGATTCGTTTGAAAGAAGGACATGGCATAGTCCCTCTCAAAATTCATCATGTCCTTGAATCGATCCTTGCATGTGGCCTCCCATAATTTCCTAACCAATGGTGTTTGCTCAGGAGGCCACTGGCATTTTCTCTACAATGAGACATTATGAATTAATATATAGTATTAAACATAATTAAATTATAATTTGACTTTTAACCAAATCATACCTCAAATATAGTCCACGTAAACAGTTTCACGTCAACCGATATCTTCGACCAAGTAGGCCATGGTCTGTTATAGTGTTGTCTAATGATGGAGGCAATGGTCGATTTTACACAACTCTCAATGAAAGTCCTAAAATCAAGGATATGTGTTAGTGGGCAATAATTTATTTTACTCAAATAATGAAATTATCGAAATATTATTAACTTACGTGTTTTGAAGAATTGACAGTCGAAACCTGTCATCCGAATTACTCGGTGTCGGTAATCTTTTCGTCCAACCTCTACCTCATTTTCTCTGCTCAATGGTAGTACCGGTAAACGGCGTAGGATGTGATGCAGGTACCTCTGTCTGCTGCCCCGTGCCATCATCCGCGAAATACGTCGGTGCTGGCTCATTAAGTAAAAACTGTGAATTTCATTCAGCGATGAGGTAGATGCCTATAATGCGGGATCAACCTGAGTCGTTGGAGTAAGTGTCGGCCATGGTAATGGAGCGGGAGTCAATGTGGACGGTGCCACTGTAGAGGGAGGCAATCTGGACGGGTCCACTATAAACAGAGGTAGTGCAGAGGGATGTAGGGGCGATGGAGGTACTGCAGATGGAATATGTGGCAATGGAGCCGAATAAGGCGGCAACTCTCTCGGTGGAGGTCGTAAGGAGGGAGAAGACACAAGTGGCAACTCTGGTGTAGCATAACCCGAGGAAGAACCTCCAGATGGTCGATAAACATCCCACATAGAACTCCGTTTCTTTTGTAGTTTAGTTTTACGCCCTCCTCCTTGCATTTTATCTGTAAAATAAAAAATATTAAATTTATTAGTAAATATATCAATTTATGCAAACCATTATTCTGACACTTCACACAAAGGCATCTAATTCTATTATCCTTTACGTATTCGCTGTAAGCATATGCAAAACCTAGGAATTTTTCATCTCCATTCAAATACTCATTACTAATATATGAGAGTCGTCCAACCGCCTATATATCCAAGATTTATCGTGCTCCATTTTCTAAGCCTAAGTAAACTATCAACAATACAATAACACAAGAATCAAAATAACAAATTGAAAATATTATCTTTTTAAGTTACTATATATTATAAATAAAGTTTTATTTATTTTAGCTTCTACACAATTAACAATTTTCCTACACAATTAATTTAAAAATATTAATTATTTCCACTTGCCTAAAATACTCTTCTTTTAATATTAAAATTTTATATATTTTTTAATTTAATACTTTTAAATTATAATTACAAATAAACTATTATTATTATTCAATTTAAATTTTTATATTTATTAGTATATATTATAAATGAAGTTTTATTTCTTAAAACACATTAACAATTTTCCTACACAATTAACAATTTTCCTACACAATTAACTTAAAAATATTAATAATTTCCACTTGCCTACAATACTATTTTTTTTATTATTAGAATTTTATATATTTTTTAATATTATCTTTTTAAATTATAATTATAAATAAACTATTTTTATAATTTAATTTATATATTTATATTTATTACTATATTATAAATAAAGTTTCATTTATTATAACACATTAACAATTTTCCTACACAATTAATTTAAAAATATTAATAATTTTCACTTGCCTACAATATTATTTTTTATTATTAGAATTTTATATATTTTTAATATTATCTTTTTAAATTATAATTATAAATAAACTATTATTATAATTTAATTTATATTTATTACTATATTATAAATAAAGTTTCATTTATTATAACACATTAACAAATTTCCTACACAATTAATTTAAAAATATTAATAATTTTCACTTGCCTACAATACTATTTCAACTCAACAATATACACCATTTCAACTCACCCATTAACAATTTCAATTTCAACTCAACAATATACACAAAAAAATTTCAACAATATACATGTAGACACCTAATTTTGTCCAGACCACTAAATCAGGTATGTTTTCTTTCTAAATTGATGTTTCTAAATGCAAAAAGACTTTTCTCATCCTATAGGTGGTACTCCTTGAGTTGGTCCAAGAAAGCAGACAGAAAAAGTTAAACTTGAAAAAGTCAACCTCTAAAAAGTCAACTCTAAAAAGTCAACTATTGAAAAAGTCAACCCACTTTCAAAATCAAGATTTGAATTTCAATTGAAAGATGGTGAAAGAATTTTGATAATCAGAGGTCTACAAGATATGGAGGTCGGAAGTTGGGGTACAAAATCTCACTAGAAAATAAACCCTAGTTCGGGAAATTTAGGGAAAAGTGCTTGAACGATCAAATTGGTCGAAATTGAAGGTCCCAAATGAAAGATAAGCACTGACTACGGGTAATAGAGAAGCTACTTGAAAGAAAAACTGAAAGAAAAGTCAATTCGGAAGAAAATCGAGAATGAGGGTTTTTGGTGGATTTCGGTGAAATTTGGAAGAATTACAGAAATGGCCCGATTCGGTAAGACGAAAGCCCCTAATTGATGAGGAGTGATTAAACAAGGATAGCCCAAGGCTCAGTTTGATGAAAATCTGAAAATCGGACTTGTTTTGAGCAAAACCGGGCTTTGGAGGCAAAAGGGCAAAATTAGAAATTTTGGGAAAAATAGCAAATGAACTCCAAAAATTCTGAAAATTTTCAGATCTCATTCGTAAATCATTTCAAAGAGATTGGCGAAGGAAAATCTTGATTTGGAGTTCGTTTGCAAAATGGCCAAATCCCAGGTCCATTATGTAGAAATTCAAAAGGATAAATCCCAGAAAAATAGTAAATGAGCTCCAAAAATTCTGAAAATTTGCAGATCTGATTTTCAAATTATTTGGAAGAGATTGGTGAAAAAAATCTTGATTCGGAGTTCGTTTGCAAAATGGCCAAATCTCGGATCCACTATGCAAAAATACAAGTAGATAAATTCCGAAAAAATAGCAAATGAGTTCCAAAATTTATGAAAACTTCCAGATCACACTTTTAAATTATTTGGAATAGATAGGTGAAGAAAAATCTGGATTTGGAGCTCGTTTAAAATTGGTGAAAGTTTGGGTGCACAAAAGGGCAATTTTGGAAGAAAAAAATCCAAATAAATAGCAAATGGACTCGAAAATTTTTGAAAACTTTCAGAATTCAATTTTTTATTATTTTTGAATTATTGAAAAAAGAAAATTTGAATTTGGAGTCCTTTTGCTATTTATTTAGGTTCGGGGGTCAAAAAGGTTATTTTATCGTAGAAACCGAAAATGGCAAATTTGTAATTAAGAAAAATATGAAAGAAGAAGGAATTTCTTGGATTTTACCTCCTTTGATCACCCAATATAGAAGATAAGAAGGAAGCTTGATCAATTTAATTCCTTAGTCACTATCAAGCTCACATGCTACCATTAGTACCTTGCAAATGGTCCCCCCTTCATCCAATGGCTTAGGTGCCTTGTAGAAAAGTTGAATGCACCATCCAATGGCCAAGTTTAAAATGCCAAGATTAAATTTTTATTTGTCATGAAAGAACCCTCATCTAATGGCCAAGAATGAAA
This sequence comes from Fremontodendron californicum, assembly GCA_030761205.1. NCBI lineage: Eukaryota > Viridiplantae > Streptophyta > Magnoliopsida > Malvales > Malvaceae > Fremontodendron > Fremontodendron californicum. The sequence continues at coordinate 9,570,732 of JAULJL010000006.1, forward strand.
GAAAAAATATGAGCACAATTCATCCAATGGTGGGCATCCATTCGGCCAAGCAAGGGAGTGCATGGGATTGTCTCTTTTCATCCAATGGCTTAGGCCATCTACAAGGGCTGAGTACACATGTTAAGGGCTCAATTTAATCTACAAGAAGTCATTTTTATGTTTTCCTCATCCAATGAACAAGAATGGAAGAAGAAAGATGAGCTTAACTCATCCAAGGGTAGGCACTCAAAGGGGCAAGCAAGGGAGTGCATGGGATTTGTCCTCTTTTTTCATCTAAGGGCTGAGGTTATTACAAGGGCTGAGTACACATCTTAAGGGCTGTTATCAATTGGCAAGATGACATTTTTATGTTGTCATGAAAATATCTTAATCTAAGGGCCAAGATTAGAGGAGAAAAAGTGCAAAAATCATGCAATGGTTGAGGGGCCATTCGGCCAAGCATGAGAGAGGGGGAATGTTTTATTTTTCCTTAAGTGGCTGAGCATTTGAGGATGGAAGTCAGTAGCTAATTGAGAAAAAAAAAGGTTTTTGAAAGAAAGGAAGAAAAGCTTTTGTTAAGGTAGTCATTCTACCATTGCTAGTACATTCATGCTTTATTTCTTGCTTTCCATGTGATTTCCTACCATTTTTTTTACATCTTTCTTGTTGTTCTTGCTTTTCAAAGAATAAATAAAACAATGGTTAGGCTTCATGATCTTGATGAAAATCAAGTGATAATGGTTAAGGTGAGCTTTGTCCAATATGCCAACCATGGAGCTCATCTCCATATTTTTTTTTCTTACCTTAGTTATTTTTTATGATTTTGAGATTGAAAACGCTTCATGACCTTGATGAAAATCAAAACATAATGGTTAGGGGGGCTTTGTCCAATATACCAACCATGGAGCTCATCTCTTTGTTATTTATTTGCTTACTTTAACTTGCTTATTTCTATTATTATTTATCTTTCTGTAAATTTATATTCTTGCTAACCATCTTGTTCTTTTGACTTATGTCATATTTTTGCATCTTGGGGCTATTTTCATATAGTTTAGGCCATTTCCATTTTTCATACCATCTCCCATAGCATTTAGTTCGGTCATTTTACATGACATTTCTCACAACACTTTGGTTCCTAGGCCATTCGGCCATGTGTATTTTCTTTAAGCATTAGGCCATTTTCATATGTCATGTTATTTTTCCATGACATTTAGACATTAGGCCATTTTCATATGCCATGTCATTTCACATGTCATTTAGCCTTAGTCCATTTTTATTATTCCATGTCATTCAAGTTTAGGTCATTTTATTATTCTATGTCATTTTACATGTCATTTAGCTTTAGGCCATTTTCATATGCCATGTTATTTTTCCATGACATTTAGACGTTAGGCCATTTTCATATGCCATGTCATTTCACATGTCATTTAGCCTTATGCCATTTTTATTATTCCATGTCATTTAAGTTTAGGTCATTTTACTATTCTATGTCGTTTTACATGTTATTTAGCTTTAGGCCATTTTCATAAGCCATGTTATTTTTCATGACATTTAGACATTAGGCCATTTTGATATGCCATGTCATTTCACATGTCATTTAGCTTTAGGCCATTTTCATTATTCCATGTCATTTTACATGTCATTTAAGCATTAGGCAATTTTCATATGCCATGTCATTTTCCATGTCATTTTAGGCACTAGGTCATTTTCATTATTCCATGTCATTTGCCATGTCATTTAAACACTAGGTCATGCATATTAAGTTAGGATAGCATTTATTGTCATGCAAACTCATGCTAGGCATTTAGGTTATTTATGCCATGCATTTTCCATATCACTAGACTTTAAACGATGCATTTCATGCATTCACTTTGCTGTATTTTCATGCATTCCATGTCATGCCACATGATTTATGACTTAGGCCAATCAATGACTCAAAGTCATGCTCACTTGAGCATACTTGTGGGAAATTAAAGAATTGTCAAATTGATTATTCTACCTTTATGATTCTTTTTTACTTAGCCGATTTTTTCCCAAGGTTTTTAAATGTTTTAGCTACTATTTGTAGGTCTTTAGGATGATCTCCAACAATTTTACTTTGATTTTTAAATGATTTTATCAAAGGCAAAAAAAAAATGTGTTTTGGCAGAACAGTTTTTCTCCCAGTACTCGTTCTTTCCCGATTTTTCTGGCAGTCATCTTTAATCATAAAATTAAGCCAATTTTTTGTCGTGTATTTCAACGTGTTTTGAGTCTCCAGTATTTTTTTTAAAATTTTTTAATTTGTAAAAATAGGCTAAAAATTGTGTGTCAAAACCGGACAGTAGAAGCAATTTTGAATTCAAAAGAAAAACAATAGTTGAATTTGGCTAAGGCATTTAGAGGGGGTTGGTTAGAAGCTTTAGCTACTGCCTTAGGATAGTTTCTAAGTCTTTTTAAACTAAAAAAATGATTTTATAAATCTCAGATTAAGGGTGGTCAAATTTGGGATTTTAAATTTAGGAAATTAGAGCCATTTTTAAAGGGTTTAGGCTAGGTTTTTAATTTTAATCCAAGATTTTCAAAATTGTTTTCAAACAATCAAAAAGTATTTTGATTTTAGAAAATTTAATTTGACATATTTTCTTAAGGTAGCCGGATATCTTTTTAGATATATGGATTTCTTTATTTAGAGGAAAAAATACATTTTCATGCATTGCATTTTCCATGTTCATGCATTTTATTTAATATGTGATTTTTGCTATGATATTTTTCTATGGTATTATTATTATTTGGATTCACTTTTTATGATGGTTATTGTTTGTTATATGATTTTTTGAATATTTCATGCTATCCTATACTTTTTATTTAGTCATTTATTTTTGTCACATTATTTAGCATATACTATGCTCATGCATTTTTATTTTATTTTCATGCATATTTCATGATAGCATTTTATGATTCATGTCATTTCATGTCACTTAGATTATATTCCATGTCATTTAGATTATATTATTTAGAATATGTCAGGTCATTCAAAATATGCCATATCATTTACATTTGCCATGTCATTTAAAATCATTGTATTCAATTTAGAATATACCATGTTACTTAGGTTATTTCCTTTCATATAGAATATATTATGTCATTTAGGATATTTCATTTCATTTAGAATATCTCCTTTCATTTAGAATATTTCATTTCATTTAGAATATGCTATGCCATTTGAATTATGTCATATCATTTAGGTTGCATTATATTATCTAGACTTTGCTATGTCATTTTATTTATGTCACACTTGTTCATATTCATTTTTTAAATGTTTTTCTTTTTTTAAAAAAGGATAATGATTTTAAATAAAATAAAGATATTCCCGAGTTAAAATAATTCATGAGTTCTCTACCGGGTTTGCTGGAGAGAATGTCATCAATTATCATTAATAAAGGAATATCGTTCTTTCAAAAAATGAGAATGATTCGGGAGATTTTTCAAATAGATAAAAATTTCTATATTTTGCCGATTTTGTCGGGGAATATAGGAAAATTTTGAATTAATAAATTCCATATCGTTTTCAATTAAAAATGGAATTAGTTTTCTTTAAATTGGGAATTAATTTAAAACACCAAATTTAAAACCGTTTTATATGGACGTTGTGGGGGTGCTAATCCTGCCCCGCACGTAATCGAGTCTCGAACCCGATTCTTCGATTTTCTCTGGTTTAAAACGCAGACTTGAAATTGGTTTTAAAAATGTTTTGATTAATTTTAAATTGTTTTACAAAATCGGATTTAATAGGTGGCCTATCACACCTAGCTAAAAAAGGTTGGTGGCGACTCCATATCTTTTTCGAGGTTGTTTTCAAACTCTCATTTTATTTTCAAGAGGAATTAAGTCATCTTTTCCTCTATTTTCTCTATGTCACGCTTAACGAGTAATAAAGTCTCGCGATGAGACTTGTTATGTTATTTTTTAGGTTGCAACAGCTTGGCAACTCCACTGGAGACTTTAGAGAGTTAGGACTAGAACTAGTCGTGTGTTATCAAAGTCTCGGTTTTGTTGGTTTAATTGGTATTTAATTTTAATTCCCATATTTAAAAAAATAAATAAATAAATAAAGAGAATTTTGAAAATAATAAAATATTTTTGGATATGGTCATTGTCATATGCATGCATATTATTATTTGTTCTCTGGTTATTTTGTTGCGTATATTTATATGTTTGCTTTACTGATGCTTTACATTGTTTGATTTTAGTGGGGTATTTAGAATAAGGGGTATAGAATAGGTGGTGACAGGTTTGTTTTGTTCCTCCGCACACACTGCACTTGCACTTGCATTTGCATAACATGAACCCTCTGCTCGGGTTCCGTCCTTTTAAGTGGGAGTAAAGTAACTAAGCCTTCGTGATGATCCTTCGTATGGGCTAGTGAAACACTTTCGGAGTATAAATTACCTAATGCCTTCGTGATGATCCTCAGTATGGGCATAGGAAAATATACTCTAACGAATTGAACCCGCTTTTATCGGGGTGCCTTACTAGCCTTTACAGGTGACAGTGAGGAACAATTCGGGGCCTTAGAACCGATTCACCTTCATATAGTGAACCTAGGCGAAGCCATGCCGGATTTCTGTTAGAACACATGGAGGAACATTTCCAACCTTTTACCATCTTTCTATGCGTTAGATTTTACAAATTGGATGATGATGAACGAACATCACATCGCTCGTAATAAATTTATTATTTTGTCCCAAAGGCGTCATAATGCCGAAACTTTGTTAAAATTTTCGAGACATTTAAAAAAATGTTGTTATTTATGTTATATTTGTGAATTCATTTCTTTACTAATTTATTTTTTTTTGTTTTCTTTTCTTTGACATGCATCATAGACACCATCATACACTTGAAGTTTATTGGCCTCAGGATAGTCATCAACCCATAGGACTTTCATGGAGTGTCAGGTTATTTCAGTAATAGAAAATCATTTAGTTGTTAGGGCACGGTCGGAAAAAGATCAGAGGGAAGATGATGATTGTCTAAAAAATGATTATGTGTTAGTATTGCCGGAAAGGGTAAAAGTGGATGTGGGACAGAATAATCTTCGAGGGTTAACCGACATTTGGAATCAGTGGAATGTATCAGAAAAAGAAGCCTTCACTCAGAAATATGGAGATATAGCACTTTTAATTCCGATTAGGGTCAATAGTGGGTTGATTCAGGGTATGTTACAGTTTTGGAATCCTGCTTATAGATGTTTCACTTTTAACAAGGAGGATATGACCCCACTTATTGAAGAATATTCAGCACTGTTACGTATTGAGTGTCCTAATCTTGATCGGGTATATTTGAAAGAGGTGAAACCTTCAGGTTTTAAGAGGAAAGTGGCTAGGATCACAAGAATGGATACAACATGGGTTGAGAGTCATGTGGATACAAAGCAGAAAAATGGGTGCATCCCGTGGGAAATTCTCCGACAATTGATATTGGGTCATTCCGATAAAGAAAAAGCCAAGGACATCTTTGCTTTAGCCATCTACGGATTAATCATATTTCCAAAGATATTGGGTCATGTAAATATAGCTGTGTTTGATTTCTTTGAAAAGTTGGAACAGAAAATCAACCCATATCCGGCCATCATAGCTGAAACTATCCGATCTTTGAATTTTTGCAAAAATGAAGGATAAGGGAGAATCAAGGGGTGTGTACAACTCCTTTATATTTGGATTCAAAGTCACTTTTGGAAGATAGAAGAGGTTTCTTTCAAACCATACATGAAGTCTTTAGTTCCAATTAGTGAATTTCTTAAAAAGGATTGGCCTGAAGACAGAGATGAAGAGAAATGGGTCAGCATGTTCCGGAATCTAAAAAGGGAGATGGTAACTTGGAGAGCTCCATGGATGGTTCCTATGCCGATTATGTATAAATGTGGAGACAACCTGGGGGTTCCACTACTCGAAGTTTAGGGGTCTATGAGTTATGGACCTCTGTTGGTGCAAAGACAGATTGAGTCTCGACAATTCACACTCGTGACTTATAAGCTAGGATCATCAGAGTTCACTTATGGAGATGATGGGTATTCTGGAAAGGTGCGGGCAGTGATTGAAGCATGGAAGAAAACTCACCGAATAAAAGTGGCCCGATATGCCGACATCGTCATACCGGATTACCTGGTATGGAGGGAATTAAGGGTTAATGATAGGTTGTTGACATCAGATGGGGAAGAGGTCCAGTTCATGAATCCGCCACCAAAGGAAGTGCCATCAGAGTTAGAAATTGCAAGGGCAGAATTCGAAAAAGAAAAGACCTAGATGAGCAAAGAAATTACCCGATTGCAAGAAGAGCTTGAGGACATGAAAAATAGGGAATCAGCTCGGGAAAGAGAAAAGGAAAAGATCAAGAGAGAAAGGGACATTGTCAAGGGAGATCTCAGGGATTTGCACTTGAAAACAAAAGGTACCTCTTTGAGCTCAGATTTGAAGGGACACTCAAGACTTCGGGGGAATGGGAGCAAGAGGTCAAAAACCTCAAGAATGAGAGTAACTACTGGAAAGAGAGAGTGAAGCATGAAGAAGCCCGAGCCAACCAGCTTGAGAAGCCAGCTAAGGAAAGCTTTCACAATGATGTTTCTGTTGACGCGTCAAGGGGCCATGAACAACTAAGGGTCAGATTGAAGAGCAAGGCAATCAAAAGGAGACAGTGAAAGAAAGTCCAAGATCCGAGGGAGTTACTAGGACTAATATTTTGTAACAGCACTTTGAAAGGCAAATTATGGACTTGTCTTAGGCATGATCTTTTATTCTATCTTTGATGTGTTTAGTTCCAGGAAATCAATGAAAGACCGTTTGGCTGGAATTATCCCGGGGCCAATACTTTCAAATGCATTCATTTTTATCATTCATTTACTTTTCTCTATATATTTTGTTTGTTCATTCATACATTTATTCATAGTTATAATCTTTTATTCATCTCATTTATTTATTTGTTTGTTGATGACATGTATCATTTTGACATTATGTTACAGGCTTGTCATATATGGTCATTTATTGTAGAATACATTTGTGATACACATGATTATTTTTTGTATATACATTTGCATTAATTCATTTATTCTTTACATGTATTATTTTGATTGTCATGTTACAATTCTAACATGCATGGTCATCTATTGTAGAATACATTTATGACATGCATGGTCATTATTTGTATATACCTTTGTATCAATTTATTCATTCTTTACATGCATCATATTGGCATCAGGTTGCATTCATGCATTCATAGTCAATATGATTATTCTGTATATATCCATGCATTAATTTGCTTATTCTTTACATACATCATGTTGACATCATGTTACATTCATAACATCCATGGCTCATTCATCATGAAATACGTTAATAAAAATGAAATAGAAATTGGCTTAGCTTTAAGAGCTTTCAAAGAAATCTTTTTCAAATCAGAGGTATAGGAGTCACTGAGAATCTGTTTAACATTGTCAGGATTCATGGAAGGCAGAAATTTAGACGAAATGAAAAAAATAAGACAGGCTCTGCATGAAACACAAGAAAGGCTGAATAGAAATCAGAAAGACTACCAAGAACTAATGGCTAAAATGATAAAATTGATGTCCGTCACTGTCAAAGGCAAGGGGCATGTTGAGGACTCTGCTGAGGAAGAAAGAGTCATGAAGGTTAAGAACTTGGCTAGAATGGAGAGAATAGAACAGGTTCATCAAGAGATGGAGGAAAAAGCGATTAGAGTCCAGAAAGGGATCCAAGATCAAACGATTAAGTTGATAGAGCTAATACCCTTCATTGTTAAAGAAAAGGGGCTTGAGGAGGACTCTGTTGAGGAAGAAAGAGCCATGGAGGCTAAGAATTTGGCTAGAATGGAGAGAATAGAACAGGTTCAGCAAGAGATGGAGGAAGAAGTGATTAGAGTTCGGAAGGGGATCCAAGAGCAAACAATTAAGTTAATAGAACTAATGGTCAATGAACAGGGACAGGTTGAGAGTTCTACTGCAAAAGAAAAATCAAAAGTCTTGGGAAACAATTCGAGGAATTGCCTTTCTTGCTCGTGTGAGGTAATAGTAATTAAAGGGCAGAATTCTCAAGGCATACAGCCACAAGATACAGTGAAGTATCAGCTATTAAATGAAAAGCCCCGAGCAGTAGAAAGCATAGATGAATTTGGGAGCGTGGATCCGAAAGAACTTTGCTTGGTCCCTGATTTAGTCATTCCACCGAAATTCGAAGTTCCCAGCTTCGAGATATATGACAGGACAATAGCTCCAAGGACCCATCTCAAAATGTTCTACAAGAGGATTGTGAGCCATGCGGATAATGATAAGTTATTGATCTATTATTTTCTTGATAGCTTAAGAGGATCTGCAAGCGAATGGTATTGTCGCTGAGTAAGGATCAAATTCGTTCTTGGAGCGATTTGGCTAAAGCTTTTTATAACCGATACAAGTATGTGATTGACATATTGTCGGACCGTCTTTTTTTGCAAAATATGAGAAAGACAGCCACTGAAAGCTTCGAAGAATATTCTCGCAGATGGAGAGATACGACGGCCCAAGTACAGCCGCCCTTAACTGAAAAAGAAGTTGTTGTCCTGTTTACAAAAACACTGCAGGCTCCATGCTATGATAAGCTCGTTGCTAATGCCATGAAAGATTCTACAGGCAGGATAATTCCAAAGGATATAATGAAGGAGACAGACAAGAAAGGGAAGCTCAAAGTAGGGGAGATATCCGGTAGCAAGGGAAACTTGGAACCCCAAAGAAAAGTAATAGATATCCAGTCTATGATCTATGGTGGACAACAAATGGGAAACTTTGTCCCATATCCTCTACAACCTATGTACCATCAGTTCTACTCTTCCAAGAACAATGTGTATCGAGATCCTTACTTATACCCTATTTTTTCTCAAAGTAATTATTTGACAAATTTCCAACCTCAGGCCAACCAGGGAAAATCAAAGAATATTCGAAAAAGAGATTAGTTTGAGCCACTATCCATCTCTTACTCTGAGTTGTTACCCTAGCTTGTCTAAAATCGACTCTTCGCTCGAGTATCAGTAAAACCTATCCAACCCCCATACCCAGACTGGTATGATGAAAATACATTTTGTGGTTATCATTATGGGATTCGAGGTCATTCCACAGAAAATTGTTTATCTCTAAAGTGAAAGGTTCAAGCGCTAATCAGTAATGGGCTATTAGGTTTTGAGAAGAAATAAAGGTCAGATAATGGAAAGAAACCACTGTTTGTTCAGGGTAAGACAAGTGGGGATGCCAGGATGGGAAAGAAAGGCTTGCACGGGTATATGAAGCAAGGAAGAAATCAGGTTGACCCGATTTCTGTGTCATATAGTGAGCTACTACCTCAACTCATCAAGAATCACCTTGTGACACCTATGCAATTTGAGCCGCTGAAGCCCCTTTATCCAAGCTGGTATGATGCTAATAAGTGCTGTGGTTATCATGCTGCCAATCAAGGTCACTCTACGGAGAACTGTCCCACTTTGAAATACAAAGTCAAGAATCTCATCAAGGCTGGTTCGATAAGTTTTGAAGATGGGAAGCTCAAGTGTCATGAAAAACCTCTTTCCCAAAAACAACCATGGGATAACCAAGAGAATATCAGAATCCCAATCCCTGACCTGCTGTCAATACTGATAAAAAATTAGTACCTCACCCCTGTGCCTTTGAAAGCAGCTCCAAACCCATCAGCAAGGAGTTATGACCCTAACAGCAAGTGCGAGTATCACATGGGGGCAATTGGGCATTCGACTGAAGAATGCAGACAACTGAAGGAAGTGGTGGAAGGTCTTTTTCACAATGGTATTTTAACTTCAGAGCTTATCAAACAGTGGAAGTCTGCTTTGCCATGAATGAATATCTTTGTAGGGTTTTAAAGAGGAGAATTACTATCTTAGGAAGCATGTCAATAGGAGCATTCTGATGCATGTAGTTCTATGCCATTTAATGATAGAAGAACTTGTCTCATGTTGACATCTACATGAAATAAACTTTGAATTTTAATGTTTTGTGTTCATTTTTATTTTTTAGTAATAAATTTGAATTTGCAAAAACAAATGGAACTTTGAGAAAATTGTTATAAATAATAATAAGGGTTTTTCACTGGAAGTAATGGGTATTCTCGAGAATATTGATGATCATTATTAGAAATGACCCAATACTTTCCCTCTCTCTTTTAGGTTTTCCTATACCTAAATCCCTTAAACCAAGACCACTTGAAAGACTTAATGCTTCAAGAAATACGAATAAATTAAATTTCATAAACCATTATCATTACAAAATAAGCAAAAACGTAGATCCTAGTCTAGCTATGAACAAAGGAACAAACTTTTTGAAAAAATTCGAATTCCTTGAAACTCAAACAATTGAGACATTCTTTTAAGAATCTAGATCATGGTAATTTGGTATGTGTCAAGGTTGTGTCAAAACCATTCATGTCATTTCCAACAACCACAAAAAGTCAATTGCCTAAACATCACTTCATGATTAACACTTCAGGGCACTATGACCAAACTAGATTATTTCATGTCCCAGAGAAACTTGTTTTTTGGGACATATTTTCCTTGTCTTTTCAAAGAACTCAGAATTGAAATTTAGCCTTTTCAGTAGGAACCTAGACTTGCGATGTTCCTCGTAATGATACAAATCCTCATGGTTAATCAAATTGGGGCATCATATGTATAAATGATGGATACATGGTGAATAATGATGGAATTAATGCCTAAATCATTGGGGGCATGCAAAGAACAAAAAAAAAAAGATGAGAGAAAAATTGTGATATCATGCATATGAGAATTCGAATGATTCCAAAGTACAAAATAAAATTTTGATTATCTATTTCCCCTGGGGATTGCTTTTCAATGAGAATATTCGTGCTTGATACGATAAATGTCCATCTTTCATATCTCTCACACAAAGAGAAAATTATCTATAGTCGCCCCTTTTGAGCCGAAAGAATTCTTTCTTCTTTGAACCCTGATCAAGGATCACCCTCTACATTATGGGGCAAATACGAGGAAAGATCTTTGTAAAGATCATGGAGGAATGAGCCCTAGCTCAAAGACAGACGCAAAAAAAAATGGAGCCCTGAAGAAATACGGGCTCATTCTGTTAAAGAAAAAGAAAAATGGCGAAATGAAAGCCAAGAAAAAAAACAAAAAGAAAAAGTGTGAAAAAAGTACGGCAAATGAAAGCCAAAAGCAAGAAAGAAAAATAGCAAAAGTCAAGAATGAATGAAAAGTCTAAAAAGGGATAAATGCTTCAAAGAAATCCTCATCAAGAAATGATCCTTAATCCAATCACCCTTAAACACATTTTGGGCCTATTTTATCCTTTCCTTCTAAAGCCGAACCTTGGCCTACATTACGTACTTTAAAAGTCCATTTTGATCAAGCATGGATATTTAATTTGAAAGGTTGTTCTCAGAATTTAGCCCATCTTTTGAATTGACATTTTTACCTTCGAAGCATTTAGAATTCTCAGATGCGTGGTAGAATACAAAAAAAAAAAAAAAAAAAGGTTTAAGCCGAAAACCCGCAAAGGGTGATTTAATACCGAATGGAGGACACCTGAGTTGAAAACCCGAAAAGGGCAGCTCAATTACTGATTAAGGTTTGAGTCAATGCTCCATGTAAAGGGGGAGAAAGTATTCAAAAATCAGAGAAAAGGGGAACAACTCAGTCTGACGTAACTACGGAAGCCGAGGGATTACCCAAGTAAATTGTTCATTCAAAAGAAATTTCAGATGGTTTGAAAAATGAGGGGTCCAAGATATTCCGCATCCGGGGCATCTACAACCTATAACTTTACATTTATCCTTGATATTCACTTTTACCATTTTAAAACATTTTGTTGCAATAAATTCTTGTTATCCTTTTTATGACATTTGCTTGTTTCATATTTTTCTTTCATACATTTTTGAGATGCATTTTGTTTATTATTGAATTGAATGATGATTAGTAAGCATAAAAATCTTTAAATAAAAGGATTTTGAAAGTATTACTAAGGAATAGATTTAAATCTTAGAAAAGGGTTTGGAAACCACTAATCCTGATGGAAAATTCACCAAGTAAAGGAAAACAGTGAATGTGTTGGAGACTCCGTCATGAAGTCAGAAATTTGTGAATTTCAGCGAAGTCAGAAACTGGGACTGTTTGACAATTTATCTTGAGTAAAGGGTTCCTTAAGTGGGGCACCAGTGAACAATTGAATACTCCGTCATGAAGTCAGATAATTTGTGAACCTCAAAGAAACCATGGATTAGAAATCATGACACAATCATTTGATTGTATTCATCCTTAGGAAACATATAAGCATTTGCAAAGCATGTCATTCTCATCATTGCATTTAGCTAACACTGTAGGAATTAGAAAAACTTTGGCTTCCCCAAATCGAATTCATTTTGTTCTATCAAATGAGTCGAGCCCCAAGACCATCGTTGAGGTATTTCCTTTTGTTTTAAATCGAATTCATTATGTTTTATCAAATGATTCGAGCCCCGAGACCATCGTCGAGGTCTTTTCTTCTCTTGCAAATCGAACTCATTTCCTTAAGACGGGTCGAGCCTTGATTAGTCAGGCAACTCAGTTTGAAGGCAAAATCTACAGTTTACAACTTTTTCAAAAAAAAAAAAAAAAGATTAATGAAAAATGGAAATGAATGTAAACCCCTTTCCCTTTTCTTCACATGTGATTTCACTAACCAGACAAAATTAGTGTTTGTTTATCTTTGTTTGATTCCTGATTCTCAGCAATAGCCAAAGAGGGGCAGCTGTAGACACCTAATTTTGTCCGGACCACTAAATCATGTATGTTTTCTTTCTAAATTGATGTTTCAGAATGCAAAAAGACTTTTCTCATCCTGGAGGTGGTACTCTGTGACTTGGTCTAAGAAAGCAGACAGAAAAAGTCAAACTTGAAAAAGTCAACCCCAAAAAAGTCAACCCCAAAAAGTCAACTACTAAAAAAGTCAACCCATTTTCAAAATCAAGATTTGAATTTCAATTGAAAGATGGTGAAAGGATTTTGATAATCTGAGGTCTACATTGAAAGATATGGAGGTCAGAAGTTGGGTTACGGAATCTCATTAGAAAGAAAACGCTAGTTTGGGAAATTTGGGGAAAAGTGCTTGAACGATCAAATTGGTCGAAATTGAAGGTCCAAATGAAAGATAAGCACTGACTACGGGTAATGGAGAAGCTACTTGAAAGAAAAACTGAAAGAAAAGTCAATTCAGAAGAAAATCGAGAATTTGGGTTTTTGGTGGATTTCGGTGGAATTTGGTAGAATTACAGAAATAGCCCGATTCGGTAAGACCAAAGCCCCTAATTGATGAGGAGTGATTAAACAAGGATATCCCAAGGCTCAGTTTGAAGAAATCGGAAATCGGACTTGTTTTGAGCAAAATCGGGCTTCGGAGGCAAAAAAGCATAATTGAAAATTTTGGGAAAATTAGCAAATGAACTCCAAATATTCTGAAAATTTGCAGATCTCATTCTTAAACATTTTGAAGAGATTGGCGAATGAAAATCTTGATTCGGAGTTCGTTTGCAGAATGGCCAAATCCCGAGTCCACTATGTAGAAATTCAAAAGGATAAATCCCAGAAAAATAGTAAATGAGCTCCAAAATTTTTGAAAATTTGCAGATCTCATTCTTAAATTATTTGGAAGCGATTGGTGAAAGAAAATCTTGATTCGGAGTTTGTTTGAAAAATGGCCAAATCTCAGATTCACTATGCAGAAATTCAAAAGGATAAATCCCGAAAAAATAGTAAATGAGCTCCAAAAATTCTAAAAATTTGCAGATTTTATTCTTAAATTATTTGGAAGATATTGGTGAAATAAAATCTTGATTCGGAGTTCGTTTGCAAAATGGCCAAATCCCAGGTCCACTGTGTAGAAATTCAAGCAGATAAATCCCGAAAAAATAGCAAATGAGTTCCAAAAATTATGAAAACTTCCAGATCACACTTTTAAATTATTTGAAATAGATTGGTGAAGAAAAATTTGGATTTGGATCTCGTTTAAAATTGGTGAAAGTTCGGGTGCACAAAAGGGCAATTTTGGAAGAAAAAATCCAAATAAATAGCAAATGGACTCAGAAAATTTTGAAAACTTTCAAAATTCATTTTTTTATTTTTTCGATAGTATTGAAAAAAGAAAATTTTAATTTGGAGACCGTTTGCTATTTATTTAGGTTCGAAGGTCAAAAAGGTTATTTTATAGAAAAAACCGAAAAGGGCAAATTTGTAATTAAGAAAAATATGAAAGAAGAAGGAATTGCTGGGATTTACCTCCTTTGATCAGCCAGCATATAAGAGAAGAAGGAAGCTTGATCAATTTAATTCCTTAGTCACTATCAAGCTCGCATGCTACCACTAGTACCTTGCAAATGGTCCCCCCTTCATCCAATGGCTTAAGTGCCTTGTAAAAAAGTTGAATGCACCATCCAATGGCGAAGTTTAAATGCCAAGATGACATTTTTATTTGTCATGAAAGAACCCTTATCTAATGGCCAAGAATGGAAGAAAAAAGATAAGCACAATTCATCCAAAGGTGGGCATCCATTCGGCCAAGCAAGGGAGTGCATGGGATTGTCTCTTTTCATCCAATAGCTTAGGCCATTTACAAGGGATGAGTACGAGCTGAGTACACATGTTAAGTGCTGCATTTAATCTACAAGATTTCATTTTTATTTTGTCCTCATCCAATGACCAAGAAAGGAAGAAGAAAGATGAGCACAACTCATCCAAGGGTAGGCACTCAAAGGGGCAAGCAAGGGAGTGCATGGGATTGATCCTCTTTTTTCATCTAAGGGCTGAGGTTTTTACAAGGGCTGAGTACACATCTTAAGGGCTGCTATCAATTGGCAAGATGGCATTTTTATGTTGTCATGAAAATATCTTAATCTAAGGGCCAAGATTGGAGGAGAAAAAGTGCAAAAATCATGCAATGGTTGAGGGACCATTCGGCTAAGCATGAGAGAAGGGGAAATGTTTTATTTTTCCTTAAGTTGCTGAGCATTTAAGGAGGGAAGTCAGTAGCTAATTGAGGAAAAAAAGGTTTTTGAAAGAAAGGAAGAAAAGCTTTTGTTAAGGTAGCCGTTCTACCATTGCTACTACATTTTTTTTTCTTCTTCTTCTTCCTCATGCTTTATTTCTTGTTTTCCATGTGATTTCCTACCATTTTTTTTTACATCTTTCTTTTTGTTCTTGGTTTTCAAAAAATAAAGAAAACAATGGTTAGGCTTCATGATCTTGATGAAAATCAAGTGATAATGGTTAGGGTGGGCTTTGTCCAATATACAAACCATGGAGCTCATCTCCATATTTTTTTCTTACCTTAGTTATTTTTTATGATTTTGAGATTGAAAAGGCTTCATGACCTTGATGAAAATCAAGAGATAACGGTTAGGGGGGCTTTGTCCAATATACCAACCATGGAGCTCATCTCTTTGTTATTTATTTGCTTACTTTAACTTGCTTATTTCTATTATTGTTTATCTTTATGTATATTCATATTCTTGCTAACCATCTTGTTCTTTTGACTTATATCATATTTTTGCATCTTGGGGCTATTGTCATATAGTTTAGGCCATTTCCATTTTTCATATCATCTTCCATAGCATTTAGTTAGGTCATTTTACATGACATTTCTCACAACACTTTGGTTCCTAGGCCATTCGGCCATGTGTATTTTCTTTAAGCACTAGGCCATTTTCATATGCCATGTTATTTTTCCATGACATTTAGACATTAGGCCATTTTCATATTCCATGTCATTTCACATGTCATTTAGCCTTAGGCCATTTTTATTATTCCATGTCATTTAAGTTTAGGTCATTTTATTATTCTATGTCATTTTACATGTCATTTAGCTTCAGGCCATTTTCATACGCCATGTTATTTTTCCATGACATTTAGACATTAGGCCATTTTCATATGCCATGTCATTTAGCCTTAGACCATTTTTATTATTCCATGTCATCTAAGTTTAGGTCATTTTATTATTCTATGTCATTTTACATGTCATCTAGCTTTAGGCCATTTTCATATGCCATGTTATTTTTCCATGACATTTTGACATTAGGCCATTTTCATATGCCATGTTTTTTCACATGTCATTTAGCTTTAGGCCATTTTTATTATTCCATGTTATTTTATATGTCATTTAAGCATTAGGCATTTTTCATAAGCCATGTCATTTCCCATGTCATTTTAGGCAATAGGTCATTTTCATTATTCCATATCATTTGCCATGTCATTTAGACACTAGGTCATGCATATTAAGTTAGGATAGCATTTATTGTCATGCAAACTCATGCTAGGCATTTAGGTTATTTTTGCCATGCATTTTCCATGCATTCACTTTGCTGTATTTTCATGCATTCCATGTCATGCCACATGATTTATGACTTAGGCCAATCAATGACTCAAAGTCATGCTCACTTGAGCATACTTGTGAAAAATTAAAGGGTTGTCAAATTGATTATTCTATCTTTGTGATTTTTTTTTTTACTTAGCCGATTTTGGTCCAAGGTTTTTAAATGTTTTAGCTTCTGTTTGTAGGTCTTTAGGATGATCTCCAACTATTTTACTTTGATTTTTGAATGATTTTATCAAAGGCAAAAAAATATGTTTTGGCAAAACAGTTTTTCACCTAGTACTCGTACTTTCGCAATTTTTTTGGGCAGTCATCTTTAATCATAAAATTAAGTCAATTTTTTCTCGTGTATTTCTACATATTCTGAGTCTCCAGTAATGTTTAAATTTTTTTAAATTTTTAAAAATAGGCTAAAAAATCGTGTGTCAAAACCGGACAGTAGAGGCAGTTTTGAATTCAAAAGAAAAATAATCGTTGAATTTGGCTAAAGCATTTGGAGGGGGTTGGTTAGAAGCTTTAGCTGCTGTCTTAGGATAGTTTCTAAATCTTTTTAAACTAAAAAAATGATTTTATAAATCTCGGGTTAAGGGTGGTCAAGTTCGGGGTTTTAAATTTAGGACATTAGGGCCATTTTTAAAGGGTTTGGGCTAGGTTTTTAATTTTAATCCAAGATTTTCAAAATTGTTTTCAAACAATCACAAAGTATTTTGATTTTAGAAAATTTAATTTGACATATTTTCTTAAGGTAGTCAGATATCTTTTTAGATATATGGATTTCTTTATTTAGAGGAAAAAATACATTTTCATGCATTGCATTTTCCATGTTCATGCATTTTATTTAATATGTGATTTTTGCTATGATATTTTTCTATGGTATTATTATTATTTGGATTCACTTTTTATGATGGTTATTGTTTGTTATATGATTTTTTGAATATTTCATGCTATCCTATACTTTTTATTTAGTCATTTATTTTTGTCACATTATTTAGCATATACTATGCTCATGCATTTTTATTTTATTTTCATGCATATTTCATGATAGCATTTTATGTTTCATGTCATTTCATGTCACTTAGATTATATTCCATGTCATTTAGATTATATTATTTAGAATATGCCATGTCATTCAAAATATGCCATATCATTTTGTCATGTCATTTAAATCATTTTATTCCATTTAGAATATACCATGTCACTTAGGTTTTTCCTTTCATATAGAATATTTCATTTCATTTAGGATATCTCTTTTCATTTAGAATATTTCATTTCATTTAGAATATTATGTTATTTAAATCATTTCATTTCATTTAGAATATGCTATGCCATTTGAATTATGTCATATCATTTAGGTTACATTATATTATCTAACTTTGCTATGTTATTTTATTTATTTCACACTTGTTCTTATTCATTTTTTAAATGTTTTTTTTTAAAAAAAAAGGATAATGATTTTAAATAAAATAAAGATATTCCCGAGTTAAAATAATTCATGAGTTCTCTACCGGGTTTGCTGGAGAGAATGTCATCAATTATCATTAATAAAGGAATATCTTTCTTTCAAAAAATGAGAATGATTCGAAAGATTTTCCAAATAAATAAAAAAAAATTTATTTTGTCAATTTTGTCGGGAAATATAGGAAAATTTTGAATTAATAAATTCTGGATCATTTTCAATTAAAAATGGAATTATTTTTCTTTAAATTGGGAATTAATTTAAAACCAACTTTTTACCGAGACTTGAGATAACACACGATTAATAAGGTACCGTTTTATACGGGCGTTGTGGGGTGCTAATCCTTCCTCGCACGTAACCGAGTCCCGAACGCGATTCTTCGATTTTCTCTGGTTTAAAACGCAGACTTGAAATTGGTTTTAAAAATATTTTAATTAATTTTAAAATGTTTTACAAAACCGGTTTAAATAGGTGGCCTATCACACCTAGCCAAAAAAGATTGGTGGCGACTCCATATCTTTTTCGAGGTTATTTTCAAACCCTTATTTTATTTTCAAGAGGAATTAAGTCGTCTTTTCCTCTGTTTTCTCTATGTCATGCTTAACGAGTAATAAAGTCTCGCGATGAGACTTGTTATGTTATTTTTTAGGTTGCGGCAATACACATTAACAATTTTCAAATCATAGAGAAAAGATAACTCATACCCAGGCGTGGTGGTCAGACGGTTCTGGCGGTGGCAGCGACGATGGTGGCTCGTGGGGGACTGTCGGACGACGATGGCTGTGACTCGAACTTAACTACAAAAATGAAAACAATAATATTATCAAACAATATCAAAAACCAAAAAACAAAATTAAAAGAAGAGAGAGAACAGAAACAGACATGGTGGTCGAACGGTGACGACGACGGCGGTGGCAGTGACGATGATGGCTTGTGGGGAACGATCGGACGGCGAGGGCGTAGGGGTCGGACGACGAAGGGAGAAAGAGAGAATCAGAGAGAAAATAAGGAAAGAAGTCTCGGGCATTAAGTTATGCCCGAGACTTTCACCGAATGAATAGGGTTATTACCGACGAAAATTTCGTCGGTAATATTTTTGGCGGGATTTCAAATGTCATCCGTCGGTAATAAAGTATTACCCACAGAATATCGTAGGTGATACCATTCTTCGTCGGTGAAACATCACCGACGGAATAAACTTTCACCGACGAAAATGCCGTCGGTAATACTTTGGGCGAGATTTAAAATTTTATCCGTCGGTATTAGCATTTTTCCGTCGGTAATACTTTGGGCGAGAAAAATATATTACCGACGGATTTTTAATCGGTAAAAATGTGAACGGTCAAAAAGTATTACCGACAGAATTGCTTATTACCGATGGATAATCTGTCAGTAATGCTTTTTGGACCGTTTAGTTTTTTATTATTAATTTTTCACCGACAGAATTTTCGTCGGTAATTCTCATAATTTCTTCGGTGAAAATTTGGCGGGAATCTAGGTCGTTGGCGCTAAACTTTTACCGACGAAAATTACCGACGGAATGAATATGTCGCTAATATTCAGTCGGTAATATTGTTTTTCTATCGAAAATGCTGAAAAATTCCATCGGTAATAGGCCTAAACATTACCGACAGAATTCCGTCGGTAATATTCAAAATTCAGTCTGTAATAAATTGTTTTACCAACGGAAACATTCCATCGGTAATGTTTTCGTCGATAAACCGACCTCCTCTTGTAGGATATATATCATTCTCATGGAGCAAAGAAATTTATTTAATTGTCTTGAAGAGAAAGTCTAGGCTAGATATCATTTATATTTTAATGAGTTGTTAGGGCTAAAGAGAAAGTCTTGCAACCAAAGTCAGTTGATGTCGATAATAAAGATGTAGTCTTTCTTTATAAAAGGCTATAAGCTCTAAATAATAAGGCTACGTATTTTTAAGGCCAAAAGGAAACTACTTTTTAGTTTCCTTATAAAATTAAATTTGGTATTATAATTGCATAAACATAGAACCTGTAAGTTATTCACTAAATTGCATAAACATATGCAATTGTGCATAAAATTATATATATATATATGATGCACTCAGAATAATGTATCTTAAACCTTGCACTAAATATGATAAATTGTTTAGTATAGTAATAGCAAGGTCGAATCCACAAAGATTGCTCTTAATTTATAAGTTGCTGATTTATAACTTTAGTTCTAAAAGAATAAAAGAAAATGGGGTTTTAAGTTGTTTTGAAATTAAAGCAAACAAGAAAAGTAAGATTCAAATAAATAAGATGAAATCAAATAGGAGAAATGTGGTTAAGGTGTCATTTGCCACCACTAAACATAATTGAGAATCAATATCAGATTTATCAACATCAATAATCTATCAAAACTATCAACCATAGATAACAACAAGCTCTGCTACCCCAATATTTCCTTAGTTCGTCATTAAATAAAATAAGCTCTCTACTTGATCTCTAACCATCAAACAACCTAAAATAAGCTCTCTAGATTTAACTTGACGGCAACTTTATGATGAGAAAGATAGGTTGATCTAAGCAACAAACACATAAACTTGAATTGTTTAACTTATGTTATGTTCCAAAATGCAATTGTTGAAAACCCAACATAATCATTAATCACAAATTGCTACTAATGGATAGGAGATCAAGACAATTACACGGATCAAGATTTCTAAGCTAGCAATAGATAATTATCAAGATCTATGTAGTATGCATCCTAAATAAATCAAGACAAAGATCATAAACAATTTTTATAGAAGAACATAAGCAAGTTTTGATAGAAAATCAATGATAGATAAATTTTGAATATCAATTACAAAACATGTCTAGGGCTTTGAAATCACCCTTAACCAGATAAGAATTTAGTCTAGCATAGGCATGGATAACATAAACATGAAATTAAAAGGAAACTAAGAAGAAAACTAAAAGAATGGAGAAGAAGAAGAAGAATATTGATTATTCAGCCTCTTGTTCTCTCAAACTCTCTAAAACAAAACAATAAAATCAGATTACAAGTGATTTGCGGCTCCCTCTCTTGTTCTCTATTTATAGGCAGCTTCTAGATCTCTTTAACGAAGAGTGACAGCTAGGCTATTCAACAAGGAAATAAGGCAGCAGCTAGGAAAGTTAAAGAAGGAAAGATGAGAGACTTGCGGCTAATGTAAAACTTTTAAGGAAAGGTTGAATGACTTGCGGCTGTGGTTTTAATAGGGAAGGAAGTCTTCTAGCCGTTAGTCCTATTTTGACTAGGAATAGGTTGTTTTTGGCAAGAGATTTTAGAAAAGGAAAGTCCTCTAGCCGCTATTCCTTATTTGACTAGGATAATGTGTTTCCAGCTAGGGTTTTAATAATAAGGAAAGGTAAGTCAGCCACTAGTCCTACTTTGACTAGGATTGTGTTTATGGGAAATCTTCTTGCCGCTAGCCATCTTTTGGACTTGGAAACATTGTAGCCGGCTAGGGTTTTAGGATGGAGAGAGTTTAGGTAGTCGCTAGTTTATTTTTGAAAGGTTTGGACTAAGTTTAGCAACATGATGTCTTCTTTATGCATTGGCAACTTTCATTTGTGCTTGAAACTTCAATACTTGTCCAAATTCATTGTTCTTAACTCCAAAGCAATCCTTATCTTCCAAAACACCTACAAAATATAGAACCGTAGTAAACTATCAATAAACTCAAGAATCAAAGCACAAAATATAAGGAAAGTAGATAGAAAAATGTATGGAATTAAGCACTTATCAATATGTCTATACTTTTATGCAATTTATCATTTATTGGTATGTCCTATGTGGATTTTCTTAGTCATGACATTGAATAGTCATGAATCTAAAATGAACAAGGAGTATTTGCTAACTTTAGTTATGGATCTTTTATTGTCTTGTTATATTTTGGTAAGATCATGGTATATTTTCAAGGTAAAGAGTATAAGTTAAATTTTATTATTAATTTTATAGCATGACTTGGATTGTGAAAACTCTCCAAAAATGGATCTTACCATGGAAAGATGAGATAATAGTAATCATGTTGTATATCTATTATTGCATAATTACTTTATGATTATTAGTTATACAACTATTGGTTGTAGAAGTATAAAACTTGAAAAGGTTAATTTAGTAACCATGAAAAACAATAAAAGTTACACATTTTTTAGTAAAATTTATAATCCATGTTAAAGGGGTAAAAGAAATTATATTTTTAGAAGAATTGAACCCCATTTCATTATTTTTCACATGGATTCATGACATCCTTATGAAAGAAAAGGTTGGACTATTTTTTATTATTACTTTAGAAGTGATTTTGACTAGAAAATGGCAATAAACAGTGACGGATCTTGGTATTTGATTTTGGAGGAGCGAATTAAAAATCTAAATTTATATATATTTTTTCATTTGAGGTATGTCACTATATTTTACTAATGTAAAACATATGCAACTAATTAACTAATAAAAATTAACAAATTCATAAAATCATAAATTCTATCTATTCATAAATAAAAATCTTGACATGTAGCCTGTTATTCAAAATTTATTCTGAACTTTTTTCATGCATTACTTTATCAATGTGCCCAAATTGTTTCATCAAAACCACACAAGATCTCATGACATTATTATGCAGTGAACAGGAATCATCTCCAATATGATTAAGAAAATCACAATTCTTCCCAACATTAACTTTTCTCCTACTTCTAAGTCCTTTAATAGTGAATACGTCACAACCAAGTCGCCTATTGGGTTTCATGTTAAAAACGTAACATGGTAAACAATATGCAGCATCTTTAGTTGGAGAATACTCAAACCAAGAAGAAAATTGAGTGAACCAAGAATGTTGAAAACACTTAGGATGTTTTTCTAATGAATATGGATAACTAGAGAGATGAATTTGATATGGGCTTGCTCTCAAGTAAGCTCGTCGAATTCCATCTTGTTGATTAATTGGATGTTCCCACATTGATCAACATAATCCGAGATCATGTTTTATAATTAATAAAAGGAATATTAACTTCTTCAACACCAACAATAAGAAACTTAGGAGGAGATGACTAGAACTTAGGTGCAGAGGCGTTGGAGATTTTGGCGATATAGTACTTTCTAAATCATCAGCATCTTTCTTTTTAAGTCCAATCTTTTTTGCTTGCCCATGAATGATGAATCCACTATAACAAAAATTAACACAAAAAAAAATCTCAAATTTTTGACTGAACACAAGTTTTAGCATTATCCATGCATATAACAATAAGATTATATAAACATATATTTTTTAAAAAATAATAATAATAACAAACGAATCTTGCTATTTTATGCTTTCTATATGAAGATGCTAACAATGACAAAAAAAATAAGTGTCAAGGACTCAAGTGGTTTTATTATAAAATAATAATAAAAAATTGAAGATAAAAGTTACATAATTACCAACATGTAAAAAGGAGATCCCTGGGGTCTTTTGCAAGAGGCAAGTTGCCGATCAATTTTGAAGCAAAAGAACAAAAGAAGACGAGTTAAAGGAGGAGCGACAACCCAAGCGATAACCGACGATAAAAAAGAAAATTTTGACTTTTCTTTACTTGATTGAAGTCTTGAAAAGAAAGTTAAATTTTAGAAAGATAATTTAAGTTTACATGATTGTGACTTAATATTTATGACAAACCAATTGATTTAAGAGTTCATGAATAATGATTGGTGGATAAATAAAAAGATAAATAATAATGTAAATTTAATCTTTTTTAAATTATAATACATAAAATTAAATTGTAGACAAAAATATATAAAAAGAAAAACATATAATCATTTTATTTTGAGACCAATTTAATTTTGTTTAATATATATATACATATATATATATATATATATAATTTCAAAATTCTTGGGGGAGCCAAGGCCCCTGGCTTAAATTAGGAACCGCCACTGGCAATAAACCATATACTATTTGCATGATTAATTTCTCTAGTTAAGGTAGACTAGTGAAAAAGCATTGACTTACATAATGTAATCACTATTCTGATTTGAAAATATAATCTTCTATTGAAAATATTTTAGATGATGGTCATAAGTTTGGCTACAAATATTTGGAGATAACAATATGATTATTTTTATTTGATAAATGTTTGCTTTGGTTATGCTATGACGTATAGTGCAAATGATTGAAGTGGTGAATATAGTTCAAGCAAAGTAATATATAGTCATTTATGACTATATAAAAAAAATTGCATTTATATTCAATATATCCACCATGCATATTGCATTTGTGAGAGATCGGTAAGTGAGACACTATGAAATCATGATAGATTTCATGATGTGCTTTTTTATTTTAAATATGAGATTTGTAAAAGAGAATATGGATAAGCATGGAATATGAAATTAATATTGGAAGGATACCTTTTGTAGTCCCTTGGTTAATGTTTTCCATATTGATGAGTATCTTAAGTGGTCATGCTTGAGAGATATGAAAATATGAGTAAACCATTAAGAGTTGAATTATTTGGGAAATCATGACTCAAAGGTTTTGTGAACATGAACATTAAAATAGCAAGATAAATGCTATTTGATCCATTTTGGTGCTGGAAATGGCTTTGGTGTCCATGATGAAATAAATTCATATTAATTTATCCACCATATTAATTGGCATGCAAATCTCAACAACAACAACAACAACAAAAAAAAAAGACTATTGGACCATGAATTTGCTAAAAGAAAGGCAATTTGAGGATGACTATTTTTTACATCATACTTATTGATGTATAGTTAAAATAAAAGTTTTGAAACTTTTATAAAAATAAAGATCAAGATATAGAATATTTGCTAGTTATCTTTTCACTAAGGATGAATAGTTGGAGGTCTCCTACCAAATATATATATATATATATATATATATATATATATAGTGAAAAGATAAATGAAAAGGCAAATTGATTAATATATGATATCTTGATAATTGAAATGGGACATTCTTTAATAAAAGAACGGATATCTTACACATGGTGGGGGTGTTGATTTCTTAATAAATTATTAAGAAATTAAAGAAATATAATGCCACCATAGTGTAATAAAAAATTGGTATAATTTTTTATATTTAAATTATACGAGCTAATAAGTTTAGTACAACTTATTAAAAGAAAGCCATTAAAATATTCTTAAATATCTTAAAAAGACAAAAATGGCTTGGTCTATCAATTCAGTTTATCCAATTATATTAGAAGTATAATTGTATTAAAGATGGACAAAATGTATGGAAATAAAATGGTTTAAAGTTATATTAATGAGTATAGAGTTGTGACCATAACCAAAACCAACTATTTCCTACAGTTGCAAGAATGAGGCAACAATGTCTAAACATATAGTGATATATAAAATAGAAAGTTTGGAAATGTTAGCCTATGAATTGATTATATTAGAGATTCAATCTCTAATTTGAGGTAATTACAGTGAAAGAAAATAAATTCCTATAAATTGATTAGTAGTACTACAAGTAGAATGCGTTTAAACCCTATTATTAGACACCAATAATGGGAACCCAACTTTTAATTAGTAACCTCTAATTTTAAAGTTCAATGGGTAAAAATAAGTTATTATTATGTGTCTGTGATGCACTGGTAAAACTCATTCTAAAAGAAATTGTTTAGAGACTAGTGCGGTCCATTGCGTATAGAGGATGAGTTTTATACTCTTAATGGAGTTTATTATTGTTCAAATGTCTAAAGCAATGGGGACATTATAGAAACTCTATCTATATAAACATAAGAAGTGGTGTCACTTCAACAAGAAGAATTGGGGTCTCTCTTGTAAATGTTTATTACGAACAAGATAAGCACATGTCCATAATGGTGCTAAAAGTGAACAACCTCTGACAGAAATATAAATAAATATTATGTTCGATGTATTTTCAATTCTAATATTAGGAGTTGTGGTTCAATCTGCGGACACCAACAACTTCATTAAAATTCTAAGATACATTCGCTAATTGATGGTTCAAATCGAGAGATACCTTCTTGTATGCATAATATTTGTTTGTGTGAAAGACTACAAATTAAATTACCAACATTCTAAACTAGTGGCGGATTGTTAGTAGTTTATAATGTTGGTAGGTAACCAATCTTATATTATCTAGAAAAGTCAAGCTTGTAGAGTATATAAAATAATTAATTTTATTAAAATTTTAATTTCAGAATAATTAAATTCTGAAAATTATAATTATTTTTAAAATTATAATTGTTTGTAAATAGTTGTCTTATAAAAATACAACTCTTGTATTGTAAAAATTGTTTTGTAAAGACATAACTTTTACGTGTAAAGTTGTCTTGTAAAGACATAATTTTTACATGTAAAGTTGTCTTGTAAAACAACACAACTATTACAAAATGATATCTCATTGAAAGATACATCTGTTCGTTATCTATGTAAAGGACTTTTCTGTTCAGTCATTTTCACTATTCTGCTTAGAGTGTTGAGGGCTTTATTGTATCTTGGAGGCATATTAAAGCCTTATGGAAAGTGTTCTACACGCCTCAAAGCCATCATACTTTACTAACATTATTTTCTTTTTTCTTGTTTTATTTTCTAATTTTTCCAACAATATATACTAAAAAATTATATATACTAAAATCAAGTTCATGAATAAATTATAATATTAAATTAAAAATAATTAGTAAAAAAATGGATGGAGCAACGTGGAGCTAGACATGTCCAAGGGCCGGGCTACCCACGCAAGCCCGAAGGCCCGCCCATATCTGGGAGGGCTTGGACAAAAATTTTAGGCCCGAAAAATGGGCTTGGACAAAAAAATAAGGCCCATATAAAAAATGGGCCGGGGCTCCAAAATTCAAGGTCTTAGCCCGACCCTTTTTTAATTAAATAATATATTGTTTTTATTTATATATATTATGTAATTTATGTCATATAAATATTAAATATATAATATTATAGTGTAAATATTAAAATATTTGTTAAGTTGTTTATGTTTAAAAACTTAATAAAATATAAAATTAATAAAGATTAAATAATAAAAATATATATTTTAAAAAAATAGAAAAAAAAATAATATGGGCGGGCCTAAACATGCTTGGGCTATCCATTTACAAATATAGGCGGATTTGGACAAAATTTGAGGCTCATATTTCGGGTTGGGCCGGGCTTGGACAAGCAAATATAGTATTGATACCGAACCCGGCCCGGCCCGAACCATTGACACCTCTACATGGAGTAGAGTGGAGTGGTTATGGATGTAACCGACATCCATAAAGACGAATGTTTTCAATATTCATATAAGAATGGAACGAAATTGGATAAAACAATTCTCGTCCCATTTTATTGTCATCCCTGTTTGAGCTAGACGAGGCGATGAGGACTTTTTTTTCTCCAAAGCAGCAATTATGATTTGTGATTTAGGTTCTGGTTTTAAGTACTAATAATGTTGGTATAGTTTTTGAAAAAATCTCCTGAAACGTCTAAACTTTTACAGTAGAAATTCAATGCTAATGCACTTGTTGCACAAGTCTACATAAAAGAATTAAAGATTATAAGGATTATGAAACTTCTTCAATATGTAGTTGAATCAGGATTAGAAGATGAGATGAATAAGACAAGGGTTAGTTGAGATAATACACCTAGTCCTAGATAATGAACATAGATTGTTTTGAAATATTTCATCTTGTTAAAAATCTATTATATATATATATATTGTAGACAAATTGTGGTAATAATCTTATAATGGCTAACTTATAAAAACAAGGATTAAGTATGCATTTGATACTTGAACTATGACTAAATATGTATTTGATACTTGAATTATGACGATTTTGTCAATTTGGTGTCGAAAAGAATAAAATGCTCCACCATTTACTCCGTTAACAATAAACTAACATGACCTAAATAGACCAGTAACATCAACGAGATGTGTTAAAATAAAATACCCTTGTGCCTACGCCCCTCTCCTTTTTCCCTTTGTCTTTCCGAATCTTTTTCTCTTTTTTTTCTTAAAATTTTTTCAAGATTTTTTTTTCTTTTTTAATATTTTTCAATTTTATTTCAAAATGAAAAGTATAAAGAAAGTATTTTTTTAGCTTATTTATTTTCCAAAACTTTTATTTTAAATTTTGAAAAAATTTAAGGAAAAAAACATCTTTTTAAATTTATCTCCAAACAATTTTTTTAAACAAAAAACAACTTTTTATTATTTATTTTCTAAATTTTAAAAATATTTTTTCTATTTTTAAAGTAATAAAATAACATGATATATACATTCTTATTAATCAATCTTGTCACGTCAACATTTTAGCTATGACCGTTCATCATTGATAATTTACTTAAATGAAATAAAATTTAGATATCTAATTATGAATTTTATTTTTTTAAGTATCAAATGACAAAAATATTATACTTGGGACGCCAAATATTTAACAGAATAATTGTTAATTTCGAGGATGGTCTAAATTTTAGTTTGGACTTTGCAAATTTGGGCCAACTCATTCTATCTTAGTCCACACGTAAAATTTTAAAGAAAATAATTTAGTTTTTATTAAAATAATTCAACAATAATTAAAGGTTCGTTTGGTGAAGCAGGTCGGCCACAGTAACGGATCACCTGCCACATCGGACCCTTGATTAAGGGTTTGTATGGAAATTTGACTGTGAATTTCCCTTTCTATGATAAGATTTTTTTCTCCTTTTCACATCTGTTTAATAATAAAAAATTCTGAAAACAATTATCATATTATATATCATAATTATAAGATCACGTAATTTCATTTTTATAGCCTAATACATATTTAATTTCATATATTCGTTTTATTATTTTAGGCTCATTGACAAATAGTACTATTAATATATTATGACAAGATATATTACAAAATAAAATTACTACACTAATAATATTAATCAATCAACCAACAAAAAAATATACAAATCAAACCCTTAATACAAAAAAGATAACTAAAAACAATAAAGAAAGACAATATATAATTACTAAAATAAATAGAGAAATTGACAAATACTTTATCTTTAAACATATTGTAATATTTTCCTAAATAATAACACTACTATTTTAAAAAATTTAACTTTATCTCTAAGATGTAAAGTTTTTAATCTAAACTTAATATCTCTTTTGTAGGATCAAAGTAAAAACTATATTAAGTCGTATTAAGTTTGACAATTTCAATTTTTCAAAAAATTAATGAAGTTTTTTGTAGAAGTAGATTAAAATTATAGTAGGATTATAAGCCGATCATGATAAATAATAAGTACTTTGAAAATAATTCATCAGTCATTAATTGACACTAATTTAAGAAAATTATAAGATTGATAAAATAAAATAAAAAATAATTAATATTAAAATGATAAAAATTCATAAAATTTAAACGAATAAAATAAAATATTATTTTATTATATTTAATTGTTAAAAGCATTGTCTAAAATGCTCTAATAATTGTCTTTTTTTATAAATAAATAAAAAATCTATCATGGTATTGAAATTTTCAATGATAAATTTTGTTAATATTTACAATACAAAATTTTTAAATAAGAATGAAATAAATCTTATTACAATTTATAATATAGTATAAAATATTTATATTATAAAAATTTATTTATTTATAAAAAAATTATATATTATATAAATAATCAAAATCTGCATTATGATTTAAAATATATTAATGTAATTTTTATTTTATTTTTTAAGGTTAATAATGAAAAATTATAACTTTGAAAATAAAGTAATTCAATGTAAATTTTATATTTTTTTATTTATTATCAAATAAATCCATTTAATTAAAGTCTTTCAATAGAATTAGAATTTTTATTTATAAATTGGATAAATTTTATTAATAAAAATATTTAAAATGGAAAATTAGTAATATATTGAATAACAATGAGCATTTTCGTCAGTTCAAAAGATTCTCCACAGCTTTTATATAGACTAGTCACTGTGTCGCATGCGTTGCACGTGATATTACACGTTAATTATCTTATATTTATTAAATAATTTATGTTTAACAAACCAAATGAAAAAAAACATTTATCTATTCTTAAAAAATCAAAACTCCCAAACCTTTTTTCAGACTTTATGCGATGAATAGATTAAAATCAAAAGTTAACGTAATATATATAATAACATGAGATATAGTTACTTAGTAAATCCTAATTTTGTAATTATTGTTTGATAAAATTTAACTAAAAGTTCTACACATAATTTAATTGTTAAAAGTATTATTTTAAATAATCTAGTAGTTTTTTTTTTCTAAAAAAAAATCTATCATGATATTAAAAATTTCAATGATAAATTTTATTAATAATTATAATACAAAATCATAAATAAGAATGGAATAAATCTATTACGATTTATAATATAAAAAACTTATTTTTTTATAAAAAAAAAATTATATATGGAGCATTAAGTTACATATTACATAAATAATCAAAATTTGCATTAACATTTAAAATTAGATTAATATAAATTTTTTCTTTTTTAAGGTTAAGGAAAAATTATAATTTTGAAAATAAAATAATTCAATGTAAATTTTAACTATTTTTTATTTATTATCAAGCAAATCCATTTAATTAAAGCCTATAATTAGAATTCTGATTTATAAATTGGATAAATCTTATTAATAATAAACAATATTCGTAAAAAATATTCGTAAATTAATATTTTACTATTTATAATATAATATAATATAAAAAACTTATATTATAAAAAAACTTATTTATTTATAAAAAATTTATATATTGAGTATAAAGTTACATATTACATATAAATAATCAAAATTTGCATAAACATTTAAAATTAGATTAATATAATTTTTTTATTTTCAAGTTTTATGAAAAACTAAAATTTTGAAGATAAGGTAATTTATTGTAATTTTAACTCTTTTTTATTTATTATCAAATAAATCCATTTAACTAAAGACTTCCAATAAAATTAAAATTCTTATTTATAAATTAGATAAATCTTATTAATAAAAAAAATATTTTAAATGGTAAATTAATAATATAATGAAAAATAATGGTTATTTTCGTCAGTTCAAAAGATTCTCCACATTCATACTTTTATATATATTATAGACTAGTATTTGTTATCACATGCATTTGCATGTGAATGCTCGTTAATTTATTTATTTTTGAATATATAATTGTATATTTAAAAAATAAATAAAATTAATAAAATGCATATTAACTAAATTTTGCACGTAAAATTTGTTTCATGTATAAATTATATCAAATTATTATATTATTTCTAATATCAATGCAAATTTAATTATGCAGATAAAAAAAAATTGATGTAAATTTAACTTTTTATTTATATCAAATAAATTAATTCACTTTTTAAGAAAATTAAAACTTTTAAAATAAAGCAATTAAACATAATTTTTTTATTATCAAATTAATCCATTTAAAGCAAGTATTTTAATGAAATTAAACTTCTTACTTATAAATTAGATAAATCTTATTAATAATAAATATCGTAACGAATCTCGTCGTTGGATCTGTCAAGTGACATTGAAAAAGGGAAAAAGAGGAAAAGACGACTTAATTCCTCTTAAATTAAAATTGAGGGTTTGAAATAGAGGTGCTCATGGGCCGGGCTGGGCCGCGGGCCGAATTGTTTTTGAATTATTTGCCTAGGCCCGGCCCCAGGTCAGGCCGGCCCACCGGCCCATATTTACTATTTATTATATTAAAAAAAAATTATTAGATGAACAATGATATGGCCCGGGCTGGCCCAGATCACTAAAATCCCTGCCCAGGTCCGGCCCAATACGGGTCTGGCGGGCTGCTCGGCCGGTGAGCAGGTCTAGTTTGAAAACAATCTTGGAAAAAGAAATGGAGTCGTCACCAATCTTTTTTGGCTAGGTGTGATTGGTTACCTATTAAAACCGATTTTTGTAAAATATTTTAAAATTAATTAAAACATTTTTTAAAACCAATTTGAACCAGAGAAAACAAGTGCGGGTTTGGGAGTCGGTTACGTGTGGGGAAGGATTAGCACCCCCACAACGCCCGTATAAAACGGTACCTTATTGATCGTGTGTTATCTCGAGTTTCGATAAAAGTCGGTTTTAGGTTTGGCATTTAAAATTAATCCCCTTTAAAAACAATTATATTATTTGAGAATAATCTGAAATTTATTAACATAAAATTTTCCATATTTCCCGACAAACTCGGCAAAACATAAAAATTTTCCTTTATTTTGAAAATTCTTCGAATTATCCTTGTTTTTGAAAGAAAAAAAGATATTTCGCCGTTAATGATAATTGATATATCCTCTCCGGCAGACCCAGCGGAAAACTCATGAATTATTTTAACTCGGGAATAACCTTATTTTATAAAAAATCATTAATTATTTTCCATGCATTTTAAATCATAAAAAAAAAAAAAAAAACTGGTCATGAATGTGCAAATCAATACTAAGATACAAATGTAATTTAAATAACATGTACAATTACATGGCATTGCAAATATTTATTATGACATGGCAAAATAATTAATGACCTGGCATGCTTGACATGACAAAATCTAAATGACATGGCCAAAAGAATGAATGACATGGCAAAATCTAGATGTTATGACAAGAATTAATGACATGACATGCTTAACATAGCAAAAGAATAAATGACATAGCCAAAAGAATGAATGACATAGCATGCTTGACATGGCAAATCCTATTATGACATGGCAAAAGATGAATGATATGGCATGCTTGACATGGCAAAAGAATTAATGACATGGCATGCTTGACATGGCAAAATCTAAGTGACATGGCCAAAAAAATGAATGACATGGCAAACAAAGAGATCATATAGGCAACAATCACAAAATGACATCATCATAGAATATTTATAATCACATCATGATCACACTAGCAACATGAATATAAAATGACATCAACATGAAATATTCATAAACATAGAATTTGCATAATTAAGATAACAAATGTAGATATCATGGAATATGCACACATCGTTATTTTGAAATTGATTTTTCATGTGAGGAATCACATAAATGGCATATGTCAAAAAAATATTACTGTACTCCCCAGCAAACCCAGCAAAGCTTGGAAAATAATTCTTTCATATGACATTTACATGATTTTGAGTAAAACAAAAATCATACCTTTCGATTCCATAAACACGTGCATTGAATAATTTCCTAACTTCTCTAGCAAACCCGACAAAGATTATGAACTAATTCTCGCCAAATATTTAGGAAACCGAAAAATACGTTTTTACACTAAATTAAATAAAAATATTTTAAAATATGCAATGCATGAAGATGTATTTCTCCCTTGAAGTAAGGACATCCGTACACCTAAAAAGGTGTCCGACTACATTTGAAAGAAACTTAAATTGGATTTTAAGTTGAATGATTTTGGGCTCGGATTAAGAAAAATGTAAATTTTTTGAAACCCGTATTAACTACCCATGTCTCGATCTTTGTAAAACCAATTTTTATCCTTGAGATAACATAAAAAACATCCTAAAACAGTAGCTAATGACTCCAACCAGCCCCTCTTTTTTACAAATAAAAATAAAAAATTTGCTAGTTTAGAAAAAAACTCATTTTGACTCCAAAAACCAGTTTTAGAAAACTATATTTTTACCCTTGAATAAAAATTCTGGAAAAATTAGTTTTGACTTAAAACATGATGAACTATATATTGAAAAATCAGCTTTAAATAAGACCAAAAATACCTAGGCCAAAGTGGTCTCAAAAACAGAATACTAGCTAAAGACTGCTCTATCGAAAACCATTTTTTTACCCTTGAAGAAAAATTCTAAAAATTCTGCAAAAATTAGTTTTGACTTAAATCATGATGAACTATATGAGGAAAAATCAGCCTTAAATTATGACCAAAAATATCTAGGAAGAATATTTGTCCAAAAACAGAATACTAGTTAAAGACTGCTCTACCGAAAACCATTTTTTACCCTTGAAGAAAATTTCTAAAAATTCTGGAAAAATTAGTTTTGACTTAAAACATGATGAAATATATGAGGAAAAATCATCTTTAAATTCGAACCAAAAATAACTAGGAAAAATTTTGCCCAAATCAAACTATCCAATTTACAAACCATCATTTTTTCAACTACTTTGCACAAGAGACTTTGGCTATAGACGACCATTGATTGGTCTTAGCCAAAAATCAAGTTGACAATGATATGAATGCATGATTTTCCAGAAAAACAAGCTTATGAAAATGATCAATCATGAGCTAAAAAAATAAACAAGCAAAGAAAAATCAAGGTTGGCTCAATGGTTGGTTCTTTGGACATAGCCCCACCTAACCAAATCACTTGATAAAAATCAAGATCCTCAAGCTTCTCAAACCTTTTATTTCATTTTTTTTTAAAAGAAAACAAAAGAAAAAGATCTATCCTACCACAATGGTGAAACCCACATCCAACATGCAAGCAAGAAAACCAAGCAAAAAACAAGCACAATAACAAGCATAGTAGTTTCGGCCATAGTGAAACACATGTAGGAAATTTTTGCAAACTATGGTATTTTGTAGAGAATAGAAGAAAACTTTTTAAAACCTTTTTGAAAAAAAAAACATTTTGAAGAAAAGAAAATGAACATGACATAGAGGAGAAGAAATCATAGAGATGGACATGCAAAGAAAACCATAAACAAGAAAAGAAAGGAAAGCTACCTAGCAAAGCTTCCAAAATCCTCTTGAAAATCCACTCTTTTTCTCCTTTTCTTTTCTTTTTTTTTTTTTTTGAGAGGTTTTAGCTACTGGTTTTTTTGCCAAATTGTAGTGAAGGTGTAGTATGAAAAAAAAAAAAAAAAAAACCCATGTACCTTGGCCGGCCACCCCTTTTGTGTAGTGAAAAAAGTCTTATTATTTTAGTCTTTGTCATGCTTTGCATGCTCTCCCAACATCTTTGCCACATGGCTATTTTTTGTCCCTTTTTTGCATGATGCTTCCCTTAAATTAAGGGTTTTTTGTCCCCTTTTTGCATGATGCTTCCCTTAAATTAAGGCTCTTATTCACTTCTTATTGGCCAATAATGCCACATGATAACTCGTATAATTATATAGTTTTTAGTTATGTTTTATTATTGTTTTGTGTCAAATACGAGTTATTATTGTTTAGTCTAATTGTGTTTATGATCTTTTATATTTTTATGTAATTTGGTGTTTTTCACAAGTTTCTTTGAGTGATTTCAGATTACTAGAATTAAGGGCAAATCCAGTTCAGTTCCAGTTCCGACACCTTTTGCCATATCAGCTATATCTCGAGTTTCACTGAAGCAATAAGGCTGAACTTTGTATCCCTGCAAATCTAAGAGGCATATCTATCTTTTTCATGTTTTACACTTCTTGAAACGGAGTCGTTTTCCCTAGCGAAATCGACCATCAAGTTGGCTGATGTGCAATGACGTCTGTTCTGCACCGTTTTGGTATTTTGACCATATCTTCCGATCCACGTGCGCAAATGATCTGATTCCAACGGCTATGGATCCGTAACTGATAGGGGTATATTTTTCTAGAAGACCATTTTATCAGATCGAGCCTCCAACATTGACAAAATCGACCATCAAGCTGGCTGATCAGAATTGTCATACAATATGACGAAAATTGTTAGAAAAATGCACCCACCTATTATACCTACCTTTGAAATTTGTAAAGCTTGTCTCTTGTCATTTAGCCCTCCAAAATGTGTATAAATAGAGGGCCTTGGATGAGTATTGGGATACATTATACATTGGTAGGATATTAGCCTTTGTAGTAAAATTCTCTAAGTTTTCTTCTTCTTTCCTTTCTCTAGTTTTCTTTTTTATTTACTTATGCTTCTTACATTTCTTTTCATTTTATTCATATCTAGTATGTGTTGCTAATCATATTGTTGAGGTGATGAGGTGAAGCTCTTGGTAAATGCTAAGGTTAGTCTCTTAAACATGAGCTAAAATGAATCATCATTTATAAACACTAGTATAGATAATATTTTCTTTTGGTTTAAAATCATACTTGCAAAGTAGAGATCTTGATTCATTATTGACAATGAAAATGGCACAGTAAATGCTTGGTTTCATAACCTTGATTTGTTGTAGACATATACCTTGGCATAAGGAATGCTTGGACTCTTTTTATGAGTTTTGAGGACACCAAATGAACATAATATCATATGCTATGGACGTTGGACTGAATTGCTAAACCTTCCGATTGGAACCTCCCTTATGTGTGGATTTCAATTGTGTAATAAAACAAGATTAATCTTAGCATAACACCAAGAGTGGATTCTCTAACCTCAACATCATTTCTTATTGTTTTTTATATCTTGTTTAATTGTTTTTATGTTATTTTGTTTATTTTGTTCTCTAATATCTTGTTTATCTTATTTTGTTGTTGATTCCCTAATATCTTATTTACTTTCTTTGTCTTATATATTTATAAACTTATACTTATTAATACGCTTCCCTGTGGTTCGACCTCGGACACCCGAGAATTTATTACTTGAACATAACCTGCACTTGGGTTTACAACTCTTAATTGAGTTACCACCAAGTTTTTGGCGCCGTTGCCGGGGAAGCAATACTAAGTATATAAGTTTATAAGTATATTTATTTTTATTGGCTGGTTATACCGCCTAATTTTGTATATTTATTTTGTTTGGCTGGTTATACCGCCTAATTTTGTATATATTTATTTTTATTGGCTGGTTATACCGCCTAATTTAGTATATTTACTTTGTTTGGCTGGTTATACCGCCTAATTTATATATTAACTTTGTTTTATGCTTGTTTGGCGACGTGATTTTAGATCTCGTCGTTTAGTTAGATTTTATTGTGAAACTTTTTCAGGTAATCTTTCTAATACAACTCCTACCATGGCTGACAATGAAAGTGTTCATGCTGAAGATGAGAACAGACAAGTACGCACCATGCGTGACTACTTGCAACCAACTCGAAGCTCATCACCCTCTTGTTTTATTTTTCCTCTCAATGCGAACAACTTTCGTTTTAAACCAGGTATGATAGCTTTGCTTCCAAATTTCCATGGGTTAGAATCGGAAAGTGCTTACTCGTTTCTAAAAGACTTTGAAGATGTATGTGTCACCTTTAATGACCAACAATGTACAAATGAAATTGTCAAGCTAAAATTATTTCCTTTTTCTTTAAAAGATAAAGCAAAAATTTGGCTTCATAATTTAAAACCAAGGTCAATTGGCACATGGCAAGAATTACAAACTGAGTTTCTAAAGAAATTTTTCCCAGCACATAAAACTACTGCTTTGAAAAGACATATTCAAAATTTCAATCAAAATCAAAATGAAGCATTTTTTCAGTGCTGGGAGCGTTTTAAAGATTTGTTAAGTTCTTGTCCACATCATGGTTTTGAAAAATGGCGTCTTATTAGTTTCTTTTATGAAAGTTTAACTCCCGAAACTAAACAATTTGTTGAAACAATGTGTAACGGTGAGTTTCTAGAAAAAGAACCTGAAGAAGCCTTTGACTACTTAGACCATTTGGCAGATAACTCTCAAGCCTGGCACACAGATAATTCCTCTGAAAGTTCCAATAGATCTAATGTTGTTTCTAACAGAGGAAAATATCATTTTAGTCAAGAAGATGAGATAAAAGCTAAAGTAGCTAATTTGGCTAGAAAGATTGAAGCCATGGAACTTAGAGAAGTAAAAGAAGTCAAAACGGTTAAAAATGAAGAAAGTTGTGGAATTTGTGAAATCATGGGACACCCCACTTCTGAATGTCCAAACATTCCCATTCTTAAAGAAGCGTTGCATGATCAAGTAAATTCCATAAACACATTTAAAAAACCTTTTCCTTCTCCTTACTCTGAAACGTATAACCCTGAATGGAGAAATCATCCCAACTTCAGTTGGCGGAATAATAATCATGTTCAGGTACCACAATCTCAAAAGCCGGGCAACACTTTTTCCTATCAACCTTCACGTGTACAAACCTTGGAAGAGACATTGCAAGCATTCATGCAAACACAAGCAAATGTGAATAGCCGGACTTCACAGGACATCAATGAGATCAAAAACACCTTGTCCACATTGACAGCTTCATTACGCACTCAAGAAAAAGGTAAGTTTCCTGCTCAACCTCAGCCTAACCCTTCTACTCAATGTCTTGTTTCTTGCTCCAATGAAACTCAACAGGAAAATGCCAGTTCTATCACAACTCTTCGAAGTGGAAAGGCAATTGACAAAAAGATTCCATCAAAAGACCAAGATCCTCTTTCCCCTCCGAAAAGTAATGGTAAGGATGATGGTAAGTCTGAACTTCTTGAAAATTTGGACAAAGAAAAAGGTATGCATCCTGCTCCTTTTCCTCAAAGGTTGCAAACAATAAAGAATTTGAATCAAAATGCAGAAATTTATGAACTTTTCAAACAAGTTAAGATTAACATTCCTTTATTGGATGCAATCAAACAAGTTCCATCTTATGCTAAATTTTTGAAGGACATGTGCACAGTTAAAAGGAAACATAATGTACAAAAGAAAGCATTTTTGACGGAAAGTGTGAGCTCAATCATTCAGCACCTTACTCCACCAAAATTCAAAGATCCTGGATGTCCAACAATCTCATGCATCATTGGAAACACTAGAATAGAACGTGCATTGCTTGATCTTGGTGCTAGTGTTAATCTTTTGCCTTTTTCTGTTTATCAACAGTTAGGTTTAGGTGAACTCAAGGAAACACATGTTACACTTCAACTAGCTGATCGTTCTGTAAAAATTCCTCGAGGGATAGTTGAAGATGTTTTGGTTCAAATTGATAATTTTTACTTCCCTGTTGATTTTATTGTTTTGGACACACATCCTGTTTCAAATCCAAATGTTCAAATTCCTGTTATATTAGGCCGTCCATTTCTTGCAACTTCTAATGCTCTGATAAATTGCAGGAATGGTATGTTGAACATTTCTTTTGGAAATATGACTTTAGAATTAAATGTGTTCAACATTTGCAAGCAACCTGGTGATAATTCAGAAGTACATGAAGTGGATTTCATTGAAGAACTTGTTCATGAACATCTCACCACTACCACATTCCATGATCCTTTAGAAGCTTATTTAATTGAATATGAGTTTGATAATGCTTCAGAAATTTCACACACTGATTCTTTGTTAAAATCTTTTCAGGATAAGCATTGTTGGAAACAAAAGTTTGAGGAACTTCCATCACTTACAAATGTCACTGTACCATCAACTATTGAACCACCCAAGCTGGAGTTAAAACCATTGCCATCCGAGCTAAAATATTCCTTTTTGGGTGAGAGTGAAACTTTTCCAGTCATAATTTCTTCACATCTTGATGAACTACAAGAAGGAAAAATTCCTTCTCAATGGAGCACCCAAGATAAAAGGAAGTTTCTGAATGAGGTAAAGAAGTTCTATTGGGATGACCCTTACTTGTTCAAATATTGTCCTGATCAGATTTTTCGAAGATGCATTCCCGACAATGAGGTAAGTAGTGTAATTAAGTTTTGTCATTCCGAGGCATGTGGTGGTCATTTTTCATCAAAGAAAACTGCTGCAAAAATTTTACAGTGTGGATTTTACTGGCCAACTTTGTTCAAAGATGCACATAATTTTTGCAAGTCATGTGAAAGTTGTCAAAAATTAGGTTCCATTTCGAAAAGAAACATGATGCTCTTGAACCCAATTCTTGTAATTGAAATTTTTGACTGTTGGGGTATTGATTTCATGGGACCATTTCCACCATCTTTTGGTTTCTTATACATTTTAGTTGCAATAGATTATGTTTCAAAGTGGATAGAGGCAATTCCATGTCGAAATAATGATCACAAAACAGTGATTAAATTTTTAAAAGAAAATATTTTGAGTCGATTTGGAATTCCTCGATCTATCATAAGCGATGGGGGAACACATTTTTGCAACAAGGTTTTTGAAACATTAATGAAGAAATATGCCATTACACACAAAGTTGCAACCCCTTATCACCCGCAGACAAATGGACAGGTAGAATTAGCAAATAGGGAGATTAAACAAATTTTGGAAAAGACAGTTAATCCAAATCGCAAAGATTGGTCTCTTAGACTTAACGATGCATTATGGGCCTATCGAACAGCTTTTAAAACAGCATTGGGCATGTCTCCTTATAGGCTAGTTTATGGAAAACCTTGTCATTTACCTGTGGAACTTGAGCATAAAGCATATTGGGCCATTAAAATGTTCAACTCAAACCTTGATGACGCTTCTAATTTACGAAAATTACAAATAAATGAACTTGAGGAACTCAGAAATGATGCATATGAGAATTCTAAAATTCATAAAGAAAGAACTAAAGCCTTTCATGACAAGTTAATTTCAAGAAAAACATTTAATGTTGGGCAAAAAGTTCTACTTTATAATTCTAGACTTCACATATTTCCTGGTAAGTTGAGATCAAGATGGACTGGCCCATTTGTGGTTAAGCATGTGTATCATTATGGAGCAGTTGACATTGAGAATCCTCAAAATGGTAACGTATTCAAGGTAAATGGACAAAGACTCAAACTCTTTTTGGAAAATCATGTTACTCAAGAAGAGGTTGTTTTTCTTTCTGATCCTTGTTTTGAAAATAACTAGATGTAAATATAATTTTTACTAATCTTCAAAAAAAAAAAAAATTCATTTTTTTTTCCCGGTTAAATGGCGGATAACGGTACTCCGTGATTATTTAAGTCGGTTCCATCAGCTACCCACAAAACTGATATTGTATATAAATTTCTCTTTCATTTTATTTTATTTCATTTTTTTTTTCAGGATGGATGATATTCTCAAAAGATTGCAGAAACGATTTCCTCCTTTTCCTCGGAATATTTTACTGAAGCTTTACCAAGTTCGATTAGAAAGATTAAGAATGCTTATGAACAAAGGGATTCCTGAAGACATACGTTGGATAATTGAAGCCAAGGTACGTGAAGATGAATATCTTCCTGTTTTGCATTTACCAGGTACAGGTAGAAGCACTTATGCAAAGAAGCGACGAGCAAAGCGCATGAGTTCAAATTGCCACAAGTGTGCACGATGGACGTGTAACGGTAAATGTCGTTCTATTGGGATTCCGTCCTCTAATCGAGATGATAAAATTGAATTCATTAAGGATGGACTGAGTAAGGAGAATTTGGGTAATATCCAACTTTCTCTTGAGACGCATCCTAGTGGAGACGTACAAAGAGAAATTCTTGATTTATGGCCGCAATTCCAAAGGGAATGGCAACATCTTGGGAATCTGATGATAAAAGACCCTGTTTGCCAGCTTGTAAGAAAACTGGATGGGAAGCATATCCTCGACTCATAGAAGGCTTTTAAGCCGTTTCTGGACGTAAAACCAGAGGAAGATGCCAAATACACTTTCAGCGACATTAATACTCTTGACTTTTACGGTTGATTTTTCTTCTCTTTTTGATTTTCTTCCTGAAATCACGCAAAAATCTTTTGTTAGGTTAACATTTTCTTCTGACAGGTCAGATACACTTTCGGCGACATTATTACTCTTGTCTGATTCACTACTCAGTCCTCTATATATTACACCATGTACTCATTCTCTTTCAGGCACTCGAAAAAGAAAAAAAAAATGGAAAGCACTTCGTCCCAGCGCATTAAAAAAATTTGTGTCTTTGGAGGTGCTTATCCAGGGAAAAATAACATATTCGCTGATGAAGCCATAAGAGTTGGAGTAATACTTGCCCAACAAAAGATCCACTTGATTTATGGAGGCGGTAGTACGGGTTTAATGGGAGCAGTCGCTACAACAGCACACGCCGGAGGAAGTCCAGTTCTAGGAATCGTGCCAAAACTATTCACAGATTTTTGTGGACCTACCGTGGGTAAGGAAATACAAGTCTGGAGTATCCCTGAACGGATAACAATCATGTACCATTCTGCCGATGCATTCATTGCCTTACCAGGAGGTCTGGGTACATTGGAAGAAATAGCTTGCGTGGCTTCTTGGTCATCTTTGGTCACAAATAAGAAACCCATTGGTTTGCTTAATATTAATGGTTATTTTAGTAATTTACTTTCATATTTAGATAATGCTGTGGATAATGGATTCATGTTTTCAGAGGCAAGGAGAACCATAATTTCTGCTACAACCATTGAAGATTTACTCAAAAAGCTACAAGCTTATGAGTGTTTATCTGCTACGGTTGTTTCGCAAACGCTCGGAAAAAGAAAAAGAGATATGGACGAGCAAGGAGTGGATTGCACTTTGTCTTTGTGACATTATCTAACATTTTGCTTGTTGTATCTCAGTTATAATAAGTGGTTAGCAACCTCTGCAGGTAATATCTCCTAAATTCTACCTTTAAAATTTGACATTGGGGACAATGTCATATT
Organism: Fremontodendron californicum; assembly: GCA_030761205.1. NCBI lineage: Eukaryota > Viridiplantae > Streptophyta > Magnoliopsida > Malvales > Malvaceae > Fremontodendron > Fremontodendron californicum. Next base: position 9,612,883 of record JAULJL010000006.1, read on the forward strand.
TTAGTAGGGGGTAAGGGACATATTTTGCTAAAAAAAAAAAAAAAAATTGTTGTGTTTTAAGACATTTAGAAGTATTCATTCTGAACAAGGTCTGAGTAAGGGAGACTTGAGACATACCTTGTCAGTTTGATTTAATCTTCTTCTTCAAAAAAACAAAAAAAAAAAAAAACAAAAAAAAAAAAACAAAACAAAAAACAAAAAACAAAAAAAAAAGCATGTTTAGACTTAGTGTGTTTTTTTTTAGTTACTTTCAATACAATGATGAGATATGAATTGCATAAGTCTAAAACAGATTTATTAGTGAGAAGATTTTCATGAGAATTGAGCTTGATGTCAACCTTTTTATGAGCCAATGTTAATATGATATGTTGATTGAGAAAGAAGCATGTTTAGACTTAATCTGACTTGTATAATCATCTTTGTGAGTTTTTGAGCCTATAATGATTGATGCATTATACAAATCAATCTAATTTCTTTCTTGAGTGCTCTTATGATTACATGATTCTCTAGAACTTGCTTTAAACCGTTTGAGACTATATTGATACATGTGACAACATGAATATGATAGAGGCATTAGGATTATAACCAGAGCCAAACAGCCATCCATTATTAATGTTCTACGAGAACATCCCCACTAGTGAGCCAATTTGAGCCTACATTAAATATGATGTTTTATTGGTAACCACAACTTACACCTAGCCTAAATATGCTTATATCCTTACCCTTGTTCTAAAGATGAATTTTATATTTTGAGACATATTGCAAAAAAACAAGGGATATTTTTATTTGAAAATTTGGGTTAGAAACAAAAGATAAGTGTGGGGGAAGAAAAGAAAAGAAAAAGTCAAGAGAAAAAGAAAGGGATCATTGTCAAATACATTCCCATATTAAAAAAAAAAAAAAAAAAAAAAAAAAAAAATCTTCTCTTGAACTTCTAGAAAAAGATGTTACAAAGTTGGTTAGAATGATGCAAAGGCTCAACATGAATATTTAGCCTATGTTATTATGTGCTTTATAAGAGTTTTGAGAAGTTTTATTTGTATGATCTTATTATGTCTCTAAAATCTATGAACTCTTTGGAACCTTTGTGATATCTTTATCCTTTTGTTCTTTAACCACATTATAACCCTTTGGCCCCATTACAACCTTGAATAAAGACCTCTTGATTTATGAAGTTGTATGATCTAAATAGTGGAGAATAGGTGGACAAGCAAGCATATGGTAGAAGTGTTTTCATGAGATTGATTGAGTGTAAACACTTTAACACTACTTTAAAGAGTGAAAATCAAGAGAGTATCCCATGTGAGAAGTTGAGATTAAGTTTGAATATACACTATTTTGATTGAAATATGTTATGTTATTATTGGCTTAACTCAAACTATTTACATTCAAGCAAGATTTTTTGTGAATTTCTTTAAACTATTGATTAGTTTTTAAGACTTGTCCAATGATTATCTCTAATTTATATTGGAAGGATTAGTTATAATTATTATTTTTAGTTTTTCTTATGTCTTCAATGTTTGTGGGTATCGTCCTAGTAAACCCTCACGAGACTAAACTCGTCCACTAGGGACACCTAGGGGTTTAAAGGCTTGTGTCACATGCTAAGTGCCACCGTGATTTCCTACGAAAATGGATTAGATTAGATTTTCTTATTTTATTTTTATTGAGTCGTTGCTAGGGACTAGCAACAATCTAAGTATGGGGGTGTGATAACTCGTATAATTATATAGTTTTTAGTTATGTTTTATTATTGTTTTGTGTCAAATACGAGTTATTATTGTTTAGTCTAATTGTGTTTATGATCTTTTATATTTTTATGTAATTTGGTGTTTTTCACAAGTTTCTTTGAGTGATTTCAGATTACTAGAATTAAGGGCAAATCCAGTTCAGTTCCAGTTCCGACACCTTTTTCCATATCAGCTATATCTCGAGTTTCACTGAAGCAATAAGGCTGAACTTTGTATCCCTGCAAAGCTAAGAGGCATATCTATCTTTTTCATGTTTTACACTTCTTGAAACGGAGTCGTTTTCCCTAGCGAAATCGACCATCAAGTTGGCTGATGTGCAATGACGTCTGTTCTGCACCGTTTTGGTATTTTGACCATATCTTCCGATCCACGTGCGCAAATGATCTGATTCCAACGGCTATGGATCCGTAACTGATAGGGGTATATTTTTCTAGAAGACCATTTTATCAGATCGAGCCTCCAACATTGACAAAATCGACCATCAAGCTGGCTGATCAGAATTGTCATACAATATGACGAAAATTGTTAGAAAAATGCACCCACCTATTATACCTACCTTTGAAATTTGTAAAGCTTGTCTCTTGTCATTTAGCCCTCCAAAATGTGTATAAATAGAGGGCCTTGGATGAGTATTGGGATACATTATACATTGGTAGGATATTAGCCTTTGTAGTAAAATTCTCTAAGTTTTCTTCTTCTTTCCTTTCTCTAGTTTTCTTTTTTATTTACTTATGCTTCTTACATTTCTTTTCATTTTATTCATATCTAGTATGTGTTGCTAATCATATTGTTGAGGTGATGAGGTGAAGCTCTTGGTAAATGCTAAGGTTAGTCTCTTAAACATGAGCTAAAATGAATCATCATTTATAAACACTAGTATAGATAATATTTTCTTTTGGTTTAAAATCATACTTGCAAAGTAGAGATCTTGATTCATTATTGACAATGAAAATGGCACAGTAAATGCTTGGTTTCATAACCTTGATTTGTTGTAGACATATACCTTGGCATAAGGAATGCTTGGACTCTTTTTATGAGTTTTGAGGACACCAAATGAACATAATATCATATGCTATGGACGTTGGACTGAATTGCTAAACCTTCCGATTGGAACCTCCCTTATGTGTGGATTTCAATTGTGTAATAAAACAAGATTAATCTTAGCATAACACCAAGAGTGGATTCTCTAACCTCAACATCATTTCTTATTGTTTTTTATATCTTGTTTAATTGTTTTTATGTTATTTTGTTTATTTTGTTCTCTAATATCTTGTTTATCTTATTTTGTTGTTGATTCCCTAATATCTTGTTTACTTTCTTTGTCTTATATATTTATAAACTTATACTTATTAATACGCTTCCCTGTGGTTCGACCTCGGACACCCGAGAATTTATTACTTGAACATAACCTGCACTTGGGTTTACAACTCTTAATTGAGTTACCACCACCACACATGCAAGTTAGTGGAGAATCTTGTCCTTCATTTTAAAAATGTCATCTTGCTACTCAATCTTGGCCATTTGATTTAAGATGATCAAACCTCCATCTCCCTCACCATATGGCTGAAAATGGCCTAGAATTTTCCAGGCTATTCTTTTCTTTTTTATTTGCAAAATGGCCCTTTTCGATTTTTCAGTAAAATTATATTTTGGCCCTTAAACTTAATTTATTTGCAAATGGACCCCAATTTCGAATTTTTCTTTTTTAATCCATCCCATCCAATATAAAATTCAGTTCTGGAGGTTTTCATAATTTTTCGGATTTTTCTCTAAAGTTTAGGTTTAGTGTCTCCCAACTTTGTCTATTTCCATTTGAGCTCCGATTTTGGATTTTTCTTCTCCAATCCCCATCAAATATAAAACTTAGTTCTGAAAGTTTTCATAATTTTCTAAGCTCGTTTTCTATTTTTCCCAAATTTTTCTCTTAAAATTTCGGTTTAGTGCCCCCGAACTTTGTCAATTTCCATTTGAGCTCCGTTCCGAATTTTTCTTCTCCAATCTCTTCCATTAAATATAAAACTTAGTTTTGGAAGTTTTCATAATTTTTCGAGCTCGTTTTCTATTTTTCCCAGATTTTCCAAAATTACATTGTAGACACCTAATTTTGTTTGGACCCCTAAATGAGGTACATTTTCTTCCCAAATTGATGTTTCTGAATGCTAAAAGGCTTTTTTCATCCTGCAGGTGGTACTCCGAGGCTTAGTCTAAAAAAGCAGATAGAAAAAGCCAAACTCAAAAAAAGTCAACCTCGGAAAAAGTCAACCACAAAAAAGTCAACTACTGAAAAAGTCAACCCACTTTCAAAATCAAGATTTGAGGTTCAATTGAAAAACGGTGAAAGAATTTTGATAATCCGAGGTCTACATTGAAAGATATGGAGTTCGAAAGTTGGGTTACGAGATTCAGTAGAAAAGAAACCTTAATTCGGGAAATTTGGGGAAAAATGCTTAAACAATCAAATTGGTCGGAATTGAAGGTCTCAAATGAAAGATAAGCACTGACTACGGGTAATGGAGAAGCCATTTGGAAGAATAACTGATAAAAAAGTCAATTCGGAAGAAAACCGAGGATTAGGGTTTTTTGGTGGATTTTGGTGAAATTTGGAAAAAATTGCAGAAATGGCCCAATTCGGAAGATCTAAAGCCCCTAATTGTTGAGAAATGATTAAACAATGATATCCTGAGGCTCAATTTGAAGAACATCCAAAAATCAAACTTGTTTTGAGCAAAACCGAGTTTCGAAGGCAAAAGGGCAAAATTGGAAAATATGGAAAAATAGAAAATGAACTCCAAAAATTCTGAAAATTTGAAAATATCATTTTTTAAATTATTTTGAATATATTGGAAAAAGAAAATCTTGATTCGGAGTTCGTTTGCAAAATGGCCAAATACCGGGTCCCCTATGCAGTAATTCAACAGGATAAATCCCGAAAAAATAGAAAATGGACTCCAAAAATTATGAAAATATGCAAATATCATTCTTAAATCATTTGGAAGAGATTGGAAAAATAAAATCTTGATTCGGAGTTCGTTTGCAAAATGGGCAAATATCGGGTCCCCTATGTAATAATTCAAGCAGATAAATCCCGAAAAAATAGCAAATGAACTCCAAAAATTATGAAAACTTCCAGATAACATTTTTAAATTATTTGGAAGATATTGGTGAATAAAAATCTGTATTCGGAGCTCGTTTAAAAAATGGTAAAGTTCGGGTGCATAAAAGAGGTAATTTCGAAAATAAATCCGAAATAAATAACAAATAGACTCGAAAAATTTTGAAAACTTCCAGAATTCAATTTTTTATTATTTCAGAAGTATTGAAAAAATAAAATTTGAATTTGGAGTCCATTTTCTGTTTATTTAAGTTCGGGGGGCAAAAAGGTCATTTCACCAAGGAAACCAAAAAAAGGCAAATTGGTAATTGAGGAAAATATGAAAGATGAAGAAATTTATGGGATTTTTTCTGCCTTTGGTCAGCCAACATAGACGAGAAGAAGGAAGCTTAAGCAATTTAATTCCCTAGTCACTATCATGCCACATGCTATAACTAACACCTTGCAAATGGTCCCCCATTCATCCAATGGCTTGGGTGCCTTGTAGGAAAGTTGAATGCACCATCCAATAGTCAAGTTTAAATTTCAAAATGAAATTTTTATTTGTCATAAAATAATGCTCATCTAATGGCCAAGAATGGAAGAAAAAAAGATGAGCACAATTCATCCAAGGGTGAGCATTAATTCGGTTGAGCAAGGGAGTGCATGGGATTATCCCTTTTCATCCAATGGCTTAGGCCATCTATAAGGGCTAATACACATGTTGAGGTCTGGATTTAATTACAAGATATCATTTTTATGTTGGCTTCATCCAATGACCAAGAATGGAAGAGCACAACTCATCCAAGGGTAGGCATTCAAGAGGGGCAAGCAAGTGAGTGCATGGGATTGGTCCTCTTTTGCATCTAATGGCTAAGGTTAATACAAGAGCTAAGTGCACATCTTAAGGACTGGAATCAATTGGTAAGATGATATTTTTATGTTGTCATCAAAATATCTACATCTAATGGCCAAGATTGGGGGAGAAAAAATGCAAGTCTCATCCAATGGTTAAGGGTGAATTCGGCCAAGGCTAAAGGGAGAGGGGGAGTTTCATTTTTTCAGAGGTTTTTGGCTGGAAAATAGTAGCTAATTTGGCAAGAAAAAATATTTTGAAAGAAAGAAAAAAAAAGGTTTTCATTAGAGAGTTTGAAGGTACTCATCTCTACCAAGTTGTAGTCTAGCTTTCTTCTTCATTTTCATGGTGTTTTCTTGGTTTTTCTCTCATGTTTTCCTACAACATTTTTCTTAGAAATAAAGTTTCTTAATGTTTATTCATGTTTTCATCTTCTTCTTCTTCTTTTAAATGGTGGAAACAAGTTTTTTCTTAGAGTTTCATGCCATGGCCGAATGGCTCTTTTTTTTTATTGCCTTGTTTTTTTTCTTTTTTTCTTCCTTGCATGTTGTTGTGAAAAAATGATTTATATAAGTTTTTTAAAGTATTCTAAGGTTCTTATTTTTACAAAATATGAAGCCAAAAAGGTTGAAATGGCTACATGATCTTGGCTAGACCAAGTGAATATGGTTTTGTGAGAGGCTATGCCCTTTTGACACCATCCATGAAGCTTACCTTATTTTCTGTTTTGATGAGATGGAAAGGCTTCATGATCTTGGAAAGAACAAGTGATTATGTTTTGGTGAGAGGCTATGCCCATTTGATACCATCCATGGAGCTTAACTTTCCTTGTTCTACTTACTTGTTTTACATATAATTTCTGCATGTCTATGTTAAATCTTGTGTATACATTTTATTTACATTATTTTCTATGCTATGTTTGTTATATTTCATTTCCATACTTGGTATTTCATCCTTGCATATTCGGCCTTTGTTGTTCATATATCCATATTGTGCATTTTTTTTATGTACCATGTATTACATGTTTTCATTCTCAATAGTTTTGTTTCATGCATATTCGGCCATTCCATTTTGTGTGCCTTGTATGTATATTTTTCTTTTGCTTCTTAGCTTGTTTATATCTCCATGTCATGAACTTGCATATTCTGATTTTAGTATGTCTTGTGCTTATGAAAATGCTATGATAAAAATGTCATCTTATTGATCCATGACCATTCGGCAATACCATGTTTGTTTGCCTTGCATATGCATTTTTCCTTTGTTTCTTAACTTGTTTGCATTTCCATTTCCATGTCATGTGCATTCTGATTTTGGTATGTTATATGTTATATAAAATGCCATGACATTATGCATTTTAATATGGTTTGTCATGTACTTATGTAATTTACTAAATAGGATTGCATTAGAGTCTCATGTGATCGTTTAGACTCTTCATGCATTCATTGCCTTGTCATGCATTTTTATTTTTGTTTAGGTAACATGCTTTGCTTTATCATATCTTGAAATTGTGTATTAGTTACTGTTTGTTCCAGCATTGAAATTAATTTCATGAGTCATTATATGTTCATGGTATTGCTATGCATGCTCACTACATTTTAGGTCTAGGCCATATTGGTATTGCCATGCATATTGAGTCTTAAATCACATTGGTATTGTCATGCATTACCATTTAGACCTTTAGACCATGCATTTCATACATTTCATTTGTTATATATTCATGCATTCCATGTCATTGCCACTTGATTTGTGACTTAGGCCAATTAATGGCTCAAAGTCATGCTCTCTAGAGCATACTTGTGGAAAATTAAGGAATTGTCAAATTGATCATTTTACGTTTGTGATTTTTTTTTTACTTAGCCAATTTTGTCCAAGGTTTTTAAAATGTTTAGCTACTGTCCTTAGGTCTTTAGGATGACTTCCAACAATTTCCATTTTGGTTTTTGAATAAATTTATCAAAGGCAAAAAAATGTGTTTTGACAAACAGTTTTTTTCACCCAGTACTCAAACATCTCCAATTTTTTTGGGCAGTCATCTTTAATCATAAAATTAAGAAAATCTTTTCTTGTGTATATTTACATGTTCTGAGTCTCCATTATTTTTTTTAGAATTTTTAAAAATAGGCTAAAAAATAGTGTGGTGAAACCGGACAGTTGAGGCAGATTTGAAATCAAAAGAGGAATAAGGGTTGAATTTGGCTAAGGCATTTAGTGGGGGTTGGTTAGAAGATTTAGCTACAGTCTTAGGGTAGTTTCTAAGTCTTTTTAAACTCTAAAAATGATTTTATAAATCTCGGGTTAAGGGTAGTTAAGTCCGGGATTTTAAACTTAGGAAATTAGAGCCGTTTTAAAAGGGTTTGGTGAGGGTTTTAATTTTTATTCAAATTTTTCTTCTAAATTATTTTCAAACAATCACAAAGTTTCGTTTTTTTTTTAGAAAATATAATTTGACATATTTTCCTAAGGTAGCCAGATATCTTTTTAGATATACGGATTTCCTTAATTAAAGGAAAAAATACATTTTTCATGCATTGCATTTCTCATGTTCATGCATTGCATTTCCCATGTTCATGCATTTTATTTAAATATGTGATTTTTGCTATGATATTTTCCATGATATCGTTATTATTTTAATTCACATTTTATGATCTTATATTTGTTTCCCATATGATTTTTAATGTTTCATGATATCCTATGCTTTTTATTCAGTTATTTTTGTCACATTCTTTAGCATATACTATGTTCATGCATTATTATTTTTATTAGTATTTTCATGCATATTATATGTTAGCATTATTTTAATTCCATGTCATTTCTTTTCATTTAGATCATATTCCATGTCATTTAAGTTATTTCATTTATAACATGCCATGTCATTTAAAATATGACATATCATTTAGAATTGCCATGTCATTTAAATCATTTTATCTCATTTAGAATATACCATGATACTTAGGATTTTTTCTATTTTACCTAGAATATACTATGTCATTTGAATTATGTCATGTCATTTAGGATACATTATATTATATAGATTTGCCATGTCATTTTATTATGTCATACATGTTCATGTTCATATTTTTAAAATGTTTTTGAAAAAGATAATGATTTTTCAATAAAAATAAAGATATTCTCGAGTTAAAATAATTCATGAGTTTTCTACCGGGTTTGCTGGAGGGAATATCATCAATTATCATTAATAAAGGAATATCTTTCTTTCAAAAAATGAGAATGATTCGGAAAGTTTTCCAAATGAATAAAAATTTCTATATTTTGCCGATTTTGCCGGGGAATATAGAAAAAATTTGAATTAATAAATCCCGGATCATTTTCAATTAAAAATGGAATTATTTTTCTTAAAATTGGGGAATTAACTTGAAATACTAAATTAAAAACCAACTTTTTACCGAGACTTGGGATAACACACGATTAATATGGTACCGGTTTATATGGGCGTTGCGGGGGTGGTAATCCTTCCCCGCACGTAACCGACTCCCGAACCCGCTTCTTTGATTTCTCTGGTTTATAACGCAGACCTGAAATTGGTTTTAAAAAATATTTTAATTAATTTTAAAATGTTTTACAAAACCGGTTTTAATAGGTGGCCAATCACACCTAGCTAAAAAAGATTGGTGACGACTCCATGTCTTTTTACGAGGCCGTTTTCATACCCTCGACCTTTTATTATTTCTAGAGGAATTAAGTCGTCTTTTCCTCTACTTTTGTTTCCCCTCACTCGAACGGTTCCCCGCGATCCGGGATCACGTATCGACACTTTCGTTTTTCTAGAGGAATTAAGTCGACTTTTCCTCATTTTTTTTATGTCACGCCTAACGAATGATAAAAGTCTTGCGATGAGACTTGTATTTGTTATTTTATTTTTTTAGTTTGCGACATACATTTTAGCCCTTGAAACCTCAGTTTTACTCGAAACGGGCCAAAATTGTGGATTTTCTTTTTTCACTGCCTTTGTCACATATTGAATTGGAGTTGGACCAAAAATGCCCAATTTTTACATCTGAATTCCTCTCCGATTTAGTTTTTCTCTTTTTCCTCAAAATTAGGAATTTTCTCATTTTTTCCTTTTCTCCTCCAATCGCTTCAATTTCACCAAATCTGACCATCTCTGTAGTTTCCCCAAATTTATGAATTTCATATTTATTCATTAAATCTTTATTTTTCTTTTTCTCTTCAAACCACATTTTCCTTCAACTCCGCTTCAAAATTGGACCTTCCAATACCCATATTTATTGTTCTTATTCCATTTGGAACCTCCAATTTCTTCCAATTTGATCGTTTACGCACTTTTCCCCAAATTTGCAAAATTTCCCATTTTCTCCGACACTGAATTTTACAATTTGTCTTTCATCCTCTCTATCTTCAATTGTAGATCTCCGATTATCAAAATTCCTTCACCATTGTTCAATTCAACCTTGAATCTTGATTTTCCCTAAAAGTTGACTTTTTCAGTGGTTGACTTTTTGGGGTTGACTTTTTTGAAATTGACTTTTTCGGTTATTGACCTCCGAATCAAAGTCTTGGAGACCTAACCGTGGAATGAGGGGAGATTCTCTGCATTTTCGAAAATCGAAGAAAGAACTTACCTTGTTTAGGGGGGCCGGACAAAATTAGGTATCTACAATAAAAATATTTATAATGTCAATTTTGTAATATAATGAACAACGATGATTATTTTCGTCAGTTCAAAATATTCTCAACATTCGTGCTTTTATATATATTATAGATTATAGATAAGCTTTAACTATTCTCTCTCTCTCTCTTTTCTTTTTGTAATTTTCCTTTTTCATTTAAATTTTTATTTAATATCCTTTAAAAATTATTATTTATTTAATATAATAACTCATATATAATTATATAATAATTAAATAAAAAACTAAATAGTATTATAAAAATCAACTAATTATATTAATAATTAATACATTTGATAGTTATATATAAACGGAAGTTGCAAATTTTTTGAATTAACGAAAATGGACATTTTATTCATCCTATTTTCAAATTTTCCATTTTAAATATTATATATTATAAATATTAATAAAATTTATCTAATTTATAAATACGAATTCTAAATCATTAAAAGACTTTCCTTAATAAATTTATTTAAAGATTTATCTAATTTATAAATAAAAATTCTAATTTGTAAATTTTACATACATGTTAAATATACAAGTTTGTGTTAATATGTAAATTTTAATTATTTGTACACAATATATGTAATTATATTTATATATTCAATATACAATTATGAGGAGGGATCCACTTACATTAGTGTAAACCTAAATTAGTTTTACACATTTTCATAACTTTTTATACGATTTATATTTTAACAAACCGACCGTTGGATTTAACAATATAATTGTACTCGTCGTGCACGTAAAGTTTTGAATCGATCCGATATCTCTATTATATCAATCGAGAATATTGTCTTTTTTAATATATATTTAATGGTTAAAAGTTTTTTACATCGTACAAATAGCTAGAGATTTTAAGTTACTCGAAACTCAACGTGCATGATCTACGTGAATAGAACATGAAATATAATGACCGTATTAAACAAATATAAATCGTATAAAAATTATAAAATGTGTAAAACTAATTTAACTTTACACTAATGTAAGTGGATCCCTCCTCTACAATTATTATTAATAATTAAGAAACAAGTATTCACTTAAATTGTATGTGTTAACGAAAATTAATCTATATATATATATATATATATATATATATAAAAACACGAATGTGGAGAATCTTTTGAACTGACGAAAATAGTCATTGTTGTTTACTATATTTCTAAATTACCATTATAAATATTTTTTTTATTATTAATAAAATTATCTAATTTATGAGTAAGAAGTTTAATTTCATTAAAACACTTTTGTTAAATGGATTAATTTGATAATAAATAAAAAGAATTAAAATTTTATATGAAATTGTTTTATCTTAAAATTTTTATTTTTTCACTAATCTTAAAAAGTAAGTCCATTTATTTGGTATAAATAAAAAAGAATTAAAATTTACATTGAATTCTTTTATTTGATATAATTAATTTTATATTAAAATATTAAAATAATAAATTTTATAATAATCTGATATAATTTGCACATAAATAAACTTTACATGTTAATGCAAATTTTAGTTAATATACATTCCATTATTTTTATTTATTTTAAAATATACAATTATATAATCAAAAATAAATAAATGAACGAGCATTCACGTGCGAACGCATATCACAACAAATACTAGTATGCCTAAACGAGCAATAAGTAGATAGATTTAACACGTTATCTTTCAAAGGTACGAAAAGTGTTAAAAACATGCATTAAAATCAATAAAGATATTTTTTTAACAAACCAAGTATGATATCTATGTTTAATCATTTGAATAAGTTTAATATACATATATAAATCGATCAAAGAGCTTTGAAAAAAAAAGTATGTTTTTTTATCCATTGTTCATCTTAGTGTTCAAAATTTTGGTTGTTGTTTGATAAATTGAAAGTTAAGTGCTGAAAATTTAAGTATTGAATTTTTAGGATTAAATTTATAAGTATTGAATTTATATTATAGAAATTGTTTGTTATGTTACTGAAAATTAAGTACTGAATATAATTATATTGTTTGATAACTGTAAATGTTGAATTTTGAAAATTATTTATTTCACAATTTTAATTTTATTAATATACCATTTTATACTGTTGTGGATAGTTCTAGATAAAAATTAAAAAGGTTAATTTAAGTATCTTATCTTTTATAACCAAAAAACAAAAGATAATTTAGTTCAAATATAAATTTTTTAAAATTAAAATTGATTTAATATATTTTGCGTTAAGTGATAAGTAATCCTCTACCTACTTATCTCATTCAATACTTTTTTGTTGAAAATTTTTTATTAAGTAAAATTTAATATGAGTTATCGAACACATTAAAACAATTAAATTATTAAAAAAATTCTTTTTTAATACATTAAAAATTTTAGCTTATATATAAAGAAAGCCCCTCAACAATAATTCGAAAATCAACTAAGCCCTTATAATTTTTTTGCAATCAATTAGGCACTTAAACATTTATTTATACCCAATTTAGCCCTATTTTGACGAAAATCGTAACATTGAAAAAAGTTCGTAAACGGTCAGCTGACGTGGATTTAAATTAGCCACGTGTACAAATACGTGGATAAAAACTATCAAAATCAACTAAAATATACTTCCCATGTGGTATTAAATGATGGGGCCAAAATTAAAAACAAAAATTATTCATTTAGATGAAAAAAATGAAAGATTTAAAATGAAAATGAAAACATAAATCCCTTTTATTTAACTCTGAGAATCGAAACAAAAACCTAACATAAGAAAATTTCAAATTCCTCCTACTTACTCTAAAATTTTTTGTTTCTAAACACATTTCCTTTTCTTGCCTTCCTATTTGTTAAGGTTGTGTTGTTTTTTTATTTTTGAAAAATTCGTATTCAGCCACCGAATTATAGTTCCTTTTGACATAAATATTTGGTTTTCTCTGTTTATTTCTTCTTCTTCTATCTAGTCTTTCTTCTGGATGACGTCGTCATCGTCGTCAACATCTGAAGCTAGCCGGAGTAATGTTAATTTTGCTATGTCGTGGGACTACGAGGGAGAACCAATTTTCTGCTACTGTGGAGTCAAATGCCAAGGTGGACAACATGGAAGAACAAAAATATTGGCAGAAGGTTCTACAGTTGTCCTAATTACAAGATTGCTGATTGTGGGTTTTTTAGGTGGCATGATGAGCAACTAACAGAAAGGGTCAAATATTTTATCTATGAGTTGAAAAAAGAGAATGATGATTTAAGGAGAGAAAATCTTAACTTGAAAATGTAAAGGGATGAACAACGTTTAATTCAAGAACTAAAGTCAGAATCGAAAGCAATGCAAAAGCAACTGAATTTGGCAATGGAAAATGCACACTACTTTAAGAGGAAGAAAAGTTTGTATCTGACTGGGATGTGTATTTCCTGGGTTATATGTTTCATAGTCTTTGTAAGTTATGTTTAGATGTAATATATTTGGCAATGAATTTGGAAATGTAATGTAATGTTAGGCCTTTGTTTCAATAAAGATTTCTAACTTTGGATGATCATTGGTGAGACTTGATGCTGATAATAAATGTTGTTGTATATGCTGTCATAATTTGTTGACAGGTCCATTATGACTAAAAAAATAGGCTAAAATATTACTTTTATGAAAATAGGCTATTTCATTCATATTAAATAGCATCCAAAATACATCCAAATTTTATTCATATTAAATAGCATCCGAAATACATATAGATTTCAACCAAAATCATTGATCTGAAGTTCCAAAACATCCTATATAGCTAACACAAAAGACCTATGAAACTAAACCTAAAATGATGACCCTTCAAACTAGTTTAGCACTTGAACCAGTTTGACTTGATTGTGTTCCTGAAACTGGATTCTTTGGTGGCCTCCCCCTCTTTTTCTTTAGTTGATCAGCCTTTTCTTGTTGAAGTTGCCTTGTTGTCATAGCTTGTTTTCCTTTCCATTTCAAGCCAGATCCTTTCCAAGTATGGTCAAATTGTGAAGGGTCTATAGCTCCAATTTTTCTTTTTGTTGTTATAGTCCTCTCACTTTGTCTACCAGGCTGCACATAAACATTTGAAATCTTAGTTTAGAATTGTTCGATTTATGTTATAAATTGAAATAATATTGGTTATATACTTATATTCCATACTTGTTCACCAGTTTGCAGATTTGTATACAACCCAATCCCTTCAGTCCTTTTTCTTTTTTGTCCTATTTGTTGATTTCTGGAATCAAGAGCAGATGCATTTCCTTTTCTCTTCTCCTTCCCTCTGTTGGAAGGATTTGTTGGAGGCCAAACAGTAGCTGTAGTAGATGCAGTCTTCTCTTTCCCTTTTATTATGCTTGATTGAGCACCAACCACTACCTAAAGTAACCATGAAATTGTAAATATTCCCCAAAGCAATCATAAGTCATCACCAGAAATGAGAATGAAAGTGTAATTTGACTTACCTTTTCTTTAGTTTCATGTGATTTTGATGATTGAGAACTCTTTTTCCCTATCCTCAAAGATGTTGAAGATGATCCAATATTTTGGCTTGTATGCTGACATTAAAATAGGAAACATTGTTCATTATAAGACATTTAAAATCATAATTATTTCAGAAATGCAAGTTCTTTTACCTTTTCAGTGATGGACCTTGTTCCTTTGCTTGGACAACCTTGCTTGTTGTGTCTTATTTGACCACACTACGTACATTTCATTTTCAAGCCTTTTTTGTTATCCTTTCCAAATTTCATTTTTTTGGCTCATCCTTATCTTTTGTTCTTTTATTTTTAGGTCTGCCTGGCATTAATCTAAAATATGGAGCTTGAATTGGATCTTCATCCTTTGGCCAAAACTTTTCCCCCTCACTGGCTGCAACACATGGTTGTAAGCAGCAAGATATTTCTCTTTACTGTACCAATCAGAAACATATTCTTCAGGCTTCTGTTGGTCATGATACATTGCACAAATACCCTGGTAGCAAGGTATTCTAGTAAGTTCCTATTCCCTAAAACTGCACTTCATCTCTTTTAAGTTCACTGTATGTTGATTATCACCATGAATGACCTCAAATCCATCATCACCATTCCAAGCAAGCCTGCAATGAGTTGATTGTTCCATATTTTTTTTCTAACTTTTGTAATGCCTTTGATGCTATGTTGGTTCTCCACTTTTGTGCCCAATTCCTCTCCATTTTTTTGCCACTTCGCATAGATATCCGTCCCTGCAACAATTTGGTAAAATACATTCAAATAACTTGTCATTTTAAATATTCAAATAAAACAAGTTATAATTACATACCTTTTGCATGTCACAGGAGTGTTAAACCATCACCATTCACATGCTATAGATCAACCATCAATTTGCTCAGAAACCACCTCCAAGATTCTATACATTCCACCTCAACCACTGCCCAAGCAACTGGAAACATTTGATTATTTGCATCTCTACCTATAGCCACTAGTAGCTCCCCTTTACAGACAGATTTGAGGAAGCATCCATCAACTCCTAAGAAAGGTCTCCATCTTTCCATCCTTGCTTAAGAGCTTGTAAGCATACATACATCCTAAAAAATAGAGCTTTCCTTTCATCATCTCTATAGACTTGTATTGACACTGTACTTCCAGGATTACTATGCATCAGCTCATGAGCATATCCCCACAAAGTAGCATACTCATCTACATAAGCTCCTTATTTCTCCCTAAGCACTGCTCTTTTAGCTCTCTGACACATGTTATAATTAGCATAAACACCCAACTCATTTTTACACAACTCCTTTAATATTGTAAACTTCATGCTTGGTTGCTCCAGAATTTCTTCCTTAAACTTAGTTTGCATGTACTTTGCAGACAGTAAACTGTTTTTATTGCTTCTAAAACATTTATGCTTAGGATGGTATGTCTTAATACTAAAACTGTTATCTCTAAAATCATAATTAGCAAACAACCTCCAAGGACAACCCTTCATACAACCTACCTTAGTTCTTTTTGGTTCATTTTTCAAGAACCTCAATTGTACTCCTTTTGCAAAAGCATATTTTTTGACAGCTTCTTTAAATTGCTTATTATCTTCAAATCTCATTCCTAGTTCCCATAATGGAATGACACAATTAGGATTCTACCTAGGTCTAATTGATTTTTTCCTCAGAGTTTGTTCTCTAGTATCATCATCAGATTGCTCAATGTCTCCATATTCTCCAGGATCAAAAAAATCTATATAGTCACTCTCATGCCCTTGAACCTTGCCTTCTATATCTCCTACTATGTCTTCATCTACAACATCATCTCCAACAACTCTATCACTATCACCTTCACCATCATTGCCTCTTTCAGTTTCAACCCAACTTCCCCCTCAGCAGTTACCTCTACTGGAATCTCTAACCCTTCCTCATGTCCTTTTCTAACCTTGCTTTTTTCAGATCTCTTAACTTCTATCTAATGGCTTGTATCTCTTCATCATCATCAGTCAAGCAGTCAACCTCAAATAAGAAAACATCTCCATCATCCTTAGATTGAGTACCCAAATTTGTAACCCTTTCTTCATTATTCTCACTAACTGTAGTAGGACCATGAAAAACATTCTCTCCTTTAGACTGACTACCCAGATTTGCAACACCCTCTTCACAACCCTCACCAACACTAGTAGGAACTTGAAAAACATTCTCTTCCTTAGACTGATTATCCAGATTTGCAACACTCTCTTCACTAACCTTACCAACACTAGTAGGAACTTGAAAAACATTCTCTCCTTTAGACTGACTACCCAGATTTGCAACACTCTCTTCACTACCCTCACCAACACTAGTAAGAACTTGAAAAACATTCTCTCCATCAACCTTTGATATTTTGGGATCAGTAATATCTTCTGATAGAAACTCAATTAAGAGTTGTAAACCCAAGTGCAGGTTATGTTCAAGTAATAAATTCTCGGGTGTCCGAGGTCGAACCACAGGGAAGCGTACTAGTAAGTATAAGTTTATAAATATATAAGAAAAAGAAAGTAAACAATATATTAGGAGATCAACAACAAAATAAGATAAACAAGATATTAGAGAACAAAATAAACAAGATATAAAAGAAATTAAACAAGATATAAACAACAATAAGAAAAGATGTTGAGGTTAGAGAATCCACTCTTGGTGTTATGCTAAGATTAATCTTGTTTTATTACACAATTGAAATCCACACATAAGGGAGGTTCCAATCGGAAGGTTTAGCAATTCAGTCCAAATTGTCCAACGTCCATAGCATATGATATTATGTTCATTTGGTGTCCTCAAAACTCATAAAAAGAGTCCAAGCATTCCTTATGCCAAGTTATATGTCTACAACAAATCAAGGTTATGAAACCAAGCATTTACTGTGCCATTTTCATTGTCAATAATGAATCAAGATCTCTACTTTGCAAGTATGATTTTAAACCAAAAGAAAATATTATCTATACTAGTGCTTATAAATGATGATTCATTTTAGCTCATGTTTAAGAGACTAACCTTAGCATTTACCAAGAGCTTCACCTCATCACCTCAACAATATGATTAGAAACACATACTAGATATGAATAAAATGAAAAGAAATGTAAGAAGAAAAAGAAAACTAGAGAAAGGAAAGAAAAAGAAAACTTAGAGAATTTTATTACAATGGCTATCCTACCAATGTATAATGTGTATCCCAATACTCATCCAAGGCCCTCTATTTATACACATTTTGGAGGGCTAAATGACAAGAGACAAGCTTTACAAATTTCAAAGGTAGGTATAATAGGTGAATGCATTTTTCTAACAATTTTCGTCATATTGTATGACAATTCTGATCAGCCAGCTTGATGGTCGATTTTGTCAATGTTGGAGGCTCGATCTGATAAAATTGTCTTCTAGAAAAATATACCCCTATCAGTTACGGATCCATAGCCGTTGGAATCAGCTCATTTGCTGATGTGGATAAGAAGATATGGGCAAAATACGAAAACAGGTCAGCACAGATGTCATTGCACATCAGCCAACTTGATGGTCGATTTCACTAGGGAAAACGACTCCGTTTCAAGAAGTGTAAAACATGAAAAAGATAGATATGCCTCTTAGCTTTGCACGGATACAAATTTCAGCCTTATTGCTTCAGTGAAACTCGAGATATAGCTGATATGGTAAACAGTGTCGGAACTGGAACTGAACTGGATTTGCCCTTAATTCTAGTAATCTGAAATCACTCAAAGAAACTTGTGAAAAACACCAAATTACATAAAAATATAAAAGATCATAAACACAATTAGACTAAACAATAATAACTCGTATTTGACACAAAACAATAATAAAACATAACTAAAAACTATATAATTATACGAGTTATCACACCCCCATACTTAGATTGTTGCTAGTCCCTAGCAACGACTCAATAAAAAAAAATAATAATAAAATAAGAAAATCTAATCTAATCCATTTTCGTAGGAAATCACGGTGGCACTTAGCATGTGACACAAGCCTTTAAACCCCTAGGTGTCCCTAGTGGACGAGTTTAGTCTCGTGAGGGTTTACTAGGACGATACCCACAAACATTGAAGACATAAGAAAAACTAAAAATAATAATTATAACTAATCCTTCCAATATAAATTAGAGATAATCATTGGACAAGTCTTAAAAACTAATCAATAGCTTAAAGAAATTCACAAAAAATCTTGCTTGAATGTAAATAAATGAGTTAAGCCAATATTAACATAACATATTTCAATCAAAATAGTGCATATTCAAACTTAATCTCAACTTCTCACATGGGATACTCTCTTGATTTTCACTCTTTAAAGTAGTGGTAAAGTGTTTACACTCAATCAATCTCATGAAAACACTTCTACCATATGCTTGCTTGTCCACCTATTCTCCACTATTTAGATCATACAACTTCATAAATCAAGAGGTCTTTATTCAAGGTTGTAATGGGGCCAAAGGGTTATAATGTGGTTAAAGAACAAAAGGATAAAGATATCACAAAGGTTCCAAAGAGTTCATAGATTTTAGAGACATAATAAGATCATACAAATAAAACTTCTCAAAACTCTTATAAAGCACATAATAACATAGGCTAAATATTCATGTTGAGCCTTTGCATCATTCTAACCAACTTTGTAACATCTTTTTCTAGAAGTTCAAGAGAAGATTTTTTTTTTTTTTTTTTAATATGGGAATGTATTTGACAATGATCCCTTTCTTTTTCTCTTGACTTTTTCTTTTCTTTTCTTCCCCCACACTTATCTTTTGTTTCTAACCCAAATTTTCAAATAAAAATATCCCTTGTTTTTTTGCAATATGTCTCAAAATATAAAATTCATCTTTAGAACAAGGGTAAGGATATAAGCATATTTAGGCTAGGTGTAAGTTGTGGTTACCAATAAAACATCATATTTAATGTAGGCTCAAATTGGCTCACTAGTGGGGATGTTCTCGTAGAACATTAATAATGGATGGCTGTTTGGCTCTGGTTATAATCCTAATGCCTCTATCATATTCATGTTGTCACATGTATCAATATAGTCTCAAACGGTTTAAAGCAAGTTCTAGAGAATCATGTAATCATAAGAGCACTCAAGAAAGAAATTAGATTGATTTGTATAATGCATCAATCATTATAGGCTCAAAAACTCACAAAGATGATTATACAAGTCAGATTAAGTCTAAACATGCTTCTTTCTCAATCAACATATCATATTAACATTGGCTCATAAAAAGGTTGACATCAAGCTCAATTCTCATGAAAATCTTCTCACTAATAAATCTGTTTTAGACTTATGCAATTCATATCTCATCATTGTATTGAAAGTAACTAAAAAAAAACACACTAAGTCTAAACATGCTTTTTTTTTTTTTTTTTTTTTTTTTTTTTTTTTTTGAAGAAGAAGATTAAATCAAACTGACAAGGTATGTCTCAAGTCTCCCTTACTCAGACCTTGTTCAGAATGAATACTTCTAAATGTCTTAAAACACAACAAATTTTTTTTTTTTTTTTTTTTTTTTTTTTTTTAGCAAAATATGTCCCTTACCCCCTACTAAAATATGACATTGTCCCCAATGTCAAATTTTAAAGGTAGAATTTAGGAGATATTACCTGCAGAGGTTGCTAACCACTTATTATAACTGAGACACAACAAACAAAATGTTAGATAATGTCACAAAGACAAAGTGCAATCCACTCCTTGCTCGTCCATATCTCTTTTTCTTTTTCCGAGCGTTTGCGAAACAACCGTAGCAGATAAACACTCATAAGCTTGTAGCTTTTTGAGTAAATCTTCAATGGTTGTAGCAGAAATTATGGTTCTCCTTGCCTCTGAAAACATGAATCCATTATCCACAGCATTATCTAAATATGAAAGTAAATTACTAAAATAACCATTAATATTAAGCAAACCAATGGGTTTCTTATTTGTGACCAAAGATGACCAAGAAGCCACGCAAGCTATTTCTTCCAATGTACCCAGACCTCCTGGTAAGGCAATGAATGCATCGGCAGAATGGTACATGATTGTTATCCGTTCAGGGATACTCCAGACTTGTATTTCCTTACCCACGGTAGGTCCACAAAAATCTGTGAATAGTTTTGGCACGATTCCTAGAACTGGACTTCCTCCGGCGTGTGCTGCTGTAGCGACTGCTCCCATTAAACCCGTACTACCGCCTCCATAAATCAAGTGGATCTTTTGTTGGGCAAGTATTACTCCAACTCTTATGGCTTCATCAGCGAATATGTTATTTTTCCCTGGATAAGCACCTCCAAAGACACAAATTTTTTTAATGCGCTGGGACGAAGTGCTTTCCATTTTTTTTCTTTTTCGAGTGCCTGAAAGAGAATGAGTACATGGTGTAATATATAGAGGACTGAGTAGTGAATCAGACAAGAGTAATAATGTCGCCGAAAGTGTATTTGACCTGTCAGAAGAAAATGTTAACCTAACAAAAGATTTTTGCGTGATTTCAGGAAGAAAATCAAAAAGAGAAGAAAAATCAACCGTAAAAGACCAATGCAAAAAAAAGAGAATAATTACACAAATCGAACAACACGTAAACTAAACCGAAATAAAATTATTGGAAATCAAACCAAAAGCTGAGAAGTCATTTATTGTAGTTGTGATTATGGCTCACATCTTCCTCTGGTTTTACGTCCAGAAACGGCTTAAACGCCTTCTATGAGTCGAGGATATGCTTCCCATCCAGTTTTCTTACAAGCTGGCAAACAGGGTCTTTTAACATCATATTCCCAAGATGTTGCCATTCCCTTTGGAATTGCGGCCATAAATCAAGAATTTCTCTTTGTACGTCTCCACTAGGATGCGTCTCAAGAGAAAGTTGGATATTACCGAAATTCTCCTTACTCAGTCCATCCTTAATGAATTCAATTTTATCATCTCGATTAGAGGACGGAATCCCAATAGAACGACATTTACCGTTACACGTCCATCGTGCACACTTGTGGCAATTTGAACTCATGCGCTTTGCTCGTCGCTTCTTTGCATAAGTGCTTCTACCTGTACCTGGTAAATGCAAAACAGGAAGATATTCATCTTCACGTACCTTGGCTTCAATTATCCAACGTATGTCTTCAGGAATCCCTTTGTTCATAAGCATTCTTAATCTTTCTAATCGAACTTGGTAAAGCTTCAGTAAAATATTCCGAGGAAAAGGAGGAAATCGTTTCTGCAATCTTTTGAGAATATCATCCATCCTGAAAAAAAATGAAATAAAATAAAATGAAAGAGAAATTTATATACAATATCAGTTTTGTGGGTAGCTGATGGAACCGACTTAAATAATCACGGAGTACCGTTATCCGCCATTTAACCGGGGTAAAAAAAATTATATTTACATCTAGTTATTTTCAAAACAAGGATCAGAAAGAAAAACAACCTCTTCTTGAGTAACATGATTTTCCAAAAAGAGTTTGAGTCTTTGTCCATTTACCTTGAATACGTTACCATTTTGAGGATTCTCAATATCAACTGCTCCATAATGATACACATGCTTAACCACAAATGGGCCAGTCCATCTTGATCTCAACTTACCAGGAAATATGTGAAGTCTAGAATTATAAAGTAGAACTTTTTGCCCAACATTAAATGTTTTTCTTGAAATTAACTTGTCATGAAAGGCTTTAGTTCTTTCTTTATGAATTTTAGAATTCTCATATGCATCATTTCTGAGTTCCTCAAGTTCATTTATTTGTAATTTTCGTAAATTAGAAGCGTCATCAAGGTTTGAGTTGAACATTTTAATGGCCCAATATGCTTTATGCTCAAGTTCCACAGGTAAATGACAAGGTTTTCCATAAACTAGCCTATAAGGAGACATGCCCAATGCTGTTTTAAAAGCTGTTCGATAGGCCCATAATGCATCGTTAAGTCTAAGAGACCAATCTTTGCGATTTGGATTAACTGTCTTTTCCAAAATTTGTTTAATCTCCCTATTTGCTAATTCTACCTGTCCATTTGTCTGCGGGTGATAAGGGGTTGCAACTTTGTGTGTAATGGCATATTTCTTCATTAATGTTTCAAAAACCTTGTTGCAAAAATGTGTTCCCCCATCGCTTATGATAGATCGAGGAATTCCAAATCGACTCAAAATATTTTCTTTTAAAAATTTAATCACTGTTTTGTGATCATTATTTCGACATGGAATTGCCTCTATCCACTTTGAAACATAATCTATTGCAACTAAAATGTATAATAAACCAAAAGATGGTGGAAATGGTCCCATGAAATCAATACCCCAACAGTCAAAAATTTCAATTACAAGAATTGGGTTCAAAGGCATCATGTTTCTTTTCGAAATGGAACCTAATTTTTGACAACTTTCACATGACTTGCAAAAATTATGTGCATCTTTGAACAAAGTTGGCCAGTAAAATCCACACTGTAAAATTTTTGCAGCAGTTTTCTTTGATGAAAAATGACCACCACATGCCTCGGAATGACAAAACTTAATTACACTACTTACCTCATTGTCGGGAATGCATCTTCGAAAAATCTGATCAGGACAATATTTGAACAAGTAAGGGTCATCCCAATAGAACTTCTTTACCTCATTCAGAAACTTCCTTTTATCTTGTGTGCTCCATTGAGAAGGAATTTTTCCTGTAGCAAGAAAATTAGCAATGTCAGCAAACCAAGGTGTTGTGGAGACAATTAGAAGTTGTTCATCAGGAAAAGTATCATTTATTGGTGAGGTTCCAAAAGATTCATCACAAACAAGTCTTGATAAATGATCAGCCACCACATTTTCTACTCCTTTTTTATCTCGAATGGTGATGTCAAATTCTTGCAGCAAAAGGATCCACCTCAGCAACCTAGGTTTTGCATCCTTCTTAGAGAGAAGATATTTTAAAGCTGCATGATCACTAAAGACAACAATTGATGATCCAACAAGGTAAGATCTGAATTTATCCAATGCAAAAACAACTGCAAGTAATTCCTTTTCTGTAGTGGAATAATTCATTTGGGCTCTATTTAAAGTTTTACTTGCATAGTAAATTACATGTGGTTTATTATCTTTCCTTTGTCCTAACACAGCACCAACAGCATAGTCACTAGCATCACACATTATTTCAAATGGTAAGGACCAATCAGGAGATCTCATAATAGGAGCAGTAGTGAGCATATTTTTGAGTTTTTCAAAAGCATCTTCACAATCTTTAGTCCATTCAAATGCAGTGTCTTTCATTAAAAGATTACATAGAGGTTTAGATATTGTGCTAAAATCTTTTATGAATCTTCTATAAAAACCTGCATGTCCCAAGAATGACCTAATGTCCTTTACTGTCTTTGGTGTGGGTAGATTAGCAATCAATTCAAGTTTTGACTTGTCTACCTCAATCCCTTTTGCAGAAACAATGTGACCTAGTACAATACCTTTAGTGACCATGAAATGACATTTTTCCCAATTAAGAACAAGATTTTTTTCTTCACACCTAATCAATACATTTTTCAAATTGGCTAAGCAATCATCAAATGAATCACCAGAAACAGAAAAATCATCCATGAAAATCTCAAGATTACGTTCAATCATGTCACTAAAAATGCTAAGCATGCATCTTTGAAATGTGGCAGGGGCGTTACATAATCCAAATGGCATTCTACGATATGCAAAAGTACCAAAAGGACATGTAAAAGTGGTTTTCTCTTGGTCCTCAAGTGCAATGGCAATTTGATTATACCCAGAATATCCATCTAGAAAACAATAAAACTCATGCCCTGCAACTCTTTCTAAGATTTGATCCATGAAAGGCAAAGGGAAATGATCTTTCCTCGTCACTGAGTTAAGTTTCCTATAGTCAATGCACATGCGCCAACCAGTAACAGTCCTAGCTGGAATTAATTCATTGTTTTCATTTTTAACTACAGTAACTCCAGATTTCTTAGGTACGACTTGAGTAGGACTTACCCATTTGCTATCAGAGATAGGATAAATGATTCCATTATCTAGAAGTTTAATGACTTCATTTCTCACTACTTCTTTCATATTAGGATTAAGCCTTCGTTGCATTTGTCTAGAGGGTTTAGCATTTTCCTCTAAATAAATATTATGTGTGCAGATTAATGGGCTTATTCCCTTTATGTCAGCTAAGGTCCATCCTAATGCATTTTTGTGCATCTTCAAAAGTTGTAACAACTTACCTTCTTGTAGTTCATCAAGATGTGAAGAAATTATGACTGGAAAAGTTTCACTCTCACCCAAAAAGGAATATTTTAGCTCGGATGGCAATGGTTTTAACTCCAGCTTGGGTGGTTCAATAGTTGATGGTACAGTGACATTTGTAAGTGATGGTAGTTCCTCAAACTTTTGTTTCCAACAATGCTTATCCTGAAAAGATTTTAACAAAGAATCAGTGTGTGAAATTTCTGAAGCATTATCAAACTCATATTCAATTAAATAAGCTTCTAAAGGATCATGGAATGTGGTAGTGGTGAGATGTTCATGAACAAGTTCTTCAATGAAATCCACTTCATGTACTTCTGAATTATCACCAGGTTGCTTGCAAATGTTGAACACATTTAATTCTAAAGTCATATTTCCAAAAGAAATGTTCAACATACCATTCCTGCAATTTATCAGAGCATTAGAAGTTGCAAGAAATGGACGGCCTAATATAACAGGAATTTGAACATTTGGATTTGAAACAGGATGTGTGTCCAAAACAATAAAATCAACAGGGAAGTAAAAATTATCAATTTGAACCAAAACATCTTCAACTATCCCTCGAGGAATTTTTACAGAACGATCAGCTAGTTGAAGTGTAACAGGTGTTTCCTTGAGTTCACCTAAACCTAACTGTTGATAAACAGAAAAAGGCAAAAGATTAACACTAGCACCAAGATCAAGCAATGCACGTTCTATTCTAGTGTTTCCAATGATGCATGAGATTGTTGGACATCCAGGATCTTTGAATTTTGGTGGAGTAAGGTGCTGAATGATTGAGCTCACACTTTCCGTCAAAAATGCTTTCTTTTGTACATTATGTTTCCTTTTAACTGTGCACATGTCCTTCAAAAATTTAGCATAAGATGGAACTTGTTTGATTGCATCCAATAAAGGAATGTTAATCTTAACTTGTTTGAAAAGTTCATAAATTTCTGCATTTTGATTCAAATTCTTTATTGTTTGCAACCTTTGAGGAAAAGGAGCAGGATGCATACCTTTTTCTTTGTCCAAATTTTCAAGAAGTTCAGACTTACCATCATCCTTACCATTACTTTTCAGAGGGGAAAGAGGATCTTGGTCTTTTGATGGAATCTTTTTGTTAATTGCCTTTCCACTTCGAAGAGTTGTGATAGAACTGGCATTTTCCTGTTGAGTTTCATTGGAGCAAGAAACAAGACATTGAGTAGAAGGGTTAGGCTGAGGTTGAGCAGGAAACTTACCTTTTTCTTGAGTGCGTAATGAAGCTGTCAATGTGGACAAGGTGTTTTTGATCTCATTGATGTCCTGTGAAGTTTGGTTATTCACATTTGCTTGTGTTTGCATGAATGCTTGCAATGTGTCTTCCAAGGTTTGTACACGTGAAGGTTGATAGGAAAAAGTGTTGCCCGGCTTTTGAGATTGTGGTACCTGAACATGATTATTATTCCGCCAACTGAAGTTGGGATGATCTCTCCATTCAGGGTTATACGTTTCAGAGTAAGGAGAAGGAAAAGGCTTTTTAAATGTGTTTATGGAATTTACTTGATCATGCAACGCTTCTTTAAGAATGGGAATGTTTGGACATTCAGAAGTGGGGTGTCCCATGATTTCACAAATTCCACAACTTTCTTCATTTTTAACCGTTTTGACTTCTTTTACTTCTCTAAGTTCCATGGCTTCAATCTTTCTAGCCAAATTAGCTACTTTAGCTTTTATCTCATCTTCTTGACTAAAATGATATTTTCCTCTGTTAGAAATAACATTCGATCTATTGGAACTTTCAGAGGAATTATCTGTGTGCCAGGCTTGAGAGTTATCTGCCAAATGGTCTAGGTAGTCAAAGGCTTCTTCAGGTTCTTTTTCTAGAAACTCACCGTTACACATTGTTTCAACAAATTGTTTAGTTTCAGGAGTTAAACTTTCATAAAAGAAACTAATAAGACGCCATTTTTCAAAACCATGATGTGGACAAGAACTTAACAAATCTTTAAAACGCTCCCAGCACTGAAAAAATGCTTCATTTTGATTTTGATTGAAATTTTGAATCTGTCTTTTCAAAGCAGTAGTTTTATGTGCTGGGAAAAATTTCTTTAGAAACTCAGTTTGTAATTCTTGCCATGTGCCAATTGACCTTGGTTTTAAATTATGAAGCCAAATTTTTGCTTTATCTTTTAAAGAAAAAGGAAATAATTTTAGCTTGACAATTTCATTTGTACATTGTTGGTCATTAAAGGTGACACATACATCTTCGAAGTCTTTTAGAAACGAGTAAGCACTTTCCGATTCCAACCCATAGAAATTTGGAAGCAAAGCTATCATACCTGGTTTAAAACGAAAGTTGTTTGCATTGAGAGGAAAAATAAAACAAGAGGGTGATGAGCTTCGAGTTGGTTGCAAGTAGTCACGCATGGTGCGTACTTGTCTGTTCTCATCTTCAGCATGAACACTTTCATTGTCAGCCATGGTAGGAGTTGTATTAGAAAGATTACCTGAAAAAGTTTCACAATAAAATCTAACTAAACGACGAGATCTAAAATCACGTCGCCAAACAAGCATAAAACAAAGTTAATATACAAATTAGGCGGTATAACCAGCCAATAAATATACTAAATTAGGCGGTATAACCAGCCAATAAAAATAAATATATACAAATTAGGCGGTATAACCAGCCAATAAAAATAAATATACTTATAAACTTATATACTTAGTATTGCTTCCCCGGCAACGGCGCCAAAAACTTGATGGAGACTCAATTAAGAGTCGTAAACCCAAGTGCAGGTTATGTTCAAGTAATAAATTCTCGGGTGTCCGAGGTCGAACCACAGGGAAGCGTACTAGTAAGTATAAGTTTATAAATATATAAGAAAAAGAAAGTAAACAATATATTAGGAGATCAACAACAAAATAAGATAAACAAGATATTAGAGAACAAAATAAACAAGATATAAAAGAAATTAAACAAGATATAAACAACAATAAGAAAAGATGTTGAGGTTAGAGAATCCACTCTTGGTGTTATGCTAAGATTAATCTTGTTTTATTACACAATTGAAATCCACACATAAGGGAGGTTCCAATCGGAAGGTTTAGCAATTCAGTCCAAATTGTCCAACGTCCATAGCATATGATATTATGTTCATTTGGTATCCTCAAAACTCATAAAAAGAGTCCAAGCATTCCTTATGCCAAGTTATATGTCTACAACAAATCAAGGTTATGAAACCAAGCATTTACTGTGCCATTTTCATTGTCAATAATGAATCAAGATCTCTACTTTGCAAGTATGATTTTAAACCAAAAGAAAATATTATCTATACTAGTGCTTATAAATGATGATTCATTTTAGCTCATGTTTAAGAGACTAACCTTAGCATTTACCAAGAGCTTCACCTCATCACCTCAACAATATGATTAGAAACACATACTAGATATGAATAAAATGAAAAGAAATGTAAGAAGAAAAAGAAAACTAGAGAAAGGAAAGAAAAAGAAAACTTAGAGAATTTTATTACAATGGCTATCCTACCAATGTATAATGTGTATCCCAATACTCATTCAAGGCCCTCTATTTATACACATTTTGGAGGGCTAAATGACAAGAGACAAGCTTTACAAATTTCAAAGGTAGGTATAATAGGTGAATGCATTTTTCTAACAATTTTCGTCATATTGTATGACAATTCTGATCAGCCAGCTTGATGGTCGATTTTGTCAATGTTGGAGGCTCGATCTGATAAAATTGTCTTCTAGAAAAATATACCCCTATCAGTTACGGATCCATAGCCGTTGGAATCAGCTCATTTGCTGATGTGGATAAGAAGATATGGGCAAAATACGAAAACAGGTCAGCACAGATGTCATTGCACATCAGCCAACTTGATGGTCGATTTCACTAGGGAAAACGACTCCGTTTCAAGAAGTGTAAAACATGAAAAAGATAGATATGCCTCTTAGCTTTGCACGGATACAAATTTCAGCCTTATTGCTTCAGTGAAACTCGAGATATAGCTGATATGGTAAACGGTGTCGGAACTGGAACTGAACTGGATTTGCCCTTAATTCTAGTAATCTGAAATCACTCAAAGAAACTTGTGAAAAACACCAAATTACATAAAAATATAAAAGATCATAAACACAATTAGACTAAACAATAATAACTCGTATTTGACACAAAACAATAATAAAACATAACTAAAAACTATATAATTATACGAGTTATCATCTTCCTCACCTTGTCTACTAGCCTGTACATTACTACTCTCACCCCTATGAGTAAAGGATCTTCAACCTGAGGCACATCAATCTTGTGGTCAACAAAAATGTCTATAATGCCCCTATATAATAAATTCTCCATTAACTGCCTAACACGATTGTTATTAAATATTAACAATAATCCATCCACATTGAACTCCACATTTGGGACCCTATAGTAAACATAAGGTACGTGCACATACCCTAATGATTTAACATGCTTCAATATTTCCCAATAGGATAGTCTATCAGGATCTATTTCAAATCTATCCATGGTCCCATTTATATAATCAAATTTAGGTTCAATGACAAATTTTCCACTATGAAAGTATCTTAATACAGAACCTCAAGTTCATCAGCCATTCTGCATGTTATAAATAAAATAATAAATTGCCTTCTGGCTCATCATCAACATAGAGTACTTAACTATTTTAAAACACAACATTCAAACATAGAAGCAAACATTCCCAACCATCAACATCTGGGTCCCAACTTAAGGAATCTAATACCCTGACAAAAGCATAACCTAACCCCAATAACAAATACATAAAGCAGTAAACAAATGGGACCACTTAACATATCGTTTTTCACATACAAATAGTTAAAACATAAAGAAAACATTTTAAATTATCAGTTAACTTGTTTTCTATTCAAAGGAATCTAATGCCTGCCAAAATCGTACCCTACAAGCCTTTAGCTTTGAAATAACCACTGCAACCCTAACACGAACCAATGCTTGATATCAAAACACACCTCAACACTGCAAATTCATATCCGATTTTCGCGAAAAAGGGAAATGAGTTTCGGTTGTAAGAGGCAAACTTGGGGATTATATTAGTTGCGATTTTCAGTTTAGGTTTTTGGGTTTTTGATTTCGAATTTGATTTTAAGGATTAGGGATTTCAATTTCAGAGGATTAGGGATTTTTTTGGTTCAGATTTTTATTTTTATGTTTTCATTTTCTTTTTAAATATGTCATTTTTTTCATCTAAATTAATAGTTTTTTTTTTGGCCCAATCATTTAATGCCACGTGGAAAATATATTTTAGTTGATTCTGATAGTTTTTATCCACGTATTTGTACACGTGGCTAATTTAAATCCATGTCAGTTGACTGTTTACGAACTTTTTTCACTGTTACTGTTTTCGTCAAAATAGGGCTAAATTGGGTATAAATAAATGTTTAAGGGCCTAATTGATTGCAAAAAAATTATAAGGACTTAGTTGATTTTCGAATTATTGTTGAGAGGCTTTTTTTATATATAAGCCAAAAAATTTCAATACATTATCAAACACACATTTAGGGTGCGTTTGGATGAAAAATTTTAAAATTCTGAAGAAATTTAAAATGTAGCCATTTAAAAATGCATCATTTCAAAATGCTAAAATTTGTAATTGTTTTGTTTGGATAAATTTTTTTAGAAGGAAATTTAGGCAGTTGGTATTTCATGAAATAAAAAAAAATAATTATAAAATATGAATAATGATATTAAAAATAAAAAAAAACATATATGTATAAAAAAATATGCAATATGAGTATCATTAGATTCGTAAAAATATATAGATATTATTAATAATATAAAAATAAAAAATATATATCATAATTAAATAAAATGATAAATTTTTTTTTAGTTTTGTATTTTATAGTGTTCCACCTTGGAATAAAGTAAGAAAGGATTTTGAGAAATTTTAAAAAATCATCTCTTTAGGTGGAATTTCAAAAAGGAATTTGAAGTGCTCAAATCCCCTTTTGAAATTTTTTATAAATTTTGAAATTCTCCCATGTTTTTACCCAAACAAGTAAATTCATTTTTAGACTTTTAAAAACCTTGATTGAAATAAAATCTCTCCTTCAAATCCCTCATCCAAACACAACCTGAATGATTTTAGAATTCATTACTATTTTAATTAACAAACAAATTTCAATTATTTTACTGAATTCTTCCTATAATTTCAAATGTCAAATAAAATTCCTACAAATATTCTTTTTTTATAATACTTTCCAAGTTTTCATACATATTTTTTCCTTTGCTTCCCCAACTAATGAATTTTGGCTTCGTCAGATTGTCTTCCTGCCTCTTCATGAATTCTTCATTTGCTGTTTAAAAAGCAAAAGAATATTATTTAAGTCCCATTAATTACTAGGGTCCATGCACGTACGTCTCCCGTGATACCTACCCAAGTTTTCCTTTTTCTTTCGTGCGAGAGAAAAAATATATATTAAAAATAGATAAAACAAAAAATTATTTGATAGTTATTGATTAAGAAAAAATTGATTTTTTTTTTTAAAAAATTAATTTTTAATTTTTAAAATTAGCAAAAGAAATAAATATCTTTATAAATATATTTTTTTTAATCTTATAATGATAGAGATATCAGTTTGTATGTGCTCCTCTTTAATACACAAACCTCATTTCATTAAAAAAAAAAATAGGTATCAAATTAAAGAGAAGTGTACTGTTCTTTTTCGCCATACTTTTTAAGTATCAAATTGGCAGAAATGATATAATTTTACTACATGAGTATTTAACTTAAAATAATAATATATTTTAAACAAATAGAAATAAAAGATTTAACTATTATGTTAACTCAATAATTCAATATTGATATCTTATTTACACATATGAATCAAATAGTAAATATACAAATTCGTTAGTAATATATTTTTAACTCCTTATGCTGTGTAGAAATAATTCTTAGGATAAAAGACATTTATCTCCCTCAGGTTTAATAGAAAATACACTTACCCCCTCAGGTTTGAAAAACACCCACTTACCTCCCTAAGATTTGACAAAAAATACTTTAACCCTCCTAAAATATTATTTTTAAGTTAATTTTAAATGAAAAGACAAATATACTCTTTGTTAATTATTAATCATTTATTTTTTTATTTTTGTTTTCATTTTTTTACTCAAAACTTTTTTAACTTCAAAATAATGAAAAAAATTTTAATCTTAAAATTATCTTTAATTACTATTATATTAAATTATAATTCAAATGCATTTAAATATTTTAAACTTATCTTTAATTTAATTACATATTACCTTTGAAATAAATTTATTAAAATATTTTTATTTAATTAATTAATTACCATTAAAATTTTCGTGATAATGAAATTGGTTAAAGAAAAAAAAATTTAAAAAAAAAAAAAGAAAAGAAAGGAGAATATAAAAGTATATAATTATCTTTAATGAGATTTTATTGAAAATAAACTTACCCCTATTACTTTGAAAAACACATTTTATCTCTTAAAAAAAGTAACTATATCAGTATTTTGTTAATCAAATTAATATTTATTCAAACTTTATTTTAAATCTTAAAAATAATCATTTTTTAAAAAAAATTCTATCTGTTTTCATTTTTGTTTTAGTCAATTTTTTTATCATTAAACTTTTTTAAATAAGAGCAATTGATTTATTTTTAAATAATAATAACATAATATATTAATATCAAAGTTAATATATAATTAAATTAAAAGTAAGTTTAAAATATGTTTTTGGTACAAAAAAGTTTAGGTGAAGGGAGGTTACTCAGTTCAGGGTCAAGGCATGTCACAGGTCTCAACGAGGGCTAACAGTGGTACTTACAGATCACCTATCAAGTGGAACTGCTGGTGAGACTCGAACCCTGATACTTGCCAAGGCGCTAATGAATACTCAACCAACTGAACCAATCCACATTGGCATAAGTTTAAAATATTTAAATGTATACTTGAATTAGAATATAATTTAACTGTAATTTAACTTGATAGTAATTAAAGATAATTTTGTAGTTAAAAAAGTTGAGTAAAAAAAATAAAGAAAAGAAAAAACATAAAAAAAATGATTAATAATTAACAAAGGGTATATTTGTTTTTTCATTTAAAATTAACCTAGAAATAATACCTTAAGGAGGTTAGTGTATTTTGAGTTAAACCTTAGAAGGATAAGTGGGTATTTTTCAAACTTTAAATGAATAAATATATTTTTTATCAAACCTTAAGGGTAAATATACTTTTCCCTAATTCTTAAGATAAAGTGCAAACATATCATTCTATTACGTGTATGGTTTAAATTTATCACTAATTTTTCATCATTTAATATTAATTAGAAAAATAATAAAAAATTGTAATACTCAATTAATAATAAATTTAAATCATTTACATGAATAAAATGATAAATTTAAACTTACCTATTAATTGTACTTTCAACCTTAACAAGCAAACTATTTATTGCAATAAAATGTAGAGCATTAGTTTTGAAATTAGTTGTAGAGTTGATTTTTTTTCTATTTATAGCCAAGAAGAAAGTCCATGTACCAAGTATGTGATACTCTGTATAGCCACGTCTCTTGGACAAGACAGCTAACTCCAACCCACCCTCTCACAGAATAATGGAAATGGCAAAATTGGTTTTTTAAACAAAAGAATTGTTTTTTTCTAAAACCAATTTCTCTTTTAAATTCCTTAAATTTTTCCAACACCTCATATTTTTGTTCATCATGCATATGAATAAATTCAATTCATCAATCCTTGCTACCAAACTCATCAATCCTTAAGTTTCAATTTTCATGTTCACAAAGTTTGAACAATAAGAAGTCTATTTTGCAGAGAAAGAAACAATGGAGAACTACAAGAACGCTTCTAAACACATTGCGGTTCTCGCTTTCCCTTTCGGCACCCATGCAGTCCCTCTTCTCAGCATCATCCGTCAGCTATCGGATGCTTCCCCGGGCGCCATGTTTTCTTTCTTTAGCACGGAACAATCAAACAACTCAACGTTTCCCAAAGATCATAAGAAGCTTGACAAAGTTAAGCCTTTTAATATATCGAATGGATTGCCGCAGGGGTATAGCTTTAAGGGGAATCCTCATGAGCCTGTGGAATATTTCCTTAAGGCGGTACCGCAAAATTTTAGGGATGCCATAGATGCACTTGTGGCTGAAACCGGTAAGCCTATTGATTGTTTGATAACAGATGCATTTTATTGGTTTGGGGCTGATATTGCAGATGAATTGAACATCCCTTGGGTGGCGCTTTGGACGGCTAGCCCTCGGGCAATCTTCGTTCATAGTGAGACCGATTTTCTTCGCCAGCATGTAGGGATTAATGGTAAGCACATTCACATATATATATATATATATATATATATATTTACATTTCTTGATATTTATTTGCTTTTAGTGTAGGCTTAAGAGTGTGATTATAAAGCGATCATTGAAGTTAAACTTAACCTATAGGTATACCGTATACCTGCCATTAATTCTTTGTTCACTTTTACCTTGTCTATTTTAAAGTTGTTCAAAGTTTCAAATTCATGTGGTTGGAAAGTTCTTCTCTAGGATAAGGACGGTTTTATTGGCTAGTTTCACTATTTGCTAGCTTGCCTTTCGGATCGGATCTCTTAGAATTTTTCCAATTTCACCAATGGAGAGAAGTAGAAAATAATAGGCTAAAATACTATAAAAAAATAAAATCTTTCCTTATACTTTTATTGTATCCAAATAAACTCTTATTTTTTAATTTGTATCTAAATAAGTGCTTATTACAAATGAAATATTGATTTATATTAAGAGTTTATTTATGTATAAATTAAAGGTTAAGGGTTTATTTGGATACAAGTTAAAAGTAAAGGGCAGATTTGAGTATCAATTAAAGGTTAAGTGCTTATTTGGATATAGACCTACTCAAGGGTCGGGCAACCCGTCCTGCCTGACAGGCCTGACCAATTGGATTGAGTCTGGATAAGGATTTTGGTAATTCGAACCAGCCCGAATTACTATTCATTAAATAAAAAATATTTTTATTTAAATTTAATTATAAAATATATATTAATATTAATATAAAAATGATTCTTTAACATTTTAATATTTTTTAACAGTGAAACGGACTTTCGGTTCCGGTCCGAAACGGGCTTGAATAAGGAAACAAAGTTTGGATCGCGACTCGATCCGACCTATGAACAGGTCTATTTGACTGTAAAAAAAAAAATAGACTTATCTAGATAAAATGATAAATTTTAAGAGTTTTTTATTATTTTAACCAAAATAATAAAAACCTACTGATTTCTCCTACATTTACTGTCTGACACCGCGTTTTAATATGCATATTAACGATAATTATTTTTTATGTTTACCAAATATACGTATCATCACTCCTACTTTAGCAATTATATAGAATATTGTTTAGTACACCTTAAATGTCAATTAATTTTCTTTTCTTTTTTTTTTTGGTCAGAAATGTCAATTAATTTTCATGAGTATGTAAACTGCATCATTATCCCGTGACCTTTTTGCATTTTTTTTTTTTTTTGTGATTTTCGTTTTTTTTTTATCTACAACCTTTTAAATTTGTTTCAAATCTTTTCATCTATCAAAATACCATTAGAACATGGACGAGAGATATGGAGTAAAGAATTGATGAGTATTCAAAATTCATTGTTTTTGAGATTTTTTCTCTGATAGTAATGTAACCCTTTAAGGGTTTTTTTTTTTTTTTTTTTGAATGTAATGTAGTACTTAATACCAAATATCTGGACTTAAGCTTTATTGTCAAAACAAAATATGACTTTTATTAGGAAAAATGATTTGGACAGTTGCTTCGTATAATCACTTAAATTGATCGCGAAGCATAAAAATATTGCAACCTAGGATTCTGAAGAATTTAACCATAAGATCTAATTTTCGCTGAATAATAATTTTCTCATTTAATATATCTCATGGGGTACACCAATATTTCCATGACTACTTTATCAGATTATCAATTGTGTGAATTCTTAATGTTTAATTTTGTAGGTCCTCAAGACAAAGAACTTGATTTTCTTAAAGAATTTGCTGGTATACGTGCTGCAGACTTACCCAATGGAGTAACCACCGGTAACTTTGATGCCCCCATGTCAGCATTGTTGCATAAAATGGGACTAACACTGCCACGAGCCACTGCAGTTGCCGCAAATTCATACGAGGACTTAGACAATACGGTGGTGAACATGCTTAAATCAAGATTCAAAATGTTTCTCAACGTTGGTCCCTCCAATCTACTGTCAGTTTCCCCAATTGATGACACGCATGGCTGCTTGGATTGGCTGAACAAGCAGGAGCCAGCATCGGTGATATACATCAGCTTCGGAAGCGTCATAACGCCACCACCCCACGAGCTAGCAGCATTATCTGAAGCCCTGGAGAAAAGTGATTTTCCATATCTTTGGTCTTGCAGGGAAAATCCTGAGAAGCAATTGCCACCAGGTTTCCCGGAAAGAACGAGGTCGAAAGGAAAGATAGTTCCGTGGGCTCCTCAGCAGAAAATATTAGAGCACCCATCAGTTGGGGTTTTTGTAACTCACGGTGGATGGAATTCGGTCCTGGAAAGTATTATCGGAGGTGTTCCTATGATTTTCAGGCCATTTTTTGGAGACCAAAGATTGAATACTCGAACTGTTGAGGCGGTATGGGGATTTGGTTTGGGGTTAGAGGGGGGAACGCTCACCAAAGAAGGAACAATCAAAGCCTTGAAGTTCATATTGTCGACCGAAGAAGGGAAGAAAATGAGAGTGAAAATTGGGGTCCAGAAAGAGCTTGCTTACAAGGCAGTACAGCCGACTGGTAGCTCTGTTAAAAATTTCAAAACACTGGTAAGAGTTGTCAGCAAGACTTGTCATGAATAATTTCAGCAAATGAAGAAAAGAAGTGTAATAAGACAAGTGATAACTAATAAAAATCTCTGGGCTCTATTTCAGATTCAAATTAAGATGAGTATATAGTATCATTTTAGGTTCTCTAAAACTACATTATTTGTTGTTCTATTTCTGATTGTTTGTCTTTTCTAAGTGTAGTCTTTATATTATGACATATATATATATTTGATCTCAAACTATACAAATTAAATTATTTTGATTTATATTTTTAATAGAATCAATTGAACTCTTCATCTATTATTTAGTTATTGAAGGTTTATTTGGATAGAAAATGTTGATGTCACTAACAGCTCGTGTAAGCATACACACGTGGCATACGTGTATAAAAAATAAATGAGATTGCAATTTCTTATCAAATGAATAAAATTTAAAAATAAATTAAACTTTATTATAATGAGAAAAAATAAAGGATTAATTGGTGCTTACATATACTAGTTAAAGATTATTTAATTATTATTTTAAAAAAAAAAATTTACATTTAATGTATTATTTTTATTGAATTAAAAAAAAATCATTAATTATATTTTTCTTTTTTTAAATATCATTTTATCCAGTATTTAATATTAGACACTAATTAACATTTTCCAAAAATAAAAACCAAAACTTTTTCACTATCTCGTACATCTATGGTCCAAACAAAACAACCTTTGTATTGAATTTGAGGAAAAAATCCAATCAATATTTTCAAAATTAACCAAAACAGAAAAAAAAATTAATGAAAATTTATATTTTGGATAATAAAATAAGACAATATCTTTGAGTTAAAATAATTCATGAGTTCTCTGCTGGGTCTGCCGGGGAGGAATTCATTAATTATCATTAACAAAAGAATACCATTTTCTAAAAAGGAAAATGATTCGGAGGATTTTAAAGTGAGAAAATTTCTATATTTTGCCGGGTTTGTCGGGGAATAAAGAAAATTTTGTGGCAATAAATTTTGAACCATTCTTAAATAAAATGATTGTTTTTTTAAGGGAATTATTTCTAAATATCAAATATTAAATCGACTTTTACCGAGATTCGAGATAACACACGATTAATAAGATACTGTTTTATACGGGTGTTGTGGGGGTGCTAATCCTTCCATACACGTAAACGATTCCCGAACCCGCTCTCGTTTTTTCTCTGGTTTAAAAAGCAGACTTTGAAACTGATTTAAAAAAATGTTTTCATTAATTTTAAAATGTTTTACAAAATCGGTTTTAATAGGTGACCGATCACACCTAAACAAAAAGATTAGTGGCGACTCCCTTGTATTTTTTAAAAAATCGTCTAGCGGTCAAAAAAACCGTTATGACAGGTTGGATCAAAAGCCACAACATCACCAAAATACTTATATGCCATCCTGGACCTAGCATCAGCCCAAAAACAATATGCTAGTTGACCTTCAGCATCTATTTGTATTGCATAAAAAATCCCAGATTCTTGGACTACATTCCTTGAAGTAAGTAAGCATTAAATGTGCATCTCCGTTTTCAAGTTGTTTCTACCTTCTATTACTCAAATAGTTTTGAATATCACGGTCAGTTAAACCAACCATATTAATGTCTTCCGATTCATTAGCTAAAGTTGACATGATTTTACTAGGATGAATTCCCGAATCATCAAGTACTCAATTAAATTCCGTTGAACTCTTGTCTTTTTCTGCGAACACGTAAAAATTGAGCACTTTTTGGAGTAGCAAGCTCGTGATTGTGATCTCTTATAAATATAGAAATTAACCATTTGTCATCGGCTTTCTTGAACACATAAATCATGACTTTGCATCCCACTCGTGTCTCATCTGGAGGTGCCTTAATTCTATCTCCCCTTTAAGATACTTTTTGGCACGATAACCTTTCTTTGAACAAACAAATTCTTGTCCAATGATCTCTTGAGTTTTTCAAGATTTTGTTATGCAACTCTTACGAATCCCAAATTCTTCTCATTTTACATACTTAGTATAGTACTCTAAAGCCTCTTCCAACGATTGAAACTTCATTCCTAAATGGTTCTAGACACTCTTTATTCATATTTTTCTCATTCTTGTCTTTATCATGATTTTTATCAATCAATTCTGTAATAATTTGAGAAGTGTAATCTTGATCAATTCCATCAACATCCACTTCTTTATCAGAAAGTCTTGTCATCATAAACCTATAACAAATGTAATTCGTTGTAAATGTATTTAATAAATTGGTTGCAGTGGTTGGAAAACATGGACAGAGACTAAACTTAGAACAAATGTAGAAAAGATTTTTGCACTTGAAATACAATCATAAATCATCATCTTCACTGTTACCAAACTACCAAAACAACCGATGGCTATTATTATCATCTTTTTGCTACTTAAGGTTTAGGAGGAGTTATGGGAAAACTTAAATTAACAAGAAAACTATAAAATAAATAACCCAAAATGGTTTGTTACGTACCTAATGCTTAAATTTAAATTTTAAGGTGAAAAAAAGGAACTAAGTACAATTGTTTCTAACATAGAATGGTAGAATTGAATGTTGTGTATAAGGTTTCACCAAACTCACTGTAAAACAAAAAAAAAATTGACTAGCAATTATTAGCACTTATTAAGGTCTATGCCTAACAATGAAAACAAGCTACCCAATATTGAAAGAAAAAACATAATATCCATTCCCTTTCAAACCAATTGCTATTGAAATTTCCGAGCATCCAACATCGGCACTTAACGTTATTAAATACATTTGAGCATCCTAAAAATTGCATGATCACTTTTATATAGATCAATTATGCTAAATGTAATGTTGCATTTTGCTCCTTTAATTGTTCATTCTCAAATCAATTATAATTTTGCTTTATAGTTTGTGCCATTTTTTTAAGAAATCAAACAAAATCCTAACAAGTTGTATCAACTATTCTTTCTTTTTTTTTTTTGCCAATTTTTCAAGGACTAAAGCAGTAAACTTTATTGATTTTAAGTCACAAATCAAAATCTCCAATTCAATTCAATTAAATCCACAAAAATGACCATCCAAAACCTATCAAAAAACCTCAAAAATTCATCAAAAATAAAACCATTTATAACTACTTTTGAACCAAAATTTAAAAAAAAAAAAAAATCAACAAAATTCACGTACACTCCTCTTCCACATCTTCAACTAGATATCTTCAAAAATGAAACTTAAGCGGAAAGGGGAAAGGGGAAAAAAACCCTAAAAAAGCTTAAAGTGGGTAGCTTTAAAAGTTTTAAAGCAAAAATTGAAATTTTAACCCAAAAAATTAGGAATTTAAATATATAATAAACCAAGAAACAACATCCCAATTTAAAAAAAAAAATGAAAAGCCCTAAAAGAAGTTTAAGCTCTAATCGGGTATCTCCAAGAATCAAACCTCAAGTACAAAATTGAAATTTATCCTAAAACCCATGAATTAACATACAATTAATCAAAAACGAAAACCCCAATTTCAAAACATTGAAATTTAGGACAAGACTGGAAAAATTAACCCAAAATTCAAGAATCAAACAATCAATTGACTAAGCCAAACAAAAGAAAATTCAAACTAAAAAAAATTACCAGGGAGATCTCTAGGCTCGGATCTATAAATATCGATAACAGATATCCATCAAAAAAATTCACATACACTTCTCTTCCACATCTTCAACCAGGCAATGAAAGATTTTTAAAAATAAAAAGCTAAGAAGATAAATGAAACCCTAAAAAAAGAAAGAGAGAAATCGAAGGAAGAAAGTTTGAAATTGAAGTAAAATTAAAGAAAAAATGAAAAATAAATTAGAGAGTTTAAGGATTCAATTACCTGAGAATCAACAAAGTAAAGCGCATATCAAAATCAGTATTTTTTTTAGAGAACGAAAAAAAAAAGGATGGGCTTGTCGAGATACAAGGAAGGGAGAGGAAAATCAATATTTATAATTAATATTTAATTATGTTTAAATAAATTATCTTATATTTATTTATAAGTCATTTATCATTTTTTGTTTTACTCATAGATAATGTGCCTTATCGTGGTTCACTGATACTATTTATAAGGATATTTGTGACTGTCCGCTGCTTACTCAAATGATCTGAGAAGCAAATTTTTTTCCCTTCTGTTTGAAGCTCATTTAGCCATTGCTCTATGGGGAGGATGGAATAGTTTTTAGTCCAATGGTTGTGCCATAAAATATGAAGTTGATTATGAATCTTAGCCATTAGATCTAAAACTTTTCCATCCTTCCCCCTTTCCATTTTCCCGACCTAGAAAGTCTTAATCCTTCTTTGTGATCTCATTGGTGTTTCCTAATACCATCTGAGATGAGACCAGCAAACAACTGCCTTTTTCTTTATTAACTTTGTTTGTGTTTTTAATATTCAGTTAGAGTTAATTGTTAAGTAACACCATTTCACAATTAATGGTTCCTAACTGAATTAGATCATGCTTTTTGTTATCCCAGAAACTAATTATTCAAAAATATTTTCTTCGCCTGTATCCAAATTCATTTTTGCTTCTTGCTTTTTGCTTGTGAAAGCAAATAAGTTAGTAAAAGTGACAACTAAATGGACCCTTGTAGTTGTCATGATCTACTTTTTTATTTTCTTCTTCTAATTTAGTTTTTAAACTACCTAAAGTGCAAGGCTGCACTAAGATGTCAGTTTCTACCATGTGAATAAATCCTATAAGTTTTGTGTCCTTACAGACTTGCATGATGGTTTCATTTATTGATGATTCCAACTGAGGCAATAACTGTGGTAAATCAATATTGACGTTTTTTAACATTTAGCTTTCATGGATATTGGAGACTGTATCATTTTGTGCAAGTTTCTTGCTGATTACTCTGTTGGAGGAATTTATCTTGACCATTTGGGATCTTGTTTAGAAGATGCATTCTTTGCCCCTCGTGATCTCGTTCTTTCTGATGATATTTTTTAAGTAACCTGCATTTTTCATTTCCTTTTCCAGTATACGGGGAATACAAACCAGTGACCTGAAAGTTTTGAAAGAAAAGCTTGAACAGGAGGTAACCTTGCAGGGATTTATGTTTTGTCATATTACTGGAATTTGTAATTTACTCTTTAAGCATATATAAAGCTTTCAGGAATTATTCCTCCGTAAGTTTAGTTTTTTGCTCTTAATAGAGAGTTAAAATCATGTCTTTCCCCAGCCCCTGTCACCACACTCTGACAAATGTAGAATATCTTGATTGGAAGTGTTAAATGGCATAGAGAATCCCAAGTGTGTCAAAACTTTAGCTAATTGAACTGTCTCACGTGCATCTTTAGCGGGCTGTAGCATCTGTTTAATAAATTAATCTGTCTTTCTAGTGGAAGGTTGCAGTGAAAAGTGTTATTTTTAGTTGATATGCCTTTTAGCATCTGTTTCTTATATGTAAAGTGGTTATACAGCTTAATTTGTCCAGGTTGTGCAGATTCTCACTATGTAATTATGTAATCACATGAAACCTATTTTTTTCAATAGTGTTTCATTGAAAATGTTTGTCTCTTATTAACTTTTCATGTTTGTGTAGTATATGATTGTGTAGGTTTATTCATAGCAATAGGTTTCATGTTTGTGTAATATATCTAGCTGGAATGTGAGATAACGAAATGTCTTTATATTACCGTTTTAATCATTTCACATTCTATGGATAAGACGTGGATAAATCTTACGTCCAGAGCAAGTGAAGAATACATTAATGGGGTCATCAATTTCTTAGAATTTGCCTTGCCAAGATTATCTGAAAATGGAAAAATTTGGTGTCCTTGTGTTAAATGTGTCAACACATATAGAGTATCTAGGGCAGAGGCATTTGATCACATTATATGTAAAGGTTTTCTAAAAGGATATGTTCGATGGATTTTTCATGGGGAGGTCTTGGATGCTAGCTCTGCTACTATTAGAACTAATGAAAAAGATAGAGAGTTAGGTCATGATGTGAATGAAATATTGCATGATATTATGGCCGAAAGAGGTAGGAATATTGATGTGGATAGCATAGAATCGGGAGATGCTTATGGAGACCAACATCATGGTTGAAAAATTAATAGTGACAAGTTCTATGATTTACTTAAAGATGCAGAGGAGAAACTATATCCAAATTGCAAAAACTTCACAAAGTTCTCTTTTGTAGTCTATTTGTTCCACATTAAGTGTTTTAATGGATGGTCTAACAAATCTTTCAATACATTATTGGAGCTTTTGAAACTTGCTCTACCAGAAGGTAATACATTGCCAGGGTCTTATAAAAAATTGAAAAAGATGATTTCTTCCTTAAGTTTGGGATATGAAAAAATTCATGCTTGTCCCAATGATTGCATGTTGTTTTGGAAGGATAAGGCAAATGAAGAAATTTGCCGTAAATGTGGTGCTTCTAGGTGGAAAGAGAGCTTGCATGATGTAGAAAGTGATACTGAAGATACTTTTGTAAAAAAGAAGAAAGCTGCAAAGATTTTGCGTTGGTTTCCTCTAATTCCAAGACTACAAAGGTTATTCATGTCTTCAAAAACTGCTCCTTTAATGACTTGGCATGAGCATGAGCGAACTAAGGATGGACGTCTAAGACATCCGGCAGATTCTCCTGCTTAGAAAGAATTAGACTCTCGATATCCTCAGTTTTCGTTTGACCCTCGTAACGTTCGCTTAGGATTAGCTTCTGATGGCTTTAACCCTTTCAAAACAATGAGTGTGATTCATAGCACTTGGCCTGTTATCTTGATACCTTATAATTTTGAAGAAAGAAGAAATGTGGGAAACAATAGAGGTAGAAGATATTAAATGTTTTAGTTTCTAGTTAATGTGTTCTTACAGTATTCACACAACTTGACATGATTTTCTTTATTTTGTGTTTTCCTTTTTCAAAATTTTAGTCCAAGTTTGAATTTCAGAAATTCGATTCTGATGCACCTGTTAATGAAGAAACTATTCAAGAAATTAAGACTTGGACAATAAAGAACATGAGTACAAAGTGGAGGCAATGGAAGAATGATTTGAAGTCTAAATTTTATGATGAACACACAACACCAGAGGAAATGGCTGCTAAGGTTGATGATCCCCGGATTGACAAAGAGCAATTTATTTTAATTGTTGCACATTGGTTGACTGGTAAAGCGAAGGTAGATATTTATAAACTATATTTTAATTTTCTTTTATTAATCGAAGGTAGAAATTGCTGCACATTGATTAATTACAACCTTTTCTTTTATTTTAATTTGCTTTTATAGGAACAAAGTGATTTAAACAAAACAAATCGCTCAAAGTTAGATGAGCCTCATTGTAGTGGAACAAAATCATTCCCTAGGATCATCCAAACTTTGGTACTTACATCAATTTTTTCCTTTCAGTTAAATTTATATGAAGTCTACTTTATGTATTTGTGGTTTTGTTATCTAGATAGTTAATGGATGATTTTTGTAGACCGAACAAGCTAATGGAGTTCAACCATCACGTGCTGAG
The DNA here is from genome assembly GCA_030761205.1 of Fremontodendron californicum. Lineage (NCBI taxonomy): Eukaryota > Viridiplantae > Streptophyta > Magnoliopsida > Malvales > Malvaceae > Fremontodendron > Fremontodendron californicum. The sequence goes on from JAULJL010000006.1 coordinate 9,657,135, forward strand.
GTGTATATTCATACTCGTACACGTAAAGATGGAAGTGTTGTGAATGAGAAGGCAGCAGAAATTGTGGTATTCTATCCTTTTTTTTTCTTTATTTATCTGCCCTACGACTATGCTTATGTTAATTGAACTGAGATTTTGTTTCATGTAACACTTTCCTTATAGGAACTCATGAAAAAAGGTTTGGATGAAATTGGATCTGAAAATTCTCAAGAATGCTCATGGAAAGATGATGTGTATTCAAAAGTTAAAGGACCAGAGAAAAAAGGGCGTGTTCGTTGTTTGGGAACAATATCTACTTCATCGCAGAAATCGACTTCATCATGTTCTCGAACAATGCAGCGTGATGAAAAGGTACTAGGGTTAGAGGCTAAGGTTGAAGAATTGAAGGCAGCTTTGGGTAATGTTTTATCAGTGTTTCAAAGACAATTTCCTAACGAGAACGTAGATATTTTGGCTTCTGCTACTCGCGTAGCCAATAGAGAGGTAATATATTTCTATAGCAGCGTTAATGTAGAATAAATTCATCTTTTCAAATATATTCATCTGCTTCATTGTGGTAGGATTGTGAAACTTGAAATGTAGATCATCTTTCACATAATATCTAGGTTAGATATGTTGCTTGATTGTGGTAGGATTGTGGAACTTGAAATAAAAATAGGTTGCAGATAAAGTTGTATGTATAGGGATGATTTTCATACCATTTTTTTACCTTTTGAGCTTAATTTGAGTTCAAATGTCGAGTCTCCTCTGGCCTTTATAAGATGGCTGTAAATTTTAGTCCTCTAGTTTGTTGGAATTTTTTTGCTATCTTATTTTTAGTTGCTTGTGCACTGTGTTCCTATCTGCACTGTGCCATACTTGCTCATGGTGTTTGGAGGTCCATACTGGTATCTTGATAGGAACTCAGTGAATAAATCTGTATTTGCATGTCTCCTATTTGCAGTTAACATTTATTCTATGGTTTTGAGTAGCAATACTTGAAAGAGCACTCACAGTTTATTACGTTTTGTGTTTGTTTTTGTTACTTTAGGCCCCTGTGTTGGTTTTCTGTTTGTATTATTTAGTTGTTTAACTAGACTTTATCTGGTTTGACAAGTAGCAATATCTCTCTTTTTTTCCTAGAATAATTGGATCATATGTGATTGATTTTAAAGTGTATTAGTACTCTGCAACTGGCTTAAATCGCTAAAGCAATAAGCTGCTTATTCTATATGACTATGTGTGCATTCGAACACCTGGGGATATTGCCGCTTTGGTCTTACGTTTATATGTGCATTCAAACACCAGGGGGAGGAGTTACAGTTTTTGTTGGAAAGAGATCCAAAAAATGTCAAAATTTTATCAGTCTGATTAACTTGCTTGTTTTAGATGTCATTTGACTTTCCAGCTTTAGTTTTGGCGTCAATATGTTTTTTGTTTTCACTGCATAGCTCTCTGCTGCTATATATCTTGTAATATCTGTTTTTTCTTCTTTTGTTGTGTTCTTATTTTGTCCCTCTTCTATTTCTTACCTTTTGAGCTTAATTCAATAAATATATATTAACAGAACATATACTTTTTAGGTACCTGATGCTAGTAGTGCTCCAAATTTGTCACCGATAATAAGGTCTTCAACTTCTAGTCATCAAGTTAATGAAAATGAAGATGGTAAACTACTTGATTATTTTATTCTTCTATATTGACTTCATTACTTAATTGTTGCACATTGGTTAATATTTGTCAATTTTATGCAGATGTTGCTCCATAGGAATGAGATTTGGATTGCTTATTTCACTGTATTATGACTTTAGCTTGGGACTTCTATTTACCTTGTAAAAGTTATATAACTAAGACAATTTATTTGTAATTTTATTTTTAATATTATGAAATATTTTGTAGTTTCTTATAATGGATTTTGTACTTTCTTATAATGGGTTTCTTATCTTGGATTAAATTATAAATATATCAAAATTTATTTTTACTCACCTCTATACTGACAGTTCATATAACAACAAAAAATGTATAGTATACTGATCGATTAAATCGTCAGTAAATTTACGACAAACTGTCGTTATAGGTATATTTTACATTTTAATCTATACCGACGGACGCAAAAAAAAAAAAAAAAAAAAAAAAAAAAAAAAAAAAAAACCGTCGGTATAATATCAATGGTGTCTATACCGACGGAAACAAAATCCGTCGGTATAGATATGGTATCTATACCGACGGAAACAAAATCCGTCGGTATAGATACGGTATCTATACCTACGGCTACAAAATCCGTTCGTATAGATGCGATATCTATACCGACGGTTGCAAAACCCGTCGATATAGATACGGTATCTATATCGACGGATACAAAAGCCGTCGGTATAGATGCGGTATCTATACCGACGGATACAAAATCCGTCGGTATAGGTAAAAGCAAAACGGGTTATCCCAACATAGGCTATACCGACGGTAGTAACATTAGTGACGCCTAAAACTGTCGGTATAGGTTATACATTCTATTCCGACGGTCACATTTTCCGTCGGTATAGGTCTATACCGACGAGGGTTTTACCGTCGCTTAATTTTTTGTCGGAATAGTCATTTTGACCGTCGGTATAGAGTTTTAGGATTTTTAGCGACGGATTTTGGAGTTTTACCAACGCTTTTTGGACCGTCACTATATGGCAATTTGTTTGTAGTGTATAAGATCTATACACTGTCAGTGCATTAAATATAAAGTAGTAGTATTATTCATTGTTTGGTTGGTTGGTTAAAATGATATTAAAGAATACATATAAGAAATGTATATAAAAATATTATTTTATTTTTCAGTGTAATAATAATATTTATTTATAAAATTAAATTTATTTTGTAATTTAGGATAAAATTATAATTACCATATGTAAATTAATATTTAAAATATTATAATACAGATAACATTTAAAATATATTTATAAATTTTATAATTAAAACAATATTTACAAAGTTTATATTTAAAATAATAATAAAATAATTTTGTAAAATATTATATATAAAAAATATAATATAATAATATTTTAATATATTTTAAAAATATTTAATAATATTTAAAATTTTATAATAATTAAAAAATTGTAATATTTTCATTTTAAAAAGAATACTTTAATATATTTAATAATTTCATTAATTTATTTTTTCTGCATATAAACGCCCTAATTTTTGTTCACTCATTTTTCTCTTCTCTATTGCTTCATTCCCTCTCTCTCTCTAGTCATTTAAATATTCAACAGGATTCAAAGGTAAACCCAGAATCCGACGAACATCTGCAGATTCGGGCGACAACGTCGTTGCACTTCGACCGTCCGCCGCAGATCGTTACCAGCTTCATCGTCCTTTTCACCCCAAAATTTCACTCCAAATCGATCTTGATCTCTTTTTTTTCAATTCTCTACTTAGTTTTTTCTTCTAAATCAATCTCTAAAAACTCAAATCTAAGAGTAAATCCCGCGACAAAAAAAAAAAACAATTAACATTTTCGATCGTCACTCTAAACGGGCTGATTTTTTTACTATGTTTTCCCCCTCTCTTCTTTCTCTCCACCAATTTGAAGAGCCGATGCCTCCTACAAGTACCCGAAACCCTAGGAGAGAGAAAATTTCTCTCTCCCCTTTTCCTTTTTCCTGTTTGGTTTTTCTTTATTGTTGGTTGTGTTGTTTTTTATGAGATTTTTTTGAAAAAGAACACTGGTGGAGTGTTGAAGGGTAAAATCATTCAAAATATTGAGTTGCATATTCCTTGCCACTCGGAATAGCCATTTTGAGGGGAGACCTCATAATGACTATTCCTTATTTTTGAAGAATAGACCCGGAATGGCTATTCCACATAATGGTTATTCCTTTCAACCAAACTCTTGTTTTGTTGTTCACCATAGAATAAGGGGAACGTTTGATTCTTCTAGTTCCTAGTATAGTAGTATCCTAAAAAAATAACCATAGAATAAGGGGAACGTTTGATTCTTCTAGTTCCTATTATAGTAGTATCCTAAAAAAATAAGTAGAAAATATAAGAAAAAAACAAATGTTTTATTCCAACTTATAGAAAAATTTTGTTTCTTCATTAGGAGACCGATTTAGGGTAAGAGAGATGTTTGTTAAGCAATCATCTCTCTCTTCTAGTCTCACTGTCGTGTTGCATGAGATTTTAATTAATTATATGAGAGTTTGCTCATATTGTGGTAAAGAACTAAAGATGGTGTGATGCTATAACTTGTCAATTTGCATGATGCTTTAGTAATTTTATTTTAATGTTTCTCTCTTTAAATTTAGAACTTTTTCTATTAATTAAAAATTTTAAGAAAGGGAATTCAATGCTAGTTTTTTTAGCATGTAATACAAACATTTATCTTAGGATTATTTGTCACCGTATTATAGGTGGATATTGAAATTTGTCACTATCTTTTATTTTGATTGATATCTACCATTGTATTTTGAGATTAAGGGCAAATTTGTCACTCTACTTTTATTTAATTGAATTTTGTAACTAAACTTTGATTTTTGATAGCAAAACTTTGGTTTTTGATTGAATTTTACCACTCAACATTGATTTTGAATGATTTGAAGATAAAATTTAACCAAAAAAAAAATATTCCTTCAAAAATTTCATTTTAATAATTAACAATAATAAATTAATTTATAAAAAATATTAAAAATTAAAAAAATTAACATAAAATTTTTATTTTATAAAAGAAAAATTTTGAAAAAATAAAAGAAATACCAAAAAAGAAGAAAAAATTTAAGTTTATTTTTTTTATAAAATAAGCATTCTATGTTAATTTTTTATTAATTAATTTATTATTGTTGATTATTAAAATAAAATATTTGAAAGAATATTTTTTTATTAAATTTTGTCTTCAAATAATTCAAAATTAAAATTGAGAGGTAAAATTCAAAATTTAATGGCAAAATTCAATCAAACAAAAGTATAATGCCAAAATTCAATATTGAGTTAAAATATAATGATAAATTTACTCTTAATCCTAAAAGTATAATAGCAAATATCAATTTATATAAAATATAGTAGCAAATTTGTCCTTTAACCCTTTATCTTATCACTGAATTTAGAATTTTAGACGACTGCTCAAATTGTGCATGGTCTATTAAATAATGAAGCTATAATAATATATAAACAGGAGATGGTACAACAAGCGGGGATAGCTCAGTTGGGAGAGCGTCAGACTGAAGATCTGAAGGTCGCGTGTTCGATCCACGCTCACCGCATTTTAAAATTATTTTAATTTTTAATATGCTGATCACTGCCGGCTGGACCAAAGCCCATTGAGCTTAGCCTTTCTAAAGGGTCCAACCATACAAGCCGACAATAAAAGGTACGACCCATAACTTTGTTATTAAACCGCCCAAAATATAAACATCACATCAATAATAGAAACAGCTCTCCCATATTACAAAAAACTAATTGCTTAAACATATTAAAAAAGAAGGTTTATTATCTGGTACACAGTTGAGTTTTTAAATTATACAAGTAGGATTAATAGGAAGACATAAATTAATTAAAAAAAATGAAACATGTGGTAACTTTTTAATCCACTTGTGGAGTTAAAAAATTTACACTATCATTATACCAAAAACAAACTCTAAAAGGAATTGGTTTAACTTTAGCTGTATGAAACTGGTAAAACAAAAAAACAAAAAACAAAAAAAGTTAATGTCATATTTGAATGATATCTTTATTTTTAAAATGTGCAATGTGGTATTTGTTTTATCATTTTTTTTTATGATATTTGGGATTAACCAATGTGGTCGTTACCGTATCGGTCGACGTGTACTGTTTTTAAGGTAAATTGAAACAGTATCAGCTCGTACCATTTCGGTTTTTGTACCGGTCAATACCGGTACGTACCGGCCCATACCGGTGGATACAAGATTTTAATTTTTTTTTTTAAAAATTATAAAAAAAAATCACTTATTTGATTTTTTTAAACCAATTTCAATTTTTTTTTATCATGATCATTTTTATTTTTTTCATAATTATATTTAAAAATAAAATATGTTCATTAAATTATGTTATTGAACATAATTAATCATAATTTACTATATTTTTTTAATATTTTAATATTTATTTTACTTATTTGATGTTTAAAAAAAAATTTATATTAAATATTTAAAATTTATAGTTGTATAAATATATATATATGCATGTTTATATAATATATATTTTATTAAAAAACTTGAAAATAGTATACATAGATATATGAAAAAATATTTGAAAAATGCCGATAAATCCGAAACAATATGTCGAAATACATCGATACCGATACGTATCAATATCAGAACAAAAACGATAGGCCCACAATATCAGACAATAATCATCACATCAATCACGAATTAGTGATAACCATGTGTCATAGTTTAAAAAATAAAAATAAAATTTTAATTTTTCAAATTATTTTAAATATTATTTTTTTTTAATAAAAAATTTTATATTTTTTGAAAAATTAAAAATGATTCAAAATTTTATTAAAAAATAATTTTATTTTTTACAAAATTGAAAAGTTTTGAAAATAATTTCCAAAATGATAAAATAAATTTAATTTTAGAAAAAAAATTAAAAGAATTTTAATTTGTTAAATTTTAGAATTTTTTCTTTTGCTTTTTTATCAAAATTATTAATTTTCTTATTTGAAAAAATTAAAAAATATTTTTTTTTTTAAAAAATTAAAATATTTAAAAAATATTTTATTTTCAAAAAAAAAAAAACAAATTTTTTTTATTTTTTTCCTTCTATCCTTTCCCTTCTCCCTCTCGATCTTCATGGCCAATTAGGCCAATTGCTGACCGGATATGGTCAATCTAGTCCGGGTTTGATGTCAAAGGTCGAAAAGACAGAAAATGAGTCGGTCCAACGCAAAACTGACTTGTTTCAATTCGTTTTCGGCTATTTTTGGCCTTTGGACCCCGAATCCAACCTAGACTGACCATATCTAAAGAGATAAAGGAAAGGAGAGAAAATTTAATTTATTAAAAGAATTTCTTTTAATTTTTGGAAAACTTAAAATACTTTTTTTTTACATTATGACACGTGGTATGTCAGTGTGTGTTACGTAAGCAAATTGAAACAAATGTAATGGATGATGTGGCAATTATTATGCAACGTGTCATTATGTTACTGGTCGAAAGCTATGTCATCGATTTCTTTTAATGATATTAATCTTGGATATCATATTTATAGACAGAATAATAATACATGTATTACACTACACATTTTAAAAATAGAAATAACACATTAAAAAATTTCGTAAAATACATGTGTCTAATATGACATTAACCCAACTCAAATATATATATATATATATATATATATATATATATTTGGCCGAAAAAGTGAGATATTATTGAAGTTCATTCAGTTTGAACTAAACCTACTCATGGGTCGAGACGGGTCGGGCCACATCCCGAAAAGTTTGCTACTTCTTTACCCAGGTCCGGCACGACCTGAAGTTACTGTTTATCCTCTTTAAAAAAATAAAAAAATTTATTTTTATATTAATATTTATATATTTTTATAATTAAATTTTTAAAAAAATAATATTATTTTAATATATAAACAGTAATTCGGATTTGGTTGGACTGAGCCGGACCGACCGGGATCATAAATATTTTTGTCCAGGCTCGATCCATGAGCAAATCTAGTTTGAACACCACACGCATAGTATCTATGTATTCCCAGTGTTTTTGGCCAAGTATGTATTCCCCAATTTTTTTTGGTCAAGTACGTATTTCCCAGTTTAAAGAGGTTAGTTCAAATCCTTTATTTTTAAATCATAAAAATAATTATCCCTAAATATTATTTTTCATTTATTTTTCATACAATATTTAATCACCATTCACAAATATAATCCGATTCCTCTCTAGTACTTCTCAAAATATCATATATTTATATATAAAATGAAATTTGTATATGTTATATGATTACATGTATCCAATGGCATTATATTAATGTAAAAATGATCGAATATTCAAATTATATCAAATACTATATCATTTAGTTTTTTAATATCATGATTTTTTTAAATTTCTACCTATTAAGAGTAATTATTAAAATTTAATTAATCAATTGATTCATTATTCTTATTACATTAGTTTTTTTTATGAATATGATAATTAATATTCTTTTTAATAATATTTTTTATTCAATATTCTAATAAGACATTTGATCAATTGATGTTTATCATATCCAATGTTATTATGTTAATATTAAAATGATCAAATATTCAATTAAATCAATACAATATCATATACTTTTTACATATCATTATTTTTTAAAATTTATAAGTTTTAATTATTAATGTTAAGTTAATTAATTAATTGGCTCGTTATCCTTATTAAGTTAGTTTTATGGTAATTACTACTCTTTTTAATAATATATATTATTCAACATATTCTAATGGTACATTTGATCAATTGGTGTATAGATTATATCCAACGTTATTATGTTAATATCAAAATGATCAAATATTCAAATTAAATCAATACTATATCATCTAGTTTTTAACATATCATTATTTTCAAAAGTTTCAGTATTAACTATTAAGATTACCTCTAAAAAAAAAAAAAACCAACTATTAAGATTAAAATAATTAATTGACCATTATTATTGTTATTAAGTTAATATGTTTTATGAATATTATAATTATTATTCTTTTTAAAATGTCTACTATTAAACATTTTAATAAAGATGTCCATAGATTGGAGGTCTCGATTGACACTTTAAAACCTTTGTCCAAAACTTGGTCTGGCTGTCGGACATAAAAAGTCTAATGTTATCATGTTAATGTCAAATTAGTCAGATACTCAAATTAGATCAATACTATATCATCTTATTTTTAGATATAAATTTTTTTGAAAGTTTTTAAGTATTAATTATTAAAGTTAAACTAATTAATTAACTCATTATTCTTATTATATTAATATTTTTATAAATATGATATTTAGTATTTTTTTTAAATATATTATTCAATATTTTAATCGAATATTTAATCAATTTGTGTAGACGATTATATCTAATGTAATAATGTTAGTATTATTAGATTTTGGCGCACCTGCAATCTGAGTAAAAAAAAGTAGAAATTATGTCTTGAAAGATAAAAGAAAATGACGTAAGTGGATAGTTTAAAAAAAGAAAAAGAAATTAGGATATTTTTTAAATAAAAAAAACATGTAAATAAATAAAAAAACGTTCATAAGAAAAAAAAAACCATAAATATTTTTATTTTTATTTTATATTTTTGTTATTGTTTTACCATTACATCTATTATAATAATTATTATAATTCATATATGATCCGAATCCAAAATAAATTAAAACCTAAAAATAACCTGATTTGAACATTCTTAATTGACACCTAAATAAACAGATTTTACTTAATTAACGGTCCGTCGTTACCTTTGAAAATGACGGACGAATGCAAAACCACAAAATTTTAGAAAGAAACCGGTCACTTTCATAACCGGGTATGTGAAGGCAGTAATTTGTTTTCAACTTTTTTAATCTTTAGCCAAACGACTGTTCTTTATCATTTTCTTTTTGGTACTTTGAGCTTGCATATTTTTGTATAAAGCATAGATTGCATTAATTAAAGTAAAAAATATACTATGATGCATATTAATATTTATATTACTTTGAGTCTCTTAAATTAAAAAATATATATTTCTTATGTTTTATAAATTTTGATGTAATAAAATTTTCAAAATTTGTACTATCACATGAACTTTTAAAAAATGCCATACTAAGAAATTAATTTTAGCTTTATGTTTTTATCCTAATTAATATTATCTTAACATTCTTGAAAGCTATTTTAATTATTATAAATAAATATTAAAAAGATTAATAGTAATTCAATGTTCTTTTTATCCTAATTTAGGTCAAACAATTATATTCATATTGAGACTAACTTTATTCACACAATCAAAACTTTTACTAAATATTGTTTTTATGTTTTACATTATATATAGTTTGAATATGAAAATATATAAAAAATACAAAAAGTGCAGTCCTAAGGAAAAATCTCTTTTCTGGTGTAAAGTATTATAAATTTGCAACTATAACTAATTAATTAACCCTGACAAAAAATTTTAATTAATTAATTATCCAACCGGTTAAAAAAGTTCACCGGTTATTGTAAAAGAAATGAATGGTGAAGGATTGTCCGTGACTTCCCAAGGGAATCACTGACCGTCAGTGAAAGGATTTCTCTAGATAAACAATGACCACGTTATAGCCAAAGATGGTCATGGTTCTAAGATTTTTGAAAATCTTTATTTGTATAAGTATATTATATGTTTAATTAACAAGTGAGTCTCCAACGATTAAAATATGACCCTCTCAAAGGAAAAAAAAATGATTAAGATTAAAAAAAAATCAATTCGCAAATCTCAAAATTATTTTGTCAAAAATTTACTAATTTAGTTCTCATTCTTTTCCAAAATTAAAAATAAAAAAAAAAATTATAAAAGAAATAGTTTTGATAAACATGATCCACATCAAAAAAAAATCAAAACGTCCCAAAAAAACTAAGCAAAAGAAAAAAAAAATGAGATTGAAAAAGTTCTTGAAAAGAAAGACATAAAACCTTCAACGTACAAATAAACTCATTATAGTTATGGTAAAAGAAGATTTATTATTGTTTTCTTGAAGAGCCCATCACAATAAAGTATGATTAAAACTTTTTTCAGTGGTAAAACCATTACATTTTCATATTATGGGTTTAAGTATCCACATAATCCCTGTACTATAATGAAAAAAGTAATTTAGTTTCTGTATTATAAAAGTGAATAATTTAATCCCTTTATAATTGAAATATGTGCAAATAAGTAAAATTGATAATGATATTAATGAAAAACCGTTAAAATATTGATGTGGACTCGTAAAATCTAACAGAATTAATGACTTGGAATAAAATATGACTTGAAATATATCTAAATCGGTTAGATTTTATGAGTCCATGTCAGCATTTTAACTATTTTTCATTAAAATCGTTATCAATTTACTTATTTGCACCTATTTCAATTTTACAGGGACTAAATTACTCACTTTTACAGTACAGTGACTAATTTACTCTTTTCACAACAGTACATGGATCATGTGGGTACTTAAACCCATCTTATGATCTTGAAACCACTCATAATAAGTTATAAGCTTTTAAATTTTTAAATTTGAAAAAATTATAAATATTTATAATAAAATTGTGCAAATTTTGATGTACATATATTGTTTTCTTGAATATCTTTTCGCATAGAAAACAAAAATAAAATTCATATTGAATTAATATAATAGAAGAAATTGTTTGATATTATTTTTCATTATATAAGTTTGTCACTTTAAATATTTTTTATATATCATTGATTTAAACTTTATGCATTATATATATATATATATATATATATATGTTAATATATTAGTTTAGTACTTATTTGAATGTTATAAAAATATTTTTAGCTTCACTTAATTATTGTTTTATACCCTAAATAAATCTATTATATAAAATATTACTTAAAACTTAAAATAAATAATTAAATAATATAATTTAAGTATTTTATAGTTACTTTGGATGAATTTCTTGCGAATAATTTTGTTATCTACATTGAGATAAAAATTGTGGAATCTTTTGACTCAAATTCGGTGCTTGATAATTTTGTTTCTGTGAAAGAAAATTGTGTAAAAATACATGTATTTGATTTTCTTTCCTTTTTAATAGTTATTATCTTTTTCATTTTAATACTTAAATTTTTTTTGATCAATTAATACTTAAACTTTTATGTAAATTAAATATATTTATATATATGAAATGTTATCTTTCACGTATGATTTTTTATAATTTTTCATAAGATAATAACATACAAAGTATAAAATATGTTAAATAATTTATTTATTTTTTACCATAAATCAAATTTTTTGTTACATATTTTATTTTAGTTTGGTCCCTAACTTGAAATCTTGGCTCTGGCACTACACATGAAAACTGACCTGTAAACCAAAAATCTATCCCGCGTGTTAGGTGCATGAGAATAAGATATAGCAACAGGATTTCTAGAGAACCAAAGGCAAAGAGGTTGTTGAGATGACGGTGTCATACTCATCGTTATTGGTATCCTACCGATATCAATATTATTGATTGATATAATATCAATATTATATTGTTTGAATTTTTGTATCGATCATATTGATTTTTATCAATTTATATCGATTCATACCAATTGATATCATTTCGTACTCATTAATACAAGATTTTAATTATTTAAAAAAAATAAATCTATTCGCTTATTTGACTTTATTACCCAATTTCTAATACTTTTTCTCTCGTATTCGTTTGATTCTTTTAACCGAATCTCAGCTTTATTATTTTTTTTTTTAATGAAATCCATAGAACTGCAAATAATAATTCAATGTTATATTAATTTTTACAGTGCAAACATTTTGATACTTCATATGGAATAGTGTTTTTAAGTTCTCAAAAAAGTTGAAAACTAATGGAAACGGTGTTAAAATGTTGTCGGTACCTATCCGATACCACCACAATGGTATCGGCCGATACGTTTTAGTTTTTAACTAAATTCGTACATACAACCTTTAGTTTCGTTCCAATTTTGGTACCGACCCATACCGGTCGTACCGATCTGTACCGGTCGGTATCGGTACGTACCGATCCATACCGGTTGATACAAAATTTTAATTTTTTAAAAAAAAAAATTTAAAAATCACTTATTTGATTTTTTAAACCATTTTAAATATTTTGTGTCATGATCATTTTTATTTGGGTTAATATATAAATTAACCCCTGTACTTTAGGCCTTTTGTCTGTTTGGTACCTGAATAATTTTTTTTGTCACTTTGGTACTCGAACTTTCATTCCGTCAATCACATTGACCCTTTGCCCTAACACCGTTAGTTAAAAGCTGACTAGGCAAAAAAACACCCAATCAAAGGCTGACACATGGCAAGACTGCCACATCATTAGTGTCACGTCATCATATAAGAAAAAAATTCAAAAAAAAAAAAAATTAAAATTTTAAAAAATCAAAATTAAAAATTATAAAATAAAAATAAAAAACCAAAATTCAAAATAAATTATAAATTATAAAAATTGAAAACTTTATATATATATATATATTTAAAAATCTCTAAAAATTAAAAAATAAGGAAAAAAAATTTGAATATTTTTAATAAAAATGAAAAATAAAATCTATTTTTAAAATTTAAAATTCTATTTTTTTTAATTTCGAATTTACATGTATATTATAAATTTAAAAAACCAAAAATCTAAAATAAATTATAAATTATAAAATTGAAAACTTTATATATATAAAGAAAAAAGAATCTGAAAATTTTTAATAAAAATGAAAAACAAAGTTTCTATTTTTAAATTTTAAATTTATATATATTTTTTTTAATTTCAAATTTTCATATATATTTTTTTAATTTGAAATTTCTATATTTTAAAAAATTATTTTTTATTTTTCTTTTTAATTTTGAATTTTTTAGATTTATCTTTTGATTTTTTATAATTTTTTAATTTCTAATTTTTTTTAAAAAAAATTAAAATTTTGATTTAAAAAAAAAAAATCAGTTTTTTATTTTGATTTTTATAATTTTTTTTTTGAATTTTTTTAAAAAAATGTGATTTTCAAATATTTAATTTTGATTTTAAAAAAAAAATTAATTTTTTTTATTTTTATAATTTTTATTTATTTTTTTGGATTTTTTTTTGGATTTTTTTTCTTATATAATGATGTGGCACTAATGATGTGACAGTTTTTGCCACGTGTCAGCCTCTGATTGATTGTTTTTTGTTTAGGCAGCTATTAACTAACGGTGTTAGGGCAAAGGGTTAATATGATTGACGGAATGAAAGTTCAAGTACCAAAGTGACAAAAAAATTTCTTCAAGTACCAAACTGACAAAAGACATAAAATACAGGGACTAATTTATATATTAACCCTTTTTATTTTGTACATAATTACATTTAAAAGTAAAATATGTTTATTAAATTAGGCTATTGAACATAATTAATAATAATTTATTATCTTTTTTTAACATTTTAATTTTTTTTTTACTTATTTGATGTTTAAAAATTTTAGATATTAAATATTTAAAATTTATATTTGCATAAAAATATATATATGCATGTAATGAATGTATATTTACATGTGTACATAATATATATTTTATTAAAAAACTTGAAAATAGATTATACATATAGATATATAAAAAAATATTTAAAAAATACCGATAGACCCGAAACGGTACATCAAAATACACCAATACCGATACGTACCAGTACCAGAACAAAAACAATACGCCCACCGGTACGATACTGACTGCCTTAGTTAAAACTCGTGTGCAAGAGCTGCACTGAAGCACTCGAGCTTCACACAGCCACAATCAATATTGAATGAAACGACCCTTTTAAAATAGGATTATTATCCTGTACACTAAATGAAATTTTTTAACTCCACAATAAAAGTTAAAAAACTATCACATGCCCTATTTATTTATTTTTTATTTTTTTAATTAGTCTAAAAATATGTAACAATTTTTTAATCTCATTTATGGACTTAAAAAACTTCACTATGAGTGTACAAGATAATAATCCTTTAAAATAATCATATACATCTGAAAACCCAATTTTACACCATATAAATATTTACTCTGGGTTTAATAATCACAAGGGCAATAAGATTAATAACAAATTTGGCTCCTAGTTTATGTTTAAGCTCGTAAGTGGTATGCATTATTAATTACCATAAACTTATATACAGATCTTAAAGAAGAAAAAAAAAAACAGAGTCCCACCTCAAATGGAAGATGATGCATTCACCCATAGCCATAGTACCACCATCTTGATCGCATTTTAAACTAGCAACAGTCCTGATTGCTGAAGTTGAAACCTGTTAATGATCATGAGAAACCATGTTTGTGCAAGATTTAAGATTAAATTGTAAGTAGGCGAAACTCACATATCCCAATTGTAACTTTCATGGCTCTCCTTTGTGTATTATGTTGTAGTCTCCCTGAGTATAATTCAGCCCAGAGTTGTCTACATTTGCACTCTTGATAGAACTTGTGGCAGTACTATAAGAGATCCATTTACAGAAGAACCAAGGCATAATAGTGTGTATTATTAGCCTAACCGGTAGATGACCATAAAACTGCAGTAACTGGGCCTTTTATTTTAATTTTTCCCAGGTTGATGGCGAGAAAGTGAAATCCTTGCTTCAGGATTGGCTTTATTTTACATTTATAGCAGCAGCCATGTTCCTCAGCTTCTGAGATATTTCTGAAAACGAAGGTCTCTCTGCAGGATCAGAGGCCCAACACTTTTCCATCAAACCCTTCCATTCAGGATCACACCATGATGGTATTTTTGGACGTAACGCGTTGTTTACAATTCCCCCTGCATATCAAAACAAAACAAAAAAAATTTGGAAGATCATAGTAAAAAATCCATTATCAGGCCGAGTTCACATCTAAAACTATAATCTGAATGTAGAGTCCAAAAACATGCATACTAGTAGAATGGTGATGCTTAAATCAGAAAAGATCCTTTAAACTATATTAAGAGAGTTAGAAGTCCTGAGTCCATACCTTGTCCATCTGACTATTGATTTCTTTTTCATTTCAAATAACAAACAACTTAGTACTTTTTTTCAGAAATAATCACAAAGTTCCATTCATAGGTCAATACTAAATTCTTTTATAAAGAAACTGCATCAAACTAGACCTACAAGCAAAAAAAAGAAAACAAAAATAACAGAAGTCACTTTCTTCTCTTTTTAGAAAGTAATTGCTTATGAATCAGTAGGATAGTTCCTCAAATGAACAGTAAATAACAATGCTAAAATCGTTTAACATGTGAACCTATACTTCAATAATGCTAGAATTGTTAATACTTAAAAAATTTAACCCTGACAAAGACGAGACAATTTTGATGAGGCTACTGCTTTCACAAATCAATGGATGGAAGATGATCTTTGAGGCATTATTAGGGTTTTATTATTGTTTAGAGTTATTTATGGGAATTCCCCCATTTCTTAGAAGGCTTGTTAGGGTTGCATTATGAATGCTGATTATCATAATGTTTCAAGAACTTTCCCATATTTGGATATTAAAAGTAGCTCTTCCCCTCTAGTTTCTCCCTCTTTTTCTCTCCCCTCCCCTTTCTTTTCTCTCTTTTCTATCCCTACCCTGTTTCTCCTCCGGTACTGCACCAATAGGGAATTGAAAAACAGCACTAAAGATTTTAAATAACTAAATAAGCATAAGTTCAACATGACAATAAACTAAAAGTTTCAAGGTTCAATAGCAGTAAATCAGATGGATAGCATCAATTATACAAGAATATATGCAGGACTAAACATGTCTTTTGAGAAGCAAATTTCTGTGCAGACTTCTTGGTAAGTTGGGCTATTAATGGTGATGCAAGTCATGTTGAGGTAACAGAACCACCACCAAGTTTACTTAATCAGTTAACATTGTGCAGGAAGATCTCCTAGGAGTTTCTAGGCCAAGGGCCTCTAGATTGTAAGCGGCTTGATTGCTCATTCGCACCAAAAATTAATATTGACGAACAGAACAAGGTAAGGCTCGGCTTTCAACCTTAAGTCTAAAGGAAAAGACAGCAAGAAAAACTCAGTATTAACAAGGGGTTTGCTGGAAATCAGGGATTGACAGTTGGAATCCCAAGGCTGGAAATCAGGGATTTCCAGCTTGAAACCCAATGCTGGAAATCAGGGATTTCCAGCTGGAAACCCAAGGCTGGAAATCAGGGATTTCCAGCTTGAAATTAGCTGTAAATACTATCAAATTCCTATCTTTTAGGGATTAAGTAAACCAATCCTTCATGTATAAATACCTTGTAATAGACTAGTTCAAAAATAAGAAATAACAAAACCTTTCTTCATGGTATCAGAGCTATAGGCTCAATTTTTTTTCTGGGATTTGAAATCTGTCCAAGAACAGAATTTCTGCTAAATTTTTTTTTCTTTTTTCAGCCTTCATAGCTGAATTTTTGGTCACTGATCAGCAGCATTCATTGCTGATTTTTCTTTCAAAATTTTTTCTGGGATTTGAAATCTGTCCAAGAACAGAATTTCTGCTAAATTTTTTTTTCTCTCTTTTTTCAGCCTTCATAGCTGAATTTCTGGTCACTGATCAGCAGCCTTCATTGCTGATTTTTCTTTCAAAAACAATCACTTTACAAAATGTCTTCCATGACCGAGCTACTTCTTTCAAAAACAATCACTTTACAAAACAACGATAACCTCTGGTGTACCCACTGCAAAAAGCCCCGTCATACTAAGGAGCACTGTTGGAAGCTTCATGGCAAGCCACAAAGTTCTCAATGGAATAGAGGACCTAAAAGTGGAACACAAAGAAGCCGGGTGCATATGACTCAATCAAAAGAAGACAGATCAAATGAGTTCCATAGTGGAGAACAGAATGAATTCAACAAAGGAGACATTGAACGGCTAAGATCACTTCTTGATTCATTAGAAAAGTCTACAGGTACCTGTTCCTTGACAAATTCTGGTAAGTCTCATTCCTTATATGCTTTAAGTGCCGCCAATTTTGAATTTTCAAACTCTTGGGTTATTGACTCTGGGGCAACCGATCATATGACTCATTCTTCACACAAATTTCTCACATATCATCCGTGTCCTAGCAACAGAAAAATAGTCATTGCTGATGGATCTTTGGCCACTGTTGCAGGCCAAGGAGACATTGTTCTAAGCCCATCCCTTATTCTTAAAAATGTGTTACATGTACCCAAGTTATCTACAAACCTTGTGTCTGCTTACCAACTTACAAAAGATCTAAACTGCAATATGATTTTTTCTCATATTTCTTGTGTATTTCAGGACCAAGTTACGAGGAGGACGATTGGACATGCTAAGGTGAGACATGGCCTTTATTATCTTGAGTTACCTAGTGAACAAGTGAACAGTGAAAACAAATCACCTATCTCGTTTCTCTCCAATAACTCTCCTTGCAATAAAGACCAAATTTGGCTTTACCACTTTAGACTTGGGCATCCTTCCTTTAGTGTTCTTAGTGTCATGTTTCCATCTTTGTTTAAGAATGTTAGTTTAAATGAGTTTCACTGTGAGGTTTGTGAATTTGCTAAACACCGACGTGTGTCCTTTCCTTTGAGTAATAAAAGAACTACTGTTCCTTTTTCTTTGATTCACAGTGATATTTGGGGTCCATCTCGAGTTCCCAACATTTCGGGGGCTCGTTGGTTTGTCTCATTCATAGATGATTGTACTCGAGTTTCATGGATTTATTTGTTAAAACAAAAATCTGATGTGAGCAACATTTTTCCTATTTTTCATACAATGGTCAAAACTCAATTCAATGTTAGAATTAAGAAGTTGAGGACTGATAATGCTAGGGACTACTTTAATCAAACTTTGTCTCCATACTTTCAAAAAGAGGGAATTATTCATGAATCTTCTTGTGTTGACACACCCCAACAAAATGGAGTTGCCGAAAGGAAAAATGGTCATTTGTTAGCCTCTGTTCGTGCTCTTTTGTTTCAACAAAATGTTCCAAAAACCTTTTGGGGGGAAGCAGTCCTTACTGCAGCTCATTTAATAAATCGTATCCCCTCTCGAGTTCTTGATTTTAAAAGTCCAATGGAGGTGTTTTCTAAGTATTTTTCAGATTTCAATATGTCTATGAAGTTAGTCCCTCGAGTTTTTGGATGTGTCTCATTTGTTCATGTTCACTCTAATAGTCGAAGCAAGTTAGATCCTAGAGCAGTCAAGTGTGTATTCATAGGATATTCACCTACTCAAAAAGGGTACAAGTGCTACAATCCTATTACTCGTAAAACCTATGTCTCTGCTGATGTTACTTTTGCAGAACACGAAAGCTATTTTTCTAGCCCTTATCCTCAGGGGGAGGCATCATTTATGGAGGATAAGGATTTGTTCTTGAGAGAACCATCAATGGTGGTTAAAATATCTCCTGTACAAACAGAACCCACTCCTGAAAGACAACTTACCTCTGAACCTTGTGAACTCATAAATCCTACTCTCACAAAGCCACTACAGGTCTACTCAAGAAGGATAAAGCCAGTGATCAATCCTGTGCAAGTTCAAGAAACCAAATCGTCACTTGGAACTGAGGTAAGTCCTTCTACTGAGATATCCCCTACTGTTCTTGATTTAGATTTGCCCATAGCTACAAGAAAAGGTGTTAGAAAATGCACACAACATCCTTTATCCCATTTTGTGTCATTTGAAAAATTATCAACCCCACACAAAACCTTTCTTACCCATCTAAACACTGTAGACATCCCACAGACCTTATCGCAGGCACTTGGCAAAGAGGAATGGAAGCATGCAATGAGAGTAGAAATGGAGGCCTTGGAGAAAAATAAAACATGGGAACTAACAAAATTACCAACTGGAAAGAGACTAGTAGGATGCAAATGGGTCTTCACAGTGAAGTATAAGTCGGATGGATCCATTGAGAGGTATAAAGCAAGACTAGTAGCCAAGGGATATACACAGACCTATGGGGTGGATTATCAAGAGACATTTGCACCAGTGGCGAAGATGAACACAGTAAGGGTATTGTTATCCCTAGCAGCAAATTATGATTGGCCTTTACAACAGTTCGATGTGAAGAACGCCTTCTTACATGGTGATCTTGAGGAGGAAATTTATATGGAAGTACCACCTGGTTTTGGAATAAATCTGGACAAAAACAAAGTGTGCAAACTGAAAAAAGCATTGTATGGGCTCAAACAATCTCCTCGGGCATGGTTTGGAAGATTTACCAAAGCAATGGTGAATATGAAGTACAAACAGAGTCAGGGTGATCATACGTTGTTTATCAAGCATTCGGCTTCAGGGGGAGTCACGGCATTGATAGTTTATGTGGACGATATAATTGTAACTGGGAATGATCCAGATGAAAAGGAGGCTCTTCGGAAGTATTTAGCAAAAGAGTTTGAAATAAAGGACCTTAGAAAATTGAAGTACTTCTTAGGAATAGAAGTAGCTCGGTCCAAGGAAGGAATCTTTGTTTCACAGCAAAAATATGTTCTTGATCTGTTAAAAGAAACAGGTAAGCTTGGTTGCAAACCATCAGATACGCCTATTGAGCCAAATCATAGATTAGGAGAATCTGTGGAAGGAGAACCAGCTGACAAAGGCATGTACCAAAGACTTGTGGGGAAGCTAATCTATCTATCACACACACGACCTGACATTGCATATGCAGTGAGTGTTGTGAGTCAGTTCATGCAAAATCCTAAAGGTGTCCATCTCGCTGCAGTATACCGGATCCTACAATATTTGAAAGGCAATCCAGGAAAAGGGGTTCTCTTTAAAAAAGGCACAAGAATGGAACTAGAAGCATACACAGATGCCGATTATGCTGGCTGTGTTACTGACAGAAGATCAACATCTGGGTATTGTACTTTCATTGGCGGAAATTTGGTAACCTGGAGGAGTAAGAAACAACCAGTTGTAGCAAGATCTAGTGCTAAGGCAGAATTTCGATCAATGGCACAAGGTATTTGTGAACTGTTATGGCTCAAAATTATACTAGATGACTTGAAGATTAAATGGGAGACTCCAATGAAGTTGTATTGTGATAATAAGTCTGCAATCAACATAGCTCACAATCCAGTTCAGCACGACAGAACTAAACATGTGGAGGTTGACAGACATTTCATTAAGGAGAAACTTGAAAGTGGATTGATTTGCACTCCCTATATTTTTACAAAGAACCAGCTAGCAGATGTCTTAACTAAAGGACTGATGAGTTCAGCATTTCAGCAGATTGTAGGCAAGCTAGGGATGGAAAATATCTACTCCCCAGCTTGAGGGGGAGTGCTGGAAATCAGGGATTGACAGTTGGAATCCCAAGGCTGGAAATCAGGGATTTCCAGCTTGAAACCCAATGCTGGAAATCAGGGATTTCCAGCTGGAAACCCAAGGCTGGAAATCAGGGATTTCCAGTTGGAAACCCAATGCTGGAAATCAGGGATTTCCAGCTGGAAACCCAAGGCTGGAAATCAGGGATTTCCAGCTTGAAATTAGCTGTAAATACTATCAAATTCCTATCTTTTAGGGATTAAGTAAACCAATCCTTCATGTATAAATACCTTGTAATAGACTAGTTCAAAAATAAGAAATAACAAAACCTTTCTTCAGGATTTCCTAACAAGGAATCTCCTCTCTTCCCATACACACTCCCCACCCCCTGGTGTCCCCAAACACTCTCCCCCTTTTATTTCTCTGCCTGTGTGCATGCAAAGTGGTGCAACTATGGATGTTTTCCATGCATAGAACTCAAGAAATGAACCTCATGCATAACATTGAAGTACCAAAAATTCAGATAGTCTGAAAGAACAAAACAACCCTGAATAAAAATAGCTCAGGTCATTTCTACTTCTTGAAGATCCAATTCTAGTCAGTAGTCACAAATACATGCATTTCTATCATGGCTCTGTTACAACTTACAAGTCCATAGACAATTACAACATTCAATTTTGTCTCAGAAATGACAACTTTAACCCAAAGCATACATGGTGCCATTGGCCTATCCTCACAGGAACTGATGTTTTAGTGAGAGATTCCAAATGTGTTAAAGAAGTTGCAAAAATTCCCTTTAACCCAAATTTCTTTTTTCTTATTTTTCCTCCATTTTCTCCAGCTATCAAATGAAGGTTGATAAACAAAAACTAAACTTTACATAAAAAAGAGAAATCCAAAGAAAACCTAGTTAGCAATTATATAAAAAATTAATCATTGCTACAGTGCTTGGCCACGATAATGAGTGTAGACCCACGTCCGACAAAGGAAGGTTCGATTTCCCATAAAAATTTCCTCATAGTAAATGCATATGTTGTTGGACATGTCCAACATATGTACCAGATGTTTTGTTAGTGTAGAGTGAAGATTTGAAGTAACAAAGGTTCTGAGCAGAATGTATGGAAGACTTGTAGCAAATCACTCGCAACATACAAGATACTATTTATGACACTTACCAATTATAGAAGCACAATGCATATCTGCGTAAGGTTCTTCGCCAGTGAGTAACTCCCACATAACGATGCCAAAAGAGTAGACATCAATCTGAATCACAGAAATTGATGAAACATGAATAAAATTATTCTCTGGCCAAATAAAAAAATAAAACAGTAAAAAAATGTAATGCCCTAAGAAGCAAAGGAAACAAAAGAACTCATGTTGAAAACATCTGTATCTAGCCCCGTATTTGCTATAGTCTGTGTATAATATTACCTTTTCAGATACCATGTTACTTTTACCGCTCAAAAGCTCAGGTGCCATCCAGGGTAGAGTTCCACGAACACCTCCAGAAACTAATGTATGTTGTCTGACCTTTGACAAGCCCAGATCACCAATCTAAAAGCGTATGCATGCATTGCATCAGTTCCAACTCCGTTGACCGTCAGAAGAAAACATTTACTAATGTGCTTGAAAGAAAATTTATAAAAAGAATCAATTGAAAACCAAGGTAAAAAGAGCCTATGCTGAAGAAACAATCTCAAGATGAAACTCTTACCAAGACTTATTAAAGAAATCACAGCAAGCTGACAATAACATCCAGAATTTTCAAGCAACTTTGGAAGAACACAAAAATTTTGCTGACCCCCCCCCCCTCTTCCTCCAACACCAAAAAACCGTACCCCCCAACTTAAAGTTTTGAGTTCCAGAAACAATTTATAAGACAGCATACCTTGCACACTGGACGCTGTGGATCTCTCATATTTACCAACAGATTTTCACATTTCAAATCAAAATGTACAATGTTCTTTCCATGCAAATACTCCATTCCAAACGCAGAATCCATGGCTATGATGAGTCTCTTACGACGATCAATAGTCCTGCTCAATAACATTATTGTGTCACTCATATTACTTAGGAAAATATTACATTCTGGCTTGTTTAGTTTACTATGAAAAAAAAAAAAAGTGCATGCTAAGGCAAACAACAACAATTTTAGAACAAACTACAGAGAAGATGCTCAAAAGGCAACCTGACTACATAGCTATTAACATGGTTACCTGTCCTTCTTCTGTAAAAACTGCTTCAAGGATCCATTAACCATGAATTCAGTAACAGTAGCTAAGGATCCGTCAGGACCATCACGAACTATGCCATAGAAAGAAACAACATTCGGATGATGTAATGAACTCAATATCAAAGCTTCTTTCCAGAAATCTGCAATCTATGGCAGCACAAAAATAGAGATTGCTATCAATCAATTTATGAGAAGCATAAAAATATCGTATATCATTAGAGCTCTAGAAAGCAAATCCTTCAGAGGGACTTATTAAAAACCAACAATTGAACCATGTCCCACAAAATATCCTTGCTTTAACTGCCATCATGCACATGTATTAACTTGAAGGGTATAAAACATAAAACCAGGTATGAAAGAAAATACAAAGATGTAAAAAGCAAATAACAAAAAGCTGGTCTACAAGAAACATATGGTGGGACAATCATAAATAAGGGCAACAAGGAACTCTTACTGCAGTGATAACAAAACCTCTCAACAAGGATCCTGCCAAAGAGGAAAGAAAAAAGAGTAGACAATTGGCAGGATGTGGTCTATAGAGGTCATTACTGCTAAGTTGTTATTTGACACCCTTTTATGATGTCATAAGTAGAAAGAGAAATTTCCAACATTCTATTCACCAGCTGAATTGCTTCCATTTAATCACAATATTTATAAGAATTTTCCCATGCCTTTTCCCTTTTTCTCATGATCAAAGCTTTATAAGACATTACATGCCTTGAGTGCAGGCATAGGAAAAAGCAAACATAAACTACATGAATTTTTTTTTTTTTTTTTAATGTTGTAAAGCACTTACTGTTTTGTTCTATGTGAAACACCATAGTGGTTCATTCTTCAAGTTATATAGGCACTATCTTTTAGTCATTGTGCAATAATTGAAAATAAAGAAATAAAATAGCATCTATGACATATAAGACACATTAGGTGAAGCATTTTGTCACCTTTTTAACTATCAAGCAGCCTTGTATTACAAGGATAAGCAACCAAAGCTTTATGAAAAGGAAAAGTGCTAACAGTTATTACCAAACGTTCTCTTTCAGAAGGCCTCCCTGCAAAGCAGCTGGCTTTAATTCTCTTGATTGCTACATCAGAACCTTTCCATTTGCCATGACAAACTTCCCCATATGTTCCAGAGCCTAATTGTCGGATCTCCTCTAGATCATCATTCTTTATCGTCTGAAGGTAAAATGCAAATACCACCAGAAACAACATGGTAACAAAACATGTGTAAACAAAGGAAAAAAATTCAATGACCTTAAGAAATAACAGTGAGAAAGAAATTAAAGTTAATATGATGAAAAAGGAAAAGAAAACAATGACCTGTAAGCCTCTGGCAATAGCTTCTGCCTCAGCCTTTGTTGGCTCAATTTTGGAAGGGGTTATGTTGTCATTATCAGAATCCAATTCCAACTCGCCATGGGCATTCTAGAGTGCAAACAGATATTAGAAAGATAAAATATAACATTGCAAGATGTTCTTCAATATAGAAAATTTTCTTGAATCTTACCACTGATTCTGATTCATTTGCAGCCGCTTCTCTTTGAACTGCATCATGCTTCATGGAGGCACCATCTTCAACTTTGGCTTTCACTTCTTGAACCTCTTCTAAAGCTGCCTTTTTAACCGAAGCAACAAACTGTGGTATGAAACTCAAACGGTTTACAGATAGCTTTGAATTTTCAGCAGCACTAGGATCTTTTTCACCAGGTTTTGCATGCTCACCACCCTTTTCAGCAAGTTTTAAGCAATTTGAAATGCTAGTCTCAACAGATGCTATTTTAGATTCATTTTCAGTAATTTTGTTTTGCTCTGGACAGCACATACTTGGAACATCAGATTTTTCCATCTTCACTGCATGATTTGCTTCTTTATCTTCCATGGCAACAATTTTCTCCTCAATCCTCAATGCCCCAGTGGCATTAGAATCATCTCGTGATTTAGGATTGTTGCTGGAAACAGATTTATCACAAATTAAAGTTGAAGGTCGATCTGGAGACCTAACAGGTTCTGCGGAAGTGGCAAAATTTAGCATGTCTTGTGGGGATTGAACTAGTTCCATAGTGACGGATTGTTGAGTTTCCTGACCATGAGGACCAATGTTCACCTTGAGAGGATGGGCATAAGCATTGTCTGAAACAGCAGTACCATCAAAACCCAGCATCTTTTGTGAAGACTCAACCGAAGGATTTTGACTATCTGTTGCAACACAAAACCTTGAACTACCTTCAGCCGGACCATTAAAAAATGCTGAGTTAACTGCACCATTTACTTGCTGGGGTAAGCCAGATGCTTCATAAACAGGAGCACCATGAGTTGGGTTCTGAATATTTCTCCAGAAAGACTGCACATGTCCATGTGACGCTTGGTAAACATTATCTCCTCCATATGGGTAAGGATAATTCCCATAGCGGACTCCACGTTCTTCAGGAGGAATGTGCAGGTGGGGTGAAGGAACCACAGCTTGATCGTGAAACACTTCGTTCCCCAATTCAGATCCAGTTCGGTGATGAACATAATTTGAGGGCAGATGATGGCCATCAGCTAAACTAGCATGCCCAACAGGTAAATTCATGCCAGCACCATCTAGAACATAGTGGTCATTCAATCTTCCAGCTCCAGGTACATGATTTCTCGCTTCCTCAACACGAGGGTTCAATTGGTTCTGCAAAACCCATCCTCTTTCATGACTATGTGTTTCACCATAAGCAGAACGGAGATCAGTTTGATCTTTGGAATAAAACCCATGATGCAATTTTCCATCTGCATTCAGCATGAAAGCTTCCTGGTTTGGGGGGCATTCGACACATGGATTATTAACCTGAGGAACTCCATTTCCCATTTTGGGATGTTCCATATGTGGCGGTTGATTTCTGCAGAAAGTAGCCTTGCAATGCTCACAGATGTGGTTCCCTTCATAAACACCATGACCGTGAAGTATGTTACCAGGAAAACCACCAACCTTATCACCAGATATAGCTCCAGTTGGCATCCATACTACATTATCTGAAAACTGTGGCTGGTGTTCATATTGGGGATGATAATTTAATTGCTGCCGCACATATTCCTCGGGCATTCTATCCAAGCATTTGTCTGGTAATTCTGGAAATGGTACTCGGTAACGAGCTGAAGATGGTGAAGGTGGAAACTCTGATAGCGTTCTGGGATCATGGTGCCCATGGTGCCTAGGAGAATAGTAAGCAGGACTCCATGGACCTTCCATTTCATTGTACCTCTGAGGAACTGGTTGCAGTAGTTGCCCGGACCCCATATGAGGAATAGTAAGATGATGCAAGTTATATGGCGGCACCGACATCTCTCCACTCCTCTGGCTATGAAGTTGAAGGCCACCATCAATACTCATACTATTAAACAATTGTTCTGCTAAATGAATATCATCGGAAATTGGAGCCATCAGAGGAGAGTCACACTTCTTAAAATCAGAACCATCATTTAAACTGTTCAAAGCGTCCACATACCTCCGCTCAGTCTCCCTCTCATCCCCATCAACATAGTGTGATGAACCATCTTGGTCAAGATGCGAAAACAAAAAAATCCTAAGCCTAGTGAACCCATCGCCCGCACCCAACTTCTCATACTCTTCCATCATGTTAGTCACATCATCATCATTTACAACTGAAACTAGCATCAACATCCTCATCTGGCTGCTGATATTTCAAAACCGCTGCTCCATCATAAAGCTCCCTCATCTTACCCATCAACTCCTCATAACTAATATCTATCGGCACACTTACAATTCGCGTTTCTCCACCAACATACCTCAATTTCCCATCTTGGGGTCGAGGCAAAATGCTACCTAAGAAGCTACACAAGAATTTTACACGCGGGGTTTCATCATTGGAACTAGGGGCGGGGGAAGCCATGGCAGATACCGGGGTTGACGAAGGTGAATCCATCAAATACACAGCTTGATTATTATGCTGCTGTTGATGATCAACTATTCCTTTATTACACATGGGAAGGTTTTCAGCTCACACCATGTAAAACATAATCGAAAACTCTACCCAAAATGGAAACCAAATATACAAGTTCACTAATTTTAACACCAGGAACAGATTGATTCTCCATCTTGTAACTCAAAAAGTGTATTAGAAATCATCAAATCTCTCAAATTCTCAACACCCAGAAAGCCAAAGAAGGAAAAAAAAAAAAAAAAAAACCTAAATTTAATCTAACTAAGCAAACAAAAAAGCTACCACTCAACTAAATTCATCAACAACAGCTTAAACAAAACCCAGCAAAGCTTCCAAATTTAGATTTAGTCAGAAATAAACTAAATCCAAAGCTAAAAAAAGAGTACCTGAAAATGGGGATTGTAAAAAAAAAAAAAATTAACTTCTTTTGCAGTTTTCTCTCTCTGATTGTTTTAGGCTATTTTTTATCAAATGAAGAACGAAGAGAATATGGGTTGATCTAAAGAGAGAGAAAAAAAAAAAAAAAAAAAAAAAAAAAGGTAAAGAAAAAATTGGGGAAGTTGAAGGTAAATGAGGGGGAAGAAGATGAAGAAGAGAAGCGCCATAGGCAAAGGGGGAAAAATGGGGGAATTATTTTTGGAATGATGCCAAGGCTGTACGCCAGGTAATGTCCCACGTGGCACAACCATCTCTCTTCACTTACCCTTTCTTCCTTTCCCCCTATATATATTATCTCCTCCCCCGACCCTTGCGCGTGTGCTCTCTTCTTTTATCACAATTTTTTTTTTCTTTCTTAATAAAAATTGAGTTGTTTTTTACATATTGATAATAACAAATTTTGTTTATAAATAATTTTTTGATTAAAAAATTATTATATATTTTTTAAATATATTTAAAATATATGTGTCATCTGTTAATTTGATTTGTAAAATTTAATTTCATTAACAATAAATATAATAATTTCTTATAAAAATTATAATATTACTATTAAGTTTAAGTCATTGTCTAATCTACTGATAGAATACTAATTTTTTTATATTTTTCTTTTTTCGAGTTTTCAAAATTTTTGGTCTTTTCATGTTTGATTTAATTAAAAACCACTGAAATTAGAGATATTGAGATATTATGATACTTATTATTATATAATGTTTTTTTTTCTATTGATGTCTATATTTTTTTATTATTATAGTATCTAGAATGAGTTTTTATAAAACATCATAAGATAGCTTTGTTCACAAAATTTTGATTTTTGTCACAAAAAAAATAAGGTAATATGTGTACTCCACCCTGTCTTTCGTAGTTATTACTAGAACCATGAGTGCTATCTATAAACTAGTATTATTATTAAAAAATTTGATTGAGTTTATGTCACGAGTTAGATGACATCAATTCAGTTAAAAATAAATTAAAAAATCAAATAAATCATAACTCAAATATAATACAATAAGAATATTTATATCTTTCAATTTTTTTATATAATATATTAATTTAACACAAAATTACCACTCATTTTAAAAACAAAATTACCACTCATAACTCAAATATAATATATTTGTTTGCCCAAGTCAGGCTCGACCTGTAGATTCAGGCTTCAAATTTTGCTCTGACTCGCCCATATTTATAAATAGGTAGCTCAAAACCATCCAAACTTGACCATATTATTTTTTTCTAAAAAAATTATAAAAATACATATTTCTTTTATTTAATCTTTAGTGATTTTTTTATTATTAAATTTTAAAACATAAATAATTAAATATTTTTTTATTATTTATATTATAATATTATATATATTTTTATTTATTTATGATATAAATTACATATATATATTATATAATTAAAAAACTAGCCGAATGAACTTTAAATGTTGAAATCAAAATTCAATTTATTTTTAAATAAATTTAATTTTTTTATCCAAATTTATTTTATGAATTTAATATTTTTATTCTTTCAAATTTCGGATGAGATTTCGAATTCAGACAAACAACCGACCCGTTTGACAGATCCACTCACGGCCCAAGCAACGGACAGTGATAATTTGTGTTACACAGGATCATCCAATAATTTCATGTTGCTGATTTTTGCTATTTCTTAGGTTATCAGCCGCCAATATCTCTTTAATTTAACGAATCAGCCAAATGTCGTCCTCTAATTGGCTCTAAAGAGTTTTAGTCCGACTGCATTTCCTAATTTCTCTCAACAAATCTACAAAATATCCATCTTATGACAGGCAAAGCAAAATATCAATCACTGATTGCCTACGAAAATGTTGAATTTGCATTTTACGTTTATTTAATCTCTTTAACCAATTAAAATTAACACTTGGCTAATTCTTGATTGATATAGCCAGATTTTGTAGTTTTATTAGTCGATTATATGTCATGTCATCTTTGTATGCCATCCATTCACTTTGTCAAGTGTCTTTTTCCCACCGGTAAATATTTGGTGCAAACATAATGCAAAAAAATATATTCGAATATCTTTAAAGTGAATTATTATTTATAAAAATATTTTACATTAAATATTATAATTGATAGTTAGTTTGGTGAATTTCGATGTATTGATAGAATACTTATCTAATATAATAATTTTAAAAAATAACATTAGAGCATTTATTAATAAAACTCTTAAATAATATTTTTAAAACTTTTTAAATAGGATTTTAAACAATATTAGAATTCTTCTCTCAGGATTTTTTTTAATATTTATAAAATTTTAATTAAATTAACAGTCATAAATAAATTTAAGTTGAATCATATTAAATAATTATCATTTACTTAAATAATCTTATATGTCTTAATAAGTAAATGAATTTCGAGTTAAAATTGAATCACTATGATAAATTATGCAAAATATGAGATGAATTGAGACACGATACAATATAACATGGGAAAATAATTAAAACACTACACAACATGAAAAACAATATGAACACGACACGAATACACGAACGTGTCAAAATCTATATTAAACGAATTATTAACACATGAAAATTTATATAAATTTATAATACTTTGAAAACACAAAAAATAATACGAATATGAACACATCACGAACACACAATTTGTTTAAAAAATTGAATCACAATGACAAACTATACAAAATATGAAATGAATTGAGACATGACACGAACACAACATAAAAAAAAAAATTAAAACACAACACGAAAAATAATATGAACACGACACGAATACACGAACGTGTCAAAGTATAAATAAAACGAATTATTAACGTGTAAAAATTCATATAAATTTATAATATTTTAAACATACGAAAACATAATATGAACACGAACATACAAAATTTTCTCAATTTTTATCATTATTTTCTTTTCCTTTTTCCCTTTTTCTTTCTTTTTTTCATCTTCTTCTTCTTCTTCTTCCTCTTCCTCTTTTCTTTTCTTCCTTTTCTTTCTTCTCTGCCAAAAAAGTGTCATGTGTCAGCACTAGGTGAATTTATGTAGTTAAAATTATATATATGTAGATGATATGTAGACAATCATTAACCATACTAGTTGGATGCCCTTGCTTTGTTACGGGTCAGATAAATATTTATTTTTAAATTAAAAGTTACAATGTCTATATATTATTTTAAATATGGTTTATTATTTATTTTATATATTTTAATAAATTTTTAATTAAATCTGATTCGATTAAATAATTTATTTAAATTTTATTTGATTTGATTCTAAAATTAATAAATTGAACCAAATGACCTGAACCTAAATAACTTGAGTGTCGAACCCAAAACGACCTTGAGTGAAGTTGACCTTGAGTGAGTCCTGACCTTGAGGGAAGAAGATGACTGAACCAGTGGCAACTGAACCAGCAGGGAACAGGGAGCGGGGAGCAAGAAGTGGCTGAATGAAGAAGAAAGAGTGATGCCCGAATACAATGGGGGAAGATTGAAAAAGAAATATCAAAGTGTCAAAGATGCCCTAAACCTAAGGAAATGGACTTTAATTTTTAAATTCCATTTGGGTTTAGCCGAGTTATGGGTGTTGTCGTCTGGCCTCTTGGATTTTTAATAAAATTGGGCTAAAAAGGCCCAAAAGCATTGAAAAATCACAAATTCCTATTTTATCGGGTTTTTTCTCTCGATTTAATTGATTTTTGATTCACGGTTCTTAACGGTTCAATCTTTTTCTAGTTATATTAATATAGTTGAACCGTCGGACCTGCCGCTTTTCGATTGAATCGGTCGATCTAATCCAATTTTTTTTATCATTAACATTCGTTTTATCATTATAAAAAATGTTAGGTTGTAAAATGAAACTAAAAGGTTAAGTTCTAAATAACGAAAAAGTCAAAGAGTTCCATTCGCCAATCATTTTCAATGTTTTTTGATACATTCATAACATAGTATCCGCATAATCAAAGTTGAAGAATCTATAACTGGTGAAAAAACACTAGCAAATTCATTGCACTTCTACATTGGGTGCCACTGTCAAATGTTCTTATGTATTTGAAATTTGAATGGACAGCAAAGTAACATACATGTGAGTACTAGTACAAAGATAGCATTTTTGAATAGCAATAGGCCTACACCAGCGGTCAGCTTTAAGTCTTTTACCTTTTTTTTTCCCTAGTAATGGAAGAACTTGTTAGGTATATTCAAGATATTAAATGCGTTTTTGCTGAACGATAGGCTATGGTTGAGGAAAAAAGGAATGCTTATTGCCAAACTTGAGTTATGGAAAGAGACTTTGGAGTCTTATGCTGCATTTAACATTGCTGTTGGCATGACTTTTTAGGTTAAAAGTTGTGTTTAAACGAGTAAAAAAAAAAGGCTTTTGCTGTTAAAATAATAGTTCGAAAACCTATACCAAGAAGCTAGAAATTTGTAGATTTTGCCATTTAACTGCACTTCTTGAAGATGAAATGACTTTATAATTACATTTGTTCATTTTTAGATCGGGATCTATTTTTAGTTATGGATGCCCAGGATCTGTTTGATTGCAAAAAATAATTTTCGAAAAATGACTTTCGCATTTTTCTATGTTTATTTCGCAAAAAATAATTTGGTAAACAGAAAATGAATTTCAAGGTAATGAAAAACTATCCATTTTTTTGAAAAATGTTTTACGCTTTTAAAAACATAAGACATTTTTTCGAAAGTTGAAGTGTATATATATGTTTTGACTATTAACATGTCATGCAAGCATAGTTTGATTATGCAACCCGTCTTGGTACCAATGCTTCCTACTAATAATGCTTTCTGATTGCATCGCTCTTTGGCGACATTGTTTCCTGGTAGCAGCACTCCTTGATAGCAGCCCTCATTGACAACAAGGCTCTCTAGCAGTGGTGCTCCCTGATGACAATGTTCTCTAGTAGTAGCACTCCAAAACAACAATGCTTCTCAATTCCTCCAGCTTTACATTCCTCTAGCGCTTCATTGCTCCAGCACTCCATTATTCCAACGCTGTATTCCTCCAACGCTCCATTCCCTTAGCACTTAAGCACTCCAACACTCTCTAACCTCTTGTGTAGCATGTGATAAAGATGATTTACAATGCAACTAACAAGGTCCACAACTACGTGAAAATTGTGGAGTAATCTCAGAAGGCTGGTAGGATTCTTGGGTTGCTCCGCTCTTGGGATGTCTTGGAGAGCATGGCTTGGAAGCTCAAATATGAAAATTGTTAATCTTCTTTTTAATCTTTCCCTGGAACAAAAATGCTTCCTTTTTCCCATGCATAGGAGAAAAGGTAAGGGGTATCTATCACTATCACCCATTGCTCGTCAAATGAAGGAATAGGTAATTTGGAGCAAATGAAGGAAGTAGACTTACAAATGATCCTATGAAAAGAATGCTCGCGGAAAACTTTTTTTTTTTTTTTTTCAGAATCGTATCTCTAATAATAAACAATGCTCTCCCTCTTAACCCGCCCTTCTCTTGATTGCTTTCTTCCAACTTTTCTTTCCCTTTTTCACCTCCAGGTTCCATTTTTTTTCTTATTATTAACAACATAACACTAATTATTATTATTATCAATTCTTATTCTTATCAAGATTTTTAATCCTGTAAATAATTCGAACGAATCAGTAGGTGACGTATGTCACATCGCTATTATTGCACCCGCAAACGAAAATAATTATTGTTATTCACTATATTTTTAAATTATCATTATAAATATTTTTATTATTAATAAAATTTATCTAATTTATAAAAAAAAAGTTTAATTTTCTTAAAATAGTTTCGTTAAATAAATTAATTTGCTAATAAAAAAAATTTAAAAAGTTAACCGAAATTGCTTTATTTTAAAAATTTAAAATTTTAACTAATCTTAAAAAGTAAGGTGTTGTTTGATAAACTGAAAAATTAAGTGTTGAAAATTAAGTACTGAATTTTTAGTATTGAATTTATAAACACTGAATTTGTATTATAAAAGTTGTTTGATATATTACTGAAAATTAAGTACGGAATATAATTATATTGTTTGATAACGGTAAATCTTAAAATTTTAAAATTATTCTTTTCACAATTTTAATCTTATTAATATAATTTTTTATATTATTTTGGATAAAAATTAAAAAAAGGAAATTTAAATATTTTATCTTCTATAACAAACAAAGAGATAAACTTAACATGTTCTATATTAAGTGATAAATAGTCTTCTACCTACTTATCTCATTCAATATTTTTTTTGTTGAAAATTTTCTATTAATTAAAATTTAATATAGATTATCAAATATATTGAAAAAAGTTAAATGTTAAAATATTTTTTTCAAATAAACAAAAATTTAAAATTTATGTTGAATTTTATCCTCGTGATTAGTTTTACATTAATTTTAAAAATAATAAATTTTATAATAATTTATATAATTAGTACATGAAATGAATTTTATATGTTAATGCAGATTTTAATTAATATAAACTTTATTAGTTTTATTTATTTTTAAAATATATTTATATATTCAAAAATAAATAAATCACGAGTATTCACGTGTGAAAACTTAACAACTTTGAACACGATATGATTATACGACACGAACATGATACAAAAAAATAAAACACGACATAAAACAAATACGATATGAGAAATAACACGAACAAAACATGAATACATGAACGTGTCAAAATCTATATAATACGAATTATTAACGTATCAAAATTTATATAAATATATAATATCTTAAACACGATTATAACATATGAAAATATATAAACACAATACGAATATATGAATTATCATGTCCATCAAGAACCTATGTGATAACAAGTATCAACATCTCTACTATTATAAAGGAAATGACTGAGTTGATATCATTAAGTGACATCAACTCAATTGGTGAAAAGATAAAAAATTAAAAAATTTATTATATATAAAAAAAATCAAGGTTATTGATAACTTTTTAAATTTTATATGATTTTTATTCTATAAAACTTATTAACTTTTTTTTTTAATTTTCTACTTCTTTTAAAAAAGCTATTCAAATTTTACAAGATACAAACTACCCATTAATAAATATTTTTAAACATAATTTTTAACTCAATTTTTTTCTTCTTTCATTCACATAATAAGTGTAGTAAATACATAAATTAATAAATATGTCTAAAATGACGTGGCAAGTGCCGATGTACGGTGTCACGATTTAATCCCAGGACTCACTCGACAAATCCCCTACGCAAACTCAATGATAAACAATAATCAAATCCGCTAATAAATATCCACTGCAGCAGCGTCCACCGTAGTCGCTTTCACCAATCCCTCAAATCCACCACAAAAAACTCCACTCAAAGTCATCATCTCATCAACTAACCTCATTCGTTGACTACAGCTAAAAGCACCATCGTATTTCCGTGAATCAAGCCGTACGAGATAATTCCTCGAAACTCTTTTCTCTGCTGCTAAGAAGAGTCGCCAGAGTAGACCATAAAACAAAAAGATAAATATAAAACACACTTTGTTTTACTTCAATAATAGTAATAGTAATCACTGCTTCAAAAGATTTTCTCTTTCCCCAAACATCCCCTCCGAAACGCTTTAAAGTTTCCCCTTTTTCTCAGGGTTTTTTCTTCAATTTCTCACCATTTTTTTTATTATTATTTCTGTTTAGTATTTGTTCGCTTAAAACTTGAGAGTAAATGTTTAGTAAGAACCTAATTTTTCTGATTTTGATTTTTTAGTTTAGTTTATTTTTGGTGTTTAAAAGGGAGATTAGGGTTTTGAGTAGTGTGAATTTGAAGTTTTGGATTTGAATAGTGATTGTTAAGAGTGTTGATTTTGTTGCGACCGTGCAGATCTGGGAAAATTAGGGTTTTGAATTTGGTACTCAGAGAATGCAGAGGCAAACTAGGTATATGGGGAGGACTAATAGTATGGCTAGAGGGAAGAGGAGTTTGGAAGGAGACGAGGACCAGCAGCCCGAGCGAAAACGCCCCGCTTTAGCTAGGTATTTCCTTCTACTTTATCCCCTTTTTTGTTGTGTAAATGGTAAATATTTTGCTTGTTTGGTTTTCTAGTATATTTTGAGAGGTTATGTGCGTATCTTAGTTGTTGCTTAATTTTTATTTTTATTTTTATACTCATAAAAGAAAAAAGCAAAAAGCGCGCTGGATATGAAAGAAAATAAATTTTTTGATAAATTAAAAAT
Source organism: Fremontodendron californicum (assembly GCA_030761205.1). NCBI lineage: Eukaryota > Viridiplantae > Streptophyta > Magnoliopsida > Malvales > Malvaceae > Fremontodendron > Fremontodendron californicum. The sequence goes on from JAULJL010000006.1 coordinate 9,692,748, forward strand.
TGTTTTCAAGAAAATGTGTAACTTTGCTTTTCTGTAGAACTATTATGTTGTTTATAATTACATTTCTTCATTTTTAGTTGCTGCAAGTTTAAATATATAAAAAAAAGATCTTGCTGCAAGTTTCTAGGAAGGAAAAAAATAAGTAGTAGAAGCATCAACCAATCAGGGCAATTGGGGAAAACGAAATTAAAATCTTTTCTAATGAATTATTTACCGGATAAGGTTTTTGACTTTTTGTCATTTGATTGTGTGATGCACGGGGTATTAATATCTTAATATCAGGGTTAGGAAATGATGGGGTGTCTCTGTAAGGGCCTAGTGGTTTTCTCAAAAATTACATGTATATGTTATGCAGTGTAATCGTAGAAGCTCTCAAGGTGGACAGCCTGCAGAAACTCTGCTCATCTTTGGAACCCATTCTTCGTAGAGTTGTAAGACACCTATTTCCTAAGATTTTCTTTTCTTTGCAATCAATTCTCTTGTTGAGGAGGATTTCAGGAAATTATTAGTCTATGCATGATCAATGCATCTGATTTTTTTTTATTTTATATAATGTTGGTTAATACAATTCTCTTCAATCTAAGATTAAAGACTCTGCTTTACATTGTATGACGATGTTCTTTACAAGCATTGATCTTCTGCTGATTGGAGTTTTACTCCTGAGTTGGTGCCATATATGTATCATGTATATATGCTTACACATGGACATGCATCTATTGTGGTTGGGTGCACAGTTGCCAATTTTATTTACACTGCTCACACACACATATCCTTTACAATTTATGACTATCCGCATTCTTCAAGGTTTCAGTTTCTTATGGGATGGAGTAAAACCTTTGTATTTCAGTGATTGAAGAATGCTGATTTTCTTGTTTAACTTGTTCATATGTTTTCTCATAAAACCTAAATGCCATATAAGGCTTTCCTCCTTTCATTTTGTTTTTGGACTGTTCCAACTTTCACCTCACTGTTATCTTGTTAGGTTTGAAGGTTGGTCATCCAATCAGATTTTGGTGTGATTGATCACCTGTTGCTGCTAACACAAATTGCATAATTCTTACATATATTTTCAATGAGAGTCATAAACCTAGATTAACACATGTTTATGTGAGATTGAGTTGTGATTAGTGTGTTACATTTCTCACCATCTTTAAGAATGGCTATGCCTTTTAGGATGTTACTCATTCTTCCTCCTCCGGGGCCCTCTTAAAAAGTTTAATCGATATAAAAAATTTAAGATTTGACCTTTTTTTTTCTCTAATTGATCACTTATTCATGCACAGGTGCCCATATTTTGAGTGTGATGATGTTTTTCTAGGGTTTTTGTATCTTAGATACTCATGACAAAGGGTACCTCTGTTACATGGACTCGGCACTTTAGGGTGCCGTACCCGTGTCGACACGACACGACATGGGTACGAACACGGAATATGTGTCGGACTCGGTGCTGTGCATTCTGACTCGCCTTTTGGGCTGTGAGAGGTGGCGGCTAATGGCGTCGGAGTGGTGGCTCAAAGCGACGAGGGCTGTTTTGGAGCTTCAAAAGGGGTGAGGAGGAAGAGCAAGTGATGGGGAATAACATATTAAAAAATGAGATCATCTGGAGTGGAGGAATGGGATTTTTTGAGGTTGTTGCCACGGACTTTGATTTTAGATCTAGACTTTTTGGAGGCTTTTTTCACAAATACAGTTGGAGAAACGGAAAGAGGAGAAAAAGGGGAATCTATGGGTGAAAATGGTGAAAATCCGACGCCGGTCAATGGCGGTGATCGGCGGCAAGTGTGGAGGTCCACTGTCGGGTTCTGGTTTTCTGGATGCTGCAGATTGTTGACTTTTGTAGAGTGAAAGGGGGCAGGAGAAGAAAAGAAAAGAAGGAAAAAAGAAAGAAGAAAAAGAAAGGAAAGAAAAATCTTGGTCTGGCAAGGCCTTTTTTTTTATTTTTATTTTGGGCTTGTATTTGATCATATAAAATTTAATATACAAAATTTTAAGATTTAAGGTTACTAAAATAAAAATATTTAATATTTAAATTTAACATTAATTATAAAAAATTGAATTTAATTATTAATTTTTTTTTAATGATTTTTGGAAAGAGAAATAGATAAAAGAATTATTTACACAAGATATTGTATTAATATATTTTTGTGGTAATATTAAATAACGTATCCCCGTACCTGTATCCTATTTCCGGATACTTTTTAGACTACTCTGCATGTCCAAAATTTTAAGCAAATGGCGAATCTGACACTTGGATACATACCCGTATCGGATACCCGAACCCGAGTCCATGTAACATAGAAGGGTATCTGAGGTGTAGACACAAGCCTGCTCTGCATCCATGTAACATAGATGTTCACAGTTTGTGCGGAAATTTTGTTGGGTGATACTAAAATGAGCTTTTTGTGTCTTGCATTTAAGAGACCAATTTAGAACAACAATTTTTAGTGCAATTTTAATAAAATCTAGTGTATTCTGTTATTTTCCCTTTTGGATTATGTGCCTTTTCCTCATTTGTTTCCTTCTTATGTCTGCATTTGACGCTTTGCAGGTAAGTGAAGAGGTGGAAAGAGCTTTGGCAAAATTAGGCCCTCCTAGACTTAATGGAAGGTAAAATATTAATGTCCGATCATTTATGGTTGCAAAGTCAATTTTGCTATTTATATGTCTCAAATTTTAAAAAAATTTCTTTGTCAATTATAAGACATGGACAATGATTCATGTTAAATGGTGTGACATCCCCCATCAGTTTGGTTTGGGATTTTGTGGTAGCCTTATATTTAGCTTGTGGCGCTCATCCAATTTCCAATTCGGCAATGCTTAATAGTGTGTAATCAATTAGGGAAGTTTGTGATTTGAGAAAGATCATACCTTATGTGATTTAAACGGGCTGCTTTCTTATCAAACGGTATATCTTGCAGTAGCTGGAGCCTGGAGGTTTTAATTTTTTTTTTCTTCTGAATTGTTGGTTTTTAACAGATTTTATTGTGAGAAATTCCAGCATGTTTGTAGCATTGTGCATGATGATGTGAGAACATCATATAAGATATTGAATTACACGTTTTGACTTAGGACAATTGTTTTTTGTTACTATAAATAGTTTTAGCATTTGCTTTGGGAATCATAGGTATTTTGCTGAATATTTATCAACTATGAGTGGTGACAAGGGTGTCTATTAATTCTAATAGTTTGTGTTTGGTCTTGGCTCATTAAGTAGCCATTTTAAGAACATTGTGCATGAGAATTGAGGGACTGTAATGAAATTCTGAAAGAATTTTTAAATGCTCTTTGGTTTAATTATTTTCTTGTCCTTTCTTTGTGAGGTTGCATTGGTTAATTAATTGCTTGCCTTCGGATGAACTTGAGCCTTATTAATGCATGGATATGAAACTGATGAAAGCATACAATAAGCTTGGTTTTATGATAACTTTTGTTAGGTTTTTGGCTGGTTGATTGGTATTCTACTTTCTGGAAATAAACTTGATCCTTTTACAAGAAACCTAGTGGAATTAAGTTTAGTTTATTTCTTTGTTATGTTGTTATTTCTGTACAAGAATCACCTCTTCGCATTAAGGTTCCTATTCTCTCAGCGACTCCCTACTTTTCTCTTTCCTCTTTTCCTATGCAACATCTTTTACTTTTGTTATGTATAAAGAATGTTCTAATACTTTGGTTTTCAGGTCTTCTCCAAAACAAATTGAAGGTGGTCCAGATGGACGGACCTTACAGCTCCACTTCAGGTCCAGGTTGTCTCTTCCACTTTTCACAGGAGGAAAGGTAGAAGGGGAGCAGGGTGCTGCCATCCATATTGTTCTAGTTGGCTCTAACACTGGACATGTCGTAACAACTGGACCTGAAGCCTCTGTAAAGCTAGATGTGGTTGTGCTTGAAGGTGATTTCAACAATGAGGATGATGAAGATTGGACACAAGAAGAATTTGAGAGCCATGTGGTAAAAGAGCGTGAAGGAAAAAGACCACTGTTGACGGGTGACTTGCAAGTGACCCTCAAAGAGGGGGTAGGGACACTAGGAGATCTCACTTTTACTGACAATTCAAGTTGGATAAGAAGCAGGAAATTTAGGCTCGGCTTGAAGGTCGCTTCCGGATATTGTGAGGGTATACGTGTACGGGAAGCAAAGACAGAGGCTTTTACTGTCAAGGATCACAGAGGCGAATGTGAGTTCATACTTTTTTACTATTATATATTTTCATTCGTGGATTTCTTGGAAATTTTTTTTTTTTTAATTGAGTTGCTTGAAAGTGTATAAGAAGCACTACCCACCTGCATTGAATGATGAAGTATGGAGATTGGAAAAGATTGGGAAAGATGGGTCATTCCACAAGAGGCTTAACACTGCAGGAATATTGACAGTTGAAGACTTTTTGCGGCTCGTGGTCAGGGATCAGCAAAAGTTACGAAATGTGAGTTTGGATTTTGGTTTTGAAATCAAAATGCTATTGCTTTGTAGTTGCCTGCTGATATTTCTGTCTGTGTTTGTAGGTTCTTGGAAGTGGCATGTCAAATAAGATGTGGGAAGCTCTCTTAGATCATGCAAAGACTTGTGGGCTGAGTGGGAAGCTTTATATTTATTATACTGATGATTCAAGAACTGTTGGTGTTGTCTTCAATAACATCTATGAATTGAATGGTCTTATATCTGGGGAACAGTATTTACCTGCTGGTTCTCTATCCGATAGTCAGAAGGTGGGTAAGATATATACTGTTTTTCAGTTTCTAACGAAATGCAACATCTCCTGTACTTTACTTTTCAGAGGCTACCATGTGGGATGTGTTTGCAGCAATGTTATCTAGGCCTACTAAAATATTGTTTTGAAGTATTTTCTTATATTTTAGCCCATTTTATTTCAACTATATATATAATTTAATTTTTGAACATGTTGGTTATAGGACTGAGTTCTCTACAATTTAACTTTATTTTATATGCTAAAAGAATATCGTTTCCCTTTTTAGGTTGTATTATATAATGTAATGATTTGTTTTGAGGTAATGTATTTTACTTTTATCTGGTTTACCAATTGGATTTGCTTCCTCATGAGTAGAGGGTATGTGGCTGGATGGATGGAAGAAAGGGCGGCCTAGTCTTATAACTCAATGAACCAAAAAGAAAGAAAGATGAGGGAAAGCTGTGGAGCATGTGGATGCTTTCATGGCTTGAATGACTAGGATGCTCTGATAATTTATGCATCTGAGGGAGTCTGCACATATGGGTCAGATGTGCATTAATCTAATATAAAATGACAAATCTTGCGGAAAGGGCCTTAATTAGGCTATTGTGTGTTTATTTAGCTGCACCATAGGTTGAGTAACCAATGTATGAATGTCAAATTTCCTATGTTAATGTACTGCAGATTTTTTCAAATCAATTGAAAGTCAGAAGAAATTAAAGAAAAGAGAAACTAAAAAACAGCTACATTGGTTGTATTTTTGTGGGTTATTGATATTATTCTGTGGCATTTCAGTTGAGAAAATGTTGGTAGCTGGAAGGAATGACTTGTTTTCTGAATGCAAGACGGTACATTCTGTCGTGAAAATTTGACAGTCGCATACAGTTTCTAACTTTATGGGCAGCTGAAATTTGATGCTACTGCCCTGTAGCTTTCTGAGTATGAGAAGGCTAATGTGAGATTTTTTCCTTGTTTCTGGTTTGTCGTTCTGGATATTGACCTTTTATTCTCTGGTCTTGGTCTATGGTCATGTTGTCCTAAAAGCTCGGGAGTGGCAGTTGATTTGTTTTAGGAGTTAACATTGGTTATGCAGTGCTTGCTGCATGAATTATAATATAAACTAAAGATTTTCTTTAATTTACGAGTGATAAAAAGAGTTATTGAGAAATTTATATCAGATAACATGGAGTTGCTTTGATTTTCTTCCCAAATATAATAGTACTTAGTTTTATCGCCTTTCTGATAGGCCTTTAATTGATCTTTGGCTTGTTTTCAACTGCTTAAGCTCTGGGCTCATCTTTATTTTCTAATTGAATAAAACATTTTCATTAATTTAACAAGGGAAACAAAACTTCTGCAGGTCTATGTAGATACGTTGGTGAAGAAAGCCTATGACAATTGGAATCAAGTCATAGAGTATGATGGCAAGTCACTGATGAACTTCAAGCAAAATAGGAGGTCAAGTGCTCGGAATGAACTTCAGATGGGTGCGACAGATTACCCAAATGCTTTAGATCACCAGCTACAGTTGCCACGGTTGCCAGTTCCAGTTCCAGTTCCAGTTCCATTTCCTACTGAGCAAGTGCATTCAGGCCTACAGGTTGGAGGTAAGCATTTTGGCTACTATAAACGTTTAGTTTTTAAGGAGTTTTCATTTAAGTTATGTATAGCTCAGCTTAATCTTCCTGGAGTTATGCACGTAAACATCATTTTGCTTCCTGCCTGCTTACTTCCTCTTTTCCTTGGTATACAAGGCAGAAGCTTAACATGGTATGAGAAATGATCTTTCTGAAGGATGGAAGCTTGCTTTGAAGTAAGCTAAATAAATAAAAAGATGGAACAACCTAAGATAACCAAATTCCAAAAGTAATTGATACCTCTGTTTTATCTAGCACCACCATAGTAAAATATTTCTTTGGCTGCTTTATTTTTGTTAAATTTGTCTGCTTTTCAACCTTTAGGTTATGTTGCTTGGACATGTAAAAGATTGTTCAACAGAATCCTGGACAAATCTGGATGTCTGACACTGCAAAAAAAAAAACTGTTTGGACTTTGTCTTTCATGGCATGGCATAACCTCCTTGTTAGCAAGATCTCTAGATAGGTGGTGCTATCATGGTAAGAAGGGAGAAGAGTGAGGCATAGAGAGAAAAATGATAAATCAGTGAGGTAACAGAAATAAAGTACTAAAAATGAGAGGGAAAAAAAGAAGAAAGTGGCTGACAGAATCATCTTGGTGCCAGAGATGATGCGGAGGAAGGGAATCATTTTGCTGTATTCCGAAGGGGGAGAGGAGAAAAGAATTAATGTTTTAACATGGGTTTGGGCCTTAAGCCTGTAAAAGTTTGGAAGCTGCTTGGTTTTCGTTCACTTTTTATTTCTTTTGGGCTGGGCCTTGAACGCTTTTTCTTTTCATGCTGGAATGGCTTTGGATGAAAAGGGGTAAAGTCATTCAGACGAAAAGGCCTTGATCCTATAACAGTTGTGGAATCTATAAAAATAAAATGGTCCAAATTCGCTTGACAAGGCTTGACTTTCCAAATTTTTTCATGTATTATACAACCAGAATTTCCAGAATTCCAGAATAGGATGACTTTATGGTACCCAAATTGCATGAAAGTAGCTATGCAGTGTCACATATTATTATCACCTAAATTCAAACTAACCATAATCAAACAAATAAAATCCATATAGCCCAATAATATATGAGCTTAAGTAAATGTAAAACGTACCATTCGAGATTAAAAAGAAAATGTAAAACAAGTCCCCAATCCATGTTCTTCCTTGGACTGTTTTATGCTGTATCCTTGTGTCTTAAGGTCAGGGCGATTTATGAGTCAGACACATAGGCGCATAAGGACACCCCTTACCTTTACCCCAAGAATCAACAATATGGTTGTTGCGAATGCTCTAGATTTATGTATTGGCATTAGCCAATGTCGTAATTAGTGTTGTCAAGGATGCAAGGCGCATTCTAGGCGTTAGAACCATTATATTGCATGAGGCGCAAGGCATAAAAAAAACGTTTGTCTGAGCAAAGTAAGGCGCGATATGTATGTGTGTGTTTTTGTATGTGTCTGTGTATATATATATAAAATAAGTGTAAGATATTTAATTTTAATAATAAACTCTAAAATGTAATCTAGTTTATCTTATAAAACATGCTATTTTTTTTTTTCTTTTGTTGGCCAATATGCATGATTTTCTTATGGTCTCATTGTTTGTTGTTAAATACTCAAAAATTGAGAAGTAGAGAGTTTGATATTGCCTCTTTTTTTTACTAGTAAAAGTATAGCTAATGAAAAAAATTTAAAAATTAAAGAAATTAAAGAGAACTCCAATCGGATGGGCTTTTTTTGCGTCTACCACCTTACAAAAAAAGTGCCTAGGTGCATTAGGCGTGCGCATGATCAAATGTGTTTCGTCTGAAAGGGTCTGAGATGCTTTTGTTGTTTGGTGCTAAGACATATGCCTTAACAACACTGGTCGTAATGGGAGGTTTTATCTTTGTAGATTGGTTAAGAATATAATTATAGATAGATATTGGGTCATATTTAAATGGAAGCAAAGTGCTTTTCCAATCGTTTTAGTTCAAAAAGCAATATTCCTTGCAGTGTTTTTAAGGGCGCAAGACACACTCTTAGCGTTAGGACCCCTATATTGCCCATGGCACAAAGCGCAAAAAAGTGCTCGCTCGAGCGAAGTAAGGCACATATATATAGTATCAAATATAATTTATGTATTATATGCAACTCTTGCTCTGTTCTTTTTTTTTTCGTAAAAGAGCACTTATCCTCTGTTTCTAAAAGGCAAGACAGAGGTATATAGAGTATAAACAGCCCAACTGATAAATGTTGAGTCAGAGAAGAAAGAAGAAAAAGTAGAAATAGAGAAAAAGAAAAGAATGTGGAGAGACAGAGAAGAAGAAAAGAGAAGAAAGCTTGTTAGTAATGATATAATATAAAAGACAACAACATACTTTGCAGCTATTGTTGAAAGACTTCTTCTTAACACTGATAAAATGTTGGTGGCTGTGGCTCTATTTTCTAAGAAAAAACTTTGGATAGACTATATTACCCTTTGTTTTTATTTATTTATGGAGATCAAATGTGGATCCTTATCTGTCTTTTAAAATAAAATCTAATACATCATTGTGTTATTGAAACTGGTTGAACTCAGGAATTCTTTGATGTCAAAATGACTTTCTTCTAGATAACAGTTAAAGTGAAATTTTGTTAGTTATAGAGATCCAATTGATCTATGTCTGGCTGTAAACAAGATGAGGTAGCGTAATGCTTAGCATCAGTTAGTGAAGTACCTTGGTCCTATGGAAATTCACTTTTGCGTGATTACCTTTTATCTGCATCTGATACTTTTTGTTTCTCAAACATACTGAAGTAAATATATACCATTCTTACTGTAATTAATTAATGCCTTTTCTATCAAGATGCCTAGATTAAAAAAAATGTTGTGTAAGGAAATATCAATAATAGCCCCTATCAGTCATCTAAATCAATAATTTCATTGTGAATTACAGCAAAGTTGCTGTGATTTTAGTTGGAAATCTTTTATTCTCTTATCGTTTTATAGTTAAAATACTTCTCTTGTAGAAGACTTGGTTGATATTTTGCCCTTAAGATAATGCCTGTTGTTATAGCATGGATTCTTGTTTGAGATCTTAATATCCTGGTATAACTTTGAGATTTAGAACTACATTTTCTTTGTTTCATACAATTACAGCTGGCATTTGGGTAATTTCATTTCTTTTCTTTTGGTTACCTCAGGTTATAATGATAATCAGTCGACCAGATACTCAGGAGGGCAGTCCCAGCTAGCGAATTCAAATTCTCGTAATCAATTTGACAGCACGCAATTTGTGCCAGATGACCAGCTGATTAACAATTCTCAGCAACCAGAAAGCTCAAGAAATAATAACGATGTTGTTGGGCTGGCTCTGGGTCCTCCACAGTCACCTGCCTTAGGGTTCCAAAATATTGGTTCTTCAATGCAGCCATCAAATCTGAATCCTTTTGATGATTGGACGAACAACCGAGATAAGGGAGTTGAGGACTTATTTTCAGAAGAAGAGATTCGCATCAGAAGTCATGAAATGCTTGAGAATGAAGATATGCAGCAGCTTCTCCGCCTCTTCAGCATGGGAGGTCAGGCTTCTCTTAATATGACAGAAGATGGTGGGTATGGATTCCCAAATTACATGCCATCCCCAATGCCAAACTTTGTAGATGAATATCGTTCACGTCCTGGTAAAGCTGTTGTTGGGTGGCTGAAGATTAAGGCAGCAATGAGATGGGGGTTCTTTATCCGGAAAAAAGCTGCTGAGAGACGGGCACAGATAGTTGAGTTAGAAGAGGAAGAATAGCTGCTATCAAGCCTTTTTAAGCGGCAAGCCTCTCATTTCTGACTATGGTTTTGGGAGTTACTAGAACTCCATCAATGGCAGCAGGGGAAAACTAGAGGTACTGATCGCATGAAATTATTGGTTTCACAACTCCTGAAGACCCTAATTACACATTGGGAATCTCTTCTTGTACAGTGTCCTGTACAGTAAGCTGCTTCTTTGACTTCCCTTAGTAATATGCTTTATCATTGGTTTGTGTATGATAATTTTAGTTTTTCTGTTGAGGGGGTAAATTTGCTTTTAAGTTGATGGCTTCCTCTCCCCCCCCCCCTGTTGACTGGTTTTTGTAATGCTTTTAAGTTGTTACAGTTAATTGTTGTACAAGGTTATAAGCATTGTGGCTGTGGGTACTTATTTCATAGTGCAGTTGCTTTCTCTCAAATGTTCTGGAATTTGCAAAGCTATTGAAATTAATTTTTTTTTTTTTATTATTATAAATGTATAAAAAACGAAATCTAAAAAGAAAAGAGGCATTATTTTGAATTACCTCCTAAAGATTGTAGTCTTTTAGTACACCTATTCCACTAATTACAATGTGTTTTATCTCTCTAACTACAATGTGATTTGGGTGCGTGTTTGACTGTTTGAAGTTGTCACCACGAATCAAACCAATGTCCAAAAAGTTGTATTGGACATATAGTTCAGTGATAGGCGCATGTATTTTTAATTTGAATCCAATTTTTTTAATTTTAAAAAAGAAAAACCCAAAAGATTCATAATTAATTATTCATCAATTAATGGTAAATGAATATATATAATATAGGGTTCACCAATAAATATCGTTTGTATTTGGGATTTGGGAGTACGAAAAGCTGGTTCTTTAAACATGTTTTGAATTATTTACTGAATCTCCATCAGCCTTTTAACTTTTAAGCCTATGCTAAGATGCAGTGGGGTCGGGCTGGAACGGAAATCCCCAACCCCGTTTTCATGCCCCCGTTGAAGCTTGCCACGTCTTTAAAATATTTTTTTAACAAGTTACAACTTGCCTATTAACGCAAGGTTTAAGGTTTTCTTTTTCCTTGCCTAGCTAATACCTTGAGGGATTGCAAGACTGGCGATGGTGATCCCAGAAATGAGGTCAGATTTCAAGAACTGTAAGCTGTAACGAGGAGCCCATTCAAGAATCGGCAAGAAATATTGCAGGCCTAGTAAAAATTTTCGGGTGTTTTGTTCTTGAATTGCCTAAGTGGGTTATCGGGGAAAAACGTCTCCTTGAGAGAATTCTTGAATGACTTGAAAAATGGTTGTGGCGGAAGAATCGGCACTCGGTGAGCACATTGATGATCATTCGTTGAAGAAGGGTACACATAATTAGCGTTGCCCATGAAAGTATGCTGTATTTAGTTCAAGTTTAGCACCAGATTTGGAGAATTATTGCAGGGCAAATCGTGCTAGATATGTGGAGGAGATTCACGAGAAGATAGAAGCTAGAGAGAGGAGATGGTGCAGCGAGAGTGAGGGGATGGGAAATGGGATGACCCTGGCTTTATAGAAGGGAAATGATGTAAGCCTCCAAGGCATTACAATTTGGCATCAGAATCAACTAGAATTTCATACACATGCAATATGTGTGGCCATATGTAAGTTTGTCTTTTTCCTGAGATTATCTGTGTAAGAAAGAATTACGTTATTATTACATAGTAATGTTACAAAATCATCATGGTAAGTGGAAGCTGGAGAGGGTTGCTTGTAAAAACCCAGATTTCTTCAAACTTCTTGAGTGTCTGATGCAAAAGATGCATTCATAAGGCTTACAATTTGGAGATATTCTTTGTAAATGTTTACTGTTGGACTGTACTTAAAACGTAAAACAGAACATACAGCAATACAAGTGTATAAGTATTTCGGTATACATGCTGCTTGGAATTCCTCTCACTGTAATAAGAAAATAAACGACACTAGTTTGTAACCACATAAGGATCTTGGAGGCTTGTTTTTATTAATGAAATTTTTTGATTTCACATACACGTGCAGTGCCGTCGATGGAAACAGAAACAAGAAACTCCAGATTGGAAGATACAGAGAGAGACTGGATGGCATGTTCATGTCCTTTGAAGGTTTCCACACATTTCCCGGAGAGACAATTACATATGTGTATTCTCCCACCACAACACCCTGTAGCCAAGAATTTAGATGCTCCAAGCCAAGCCAAGCCAAGCATGTCACTCTATAAACGATCCAATGACACTTAGGGAGAAAAAAATTTCTTTAGATCACTTTTTCTTTGACGAATATTGGGGAACGGCATGAGGATTGAGAACAAATCCTTGGCTCTGTTTGTTGCTGGTCCGACAAGAAAAAAAAAAAACCCCTAAACCTCACGTTAATAGATGACAGACGGCTAGTTGTAACTTGATTTGTTAAAAAAATATTTTAAACACGTGGCAAACATGGATAGGAGATGAGGCATGAAAAAAGGCAGTGGATTTTCGTTCGCATGCTTTGCCCCCCTATTAATGTTATGATCTTGCTGAGTGTATTCCTTAGCTTGACATATTACAAAAAAAAAAAAAAAATATAGTTTTTTTTTAATTGTTCATCTCTTTATTTATTATTTTTTTACAATAACCATCAATATATTTTCAAATTTTATTTGGTCTAATCTATTTTCTGAATATCAATTTGGTGCATTTAAAATTTAATTGATGTTTAAAAAAGTATAAAAAAGTCAACAATCTCTTGAGTGGCCAGAAGAAGATTGTGAGGCATGTAAGACTTGGGTTCAAATTCAAATAACCCAACTTTAACCAGTGTTGAAAAAATTTGGATCTCTTGATCGGATTGATTCAATCGAGAATTAATGGCTCGTTTTGTCCGATACATATTAAAGAATTGGGGATTCAATGAATCGATAAAAAATCGGTTAAACCGGAAAAAACCTGACAAAAAACTGAATTAAACAGGTAAAAAAATCAGTTTTTTGTTATTAAAATTATTTTCATAAGTCATGAGATTTGAACTTTTAATCTTTTAATCATATATTAAAGACATACCATTAAGACAAATACATATTTTATTAACTAATTACTATATTTAATATCAAAGTCACATATTTAATATTTATTTTATTTTTAATTGAATAATCTGATTCAACCAATTGGACCAATTGAACCGAAGGTCATATCAGCTTAACCTGTGGTATGATTTTTTATTCATTGACCTTAACCTCAATCTCAATCTCAACCTCAACCCCAATATATATATATATATATATATATATATATATATATATAGTTTGTTTTTGATACACTGATAGTGATTTTTTTTAACTTTAAAGCGAGTTAAGAGGTTGCAAATTGCAATATGTCCCACTTCTTTTTTTAATTATTTTTTTTACTACATCCTAAGGGGTATATTTCATCCTACTAACCATTTTTAAACTTCACAAGCAGGATTAGCAAAATAACACATACCTCTTAGATATATTAAAAAAAAATAATTAAAAAATGAGATATGTGACAGATTTTTAACCTATGTGTAGAGTTAAAAAATTGTACCACACACACACACACACACACACATATATATATATATATATATATATATATATATATATATATATATATATATAAACCTATTCAAGGGCTGGGCGGGCAGGCTCGGCCAAATATGTGCCAAGCCTCGGTAACCAATTTTCAATTCGGATAGCCCGACCCGAATTACTTATTTGTTAATAAAAATATTTTTTTATTTAAATTTAATTATAAAAAAATATAAATATTAATATAAAAAAGATTTTTTTTTTAATATTTTAATATTTTTTAAATAGTGATTCGAGCTTATAGGTAGACCTGCCTAGGGCCGGGCTACCCATCCAAGCCCGAAGGCCCGCCCATATTTGGGAGGGTTTGGACAAAAATATTAGGCCCGAAAAATGGGCTTGGGCAAAAAAATTAGGCCCATTTCAAATATGGGACGGGCCTTGGCTCCAACATTCAAGGCCCGAGCCCGGCCCGTTTTCTAATTAAATAATATATTATTTATATTTATATATTATGTAATTTATGTCATATAAAAATTAAATATATATAATATTATAGTGTAAACATTAAAAAATATGTTAAGTTGTTCATGTTTAAAAACTTAATAATTGAAAAAAATATAAAATTACTAAAGATTAAATAATAAAAATATATATTTTTAAAAAATTAGAAAAAATAATATGGGCGGGCCTAAACGGGCTTGGGCTATCCATTTACAAATATGGGAGGGCTTGGAAAAAATTTAAGGCCCATATTTCGAGCCGGGCCAGGCTTGGGCAATCAAATGTAGTGTTGATACCATACATGGATCCGACTCGAACCCGGCTTATGGACATCTCTACTTACAGGCCGGCTCAGGCTTGGGTAAAGGGTGTGGAAAAAATTTGGGTCTTAGCCCGGCTTAGCCCATAAACACCTCTACTGAGGAGAGATCCACTTAAACTAATGTAAAACTAAATTAGTTTTACACACTTTCGTAACTTTTTATACGATTTATATTTGTTTAATCTAAATGTCGTATTTCATGTTCTATTCACGTAGATCATGCACGTCATGTTTCGAGTAAATTAAAAATGTCTAACTATTTCTTCGATGTAAAAAACTTTCAACCGTTAAATATTTTAAAAAAGATAGTATTCTTGATAAGATATGATAGAAATATCTGATCGATTCGAAACTTTGCATGCACGATGAGTACAATTATATTGTTAAATCCAATGATTGATTTGTTAAAATATAAATTGTATAAAAAGTTTTAGATGTGTGTAAAACTAGTTTAATTTTATACTAGTGTAAGCGTATTTTCATAATTTTTATATGATTTATATTTTTTTTTAATCCAACCACCGTATTTCATACTTTATTCATGTAGATCATGCAGGTCGAGTTTCGAGTAAATTAAAAATGTTTAACTATTTATTCGATGTAAAAAAATTTCAATCATTAAATATATATTGAAAAAGACAGTATTTTCAATCGATATGATAGAGATATCGTATCGATTCGAAACTTTACGTGCACGACGAGTACGATTACATTGCTAAATCCAACGATCGATTTGTTAAAATATTAAATCGTATACGAAATTATAAAATGTGTAAAACTAATTAATTTTAGATTAATGTAACTGGATAAAAATATAGAAGTGAAGTGGAACTCAAATAAAAGGTGTGATAATAATAAGATAATTACCAATACGGTGTTGTACCTTTGACCTAATTAGTCCTATGACATTTATTTTGGGCATCCGATGCATGCCATTTTTTTTTTTTTTACTCCTTCATTCATTTGATACTCAATCGGACCTATGCGTAACCCTATACTATTTTTAGGAAAGAAAAAAACATAGAATTCTCAGCCCCCTATATTTGTCAAATGGCATTTAAACAAAACAATAACTTAAAAATATTAGTAATAATTTAGGACTTTAAAATATATACTTGTATTTATGATAGAAGTTAAAGAGTACTCACGAATTTAAATGCATAATAAATGTTAGCAATAATTTAGGCAAAGTTTTAAACTGAAATTCGTTACAGTGTTGTTGTCAAAATGATGTAAAATATTAAAAATTAACATTATTGATAACTAATAAGTTATATGAATAGATTAATAATATGTAAATGAACATATACGTTAAACAATAGTATATATTAATTGTTTTTTAAACAATAGCAAATTTTTTATAAATCATAATAAAACTATATATTCAAATAAAATATTAAAACTTACTAAAGTTATTTGAATGTTTGTATCTACATATTTAGTTTGACAAGTTTGATCGATTTTAATTTTTATTGAATTTATTTGATAAAATTAAAATATATCTAAATATATAATATGAAATAAAAATCAATTATTCGATCAAATAAAAAAAATCAACAAACAAATTAATAGAACTAAATAAAATCTGATATAAAATTGGATATAACTTCACACGACATGAGACTTGAATACGAAACTTAAAATTAGTTATATAATCGGTAATTAGAGGTGCTTATGGGTTGGGCCGAGGTCCAAATTTTTTTGAAGATCCTTGCCCAAGCCCATCCTTGGACGGGCCCGGGTTAGCTCGTCGGCCCATGAGCACTGTTCATTACATTTAAAAAATATTTTTTTATTAATATTTTTATATTTTATAATTAAAATTAAATTAAATAATATTATTTTAATACCTAAAACACTGTTCCGAGCTGGGTCGACCTGGAATAAGAATTCCCTGCCCAGGCTCGACCCGTGAGCAGGTCTATCGGTAATGGATCTTGAAATTTGATTTTGAAGGGAAAAATTAAAATTATATATAATTTTTTTCTCACAAAAAATAACTTCTTATATTCACTAATATATATATATATATATATATATTATAAGCAATGTCCTAATAAAAATTGAAAAAAATTCTCTAATACTTCATTAGTGGATTTTTAAATTTCATTAGTGGAAGTTGTCACAAACCTTATTTGGTTATATTTTTAAAGGAAGTTAAAAAGTTAAATTGTTTTTTGTTAAGTTTACATGGTTATAACTTAATTTTTGTGACAAGTCTCTATTAAGTTTTAAGAATTTGTAAATTATGATCGGTGGATATAATAAATAAACAAATAATGATGTTATTTTAACCCTTTGTTCATTACAAGGCATAAAATTAGGTTATGAGATCAAAATTTTATTTTTTTTCACAAAAATAAATAAATTTAACTTAGTTTTTAAACCACTTAAAATTATTATATATAAGAGTTTAAATAAATAATACACATACGAGTTTGTAAAATTTTTGGCCCCGGACTCTCATACAGATCTGCCACTATATCTAATTATCTTATGAGAATTTTTTTTTTTCACTGACCGTCAATGAAATTTTGGATTCTATTAATGAATTTAGTAGAATCACACACACTCTTTTATAATATTTTAAAAAATAAAAAATTATTTTATTTTATATATTCATAATTATGTACTTTATACATTCTTCCTGCCTCCACCCAAAATTGTTTTCTTCTCATGATTTTGATGGTAGGGATTGTCTATTTTACGAAGGCTCCATTTGGATGGACGGTGAGATTGATTTTGGTGAGATTAAAAATAACGATCGAGGTGAGATTAATTACTGTAGCGATGAGATTGGATACTGTAACAATGAGATTATAATCAGCGGTGGGATATGTGTTTGGATTAAAAAACAGCGGTGACGTTGAGGTGAATTATAGTGAGAAACAAAAATGATCATTAAGGATATTATATTAAAATGTGTATATATATAATAAATGATTACAAAATATTAAAATTATATTAAATAATAAAATATAATAATTAAAATTATATTTATGTTAAAATATAATAATTAAAATTATATTTATGTCAAATAAATAAAAATAAAAATAAAAATAAAAATAAAAATAAAAATAAAAGAATTAAAAAAATTGAATAAAATAATATTTTATACTTTTTATTATTTATGTAATTACTTATTTTTAATTTTATTATTTGTGTAATTACTTTTTTTAATTATTCATTTAGATTATATAATAATAAAATATATGTATTTCATTTTTAAATAAAAAAAAAGTGTCAAGAACAAAAATACTCCTATATTGTTCATACAAAACAAAAAAAAGAAAAAGTTAAAATTGAAAAATGGCCTTCCCACCGGAGGGCATTTTCGCTCCAATCCAAAAAAATGGCTCCAACACGGTGAAACACTGTTCATCGTGTTGGAACCATATTATTCTAACATGTTAAATGATGTAGTTGGAATAAAAAGATGTCTCAGCCGTACCGAACAATGATCCTGTTTCAATCCAAACGGAGCCTAAATCTCAAAATCTCACCAACCCATCTCATTTGCCGACCTGATAGTGATTGACAATTTGACCAAATTAAAACACCAAGATAGATATGATCTCTTTTAAATTTTACAATTCTTGTATTCATTTTTTTTAAAATTATATTTAAATTACTTTTTTAATATGATATCGTATTTAATATAATAAATTTATTGAATTAGGGAAAAAGATAAGCTCACGCTGTCAACTGTTTGTGCATCATCAGAACAAAGAATCCCTGCAATTTTCAACCTAAAAGCTGATCATTCCATTTCCCAAACCAAATCCGCATGCTATTGTTTACTCCCTTAGCCCTGCACCGTCTCACTCGCCTCCGCTTTTTACTTAAAAAAAAAAAAACTTTTTCAGCGACGAGCATCTGTTACGAGTTGCCAATATTAATTATTTGAGACTAAAGTTTGATCAAATATTAATTGGAGTAGCCATCAGGATTTAAACTAGCTATCAACCAAGAAACACTGTTTAATCTTAAATACTTGGTACTATAACTTTACAATCGAATTATTAATTCTCACGTCAGTAAACCATGAAAGGTTAGGTTTTTTATGTTTGGAATTGGATGTAGAAAACATTTTTTTTTTCTTTTTCAATTAAACAAAAAGGGATATATAACACAGCAAATCCTTACTTTTTTGTTGTTGAACTCATTTAGCAACTGATGAAGGAAGTCACTTTCGGTGGCAAAGGCAACTTGTCAGATGCTATCTGCAAATTCGTTTCAAGTAATTAAGATTTTGAGATTAATTTGTTGGCCCATTTGGTGGAAAGCAAATTAAGTACTTCTAATCATCTCATAAATATATATACTTTGGCAGATTATATATCAAATAACAACCAAAATATTTGGCCAAAAATAAAATAAAATAATAACAACCAAAATATATACCAATAAGGGTAGCAGGCAGCTTACTCATTGATGTCATGTATTGCCAATTAATATTTGTATGGAAACGGAAATTAAAGGCACTTTGGAAACAATAAAAGGCAAAACCAAGAAAAATGGAAAACAAAGAGAGAGAGAAACCCTAATAAGTCTGCAACAGCTTGCAACTACGTGGCTTACAACAAACACAATCTGGTGGGGGGCTGTCAATATTCAATATCATCACTTCATATCTCATCTCTACTACGTACAAAAAAAAAAAAAAAAAAAACCCCTTATATATCGAGAGGGTCAACAGAGTAAAGCTAGGGGGTGGTTTGTTTTGATTTGATTTGAATAATAATAAGGGTTCTTTTTCCCTTTTGAAATCCTTTAAAACAAATGAAAAAGAACCCTAGCTAACTGCTGATGCCTCCCTCTCAAAGGAGCTCCCACCATGAGTCCAATTAATGTTTTTCTTGAGGTTTTTTCTCCCAATTTAATACCCTCTTCATTCTTCAGCCTGCACTTCTCTCTGATGCTGATTTATCATAGATGATGGTTCCCCACGAAGTGTTATTACTTAGCTGTCTCAACTCTCAGGATATGAAAGTGATGAAGAAGCAAAGAAACGATGAGACAGAGAAGGAAGGCTATGAAACTGATCTGATATATCTATAAGAGTATCTCTACTTAGTTTCTTGCTTTCACTCTTTGTTAAACTGAGTTTCTTTAAGATTTTAATGATTTGTTTCTTTATCTTTTTTTTCAGATTTCTGCTGATGAATTATATATGGTTCATGGTTGATATATGAGAGAAATTTATATGTTTCTCAAATTATTGTTTATCCAAAATTATGAATAAAAACTGATATTACACAGAATCTCAGATATATGAGATTTGAACTTGTCATCCTCCTTTATGAGAAAGGAATTATATTATCACTTGTCATCAATATCCCTCAATAGCTATCTCTGCCTGTCTCTCAATACAAGTAAATTAATTACTGAATTGGTGACAAAAGGGAGTCAGCCAGGGACAAAGATGAGAATAAAAGATTCAATGGGTTTCAGAACTTCCTTCATCAACCCATAGTTTTTTTTTTCTTTCTTTAATTTATGATTTATTAAATTTTTTGTTGGTACATATAAAAAATCCCAAATTACTCACCTTTCTATCAGGTTTTAACATGATGAAAATTGGTAGGTAAAGATTTTGGAATTTTTTTTTTTAATGTTTTAGCACACTGCGCTCATCTAATTGAATTCCTTCCCTTCCGAAAAGTCTCGTGTCCTGTTTTTCTTTTTCTTTAAGCTTTTGTTTTGGTTTCTTACAATTGTAATTTTCATTCAAAATTGTCCATTCTTTTTGGTGTATTCTCATATTTCCCTTATTAAAGATTTTTAATCGAATGGGTTAATTACATTATAAGAAAAGAAGGCCAACATCAGCTCCTTGATCACAGCAATCACAGCAAAATCCCTTGATACATGTTCCTGGTGAAGTAGTTAAATTGTGACAGCATAAATTGTGACAGCATTCATTTAGCTGTGATTTTGTGAACTAGTATAACCTTCTATTTTATGTACTTGTATAGTGAATATATATATATATATATATATATATATATATATATATCAATGAAAATTCTCTTTGGAACACACATAAAAGAGAAATATTTCTGTATCCATTTCTTACATACATAACAGCTCCCTCCTTCCAACCATTTTTTTTCTTTCTAAAATATCTTTTGAATAATATTTGATATATATATATATATATTTATAAAACAAAAATTATCAAATAAACTAGATGATGACACGATAATAAAAATTTTGGCATTAAGTTAACGTGAAAAAAATAAAATAAATTCGTTGGTGTTAAAATTTAAGATGTGAACCTTTTAAATATGAACGGTCCTTTTGGCAAAGATTAAGAGTATTCTTGTATTTTTATGTAAGTTGAAATAATCAAACTATGCAAAGCTGTATTTAAATTTTTAAGTTGGGAAGAAGAAATTTTGTTTATTATCAAATACAATATTGAGAAGAAGGAGATTCAAACTAACTATTTAACTAAAAAGATATACATACAAGGTATAAATTTTTAAAGGATAGATGTAGTCGATTACAAAGATCATAAATATTTTTTTTTATGTACTAAAACACTGTTTTTTTTTTTTTTTTTTTTTTTTTTTTAATTTTTTATAAAGCTTAACGGTTTTATTGTGATTATAAGAGATAAATTTTTGGTAAGGGTTTTATTATGATTCTAAGATAAAATTTTACCAAAGCTTGGAAAAAATAAGGAATTATATAAACTATTTTTTTTTATCTAATGTGTTAAGAAGAAAAGAAGCTCTAATACTATGTTAGAAGAAAAAGAGAATGCAATAACACAAAAAAACACGTGATTCGATTATAATGATCTACATCTACGGGAAAAGACCCAAATAGTTAAATTGTTGATATTATTGAATTTCTATAGCTTATATAAACTTAAATTTAATCCATCATTTGTCATCAATATCCCTCAATAGCTATCTCTGCATGTCTCTCAATACAAGCAAATTAATTTCTGAATTGGTGACAAAAGGGAGTCAGCCACGGACAAAAACGAGAATAAAAGATTCAATGGGTTCATTTCAGATCTTCCTTCATCAACCCATAGTTTTTTTTCTTCTTTAATTTATGATTTTTTTTTGCTAAGCCAAAGAAAATTTTATTAATATTCCATAATGAATAAAGCTAGAAACAAGGCTAGCAGAGCAAAATCCAGGCAAGGTTCTATTACAAGTAAGCATAACTCCTAACAACAATCAAACAAAAGACAAGCTCTAAAATCTTTCTTAACACTCACAACCTTAACAAGATATAAAAAAGTCAAAAATATCCAGCTCCTACCAAAAATCGAAGAAGCATTTAGAACCATAGCCAGCAAGCTTCAAAGAACACAAGCCATTAAGAGGACGTGTAGTTGATCTATGAAAATTTGTAAAAACTTTACATGCAGACCAACTCCACCAAACTCATCATAAACTAGCGTATCCCTCCAATCATAAGCCAAATCTAGTCTGGTAACTTCCAAACTATCCACCAAGCCACAAAAAGTAGTGCCTTATTTCCATCAACTAAGTTAGAATTCTTCTCTTCTGAGAGATCTTAAAACATTCCACTCAATGGATCATCTTCAAAATTTGCAAACCCAAGCACCTAACAAGCTCATACATAAACATCAATCATTGCATGGTGATCCCACAAAAATCATGTAAATTTTCCAACTTCATTTCCTAAGGAGTCGTTCAGTGGCTTCCGCTCTTTTCTTCCAACTCCATAATTTTTTGAATTACAGATTCCTCATCAACATTCACAGATAGCCCAAGCATTTTCCCGATTTTCGATTCTATAGCCTCCTTACGTAATATTCTTCTCCTATTTTGGAAGTTCCCATCAGACAAAGAATCGTTAACGATTCTCAGGTCATCCACTTTTTTCTTGTTAGTTCTTCGATTTTTCCTAGCTTTCTTCCTCTTGCAATCACCTTTTTGGATAACTAGTTGTGTAATTGAGACTCAATGTCCTCCAGTGTTCTCACACCTCTTTTCTTGATTCTCCTATTAGAGCCTTTGCTAATCAAAGATGTGCTTCGTGGATCTCCAAGGGAAGGGGCATTAGGCCTATGATCAACATCAAGTTCATTTGAAAAGTCTGGGCCCGAACAAGATGGATTTACAAAATCTTTTCACGTGTGGCTTTATGGAACCCAAGCAGGTGTAAGCTGGAGAGGATTGATTAGTGGAATCACCTATACCTATAGGACTTGGCAAATAAAGTCCAATAGAGTTATTATCATAGGCCTCCTTGTTTCTCACACCTTCATCTTTTGCCATGCAATCTCCTTCGATTCCCACCCCAGCCGCCATCATCTGTTTCTCATGTTCAAATTTGGTCACTATCTCCTCAGACAAATTCAAATCTTCACTGAACTGTTTTTGAGTTCCTTGTCTTGCCATTTTTGATTCTGACATTAGCTTTTCCTTACTCATTTGAATACTTCTATCACCTTTCCTGTTTTCAGCCTGTTCATCTTCCATGTTGCCATCTTCATACCTAAACCCAAAACGCAAGGATACATGCTTGAATTGTTGTTCCATTCCATAATGAGAAGGACACGAATTACCCATGCCATCACAAGTTGATAAGGATCTGTCCCTGTCAACTTCAACTACCCTAACTTGATATCAATGATCTCCATAAACTAAATTAATGATTTCATCGATTTTGTTAAGGGTTTTTGTTCTTATGAACAGAGCACCTTTGCTAAAGTCATTGAACCTTAAAGTTTCGTCATCCAAGAATAACATCTCACCGCAAAGATTTGCAATTTGAGTGAAGGTATTGGAATTCCAAACATGCAGAGGAACAACATAGCAATACACCCATGTATTTCTCCATTGACAATGGAAGTCTTAAGACCAAACCTCACAGTCCACTAACCACTGAACCAACCAATTCCATCCTTCATTTTTCATCCTTAAGAATATCTCCTCTTTCCTAAATAGAATAAGAAAATGAAATCCAGGAACATCAAAAACTCTTTGGGTCTAAAGTTCGCCAGTAGCCATTTCGCATCAAAGCATCCCTTGGCTTTACCGATCACGCGCTTTTCTAACATTTGGATTGTCTGTTCCTCACTACCTACCTTTATTGTCCTTATCTGCTGTTGGGGGTTAGTCTTTTGGGGGACACCTCTGATGTTTTGGTTGTCATTCTAGGTAATCAAGCAGTCGCCAAGTATAGCTTGTTTGTAGGATATCCCAACTGTTTGATTTATAACTGGGAATGGACCCACACTAGTGTTCCTGCTGGAGCATTCTCCTGTCTTCCTTTTCTTCAACTTTGAGACGCAATTGGTGTTTATAATCCTTTCCTTCCCAGTAGGATAATTAGGATTATATCTAGCTATGTTAACCCCGATTCTGTGATCCAACAACCATGCTCCGTTCAACCATTTTGACTGCTTCCTCTACTTGAGACCGTTCCAAGAAACGGACGAAATCGAATTTTTTCCCACTCTTGCTCCTGTTGAGTGAAATATGATAAGAATAAGACCCTCCCATAATTCTGAAAAATTCTTCGAATCCACTGCCAGTGTGTTGTTGCTGGTATGTTGTTGACAAATATCGTAGAACTTCTCTGCTCACTGGAACTGTCCTTCTCTGCCATACTTATCTGCCAGCTAGTTGATGATCGAGCTTGAATTATAGCAGTCGAGTTCCTATTAGGAAAAATTTTCTCTGATGCTGATGCTAATAGATCTGCTATTCTTTAATTTATGATTTATTAAATTTTTTGTTGGCACATATAGAAAATCTTGTTGGGTATATTTAGTCTAAGTTGAGTAACTTGGTTGAGCTAAGGGAAGTGTTAATCCCACATTACTTAACTTGGTTAAATCAAGTAAAGTACTCATCCCACATTGAGTAATTATGTTAAGCCAAGGAGAGTGCTCACCTATAAGTAGGAGTCTTGGCATTTGGAAAAAATCACCCACCACCCCCTAGGAGAGGAAGTTTATACTTTTAAGTAGAAGTTGTATTGGGACTTTTTAGGTGGTGTCAAATTTGTTTGTAGGAAGGTTTGTAGCTTTATCTATGCAAAAGCTATAATATCTTTAAAGAGGGTTTGTAATTTTATCCGTGTAAAAGTTACAAATTGGAATACTTCTTTAGTGAAGTAAATTGAAATACTTCTTTAGTGAAGTATGTTATCCCTTTGGGATCGTGGATGTAGGCGGAAAAATGTTGAACCACGTTCAAAATATTGCTGTAGACACCTAATTTTGTCCGGACCACTAAAACAGGTATGTTTTCTTCTTAAATTTATGTTTCAGAATATAAAAAGGTTTTTTTCATCCTGCAGGCGGTACTCCGAGACTTAGTCTAAGAAGGCGAGCATAAAAAGTCAAACTTGAAAAAGTCAACCCAAGAAAGTCAACCCCGATAAGTCAACTATTAAAACAGTCAACCTACTTTCAAAATCAAGATTTTGAAGTTCAATTGAAAAATGACGAAAGAATTTTGATAATCCGAGGTCTACATTGAAAGATATGGAGTTCGAAAGTTGGGTTACGGAGATTCAGTAGAAAGGAAATCCTAGTTCGGGAAATTTAGGAAAAAGTGCTTAAACGATCAAATTGGTCGAAATTAAAGGTTCCAAATGAAAGATAAGCACTGAATACTGGTAATGGAGAAGCTACTTGGAAGAAAAACTGAAAGAAAAGTCAATTCGGAAGAAAATCGAGAATTAAGGTTCTTTGTGGATTTCGGTGAAATTTGGAAGAATTACAAAAATGACCCGATTCGGTAAGACTAAAGCCCCCAATGGATGAGGAGTGATTAAACAAGGATAGCCCAAGGCTCAGTTTGAAGAAAATCTGAAAATCGGACTTGTTTTGAGCAAAACCGGGTTTCAGAGGTAAAAGGGCAAAATTGGAAGATTTGAGAAAAATAGCAAATGAACTCCAAAAATTCTGAAAATTTGCAAATCTCATTCTTAAATCATTTGGAAGAGATTGGAGAAAGAAAATCCGGATTTAGAGTTAGTTTGAAAAATGGCCAAATCCCGGGTCCCCTATGCAAAAATTCAAGAAGATAAATCCCGAAAAAATAGCAAATGAACTCTAAAAATTCTGAAAATTTGCAGATCTCATTCTTAAATTATTTGGAAAAGATGGGCGAAATAAAATCCAGATTCGGAGTTCGTTTGCAAAATGGAAAATCCCGGACCCACTATGCAGTAATTCAAGCAGATAAATCCCGAAAACATACCAAATGAGTTCCAAAATTATGAAAAATTTCAGATCATACTTTTAAATTATTTGGAAGATATTGGTGAAGAAAAATCTGGATTTGGAGCTCGTTTAAAAAAATGGTAAAGTTTGAGAGCACAAAAGAGCAATTTTGGAAGAAAAATCCAAATAAATAGCAAATAGGCTCGAAAATTTTTGAAAACCTCCAGAAATCAATTTTTTATTATTTTGAAAGTATTGAAAAAAGAAAATTTAAATTTGGAGTCCGTTTGCTATTTATTTATGTTCGGGGGGGGGGGGAAGGCAAAAAGGTCATTTTACCCAAGAAACCGAAAAGGGCTTTTCTTGCCTTTTGAAAAATGAAGCATGGCCTGGAAGATGAGGGGTCAGCTGGCCAAGGCCCAATGGTAGGCAAATATTTGCTGATTTTTAATCAAAAGGCCAACAATGAAGAGGAAGGTAGTTATTTTTTTGATCAAGCCTTTGTAATTGAGCCACATAGACCAATGCATGAAGAGGGAGAATGTCAGCATAATGGCTTAAGATTATTGAACAGCTGTAATTGTGGATAGCTGATTACCTAATCTAAGGGTGATAATTTCACATTTTAAGCATATTGGATCAATAGCCTTTGGATCAAAATTGATTGGAAAAAAAATGACAACATCCTAGCTATCTAACAAGCCATTTGGCCATTACAAGGAGGAGGGGGTCTCTCTTTCATTTTGAGATTATTCACACTCTTGTTTGGCTGATTTTCTCTTCATTTTTGAAAGGCAAAAAGAAAAGTTTAGAAAAAAAAAGAAAGTTAGAAGAGAAAAAGCTTACAATATAGCTTCTAGAGATTGCTTTAAAAACCATACTCTTGCACTTTCTTTGATTTTCCATTCTTGATTTGCTGTTTTCATTTGATATTTGGTGAGTTTCTTTTGATTTTGATTTTACAATAAGTGTTTTTAAGCTTTCTTTTCAAGTTCTTCCTTCATGCTTTTTTGAAAAACTATGGAAAACCAAATTTTTTTATTTTTTATTTTTCTCTAAATGGCCGAATGGCCTTTTTTTTAATGGTTGCTTTTTTGCTTTTGTTTCATGTTGTTAGTAGTGTCTAACATGTTTTTGATATTTCATATCTTCTTCAACTAACAAAATATGTAGCTTGTTTTAATGTTGTTGCTTATTTACCTCTATTATTGATTCTTTCATCTAGTATTCATGTTTTTTTTCCTTGTTTTATATTTTTAATTTTCTGTTTTCAACATTTTTGTGTTGTTCATGATTTGCATTTTACTATGCTAAGTGTTTGTGAAAATGTCTAATCTTGTGCATGCATTTACTTCATGTTTACATGGTTTAACATGTTTCTTTTTTAGCTTTGCATTTTTGTATGTCATGTGTTTGTGAAAATGTCATGCTAGGATTCCATCACATTGAGCATATAGACCATTCAGCCACCCCTCTCTTTTAAGCTTTATGTGTGCATTTTTTTATGCTAGTTGATAGGTTTGCATTTTCATGATATTTGGTTGTGTATTTTGTTTAAGCATGCTATATGTTTGTGTATATTGCCATGCATTCTTTAGGTTTAGGATTGGTTTGCTTTGCCGTGCATATTCATGCATTTTAGACCTGGGTTGCATTAAATGCCATGCAAGTTCATTTAGGTCTAGGTCATTTTATTGATGCCATGTATTTTTCATGTCATTTAGGTTTTAAATCATGCATTTCATGCATCATATTTGCTGTATTTTCATGCATTTCATGTCCTTGCCACATGATTTATGACTTAGACCAATCAATGGTTCAAAGTCATGCTCATTTTGAGCATACTTGTGGAAAATTAAAGAGTTGTCAAATTGATTATTTTACCTTTGTGATTTTTTTTACTTAGCCAATTTTTGTCCAACCTTTCAAAAGTGTTAGCTACTATTTGTGAGTTTTTAGGAGAGTCTCTAACATTTTTACTTTGATTTTTAAATGATTTTATCAAAGGCAAAAACTGTGTTTCGGCAAAACAGTTTTTTCACCCAGTACTCGTACTTTTTCGATTTTTCTGGGCAATCATATTTAATCAGAAAATTAAACCGATTTTTTTTCCATGTAGTTTTACATGTCTTGAGTCTCCAGTATTTGTTTTATATTTTTTTGAATTTTTAAAAATAGGGTAAAAAATCGTGCTTTGAAATTGGACAGTAAAGGCAGAATTGAATTTGAAGGAAAATCATTTTTCTGTTTTGGTTAAGTTACTTAGAGGGGGCTGATTAGGAAGTTTAGCTACTGACTTAGGGTAGTTTCTAAGCTTTTTTAAACTCTAAAAATGATTTTTTAAATATCAGGTTAAGGGTGGTCAAGTCCGGGATTTTAAACTTAGGAATTTAGAGCCATTTAAAAAGGGTTTAGCTAAGTTTATTTATTTATTTTTTAATCTAAGCTTTTCAAAATTGTTTTCAAACAATCACAAAGTATTTTGGTTTTAGAATATTTAATTTGATATATTTTCCTAAGATAGCCGGATATCTTTTTAGATATATGGATTTTCTTAATTAAAGGAAAAAAATACATTCTCATGCATTGCATTTTCCATATTCATGCATACTATATAATATGTGATTTTTGCTATGTTAATTTTCATGATGGTGTTATTATCTTTGATTTAAAATTTTGATATAATATTAATTGTTATATGGTTTTGAATATTTCATGATATCCTATGCTTTTTATTTAGTTATTTTTGTCATATTATTTAGCATATACTATGTTCATGCATTATTATTTTTATTTTTATGCATATTATATGTTAGCATTATTTTATGTTTCATGTCATGTCATGTCATTTCATATCATTTAGATTATATGCCATATTATTTATATTTGTCATGTCATTTAAATCATTTTATTCCATTTAGAATATATCATGTGACTCAGGTCATTTCATTTCATGTAAAATATATTATGTTACCTAGGTCATTTCATTTCATTTAGAATATATTATGTCACTTAGGATATTTTTTTTTTCATTTAGGATATATCATATGACTTAGGATATTACAATTCATATAGAATATAACATGTTACCTAGGTCATTTCATTTCATTTAGAATATATCATATGATTTAAGATATTTCGTTTCATTTAGAATATGCTAAGACATTTAAATTAGATCATACCATTTAGGTTGCATTACATTATCTAGACTTTGCTATGTCATTTTATTTATGTCACACATATTCATATTCATATTTTTTTTAAAATGCTTTGAAAAAGGTAATGATTTTCAATAAAATAAAGATATTCCCGATTTAAAATAATTCATGAGTTTTCTGCCGGGTTTGCTGGGGAGGATATAATTAATTATCATTAATAACGGAATATCTTCTTTAAAACCAGAATGGTTCGTAAAATTTTCCAAAATAATAATTTTTTTAATATTTTGCCACGCTTGTTGGAAAATATAGGAAAATTTTGAATTAATAAATTCCGGATCATTTTCAATTAAAAAATAGAATTATTTTTCTTTAAATTGGGAATTAACTTGAAATACCAAATTAAAAATCGACTTTTTACCGAGACTTGAGATAACACACGATTAATAAGGCATCGTGTTATACGGGCGTTGTGGGGGTGCTAATCCTTCCCCACTCGTAACCGAGTCTCGATTCCGCTTCTTTGATTTCTCTGGTTTAAAACGCAAACTTGAAATTGGTTTTAAAAAATATTTTAATTAATTTTAAAATATTTTATAAAACCGGTTTTAATAGGTGGCCGATCACACCTAGCCAAAAAATATTGGTGGCGACTCCATATCTTTTTCAAGGTTATTTTCAAAACCTTCGATTTTCTATAGGAATTAAGTCGACTTTTCCTCGATTTTTTTTAATGTCACGCTTAACGAATAATAAAGTCTTGCGATGAGACTTGTTATTTTTTAGGTTGTGATAATTGTGTTTTTTTTTTCTCTTTCTTGGATGCCACGCTATTCCCAACAACTGGTATCAGAGCTTTCGGTTCGAGGAGAGGAGTTATTGCCAGAAGCTTTTGGTTCAAGCGAGGAGAGATGCTGCCAAGAGCATTTGGTTCGAGCGAGGAGATAAGTTTTTTTTGAGGAAGAAGAGTTGCTGAGTTCCTGCCAAGAGGTTATTGGGACTTTGACTCAATGGAGGATTTGTTGGGTATATTGAGTCCAAGTCCCACATTAAGTAACTTGGTTGAGCTAAGGGAAGTGTTCATCCCATATTGCTTAACTTGGTTAAGTCAAGTAGATTAATCATCTCACATTGAGTAATTATGTTAAGCCAAGGAAAATGCTCACCTATAAGTAGGAGTCTTGGCCTTTGGAAGAAATCACCCACCACCCCCTAAGAGAGGGAGTCTATACACTTAAGTAGAAGTTGTATTGGGACTTTTTAGGTGGTGACACTACAAACAAATTGCCATATATTGATGTTTACCTATACTGACGGTCGTAATCCGTCGGTATAAAAGATCTATTGCAACAGATTTTTAATACTGTCAGAATCTAATTAACATATATCGACACTTTGTTGTTCGTCTCTATAGATATCTCGTATACTGACGATTTATCATTTGCCGTCGGTATAGATACCCCGTATACTAACGGTTTATCATTGGCCATCGGTATAGATAAGATTTTTACTGAAGGCTTCTCTTATTCCATCAGTATATTTGAAAAAAAAACTTTTTTTTTTTAAATGGCGGGGAAATTTATTTTTTATTTTTTATATTAAATAAGCCTATATCAATGACCGTCGATATAGGTCTAAGTTATACTTAGGGTTTGTTTTAGCCGTCTCTTCTTTCTCGTCCGCTTCTCCTTTCATTCTCTCATTTCATTTTCTTCCTCATCTGGATTTGGAAAGCTGGACACACATATGGATTTGAAAAGCTAGATCGTAGATACAGGTAATTATTGCTTGTCATTTTCTATCCTCCTCTCGAAGCATTTTTATTTTATTTGAAAAGCTGGACATTTTTATGGATGATTTTTAAGGCTGCTATGTAAAAATAGGAGGGCAGATATAAAAAAGAAAATCAACAGCCAAGAATTGGCTTCCATTGTTGTGCTTTGTAATACTGCTACAAGGCGTTTATATGGCTACAGAATGTGCTGATTTATGGCAGCTTCGGTTTAAATAAATAAATCAAAGAAGAGAAAAAGAGCTAATTGAAGAAATCTTGTGACTCACTATCCGCTAGTCTTGTATTTTTCTTTTTGATAATGGGGTTATTTATTTTCAATAATTTTTATTTATTAATTTTGTTAAATAATTAGGTTAAGGTTTTAGAATGGGGAGTGGTAGTACTAGTAGTTTTTGTTCACAGTGCTTCATTCACCAATATTAATCTTGTTAAACAATTAGGTTAAGGTTTTAGATTGTTGATATATGGGATATTCCAAAAGGGAAAGGTTATTATGTTAGTTAAGATGATCCTCCATCAATCTTCAAAAAAAAAAAAAAAAAAATTCTGTTTGTATAAATGAAGTTTGTGAACCACTGGTTCACACATTACTCCATTAAAGCCCTTTGGTTACATATTCAACAAAGCCAATGAACTAAAGCCTCTCGGCCCTAAAGTGAACTAAATTATGTTTGTAGTCATGTTCCAACCAAATTGAAGGAGTCAGATTTTGTTTGTTACTTTTGTTTTCTAGACCTAAAAGGATGAAAATGATTTATTTACTATTATCATGAATTTAAAATATAGTAAGATTTAGCAAATTGGTATTACTTGTATTTATTTTACTTGTATAATATATTATTTACGATTATAATATAAAAAAATTTATAAATTGCAGCTTTTTCTTTTATTTCAATTTTCTTTTATAGGAACAAAGTGATTTAAACAAAACAAATTGCTCAAAGTTAGTTGAGCCTTATTGCAGTGGAACAAAATCATTCCCTAGGACCATTCAAACTTTGGTACTTATATCAATTTTTTCCTTTGAGTTAAATTTATATGAATTCTACTTTATGTATTTGTGGTTTTGTTATCTAGATAGTTAATGGATGATTTTTGTAGACCGAACAAGCTAATGAAGTTCAACTATCACGTGCTGAGGTGTATATTCATACTCGTACATGTAAAGATGGAAGTGTTGTGAATGAGAAGGCATCAGAAATTGTTGTATTCTATCCTTCTATCCTTGGGCTCTCTCTCCATTTCTTTATTAATGTCGATGTCTTATGTAGTACGTTTCTGCTGTCTGAGCTGTGTTACCTATCATTGCTATGACCTATTTGATTGTTTAAAGATGATTTCCATGCTTCGTTTGCAAGTTTGTTTGCGTAATTATGTTGTCGAATTTACTTGCTTTGCTTATGTACTTATGGAATTAATTCAGTAAGCGAAATAGCATGGATTTTGGATGGTTCGAATTGTGTTAAAGCCGGCTGGAGTACTACTAACATGTTGGAGATTGGATTATTTTAAGCTTAAAATTTGTTGACTTGAATCAAATGAAGTTCTTGAGTTGTTGACATTGATGACTGGTCTCCTTATTTAAGCTTCATGATCTGATTGTACTGCAATTTCATATTGTTTCATATATATTCAAATTTCATGTGGATGATGATTTACTGGTGCCAGGTAAATGGCATGATATCAGATGAAAATATATGAGAACAAATGCCTTACCAGAGTGCTATACTGATAAGTTGAAAATAAATTATTGAACTATGATGGGTTTTGAATTATTATTTTTCCAATTGGAACTGAACTGGTTGCATTTAGATGAATATAAACTTATCTCAAGACTTGTTACAGGATTAGGAAACGAAATAGGTGCAAATTTTGCATTGTGCTTGTATTTTGATTTTAGGGGCATTCTGTTAGTCTTACGCAATTTACCTCATTGATTTCCATGTTGAACCAAACAATTTTATCTCATATTCCACAATATCTTGTTGTACTATAGACACTTTTAGCACTTTCCTAGACAAGTGATGCCCTGAGAACATTATGCATGTCGCAGACCTTTCTATTGGTTAATATTTTAAGTTGCATTTGCACAAGCTTATTACAATTTTTGCATGAGAATAGTGAAATACATTATGATTTGCTGTTCTCTGTTTCCATTTCCTTGGGTATAAATGTTTGTGTGAACAATATATGCTTTTCCACGGGTAGAATTGCTCTTCTCTAGTATTGTTATGACTCTGCCTATTGAAGAAAACTGAAGGGCTTACTTCTTGGTTATAAATGTTTGTTTTTCTTTAATTGTGTGCTTCTTTTACTACTTAGAAATTTATTGGCTGTGAAGATTGTCATAATATTCCTATTTACCTTTTAGGAACTCATGAGAAAAGGTTTGGATGAAATTGGTTTTGAAAATTCTCAATAACGCTCATGGAAAAATGATGTGTATTCAAAAGTAAAAGGACTAGAGAAAAAAGGGCGTGTTCGTTGTTTGGGAACAATATCTACTTCATCGTATAAATCAGTTTCTTCATGTTTTCAATCAATGCAGCGAGATGAAAAGGTACTAGAGTTAGATACAATGATTCGAGATTTGAAGGCAGCTTTGGTAATGTTTTATCGGTGTTTCAAAATAATTTCCTAACGAGAACATAGATGTTTTGGCTTCTGCTACTCACGTGGCCAATAAAGAGGTAACATATTGTAGGAGTTTTTATGTTTAATTTGATGCAAAAACATGTATCTTGAACCTCTAAATTTTCTATTTAATACTTTTTAGGTACCTGATGCTGCTAGTGCTCCAAATTTGTCACCACATCCAATAATAAGGTCTTTAACTTCTAGTCATCAAGTTAATGAAAATGAAGATGGTAAACTACTTCATTATTTTATTTTTCTATATTGACTTCACTACTTAATTGCTTTTAATTGTATAATATTTGTCAATTTTATGCAGCTACTGCTCCAAAGGAATATTCATGAGATTTGTACTGCTTATTTCACTTTATGTATTTGGATTGCTTATTTACTTTGTGTTTGAACTACTAATTTTCAATTTTAAGACTGTATTATGACTTTAGTTTGCTATTTCTATTTCGTTTGTAAAAGTTATATAATTAAGACAATTCTTTGTAATTTTATTTTTAATATTATTAAATATTTTATACTTTCTTATGATGTTTTTTTTTTTTTTTTTTATATGAAATATGTTGGATTAAATTATTACATGGATTCAATATTAGTACTTGAAAATATAATAAAATTTTATTTTTGCCGACGCTTTGACCTCCATATATACTGACGGACAAAATCGTCGTTGTAGGTTAATCATATATTTTACAGCTACATCTATGCCGACGGACACGAAAAAAATCCGTCGATATATGTATACCGACGGACAAAATGATCGTCGGTATATATATATATATGGTATCTATATCGACGGACACATAATCTGACGGTATATCTATACCGAGGGACGACAGAGCCGTCGGTATTGGTGAAAAAAAAGTGACTAACCCAATATAATCTATACCGACGGTAGTAATAATAATGACGCCCAAATGGACAAAAGGCATAAAATACAAGAGCTAATTCAATATTAAACTCTATTTTTTATGTACCAAAAAAAGTTTTTTTTTAATAAAGCTTAAGGGTTTAATTATGATTATAAAACATAAATTTTTGGTAAGGGTTTTATTACGATTAAAAGATAAAATTTTACCAAAGCTTGATAAAAATAAGGAAGACATAATGACAAAATAAGCCCTCCAAGCATGCAAGAAGTATCAAATAAGTTCATATTCTTTTATTTGCGCCAATTGAGACCTCAATCTATGATTTGTTGTCAATTTGATCATAGTTTAACAGAAATCTGACAATTCCATTTGCAGTCAATGAGAATTGTTTTGATGCCACGTGGCAAATAATGTGGCCAATGAAAATGCCACATGACATTCACATGGCACAAAATTCTACTTATCAAATGACATGGCACTTGAAAATGACATATGATAACAATAAAAAATAATTTAATATTTATTAATAAAATAAATACATATTTGAGAAAATTAAAAAATTGAAAATCCAAATAAAAATAATTATTATTTAAAATATAAATCAAGTTTTCTTCTTCATATTATACCCAGAAACCTATTTTTTTTTTCTTCTTCATAACTCATCCTCGACAAGATTTAAAGCTAGTCAACTAGCAATTTCTCTCTCTCTCTCTCTCTCTTTTTTTTTTTTTTTTTTTGCTTGCTTTAAGCCAAAACAACTTTCATCATTTTTTTAACTCTAACACTCCACTCTCTCACCCATCTCCACAACAATTGCCCAGATATCCTATCATCTCTTTCTTTCTCTCTTTTGTTTCCTATTAGGGTCTCATTATATTTCATACATTTAACGTACAAAATGAAAAAATGAAATTTCAACTAGCCAAAACCCATACTGGAGGGGGAAGAGATGGGTCTAAATCCATCACAACTACCATTGATCTCAACCAAGAGAAAAAAAAAAGTGATGCTGATTGTGGGTTTTTTTTTTTTACTTTCTTTGTTTTTAGTTGATTTTTAGGGTTTGATTTGTTTGAAATTGTTGTTGGATTTACTGAGAATAGAGGGGGGAAAAATCAAATCTTCAAAATGTAAATCCTCAAATGCTAAAACAAGAACAAAAGGCTTTGAATGTTGATAGAGATATTTTGGGTTTTATATTTTTGGGCAAATGTTCTGGGTTTGGTATTAGATTTAAAGAAATTTGAATTTTAAAGATCTAATTTAGTTCTTGGTTTGATATTTTTGATTGAATGTTTTTGGATTTAATATTAGATTTTAAAGAAATCTTGAATTTTAATGGCTTAAATTAGTTATAGGTTTGATATTTTTGGTTGAATATTTTGGGTGTGATATCAATTTGAAGGAAATCTTGAAATTTAATGATCTTAAATTAGTTGTGGGTTTCATATTTTTGGTTTCATATTTTGGGTTTGATATCAATTTGAGGGAAATCTTAAATTTCATAAGATTGATTTAGAAAGAATCTGATTATATGTTGTTTCATCTCATTTGAATTTCACTTGACTTGTCACATGGGTTTTATATGCCATATCACCAATCACAATAGACTTGGCTAACAAACTAACCGAACCGTTAGTCACGTGAGATCACGTGACCAGGTTTTGTTAAAATTCGAATAAAATGACAAAAAAATAAAGTTGGAGGGCTCAATTGACGTAAATAAAAGAATAGGAGCTTATTTGATACTTCTTGCATACTTGAAGGGTTTATTTTGTCATTATGCCAATAAGAAATTATATAAACTATTTTTTTATTTTTTATTTTTTTATCTAAGGATGAGTTATACAATTTCTAGATATATCCTTTTCAATTTTGCATTATAGTAATTAGATTATAAATATTCGTCATTTGTTCTTAATATACATGGATCTTATCAAGTATTGTCTTTTATTATTATTTTTAAATGAGATATTGTCTCAGTGATAATGAAGAAGTTTTGGAAGCATAAGTTCTAATCTTATCATGTTTGAGTTTCATCTAATTTTTTATTGATTCGTTAATTTATTTAGTTTATTAATTATTATTATTTTATATTGAGTTTAATAATAATGCCATATTTGTTGATAATTGTTTTGATTACAATATAATTTGGACTTATGAACATAAGTACATAACTCTTATAAAAAAGTTAAAGCTATTGAACCCACTCGGTCCATCAAGAGTGAGCCCAGTCCGCCAAGCACAAGGCCCAGCTAAATAGTCCAATCAAACAAGCCCAACGATCACCAGGAACGGAGGCCTGAGACACGTGTGCGCCTCCCCTTCTCCAAGAGGTCACGTCTTTGGTCACCTCGGCGAGCACCTGGGGCAGTGCGAGGCATTAAATGTACTGTCTACAGACGACAGACATTAAATGCAGCCATCTCTCGACAAGGCTCCCCGAGGCTGCTTACATCAGACGACCTATTAGAGTCGAGCACGTGGAACTCGTAGGGTAAGCACCAGCTCGCCCAACCTCCCTTATACATAGCCCTCCTCAAGGCTACTCACGGTTAAGCTCTCTCTCTCTGACATACCTTCTTTTCCTCCTTCAAACACTGATTTAACCATCGGAGCGTGTCCCAGAGCTCAACCTCCGATGCCCTCTGACCTACCTTCTCAAGACCTCTGACCATCAGGGACCTCAGGAGCACCACCACGGCACCAAAAGACATCAACATTTAGCGCCGTCTGTGGGAAACGACAAGCCATGTCTTTACCACCAACCCAAACAGCTTCCTCACCCGGAGACGCAGGTACCATTCCCCCCATCACCAACCCCCCCATGCCTCCGATTACAGGCAGTTTCCGATCTCCCCCCCGGCGAACTCCCTTCAACCCCTTGGGACCTGGCACCAGCTAGCAGACACCTTTTATGCCTAACTTCTGGCCCCCATAGCCTTTCGACCCCCAGCCTACTACCAGCACCTACTCATAGCCCCCTCCCAGTGTTCCACTCACGACTCCGTTGCGAGACATACCTCCTGCCACCGAGCAAACCACCCTCATAGCCCCCTCTAACCTCTTAGAAACTTAGTTTAACGCAGCGGGACAAACGAGCATTTCCTTTGTCCCCGGAGTAGACTCCCTACCAGCCGGTCGGGGGACCCCACCAACCACACTACCTCCAAACACCGCCATCGGGCCCCCACTGACAACCAACAACACTTTCCAACCACCCGTACTGCCCTACGTCGACCCAATGTACAAGATGCTCATAAGCCTGATATAGACCCTCTAGGCTCAACTGGCTGAGCAACAACAGGCTGTCCTCCCAGGCCCATCAGAAGGCAGGGCTAGACCAATACGACAACCACAACAATCATGCAGAAAATAGCGCCACCTCGTCTTATCGAGGCAGCCACTGAACAGTCGCTAGCAGGGCCCATCGGTAAACCAAGGGACACCGCTCTGAGGAGCGACACCAAGGCCAAGACGACCTACCCGCCAATAAGGAGATGCTGTTTGCACCATGGAGACCCAGATAGCGGCCTTAAGAAAAGAAGTTCATGACATGATGAAAAAAAGGCCGAGGAGGCAGAATGGATGACGAACGACAATAGTCCTCTAACCTTGGAAATCCGGCAGGAACTGGTGCCCAAAACAATCAAGCTCTCCAAAGAAACCTATGATGGCACCAGGGACCCCATAGACCACCTCATCCAGTATAAGAACTATATGGACTTGTTGGGGGCCGCTGACGCCCAAAAGTGCCGCGTCTTTCCTATGACACTTAGAGTGCACGCCAGAACCTGATACCACTTACTGTTGGCGGGGTCCATCGACAGCTTCCAGAAGCTCGGTAGAACCTTCATCGCCCACTTTCTCGCCAACAAGACAACTTTCAAAACATCGGCCAGCCTACTCACAGTAAGACAGAAAAAAACAAAACCTTTCGAGAATACATCTGCAGGTTCAACTCCACAACCATGGAAATTAAGAACCTCCACGATGACTAGGCCATACAAGCATTCATCTGCGGGGTCCGCAGCGAAAACCTCCGGTATGCCCTGACAGACGAGAAACCGGAAAATTTTTATAGCCTGTATGAGAAAGCCCAAAGGTGCACCAAAACGGAAGAAATGAAACTGGCCGAAGCGCCCGATGAAAGAACACACTACCAGCAAAGCCAGGGACGCCCCCCAAAGATCAGACAAGACAACAGGAGATAGTTGGGTCTCGACTCATATTGACAAAGATCCAGGTCGCCCAAAAGAATGACCCGCCAGAATAATACGGACAGGACCACCCAAGGTTGCGGGCGACGAAGGGATAGAGCCCCATACTCCAGGTTTGACGAGTACACCCCTCTCAATGCCTCAAAGGCATACATCTTGGACGCAGTAGCCCACGAGGGCATCCTTGGAATACCTTACCCTATGAAGGACAACCCGTTATGCCTTAACTCCAAGGAAAGGTGCAACTACCACAATGATGTGGGACACAGTATAGAGGATTGTAGGTCGTTGAAAGATACAATTGAGGCCGTCATCAGAAAAGGGCAGATTAAGTAGTTTGTAAAGAAGATAGAGGCCCAACAGGGGCAGTCCTCGACGAACACCCAAAAGAACCAACGCAAGATAGAAGGGAAGAAACTAGTACAGGGAGTGATAAATATGATAGTGAGGGGCACAAAAGAATGGATAGCCAGTAACTCCAAAAGAAAGGCTCACTTGAGGAGCATAATGGCAATTGATGCAACTCCCAAGCGAGTAAAGCAAAATGATGACTGGATGGTAGCTTTCACTGATAACGAAGTCGATATTTTGGAAGACAATAGTAATGATCCAATTGTTGTAGCAGCCACAATCAGAATTTTAGAGTAAAAAGGGTCCTCGTTGACAGTGGCAGTGCAGTGAAAGTTATTCAGTGGGAGACTTTCAAGAAGATGGGCATTCTTAAAAAGATCTGAAGCCAGCAAGCCCGATCTTAGGCTTTGCAAATCAACCAATCACAGTCAAAGGATCGATCAGCCTGCCAGTAACAATGGGAGACGACGACCACACCCTCATCGTCCTCTCTAAGTTCCTAGTGGTCGACCAGCCTTCGGCCTACAATGTCATCCTTGGAAGGCCTGTAATGAAAAAGACAAGAATGATGGCCACTGTCTATTGCTTGACAGTGAAATTCCAAACACCAATGGGGATAGGTTACATGAAGACAGACCAGCAAATAGAGAATCAATGCCATGTGTTGTCCATACAGATTGCAAACAAACACAAAAACGTCGAGCATGACGTCGACATGACAGAAGCAAGGGGCAAAAGAAAGAAACAAGGGGGCAACTAATAGAGGCCAAAGTTAACTTGATTGACAAAACGATGCTCACTTTGGAAAGCTTGGACAACAAGGCAGAAACAAGTCAGTATAAGACGGAGCTTGCAGAGCAAACAAAGACAGTCCCTTTGGACCCAGAAAACCCATCCAAAACAGCCAAGGTAGGGTCCTCCTTGGGAAGTGAAGAAAGGTGGCCATTGGTGGCTATGCTGCAAGAAAACACCGACATCTTTGCATAGTCTGCAGCTGACATGCCTGGAATAAACCCCAGTGTCATCACCCACTCCCTCAATGTGAACTCGGTAGCAAGGCCAGTTAGACAAAGAAACGCTAGTTCACTCCTGAAAGAGTCAAGGCCGTTAGAGAAGAAGTTGAGAAACTGCTCGCCGTTGACTTCATCAAGGAAGTGGTCTACCCCGACTTGCTCGCCAACGTAGTGATGGTGAAAAAAGCCAATGGTAAATTGTGAATGTGCATAGACTTCACAGACCTAAACAAGGCCTGCCCTAAAGACAGTTTCCCCATACCAATCATAGATCGATTGGTCGATTCCTCGGCAGGCCATAAATACCTAAGTTTCATGGATGCCTTATCCGGATATAACCAGATCAAAATGAATCCCGAAGACCAGGATAAGACCTCCTTTGTAACGGATGAGGGTCTATTCTGCTACCAAGTTATGCCCTTTGGGTTAAAGAATGCAGGAGCCACCTATCAGAGGCTGGTAAATAGGCTCTACAAGGACCAAATCGGGCGGAGTATGGAGGTATACGTGGATGACATGCTGGTCAAAAGCTCCTCGTTAGACCAGCACGTCCGGGATCTGGAAGAAGCCTTCGGCATCATTAGGAAATACAATATGAGGTTGTCCCGAAAAATATGCATTCTCAGTAAGAGTATGGAAGTTTCTCAGATTTATGGTCTCGGACAGAGGAATAGAAGCAAATTCGGAGAAGATTCAGGCAATCTTGGGCATGTGTCCGCCAATAAGTACTAAAGAAATGCAAGGACTTACTGACAGGGTGGTCGCCCTAAACAGGTTCGTCTCCAAGCTCGCCTATAAGTGCCTGCCTTTCTTCAAAGTGCTCAGAAGATCCTCCAGGTACCAATGGACTGAAGGTTACCAAAAAGCTTTCGAAGAATTAAATAAGTATTTGTGCTCGCCTCCTCTGCTCATCGCCCGTTATCAGAAGATGAGTTGTATATCTACCTGGCAGCTTCAGACGAAACCATAGCAGCTGTACTCCTTAAAGAAGAAGAAGGCCGCCAAACACCAGTTTATCATGTTAGTCGGGCTCTGCAAAATGGAGAAGTTAACTACACTCGTTTGAAAAAAATCACTTACGCCTTGATAGTGGTTGCCAGACGCTTGAGGCAGTATTTTCAGGACCATCTCATCACGGTATTGATGGACCAACCACTAAGGGAGGTTTTGCAAAAAGTAGATACGGCGGGCAGAATGGCCAAGTGGAGTGTTGAACTCAGTGAGTTTGGGTTTGGAGTATAAGCCAAGGAAGGCCATCAAGGCCCAGGCTTTGGCAGACTTCATAGCTGAGTGCTCCTTTGACAGCGCCATCACGGCGCCAATCCACTACCCTGAAGAGCCACCACCAAACCCTGATGAGGGGGCACAGCCATTACCCCCAGAACCAATCTTGATAAAAAACCCCAACGGCGGGAAGCCGCCCCAACCTGCATTTGGACCCTATACGTGGATGGATCCTCAGGAAAAAAGGGATAGGGGGCTGGAATCTTGTTGAATGACCCTCAAGGAAGTGAATGGCAGTACGGTTTGTCTTTTAGTTTCCCTGTCTCGAACAATGCAGCAAAATATGAAGCCCTCTTGGCAGGGCTCGAGCTGGCCCTCAAGCTCGGGGCTATAAGGTTATCTGTGTCTATCGATTCACAGCTAATGACAAAATAAGTAAACGGGGAATACGAAGTAAGGGAGCCCACCTTAGTGAAGTATCATAAAAAGGTCATGGACCTAAAGCTACGTTTCAGTCAGTTGATAATTCAGCAGATCGCCTGAGAGGAGAATGTCAGGGCAGACTCTTTGTCCAAACTCGCTTCCGCCATCGAAATAAGACAAAGAGGAAAGATCTTTCTCGAACACCGTCCTCTACCAAGCCACCAAGAAGACAAAGAGGTCTTCTTAATAACAAATGAACAAAGCTGGTCAACAAGCATCACAGACTTTCTTACAAACGGGACCTTGCTCGCCGACCCCAAAGAGCAACTCAAGTTAAGATGAAGAGCTGCCAGATACACCATAATGGGAGAAACTCTTTACAGGATGTTATGCAGCGAACCCTTATTGAGATGCTTAGAGCCCGCAGAAGCTGAATACGTGCTCCGAGAAATCCACGAAAGGGTATGTGGAAATCACATAGGGGGCAGGTCTTAGGCACAGAAAGTACTTAGACAGGGTTTCTACTGGCCAACAATGAAGAAGGATGCCACAGAAATGGTAAAGAAGTATGAAAAATGCCAGAAGTTCGCCACCGTTCCAAGACAACCAGCAGAATTTCTCAACCAGTTGTCAAGCCCATGGCCCTTTGCAAAGTGGGGGATCGACATCCTTGGGCCGTTCCCAGTTACTATAGGGCAAAAGAAGTTAGTGGTTGTAGCCTGCGAGTACTTTACCAAATGGGTAGAGGTGGAGGCTGTGGCGACCATCATGGAAAGGGTAATCGAGAACTTTGTCTGAAAGTCTATGGTATGCAGATACGGGGTTCCCAACACTATCGTGGCGGACAATGGTGCTCAGTTCTAGGAGGGCAAGTTGAAGAAATTTTGTGAAAACTTCAAAATCTTACTCACACATAGCTTACTCAAGCACCCCCAAACAAACGGACAGATGGAGGCGATGAACAAAAAAATCCTCCAAGGCTTGAAAAAAAAAGCTTGACGATGCCAAGGGGGCATGGCTAGAAGAAATGTCAGGAATACTTTGGGCCATCAGGACTACGTCCCACTCCGGCACGGGCGAGACCCCCTTCAACATGATGTATGGAACAGAAGCCGTAATAACAGTCGAGATAGGCATCAATTCCTTGAGAACAGCCCACTACGACCCCGACACCAATGAAGAAGCACTTAGAAGAAATCTGGACCTCTTGGAAAAAACCAGAGACTGGGCACAAGTCAGACAGGCAGCCAGGTCACATCAAGTCACATAGTACTATAACTCGAAGGTCAAAAGCAGATAGTTCCAAGTGGGCAACCTTGTCCTCCGAAGTTGTGAAGCTAGCAGGCCCAAGGGAGAGTAGGGAAAGATGGCCTCGAACTGGGAAGGCCCTTATAAAGTAACAAAGAAGATAGGCTTTGGAGCTTACATGTTAGGACGAATGGACGGAAGCCCTGTACCAAAGACGTTGAATGCAATCCACCTGAAGAAATATTTCATGTAATCTTACATGCAAGTTGTATTTTTTTTCATAAGAATAATAAGACAACTTGCCTTTTGCAGGAAAAATAACAAAAAGCCAACACTTCCCCAACGTCCTCTAACTGGCCATCCACCATTGCTTCCACCATGTGCGCTTGCAATAAGACGCCATGCTGCACGCCCAACGACCCTTAACTGGCCCATCCACCATCGTATACACCATGTGCGCTCGCAATAAGATGCCATGCTTACGTCCAACGACCTCTAACTGACCCATCCCCCATCGCATCCACCATGTGCGCTCGCAATAAGACGTCATGCTGCACGCCCAACGGCCTCTAACTGGCTCATCCACCATGTGCGCTCGCAATAAGGCGCCATGCTGTACGCCCAACGACCTCTAACTGGCCCATTCACCATCGCGTCCACCATGTGCGCTCGCAATAAGATGCCATGCTGCATGCCCAACGGTCTCTAACTGGCCCATCCACCATTGCGTCCACCATGTGCGCTCGCAATAAGACGCCATGTTGCACGCCCAACGGCCTCTAACTAGCCCATCCACCATTGCGTCCACCATGTGCGCTCGTAATAAGACGACATGCTGCACGTCCAACGGCCTCTAACTGGCTCCTATGTCCACCCATCCAAGAACAACACGGACGCCAGCACAACTACTCATATCCATCCAACCTTCATACTCACGCAAAAAGGCAACCAAAGTAGCAACCTGCAATGAGTTCAATAGCCTACCAACGCACAAGCAAATATGTACGAAGACAAAGCTCCAAGACAAATAAGGCAAACCAAGCAACACAAGCAAAGAAGGCAAATAAATGAAAACCAAACAAGTTGTTCATTGACAAAAGGAAAGATTAAAATTTCCTATTTATTATGTAAAAGGTCATCGACTATAGGACCACTACCCAACCCAATTACAACATCCCCCGCAGCTATAATAGCTGGGCCCCTAACTTCACCATCTTCAGGAGGATCCACGATAAGGGCATCAGCCACGATGATCTCCTTGGTGACCGCGACAGACGGAGGCAGTTCGCCCTGCGTAAAGGAGGGAAAAAGTTCCTCCAATGAAAGAGAGAGGACGCCTTCAACTTGGGGCGTGGCAGGAATGTGAGACCTCGAAGCAATCTCATAAACAACCCTCAAGCTCTCTAACGATGGCATTTTGGGGCACAGAGGGTCAAAGCCTGCAGGAGGGTTCTCAAGGGCCCCAAAATCAATTCCCCTGCAGTCAAGGGGCCCATGAAATAGTTAAACCCCTGTAAGAGTGGTTGTCGCAACCTAAAAAATAACGAGTCTCATCGCAAGACTTTATTATTCGTTAGCGTGACATTAAAAAAAACCGAGGAAAAGTCGACTTAATTCCTCTAGAAAAATGAAGGTTTTGAAAATGACCTAAAAAAAGACATGGAGTCGCCACCAATCTTTTTTAGCTAGGTGTGATCGGCCACCTATTAAAACCGGTTTTATAAAATATTTTAAAAATTAATTAAAACATTTTAAAAACCAATTTCAAGTCTGCGTTTTAAACCAGAGAAATCAAAGAAGCGGGTTCGTGAGTCGGTTACGTGTGGGGAAGGATTAGCACCCCCACAACGCCCTTATAAATCGGTACCTTATTAATCGTGTGTTATCTCAAGTCTCGGTAAAAATTGGTTTTAAATTTAGTATTTCAAGTTAATTCCCAATTTAAAGAAAAATAATTCCATTTTTATTGAGAATGATCCGGAATTTATAAATTCAAAATTTTCCTATATTCCCCAACAAACGTGGCAAAATATAGAAATTTTTATTAGTTTTGGAAAATTTTCCGAACCATTCTCTTTTTAAAGAAGATA
The DNA here is from genome assembly GCA_030761205.1 of Fremontodendron californicum. Classification (NCBI taxonomy): domain Eukaryota; kingdom Viridiplantae; phylum Streptophyta; class Magnoliopsida; order Malvales; family Malvaceae; genus Fremontodendron; species Fremontodendron californicum. Next base: position 9,737,370 of record JAULJL010000006.1, read on the forward strand.
TTCCGTTATTAATATAATTGATGATATCCTCCCCAGCAAACCCGGCAGAGAACTCATGAATTATTTTAACTCGGGAATATCTTTATTTTATTGAAAAACATTATCTTTTTTGAAACCATTTAAAATAAATGAATATGTATATGCATGACATAAATAAAATGACATAGCAAAGTCTAAATAATATAATGCAACCTAAATGACATGACATGATTTGAATGCCTTAGCATATTCTAAATGAAATGGAATATCCTAAGTTATATAATATATTCTAAATAAAATGAAATGACCTAGGTAACATAGTATATTCTATATGAGATGCAATATTCTAAGTCATATGATATAATCTAAATGAAATAGAATAACCTAAGTAACATAACATATTCTATATGAAATGAAATAACCTGAGTAACATGATATTTTCTAAATGAAATGATTTAAATGACATGACAAATATGAATGGTATGGCATATAATTTAAATGACATGGAATAAAATAATGCTATCATATAATATGCATGAAAATAATAATGCATGAACATAGTATATGCTAAATAAAAATAACTAAATAAAAGCATAGGATATCATGAAATATTCAAAACTATATAATAAACCATGTAACATCAAAAAATATAAATCAAAATAACAACAATATCATAGAAATTATTATGGCAAGAATCACATATTATATAAAATGCATGAATATAAAAATGCAATGCATGAAATGTATTTTTTCCTTTAATTAAGGAAATCTGTATATCTAAAAAGATATCCGGCTACCTTAGGAAAATATGTCAAATTAAATATTCTAAAACCAAAATACTTTGTGATTGTTTGAAAACAATTTTGAGAAGCTTGAATTAAAAATAAAAACTGGGCTAAAATTTTTAAAATGGCTCTAATTTCCTAAGTTTAAAAAATCCGGACTTGACTATCCTTAACCCGGGACTTGAAAAACCATTTTTAGAGTTTAAAAAGGCTTAGAAATTACCCTAAGTCAGTAGCTAACCCTCCTAATCAGCCCACTCTAAGTAGATTAATCAAAACAGAAAAATGGTTTCTCTTTAAATTCAATTCTTACTCCACTGTCCAGTTTTAATCCACGATTTTTTACCCTATTTTTGAAAATTCCAAAAATTCTTAAAAAAATACTGGAGACTCAGGACATGTAAAACTACACGATAAAAAATCGGCTTAATTTTATGATCAAAGATGAATTCCCATAAAAATCAGAGATGTACGAGTTTTTGGAGGAGAAAAAAAACTGCTTTGCCAACACATTTTTGCCTTTGATAAAATCATTTAAAAACCAAAGTAAAAATATATGAAACTCATAAAATGATTTGCAAACAGTAGCTAGGACTTTTGAAAGTTAGACTAAAATTGGCTAAGTAAAAAAAATCACAAAGGTAGAATAATCAACTTGACAAACTTAATTTTCCACAAATGTGCTCAAGAGAGCATGACTTTGAACCATTAATTGGCTCAAGTCATTATTCAAGTGGCATGAACATGAAATGCATGAAATAATGCAGCAAACATAATGCATGGATTTAAACCTAAATGTCATGAAAAATGCATGGCATTCATAAAGTAACCTAGACCTAAATGAACTTGCATGGCATTTAATGTAACCTAGACCTAAAATATGCATGGCATTTTCACAAACACAAGGCATGCTTAATTCAAAAATCCAACCAAATATCATGCAAATGCAAAAACCTAACAACTAGCATGACAAAAAATGCAACACACAATGCAAAACACATGGAGTAGCCAAATGGCCTCAAGCTCCAACAAGCATGGCATTTTCACAAACACTTGGCATACTAGCATGAAAAACTAAGTCATAACACTTAAATCATGCAAAAATCATACAAGCATTTTCACAAACACTTAATATACTAAATCTAAAACATGCTCAACTAAGATATAAAACAAAAATCATGCAAAGAATCACACAAGCATTTTCACAAACACTTAATATGCTAACTCTAAAACATGCTCAAATTTAAACAACATGAAAGCAGAAAATAAAAATGCAAAAACATGATATCTAAGACATAAATGGCAACAAACAAAGCAACCAAATTAAAATATAACTCAAGAACATGAAGTAACATAACATTTAAAACATCAAAAAAAAAATAGCATAAACAATATGGTAAAATGAACTCAAAACAGCAACTCAAAATAAATAATGTAGGCCATTTGGCCATGGTGAGTTTATTGTAAAAACAAAATGTAAAAAAAATATACTTAAGAAAGGAGATGAAGGAAGAACAAAAAACATTATTTTAAAATGAAAACTCACCAAGTAGAGATTAAAATAGCAAAAACAAGAATAGAAAATGAAGAAAGTGCAAGAGTTGGTGCTCAAGAGCAACCTCGAGAAGCTAATATTTCAAGCTTTTCTCTTCAAACTTTCTTTTTTTTTCTAAACTTTTATTTTTTGCTCTCAACCAAGAAGATAAAAACTAAGAAAAACTAAGAGAAATCAGCCAAAATGAACCTCCAAATTCGAAATTCTGCCCCTCCCCTTAATGGTGGCAGAATTTTACCTCTCTCCTCCCCTAGGATGGTGTCATTTTTTTGTAACCAATTTTCCATCAAATGGCTAATAATTCAAGGTGAAAAATCATGAAATTACCACCTTTAGATTAGCATCTCAGCTCTCTCAAATTACAGCTGTTAAAGAATAATGTTGACATCTTTCTTAGCTTATGTGGCTTAGTCACCATGGCTTGATCAAAGAGAATCTCTAACTAACTCTTGATTTTTAGCCATTTGATTGAAAAATCAGAAGCTTCCTCCTTCCTTTGGGCTTGGGCAGGCCAGCAATTCTCTTTTCCAGCCCAACTCTGATTTTTTGGAAGGCCCAAAGAAGCCCTTTTCGGTTGCTTGGGTGAAATGACCATTTTGCCCCCCGGATGCAAATAAATATCAAACGGACTCCAAATTCAATTTTTCATTTTTTAGTACTTCCAAAATAATAAAATATTGAGTTCTGGAAGTTTTCAAAATTATCCGAGTCCGTTTGCTATTTATTTGGAATTTTTCTTCCCAAAATGCCCTTTTATGCCCCTAAATTTTACCATTTTTTAAACGAGCTCCAAATCAAGATTTTTATTCACCAATCTCTTCAAAATAATTAAAAAGTGTGATCTGGAAGTTTTCATAATTTTTGGAGCTCATTTGTTATTTTTTCGGGATTTATCGGCTTGAATTACTGCATAGGAGGCCCGAGATTTGGCCATTTTGCAAACGAACTAGGAATCAAGATTTTCTTTCGTCAATCTCTTAAAAATAATTTAAAAATGAGATCTGCAAAATTTCAAAAGATTTGGAGCTCATTTGCTATTTTTCCGGGATTTTCCTTTTTGAATTACTGTATAAGAAGCCCGGGATTTGGCCATTTTGCAAACGAACTCCGAATCAAGATTTTCTTTTACCAATCTCTTTCAAATCATTTAAGAATGAGATTGACAAATTTTTCAGAATTTTTGGAGTCCATTTGCTATTTTTCCCAAATTCTCCAATTTTGCCCTTTTACCTCCGAAACCCGGTTTTGCTCAAAACAAGTCCGATTTTCAAATTTTCTTCAATCTGAGCCTTGGGCTATCCTTTTTAATCATTCTTTATCCATTGGGGGCTTTGGTCTCACCAAGTCAGGCCATTTCTGTGATGTTTCCCGATTTCACCGAAATCCACTAAAAAACCTAATTCTCGGTTTTCTCCCGGATTGACTTTTCTTTCGATTTTTCTTGCAAGTGACTTCTCCATTACCCGTAGTCAGTGCTTATCTTTCATTTGGAACCTTCAATTTCGACCAATTTGATCGTTTAAGCACTTTTCCCCAAATTTCTCGGATTAGGGTTTCTTTTATACTGAATCTCCAAATCCCAACTTCCGAACTCCATATCTTTCAATATAGACCTCGGATTATCAAAATTATTTCGCCATTTTTCAATTGAACTTAAAATCTTGATTTTGAAAGTGGGTTGACTTTTTCAGTAGTTGACTTTCTAGGGTAGACTTTTTCGAGGTTGACTTTTTTCGAGGTTGACTTTTTTCAAGTTTGACTTTTTGTGCTCGCCCTCTTAAACTAAGACTCGGAGTACCACCTACAGGATGAAAACAGTTTTTTTACACTCGGAAACATCAATATAGGAAGAAAACATACTTGTATAGTGGTCCGGACAAAATTAGGTGTCTACAGCTGCCCCTCTTTGGCTATTGCTGAGAATCAGGAATCAGGCAAAGATAAACCGACACTAATTTTGTACGGACAGTGAAATCACATGTGAAGGAAAGGGAAAGGGATTTTCTTTTTCATTCTTCTATCATTTTTCATTTTTTTCATTTTTCATTTTTTTCATTTTTTTCATTTTTTAATTTTTTGCCTTTTTTCATTTTCATTTTCATTTCATTTTTTTTTTATTTTTAAAAATAGTAAATTGAAGATTTAGTCCTTAAATTGAATTCCCTGACTAAGCAAGGCTCGACCCGTCTTAAGGAAACGAATTCGATTTGCAAGAAAGGAAATGACCTCGACGATGGTCTCGGGGCCTTAACCTGTCTTGTTCTCAGCTGTGTTAAAAATTCTGGATATCTCCTCCAGAAGCTTCGGCTATCACCACCAAAGTCTTGCTCATTTTTTAAAATGTAAAAATTTTGGGTATCACCTCCAGAAGCTTCGGTTATCACCACCAAAGACTTTTTACCTTTCCAAAGGATTTTAAAACTCTGGATATCTCCACCAGAGGCTTCAGCTATCACCACCGAAGACTTGTTCATAATAATAAAAAAAAGTACCTCGACGATGATCTCGGGGCTCGACTCGTCTTAAGAAAACGAATTCCATTTGCAAGAAAGGAAATGACCTCGACGATGGTCTCGGGGCCTTAACCTGTCTTGTTCTCAGCTGTGTTTAAAATTCTGGATATCTCCTCCAGAAGCTTCGGCTATCACCACCAAAGTCTTGCTCATTTTTTAAAATGTAAAAATTCTGGGTATCACCTCCAGAAGCTTCAGCTATCACCACCGAAGACTTTCTACCTTTTCAAAGGATTTTAAAACTCTGGATATCTCCACCAGAGGCTTCAGCTATCACCACCAAAGACTTGTTCATAATAATAAAAAAAAGTACCTCGACGATGATCTCGGGGCTCGACTCATTTGAGAAGCAAAACGAGTTCGATTATACCTGACAGCTTTAAGAGATGATGCAAATGCTTCATGATGCAAATGCAAATGTCTTTAGTTAATGCAAACGCTTCTTGATGTAGATGCAAATGACTTAGATTGGTGCAAATGTCTTTGATGCAAATGTAAATGACTTGATTTGATGCAAACTTTCTTGATGCAGATTCAACTAACTTAGATTGATGCAAATGCTTCTTGATGTAGATGCACATGTTGAATAAAATTCTGGATAACTCTTCCAAAAGAAGATTTCTCATTTTTCAAAATTATAAAACCGTGGATATCTCCACCAGAGGCTTCAGCTATCACCACCAAAGACTTGTTCACTTTTAAAACTGTAAAATTCTGGATATCCCCACCAGAAGCTTTGGCTATCACCACCAAAGACTTGCTCATTGTAAAATTCTGGGTAACTCCTTCAGAAGAAGATTTCTCATGTTTCAAAATTATAAAACCCTGGATATCTCTACCAGAGGCTTCAGCTATCACCACCGAAGACTTGTTAAAATTCTGGATATCCCCACCAGAAGCTTTGGCTATCACCACCAAAGACTTGCTCATTGTAAACTTCTGGGTAACTCCTTCAGAAGAAGATTTCTCATGTTTCAAAATTATAAAACCCTGGATATCTCTACCAGAGGCTTCAGCTATCACCACCGAAGACTTGTTCACTTTTAAAACTGTAAAATTCTGGATATCCCCACCAGAAGCTTTGGCTATCACCACCAAAGACTTGCTCATTGTAAAATTCTAGATAACTCCTCCAGAAGAAGATTTCTTATTTTTCAAAATTATAAAACCCTGGATATCTCCACCAGAGGCTTCAGCTATCACCACCGAAGACTTGTTCATTTTTAAAAACTGTAAAATTCTGGATATCCCCACCAGAAGCTTTGAGAAATGATGCAGATGCACATGTCTTTTAACAAGGTGCTCATGCTTCATGGTGCAAATGTAAAATATTTCTTAGTGCAAATGCAAATGGCCTGGATTGATGCCCATGTTTCATGATGCAGATGCCCCTACTAATTGTGTTCATGTAACTGGTTTATGAATGGTGTAACTACAATTACCACACATTAATGAAAATGCAATGATTCTAGAAATGATGCAATTGCTTGAGATGACACAAATGGGAATTCCATGAAGAATGTAAATGTAAAGGTAAAATGCAGATGCTTATGGAATAATGCCAATGCAAATACCCATGAATGATGCAAATGCATGTCGACACTGTGCAGATACAAAAGCTCGATAAAGAGATGAGTGCTCATGAGTGATGCAACTGCCCCAGGTTGTTTTTCTAGACTTTGGCTTAGCCTTTCAAATTCATTTTTCCTCTTCAAATCAGAGTAAATCTTCAATTCATTTTGGCTATTCTCCTTGCCCCAACAGTTTTCCAACTTTCATCAACAGAGATCTACACTGGGTTCGATTTCTTTTTCTCATATCTGGAAGTCAGGACCTATCTTGGCAGTTCTACACCTTTGAGTTAGAGAAATCCTTGTCTCATGTCAACATCAAAATGGGTATTTCAAAAAAAATCTCTTTATTTGTTTTCGCATTTTGAAAACTTCTGAACGAAAAATATTATCCCCACAATGTGTGATGTATAAATCTTTTGAAGATTGATGATCATTGTTAGAAATTTCTCTAAGTATCTGGGTTTTTTCAACTGGGATTAGCAAGGTTTGGTATAACAAGATTCTGGTTTTTCCAGGAAAACTTCATGACAAAAATGTATATCCCTTCTAGGCTCACAAATGGAACAGGTTTTATAAATCATGAATTCATTGAGAACCAAACAAATTCAACATTCTTTTAGTTTTCGTATCAAGGCATTTTGACAAGCGTCAAGATTGGCCGGGATGTTCAAACCGAAATTAATCTTGGAGAAAAAGTTTCAGTTTTTTGAAGACAATCCTCTGAATGAGAGTTGGCAATTTGGGGGTTCAAGAATTCCTAGATGTTTCTCGATGACCACTCCTTTAAATAAGATCCTTTCTTTTGTGGTATCGGCACTATATTGATGGCATCGAAAATTCCCATTCTACTCTAGACCGCCCGTTTTTGGGTTTTCGCCCTAGAGTCTCTTTTCTCTCCAATTTTCCTTCTCATTTTTTTCGTTCTACCATACACTTGAGAATTCTAAATTCTTCCTTAGTGAAATGATAATTCTATGAGATGGGATAAAATCTGAGGAAAAAAAAAAACCTTTCAAATTAAATATTCATGCTTGATCAAAATGGACTTTTAAAGCACGTAATGTAGGCCATGGCTTAGGGTTCAGAAAGAAAGGATAAATAGGCCCAAAGTATGTGTTTGAGGGTAATCAGATCAAGGATCATTTCTTGAGGAGGATTCTCTTTGAAGCATTTGTCCCTTCTTGGACATTTCTTTCCTTTTGACTTTGCTCTTTTTTTCCTCGTTCTTGGCTTTCAATTTGCCATGCCTTTCACACATTTTGTTTTCCTTTTTTTTTGTGTTTTTTTTCTTTTTTGTTGTTGTTTTTCTTGGCTTTCATTTCGCCATCTTTTCCTCTTTTTTTTTTTTGACAGAGTGCGCCCGTATTTATTCGGGGCTCCATTTGCTTTGTGTCTGTCCTTGAGCTGTTACTCATTTCTCAATGATCTTTAAAAAGATCTTTCCTCGCATTTTCCCCCCAGTGTAGAGGGTAATCCTTGATTAGGGTTCAAAGAAGAAAGAATTCTTTTGGCTCAAAACGGGTGATTATGGATAATAATTTTTTCTTGTGAAAGGGATATGAAAGATGGCCATTCATCATATCAAGCCCAAATATTCTCATTGAAAAGCAATCCTCAGGGGAAATAGATAATCGAAATTTCATTTTGCACTTTGGAATCATCCGAATTCTCATATGCATGATATCACAAAAAATTTCTTCTCTTTTTTTCGTCGCATACCCCAATGATTTCATGTGTTAGCCCATCCTTCTTCACCATGTATCCATCATTTCCACATATGATGCCCCAAATTGATTAACCATGAGAATTTGTATCAACGAGAAACATAGCAAGTCTAGGTCAATTTTGAAAAGGCTGAGTTTCCAATATGAGTTTTGAAGAGACAAGGAAAATATGACCCAAAAACAGGTTTTCTCTGGGACAAGGAATAATCTAGTTTAATCATTGTGCCCCAAGGTGTCAATCATGAAGTTATGTTTGGGCAATTAGTGTTTTGTGGTTTGTTGAAAATGACATGAATGGTTTTGGCACAACCTTGACATAGATCAAATTACCAAAATCTAGATTCTTGAAATAATGTCTCATTTGTTTGAATTTCAAGGAATTCGAAAAATTTCAAAAAAGTTCGTTCCTTTGTTCATAGCCTAGACTAGGATTTACATCCTTGCTTATTCTGTAATGACAATGGTTTTATGAAGTCAAATCATTCATATTCCAGAAGCATTAAGTCTTTCAAGTGTTCTTGGTTTAAGAGATTTAGGCTTAGGAAAACCTAAAGAGAGGGGAAAAGGTATTGGGTCATTTGTAACACTGATCATCAATCTTCTTGAGACTATCCATTATTAAAAATTCCTTAATGCTTGTTTTTGCAAATTTTCAAGTTATTGTTAAAACACAATAAACACAAAGCATTTAAAATTCAAAATTCATTTAATTCATGTAGATGTTAACATGAGACAAGTGCTTTCATAATCACAGTGTATAGAACTACATGCGTCAAAAACCTAATATGATCATGCACAATGTTTCTTATGACACTTGGCTTCCCCATCTTCAAAACTTATCAAACCAACCTTGATGAGATCCTTGACCTTGTACTTCAAAACGGGGCAGTTCTCTGTTGAGTGACCTTGATTGCCAGAATGATAATCACAACACTCATTAGCATCATACCAGCTCGGATAAGGGGGCTTCAGAGGCTCTAATTGCATGGGTGTCACAAGGTGATTATGGATGAGTTGAGGTAATAGCTCACTGTATGTCAAAGGAATCGGGTCAACCTGATTTCTTTTTCGCTTTTTATGCCCCTTTCGATTATTCCCAAGGATGTTCGATTGATAGACAGATGTAAATTCTGGTGTAGTTGCAGTCATTGGTTGGTAAGGATAAAAACCTTGAGAGACATTGTTCAGGGTAGAGTAAAATGGCTGATACGAGGAGAATTGGGGAGGTGGGGCAAAGTCTTCCACGACTTGGGTATCTTCCTTTTTCTTTTCAGATGCCCCATTGTTCTTGGTATTGGATGTTCTTTCTCCTTCAATTTTCCCATCCTTGATAGCATTCTCAATCATCTCCCCTGAAATTACCATGTCCGAAAAATTCTTCGTGGTGTTGCCGACAAGTATATCATAGTATGGGGCCTGCAGTGTATCCATAAAAATGACAGCGGTTTCCTTCTGAGTTAAGGGCGGTTGTACTTGGACGGCCAGGCTCATCCACCGTTGCGCATATTCTTTGAAGCTCTCAGTAGCTCTTTTCTTCATATTTTGCAAGGTGAAACGGTCAGGCGCCATGTCGGTCATATGCTTGTACTGGTTTAGAAAAGCCCTAGCCAAATCATTCCAAGAGCGAATCCGATCCTTGCTCAACTGACTATACCACCTAATTGCGGAACCGCTGAGGCTATCCTGAAAACAGTGAATCAAAAGCTTATCATTATCCATATAACTTGTCATCTTTCGGCAGAACATAGTGATGTGGGCTAATGGATCGGTCGTCCCGTCATATTTCACAAAGTCAGGGATCTTGAACTTAGGAGGAATGACTAAATCGAGGACCAAGCATCGTTCTTTCGCCTCCACACTCCCGAATACGTCTGTATTTTCTACTGCCCGGAGCCTTTCATCTAACAACTGGTATTTCCCTTGGGAATCTGCCAACTCAACCTCATTTACCACAACCCTTTTCAACTTTGCCTGTTCAGCTGGATCATCTGAGTTTAGGACATTGACGGGGTTAATAGTGTTCTGGGCATCACTTATTACGACCTCATCTTGGCCCTTTTGTGCCTCTAACCCTTCTCTGGCGACAAAGTTTTCGGTGTATCCTTTTCCTTTGATTACGGCAGACATCAGCTCCATCAATTTAGTCATATGACCCTTAGATTCTGCTTGAGACTTTGCTAGCTGTTCTCGTAATTCTTTCTGTTCCCTTTCTATTTTTTCCATTCGGGCAACTTGTTCATCCTCCATAGCACTAGCCTGTATTAAAAGGGTACTCAGTACTTCTTATACCACTGATTTGAAATGGAAATTCTTTCAAAGACTCCTAAAGCCAAGCCAACTTCCGTTTTATTTCCCCCAAATGTATGTCATGATGAATGAGCCATGAATGCAATTTGATGTATGTGAAGCCTAAACAATATGATGTATGGACATGTACAATGAAAACATGCTGACCATATATGTAATAAATGCAATCACAATGCCAACATGTTGCAAACAAAGAATAAACAAATCAACACATGAATATATGCAATGACTGATCATGTATTTTAGCATGTTTCCCAATGAATGATCACATACACTATGAATGCAACACGGTGTCAATTATGCAAACAATGAATGATTGATATAGAGTATACCAAGAAGATCATGCTAACCATGTGTGTCATGAATGTGACCTAATGCTAACATGATGTATATACAAAGGAATCATAATGACTATGTTTGTTATGAATGCAACCCAAAGTCAACATGATGCATGTAAAGAATAAGCAAATTAATGCATGGATATATACAGAAAAATCATGCTGATCATGAATGCATGAATGCAACCTGACAAATAATTGATGGGATGCAAAATGCAAAGGGGAAGGTATCACGGAGGAAATAAGAATCGGAGGAACTTAATCATCAATATCTCATAAATTTGAAGCATAGCCAATTCATTCCCATATCAATGTTCACAATGGTATAAACCATGTTTTACAAAATTTGAGCAGTAGTTAAAACTGTCTTTTACAAGAAATTTATTCTTCCTAGCATCCTAAGGCTATAAGAGCCGGCTACTGAAAAAGTGAAATCCTATTACATCATATAAGACCGAAGTCTTTCCACCTCAATGCTGTAAATCTCCCAATCCTAATGGCGTTTTCCCAGTCCTTTATCAATCAGTGTCGTTGGATCCAACCACTTTGCATCTATGAGAGTTTGCACTTTCTTTTTGAAGGCCATACAGTCTTCAATGCTATGGCCAACAATTCCACAGTGATACTCACATCTTGCATTTGGATTATACCCCTTTGGATATGGTGGTGACAGGGATTTCAATGGGACACAGGCAACCATGTGATTTTGGATCAGTAGAGGGAGAAGCTCTCGGTAGCTGATTGGAATGGGATCAAAAGGCATTTGGGTCTTATCCTGGGGTCATTTCTTAGTCACACATGGCCTAAGAGTTGGGGCACTTGGTGGTGGCACTAAGGTTCGAACCAATGTGTTTACATGGAGCTGTGGCGAAACAGCATGGTAGGGGTATAGATTTGGACACGAGGCCTTTGGAGGTTGTACATAGCTCGAGGTTCCTATCCCAGGTTCTGGATAAGGTGATTGATGAGGGAAATAGTATGAACTGGCAGTTGTTGGTGATGGTGTAGGATTCTGGAATCCCGTAGTGGTCATCCCAATGGACGATTGGACCATAGTAGGATGGGGATACTGGTTTGGACCTAGCACAGTTTGCAGGTATGGTACAGGATCCAAGGTTTCTATCTTTGGTATCAGGCTTTCAGGTTTAATTATTTTCATGATTTTGTCCCCATTTCATCAGGATTGCAACCTTTGTGGCATTGACAAGCGCAGGATCCAGCAAGGATTGTATGTTCTAGACCTAAGGGTTTTGGTTGATCCGAAGGCGATGCAGAGCCCTGAGAAAGTTCTTTTTTACTTTTACCCATATCCTCAACCATTTTCAGCAATTTGGCAAGTTGTTCCTTCACCTCTCGGATTTCATGTCCATATTCCTCTTGATTGCGTTCCAAAGCACCCAATCGTTCCTCCGATTCATTCCTCATATCTCGAACCCCTTTCATGCAAATGAAAATGTCATGAGATTAAGAATACAATTATGAATGTACATGCTCTATTCCTATGTGCATGAATAAACTGATGATTAATGCATGAACATATACAGAGAAATTATGATGGCTATGTATGCTATGGATGCAATCTAATGCCAGGTATATACAGATAATGACTATGCATTTCATAAACGTGTCCTACAATGAATGACCATGCATGCTATGATGTCAAAATGATACATGCTAAGAATAAATGAATTAATACAAAGGTAGGTACAAAGAATGACCATGTATATCACAAATGTATTCTACAATGAATAATCATGCATGTTATGACTGTAACACGATGTCAAAATGACACAAATAAATTAACCAATGATTACACGAAATTGGTGGGACCTAAATCTTGATTATTCAAAAATCTCATTATGCAAGATTTGCCTCCTAATTTATGATTTTTTTTTTAAACATGTTTTTTCTATGAAAAACCAACCATGTTATTTTCAAAAGAATTTTGGAATAATGGATCCTACTATGGTACAATATTCAAAATGTTCATGCAACACTATCGGTTTTATGAAATCATCAAATGAAATTATTATCACCATCCATTTTTTGCAAAAACGAGATCAATAATACAACCAAAATGTACATGCTCTATTCACACATGTATGAAATGTGCAAAATGCAAAAATGCTTGAAAAATGAGTTTTTTATATTTATTTTAAAAACAGCTAATGAACATCTGCCCCAACAATATCTGCTTATTTAGGCATCACGATGCCTTTGGGACGGATTAACACATTTATTACGAGCGATGTACGTACATCGTTGCCCGATCTACAAAACTTCTTCAAAATGTAAAATAGGTAACAAAAGTTTAGAAATGTCCCTCCCTGTGTTCCTATTTTAGGTATATCTAACTGAAATCTGGCATGGCTTCGCCTAGGTTCACTATATGAGGGTGAATCGGATTAAAGGCCCCGAATTGCTCCTCACTGTCGCCGGTGAAGGCTAGTAAGGCACCCCGATAAAAGCAGGTTCAATTCGTTAGAGTCTATTTCCCTAGCCCATGCGGATTGTTAATCACGAAGGCTTAGGTAATTTAGTACTCTAGAAGTGTTTCACTAGCCCATGCGGATTGTTAATCATGAAGGCTTAGTTACTTTGCTCCCACCTAAAAGGACGAAACCCGGGTATAGGCTCATGATATGAAAATGCACGTGTAGTGTGTGTGGAGGAACAACAAACCTTTCACCACCTATTCTACAAACCTTATTCTAAATGTCCTAGGAATTAAAACATTCAAGAATAGTGTAACGCATTAACCAACAAGCAATTATAATATACAACCTTAAATAACTAGAGAACAATAATAAAATGCATGTACATGAGTATGAACATATTTAAAAACATTTTATTATTTTCAAAATTCTCCTTATTAAAAAAAATTTGGGAATTAAAATTAAATACCAATTAAACCAACAAAACCGAGATTTTGATAACACACGACTAATTCTAGGCCTGACTCTCTAATAGTCCCTAGTGGAGTCGCCAAGCTGTCGCAACTTAAAAAAATAACGAGTCTCATCGCAAGACTTTATTATTCGTTAAGCGTGACATTAAAAAAAACCGAGGAAAAGTCGACTTAATTCCTTTAGAAAAATGAAGGTTTTGAAAATGACCTAAAAAAAGACATGGAGTCGCCACCAAACTTTTTTAGCTAGGTGTGATCGGCCACCTATTAAAACCGGTTTTATAAAATATTTTAAAAATTAATTAAAACATTTTAAAAACCAATTTCAAGTCTGCGTTTTAGACCAGAGAAATCAAAGAAGCGGGTTCGAGAGTCGGTTACGTGTGGGGAAGGATTAGCACCCCCACAACGCCCGTATAAATCGGTACCTTATTAATCGTGTGTTATCTCAAGTCTCGGTAAAAATTGGTTTTAAATTTAGTATTTCAAGTTAATTCCCAATTTAAAGAAAAATAATTCCATTTTTATTGAGAATGATCCGGAATTTATAAATTCAAAATTTTTCTATATTCCCCAACAAACGTGGCAAAATATAGAAATTTTTATTAGTTTTGGAAAATTTTCCGAACCATTCTCTTTTTAAAGAAGATATTCCGTTATTAATATAATTGATGATATCCTCCCCAGCAAACCCGGCAGAGAACTCATGAATTATTTTAACTCGGGAATATCTTTATTTTATTGAAAAACATTATCTTTTTTGAAACCATTTAAAATAAATGAATATGTATATGCATGACATAAATAAAATGACATAGCAAAGTCTAAATAATATAATGCAACCTAAATGACATGACATGATTTGAATGCCTTAGCATATTCTAAATGAAATGGAATATCCTAAGTTATATAATATATTCTAAATAAAATGAAATGACCTAGGTAACATAGTATATTCTATATGAGATGCAATATTCTAAGTCATATGATATAATCTAAATGAAATAGAATAACCTAAGTAACATAACATATTCTATATGAAATGAAATAACCTGAGTAACATGATATTTTCTAAATGAAATGAAATGATTTAAATGACATGACAAATATGAATGGTATGGCATATAATTTAAATGACATGGAATAAAATAATGCTATCATATAATATGCATGAAAATAATAATGCATGAACATAGTATATGCTAAATAAAAATAACTAAATAAAAGCATAGGATATCATGAAATATTCAAAACTATATAATAAACCATGTAACATCAAAAAATATAAATCAAAATAACAACAATATCATAGAAATTATTATGGCAAGAATCACATATTATATAAAATGCATGAATATAAAAATGCAATGCATGAAATGTATTTTTTCCTTTAATTAAGGAAATCCGTATATCTAAAAAGATATCCGGCTACCTTAGGAAAATATGTCAAATTAAATATTCTAAAACCAAAATACTTTGTGATTGTTTGAAAACAATTTTGAGAAGCTTGAATTAAAAATAAAAACTGGGCTAAAATTTTTAAAATGGCTCTAATTTCCTAAGTTTAAAAAATCCGGACTTGACTATCCTTAACCCGGGACTTGAAAAACCATTTTTAGAGTTTAAAAAGGCTTACAATTACCCTAAGTCAGTAGCTAACCCTCCTAATCAGCCCACTCTAAGTAGATTAATCAAAACAGAAAAATGGTTTCTCTTTAAATTCAATTCTGACTCCACTGGTCCAGTTTTAATCCACGATTTTTTACCCTATTTTTAAAAATTCCAAAACTTCTTAAAAAAATACTGGAGACTCAGGACATGTAAAACTACACGAGAAACAATCGGCTTAATTTTCTGATCAAAGATGAATTCCCAGAAAAATCAGAGATGTACGAGTTTTTGGAGGAGAAAAAAAACTGCTTTGCCAACACATTTTTGCCTTTGATAAAATCATTTAAAAACCAATGTAAAAATATATGAAACTCATAAAATGATTTGCAAACAGTAGCTAGGACTTTTTGAAAGTTAGATTAAAATTGGCTAAGTAAAAAAAATCACAAAAGTAGAATAATCAACTTGACAAACTTAATTTTCCACAAATGTGCTCAAGAGAGCATGACTTTGAACCATTAATAGGCTCAAGTCATTATTCAAGTGGCATGAACATGAAATGCATGAAATAATGCAGAAAACATAATGCATGAAATGCATGGATTTAAACCTAAATGTCATGAAAAAATGCATGGCATTCATAAAGTAACCTAGACCTAAATGAACTTGCATGGCATTTAATGTAACCTAGACCTAAAATATGCATGGCATTTTCACAAACACAAGGCATGCTTAATTCAAAAATCCAACCAAATATCATGCAAATGCAAAAACCTAACAACTAGCATGACAAAAAATGCAACACACAATGCAAAACACATGGAGTAGCCAAATGGCCTCAAGCTCCAACAAGCATGGCATTTTCACAAACACTTGGCATACTAGCATGAAAAACTAAGTCATAACACTTAAATCATGCAAAAATCATACAAGCATTTTCACAAACACTTAATATACTAAATCTAAAACATGCTCAACTAAGATATAAAACAAAAATCATGCAAAAAATCACACAAGCATTTTCACAAACACTTAATATGCTAACTCTAAAACATGCTCAAATTTAAACAACATGAAAACAGAAAATTAAAAATGCAAAAACATGATATCTAAGACATAAATGGCAACAAACAAAGCAACCAAATTAAAATATAACTCAAGAACATGAAGTAACATAACATTTAAAACATCAAAATAAAAAAAAATAGCATAAACAATATGGTAAAATGAACTCAAAACAGCAACTCAAAATAAATAATGTAGGCCATTTGGCCATGGTGAGTTTATTGTAAAAACAAAATGTAAAAAAAAAAATATACTTAAGAAAGGAGATGAAGGAAGAACAAAAAACATTATTTTAAAATGAAAACTCACCAAGTAGAGATTAAAATAGCAAAAACAAGAATAGAAAATGAAGAAAGTGCAAGAGTTGGTGCTCAAGAGCAACCTCAAGAAGCTAATATTTCAAGCTTTTCTCTTCAAACTTTCCTTTTTTTTTCTAAACTTTTCTTTTTTGCTCTCAACCAAGAAGATAAAAACTAAGAAAAACTAAGAGAAATCAGCCAAAATGAACCTCCAAATTCGAAATTCTGCCCCTCCCCTTAATGGTGGCAGAATTTTACCTCTCTCCTCCCCTAGGATGTTGTCATTTTTTGTGTAACCAATTTTCCATCAAATGGCTAATAATTCAAGGTGAAAAATCATGAAATTACCACCTTTAGATTAGCATCTCAGCTCTCTCAAATTATAGCTGTTAAAGAATAATGTTGACATCTTTCTTAGCTTATGTGGCTTAATCACCATGGCTTGATCAAAGAGAATCTCTAACTAACTCTTGATTTTTAGCCATTTGATTGAAAAATCAAAAGCTTCCTCCTTCCTTTGGGCTTGGGCAGGCCAGCACTTCTCTTTTCCAGCCCAACTCTGATTTTTTTGAAAGGCCCAAAGAAGCCCTTTTTCGGTTGCTTGAGTGAAATGACCATTTTGCCCCCCGGATGCAAATAAATATCAAACGGACTCCAAATTCAATTTTTCATTTTTTAATACTTCCAGAATAATAAAATATTGAGTTCTGGAAGTTTTCAAAATTATCCGAGTCCGTTTGCTATTTATTTGGAATTTTTCTTCCCAAAATGCCCTTTTATGCCCCTACATTTTACCATTTTTTAAACGAGCTCCAAGTCAAGATTTTTCCTCACCAATCTCTTCAAAATAATTAAAAAGTGTGATCTGGAAGTTTTCATAATTGTTGGAGCTCATTTGGTATTTTTTCAGGATTTATCGGCTTGAATTACTGCATAGGAGGCCCGGGATTTGGCCATTTTGCAAACGAACTCGGAATCAAGATTTTCTTTCGTCAATCTCTTCCAAATAATTTAAAAATTAGATCTGAAAAATTGCAAAAGATTTGGAGCTCATTTGCTATTTTTCCGGGATTTTCCTTTTTGAATTACTATATAAGAAGCCCGGGATTTGGCCATTTTGCAAACGAACTCCGAATCAAGATTTTCTTTTACCAATCTCTTTCAAATGATTTAAGAATGAGATTGAAAATTTTTTCAGAATTTTTGGAGTCCATTTGCTATTTTTCCCAAATTTTCCAATTTTGCCCTTTTACCTTCGAAACCCGGTTTTGCTCAAAACAAGTTCGATTTTCAAATTTTCTTCAATCTGAGCCTTGGGCTATCCTTTTTAATCATTCTTCATCCATTGGGGGCTTTGGTCTAACCAAGTCAGGCCATTTCTGTGATTCTTCCCGATTTCACCGAAATCCACTAAAAAACCTAATTCTTGGTTTTCTCCCGGATTGACTTTTCTTTCGATTTTTCTTGCAAGTGACTTCTCCATTACCTGTAGTCAGTGCTTATCTTTCATTTGGAACCTTCAATTTCGATCAATTTGATCGTTTAAGCACTTTTCCCCAAATTTCTCGGATTAGGGTTTCTTTTCTACTGAATCTCCAAATCCCAACTTCCGAACTCCATATCTTTCAATATAGACCTCGGATTATCAAAATTCTTTCACCATTTTTCAATTGAACTTAAAATCTTGATTTTGAAAGTGGGTTGACTTTTTCAGTAGTTGACTTTCTAGGGTTGACTTTTTCGAGGTTGACTTTTTTCGTGGTTGACTTTTTTCAAGTTTGACTTTTTGTGCTCGCCCTCTTAAACTAAGACTCGGAGTACCACCTGCAGGATGAAAACAGTCTTTTTACACTCGGAAACATCAATATAGGAAGAAAACATACCTGTTTAGTGGTCCGGACAAAATTAAGTGTCTACAGTGGTCGCCTTAAACTTTTCCACCATTCCAAGGGCTACATCGACCACCTCACTCTCATTGGCCTTCAAAGATTTCTTCAGCTCGAGGGCATGCTTTTCCCTCTCAACCTCTACGGCCTTAGCCATAGCCTCGACAACGGCAACCTCCACAGTCTTTGACACAACTTCGGCAGCAGTAGCCTCCTTCTCCTTGTCCTTCCCAACCAGATCCTATTTCAGCCGGTGGATTTTTGACTCCCTAGACTTAACGCAGTCCTCTGACTTGGTGAGTTTCCCGCCCAAAAGTGTGATTTGTTTCTCCGGTTCTACCACCTTGGCCAGACATGACTGCTCGACGGAGGCCATCTTATCCTCAGCAGCCTTAGTTGAGGTTTTCTCAGCCTTCAAAAGGACCTCTAGCTCTTTTGTGTGGGAAGCCTTGAGCTAGAGATCTGCCTCTACGTCACGAAGATGGGCGTCCGCTTCCCTAACCCGGTTATACATGGCCACGATCGCTGCCAAATTCTGAAAGAAAATAGAAAATCATGTTAGAAAGATTAACCAACACCAATCACCAAGAAACCTGAAGAAAAGAGCCCACCTCCACCATGTTTGAAATAACCCCGCGCTGAACAGCGCGCAGGCCAAGTTCTCAATAATTTTCACCTCCTGGAAGGGGAGATGGCTGCGAGCCCAACTGACTCACGAGTCAACATCGCCAAGCAAAGACCCGACATGCATATGGCTTCGATACTCGAAATACGAGTGAGACCCGCAATGTGTATCTCGGAGGTCGTCGACTTGAGGTAAAGGCGAAGAGCGTACAGAATGCCTTACAGTGTCGTTGCGGGTGGAAGAAGACCCATCCCTGCCCGACGAGGCTGGTATGAGCAGCAAAGTTTTACCACTCCTAGGAGGATCCAAGGTTTTCTTGGTTGGAGGAGCCATTTCGGTCGGGGCGACCTTATTCCCCGTCCCAGCCAATGGCTGTTGAGAGCCTTGACCCACCTTTTGTGTGGCCATGCCAAGGCCTGCCTGCTTAGCAGATAAAGAAGAGACAAACTTTTTCTTTTGAGGCTCCTCGCCGACCTTCAGCTTTTTCGAAGCAGGTTCGACGGGCAAACTGTCCCGTTTATGCTTCTTGGCGGAAGGATTTTGGGTAGATGGTGCAACAGGCCCTGGGCTTTGGCTAGGGGCTTTATTCTTCTTCCTCGCTTGGCGAATCCTCTCAGCAATGGCATCGCTCGACATACCTGAACAGAAGAAAACAATCAAAATGAGAACTCATCAAAGCCCAAATGACAAGGACACGCAAAATATACCGACTCGCCAAAGATTAAGAAACAACGTCGCCGCAGTAGAACTACCACGCTAAGCACTATCTTCGCTATCGGAGTTCATAGAATCCCCCATGTCGAACACCCTCTCTTCCTTACTGTCATCATCCAGGATAATAACTTCAACCGATTTTGTCCTAGCTCCTAAACCATCAACGCATACGCTGTCTGACAAACTGGGGGAGGGTGGCAGTTCTATCACAACGGGGTTTGACGCAAGATGGGCAGGCTCAGGGACCCAAGACGCCAAAGCAAGCGTGTGACTGGAAGACTCAAGACCATTACCTTCATCGGTAGCGTCCACCTCTTCAGGAACCACCTCGCCAGGAGTGATAGCATTTGCCTCTCCCGATGGAGCAACCCCGCATCGACGAGAGGTGTCCGATTTATTGCTCGTTTTCCTCTTCTTCTCAGGCTTGATGACACCCATCAAAACCTCGGCGTAGTAATCAATACCATCAACGGGCCACTTTTTACCTTCGGGGGAGGGACTATGTTAGCAAACTTGGCCGCCACCCTGTTCGGACTAATATTCTCCAAATAGAACTTGTAAATATGGTGGTCCGTGACGGCATCCTCCCAGTTGATCTTATTTTGCATATAGTAGTTGAACTGATCTTTCTCCAGATCATTCATGGTAAGAGCTATTTTCTGTGGATTATTAGGAGGCTCAAACCACCGAACAGAAAAGTCCCAACGTTTCTCCAACTTCAGCCTCACTGCAAAAAACTACGACTGTTTGATATGGTTGTTGCAGGGAGCATTTTCTACAACCACCCAATGGCGAGGACTAAGATAGAAAAACTTGTTCTGCTTCACTTTCAACTGGTACAAGTTACGGAAGGTGGCGTACAAAAGCTCTACGCCCCTCTTCTTGCAGTGAAGGAAGTACGCCACCATAACTTGCCAAGAAAACCCTGTCAGTTGGGCTCCCGCAATACCATACCCCTCAAGACAGGTGGTGAAGAAGGGATGTAGAGGAAGGTGGAACCCCCCTTTAAACATGTGCTCAAAGAAGATCACATCCCTCCCACTTTTCGTAATCTGACTTGGGCGACGACCAGGGGCGGGTATGTGGAAGTCGTGGCGATAATTGGGAATGAAGATACCACGGATCAGCATCAGGGCGCCGACCTGGTCGATGGTCATGGTACAGGGGATGTCATCAAAGAACTTTATGCCACTATCCCCTAACAACCTCTTCACTTCCCCCACTCCCCTCAGAAGACGTCTGGTCTACCCCTGAGGCACCACCAACAACAACTCCACCCTACCACTATTTCCAGCCCCACCACCAGCAGCCATCTTGGCCCCTTCCTCGATCTCACGATCCAAATCATCACAGATCTCGTCGATGCTCCGACCATCGGCATAGGATAGCCCCTCCATCATCTCCAGTGCCTCGGAGCCACCACTATCACTCGAACCCATCCCACAAACCACCACAAGCAGCAAACATTAATCAAACAAAAGTAAAAAACAAATACCTCTCCAGACTCAAATCACCCTCATCAAACCAACGAACAAGCAAAACGTAGCAATCCACCACCAGAACGGAGAACGACGCAAGCAGATCGGAATGCTTGGAACGTTCGACAGCAAAATAGGCAGCACTTCGACAGCAAAAACAACAAACCAACGGAGAAAACTGACCTGGGCAGCCTCTATTTATAGCCAAAGAGGAACCCTGATGGCCGCCCAAAGCACCACACAGTGTTCGACACGTGTCCACCTCTCGAATGGCGAGCCTAGCCTTTAAGGCTATCATTAAGAGATAGGCACGTCAAACGTCACGTCGTACCAACCAAAGGACAGCAGCAAATGCAGGGCATCTCTTCGCCCAAACATAACCACCAAAAAATTAAAGCTTCTCACTCTTCGCCAGCACGAGACAACCCCTGCAGCACGAGGAACCTTTTATCCACAGGCTCATCGTCGGTCACTTTATAACCTCCACCTCGCCTGGAGGGCAATTGTTGAACCCACTCGACCCACCAAGAGCGGGCCCAGTCTGCCAAGCACAAGGCCCAGCTAAATAGCCCAACCAAACGAGCCCAACGGTCACCAGGAACGGAGGCCTGGACAGGTGTGCACCTCTTATTCTCCCAGAGTTTACGTTTCTGGTCACCTCGGCGAGCACCTAGGGCAGTGTGAGGCATTAAATGCTACTGTCTACAGACGACGAACATTAAATGCAGCCGTCTCCTCGACAAGGCCCCCGAGGCTGCTTACATCAGACGACCTATCAGAGTCGAGCACGTGGAACTTGTAGGGCGAGCACCAACTCGCCCAACCTCCCTTATATATAGCCCTACTCAAGGCTACTCACGGTTAAGCGCTCTCTCTCTATCTCTGACATACCTTATTTTCCTCCTTCAAACACTGACTTAACCATCGAAGCGTGTCTCAGAGCTCAACCTTTGGTGCCCTCTGACCTATTTTTGTCCTTCTCAGAACCTCAGACCGTCAGGGAGCACCACCACGACATAAAAAGACATCAACAAAAGCAATATTTCTTCGAGTATAAATTAAGGACGTCAAAGTCTAATGGTGATTGGGGAACTAAGAATTGGAAATTTGCAAATGCTGGAGACCTAATATCAATTTTACTAAAATTAACCTCTTATAAGAATTGTATAAACTACTTGGATTAAGCCTAGGTTTCGTAAAACGTTATCTTTGTTATCGAAGAAATATTGCTTAGCATATGATATTGTATTTTGTTTATTTGAAATAAGTATAATAATGCATTCTCACTTATTATTGAAGGATAAGGAACCAATTAATAGCAGGAAAATGCTTATCATGTGCTATTAGGCTTGTTTTGTCTTCTCTCTTACTTCCCATTTGTATTTATGTCTTGAAGACTTCAAGTCAATTAAACATTGATTTAGTGGCTTTTCATTATTGATCAATAAGTAAGTCATATTTTAGATATGTCGCAACCTAAAAAATAACGAGTCTCATCGCAAGACTTTATTATTCGTTAAGCGTGACATTAAAAAAAACCGAGGAAAAGTCGACTTAATTCCTCTAGAAAAATGAAGGTTTTGAAAATGACCTTAAGAAAAGACATGGAGTCGCCACTAATCTTTTTTAGCTAGGTGTGATCGGCCACCTATTAAAACAGATTTTATAAAATATTTTAAAAAATTAATTAAAACATTTTAAAAACCAATTTCAAGTCTGCGTTTTAAACCAGAGAAATCAAAGAAGCGGGTTCGGGAGTCGGTTACGTGTGGGGAAGGATTAGCACCCCCACAACGCCCGTATAAATCGGTACCTTATTAATCGTGTGTTATCTCAAGTCTCGGTAAAAATTGGTTTTAAATTTAGTATTTCAAGTTAATTCCCAATTTAAAGAAAAATAATTCCATTTTTATTGAGAATGATCCGGAATTTATAAATTCAAAATTTTCCTATATTCCCCAACAAACGTGGCAAAATATAGAAATTTTTATTAGTTTTGGAAAATTTTCCGAACCATTCTCTTTTTAAAGAAGATATTCCGTTATTAATAATAATTGATGATATCCTCCCCAGCAAACCCGGCAGAGAACTCATGAATTATTTTAACTCGGGAATATCTTTATTTTATTGAAAAACATTATCTTTTTTGAAACCATTTAAAATAAATGAATATGTATATGCATGACATAAATAAAATGACATAGCAAAGTCTAAATAATATAATGCAACCTAAATGACATGACATGATTTGAATGCCTTAGCATATTCTAAATGAAATGGAATATCCTAAGTTATATAATATATTCTAAATAAAATGAAATGACCTAGGTAACATAGTATATTCTATATGAGATGCAATATTCTAAGTCATATGATATAATCTAAATGAAATAGAATAACCTAAGTAACATAACATATTCTATATGAAATGAAATAACCTAAGTAACATGATATTTTCTAAATGAAATGAAATGATTTAAATGACATGACAAATATGAATGGTATGGCTTATAATTTAAATGACATGGAATAAAATAATGCTATCATATAATATGCATGAAAATAATAATGCATGAACATAGTATATGTTAAATAAAAATAACTAAATAAAAGCATAGGATATCATGAAATATTCAAAACTATATAATAAACCATGTAACATCAAAAAATATAAATCAAAATAACAACAATATCATAGAAATTATTATGGCAAGAATCACATATTATATAAAATGCATGAATATAAAAATGCAATGCATGAAATGTATTTTTTCCTTTAATTAAGGAAATCCGTATATCTAAAAAGATATCCGGCCACCTTAGAAAAATATGTCAAATTAAATATTCTAAAACCAAAATACTTTGTGATTGTTTGAAAACAATTTTGAGAAGCTTGAATTAAAAATAAAAACTGGGCTAAATTTTTTAAAATGGCTCTAATTTCCTAAGTTTAAAAAATCCGGACTTGACTACCCTTAACCCGGGACTTGAAAAACCATTTTTAGAGTTTAAAAAGGCTTAGAAATTACCCTAAGTCAGTAGCTAACCCTCCTAATCAGCCCACTCTAAGTAGATTAATCAAAACAGAAAAATGGTTTCTCTTTAAATTCAATTCTGACTCCATTGACCAGTTTTAATCCACGATTTTTTACCCTATTTTTAAAAATTCCAAAAATTCTGAAAACAATACTGGAGACTCAGGACATGTAAAACTACACGAGAAAAAATCGGCTTAATTTTCTGATCAAAGATGAATTCCCAGAAAAATCAGAGATGTACGAGTTTTTGGAGGAGAAAAAAAAACTGCTTTGCCAACACATTTTTGCCTTTGATAAAATCATTTAAAAACCAAAGTAAAAATATTTGAAACTCATAAAATGATTTGCAAACAGTAGCTAGGACTTTTTAAAGTTAGATAAAAATTGGCTAAGTAAAAAAAATCACAAAGGTAGAATAATCAACTTGACAAACTTAATTTTCCACAAATGTGCTCAAGAGAGCATGACTTTGAACCATTAATTGGCTCAAGTCATTATTCAAGTGGCATGAACATGAAATGCATGAAATAATGCAGCAAACATAATGCATGAAATGCATGGATTTAAACCTAAATGTCATGAAAAAATGCATGGCATTCATAAAGTAACCTAGACCTAAATGAACTTGCATGGCATTTAATGTAACCTAGACCTAAAATATGCATGGCATTTTCACAAACACAAGGCATGCTTAATTCAAAAATCCAACCAAATATCATGCAAATGCAAAAACCTAACAACTAGCATGACAAAAAATGCAACACACAATGCAAAACACATGGAGTAGCCAAATGGCCTCAAGCTCCAACAAGCATGGCATTTTCACAAACACTTGGCATACTAGCATGAAAAACTAAGTCATAACACTTAAATCATGCAAAAATCATACAAGCATTTTCACAAACACTTAATATACTAAATCTAAAACATGCTCAACTAAGATATAAAACAAAAATCATGCAAAGAATCACACAAGCATTTTCACAAACATTTAATATGCTAACTCTAAAACATGCTCAAATTTAAACAACATGAAAACAGAAAATTAAAAATGCAAAAACATGATATCTAAGACATAAATGGCAACAAACAAAGCAACCAAATTAAAATATAACTCAAGAACATGAAGTAACATAACATTTAAAACAACAAAATAAAAAAAAAAATAGCATAAACAATATGGTAAAATGAACTGAAAACAGCAACTCAAAATAAATAATGTAGGCCATTTGGCCATGGTGAGTTTATTGTAAAAACAAAATGTAAAAAAAAAATATACTTAAGAAAGGAGATGAAGGAAGAACAAAAAACATTATTTTAAAATGAAAACTCACCAAGTAGAGATTAAAATAGCAAAAACAAGAATAGAAAATGAAGAAAGTGCAAGAGTTGGTGCTCAAGAGCAACCTCAAGAAGCTAATATTTCAAGCTTTTCTCTTCAAACTTTCCTTTTTTTTCTAAACTTTTCTTTTTTGTTCTCAACCAAGAAGATAAAAACTAAGAAAAACTAAGAGAAATCAGCCAAAATGAACCCCCCAAATTCGAAATTCTCCCCCCTTAATGGTGACAGCATTTTACCTCTCTCCTCCCCTAGGATGTTGTCATTTTTTGTGTAACCAAATTTCCATCAAATGGCTAATAATTCAAGGTGAAAAATCATGAAATTACCACCTTTAGATTAGCATCTCAGCTCTCTCAAATTACAGCTGTTAAAGAATAATGTTGACATCTTTCTTAGCTTATGTGGCTTAATCACCATGGCTTGATCAAAGAGAATATCTAACTAACTCTTGATTTTTAGCCATTTGATTGAAAAATCAGAAGCTTCCTCCTTCCTTTGGGCTTGGGCAGGCCAGCACTTCTATTTTCCAGCTCAACTCTGATTTTTGTGAAAGGCCCAAAGAAGCCATTTTCGGTTGCTTGGGTGAAATGACCATTTTGCCCCCCGGATGCAAATAAATATCAAACGGACTCCAAATTCAATTTTTCTTTTTTTAATACTTCCAAAATATTAAAATATTGAGTTCTGGAAGTTTTCAAAATTATCCGAGTCGGTTTGCTATTTATTTGGATTTTTTCTTCCCAAAATGCCCTTTTATGCCCCTACATTTTACCATTTTTTAAACGAGCTCAAAATCAAGATTTTTCTTCACCAATCTCTTCAAAATAATTCAAATGTGTGATCTGGAAGTTTTCATAATTTTTGGAGCTCATTTGGTATTTTTTTCGGGATTTATCGGCTTGAATTACTGCATAGGAGGCCCGAGATTTGGCCATTTTGCAAACGAACTCCGAATCAAGATTTTATTTCTCCAATATCTTCCAAATAATTTAAAAATGATATTTTCCAAATTTCAGAATTTTGGAGTCCATTTGCTATTTTTCCGGGATTTATCATTTTGAATTATTGCATAGAAGGCCCGAGATTTGGCCATTTTGCAAACGAACTCGGAATCAAGATTTTCTTTCGCCAATCTCTTCCAAATAATTTAAAAATGAGATCTGCAAAATTTCAAAAGATTTGGAGCTCATTTGCTATTTTTCCGAGATTTTCCTTTTTGAATTACTGCATGAGAAGCCCGGGATTTGGCCATTTTGCAAACGAACTCGGAATCAAGATTTTCTTTCGCCAATCTCTTCCAAATAATTTAAGAATGATATTGACAAATTTTTCAGAATTTTCGGAGTCCATTTGCTATTTTTCCCAAATTTTCCAATTTTGCCCTTTTACCTCCGAAACCCGGTTTTGCTCAAAACAAGTCCTATTTTCTGATTTTCTTCAATCTGAGCCTTAGGCTATCCTTATTAATCATTCTTCATCCATTGGGGGCTTTGGTCTCACCAAGTCAGGCCATTTCTGTGATTCTTCCCGATTTCACCGAAATCCACTAAAAAACCTAATTCTCGGTTTTCTCCTGGATTGACTTTTCTTTCGATTTTTCTTGCAAGTGACTTCTCCATTACCCGTAGTCAGTGCTTATCTTTCATTTGGAACCTTCAATTTCGATCAATTTGATCGTTTAAGCACTTTTCCCCAAATTTCTCGGATTAGGGTTTCTTTTCTACTAAATCTCCAAATCCCAACTTTCGAACTCCATATCTTTCAATATACACCTCGGATTATCAAAATTCTTTCGCTAATTTTCAATTGAACTTAAAATCTTGATTTTGAAAGTGGGTTGACTTTTTCAGTAGTTGACACTTTCTGGGGTTGACTTTTTCGATGTTGACTTTTTTTCGGGGTTGACTTTTTCCAAGTTTGACTTTTTGTGCTCGCCCTCTTAAACTAAGACTCGGAGTACCACCTGCAGGATGAAAACAGTCTTTTTACACTCGGAAACATCAATATAGGAAGAAAACATACCTGTTTAGTGGTCCGGACAAAATTAGGTGTCTACAGCTGCCCCTCTTTGGCTATTGCTGAGAATCAGGAATCGGGCAAAGATAAACCGACACTAATTTTGTACGGTCAGTGAAATCACATGTGAAGGAAAGGGAAAGGGGTTTTCATTCTTCTATCATTTTTCATTTTTCATGTTTTTCATTTTCTATTTTTTCATTTTTTTCATTTTTCATTTTTTTGTCTTTTTTCATTTTCATTTTTTTCATTTTTTTTTTTATTTTTAAAAATAGTAAATTGAAGATTTTGTCCTTAAATTGAATTCCCTGACTAAGCAAGGCTCGACCCGTCTTAACGAAACGAATTCGATTTGCAAGAAAGGAAATGACCTCGACGATGGTCTCGGGGCCTTAACCTGTCTTGTTCTCAGCTGTGTTTAAAATTCTGGATATCTCCTCTAGAAGCTTCGGCTATCACCACCAAAGTCTTGCTCATTTTTTTAAAATGTAAAAATTCTGGGTATCACCTCCAGAAGCTTCGGTTATCACCACCAAAGACTTTTTACCTTTTCAAAGGATTTTAAAACTCTGGATATCTCCACCAGAGGCTTCAGCTATCACCACAGAAGACTTGTTCATAATAATAAAAAAAAAGTACCTCGACGATGATCTCGGG
Source organism: Fremontodendron californicum (assembly GCA_030761205.1). Lineage (NCBI taxonomy): Eukaryota > Viridiplantae > Streptophyta > Magnoliopsida > Malvales > Malvaceae > Fremontodendron > Fremontodendron californicum. The sequence continues at coordinate 9,765,784 of JAULJL010000006.1, forward strand.
GCTCTACTCGTCTTAAGAAAATGAATTCGATTTGCAAGAAAGGAAATGACCTCGACGATGGTCTCGGGGCCTTAACCTGTCTTGTTCTCAGCTGTGTTTAAAATTCTGGATATCTCCTCCAGAAGCTTCGGCTATCACCACCAAAGTCTTGCTCATTTTTTAAAATGTAAAAATTCTGGGTATCACCTCCAGAAGCTTCAACTATCACCACCGAAGACTTTCTACCTTTTCAAAGGATTTTAAAACTCTGGATATCTCCACCAGAGGCTTTAGCTATCACCACCAAAGACTTGTTCTTAATAATAAAAAAAAGTACCTCGACGATGATCTCGGGGCTTGACTCATTTGAGAAGCAAAACGAGTTCGATTATACCTAACAGCTTTAAGAGATGATGCAAATGCTTCATGATGCAAATGCAAATGTCTTTAGTTGATGCAAACGCTTCTTGATGTAGATGCAAATGACTTAGATTGGTGCAAATGTCTTTGATGCAAATGTAAATGACTTGATTTGATGCAAACTTTCTTGATGCAGATTCAACTAACTTAGATTGATGCAAATGCTTCTTGATGTAGATGCACATGTTGAATAAAATTCTGGATAACTCTTCCAAAAGAAGATTTCTCATTTTTCAAAATTATAAAACCGTGGATATCTCCACCAGAGGCTTCAGCTATCACCACCGAAGACTTGTTCACTTTTAAAACTGTAAAATTCTGGATATCCCCACCAGAAGCTTTGGCTATCACCACCAAAGACTTGCTCATTGTAAAATTCTGGGTAACTCCTTCAGAAGAAGATTTCTCATGTTTCAAAATTATAAAACCCTGGATATCTCTACCAGAGGCTTCAGCTATCACCACCGAAGACTTGTTAAAATTCTGGATATCCCCACCAGAAGCTTTGGCTATCACCACCAAAGACTTGCTCATTGTAAACTTCTGGGTAACTCCTTCAGAAGAAGATTTCTCATGTTTCAAAATTATAAAACCCTGGATATCTCTACCAGAGGCTTCAGCTATCACCACCGAAGACTTGTTCACTTTTAAAACTGTAAAATTCTGGATATCCCCACCAGAAGCTTTGGCTATCACCACCAAAGACTTGCTCATTGTAAAATTCTAGATAACTCCTCCAGAAGAAGATTTCTTATTTTTCAAAATTATAAAACCCTGGATATCTCCACCAGAGGCTTCAGCTATCACCACCGAAGACTTGTTCATTTTTAAAAACTGTAAAATTCTGGATATCCCCACCAGAAGCTTTGAGAAATGATGCAGATGCACATGTCTTTTAACAAGGTGCTCATGCTTCATGGTGCAAATGTAAAATATTTCTTAGTGCAAATGCAAATGGCCTGGATTGATGCCCATGTTTCATGATGCAGATGCCCCTACTAATTGTGTTCATGTAACTGGTTTATGAATGGTGTAACTACAATTACCACACATTAATGAAAATGCAATGATTCTAGAAATGATGCAATTGCTTGAGATGACACAAATGGGAATTCCATGAAGAATGTAAATGTAAAGGTAAAATGCAGATGCTTATGGAATAATGCCAATGCAAATACCCATGAATGATGCAAATGCATGTCGACACTGTGCAGATGCAAAAGCTCGATAAAGAGATGAGTGCTCATGAGTGATGCAACTGCCCCAGGTTGTTTTTCTAGACTTTGGCTTAGCCTTTCAAATTCATTTTTCCTCTTCAAATCAGAGTAAATCTTCAATTCATTTTGGCTATTCTCCTTGCCCCAACAGTTTTCCAACTTTCATCAACAGAGATCTACACTGGGTTCGATTTCTTTTTCTCATATCTGGAAGTCAGGACCTATCTTGGCAGTTCTACACCTTTGAGTTAGAGAAATCCTTGTCTCATGTCAACATCAAAATGGGTATTTCAAAAAAAAAAAAAATCTCTTTATTTGTTTTCGCATTTTGAAAACTTCTGAACGAAAAATATTATCCCCACAATGTGTGATGTATAAATCTTTTGAAGATTGATGATCATTGTTAGAAATTTCTCTAAGTATCAATCTGGGTTTTTTCAACTGGGATTGGCAAGGTTTGGTATAACAAGATTCTGGTTTTTCCAGGAAAACTTCATGACAAAAATGTATATCCCTTCTAGGCTCACAAATGGAACAGGTTTTATAAATCATGAATTCATTGAGAACCAAACAAATTCAACATTCTTTTAGTTTTCGTATCAAGGCATTTTGACAAGCGTCAAGATTGGCCGGGATGTTCAAACCGAAATTAATCTTGGAGAAAAAGTTTCAGTTTTTTGAAGACAATCCTCTGAATGAGAGTTGGCAATTTGGGGGTTCAAGAATTCCTAGATGTTTCTCGATGACCACTCCTTTAAATAAGATCCTTTCTTTTGTGGTATCGGCACTATATTGATGGCATCGAAAATTCCCATTCTACTCTAGACCGCCCGTTTTTGGGTTTTCGCCCTAGAGTCTCTTTTCTCTCCAATTTTCCTTCTCATTTTTTTCGTTCTACCATACACTTGAGAATTCTAAATTCTTCCTTAGTGAAATGATAATTCGATGAAATGGGATAAAATCTGAGGGAAAACCTTTCAAATTAAATATTAATGCTTGACCAAAATGGACTTTTAAAGCACGTAATGTAGGCCATGGCTTAGGGTTTAGAAAGAAAGGATAAATAGGCCCAAAGTATGTGTTTGAGGGTAATCAGATCAAGGATCATTTCTTGAGGAGGATTCTCTTTGAAGCATTTGTCCCTTCTTGGACATTTCTTTCCTTTTGACTTTGCTCTTTTTTTTCCTCGTTCTTGGCTTTCAATTTGCCATGTCTTTCACACATTTTGTTTTCCTTTTTTTTTGTGTGTTTTTTTTTTGTTTTTCTTGGCTTTCATTTCGCCATCTTTTCTTCTTCTTTTTTTTGACAGAGTGCGCCTGTATTTATTCGGGGCTCCATTTGCTTTGTGTCTGTCCTTGAGCTGTTACTCATTTCTCAATGATCTTTGAAAAGACCTTTCCTCGCATTTGCCCCCCAGTGTAGAGGGTAATCCTTGATCAGGGTTCAAAGAAGAAAGAATTCTTTTGGCTCAAAAGGGGTGACTATGGATAATAATTTTTCTTTTTTTGTGAAAGGGATATGAAAGATGGCCATTCATCATATCAAGCCCAAATATTCTCATTGAAAAGCAATCCTCAGGGGAAATAGATAATCAAAATTTCATTTTGCACTTTGGAATCATCCGAATTCTCATATGCATGATATCAAAAAAAATTTCTTCTCTTTTTTTCCATCGCATACCCCAATGATTTCATGTGTTAGCCCATCCTTCTTCACCATGTATCCATCATTTCCACATATGATGCCCCAATTTGATTAACCATGAGATTTTGTATCAACGAGGAACATAGCAAGTCTAGGTCAATTTTGAAAAGGCTGAGTTTCCAATCTGAGTTCTTTGAAGAGACAAGGAAAATATGACCCAAAAACAGGTTTTCTCTGGGACAAGGAATAATCTAGTTTAATCATTGTGCCCCAAGGTGTCAATCATGAAGTGATGTTTGGGCAATTAGTGTTTTGTGGTTTGTTGAAAATGACATGAATGGTTTTGGCACAACCTTGACATAGATCAAATTACCAAAATCTAGATTCTTGAAATAATGTCTCATTTGTTTGAATTTCAAGGAATTCGAGAAAAAAAATTTCAAAAAAGTTCGTTCCTTCGTTCATAGCCTAGACTAGGATTTACATCCTTGCTTATTCTGTAATGACAATGCTTCTCACTTTTTTTTAAATTCATTTTTCCTTGAAGCATTAGGTCTTTCAAGTGTTCTTGATTCAAGGTTTAGGTATAGAGAAGCCCAAGAAAAAGGGAAATGGTGTTGGGTCATTTCTAACACTGATCATCAATCCTCTTGAGACTATCCATTATTAAAACTTCCTTAATGCTTGTTTTTGCAAATTCAAGTTATTGTTAAAACACAACAATCACAAAGCATTTAAAATTCAAAATTCATTTAATTCATGTAGATGTTAACATGAGACAAGTGCTTTCATCATCACAGTGTATAGAACTACATGCGTCAAAAACCTAATATGATCATGCACAATGTTTCTTATGACACTTGACTTCCCCATCTTCAAAACTTATCGAACCAGCCTTGATGAGATCTCTGACCTTGTACTTCAAAGCAGGGCAGTTCTCTGTTGAGTGACCTTGATTGCCAGAATGGTAACCACAACACTCTTTAGCATCATACCAGCTCGGATAAGGGGGCTTCAGAGGCTCTAATTGCATGGGTGTCACAAGGTGATTCTGGATGAGTTGAGGTAGTAGCTCACTGTATGTCACAGGAATCGGGTCAACCTGATTTCTTTTTCGCTTTTTATGCCCCCTTCGATTATTCCCAAGGATGTTCGATTGATAGACGGATGTAAATTCTGGTGTAGTTGCAGTCATTGGTTGGTAAGGATAAAAACCTTGAGAGACATTGTTCAGGATAGAGTAAAATGGCTGATACGAGGATAATTGGGGAGGTGGGGCAAAGTCTTCCACGACTTGGGTATCTTTCTTTTTCTTTTCAGATGCCCCATTGTTCTTGGTATTGGATGTTCTTTCTCCTTCAATTTTACCATCCTTGATAGCATTCTCAATCATCTCCCCTGAAATTACCATGTCCGAAAAATTCTTCGTGGTGTTGCCGACAAGTATATCATAGTACGGAGCCTGCAGTGTATCCATAAAAATGACAGCGGTTTCCTTCTGAGTTAAGGGCAGTTGTACTTGGACAGCCAGGCTCATCCACCGTTGCGCATATTCTTTGAAGCTCTCAGTAGCTCTTTTCTTCATATTTTGCAAGGTGAAACGGTCAGGCGCCATGTCGGTCATATGCTTGTACTGGTTTAGAAAAGCCCTAGCCAAATCATTCCAAGAGCGAATCTGGTCCTTGCTCAACTGACTATACCACATAATTGCGGAACCGCTGAGGCTATCCTAAAAACAGTGAATCAAAAGCTTATCATTATCTATATAACTTGTCATCTTCCGGCAGAACATAGTGATGTGGGCTGATGGATCGGTCGTCCCGTCATATTTCACAAAGTCAGGGATCTTGAACTTAGGAGGAATGACTAAATCGAAGACCAAACATCGTTCTTTCGCATCTAAACTCCCAAATACATCTGCTCTTTCTACTGCTCGGAGCCTTTCATCTAACAACTGATATTTCCCTTGGGAATCTGCCAACTCAACCTCATTTACTGCAACCCTTTTCAGCTTTGCCTGTTCAGCTGGATCATCTGAGTTTAGGACATTGACTGTGTTGTGGGCATAAATTATTACGACCTCATTCTAACCTTTTTGTGCCTCTAACCCTTTCCTGGCAACAAAGTTTTCAGTGTATCCTTTTTCCTTGATTACGGCGGACATCAGCTCCATCAATTTAGTCATCTGATCCTTAGATTCTGCTTGAGACTTTGCCAGCTGTTCTCGCAATTTTTTCTGTTCCATTTCCATTCTTTCCATTCGGGCAACTTGTTCAACCTCCATAGCACTAGCCTGTATTTAAAGGGTACTCAGTACTTCTTATACCTCTGATTTGAAATGGAAATTCTTTCAAAGACTCCTAAAGCCAAGCCAACTTCTGTTTTATTTCCCCCAAATGTATGTCATGATGAATGAGCCATGAATGCAATTTGATGCATGTGAAGCCTAAGCAATATGATGTATGGACATGTACAATGGAAACATGCTGACCATATATGTAATAAATGCAATCACGATGCCAACATGTTTCAAGCAAAGAATAAACAAATCAACACATGAATATATGCAATGACTGATCATGTGCATTTTAGCATATTTCCCGATGAATGATCATATATCCTATGAATGAAACACGATGTCAATTATGATATATGCAAATAATGAATGATTGATACCGAGTATATACAAAGAAAATCATGCTAACCATGTGTGCCATGAATGCGACCTAATGCTAACATGATGTATGTAATAAGCAAATTAATGCATGAACATATACAAAGAAATCATGCTGACTATGTTTGTTATGAATGCAACCCAAAGTCAACATGATGCATGTAAAGAATAAGCAAATTAATGCATGGATATATACAAAAAAAAATCATGCTGATTATGAATGTATGAATGCAACCTGACAAATAATTGATCGGATGCAAAATGCAAAGGGGAAGATATCACGGAGGAAATAAGAATCGGAGGAACTTAATCATCAACATCTCATAAATTTGAAGCATAGACAATTCATTCCCATATCAATGTTCACAATGGTATAAACCATGTTTTACAAAATTTGAGCAGTAGTTAAAACTGTCTTTTACAAGAACTTTATTCTTCCTAGCATCCTAAGGCTATAAGAGCCGGCTACTGAATAAGTGAAATCCTATTACATCATATAAGACCGCAGTCTTTCCACCTCAATGCTGTAAATCTCCCAATCCTAATGGCGTTTTCCCAGTCCTTTATCAATCAGTGTCGTTGGATCCAACCACTTGGCATCTATGAGAGTTTGCACTTTCTTTTTGAAGGCCATACAGTCTTCAATGCTATGGCCAACAATTCCACAGTGATACTCACATCTTGCATTTGGATTATACCCCTTTGGATATGGTGGTGACAGGGGTTTCAATGGGACACAGGCAACCATGTGATTTTGGATTAGTATAGGGAGAAGCTCTCGGTAGCTGATTGGAATAGGAGCAAAAGGCATTTGGGTCTTATCCTGGGGTCGTTTCTTAGTCACACATGGCCTAGGAGTTGGGGCACTTGGTGGTGGCACTAAGGTTCGAACTAGTGTGTTTACATGGAGCTGTGGCGAAACAGCATGGTAAGGGTATGGATTTGGACACGAGGCCTTTGGAGGTTGTACATAGCTCGAGGTTCCTATCCCAGGTACTGGATAAGGTGATTGATGAGGGAAATAGTATGAACTGGCAGTTGTTGGTGATGGTGTAGGATTCTGGAATCCCGTAGTGGTCATCCCAATGGACGATTGGACCATAGTTGGGTGGGGATACTGGTTTGGACCTAGCACAGTTTGCAGGTATGGTACAGGATCCAAGGTTTCTATCTTTGGTATCAGGCTTTCAGGTTTAATTATTTTCATGATTTTGTCCCCAATTTCATCAGGATTGCAACCTTTGTGGCATTGACAAGCGCAGGATCCAGCAAGGATTGTATGTTCTAGACCTAAGGGTTTTGGTTGATCCGAAGGCGATGCAGAGCCCTGAGAAAGTTCTTTTTTACTTTTACCCATATCCTCAACCATTTTCAGCAATTTGGCAAGTTGTTCCTTCACCTCTCGGATTTCATGTCCATATTCCTCTTGATTGCGTTCCAAAGCACCCAATCGTTCCTCCGATTCATTCCTCATATCTCGAACCCCTTTCATGCAAATGAAAATGTCATGAGATTAAGAATACAATTATGAATGTACATGCTCTATTCCTATGTGCATGAATAAACTGATGATTAATGCATGAACATATACAGAGAAATTATGATGACTATGTATGCTATGGATGCAATCTAATGCCAGGTATATACAGATAATGACTATGCATGTCATAAACGTGTCCTACAATGAATGACCATGCATGCTATGATGTCAAAATGATACATGCTAAGAATAAATGAATTAATACAAAGGTAGGTACAAAGAATGACCATGTATATCACAAATGTATTCTACAATGAATAATCATGCATGTTATGACTGTAACACGATGTCAAAATGACACAAATAAATTAACCAATGATTACAAGAAACTGGTGGGACCTAAATCTTGATTATTCAAAAATCTCATTATGCAAGATTTGCCTCTTATGATTTTTTGACACATGTTTTTTTCTATGAAAAACCAATCATGTTATTTTCAAAAGAATTTCGGGGTAGTGGATCCTACTATGGTACAATGTGCAAATGTTCATGCAATACTACCAGTTTTATGAAATCACCAAATGAGATTACCAACTGTTTATTGCAAAGAATGAGATCATTAATACAACCAAAAATGTACATGCTCTATTCACACATGCATGAAATGTGCAACATGCAAAAATGCTTGGAAAAGGATTTTTTTTTATTTTATAAAATAGCTAATGAACATCTGCCCCAACAATATCTGCTTATTTAGGCATCATGATGCCTTCGAGGCGGAGTATCACATTTATTACGGGCGATGTACGTACATCGTTGCCCGATCTACCACACTTATTCGAAGTGTAAAATAGGTTACAAAAGGTTTAGAAATGTCCCTCCATGTGTTCCTATTTTTGGTATATCTAACGAAAATCCGGCATGGCTTCGCCTAGGTTCACTATATGAGGGTGAATAGGTTCTAAGGCCCCGAATTGTTCCTCACTGTCGACGGTGAAGGCTAGTAAGGCACCCCGATAAAAGCGGGTTCAATTCGTTAGAGTCTATTTCCCTAGCCCATGCGGATTGTTAATCACGAACGCTTAGGTAATTTAGTACTCCGGAAGTGTTTCACTAGCCCATGCGGATTGTTAATCATGAAGGCTTAGTTACTTTGCTCCCACCTAAAAGGACGAAACCCGGGTATAGGGCTCATGATATGAAAATGCACGTGTAGTGTGTGTGGAGGAATAACAAACCTTTCACCACCTATTCTACAAACCTTATTCTAAATGTCCTAGGAATTAAAACATTCAAGAATAGTGTAACGCATTAACCAACAAGCAATTATAATATACAACCTTAAATAACTAGAGAACAATAATAAAATGCATGTACATGAGTATGAACATATTTAAAAACATTTTATTATTTTCAAAATTCTCCTTATTAAAAAAATGTGGGAATTAAAATTAAAAACCAATTAAACCAACAAAACCGAGACTTTGATAACACACGACTAATTCTAGGCCTGACTCTCTAATAGTCCCCAGCGGAGTCGCCAAGCTGTCGCAACCTAAAAAATAAGGAGTCTCATCGCAAGACTTTATTATTCGTTAAGCGTGACATTAAAAAAAACCGAGGAAAAGTCGACTTAATTCCTATAGAAAAATGAAGGTTTTGAAGATGACCTTAAAAAAAGACATGGAGTCGCCACTAATCTTTTTTAGCTAGGTGTGATCGGCCACCTATTAAAACAGATTTTATAAAATATTTTAAAAAATTAATTAAAACATTTTAAAAACCAATTTCAAGTCTGCGTTTTAAACCAGAAAAATCAAAGAAGCGGGTTCGGGAGTCGGTTACGTGTGGGGAAGGATTAGCACCCCCACAACGCCCGTATAAATCGGTACCTTATTAATCGTGTGTTATCTCAAGTCTCAGTAAAAATTGGTTTTAAATTTAGTATTTCAAGTTAATTCCCAATTTAAAGAAAAATAATTCCATTTTTATTGAGAATGATCCGGAATTTATAAATTCAAAATTTTCCTATATTCCCCAACAAACGTGGCAAAATATAGAAATTTTTATTAGTTTTGAAAAATTTTCCGAACCATTTTCTTTTTAAAGAAGATATTCCGTTATTAATAATAATTGATGATATCCTCTCCAGCAAACCCGGCAGAGAACTCATGAATTATTTTAACTCGGGAATATCTTTATTTTATTGAAAAACATTATCTTTTTTGAAACCATTTAAAATAAATGAATATGTATATGCATGACATAAATAAAATGACATAGCAAAGTCTAAATAATATAATGCAACCTACATGACATGACATGATTTGAATGCCTTAGCATATTCTAAATGAAATGGAATATCCTAAGTTATATAATATATTCTAAATAAAATGAAATGACCTAGGTAACATAGTATATTCTATATGAGATGCAATATTCTAAGTCATATGATATAATCTAAATGAAATAGAATAACCTAAGTAACATAACATATTCTATATGAAATGAAATAACCTAAGTAACATGATATTTTCTAAATGAAATGAAATGATTTAAATGACATGACAAATATGAATGGTATGGCTTATAATTTAAATGACATGGAATAAAATAATGCTATCATATAATATGCATGAAAATAATAATGCATGAACATAGTATATGCTAAATAAAAATAACTAAATAAAAACATAGGATATCATGAAATATTCAAAACTATATAATAAACCATGTAACATCAAAATATATAAATCAAAATAACAACAATATCATAGAAATTATTATGGCAAGAATCACATATTATATAAAATGCATGAATATAAAAATGCAATGCATGAAATGTATTTTTTCCTTTAATTAAGGAAATCCGTATATCTAAAAAGATATCCGGCCACCTTAGGAAAATATGTCAAATTAAATATTCTAAAACAAAAATACTTTGTGATTGTTTGAAAACAATTTTGAGAAGCTTGAATTAAAAATAAAAACTGGGCTAAAATTTTTAAAATGGCTCTAATTTCCTAAGTTTAAAAAATCCGGACTTGACTACCCTTAACCCGGGACTTGAAAAACCATTTTTAGAGTTTAAAAAGGCTTAGAAATTACCCTAATTCAGTAGCTAACCCTCCTAATCAGCCCACTCTAAGTAGATTAATCAAAACAGAAAAATGGTTTCTCTTTAAATTCAATTCTGACTCCACTGTCCAGTTTTAATCCACGATTTTTGACCCTATTTTTAAAAATTCCAAAAATTCTGAAAAACATACTGGAGACTCAGGACATGTAAAACTACACGAGAAAAAATCGGCTTAATTTTCTGATCAAAGATGAATTCCCAGAAAAATCAGAGATGTACGAGTTTTTGGAGGAGAAAAAAAAACTGCTTTGCCAACACATTTTTGCCTTTGATAAAATCATTTAAAAACCAAAGTAAAAATATTTGAAACTCATAAAATGATTTGCAAACAGTAGCTAGGACTTTTTGAAAGTTAGATAAAAATTGGCTAAGTAAAAAAAAATCACAAAGGTAGAATAATCAACTTGACAAACTTAATTTTCCACAAATATGCTCAAGAGAGCATGACTTTGAACCATTAATTGGCTCAAGTCATTATTCAAGTGGCATGAACATGAAATGCATGAAATAATGCAGCAAACATAATGCATGAAATGCATGGATTTAAACCTAAATGTCATGAAAAAATGCATGGCATTCATAAAGTAACCTAGACCTAAATGAACTTGCATGGCATTTAATGTAACCTAGACCTAAAATATGCATGGCATTTTCACAAACACAAGGCATGCTTAATTCAAAAATCCAACCAAATATCATGCAAATGCAAAAACCTAACAACTAGCATGACAAAAAATGCAACACACAATGCAAAACACATGGAGTAGCCAAATGGCCTCAAGCTCCAACAAGCATGGCATTTTCACAAACATTTGGCATACTAGCATGAAAAACTAAGTCATAACACTTAAATCATGCAAAAATCATACAAGCATTTTCACAAACACTTAATATACTAAATCTAAAACATGCTCAACTAAGATATAAAACAAAAATCATGCAAAGAATCACACAAGCATTTTCACAAACACTTAATATGCTAACTCTAAAACATGCTCAAATTTAAACAACATGAAAACAGAAAATTAAAAATGCAAAAACATGATATCTAAGACATAAATGGCAACAAACAAAGCAACCAAATTAAAATATAACTCAAGAACATGAAGTAACATAACATTTAAAACATCAAAATAAAATAAAAATAGCATAAACAATATGGTAAAATGAACTCAAAACAGCAACTCAAAATAAATAATGTAGGCCATTTGGCCATGGTGAGTTTATTGTAAAAACAAAATGTAAAAAAAATATATACTTAAGAAAGGAGATGAAGGAAGAACAAAAAACATTATTTTAAAATGAAAACTCACCAAGTAGAGATTAAAATAGCAAAAACAAGAATAGAAAATGAAGAAAGTGCAAGAGTTGGTGCTCAAGAGCAACCTCAAGAAGCTAATATTTCAAGCTTTTCTCTTCAAACTTTCCTTTTTTTTCTAAACTTTTCTTTTTTGCTCTCAACCAAGAAGATAAAAACTAAGAAAAACTAAGAGAAATCAGCCAAAATGAACCCCCCAAATTCGAAATTCTCCCCCCCCTTAATGGTGGCAGCATTTTACCTCTCTCCTCCCCTAGGATGTTGTCATTTTTTGTGTAACCAAATTTCCATCAAATGGCTAATAATTCAAGGTGAAAAATCATGAAGTTACCACCTTTAGATTAGCATCTCAGCTCTCTCAAATTACAGCTGTTAAAGAATAATGTTGACATCTTTCGTAGCTTATGTGGCTTAATCACCATGGCTTGATCAAAGAGAATATCTAACTAACTCTTGATTTTTAGCCATTTGATTGAAAAATCAGAAGCTTCCTCCTTCCTTTGGGCTTGGGCAGGCCAGCACTTCTCTTTTCCAGCTCAACTCTGATTTTTTTTGAAAGGCCCAAAGAAGCCATTTTCGGTTGCTTGGGTGAAATGACCATTTTGCCCCCCGGATGCAAATAAATATCAAACGGACTCCAAATTCAATTTTTATTTTTTTAATACTTCCAAAATAATAAAATATTGAGTTCTGGAAGTTTTCAAAATTATCCGAGTCGGTTTCCTATTTATTTGGATTTTTCTTCCCAAAATGCCCTTTTATGCCCCTACATTTTACCATTTTTTAAACGAGCTCAAAATCAAGATTTTTCTTCACCAATCTCTTCAAAATAATTCAAAAGTGTGATCTGGAAGTTTTCATAATTTTTGGAGCTCATTTGGTATTTTTTCGGGATTTATCGGCTTGAATTACTGCATAGGAGGCCCGAGATTTGGCCATTTTGCAAACGAACTCTGAATCAAGATTTTATTTCTCCAATCTCTTCCAAATAATTTAAAAATGATATTTGCCAAATTTCAGAATTTTTGGAGTCCAGTTGCTATTTTTCCGGGATTTATCTTTTTGAATTATTGCATAGAAGGCCCGAGATTTGGCCATTTTGCAAACGAACTCGGAATCAAGATTTTCTTTCGCCAATCTCTTCCAAATAATTTAAAAATGAGATCTGCAAAATTTCAAAAGATTTGGAGCTCATTTGCTATTTTTCCGGGATTTTCCTTTTTGAATTACTGCATGAGAAGCCCGGGATTTGGCCATTTTGCAAACGAACTCGGAATCAAGATTTTCTTTCGCCAATCTCTTCCAAATAATTTAAGAATGATATTGACAAATTTTTCAGAATTTTCGGAGTCCATTTTCTATTTTTCCCAAATTTTCCAATTTTGCCCTTTTACCTCCGAAACCCGGTTTTGCTCAAAACAAGTCCGATTTTCAGATTTTCTTCAATCTGAGCCTTGAGCTATCCTTTTTAATCATTCTTCATCCATTGGGGGCTTTGGTCTCACCAAGTCAGGCCATTTCTGTGATTCTTCCCGATTTCACCGAAATCCACTAAAAAACCTAATTCTCGGTTTTCTCCCGGATTGACTTTTCTTTCGATTTTTCTTGCAAGTGACTTCTCCATTACCCGTAGTCAGTGCTTATCTTTCATTTGGAACCTTCAATTTCGATCAATTTGATCGTTTAAGCACTTTTCTCCAAATTTCTCGGATTAGGGTTTCTTTTCTACTGAATCTCCAAATCCCAACTTCCGAACTCCATATCTTTCAATATAGACCTCGGATTATCAAAATTCTTTCGCCAATTTTGAATTGAACTTAAAATCTTGATTTTGAAAGTGGGTTGACTTTTCCAGTAGTTGACTTTCTGGGGTTGACTTTTTCGAGGTTGACTTTTTTCGGGGTTGACTTTTTCCAAGTTTGACTTTTTGTGCTCGCCCTCTTAAACTAAGACTCGGAGTACCACCTGCAGGATGAAAACAGTCTTTTTACACTCGAAAACATCAATATAGGAAGAAAACATACCTGTTTAGTGGTCCGGACAAAATTAGGTGTCTACAAGATAAATTTACAGTTTTCATTTATTAGAAATTACAAAAAATAAAATTTTGTATACATTCCAAGATAAAAAAAAAAAAAAAAAACAATTCTACATATTCTTAATTGATCAATAAATTAAAGCATAGTATGGTTTAGTACGAGGGTTCAAAAATTTTATTTGATAAAAAGTCCCTGATCATTTATTATCAAAGAAGCTCATAACCTTATATAATAAAGTAATAAATATTAGAACTTGAGGACTTTATCTTGAAGATTTAGGACCGGAGAATGCTACCTCTGTTGTGTAACTCAGCATTTTTATATTAGAGAAAAATAATAAAACATTACATATATGTATATATTAATTTTGTTTTTTTGTTTTTTTTTGTTTTTTTTTTTTTATAAGAAAATAAGACGAATGCATTAATTTTGAAAAAGATCAATATACAGTTCATTAGCTATAGTCATATGAGCACCGAAATTGTTGTATTAAGAAGTTAATATAATTTAAGATGCATATTCCTATATATAGTATAAATAGGGTTTTTGTACTTGCAAATGTAACTATTTTTATAGGGAAATTTTATCTCCATCAATTACAAAATTATGAGAAAAATAAAATTATAGTATTTTTTTTTCAGAAAAGTGAATTACCTCTTTTAAATTTACAAATACTGTTAGCTCAAATGTAGATAAAAAATCAAGATAGAACGAATTCATTGATTTCAAATTTTCCCAAAATTAAATTTCAATGAATGTAAGTGAAAAAATAAGAATATAAAAAATATATATATATATATATATGAGAATTTAAGTGAAATTAAATAGAAATGGGATAGAGAATTCAAATACAATGATTTATAGAGGTTCAATCATTCCTTTAAACACTTATGTTCTCTCCCTTTGACCTCCTCTTGCCAAGAAGTCTAATTCACTATTTTTTTTTAAGTTTACAAATATCTTTTCAAGGCTTAGGTATAATCATTACATTCACTACCTTTTAAGGCTAAAGTATAACCTTTAAATACCCCTCCACCCCGTGAGTCTCTTCATCTTCATCTTATGCGCATCCCTGTGCTTGGTGCATACCTTTGCTTTCATGCCAGCATCGTCGAACACTTGGTCTCCATCCAAGTTCTGTCAACACCGCCGAACCAGAAGCCAACCCATCGCCAACGTCGCGTGCCGGATGCCTATGCTTGTTCGAAAAACACCCCTAACGCTGTGTATACTGCTGTTTGTGGGTTATGTGTGGAGTGGGTCAGTTTCGATGTTTTGTTTTTGAGTGAAAGGATATTCTAGGTGATGATGGCTCATGTGGCTGCAAGGAAACCCCCTTGTGTTTAGTATTCTCAGCAACATTTCGGTGATCAAAGTTTGCATCACAGTAGACCTATGCTCGGTAGAAATCTCCATTCTAACATTGGCTCACAGTCTGAAGGTACAACTACTAATATTCATTTCACAAATTTTCCAGATTTTTGGAAAGCTGAACATTTTTTTAAATATTTTCAAATGTTATGGAGATTATGTTAATGTTTCTATTCTGTCAAAAAGAAATATTCGGGGTCAAAGATATGGTTTCATCAAATTTGTGAATGTTGATGATGTTGAGAGTCTGTTAGCCTCTTTGAATATTATTTGTATTGGTAGTTTTAAGCTTAGATTTTTCAAAGCTAAGGTCTCATCCGGTGGGTTTGATAAGGTTCTGAAGGACAATCTAACAATCCCAATTTTAGGTTGACGTCCTCTCAAAATTGTGCCATTTCTTATGCTGATGTGGTTAAACGTACTCAGAAATAAAATGATAATAGTAAGGTTTTTTCACAATACTAGTGCGTCGGAGCTTAAGAATGTGAAAATTGTTGATCCCTCTCTAAGTAGTGTGGAAAAAGTATCGGAGAGCCCAGCTAATGTTTCCTTTAATAGTAACCATATACAAATTTGATTGGAGAATGGAACATTATTTATCAAAATTAAGATAGATGATATCCTTAATGCTGATGCCTCAAAATGCTCAAAAGACAATAAGTTGAATAGTGATAAGGAGTCATCTTATCAGAGTCCAATAGTTTATATACCCATTTCTAATCTATCCAAAAATGCGTGTGAGGATGACTTGCAAGCATCTTACCCTCCCTCGAAGGCTGATAAAAATTTCTATAGCAGTAATGAGTCGTCAGTTGATATTAATGCTGTTCTTGACCACGAAAATGGTCATAGGGTTGATATGAATGCGAATATTGAAATGGGAAGTATAGGATGGTGTTTGTTCACAGATGGTTGAAGTTGTAAGTGTGGATGTGGTTCATATGGATAAAGAGTTTTAGGGGCCGAAGTTGAGGAAGAGAAAGTTGATGACTCCGTCCAAAAAGATGAATGTGATTTTGAGAATGAGTCTAAGGAGTGTGATGCTGGTTATAATATTGCTGAAGATTGCGTAGAGTACGTTCCAAGTAATTTGTCAAAGTATTCTAGAAAAAAGAAGAAACGTAAGAATTTCAAGTGGAGCAGGAAAAAGGTATAGTCAAAGAATTCAGTGTGCATTCCTACCCCTCATGTGATTCTTGAGAATGATAATTGCATCTCTGATAATGATATTCGAATTAGAAATTCTTTGTATAGAGATGAGGCTATCAAAACTTGGGACCTTGGAAAACGTCTTGGGTTATCTTTTGCAGGTGACGAAGAGATCATTATAAATAGATTAGTTGAAATGGAACAAAGGGATCGAGATGACATTAAGAATGTTTAGTGGTTTTTGGAGATTCTTTTTTTGACTTCTTTGGGTTGGATTTGATGGAGATTGTGGTGTTGGTACTGGTGCATTTGTTTGATGGGAACTGGTGTTTTTGAGGTGGTCTTTCTGTTTCCACAAATTGACTTGCGGATTTTGTGGGAACCACTGACTTGATGTTGGTACTTTGCATTTGCATTGTCTACAAAATTTTTAGGTATTTGATGTTTTCTTCAAAGTTGGTTTTGATTTGATTTGGCTTGGTATCTTTTTCAAACGAGAAGATGGAGGATGATTTGTTTTGTGGATTATATTGCTGGAACACTATGGCGTGATTATGGTTCATTTGAAGTCAAGATTGGTTTGGTTTTGTGGTGTTCTTTTCTCCCCTTTTGAGGGCAAGAGTTTTTCAATTTTTTGATTTTTGAATATACTATGGATTCTTGTTTCTTTCTGTTGGTGTTTTGCTGTATTGTAAGAGCTTGACTCTTTTTCTGCCTTTTGACATTATCAATAATACTTTGATTTAGCAACCAAAAAAAAAAACCCTCTAAATCCCTACCTTTCAATGCTAAGGCAGCAACCTGTAAACCTCAACGTTAGTTTCTACCACAACTCACAAAAACATTTAAAAGGATATCTCACCCCATGATTCCAAATAAGTTTTAAGATTTTACAATAAATTTTGTAAACAAAATGACCTCACAAATGTTGAGTGTTTGTCAATATGGTATAATGAGAGACAAGAATATGAAATAAGGTTTGGATACAAGAATTACAAAGGAATATAGAATTAAAACTCTAAGATACTTGAATGCTCTTGATTTATTGAGAAAATGAATGTATGCTTTGTAGTGTTCGTTCTCATGTCTTTAATGTGTTGGATAAGCCAATTTATAATTGAAGAGAGCTTGGAGCCGTTGGGATTGATTAAAGAGAGAAAAGAGTAGTCTGTTGGACAAAAAATTTGTTGGAGTTTGCCAGCCACTAGGGGATCAATCACTTTTTGAGGGGGGTCGATCTCTTCATGCATATCATTCAATTTTTAGCCTTTAAAAGGCTAGGGATCAATCCTTTTTTATAGGGATCCCTTCATGCTTGGCTAGGGATGACAATTTGAACTGCGGATTCGAATATCCGCGAATATCTAATCCGTTTTTTGCAAATTCGGATTTGCGGATTCAGATAAAAGTCGAATTAGGATTTTATAATTACTATCTGCAGCGGATTCGGAGTGAATGCGGATATGAAACCTCAGATATCCATTATCCGAATCCGCATTACTTCTGCAGATTCGGATATCCACATCCGAATCCGTTTATTTGTAAAATATATAAATTTTTTGCTCTTAAAGAGACTTGAACCTTGGCTTGCAAAATCAAGCACCAAAGCCTTAACCAGATGAGCTAAGCTTGAATTTTGAAAGAACATGCTCAAGTATAATGAAATATAATAATAATTTAAAAATGTTTTTTGAAAATAAAATATAATAATTAATTAATTATGTTAAATACCTTTAAATTTAAAAAATACATGGTACTTTTATAAAATAATAATTGATTACTTAATTAGCTTAATTAGTTAAATCACTCTAATAATAATATTTATTTTATTTTAACTTTTACAAAATGACCTTGTAATGAAGTTATATACTTTAGTACTTATGTTAATTAAAATAAATATTAAAATATAATTTTTTTCTAATACGACATATATATATATATATATATAGATGTTTTAAGTATAAACCTTAAGAATTAAACTTTTATTAGCTTAAAAAATTATATAAAATCCTCTTTCATCTTTTATTCTTTAATTTCATTGGACAATATAAAAGTAAATTTTGTTTAATACAACATAAATATTTATATATATGTTTTTAAGTATAATTCTTAAGAATCAAACTTTTATTATCTTAAAAAATTATAAATAAAATCCTCTTTCATCTTTCATTCTTTAATTTCATAGGACAATATAAAAGTATAATGATAAAATAATTATAAAATTAAATTAGTTAATATATGTTAAATATTTATAAATTGTAAATATACAAGTTATTTTTATATAAATGTATATATGAGGAGGGATCCACTTACACTAGTGTAACTAAATTAGTTTTATATACTTTCATAACTTTTTATACGATTAATATTTTAACAATCCGATCGTCATATTTCATATTATATTCATGTAGATCATGCATATCGAGTTTTGAGTAAATTAAAAATGTCTAACTATTTATTTGATATAAAAAAATTTCAATCGTTAAATATATATTGAAAAGTCAATATTCTCGATCGATATGACAAAGATATCGGATCTATTTGAAACATTATGTGCACAACAAGTACAATTATATTGCTAAATCCAACGGTTGGTTTGTTAAAATATTATAAAAAAAGTGTAAAACTAATTTAGTTTTACACTAGTGTATGTGGATCCCTCATCTTCTTAAGAATAAAAAAATATAATTTATATTAAATCATATTATTAGATTATCATAAGTAATAAAAAATATATTTATTTGTTTAAAATTAAATTATATTATAAAATTATCATAAGCAATATATCATATACTTTTATTAAATTTCCCATACTTTCTTTTCTTTCATGTTTGTGTGTTTGTATGTGTTTATAGATTAATTAGATATATAAGTTAAAAGCATGAGAAAAAAGAAAGTAAAAAGGCAAACCTAATAATATGGTAACAATAATAATAACAACTATTGTAATAAATAAATTAATAATATTAATAAAATAATAACAAAATAACATAAAATTAAAATAGATAATAAAAAGAATGAACATAAACAAAAATAAAATATAATAACAATAATAATAACAACTATTATAATAAAATAAATAAATAAAAAAATCCGAGGTTTGAACGCTCGAATGAATTTTTCGAGAGTATTAATTTATTTTTTATTTTGTTTTCTTATTTTTTTTCCTTTTTTTCTTTTTTTTCACCGTTGTGATTGTCCGAAAAATCCTCATAGCACCCGAAATAAAAGGACTTTTTTTTTTCTGCCTCGGGCGGGTCAGGCACGTGGACTCGGGCTGACCTGTGGGTCGGCGCGCAGGTTGCGCCTGACCCACTCCATTGGACTACAAAAGTCCCTTTTTTTTTGGCTTCATTTTTCTCTTATCTTCTGTTCTCCTCTCTCTCTCTTTTTTTCTTTCTTCCCCAAACTC
This sequence comes from Fremontodendron californicum, assembly GCA_030761205.1. Lineage (NCBI taxonomy): Eukaryota > Viridiplantae > Streptophyta > Magnoliopsida > Malvales > Malvaceae > Fremontodendron > Fremontodendron californicum. Next base: position 9,785,626 of record JAULJL010000006.1, read on the forward strand.
TCTCCCTTCTCTCTAAAACCAGCAGCCAGCAGCCAACCCAGCCCAGCCCAGAATGCGACCACCGGCAACCGCGCACCGTCGGTGGCCACCGTACGTCGGCTGCCAAAAACTCTCAAAATTTCCAGATTTACTCTTCTCGACCTCCTCTTTCCATTTCCGGTCTTGGTTTTCCCGAAATATGCTCCGATTTTCCTAAATCTAACCCGAAAGTTTGCGACTTCAAATGTAAATCCGGTCGCCGTCCACCGTTGGATGGAGGCCAAACTTTATTATGTTATTCACCTCCCCATCCTCTACATTTTCACCGTTGGAAATTGAAAACAAAAATTTCAAACCCCATGAATCCTAGAAAATCCAAAAATTCTCTTAAGTGTTTTTTTTAGTTTGTTGATTTTTTTTATTTGTTATTTTGTTTTAGTTGTTATTTTTGTATTTTAGAATTTTATTTGTTGATAATTATGAATGACTTTTAATTTAAAATTAATATTTTATTTATATTTTAATTTAAAAAATTGATTTATTGAATTCGAATTTTTTGCGGATTCGAATATCCGGCGGATAATGTTATTTAATTTGGATTCAGATAGTAATATGCAGATTAAATGCGGATAATTTACGGATTCAGATTTTAGAACATTTTTACAGATTCAGATAATACAAAAAATACGGATATCCGACTTGTTACCATCCTTATGCTTGGCAACATTCGAGACTATTCTCTTTCAAAAACGATCAATCCATTCCACAAGTAGATTGTCCCTTTCAAATTCTTAAGAATCGTGTGTAGACACTTGATTTTTTTCGTGTCCTTAAAAATGCCCTTCAAAATAATCGAGTATCAAAGTTGAATTATGTTTGATGTTAGACTAATTTCTTTCGAAATAATTTAGTTTAAATTGAATATAATTTAACCCGAATTGAATGATTGAAAGTGATTCAAAATTTTTGATTAATCCAAAATTTGGGCTTTTAATCGATTCTTGAACTTTCACTACATTATTGCGCTTATGAATTTTGATCGTGCATCCGATTATTACTTTGAAATTTATTTTAAGCCTTAGTTTGATTTTTGAGGACTTGAGAATTATTGAATCATGACGACTTCCACAAAATATCGCAAAAAAATTCTTATTAAATAAAATAGAGTACTACTTTTCTTTTTTTATTATAATAATTGTGTTAAAAGTTCAGATTTAATGATTTGTTGTCCTTTTTTTTATTTTAATTTAATAACTCTTAATTGAAAATTTAGTAGCTCCAACTAGCTCTGCTCATGGGTCGGACCGAATCACGGCCCGATTTTTTTTCAAATTTTTTGTCTAGGCTCGGCCCTTGGTCGGGACGGGCCGGTAGACTCGAATTCACTGCTCATCAAATTAAAAAAAAAATATATTTTTTAATATTTTTTAATATTTTTATAATTAAAACTAAATTAAATAATATTATTATAATAAAAAAATATTGTTTCGAACCGGATCGAATCAAAAATATTTTGCTCAAACCCAACCCAATATGAACCGGACCTGCCAGGGCGTGCGGGCTGCCCGGCGATGAGAGCAGGTCCAGCTCCAACTAAAAAAATTTCACTCAAGCTTCAGCTAGTAAAACGTCAGCTAGATAATTTGCCTCTCTTTTATTGTTAGTTATTCCTTTAGGTGCACGAAGAAAAGTGTTTTTCTGACTCCATGAGTGATTAAAGCCCAGGCCAAGAGCATCACTGAGGTTCTTTTTTATCCTGTAGCCCAAATCGTTCCTTAAAGAAATACATGAAACCCAATTTAAGTTAAAGAAGCTGATAAATTTCAAAGGAATGCATGGAATTGTGAAATCCCAAGCAAGTAATTCAAGGCATCGAATTGTGAATTCTTAATTCTTCAGTCTTAAATTCAAACGAAAGCAACCTTAAAATTTAATGTCCTTTCTTTGGTTGTTTTCCGAAAATTAATTGTATATGGTTTTAGTAGTTTGAGTTAAAACCTATGTTACTAGGACTCTTTACTTTTTTGAAAATATCTGTATTTGATATTTATGTTTGATACATATTTAGATATAGATATGAGAGAATAGTCTTTCAAATATATAAAAAAAACTTAAAAAAATTAAGTATATCTATGTGAGCCATATTCATATCCGACATTCATTTTCGAATCCAAATAACATAGAAGGATTCTGCAGATTGTCACCGAGGCAAAGTAATTTGTTTGATTATTGCTAAGAATCTGTTCCATGTTTGGTATAAGAGGGCGTACTCCCGCTAGAACTTATCATCTCTACTTAAACAGTAGAAAGTGCAGTGAAGATGTTTCGGGAATTAAGGAATAAAGGGAAGGGAAAGGTTGTAACCTGATCACTCAGGACAGTTGTTTGCAAAGATTTCTGTCAATATCTCCACTAACAAGCATTAGCATGCACGGACCCAACCAACTATAATAATAATACATTATAGTTCATGATCATTGATCACACACGTTTTTGTCCATTATTTTAAGACAACTGGAATATGAGAGGATGCTATTGTTAAATACTATTGCTTTCCAGTTCATATCACCAGCTGCCCTGCCTCGCCCCTCTTATATTTTCCAGCCATTAATTATTAGTATTACTCTATCATCATTAGGACCCCCACCTGGTAAGAGAACATTTTAATGCATTAGAAGTAAATATTTTATTTAATATAGTAACTTGAAAATTTGTCATTAGCACCATCTGAATATTCATATTTAATTTTTTATTTAATTTAATTTATTTATTTGAAATGCTCGAATCCAAAACAAAACAAATCAAGGACCATCAATTTTGAAAGGGGAAGCAAACTCTTCTTGCCGCGTATCTTATATTAACGTATTACATACAAAATAGTGGGAATTCTCAAACAACCAAAAAAAAATCATGATTTGGACTGAAGTAAGAAAAAAAATGAAAGAATATTGATCTCCAATTAAAAACTGTGGCTGTCTCTTAAGACATTTTGCACTCTGGAGGTAGACCTTGAGGAAATCTGTTGGCATCAGTGCAGTAGTTGTAGATCATGTAGTTCTTCTGCACCCACTGCAGCCTTTGCTGACTTGTTGAACGCATCTCTTGAGAGAACCATTCACTGTTGTTGGTTGACCCAGAAGAAGAAGAAGATGGGCTATTTGATTTGCAGGAAGATCCTGCTCCATTAGACCATACACAGGCATTGGCATTGAAGTTTCTGTATGAGGCTGTGAAAGGAGCTTGACTCCAGATCGTCTTAACCAAACCGCCCCTAGTAGCCCAATCATCAGCATTCCACAAGCTGGAGTAAATTCTCATCGGCTGCTTCTTTGGAAATGGGACACCACTTGACTCCATATTTTTGAACTCTCTAATGGGTGTACCGTCCACTGAGAAGCTGCAACAGAGCAATCACAAAATTTTGTCAATCAATCAGTTCCTACCAAAAGAAAAAAGCAAATTCTGGGGCAAATTGCTAGTGGGGGAATGTGATTATTCCCTTTATTATGCATATATACTCACATGATGCGTTGGGGATTCCAGAGGATCGAATAGGTGTGGAAATCAGCAGTAGGGTCAAACCAGAGATAGAACTGTTGCTCTCTGTTACCCTTTCCTTGACTGAACACATTTGTATGAAGAATGTAAGGATCCCCACTAAGATTTCCAAGGAACTCGAAATCAATTTCATCCCATGTTGATCCTTTCGAAGATAGCTGCAGATAATAATATACACACATATATCAGCATTTAAGCTATTATCACCATCTATATGTCCTTATAAAAATTGTGGAAAACAAGCATTAATTGGAGAAAAACTCACATAGTAGGCAGTGACTGTGCCAGCAGAGTTGCCAGGGACAAGCTTGAGCTGCATATCAATCTTGCCAAAAAGATATTCATTCTTGGACTGGAAACCGGAGCCAGAGGCTTTATCGAGTGAGAGAGTGAGAACTTCTCCGTTATTGGCTATCTTACCACGGCCATCTCCCCATGTGATGTCAAAATCTTGGTAGAAGTTGCTAGCAGAGGCTGCCATCAGACAGCCAACTATAAGAGGCATAAGCAATGTCAAATTGAAACTTGAGGAACTCATTTTCTTTTCCTGGTTTTTGCTCAGCGGAGAAAATATGTTGGAATATGAGAAGTTAGTAGCTTGATATTTTGGTGTGGTTGAGAAGAATGCTAGAGCTTGGTATTTATAATAAAGAAAAGCGTAGAGGAAGATGCCAAGGAAGCTCCATTCAGCTTGGTTGTAGACAGTGGTTGAGTACGAAACAAATATATAGAATAAAATTTGCTGTCACTCAAAATCGCACTAACAACCAGGGCCCAACCAAAACACGGTTTATGATATCACTCGGCTTAACCTTACCTTATTTATTTTTGTGAGGAAAGTGGAAAGTGCAGTGCTTTCGCCTTTCGGCTTATTGCAGCTCAGTTCCTGTCGCCAGGTTAGACTCTTTGGATTATCAGAGAGAGAGAGAGATCCAGTCCACTACCAGTACCACCCAGACGCGCACCACCGCCTCTACTAACCAAAAAATCCAAAATGTTAAAAGGATAAAAATGTGTCCTTTACCGAGGGGAAAGGAGGTGCAGTTTTGTTTTGGATTTATAATTTTTAATCCTAGATAAACCAAATAATTTTGTTTTGTATTTATAAATAAAATACTAGCCTTCATAGGCGACAATGAGGAATAATTCGGGGCCTTTTTAGAACTTCGTTCACCCACATATAGTGAACCATGTAGGTGAAGCCTTGCCAAATTTTTGATAGATATACCGAAGTTAGGAACACATGGAGGACATTTCCAACCTTTTGTTACCTATTTTACATTCCGAATAAGTTTTGCAAATCGAGCGATGATGAACGCACATCGTTTCGCCTGTGATAAGTTTAATATCCCAAAGGCGTCGTAATGCCGATTTTTCGTTGGGATATTTGTTTATTTTACACTATTTGTTATTATTTGATTTCTGCACCTTTATTAACTTGTTTTTTTTTTTTCATGCATTAATTTCTGTTGGAACATTTGTTTTGTTTATACTATTTGTTATTATTTGATTTCTTCACCTTTATTAATTTGTTTCTTTTTCATGCTTTTTTTTTGTCATCATAATACATAGAGAAGGTTATTGGCCTTGGGATAGTCTTCATCCAAAAGGGCTTTCATGTAGTGAAGAAACGGGGATTGCTTAAAAGAGGGATATGTATCAGTATTGCCAAAAAGGGTAGAATTAGATCTCCGGCAGAATGATCTTCGTGGGTTGACAGACATTTGGAATCAATGGGATATGTTAGAAAAGAAGGCTTTCACTTAGATAGACGGAGACATAGCTTCGTTGATGCCAGTCAAAGTTAATAATGAGTTGATTCGGGCTATGATGCAGTTCTGGAATCCTGCCCACCGATGCTTTACCTTCAACAAGGAAGATATGACACCGACCATAGAGGAGTATTCAACTTTATTACGTATCGAGGATACCATCCCGGATCGGATTTATTTGAAGGATTCGAAGACATTGGGGTTTAAAAAGAAGTTAGCTAAGATTGTGGGAATGGACAGCAAATGGGTCGATGGGCATGTGGTTAAGAAAGGGAAAAGTGAGTGTATCCCTTGGGACGCCCTCCAATCTTTGATCCGAAGCCACTCGAATAGAGAGATCGCTAGGGATAGCTTCGCCCTAGCAATATATGGTTTGGTTATCTTCCCAAGGACACTAGAACGTGTCGAGTTAGCTGTAGTTGACCTTTTTGAAGGTTAAGGCAGAAGATAGATTCGTCTCCAACCATCATAGTAGAAACAATACGGTCTTTGAATTTTTGCAAGCGAGCAGGAAAAGGGAGATTCAGGAGATGCGCACAACTCCTCTATGTTTGGATTCAGAGTCATTTCTGGAAGAGGGAGGATGTTTCTTTTAAACCGTACATGAAAACCCTAGTACCGATCAACGAGTTTCTTAAGAGGGATTGGCCCGAGGACATAAATGAAGAGCAATGGATTAACATGCTCCGGAATCTTAAGGGTGAGATGGTAACTTGGACAGCTCTATGGATGGTTCCTATGCCGATGTTGTACAAATGTGGGGACAAGCCGGGGGTTCCACTACTTAGGATTTGGGGAGACGTGAGTTACGCACCTCTGTTGGTGCAAAGACAGGTCAAGTCTCGGCAATTCACGCCCGCGACTCACGAGCGGGTTTATTAGAGTTCACCTACGGAGAGGAGAGGTACTCAAGAAAGGTGCGGGAAATAGTTGAAGCATGGAAGAAGACTCATCGGATAAAGGTGGCTCGATATGCTGACATCGTCACACCAGATTACATGGTATGGAGAGCTAGGAGAGTTAATGATAGACTATTAGCGCCCGATGGCAGGGATATCTCATTGACAGATCTACAATTGGAACAAGTGCCGTCGGATTTAGAAATTGAGAAGTCAGAATTTGAGAAAGAAAAAGTCCGAATGAGTAAAGAGGTTGCCCGACTCTAGGAATAGATCACTGATTTAAAGACTAGGGCATTGATTCGGGAAAGGGAAGTGGAAAAGGTCAAGAAAGAAAGGGATACTATCAAGGGAGATCTCGAGGAACTATACATGGAAAATAAAAAGTTCCGTTTTGAACTACGATTTGAAGGGACCGTCAAGTCTTCCAGGGTATGGCAAAAAGAAGTCGACTATCTAAAAAAAAAATGACTACTGGAAAGAGAAAGTGAAACAGGAGAAAGCCCGAGCCGAGAGACTCTAGCAAGAGAAGCAAGTCAAGTAAAGCTCACACATTGCTGTTTCTACTGAACTACTGAGATGTCAGCTGGAAAATGAAAGATTACGGGCCAGATTGAAAGGCAAGGCAATCAAAAGGGGGACTGTGACAGAAAGTCCAAAATCCGGAAAGGTTACTTTAGGACCATCACTTTGTAACGACACTTTGAAATAGATGGGCAAACTATTTAATAAATATTGGATTGTCTTAGGACATATCTTGTTACTTTATCCTTGATGTATTTAATTTCAGAAATCAATGGAAGACCGTTTGGTTGAAATTATCCCAGGGCCAAAACTTTCAAATGCATTCATACATTTATTTATTATACATATTCATGTACTTATTTGTTTATTCATTTATTGTACATATTCATGTACTTAGTCATTCATTTATTCATTCCATTATATATTCATTCATTCATTCATAATAAAACATAAAAATAGATCACAGAGTTCTAATCCATGGTTTTTGAACTTAAGGTAAAAATTGGGCGTCCTTCAAAAGAACCAGATTTTCAGCGCCGTTATAATACTAGATCTCAAACCATAATTATGGAAAATGAACAGACTGCCCGTATCGAAAGGATAGAAAGGATTTAGAGGGAACTACGAGAGCAATTGGCTAAATCCTAAGAAGAATTGAGAGAGCAGATGGCTAAGCTTATGGAAATGATGAATGCCATGCTTAGGCAGAAAAGGCCGGTTGAGAACTCAGTTGCAGGTGGAGTGGTAGTAAATCAAGAGGGCCGACCTAAAGCCTTGCAATTAAGTGGCCAAACATCCCAAAATGCTGGGAATGAGCTTCCGACAGGGGCAGCGTCTTTTGTTTATATCCAACCGATGGCAGAAGCACAGAACCATGCTCCCAGAAATGTTAACATTAGGGCTGACCCAATTGATCCTATTGATGTTTCAGGTTTTAAAGAGCTCGCTGAGAAAGAAAAAGCAAAAATGGTCGACTTGAACAAGATTGAATCTGCTGAATCACAGAAAAAGTATTAGTTATTGGAAGAGAGGTTAAGGGTCGTGGAAGGTGCAGAATTGTTCGGCAGCCTGGATGCCAAGGAAACGAGCCTGGTGTATGGCCTGGTAATTCCCCTTAAGTTTAAGGTACCAGATTTTGAGAAGTATGATGGGACCACCAACCCGTCAGCTCACTTAACCATGTACTGTCGAAAAATGACAGGACATGATGAGGATGAAAAGCTACTCATTCACTGCTTCCAAGATAGCTTAACAGGTTCTGCAACCCGTTGGTATAATTAGTTAACCCGAACTAAGATCCACTCTTGGATGGATTTGGCCAGAGCCTTTATGGAACACTATAAGCATGTGACTGATATGATGCTTGACCGTCTCACTTTGCAAACATGGAGAAAAAAGCTACTGAAAGCTTCAAGGAGTATTCTCAAAGGTGGAGAGATCTTGCCACTCAGGTGCAACCCCCTTTGACCAGTAAGAAAACTACGGTTCTTTTCATCAACACTTTAAAGACAACGTATTATGACAAGTTGGTGGGTAGTGCCACTAAAGATTTTGCGGATATGGTCATGTCTGGTGAAATGATAGAAGTCGCCATTAAGAGTGGGATGATGGAAGGTGGAGAATCTGCTACTCCAAAGAAGACAATCCCCACCAAAAAAAAAGGAGAAACTCATGCAGTCAGTTATAACCATTATCCATATACCTCTTGCACCTTATACACCTTACCTGGCATACAATCCCTACTACACTGCCGTGAACCACCTTACCCAAAACCCTTTTCCTTACACAGCCATACCATAACAACCATACCCAACTGGCATATCCCCGTAAATAGCCGTTCCCCAAAACACCGCACCAAACACCCAGAATATTATTTGCAATGACCAAATACCACCAAGGAATAATCAAAAGCCTCAATTTGATCCTATTCCTACAATCTACGGTGAGTTATACCCTAAACTATTACATAGGCAGCGCGTTGCACCAGTATATCTCCAACCCTTGAAACCACCGTATCCCAAATGGTATAACGCAAATGCTAACTACGTGTATCATGCGAGAATCCAGGGGCATTTGTTCGAGGACTGTATCGCTTTTAAACGATAGGTCCAAAGCTTGATTGATACTGGGGTCATAAAGTTTGAATCTAAGAACGGGCCTAATGTTGCGGGTAACCCATTCCCCAATCACACGGAGGCCAAGGTGAATGTGGTTTTGTCAGGGTAAAAAGGGATATCAGTGAGGTGAAGACGCCAATGATAAAAGTATGGTTTGAAATGGTCAAGGCTGGGTTAGTTCAGAATGAAGCCAATTTGAAAATGGTTGCAAGCAAGACATAGAATTTTTGTCCGTTTCACAGATGTGAGGGTCACACTATACAGGGGTGTGAAGGTTTCTTAGCCAAGGTTCAAAAAATGATGGATGAGGGCGAGACCCAATTCTATGAAGAAATAGACGAAGAGGTAGATATTACTGAGAATACAGCTGGTTATGGGGTGGACAGACCTTTAGTTATCTATTATGATGAGCCGGAAGAAAAAGCTATCCTGGTTGATAAAGAAACCACGCCAAAGTTGATTATAGAGTTACCATTTTCTTTCCCATACAAGGAGAATAAGGCCGCACCTTGGAGATACGATTACAGTATGGTAACGCCGGGATCTTCAAGTCAGCAAACAACAATCGATATAACAGGTGTAGGACATCTAACCCGTAGTGGTAGATGCTACGCCCCCGGAACAGTTGAACAAAGTTCGATGGAAAAGGTAGGGGATTTGACAAAGGTAAAAGAATAGCATAACCGGTCTACACAGAGATGGATCAGTTAAAGCGAATGGAAAAAAAATTTAACCCCGGTTAACAAGGTGAAAGAGCCAGTGAATGAGAAAAAGGCTTGCGAATTTTTGAAGTTTATAAACACAGCGAGTATAGTGTGGTAGAACAACTGCACCGTTAACCAACAAGGATTTCGGTCCTTTCACCATTGCTAAACTCAGAGCCGTATAGAAATGCCCTGTTAAGGATTTTGAATCAAGCATATGTGGCCCACAATATATCAGTGGAGAAGTTAGATCAGTTGGTGGGGAACATCAAAGCAGATGATCATATTTCCTTCAGTTATGATGAGATCCCACCTAATGGTGTAGGATCTACTAAGGCCCTTCATATCACGACTACCTGTAAGGGGCATATTATGCCACGAGTACTCCTGGATAATGATTTTTCTTTGAATGAGATGCCTTTGGCGACCTTGTCTAAACTGCCAGTCGACATGTCCTACATGCTACCAAGCCACACTATAGTCAGAGCTTTTGATGGCACCCAACGGGAAGTGATGGGAACCATTGAGGTCCCACTTGAAATAGGTCCCTATACCTATAAAGTTGATTTCCAAGTTATGGACATTATCTCGTCTTACAACTGTTTTTTTGGAAGGTCATGGATCCATTCTACTAGGGCATTACCATCATCTCTCCACCAAAAATTGAAGTTTGTAATAGAAGGACGCCTGGTCAGCGTATCGGGAGAGGAGAATATCATAGCCTCCACGTCCATTGACTCCCCCTACATAGAACCAAATGAGGATGCCGTAGAATGCTCATTCAGGTCACTGAAATTCGTTAATGCTATGTTCATCATTGAAGGACATAAAATTCCAGAGTCGAAGCTGTCTAAGAATACTAGGTTGGGGGTGAGAATAACAGTAGGGAAAGGCTGTAGAGTAGGAAAGGGACTAGGAAAATATCTCCAGGGGATGGCCAAAGCAATTGAAGTAATCAGGAAGAAAAACTGATTCGATCTCGGATATCTCCTACAAGCTCACAAAAAGAGGAAACAAATAGAGAAAAATCGAAAGAGGAGGATGGCCCAGGACTTTCCCACCAATCCTTCACATTTTTCGTTCGGCTGATTTTGAGTTTGGGGAGAAGGATTCCGATGATGTGTTAGTAATGATAGAATAAGCCTTTGAGAAGTTCTACATGAGCAAGGAAGAACAAATGCAAGAAATGGTAATCTGCATGGCCGGGGAAGAAGAAATGGGAAATAGAAATGCAAGTTGGGTGGTGCGCCCATGTCCACCGGGTTATGAATTAACAAACTGGAGTGCAACCGAGCTTCCTATAGTTTTTAGGTCTACTCTAGAGTAATACTCTGAAACAACCTTAATTGTCTCTGCCTAAGGACATTAAGAATCTTTTTGTACGAGCTTATGTTTAAAACTCTTCATTTAATAAACAACAATCACGATGCATTTTCTTCATATTGATGTGTCCATATTCTTTCATATTTGTTCTTTCATTTTCTTTCACTATTAATTGCCTATATGCCTTCCTATTTTGTTTCTTCCTCACCTATTTGTAGGTGTACGAATGCGGAATATGAGGACCGTCCTATCAATAATTCTGAAATTGATTTTGAAAGATCCATTTGCACAAGTGATTTCAACGTCAACGAAAATGCCGAAGATTATGGTTTGCCCCTGGATTTATTAAGAATAATAGAACAAGAGGAGAAGCAAGTATTGCCTCATAAGGAGCCGTTAGAAGTGATAAACCTAGGAAGTGGAGAAGAAATAAAGGAGGTCAAAATTGGGACCTCAGTGTCACCATCAACAAAGTGTGAACTGATAGCCTTACTCCGAGAATATGTCGATGTATTTGCATGGTCATACCAAGACATGCTAGGGTAGGATCCCGATATTATGGTTCACAAGCTCCTTCTAAGGCCAGATTACAAACCAATTCAGCAAAAATTGAGAAGAATGAGGCCTAACATGCTGTTAAAGGTAAAAGAAAAGGTGAAAAAGCAGTTCGACGTCGGGTTCTTAGAAGTGGCAAAATATCCGAAATGGGTAGCGAATATTATCCCAATTTTGAAGGATGGCAAAGTACGGATGTGTGTTGATTACCGAGATATGAATAGGGCCAGTCCTAAAGATAATTTCCCTTTGCCTCACATTGATACCTTGGTGGATAATACAGCAAAGAGCTCTATGTTTTCCTTCATGGTCGAATTCTCAGGGTACAATCAGATTAAGATGGCATCGCAAGATATGGAAAAAACCAAGTTTGTGACGATGTGGGGAATGTTTTGCTATATGGTGATGCCGTTTGGATTGAAAAATGTCGGGGCAACATACCAGAGAGCCATGGTAACTTTGTTTCATGATATGATGCATAAGGGGATCGAAGTCTATGTTGATGACATGATCGCAAAGTCACAAGGAGAAGATGAGCATATTGCAAATCTTAAGAAGCTCTTCGAAAGATTAAGAAAGTTTCGACTCAAACTAAACCCGGTAAAATGCACTTTTGGAGTCACTTTTTGTTAGGTTTTGTTGTCAGTAAGAGGGGAATCGAGATTGATCCAGATAAAGTAAAGGCCATCCAAAAACTTGCCACCACCTCGTACTCAAAAAGAAGTGAGAAGCTTTCTAGGAAGATTGAATTACATTGCTGGGTTTATTTCTCAGCTAACCGACAAATGTGATCCTTTATTTAAGCTATTTCGGAAGCGTGATCTAAGAGAATGTGATGAAGGGTGTCAGATCGCCTTTGATAAAGTTAAGCACTATCTATCCAACCCACCAGTGCTAATGCCGCCTGTTCTGGAGAAACCAATGATACTGTATTTATCAGTATTTGAGAAATCTATGGGCTGTGTATTGGGGCAGCATGATGAGACCGGTTACCTCAAGAATAAGTTCACAGAGTATGAGCTGAAGTATTCATTGGTAGAAAAGCTTTGTTGTGCCTTAGCTTGGACTGCTCGAAGGCTCAAACAATACATGTTGTACCACACGACGTGGTTGATTGGCAAGCTAGATCCCATCAAGTATATGTTGGAAGCACTATCCTTGTTAAGAAGAATGGCAAGATGGCAAGTTTTGTTGTTAGAGTACGACATTGTGTAGGTGAGTCAGAAAGCTATAAAGGGCAGCGCAGTAGCCGAGTTCTTAGCAAGTCGGGTGGCTGAAAATTATGAGCCTTTGAACTTTGATTTCCCTGATGTAGACTTGATGTGTGTCCCGCAAGAAGATGGGATTCCCCTTAAGAAGAAAATATGGAAAATGTACTTTGATGGCGTATCTAATGCCATGGGGCACGGGATCGGCGCAGTGCTCATATCCCTAGAGGAAGATTATTATCCTTTCACTACCAGATTGGATTTTGATTGTACAAACAATACCGCTTAATGTCGCAACCTAAAAAATAATAAGTCTCATTGCAAAACTCTATTATTTGTTAAGCGTGACATTAAAAAAAGAGAAAAAGTCGACTTAATTCCTCTAGAAAAACGAAGGTGTCGATACGTGATCCTGATCGCGGGGACCCGTTCGAGTAAGAGGGAAATAGAAGCAGAGGAAAAAACGAATTAATTCCTCTAGATTGAAATAAAAGGTCGAGGGTATGAAAACGACTTCGTAAAAAGACATGGAGTCACCACCAATCTTTTTTAGCTAGGTGTAATCGGCCACCTATTAAAATCAGTTTTATAAAATATTTTAAAATTAATTAAAACATTTTAAAAACCAATTTCAAGTCTGCGTTATAAACCAGAGAAAATTGAAGAATCGGGTTCGGGACCGGTTACGTGCGGGGAAGGATTAGCACCCCTACAACGCTTGTATAAAATGGTACCTTATTAATCATCTGTTATCTCAAGTCTCGGTAAAAAGTTGGTTTTTAATTTAGTATTTCAAGTTAATTCCCAATTTTAAGAAAAATAATTCCATTCTTAATTGAAAATGATTATGAATTTATTAATTCAAAATTTTCCTATATTCCCCGACAAAATCGGCAAAATATAGAAATTTTTATTCATTTGAAAAACTTTTCGAATCATTCTCATTTTTTGAAAGAAAGATATTCCTTTATTAATGATAATTGATGATATTCCCTCCAGCAAACCCGGTAGAGAACTCATGAATTATTTTAACTCGGGAATACTTTATTTTTATTGAAAATCATTATCTTTTTCAAAACATTTAAAAATATGAACATGAACATGTATGACATAAATAAAATGATATGGCAAAGTCTAGATAATATAATGCAACCTAAATGATATGACATAATTTAAATGGCATAGTATATTCTAGGTGAAATGAAAAATCCTAAGTATCATGGTATATTCTAAATGAGATAAAATGATTTAAATGATATGGCAATTTTAAATGATATGGCATACTTTAAATGACATGGCATATTCTAAATAATATAACCTAAATGACATGGAATATGATCTAAATGACAAGAAATGACATGAAACATAAAATAATGCTATCATAAAATATGCATGAAAATAAAATAAAAATCATGAACATAGTATATGCTAAATAATGTGAAATGACTAAATAAAAAATATAGGATAGCATGAAATATTCAAAATCATATGGCAAACAATATAACATCATAACATGTAAATCAAAGTAATAATAATACCATAGAAAAAATATCATAGCAAAAATCACGTATTAAATAAAATGCATGAACATGGAAAATGCAATGCATGAAAATGTATTTTTTCCTCTAATAAAGAAATTGCGTATATCTAAAAAGATATCCGGCTACCTTAGAAAAATATGTCAAATTAGATTTTCTAAAAAAAAAAAAAAACTTTGTGATTGTTTGAAAACAATTTTGAATAAAAACTTGAATTAAGATTAAAATCTCTACCAAACCCTTTTAAAATGGCTCTAATTTCCTAAGTTTAAAATCCCGGACTTGCCCACCCTTAACCCGAGATTTATAAAATCATTTTTAAAGTTTAAAAAGGCTTAAAAACTACCCTAAGATAGTAGCTAAAGCTTCTAACCAACCCCCTCTAAATGGCTTAGCCAAATTCAACCATTATTCCTCTTTTGATTTCAAATTTGCCTCTACTGTCCGGTTTTGACACACGGTTTTTTAGCCTATTTTTAAAAATTCAAAAAAATCTAAAAAAAATTATTGGAGACTCAGAACATGTAAAACTACACGAAAAACAATTGGCTTAATTTGCTGATTAAAGATGAATACCCAAAAAAATCGGAGAAGTTCGAGTACTGGGTGAAAAAAACTGTTTTGTCAAAACACATTTTTGCCTTTGATAAAATCATTTAAAAATCAAAGTAAAAAATTGTAGGAGATCAACCTAAAGACCTAAAAATAGTAGCTAAAACATTTAAAAGCCTTGGACAAAAATTGGCTAAGTAAAAAAAATCACAAAGGCAGAATAATCAATTTGAGAACCCTTTAATTTTTCACAAGTATGCTCAAATGAGCATGACTTTGAGCCATTAATTGGCCTAAGTCACAAATCAAGTGGCAATGACATGGAATGCATGAACATACAGCAAATGAAATGTATGAAATGCATGGTCTAAAGCATAAATGGTAAACGAAATGCATGACAATTCAAAATAACCTAAATGCCTAGCATGAATTTGCATGGCAATAAATGCTATCCTACCTTAATATGCATGCAATGCTTGATAATGCAAATATGACTTGGACCTAATATGTTATGAATATGCATGAAAATGCTAATGTAACCTAAGGCCTAAGTAGCATAGCAATGTATGGCAATACCAATATGATTTAAGACCCAATATGCATGGCAATACCAATATGGCCTAGACCTAAAATGTAATGAAAATGCATAGCAATACTATGAACATACAATGACCAATGAACCTAATGCTAATACTGGAACAAACAGCAACTAATACAAAATTTCAAGATATGATAATGCAAAGCATGTTACCTAAACAAAATGCAAATGCATGACAAGGCAAGGAATGCATGAAGAGGCCGAATGGTCACATGATACTCTAATGAAATCCTATCTAGTAAATGGCACAAGTACATGAAAAATCATATCAAGATGCATAATGTCATGACTTTTTCACAAGCATATGACATACTAAAATCAAAATGCACAAGCTAATGGCATGGAGATGCAAACAAGTCAAGAAGCAAGATGAAAATGCACATGCAAGGCATACTAAAAGGAATAGCCGAATGGTCATATACTCCAAATGATGGCATTTTATCATAGCATTTTCACAAGAATATGGCATACTAAAAATCAAGATATGCTAACTCATGGCATGGAAATGCAAACAAGTCAAGAAGCAAGATGAAAATGCACATGTAAGGCATAGCAACATGGAGTAGTCGAATGGCCATATGACAAAATATAAAAATGCAAACATGTTTATAATATAAGACATGATATATGAAAAAAATACACAATAGGACTCAAATGAACATAAGGGTCGAATCTACAAAGAAAAAATATCATGCATGGAAATGAAATATAGAAACAAATATAGCATAGAAAATAATGTAAAGAACATATATAAAATTAAACATAGACATGCAAAGTAAATAACAAGCAAAACTAGTAAATAAAACAAGGAAAGTTAAGCTCCATGGTTGGTATAAAATGGGCATAGCCTCTCACCTAACCATAATCACTTGGTCTTGCCAAGATTATGAAGCCTTTCCATTTCAAAAATCAAAAAATAAACGATGCTAAACAGCAAAATTAAGGTGAGCTTCATGGTAGGTAAAAATGGGCATAGCCTCTCCCCTAACCATGGTCACTTGGTCTTGCCAAGATCATGTAGCCATTTCAACCTTTTTTACTTCACCTTTTTGAAAAAATCAGAATATAAAATACTTAAACAAACCTTCTAAAAATCATTTTTCTCACAACAACATGCAAGGAAGAAAAAAGAAAAGACCAAAGCCAGCAAACATCCACATTCGGCCAAGCATAAAACTATATAAAGAAAATTGCTTTCAATCATTTTGATGGAGAAGAAGAGATGAAAACTTAAGTAAACATTTAAAAAACTTTATTTATATGAAAAATGTAGTAGGAAAACAAGATAGATATAAACACCAATTTTTGTCCGGACAACTAAAACATGTATGTTTTCTTCCTAAATTGATGTTTCAGAATGTAAAAAGACTTTTTTAATCCTGCAAGTGGTACTCTGAGACTTAATTTAAAAGGGCGAGCATAAAAAGTCAAACTTAAAAAAAGTCAACCCCAGAAAGTCAACCCCGAAAAGTCAACCCCGAAAAGTCAACTACTAAAAAAGTCAACCCATTTTCAAAATCAAGATTTGAATTTCAATTCAAAAATGATGAAAGAATTTTGATAATCCGAGGTCTACATCAAAAGATATGGAGTTCGAAAGTTGGGTTATGGAGATTCAGTATAAAGGAAACCCTAATCTGGGAAATTTGGGGAAAAGTGCTTAAACGACCGAATTGGTCGAAATTGAAAGTTCCAAATGAAAGATAAGCACTGAATACGGGTAATGGAGAAGCCACTTGAAGAAAAAACTAAAGGAAAAGTCAATCCGGAAGAAAATCGAGAATTAGGGTTTTTGGTGGATTTCGTTGAAATTGGGAAGAATTACAAGAAATGGCCCGATTTGGTAGGAATAAAGCCCTAATGGATGAGGAGTGATTAAAAAAGGATAGTCCAAGGCTCAGTTTGAAGAAAATCTAAAAATCGGACTTGTTTTGAGCAAAACCGGGTTTCGGAAGCAAAAGGGTAAAATTGGAAAATTTGGGAAAAGTAGTAAATGAATTCCAAAAATTCTGAAAAATTGCAAATCTCATTCTTAAATTATTTTGAAGAGATTGGAGAAATAAAATCTTGATTCGGAGTTCGTTTGCAAAATGGCCAAATCTCGGGTCTTCTATGTAGAAATTCAAGAAGATAAATCCCGAAAAAATAGCAAATGAACTCCAAAAATTCTGAAAATTTGTAAATCTCATATTTAAATTATTTGGAAGATATTAGAGAAATAAAATATTGATTCGGAGTTCGTTTGCAAAATGGCCAAATCCCGGCCCCCTATGCAGTAATTCAAGCAGATAAATCCTAAAAAAATACCAAATGAGTTCCAAAAATTATGAAAATTTTCAGATCACACTTTTAAATTATTTGGAAGATATTGGTGAAGAAAAATCTTGATTTGGAGCTTGTTTAAAAATGGTAAAATTTAGAGGCATAAAAGGGCAATTTTGGAAGAAAAAAATCCAAATAAATGGCAAATGGACTCGAAAAATTTTGAAAATTTTCAGAATTCAATTTTTTATTATTTTGAAAGTATTGAGAAAATAAAATTTGAATTTGGAGTCCGTTTGCCATTTATTTACATTCGGGGGGCAAAAAGGTTATTTTACCTAAGAAACCGAAAAGGGCTCTTCTTGCCTTTGAAAAAAATCAAACATGGGCTGGAAGAGTGGGGCTGGCTGGCCAAGGCCCAAATATGGGTAGGAGGTTTCTGATTTTTTAATCAAAAGGCCAACAATGAAGAGTTAGTGATTTTTTTATCAAGCCTTTGCAAATAAGCCACATGGACCAATGCATGAAGAGGGAGAGTGTCAGCATAATGGCTTAAGATTCTTGAACAGCTGTAATTGTGGATAGCTGATGGCCTAATCTAAGGGTGATAATTTCATGTTATAAACATCTTGGATCAATAGCCCTTGGATGAAAATTGGTTGATGGAAAAATGACAACATCCTAGCCGAGAGAGGGGGGTTTCGGCCACTACAAGGGGACTTATTTCTTTCATTTTCAGCCACACTCAGTCTCTATTCTCTCTTGCTTTTGGATGATTTTCTCTCTATTGTTGAGAAGCAAAAAGAAAAGTTTAGAAAAGAAAAGAAAGTTAGAAGAGAAAAAGCTTGAAAGATAGCTTCTAGAGATTGCTTTTAGCACCATACTCTTGCACTTTCTTTGATTTTCCATTCTTGATTTGCTGTTTTGATTATTATTTTGTGAGTTTCTTTTGATTTTTCTTTTTAAATAAGTGTTTTTAATGTTCTTCTTTAAGTTCCTTCTTCATCATTTCTTATAAAAAGCTCTTGAAATATTTTTTTCCTTTTTTTTTGATATGGCCGAATAGCCCAGTTTTTTTTAGTTGTTGTTTGCTTTGTTATTTCATGTTATTTTTAATATTAAATAAGTTTTGATGCTTTAAATCATTTCTACTACATAGAATTGAAGTTTGTTTTAATGTAGTTGCTTGCTTATTTCCATTTATGAGTCTATTATCATGTTCTTGCATTTTTGATTTTCTGTTTTCAAAATGTTTAAGTTTGTTTATGTTTTATATTTTGAAATCCATGTGTTTGTGAAAATGCTTGTTGGTTTTCATGCCTCTACTTTATATTTGCATGATTTGAGTGTTATTCTTTAGTTAAGTATGTTAGTATATCAAGTGTTTGTGAAAATTCCATGCTCATTTTGAATATGAGGCCATTCGGCCACTTCATTTTATTTGCTTTGTGTGTGCATTTTTTTTATGTTAGTTGGTAGGTTTGCATTTTCATGACATTTGGTTGAGTATTTTGTTTAAGCATGCCTTGTGTTTGTGTTATTGCCATGCATACTTTAGATGTAGGATTGGTTTGTTTTGTCATGCATATTCATGCACTTTAGACCTAGGTTGCATTAAATGCCATGCAAGTTCATTTAGGTCTAGGTCATTTTATTGATGCCATGCATTTTTCATGACATTTAGGTTTAAAATCATGCATTTCATGCATCATATTTGCTGTATCTTTCATGCATTTCATGTCCATGCCACTTGACTTATGACTTAGGCCAATCAATGGTTCAAAGTCATGCTCTCTTGAGCATACTTGTGGAAAATTAAAGAGTTGTCAAATTGATTATTCTACCTTTGTGATTTTTTTTTACTTAGCTAATTTTTTTCTAACTTTTCAAAAGTGTTAGCTACTGTTTGTGAGTCATTTAGAGAGTCTTAAATATTTTTACTGTGATGTTTAAATGATTTTATCAAAGGCAAAAAAATGTGTTTTGGCAAAACAGTTTTTTCACCCAGTACTTGTACTTTCCCAATTTTTTTGGGCAGTCATCTTGAATCAGAAAATTAAGACAATTTTTTTCGTGTAGTTTTATATCTCCCGAGGCTCCAGTATTTTGTTTAGATTTTTTAGAAATTTTAAAAATGGGGTAAAATATCGTGGTTTAAAACTGGACAGTGGAGTCAGAATTGAATTTGAAGGAAAATCATTTTTCTGTTTTGGTTAAGTTACTTAGAGGGGGCTGATTAGGAAGTTTAGCTACTGGCTTAGGGTAGTTTCTAAGCCTTTTTAAACTCTAAAAATGATTTTTTAAGTCTCGGGTTAAGGGTGGTCAAGTCCAGGATTTTAAACTTAGGAAATTAGAGCCATTTAAAAAGGTTTTAGCCAAGTTTTTATTTTTAATCTAAGCTTTTCAAAAAATTGTTTTCAAACAATCACAAAGTATTTTGATTTCAGAATATTTAATTTGATATATTTTCCTAAGGTAGCCGGATATCGTTTTAGATATACTGATTTCCTTAATTAACGGGAAAAAATACACTTTCATGCATTGCATTTTCCATATTCATGCATTTTATATAATATATGATTTTTGCTACGATAATTTCTATGGTATTGTTATTATTTTGATTTATATTTTTGATGTTATATTGTTTATTATATGGTTTTGAATATTTCATGATATCCTATGCTTTTTATTTAGTTATTTTTGTCATATTATGTAGCATATACTATGTTCATGCATTATTATTTTCATTTTTATTTTTATGCATATTATACGATAGCATTATTTTATATTTCATGTCATTTAAATTATATGCCATATCATTTATATTTGCCATGCCATTTAAATTATTTTATTTCATATAGAATATATTATGTTACCTAGGTCATTTCATTTCATGTAGAATATATTATGTTACATAGGTCATTTCATTTCATTTAGGATATATTATGTCATTTAGGATATTTTATTTCATTTAGAATATATCATATGACTTAGGATATTACATTTCATATAGAATATATTATATTACCTAGGTCATTTCATTTCATTTAGAATATATCATATAACTTAGGATATTTCATTTCATTTAGAATATGCTAAGACATTTAAATTATATCATATCATTTAGGTTGCATTATATTATTTAGACTTTGCTATGTCATTCTATTTATGTCATACATATTTATATTCATATTTTTTAAAATGTTTTCAAAAAGGTAATGATTTTCAATAAAATAAAGATATTCCCGAGTTAAAATAATTCATGAGTTCTCTGCCGGGTTTGCTTGGGAGGATATTATCAATTATCATTAATAACAGAATATCTTCTTTAAAATAAGAATGTTTCGGAAAGTTTTCCAAACTAATAAAAATTCCTATATTTTGCCACGTTTGTTGGGGAATATAGAAAATTTTTGAATTTATAAATTCCGGATCATTTTCAATTAAAAATGAAATTATTTTTCTTTAAATTGGGAATTAACTTGAAATACTAAATTTAAAACCGACTTTTTTATCGAGACTTGAGATAACACATGATTAATACGGTACCGTTTTATACGGGCGTTGTGGGGGTGCTAATCCTTCCCCACACGTAACCGAGTCCCGAACCCATTTCTTTGATTTCTCTAGTTTAAAACGCAGACTTGAAATTGGTTTTAAAAATGTTTCAATTAATTTTAAAATATTTTATAAAACCAGTTTTAATAGGTGGCCGATCACACCTAGCTAAAAAAGATTGGTGGCGACTCCATTTCTTTTTCAAGGTCATTTTCAAAATCTTCATTTTTCTAAAGGAATTTAGTCGACTTTTCCTCGTTTTTTTTAATGTCATGCTTAACGAATATAAAGTCTTGCACTGAGACTTGTTATTTTTTTATGTTGCGACAGCTTGGCGACTCTACTGGGGGACTATTAGAGAGTCAGGCCTAGAATTAGTCGTGTGTTATCAAAGTCTCGGTTTTGTTGGTTTAATTGGTATTTAATTTTAATTCCCACATTTAAAAAAAAAGGATAATTTCAAAAATAATAAAATGTTTTTAATATGTCCATATTCATGTGTATACATATTATAAATATTCTTTGGTTATTTTGGTGCATATATTCATTTATTGATTAATAGATGACTTATGTTGTTTAATCTTGTTGGGGCATTTAGAATAAGGGATGTAAAATAGGTGGTGAAAGGTTTGTTATTTCTCCTCACACACTACACGTACATTTGCATATCATGAATCCTATACCCGGGTTCCGTCCTTTTAGGAGGGAGCAAAGTAACTAAGCCTTCGTGATTAACAATCCGCATGGGCTATTGAAACACTTCCGGAGTACTAAATTACTTAAGCCTTCGTGATTAACAATCTGCATGGGCTAGGGAAATAGACTTTAATGAATTGAACGCGCTTTTATCGGGGTGCCTTACTAGCCTTCACCGGCGACAGTGAGGAACAATTCGGGGCTTTTAGAACTAATTCACCTTCATATAGTAAACCTAGGCAAAGCCATGCCAGATTTCCAATTAGATATCCCGAAGTTAAGAACACGTGGAGGAATATTTTCAATCCTTTTACCTTTTACTCTACTTTCCGAATAAGTTTATTTTTGAAAATTGGACAATGATGAACGTACGTCACAATGCCCGTAATAAATGTTGGTGTGTCATCCCAGGGGCGTTACAATTTTCTTTGCATCCTCAGGTATAATTATTGGTTTAAATTATATGTTTTTTTGTATTACTCGAATTTATTCCTGTTACTAATTCATTTTATTTTTGTTGTTGTTTTTTCTTTTTTGCATTCTTGTCATCATTTTTTGCACATAGAAGGTTATTGGTCTCGGGATAATATTCAACCAAAAGGGCTTTCATGGAGGGTCAGAGTGTCTCAGTGGTCGAGAAGCATTTAGAGGTTAGGAAACAGTCCGAGAAAGGTCAGCAGGATAACGGGTATTTTCTTAAGATGGGATATGTGTTAGCATTGCCAGCTAAGGTTGATCTTACTATCAGGCAAAATGATCTCTGGGAATTGATGGATATATGGAATCAATGGAATATATCAGAAAAAGAAGCCTTCACTCAGACTTATGGGGACATAGCACTGCTAGTTCAGGTTAAGGTCTGTGGTGAGGTAATACAGGCTGTGGTGCAATTCTGGAATCCCGCTTATCGGTGTTTTACCTTCAACCGAGAAGATATGACTCCAACGATAGAGGAATATTAGACATTGCTGCATATGGAGAACGTTATTCCCGACCGTATTTATTTGAAGGATACAAAGACGCCGAGTTTCAAGAAAAAGGTGTCTAAAATTCTAGGAGTGGAAAGAAATTGGGTCGAAAGCCATGTTGTCCGAAAAGGGATAAGCTACTGTATGTCATGGGATATTTTACGGACCTTAATCCATAGCCATTCAAGTAAGGAGACAGTTAGGAATATTTTTGCTTTGGCTATCTATGGTTTAGTTATCTTCCCAAAGACACTAGGGTATGTGGATGTGGCGATATTTTATGTTTTTGAGGGGTTTGAGCAGAGGATAAACCCAGCCCTGCAATTATAGCAGAAACAATCCGATCCCTGAATTTCTGTAGATGGGAAGGAAAAGGGGGCTTTATAGGTTGTATACAGCTTATTTACATATGGGTTCAGAGCCATTTTTGTAAACAGGAGAATTTCCCTCTTCGCTCATATTGGAAGTCTTTTGCACCAATTGGTGAATTTCTTAAGACAGATTGGCTTGAAAATAGGACCGAGGAACAATGGATCAACATATTCCGGAATATCAGGGCTAAGATGATAATTTGGAGAGCTCCATGGATAGCTCCTATGCCGACATTGTACAAGTGCGGAGATGAAGCTTCTGTTCCATTATTGGGAGTATAGGGAGGAGTGAGCTATGCACCACTGCTAGTACTAAGGCAATCAGAATCCCGTCAGTTTACTGCTATGACTCATGACCTTAGTAATTTGGAATTTGCTTATGGAGAAGATGGATACTCGGGAAAGGTACGTGAGATTGTAGTAGCATGGAAGGAAACTCATCAGGTGGAGGTAGCTAGATATGCCGACATCGTCACACCTGATTACTTGACATGGAGGGAATTGATGGTTTATGATAGGTTGTTAACATCAGATGGGGAAAAAGTTCAGCTTTTGAGTTCGCCGCCCATGAAAGCGCCATCGGAGTTAGAAATTGCAAAGGCAGAATTCGAAAAAGAAAAGGCCCAAATGAGCAAGGAAATTGCCCGATTGCAAGAAGAGCTTGAGGATATAAAAAATAGGGAATCAGCCCGAGAAAGAGAAAAGGAAAAGATCAAGAGAGAAAGGGACACTGCTAAAAGCGATCTTCAAGAATTACACTTGGAGAACAAGAAGTACTGTTTCGAGCTCAGATTCGAGGGGATTCTCAAGACTTCCAGGGAATGGGAGTAAGAAGTCAAAAACCTCAAGAAGAAGAAGAAGTATTGGACAGATAGAGCAAAGCATGAGGAAGCCCGAGCCAATCAACTGGAGAAACAAGCTAAGGAAAGCTTACACGGTGATGTTTTTGCTGACATGTCAAAGGTTCGTGAACAAGTAGGGGTCAGATTGAAGAGCAAGGAAATCAAAAGAGGACAATGAAAAAGGTCCCAAATCCGAGGGAGTTACTATAAGACCAGTGTTTTGTAATAGCATTTTTAGATTAGGATAGACAGATTATCAGATTGTCTTAAGCAATGATCTTTTCTTTGATGTATTTAGTTTCAGGAAATCAATAAAAGACCGTTTGGTTGGAATTATCCCGGGGCTAATACTTTTAAATGCATTCATCATTCATTTGTTCTTTCCTTTATATATTTTGTTTGTTCATTCATTTATTTTTATAATCATTCATTCATTTATTCTTTATAAATTGTTCATACACTTAGTCGTTTATTTATTTGTCCATTCATTTATTCTTTATAATTAGTCATTCAGGTTCATAAACTTAGTCATTTACTTATTTGTTCATTCATTAACATTTAGTAATTTATTCATTCATTCATTTTTATAAAATAAATAAAAAATGTGTCAATAATTTCTAATCCATGGTTTTTAAAACAAAAGGTATAATTGGTTGCACTCAGAAAGAATCAGACTTTCGACACCCCTACAATACTCGATCTCAAGCAAGAGCTATGGAGAACGATCAGCTTGCTAGAATTGAAAGGATGGAATGAATTCAAAAAGAACTGCAGGAACAATTAGCTAAGTCTCAAGAGGAGTCATGGGAACAAATGACCAAACTCATAGAGATGATGAGTACCATGATGAGGCAGAAGTGGCCAGGGGAAAATTCAGTTATCGGAATGGGGGCAGTAAACCAGGAAGATCGACCAGAGGTGGTACAGAAAAATGGCCAGACATCCCAGCCTGTGGGAAATGAACTTTTGACTGGGGCATCATCCTATATTTACATCCAACCAGCAGCCGAAGCTCAGAATTTTGGTCCTAAAAGGGGTAATATTAGGGTTAATCTAATTGATGTGGACGTTCCAAACTTTGAGGAATTAGTCGAAAAGGAAATGACAAAGATGACTGAACTGAAAAGGGTTGAAACAGCAGAATCCCAGAAAAAATATCAGCTGCTGGAGGAAAAATTGAGGGCACTTGAAGGAGTAGAGCTATTTGGTAGTCTAGATGCCAAAGAGATGAGTTTAGTGCACGGTCTGGTGATTCCTCCGAAGTTCAAAGTACCAGACTTTGAAAAATATAACGGAACTACCAACCCATCAGCACATCTAACCATGTATTGTCGGAAGATGACTGGACATGATGAAGACGACAAATTGCTCATCCACTGTTTCCAAGATAGCTTGATAGGGTCCGCAACTCGGTGGTATAACCAGCTTACTCATTCTAAGATCCGTTCCTGGATGGACCTAGCCATAACTTTCATGGAACAGTACAAGCATGTGACAGACATGGTGCCTGACCGTCTAACTCTCCAAAACATGGAAAAGAAAGCTACTGAAAGCTTTAAAGAATATTCTCAAAGATGGAGAGACCTGGCTACACAAGTGCAACCCCCTTTAACCAACAAGGAAACTACAGTGCTTTTCATCAATACCCTGAAAGCACCTTATTATGATAAACTGGTAAAAAGTGCCACCAAGGACTTTGCAGATATGGTGATATCTGGGGAGATGATAGAGTTTGCCATTAAGAACGGGAAAATGGAAGAGGGTGAGTCTGCTACTCGAAGAGAGTTTTTCCTGAAAAGAAGAAGGAGGAGACACATGCAGTTAGTTTCAATCAATACCCATATACACCTCCTACATCGTACACACCTCCCAAGCCTTATGCTCCTACTACATCTTATGCACCTCCGACACCTTACACATCTTACCAGGGTATAATCCTTACTACCCCAATGTGAACCACCTTACCTAAAATCCATTCCCCTATACCAATATATCACAACAGTCGTTCCCAACTAGTATATCTCCACAAAGAACCCTTCCTCGAAACACTATCCCAAACACTCAAGGTCCCGGGCGCAATGACTATCGTTCACCAAGGAACGATCAAAAACTCTAGTTTGATCCCATTCCTACCACCTATGGTGAGCTATATCCTAAACTACTACAAGGCCAACTTGTCGCGCCCGTATATCTTAAACCTTTGACCCCACCATACCCAAGGTGGTACAATACAAATACCAACTGCGCATATCATACAGGAATTCAGGGGCATTCAACGGAGGATTGCATTGCCTTCAAAAAGAAAGTCCAAAGTTTAATCAATACCAGAGTTGTGAAGTTTGGGTCAAAGAATAGGCCGAATATAGCGGGAAACTCATTACCCGATCATGCTGAGAATCGGGTACTTGTAGTATTGGTAGGGGAAGTCAGAAGATTAGAAAGGGATGCCAGGGAAGTCAAGACTCCGATGTTAATAGTATGGGTCGAGATAGTTAAGGCAGGAATGGTGGGGGATGCAGACAGTTTAAAAATGGTTTGCAAAGAGGGTGCAGCATTGGTGCCCGTTCCATAAATGTTCAGGTCATATCATACAGGACTGCGGGGACTTTCTGGCTAAAGTCCAAAAGATGATGGATAATGGAGAGGCCCAGTTTTACGAGGAGACAGAGGAGGAAGTAAAGGTTATTGAGAATGCAGTTGGCTATGGAATAGGAAGACCTTTGATCATCTATTATGATGAACCAGAGAAGACTACTCCGGTTGTTGAGGAAATCGCACCTAAGCTCATCATAGATTTGCCTTCTTCCTTTTCATACAAGGAAAACAAAACTACACCATGGAAATATGACTGCAGCATGGTTATGCCTAGGTCATCAAGTCAGCAAGATATTACAAGTGTGGGGCACTTAACACGATGTGGAAGGTGTTATGCCCCTGAGGTTGTTGAACAGGGATCAACAAGAAAGGATGAAGGACTGGACAAGGGGAAAAAAGTAGTTGAACCAATCCATATTGAGATGGATTTGTCAAAAGAAGCATAGAGGGGATCAGCCCCGGTAAACAGGATAAAAGAGTCGGTGAACGAGAAGGAGGCATGCGAGTTTTTGAAGTTCATAAAACATAGTGAGTATAGTGTGGTTGAGCAATTGCTGCATCAACCAGCAAGAATCTCCATCTTATCTTTGCTATTAAACTCAGAGCCACATAGAAATGCCCTATTAAGAGTGTTGAATCAGGCATATGTGGCTAACAACATATCGGTAGAAAAGTTAGACAGGCTGGTGGGAAACATCGCCGTAGACGACCATATATTTTTTAGTTATGATGAAATACCACTCAATGGTATTGGGTCCACAAAGGCTCTTCACATAACAACCACCTGCAAGGGGCATATACTACCAAGGGTGCTTTTGGATAATGGTTCTTCCTTAAATGTAATGCCCTTAGCAACCCTGTCTAAGTTGCCAGTTGATATGTCTTATATGTTATCGAGTTGCAAAGTAGTCAGGGCTTTCGATGGTACCAGGAGAGAGGTAATGAGAACTATTGAGGTTCCTCTGGAGATAGGCCCATGCACCTATAGGGTGAACTTCCAGGTCATGGATATTAATCCATCCTATAATTTCTTGTTGGGAAGGCCATGGATACATTCAGCAGGGGCTGTACCCTCGTCTCTCCACCAAAAGCTGAAATTTGTGATGGAGGGTCGTTTGATCACTGTATCAGGAGAAGAAGACATAATAGCCTCCGCATCTACTGAATCTCCTTATGTTGAACCTAATGAAGATACCATAGAATGTTCTTTTCTGTCTTTGGAATTCGTAAATGCGATTTTCGTCGCTGAAAGACTAAAAATTCCAAAGCCAAGGTTGTCCAAGAACACAAGGCTGGGAGTAAGAACCAAAGTGGGAAAAGGCTGCAGGGCCGGAAAAGGTCTTAAAAAATATCTTCAAGGGATGGCCCGAGCAATTGAAGTAGTGGGAAAGAAAGACCGATTTGGCTTAGGGTATCTTCCGAAGGCCCATAAGAGGAGGAAACAAGTTGAAAGGAATCGACAAAGCAGGATGGCTCGTCTCGCGGGTATGGATATTGAATGGGAACCCATGATTTTTCCACCAATCCTTCACAACTTTCGCTCTGCTGGTTTTCTATTCGGAGAAAAGAATTCAGAGGATGTACTCACAATGATTGAGCAAGCTTTTGAAAAATTCCATGTGAATAAAGGGAGCAGATTCAGGATATGGTGATTTGCATGACTGGCAAAGAAGGGATGGAAAGTGACAGTGCGAACTGGATGGTACGACCTCGTCTACCAGGATATAGACTAACCAATTGGAGTGCGACTGAGTTGCCCATAGTTTTTAAGTCTATTCCAACGTAATACTTTAAAAAACAATCTTAATTATCTTTACCCAGAGATATTAAGAGTTTTTTCTGTAATGGGCTTTTTGTTTAAACATTTTCATTCAATAAATAACAAGCACATTGCATTTTATCCATATTGATGTGTCCATATTCTTTCATTTTTGTCATTTATTTTGTTTTCATTATATATATTTTCCTATATTGTTTTTTCTCCACCTATTTATAGGTTTATGAATACGGAATATGAGGACCTTCCTGTTAGTAATTCTGAAATTGATTTTGAAAGACTCATTTGCACGGGTGATTTTGAGGCTAAAGAAGATACTGAGGATTATGGTCTACCTCCGGATCTATTAAGGAAAATAGAACAAGAGGAGAAACCAGTACTTCCTCATAAGAAATTATTAGAAATGATAAATCTGGGAAATGGTGAAGACATAAATGAAGTCAAAATCGGGACTTTATTGTCATCATCAATAAAGGGTGAATTGATAGCCTTGCTCCAGGAATATGAGGATGTATTTGCATGGTCTTACCAAAACATGCCAGGTTGGATTTGGATATTGTGGTTCATAATCTCCCTTTAAGGCCAGAATGCAAGCAAATTTAGCAAAATTTGAGAAGAATGAGGCCGGACATGCTATTAAGAATAAAAGAAGAGGTGAAGAAGCAATTTGATGTTGGATTCTTAGAGGTGGCAAAATATCCAGAATGGGTGGAAAATATTGTTCCAGTACCAAAGAAGGATGGTAAGGTGCGAATGTACGTTAATTACTGAGATTTGAACAAGGCCAGCCCTAAAGATAATTTCTCTTTGCCCCATATTAATACTCTGGTGGATAATACGGCAAAGAGTTCTTTATT
The DNA here is from genome assembly GCA_030761205.1 of Fremontodendron californicum. Taxonomy (NCBI): domain Eukaryota; kingdom Viridiplantae; phylum Streptophyta; class Magnoliopsida; order Malvales; family Malvaceae; genus Fremontodendron; species Fremontodendron californicum. The sequence continues at coordinate 9,814,880 of JAULJL010000006.1, forward strand.
TTCTTTCATGGACAGATTATTAGGATACAATCAGATTAAGATGGCACCAAAAGATATGGAGAAAACCACATTTGTTACAATATGGGGAACCTTCTGTTACAAGGTAATGTCATTTGGGTTGAAGAATGCTGGGGCAACATATCAGAGAGCCATGGTGACCTTGTTTCATGATATGATGCATAAGGGAATTGAGGTCTATGTTGATGATATGATCGCAAAGTCACAAGGAGAAGAGCAGCATATTGTGAATCTTAAGAAGCTCTTCGAACGACTAAGGAAGTTTAGACTCAAGCTAAATCCGGCAAAATGCACTTTTGGAGTCACCTCGGGAATATTGTTGGGTTTTGTCGTCAGCAAAAGAGGAATTGAGATTGACTCGGATAAAGTGAAGGCCATTCAAAATTTGCCACCACCTCGTACTCAAAAGGAAGTAAGAGGCTTTCTGGGGAGATTGAATTACATTGCTCGGTTTATTTTTCAATTAACCGACAAGTGTGATCCAAAATTTAAGTTACTTTGAAAACATGATCCAGGAGAATGAGATGAAGGTTGTCAGATTGCATTTGAAAAGGTTAAACATTATCTATCCAACCCACCAGTACTAATGCCACTTGTTCCAGATAAACCAATGATACTGTATTTATCAGTATTTGAGAGATCTATGGGTTGTGTTTTGGGGCAGCTTGATGAGACTGGAAAGAAAGAACAGGCGGTTCACTACCTCAGCAAGAAGTTCACTGATTATGAGTTGAAATATTCTTCGGTATAAAAGTTGTGTTGTGGCTTAGCTTGGACTGCTCGAAGACTTAGACAGTATATGTTGTACCATATAACGTGGTTGATTGTCAAGCTAGATCCAATCAAGTACATGTTGGAAGCACCTTCTTTGTCAAGAAGGACGGCAAGATGGCAGGTTTTGTTGTCAGAGTATGACATTGTATATGTGAGTCAAAAAGATATCAAAGGCAGTGCAGTAGCTGAATTCTTAGCAAGTCGGGCAGTGGAAGATTATGAGCCATTGAACTTTGACTTCCCGGATGAAGATTTGATGTATGTTTCACAAGCAGATGAGATTCCCCTGAAGAAGAAAGTATGGAAAATGTACTTTGATGGCGCATCTAATGCCATGGAACATTGAATCGGTGCAATGCTTATATCCCCAGAAGAAGATTATTATCCTTTCACTGCTAGATTGGATTTTGATTGTACAAACAATATTATCGAGTATGAAGCATGTACTATGGGCCTTCGTGCTGCAGTGGATAGAAAAATCAAAGTATTGAAAGTTTTTGTAGACTCAGCCTTGGTGATATACCAGCTACGAGGAGAATGGGAAACCCGAGATACAAAGCTAATCCGATACCGAGAACTTATACTGAGTTTATTGGAGGAATTTGAAGAAGTGAATTTCAATTACTTTTCTCGAGAAGAAAATCAAATGGCAGATGCTCTGGCTACTTTGTCATCATGTTTAAAGTGAATGAAGGGGCTGAAGTTGTGCCAATAAAGATGAGTATACATGAGTCTCCTGCCCGCTGTTTGAGTATTGAAGAAGAAGCAAATGGCCTCTCTTGGTATGAAGACATCTTGTAGTACATCAAGAGTCAACAGTATCCAGAAGAAGCAACAGAAAATGTCAAGAGGACTCTGAGAAGGCTAGCAATTGGTTTTGTTTTAGACAGTGAGATTCTCTACAAGAAAGGAAAAGACCAAGTCTTATTGAGATGTGTCGGATCTGTCGAAGCTCGGAGAATTATAGAAGAGGTCCATGAAGGGATATGTGGCACTCATTCTAATGGTCACATGCTTGCTAAGCAGATTATGAGGGCAGGGTATTATTGGTTGACAATGGAAGGAGATTGTATCAGTTATTCCCGAAAGTGTCATAAATGCCAGATATATGCAGATAAGATTCATGTGCCGCAATCGCCATTACATGTCATGACTGCACCATGGCCCTTTTCAATGTGGGGAATAGATATGATAGGGCCTATTACCCCAAAAGCTTCAAACATACATCGTTTCATCCTGGTAGCCAGAGATTATTTTACAAAGTGGGTAGAAGCTGCATCCTATGCGAATGTAACAAAGTCGGTGGTATGTAGATTTGTTGAGAAAGAAATCATATGTCATTACGGATTACCAGCAAGAATTATTTTGGATAATGCTCTCAATTTGAACAATAAGATAATGAGAGAAGTGTGTACTCAGTTCAAGATCACACATCATAATTTGGCACCTTACCTTCCGAAAATGAATGGGGCAGTAGAAGCAGCCAATAAGAACATCAAGAAGATTGTTGAGAAGATGACCGATGTGTACAAAGATTGGCATGAGATCTTTCCTTTTGCTTTTCATGCATATCGTACTTCGGTCCGTACATCTACAGGGGCAACACCGATTTCTTTCGTATATGGGATGGAAGCAGTGCTACCTATTGAAGTTGAAATCCTTTCACTTCGGGTTTTGATGGAAGTGGCCTAGAAGAAGCAGAATGGGTTAGATCTCGTTATGAACAGTTGAATCTCATCGAGGAGAAAAGATTGAAAGCATTTTGTCACGGGCAGTTGTATCAGAAAAGGATGATTCGAGCCCACAACAAGAAGGTTCGTCCTAGACAGTTCCGAGAAAAGGAGTTGGTACTGAGGAAAATTCTCCCTATAGTGAAGGACCCGAGAGGAAAATGGGCTCCGAATTGGAAGGACCCTATGTGGTAAAAAGAGCTTTTTCTGGAGGAGCATTGATTTTAACTAGAATGGACGGGGAAAATTTCAGAAATCCCGTGAATGCTGATGAGCTGAAGAAGTATTATGTTTAAAAAAAAAAATTGTGATGCTATGCAAATGGAAATTCGAATGATTCCAAGTGTAAAAATGGAAATTCTATATATCTATCTCCTCTGTGAATTGCTTTTCAAATAGAATATTCATGCTTGATATGATGAATGACCATCTTTCATATTCCTTTCACTAAGAAGAAATTATCCTTAGTCACCCCTTTGAGCCTTATGAATTATTTCTTTCTTTAAACCTTGATCAAGGATCACCCTCTACACTGGAGGGCAAATGCGAGGAAAAAAAATCAAAAAATCATGGTAAAAAGAAATCCATTGAAAAAATGTGGCAAAGGAAAGCCAACAAAGCAACAAAAAAAAAAAAAAAAAGAGAAAAAAAGAAGAAAACAGAAAAGAAAATCCAAAAAAGGGACAAATGTTTCAAGAATAAGTTCTCCTCAGGAAATGATCCTTGATCCAATCACCCTTAAACACACTTTGGGCCTATTTTATCCTTTCTTTCTTTCTAAACCTAAACCTTGGCCTACATTACGTGTTTTAAAAGTCCATTTTGATCAAGCATGGATATTTAATTTGAAAGGTTATTCTCAAAATTCATCCCAACTTTTGAATTGATATTTTTACCTTGTAAGCATTTAGAATTCTGAGATGCATGGAAGAATATAAAAAAAATGATGAAAATGAAAAAAGAATGTAAAAGGAGAGGTTTAAGCCGAAAACCCGCAAAGGGCGACTTAATACCGAATGGAGGACACTTGAGTTGAAAACCTGCAAAAGGCGGCTCAGGTACTAATCAAAGTTCGAATCAATGCTCCGTGTAAAGGGGGAGAAAGTATCTGAAAATTAAAAGAAAGGGGAACAACTCAGTCTGATATAACTACGGAAGCCGAGAGGTTACCCAAGTAAATTACTTGTTCAAAAGAAATTTCAGATGGTTTGAAAAGGAGGGGTCCAAGATATTCCGCATCTGGGGCATCTACAACCTATAAATTTACATTTGTTTCTTATATCCTTGATATTTATTTTTACTATTTTAAAACATTTCTTGCAATAAATTCTTTTTATCCTTTTCATGACAATTTTTGCTTGATTCATATTTTCTTTCATACATTTTTGAGATGCATTATGATTGTTATTAAATTGAATGATGATTAGTAATAAAAATCTTTAAATAAAAGGATTTCAAAGTATTACTAAGGAATAGATTTAAATCTTGGGAAATGTTTGGAAAATTCACCAAGAAAAGAAAACAATGAACGTGTTGGAGACTCCATTACAAAGTCAAAAAATCTATGAATTCTAGCGAAAGTTAGAAACTGAGACTGTTTGACAAGTTATCTTGAGTGAAGGTTTGCTTAAGTGGGGCATCAGTGAACAATTGAAGACTCCATCATGAAGTCGGATAATCTGTGAACCTCAAAGAAATCATGGATTAGAAATTATGACACAATCATTTAATTGCATTTATTCTTAGGAAACATACAAGCATTTCCAAAGCATGTCATTCTCATCATTGCATTTAGCTAACATTGCATAAATTAGGAAAACTTGGACTTCCCCAAAGTGAACTCGTTCTGTTTTTCAAACGAGTCGAGCCCCGAGGTCACCATCGAGGTACGTTTTCTTTCCAAATCGAACTCATTTTGTTTTATCAAAAGAGTCGAGCCTCGGGACCATCGTCGAGGTATTTCCTTTTGTTTTAAATCGAATTCATTCTGTTTCATCAAATGAGTCGAGCCTTGAGACCACCGTCGAGGTATTTCTTTTTGTTTTAAATTGAATTCATTCTGTTTTATCAAATGAGTCGAGCCTCGAGACCACTGTCGAGGTATTTCCTTTTGTCTTAAGTCGAATTCATTCTATTTCATCAAATGAGTCAAGCCTTGAGACCACCGTCGAGGTATTTCCTTTTGTTTTAAATCGAATTCATTCTGTTTATCAAATGAGTCGAGCCTTGAGACCATTGTCAAGGTATTTTCAAATCACGGGTAAGACCTCCGGGCACCATTCTTAAGACCTCTGGGCATTTTTTTAAAGCCGCATACAGCTAATTTTTTTTAATCACGGGTAAGGCCTCCGGGCACCATTCTTAAGACCTCTGGGCACCAGTTTTAAAACCTTCGAGCATCATTTTTTTAAAAGCCGCATACAGCGTATTTTTTTTCAAAATCACGGGTAAGGCCTCCGTGCACCATTCTTAAGACCTCTAGGCATAATTTTTCAAATCACGGGTAAGGCCTCCGGGCACCATTTTTAAGACCTCCGGACATTATTCTTAAAACCTCCGGGCATAATTTTTTTCTTGCAAACAGAACTCATTTCCTTAAGACGGTCGAGCCTTGATTAGTCAGGGGTTGTAATTTAAGGACAATATCTTCTATTTACAGTTTTTCTCAACAAAAACAAAAAAAAAACGAGGAAAAAATGAAAAAGGGAAAAAACAAAAGAGAAACCCCTTCTCTTCACATGTGATTTCACTAACCGACAAAATTAGTGTTTATTTATCTTTGCCTGATTCCTGATTCTCAGCAACAGTCAAAGAGGGGCAGCTGTAGACACCAAATTTTGTCCGAACCACTAAAACAGGTATGTTTTCTTCCTAAATTGATGTTTCAGAATGTAAAAAAAAACTTTTTCATCCTGCAGGTGGTACTCCGAGATTTAGTTTAAAAGGGCGAGCATAAAAAGTCAAACTTGAAGAAAGTCAACCTCAAAACTTCAACTACAAAAAAAGTCAACCCACTTTCAAAATCAAGATTTGAGGTTCAATTGAAAAATGGTGAAAGAATTTTGATTATCTGAGGACTACATTGAAAGATATAGAGTTCGGAAGCTAGGTTATGGAGATTCAATAGAAAGAAAACCCTAATTTGGGAAATTTGGAAAAAAGTGCTTAAACGATCGAATTGGTCAAAATTGAAAGTTCCAAATGAAAGATAAGCACTAACTACGGGTAATGGAAAAGCCACTTGAAGAAAAAACTGAAAGAAAAGTCAATCCAGAAGAAAACCGAGAATTAGGGTTTTTGGTGGATTTCGTTGAAATTGGGAAGAATTACAAGAAATGACCCTATTTGGTAGGACTAAAGGCCTAATGGATAAGGAGCGATTAAAAAAGGATAGCCCAGGCTCAGTTTGAAGAAAATCTGAAAATCGGACTTGTTTTGAGCAAAATCGGGTTTCGGAGGCAAAAGGACAAAATTGGAAAATTTGGGAAAAATAGCAAATGAATTCCAAAAATTCTGAAAAATTGTAAATCTCATTCTTAAATTATTTGGAAGAGATTGGAGAAATAAAATCTTGATTCGGAGTTCGTTTGCAAAATGGCCAAATCTCGAGTCTCCTATGTAGAAATTCAAGAAGATAAATCCCGGAAAAATAGCAAATGAACTCCAAAAATTCTGAAAATTTGCAAATCTCATTTTTAAATTATTTGGAAGAGATTGGCAAAGGAAAATCTTGATTCGGAGTTCGTTTGCAAAATGGCCAAATCTCGGGCCCCTTATGCAGTAATTCAAGCAGATAAATCCCGAAAAAATACCAAATGAGTTTCAAAAATCATGAAAACTTTCAGATCACACTTTTAAATTATTTGGAAGATATTGGTGAAGAAAAATCTTGATTTGGAGCTCGTTTAAAAAATGGTAAAATTTGGGGGCATAAAAGGGCAATTTTGGAAGAAAAAATCCAAATAAATAGCAAATGGACTCGAAAAATTTTGAAAACTTCCAGAATTCAATTTTTTTATTATTTTGAAAGCATTGAAAAATGAGAATTTGAATTTGGAGTCCGTTTGCCATTTATTTACATTCGGGGGGTAAAAAGGTTATTTTACCCAATAAACCGAAAAAAGCTCTTCTTGCCTTTTAAAAAAGTAAAACATAGGCTGGAAGAAGGGGGGCTAGCCAGCCAAGGCCCAAAGATGGGTAGGAGGTTTCTGATTTTTTAATAAAAAGGCCAACAATGAAGAGTTAGTGATTTTTTTATCAAGCTTTTTTCAAATAAGCCACATGGACCAATGCATGAAGAGGGAGAGTGTCAACATAATGGCTTAAGATTCTTGAACAACTGTAATTATGGATAGCTGATGGCCTAATCTAAGGGTGATAATTTCATGTTTTAAACATCTTGAATCAATAGCCCTTGGATGAAAATTGGTTGATGGAAAAATGACAACATCCTAGCCTAGAGAGGGGCGTTTTTACCACTACACGGGGATTTCTTTCTTTCATTTTCAGCCACATTCACTCTCTATTCTCTCTTGCTTTTGGCTTATTTTCTCTCCATTGTTGAGAAGCAAAAAGAAAAGTTTAGAAAAGAAAGAAAGTTAGAAGAGAAAAAGCTTGAAAGATAGTTTCTAGAGGTTGCTTTTAGCACCATACTCTTGCACTTTCTTTGATTTTCCATTCTTGATTTGCTATTTTGATTATTATTTTGGTGAGTTTCTTTTGATTTTTCTTTTTAAATAAGTGTTTTTTAATGTTCTTCTTTAAGTTCCTTCTTCATCCTTTCTTATAAAAAGCTCTTGAAATATTTTTTTTCCTTTGTTCTTTTGATATAGCCGAATAGCCCAGTTTTTTTTAGTTGCTGTTTGCTTTGTTATTTCATGTTATTTTTTATACTAAATAAGTTTTGATGCTTTAAATCTTCTACTACATAGACTTGAAGTTTGTTTTAATGTGGTTGCTTGCTTATTTCCATTTATGAGTCTATTATCATTTTCTTGCATTTTTGATTTTCTGTTTTCAAAATGTTTAAGTTTGTTTATGTACTATATTTTGAAATCCATGTGTTTGTGAAAATGCTTGTTGATTTTCATGCCTCTACTTTATATTTGCATGGGTTGAGTGTTATTCTTTAGTTAAGTACGTTAGTATATCAAGTGTTTGTGAAAATGCCATGCTCATTTTGAACATGAGGCCATTCGGCCACTTCATTTTATTTGCTTTGTGTGTGCTTTTTTGTTATGTTTGTTGGTAGGTTTGCATTTTCATGACATTTGGTTGAGTATTTTGTTTAAGCATGCCTTGTGTTTGTGTTATTTCCATGCATACTTTAGATGTAGGATTGGTTTGTTTTGTCATGCATATTCATGCATTTTAGACCTAGGTTGCATTAAATTCCATGCAAGTTCATTTAGGTCTAGGTCATTTTATTGATGCCATGCATTTTTCATGACATTTAGGTTTAAAATCATGCATTTCATGCATCATATTTGCTGTATCTTTCATGCATTTCATGTTCATGCCACTTGACTTATGACTTAGGCCAATCAATGGTTCAAAGTCATGCTCTATTGAGCATATTTGTGGAAAATTAAAGAGTTGTCAAATTGATTATTCTACCTTTGTGATTTTTTTTTTTTTACTTAGCTAATTTTTTTCTAACTTTTCAAAAGTGTTAGCTACTGTTTGTGAGTCATTTAGAGAGTCTTAAATATTTTTACTTTGATTTTTAAATGATTTTATCAAAGGCAAAAAAATGTGTTTTGGCAAAACAGTTTTTTCACCCAGTACTCGTAATTTTTCGATTTTTCTGGGCAATCATCTTTAATAAAAAAAATTAAGGCGATTTAGTGTATTTTTACATGTCTTGAGTCTCTAGTATTTTTTTTTATAGATTTTTTAGAATTTTTAAAAATAGGGTAAAAAATTATGGTTTAAAACTGGACAGTGGAGTCAGAATTGAATTTGAAGGAAAATTATTTTTCTGTTTTGGTTATGTTACTTAGAGGGGGCTGATTAGGAAGTTTAGCTATTGAATTAGGGTAGTTTCTAAGCCTTTTTAAACTCTAAAAATGATTTTTTAAGTCTCGGGTTAAGGGTGGTAAAGTCCGGGATTTTAAACTTAGGAAATTAGAGCCATTTAAAAGGGGTTTAGCCAAGTTTTTATTTTTAATCTAAGCTTTTTAAAAAAATTATTTTCAAACAATCACAAAGTATTTTGATTTTAGAATATTTAATTTGATATTTTTTCCTAAGGTAGCTGGATATCTTTTTAGATATACGGATTTCCTTAATTAAAGGAAAAAATACACTTTCATGCATTGCATTTTCCATATTCATGCATTTTATATAATATGTGATTTTTGCTATGATAATTTCTATGGTATTGTTATAATTTTGATTTATATTTTTGATGTTATATTGTTTATTATATGGTTTTGAATATTTCATGATATCCTATGATTTTTATTTAGTTATTTTTGTCATATTATTTAGCATTTACTATGTTCATGCATTATTATTTTCATGCATATTATATGATAGCATTATTTTATATTTCATGTCATTTAAATTATATGCCATATCATTTATATTTGCCATGTCATTTAAATTATTTCATTTCATATAGAATATATTATTTTACCTAGGTCATTTCATTTCATGTAGAATATATTATGTTACATAGGTCATTTCATTTCATTTAGGATATATTATGTCATTTAGGATATTTTATTTCATTTAGAATATATCATATGACTTAGGATATTACATTTCATATAGAATATATTATGTTACCTAGGCCATTTCATTCATTTAGAATATATCATATAACTTAGGATATTTCATTTCATTTAGAATATGCTAAGACATTTAAATTATATCATATCATTTAGGTTGCATTAGATTATTTAGACTTTGCTATGTCATTTTATTTATGTCATACATATTCATATTCATATTTTTTAAAATGTTTTCAAAAAGGTAATGATTTTCAATAAATAAAGATATTCTCGAGTTAAAATAATTCATGAGTTATCTCCGGGTTTGCTGGGGAGGATATCATCAATTATCATTAATAACGGAATATCTTCTTTAAAATAAGAATGATTCGGAAAGTTTTCCAAACTAGTAAATTTTTTTATATTTTGCCAATATAGGAAAATTTTGAATTTATAAATTTCAGATCATTTTCAATTAAAAATAAAATTATTTTTCTTTAAATTGGGAATTAACTTGAAATACTTAATTTAAAACCGATTTTTTTTACCGAGACTTGAGATAACACATGATTAATAAGGTACGTTTTATACGGGCATTGTGGGGGTGCTAATCCTTCCCCACACGTAACCGTGTCCCGAACCCGTTTCTTTGATTTCTCTGGTTTAAAACGCAGACTTGCAATTGGTTTTAAAAATGTTTTAATTAATTTTAAAATATTTTTCAAAATCAGCTTTAATAGGTGGCCGATCACACCTAGCTAAAAAAGATTGGTGGCAACTCCATGTCTTTTTCAAGGTCATTTTCAAAACCTTCATTTTTCTAGAGGAATTAAGTCAAATTTTCCTCGGTTTTTTTTAATGTCACGCTTAACGAATATAAAGTCTTGCGATGAGACTTGTTATTTTTTTAGGTTGCGACAATAGAAAATCAAGAAATCACCAAGAAAAACAAGAAGAAAGCTATGCTAGAGCTTGGTTGAGATGACTACCTTCAAGCTCTCCTATTGAAAATTTTTTTTTTCTTTCAAAACCTTTTTCTTTGCTAAATTAGCTACTAACTTCAGCCAAAAAACTTATGAAAAAATGAAACAAACCCCCCTCTAATGGCTTGGCCGAATGGCCCTCTCACCCTTAGATGAAATTTTCACTTTTTCTCCTCCAATCTTGGCCCTAAGATTAAGATATTTTGATGACAACTGATGCACCCAAAAGAGTGTATCTTATTTAACCTTGCACTAAAAAGATCAATTGTAAGTATAATGATTAGCAAGGGTCGAGTCCTCAGGGATTGGGTTTTAATCTATGAGTTATTAGTTTATAACTTACGTTGAAAGAAAACAATAAAAGAAAAGGGGTTTTTGAAGCCAGATTTAAACTAAAGTAAATAATAAGAATAAGATGCAAGGCGGTATAACCAGCCAATAAAAATATATATACTAAATTAGGCGGTATAACCAGCCAATAAAAATATATATACTAAATTAGGCGGTATAACCAGCCAATAAAAATATATATACTAAATTAGGCGGTATAACCAGCCAATAAAAATAAAACAAAGTTAATATACAAATTAGGCGGTATAACCAGCCAATAAAAATAAATATACTTTTAAAAATGAGCAAACTAGAAAAGTAAGAAAACAAGTAAGTAAGAAGAATCAAATATGAAAAATATGGTTAAGGTTTCATTCTCCACCACTAGACATCATTAAGAATCAATTTCAGATCTATCAATATCAACCAACTATCAAAGTTAACAACCGTAGATAACAACAAGCTCTGTTATCCCAATCTTTCCTTAGTTTGTCGTTAAATAGAACAAGCTCTCTATTTAATCTCTAACCATCAAACAACCTAGAATAAGCTCTCTAGATTCAATTTAATGGCAGCTTTATGATGAGAAAGATAGGTTGATCTAAGCAACAAACACATAAGCTCGGATTGTTCAACTTAGGTTATGTTCCACTTTGCAATTATTGAAAACTTGACCATAATCATTAATCACAAATTGCCACTTATGAATAGGAAATCAAGACAATTACACGGATCAAGACTCCTAAACTAGCAATAGATAATTATCAAGATCTATCTAGTTGTACACCTAAACAAATCAAGACAACATCATGAACAATTCTTGTAGAAGAACATAAGCAACTTTGATAGAAAATTAATGATAGATAGAATCTGAAAATCAATCACAAAACATGTCTAGGGCTTTGAAATCATCCTTAACCAAATAGAAGTTTAGCCTAGCATAGGCATTATAAACATAAACATAAAATTAAAGAAAATCTAAGAAGAAAATAAAAGAAAGAAAGAAGAAGAGGAAGAATATTAATTATCCAACCTCTTGCTCTCTCTAAAGAAAAAGAAAACTAGAGAAAAGAAAGAAAACTAGAGAAAAGAAAGAAGAAGAAAACTTAGAGAATTTTATTAAAATGGCTAATATCCTACCTATGTACAATATGATCCTCTACAATCATCCAAGGCCCTCTATTTATACACATTTTGGAAGGCTAAATGACAAGAGACAAGCTTTACAAATTTCAAAGGTAGGTATAATAGGTGGGTGAATTTTTCTAACAATTTTCGTCATATTGTATGACAATTTTGATCAGCCAACTTGATGGTCGATTTCGTCAATGTTGGAGGCCTGATCTGATCACATGGTCTTCTAGAAAAAGGTTCCCCTATCAGTTACGGATCCATAGCCGTTGGAATCAGCTCATTTGCTGATGTGGATAAGCAGATATGAGCAAAATACGAAAACATGTCAGCACAGACGTCATTGCACATCAGCCAACTTGATGGTCGATTTCGTCAATATTAGAGGCCTGATGTGATCATATGGTCTTCTAGACAAAGGTTCCCGTATCAGTTACGGATCCATAGCCATTGGAATCAGCTCATTTTCTGATGTGGATAAGCAGATATGGGCAAAATACGAAAACAGGTCAGCACAGACGTCATTGCACATCAGCCAACTTGATGGTCGATTTCGCTAGGGAAAACGACTCCGTTTCAAGAAGTATAAAACATGAAAAAGATAGATATGCCTCTTAGCTTTGCACGGCTACAAATTTCAGCCTTATTGCTTCATTGAAACTCCAGATATAGCTGATATGGCAAAATGTGTCGGAACTGGAACTGAACTGGATTTGCCCTTAATTCTAGTAATCTGAAATCACTCAAAGAAACTTGTGAAAAACACCAAATTACATAAAAATATAAAAGATCATAAACACAATTAGACTAAACAATAATAACTCGTATTTGACACAAAACAATAATAAAACATAACTAAAAACTATATAATTATACGAGTTATCAACAACATAAAAATGTCTTCTTGCCAATTGATAGGAGCCCTTAAGATGTGTACTCAGCCCTTGTAGTAACCTCAGCCCTTAGATGCAAAAGATGACCAATCCCATGCACTCCCTTGCTTGCCCCCTTGAGTGTCTACCCTTGGATGAGTTGTGCTCTTCCATTCTTGGTCATTGGATGAGGACAACATAAAAATGAAATCTTGTGGATTAATTCCAGCCCTCAACATGTGTACTCAGCCCTTGTAGATGGCCTAAGCCATTGGATGAAAAGAGACAATCCCATGCACTCCCTTGCTTGGCCGAATGAATGCTCACCTTTGGATTAATTGTGCTCATCTTTTTTCTTCCATTCTTGGCCATTAGATGAGGGTTCTTTCATGACAAATAAAAATGTCATCTTGGCATTTAAACTTTGTCATTGGATAGTGCATTCACCTTTCCTACAAGGCACCTAAGCCATTGGATGAAGAGGGGACCATTTGCAAGGTGTTATTGGTAGCATGTGGCTTGATAGTGACTAAGGAATTAAATTGTTTAAGCTTCCTTCTTCTCCTCTATGCTGGCTGATAAAAGGAGGTGAAATCCCAGCAATTCCTTCTTCTTTCATATTTTTCTTAATTACAAATATGCCCTTTTTGCTTTCTTCGGTGAAATGACCTTTTTACCCCCCCAACCTAAATAAATAGAAAACGGACTCCAAATTCAAATTTTATTTTTTCAATACTTCCAAAATAATAAAAAATTGAATTCTGGAAGTTTTCAAAATTTTTCGAGTCCATTTGCTATTTATTTCGGATTTATTTCAGAAATTGCCCCTTTTATACACCCGAACTTTACCATTTTTTAAACGAGCTCCAAATCTATATTTTTATTCACCAATCTCTTTTAAATAATTTAAAATTTTGATATGAAGTTTTCATAATTTATGGAGCTCATTTGCTATTTTTTCGGGATTTATCTGCTTGAATTACTACATAGGGGATCCGGGATTTGGCCATTTTGCAAACGAACTCCTTATCAAGATTTTCTTTCACCAATCTCTTCTAAAAAATTTAAAAAATGAGATTTGCAAATTTTCATAATTTTTGGAGTTCATTTGCTATTTTTCTCAAATTTTCCAAATTTGCCCTTTTGCCTCCGAAACTCGATTTTGCTCAAAACAAGTTCGATTTACAGATTTTCTTCAAGCTGAGCCTTGGCTATCCTTGTTTAATCATTCCTCATCAATTAAGGGCTTTAGTCCTAACATATCGAGCCATTTCTATAATTCTTTCAAATTTCATCGAAATCCACCAAAAAACCCTAATTCTCGGTTTTCTTTCGAATTGACTTTTCAATCAGTTTTTCTTCCAAGTGGCTTCTCCATTACCCGTAGTCAGTACTTATCTTTCATTTGGAACCTTCAATTCCGACCAATTTGATCGTTTAAGCACTTTTCTCCAAATTTTCTGAACTAGGGTTTCTTTTCTTCTGAATCTCCATAACCCAACTTTCAAACTCTATATCTTTCAATGTAGACCTCGGATTATCAAAATTCTTTCGCTGTTTTTCAATTGAACCTCGAATCTTGATTCTGAAAGTGGGTTGACTTGTTCAGTAGTTAACTTTTTGGGGTTGACTTTTTTGAGGTTGACTTTTTTAAGGGTTGATTTTTTTGAGTTTGACTTTTTCTATCTGCTTTCTTAGACTAAGCCTTGAAGTACCACCTGCAGGATGAGAAAAGCCTTTTAGCATTCTGAAACATCAATTTAGGAAGAAAACGTACCTGATTTAGGGGTCCGGACAAAATTAGGTGTCTACACTGAATATGAGGAGTGTACTATGGGCCTTCGTGTTGTCGTAGACAGAAAGATCAAAACATTGGAACTTTTCAGAGATTCAACCTAGTGATATACCAACTATGGGGAAAATGGGAAATCCGAGATGCAAAGTTAATCCTATACAAAGAGCTCATACTGAGTTTGATAGAGGAATTCGAAGAAGTGAGTTTCAACTACTTGCCTCGAGAAGAAAATCGAATGGCGAATGCTTTAGCCACTTTATCGTCAATGTTTAAAGTAAATGAAGGGGCCGAAGTTGTGCTAATAAAGATGAGCATATACGAGTCTCCTGTCCACTGCCTGAGTATCGAAGAAAAAACGGATGGCCTCCCTTGGTATTGCGACATCTTGCAATACATCAAGAGTCAATGGTATCCTGAACAAGCAATAGAAAATGATAAGAGGACTCTGAGAAGATTGGCAATGAGTTTTGTCCTAGATGGTGAGATTCTCTATGAGAAAGGGAAATACCAAGTTATATTGAGGTGTGTAGGGTCTGCCGAAGCTCGAAGAATCATTGAAGAAGTCCGCGAAGTGGTATATGGCACTCATGCCAATGGTCACATGCTTGCTAAACAGATTATGAGGGCAGGATATTATTGACTAACGATGGAATGAGATTGCATTAGTTATTCTCGGAAGTGCCATAAATGTCAGATATATGCAGATAAGATTCATGTGCCTCCATCACCATTGCATGTCATGACTGCACCATCTCCATTACCCCGAAAGCTTCAAACAGACACTGTTTCATCCTAGTGGCCATAGATTACTTCACGAAGTAGGTGGAAGCCGCTTCTTATGCTAATGTAACAAAATCAGTGGTATGCAGATTCGTCAAGAAGAAAATTATATGTCAGTATGGATTGCCAGAGAGAATCATTTCAGACAATGCTCTCAATCTAAACAATAAGATGATGAGAGAAGTGTATACTCAGTTCAAGATCACGTATCATAATTCGGCACCTTATCGTCCAAAAATGAATGGGGCAGTAGAAGTAGCCAATAAGAACATCAAGAAGATCGTTGAAAAGATGTCCGATGTGTACAAATATTGGCTTGAGATCTTGCCTTTTGCTATTCACGCATATCGTACCTCGGTCTGCACATCTACGGATGCCATGCCATTTTCTTTGGTATATGGAATGGAGGCAGTGTTACCTATTGAGGTTGAAATCCATTACCTTCATGTTTTGATGGAGGTTGGTTTAGAAGAGGCATAGTGGGTTAGAGCTCGCTATGAACAGTTGAATCTTATCGAAGAGGAAAGGATGAAAGCAATTTGCAATGGGCAGATGTAACATAAAAGAATGATTCGAGCCCACAACAAGAAGGTTCATCCCAAGCAGTTCCGAGAAAGAGAGTTGGTACTAAGAAAAGTTCTCCCTATAGTGAAGGATCAGCGAGGGAAATAGGCTCCAAATTGGGAAGGGCCCTACGTGGTAAAGAGTGCTTTTTCTAGAAGAGTATTGATTCTGACTCGGATGGACGAGGATGACTTGAGAAATCCCGTGAATGCTGATGAATTGAAGAAGTACTATGCTTGAAGAAGAAAAAGAATAAAAAAAAAGTGTGATACTGTGCACATGGAAATTCGAATGATTCCAAATGTAAAAATGAAAATTCTATATATCTATTTCCCCTAAGGATTGCTTTTCAATGAGAATATTTGTGCTTGATAGGATGAATGGCCATCTTTAATACTCCTTTCAGTAAGAAGAAATTATCCCTAGTCACCCCTTTGAGCCTTAGGAATTCTTTCTTTCTTTAAACCTTGATCAAGGATCACCTTCTACACTGGAGGGCAGATGCGAGGAAAAATAACCTACCAAATATCATGGCGAAAAAAACCATCGAAATAAGAAAAAAAAAACAAAGAAACATGTGAAATCAAATAATGGCAAATGAAAGCCAATAATGAAAGAAAAAGATTCAAAAAAAAAAAAGAGAAAAGTACAAAAAGGGACGAATATTTCAAGAACGAATCCTCCTCATGAAATGGTTCTTGATCTAATTATCATTAAACACATTTTGGGCCTATTTACACTTTCTTTCTAAACCCGAACCTTGGCCTACATTATGTGCATTTAAAATTCCATTTTGCGTGGATATTTAATTTGAAGGGTTTTTTCTCAGAATTCATCCCATCTGTTGAATTGACATTTTTACCTTGGAAGCATTTAGAATTCTCAGATGCATGGTAGAACATGAAAAGAAAAATGAAAATGAAAAAAAGAATGTAAAAGGAGAGGTTTGAGCCGAAAACCCGCAAAAGGGTGACTTAATACCGAATGGAGGACACTTGGGTTGAAAACCCGCAAAGGGCGGCTCAAGTACTTGTCGCAACCAAAAAAATACCAAGTCTCATCGTGAGACTTTATTCGTTAAATGTGACATTGGGAAACAGAGGAAAAGTCGACTTAATTCCTCTTGAAACAAATGAGGGTTTGAAAACAACCTCGAAAAAAGACATGGAGTAGCCACCAAACTTTTTTGGCTAGGTGTGATTGGCCACCTATTAAAACCAGTTTTGTATAACATTTTAAAATTAATTAAAACATTTTTAAATCCAATTTCAAGTTTGCGTTTTTAAACTAGATAAAAAAAAACGGGTTCGGGAATCGGTTACGTGCGGGGAAGGATTAGCACCCCCACAACACCCGTATAAAACGGTACCTTATTAATCGTGTGTTAACTCAAATCTCGGTAAAACGTCGGTTTAAATTTGGTATTTTAAAATAATTCCCATTTTAAAGAAAAAATAATTCCATTTCAATTGAAAATAATTCAAAATTTATTAATTCAAAATTTTCCTATATTCTCCGATAAAATCGGCAAAATATAAATTTTTTTATTTATTTGGAAAATCTCCGATTCATTTTCATTTTTTGAAAGAAAGATATTCCTTTATTAATGATAATTGATGATATCCTCCCCATCAAACCCGACAGAAAACTCATGAATTATTTTAACTCGGAAATATCTTTATTTTTATTGAAAATCGTTATCTTTTTCAAAACATTTTAAAAAATGAATATGAATATGTGTGACATAGTAAAGATGACATAGTCAAAAATCTAGATGATATAATATAACCTAAATGACATGATATAATCTAAGTGACATAGTATATTATAAATGACATGATATAACCTAAGTGACATGGCATATTCTAAGTGACATGGCAAAATCTAAGTGACATGGTATATTCTAAACGACATGGCATAATCTAAATGACATAGCAATAAAATTAATAATATGAAATGATATGAAACATAAAATAATATTATCATAAAATATGCATGTGAGTAAAAAACAATGCATGAACATAATAAACCTAGAATATATGGCAAGACAATTTATGACTAAGCAAAAAGACATAGAATAACATAAAATATTAACAACTGTAGACACCTAATTTTGTCCGGACCACTAAGTCAGGTATGTTTTCTTCCTAAAGTGATGTTTCATAATGCAAAAAGACTTTTCTTAACCTGCAGGTGGTACTCCGTGACTTAGTTTAAAAAAGCAGACATAAAAAGTCAAACTTGAAAAAGTCAACCTCAAAAGTCAAGTACTAAAAAAGTCAACCTACTTTCAAAATCAAGATTTGAAGTTCAATTGAAAAATGGTGAAAGAATTTCGATAATCCGAGGTCTACATTGAAAGATATGGAGTTCGGAAGTTGGGTTACGAAGATTTAGTAGAAAGGAAACCCTCGTTCGGGAAATTTGGGGAAAAGTGCTTAAATGATCAAATTGGTCAGAATTGAAGGTTCCAAATGAAATATAAACATTTACTACGAGTAATGGAGAGGCTAATTGGAAGAAAAATTGAAGGAAAAGTCAATCCAGAAGAAAACCGAGAATTAGGGTTTTTAGTAGATTTTGGTGAAATTGGGAAAAATTACAGAAATGCCCGATTCGGTAAAACTAAAGCCCCTAATTGATGAGGAGTGATTAAACAAGGATAGCCCAAGGCTCAGTTTGAAGAAATTTCGAGAAAAGAGTCGATTGGAGGAAAAACGGAAAAAATAAGAAATTCCCGATAGTAAAAAAAGGAAAAATCAAATCAGAGGGAAATTTGATAGTAAAAATTGGGCATTTTCGGACCAAATCCAATTCAATATATGAAAAAGGCCTATAAAAAGAAAATCTAAAAATTGGACTTGCTTTGAGCAAAACCGGGCTTCAGAGGCAAAAGGGTAAAATTGGAAAATTTGGGAAAAATAGCAAATGAGCTCCAAAAATTACCAAAATTTGCAGATCTCATTCTTAAATCATTTTGGAGAGACTAGTGGAAAAAAATCTAGATTCAGAGTTCGTTTGCAAAATGGCCAAATCCCGGGCCCATTATGCAAAAATTCAAAAGGATAAATCCCGAAAAAAATAACAAATGAGTTCCAAAAATTTTGAAAATTTGCAGATCTCATTCTTAAATTATTTGGAAGAGATTTGCGAAATAAAATATGAATTTGGAGTTCGTTTGCAAAATGGCCAAATCTCGAGCCCACTATGTAGAAATTCAAGCAGATAAATCCCGAAAAAATAGCAAATGAGCTCCAAAAATTATAAAAACTTCTAGATCACACTTTTAATTTATTTGGAAGATATTGGTGAAGAAAAATCTGGATTTGGAGCTCGTTGAAAAATGGTGAAAGTTCGGTTGCACAAAAGGGCAATTTTGGAAAATAAAATCCAAAAAAATAGCAAATGGACTCAAAAAAATTTGAAAACTTCCAGAATTCAATTTTTTAATTTTGGAAATATTTAAGAATAAAAATTTGAATTTGGAGTCCGTTTGTTATTTATTTAGGTTCGGGGGTCAAAATTGTCATTTTACCGAAGAAACCGAAAAGGGCTTTTCTTGCAATGGAATTGGGCTGGATTTTAAAAGGGAAATCAGCCAAGCCCATGATGGAGATTGATTTTTCTGATCCATTTCATATTGATTTTTCTGAGCCATTTCATCTAAGGGCCAAGAGAGAAGAGGAAGGTAGAGTTATTTTTGTGATAAAGCCTTTGAATTTGCAACACATGGACCAATGGTTAGAGAGGGATGATGTCATATTTATGATCTTATTTATGACATCATATTCATGACATCATATATTTAGGGGCTGATTAATCCAATCTAATGGTGGGATTTTTACATAGAAGGCATCTTGAAGTGATAGCCATTGGATGAAAAAAGAATAACCAACTTTCTTCTAGAAGGGAGGCCATTCGGCCAAGGCTTTAGGGGAGGGGCTGAACATATTTTTTCAGAAGTTTTTGAAGGCTAAAAAGAGGCAGTAGCTAAGGAGAAAAGAGGAAAAAAATAAAGGAAAAAGAGAGGAGAAAAAAAGAGAATGAAAATAAAGGTTTTGGCTTGCTTCTTCTTGATTTGGAAAGCTAGAGTAAGGTAGCTATGTTCTTTCATGATTTTTTTTTTATACTTTGTTGACATGATTTTGTTGTTTTGATTGTTATTTTTTTTCTCTTATATGAAATAAACTTGTTTATAAGGAGCTATTGCTTTGTTTTTCAAGAAAATAATAATAATAAAAAAAAACAACAAGTTTTGATCCTATTTTCTATATCATGGCCGAATGGTTTTCTTTTATTTAGATAATTTTATTTTCGATTTTCTTCATGAGTTTTGTTGTGGTAGGTAGCTGTAATTGTGTTAGATTAGCTTGATTGTGGTAGGTTAGCTTGATTGTGGTAGCTTAGTTCTAAACCATGCCATGTGTTTGTGATAATGCCATGCCATGTTCATGTTGTTTTCATTCGGCCATGATGGATTTCATTGTGCATGTGTGCATTTTTATCATGTTTACTTGTTTAATATGCTTCCATTGATCTTCATACATTTAGACCATGCCATGTTCATGTTGTTTTCATTCGGCCATGATGATTTTTTGTGCATGTTTGCATTATTATCATGTTTGCTACCATGTGTTTGTGTTAATTTCTAGCTAGGATTGCACTATGTTATTTGATGACCATTCAGCCAACATGATCCTTCTTGCTTTGTGTGTGCATTTTCATTTTGTTTAGTTGATAGGTTTGCATTTCATGCCATAACATTGTGTATTTTGATTTAGTTTGCCCTGTGGTTGTGTTATTTGCTAGCTAGGATTGCACTAGGTTGTTTAAAGGGCATTCGGCCTTTACCTGTGCTCCTTGCCTTGTGTGTGCATTTGCATTTTGTTTAGGTAACATGCTTTGCATTACTATGCCATGAAATTGTGTATCAGTTGTTGTTTGTTCATGCATTAGTATTAGGTTTGTTTGGTCATTATAAGTTCATGATATTTTCATGCATTCTCATGACATTTTAGGTCTAGGCCATCTTTGTATTGCCATGCATATTCCCATGCATATAAGGTCTTAGATCATATTGGTATTGCCATGCATTGCTATGCTATTTAGGTCTTAGGTCGCTTTGTATTGCCATGCCTTTTCATGTCACTTTAGGTCTAAGTCTCATTTGCATTACTATGCATTTCATGCATGTTTAGACCTAGGTTTCATTTATTGCCATGCAAGTTCATTTTAGGTCTAGGCCATATTCTCTATGCCATGCATTTTTCATGTCATTTAGGTTTTAAATCATGCATTTCATGCATTCAATTTGCTGTATTTTCATGCATATCATATCATGCCACATGATTTATGACTTAGGCTAATCAATGGCTCAAAGTCATGCTCACTTGAGCATACTTGTGAAAAATTAAAGAGCTGTCAAATTGATTATTCTACCTTTGAGATTTTTTTTTTTACTAGCCAATTTTTGTCCAAGTTTTTAGAAGTTTTAGCTACTGTTTGTAGGTTCTTAAAAGAGTCTCCAATTTTTTTACTTTGTTTTTAAATGATTTTATCAAAGGCAAAAAAAAAAATGTGTTTTGGCAAAACAGTTTTCACCCAGTTTTCTAACTTTCCTAATTTTTTTGGGAAGTTATCTTTAATCAAAAAATTAAGCCAATTTTTTTTGTATAGTTTTACATGTTCTGAGTCTCCAGTATTTTTTTATATATTTTTTTGAAATTTTAAAAATAGGTTAAAAATCGTGTTTTAAAACTGGATAGTAGAGTTAGATTTGAATTTGAGGGAAAATTATTTTTCTGTTTTGGCTAAGTTACTTAGAGGGAGTTGATTAGGAAATTTAGCTACTGTCTTAGGGTGTTTTCTAGGCCATTTCAAACTTAAAAAATGATTTTATAGAGTTTGTGTCAAGGGTGGTCAAGTCCGAGATTTTAAACTTAGGAAATTTTAAAGGGAATTCGACTAGGGTTTGATTTTCATCCAAGGTTTTAAGAAATTGTTTTCAAACAATCACAAAGTATTTTGATTTTAGAAAATTTAATTTGATATATTTTTCTAAGATAGCCGGATATCTTTTTAGATATACGGATTTTCTTATTTAAAGAAAAAAATACACTTTCATGCATTGCATTTTCCATATTCATGCATATTGTATAATATATGATTTTTGTTATGATAATTTCTATGGTATTGTTATTATTTTGATTTATATTTTATGGTGTTATGTTGTTTGTTATGTGGTTTTGAATATTTTATGCTATCCTATGCTTTTTATTTAGTCATTTGTTTTTGCCACATCATTTAGCATATACTATGTTCATGCATTATTATTTTTATTTTCATGCATATTGCATGATAACATTATTTTATGTTTCATATCATTTCATGTCACTTAGATTATATTTCATGTCATATAGATTATATTATTTAAAATATGCCATATCATTTAAATTTGCTATGCCATTTAAATCATATCATGTCATTAGAATATATCATATTACATAGGTTATTTCATTTCATTTAGAATATATCATGTTACTTAGGACACATTATTTCATATAGAATATATCATGGCACTTAGGATATTTCATTTCTTTTCATTTCATTTCATTCATAATATATTATGTTACTTAGTTTATTTCATTTGATTTAGAATATATATTATGATATCTAGGTTATTCATATCATTTAGATTATATTATGTCATACATGTTCATATTTATTTTTTTTAAATGTTTTTAAAAGATAATGATTATCAATAAAACAAAGATATTCCCGAGTTACAATAATTCATATGTTCTCTTCCGGGTTTTCGGGGAGGATATCATCAATTATCATTAATAACGGAATATCTTTCTTAAAACAAAAATGATTCGAAAAGTTTTCTGAATAAATAAAAAAATTTATATTTTGCTGAATTTTCAAGGAATGTAGAAAAATTTTGAATTAATAAATTTCAGATTATTTTCAAATAAAAATGGAATTATTTTTTTTCTTTAAATTGGGAATTAATTTAAAATACCAAATTTAAAATCGACTTTTACCGAGACTTGAGATAACACACGATTAATAAGGTACCATTTTATACGGGCGTTGTGGGGGTGCTAATCCTTCCCCACACGTAACCGAGTCCCGAACTCGATTCTTCGATTTTCTCTGATTTATAACGCGGACTTGAAATTGGTTTTAAAAATATTTTAATTAATTTGAAAATGTTTTACAAAACCAGTTTTAATAGGTGGCCAATCACACCTAGCTAAAAAAGATTGGTGGCGACTCCATGTCTTTTTCAAGGTCATTTTCAAAACCTTCATTTTTCAAGAGGAATTAAGTCGATTTTTTCTCGGTTTTTTAATGTCATGTTTAATGAATAATAAAGTCTCACGATGAGACTTGTTATTTTTTAGGTTGCGACAACAACCATATAACAAATAATATTTACATCATGAAATATAAATCAAAACAATAACATAGCCATAGAAATATTCATAGCATAAATCATATATCATATAATATGCATGAACATGGAAAATGTAATGCATGAAAATGTATTTTTTCCTTTGAGTAAGGAAATTCGTATATCTAAAAAGATATTCGACTACCTTAGGAAAAAACATCAAATCAAAATTTTCTAAATCAAATATACTTTGTAATTGAATTGAAAACAATTTTGAAAATTTTGGATGAAAAATAACACCATGGCTGAAACCCCTTTGAAAAAGGCTCTATTTTCCTAACTTTGAAAACCCGAACTTGACCACCCTTGACACGACCTTTATAAAATCATTTTTTAGGATTAAAATGACTTAGAAATCAACCTAGGACAGTAGCTAAGGTTCTAAATCAGCCCTCTCTTAATGCCTTAGCCAAAACAAAAAATTATTTTCTTCAATCAAATCTGACTTTTCTGTCGAGTTTTAAAACGTGCTTTTTTTTTACCTATTTTTAAAAATTTCAAACAAATTTGAAAAAATTATGGGAGACTTAGAACATGTCAAAATATATGGGAAAAATTGACTTAAGTTTTAGACTAAGGATAACCTACCAGAAAAATCACGAAAGTCAGAATACTGGGTGAAAAACTGTTTAGCCAAAAAACATTTTGAAACCTTTGATAAAATCATTCAATTAATCAGAATAAAAATGTTGGAGACTCCTTTAAGGACCTACAAACAGTATTAAAAATTTGGACAAGGATTGCCTAATAGAAAAAAAAAATCACAAAGGTAGAAAATCCAATTTGACAACTTCTTAATTTTCCACAAGCATGCTCATGTGAGCTTGGTTTTGAGCCATTAATTGGCTTAAGTGAAAAATCAAGTGGATGATATGAAATGCATGAACAAAAAGCAAGTTAAATGCATAAATGACATAGAAAATGCATGGCATAAAAGATGACCTAATACCTAACATGAAATGTGCATGGCAATAAATGCAACCTAGACCTAATATGCATGAAATGCATGGCAATACAAAGATGACTTAAACCTAATGGACATGAAAATGCATGGTGTTGCAACCTAAAAAATAACAAGTCTCATCGCGAGACTTTATATTCATTAAGCGTGACATTGGAAAAACAGAGAAAAAGACGACTTAATTCCTTTTGAAATAAAATGAGGGTTTGAAAATGGCCTCGAAAAAGACATGGAGTCGCCACCAATCTTTTAGGGCTAGGTGTGATCGGCCACCTATTAAAACCGATTTTGTAAAAATATTTTAAAATTAATTAAAACATTTTTTAAAACCAATTTCAAGTCTGCGTTTTTAAACTGGAGAAATCAAAGAAGCGGGTTTGGGATTTGGTTACGTGCGGGGAAGGATTAGCACCTCCACAACGTCAGTATAAAATGGTACCTTATTAATTGTGTGTTATCTCAAGTCTCGATAAAGAGTCAGTTTTAAATTTAGTATTTCAAATTAATTTCCAATTTAAAGAAAAATAATTCCATTTTTTATTGAAAATGATTCGGAATTTATTAATTCAAAATTTTCCTATATTCCCCGAAAATTCGGCAAAATATAGAAAATTTTATTTATTTAGAAAATTTTCCGAATCAATCTCGTTTTAAGAAAGATATTTCGTTATTAATGATAATTGATGATATCCTCCCCGGCAACCCAAAAAAGAACACATGAATTATTTTAACTCGGGAATATCTTTATTTTTATTGAAAATCATTATCTTTTTTTAAAATATTTATATAAAAAAAAATGAATATGAACATGTGTGACATAATAAAGATGATATAGCAAAGTCTAGATAATATAATGCAACCTAAATGATATGATATAATTTAAATGGCATAGCATATTCTAAATGAAATGATATAACCTAAGTGACATGATATATTCTAAATGAAATGATATGACCTAAGTGACGTAATATATATGAAATAATATTTTCTAAGTAACATGATATATTCTAAATGAAATGAAATATCCAAAATGACATAATATATTCTAAATGAAATGAAATCACCTAGGTAACATGATATATTCTAAATGAAATGAAATAACCTAAGCAATATAAGATATTCTAAATGAAATGATATGATTTAAATAACATGGCATATTTTAAATGACATGGCATATTCTAAAAAATATAATCTAGATGACATGGAATATAATCTAAGAGACATGGAATGACATGAACTATAAAATAATGTTATCATGAAATATGCATGAAAATAAAAATAAAAATAATAATGCATGAACATAGTAGATGCTAAATAATGTGACAAAAATAAATGGCTAAATAAAAAGCATAGGATAGCATGAAATATTCAAAACCATATAACAAACAATATAACACCATAAAAATAAATCCAAATAATAACAATACCATAGGAATATTCATAACAAAAATCATACATCATATAATATGCACGAAGATGGAAAATGCAATGCATGAAAGTGTATTTTTTCCTTTAAATAAGGAAATCCGTATACCTAAAAAGATATCCAACTACCTTAGGAAAGAACATCAAATTAAATTTTCTAAAATCAAAATACATTGTGATTGGTTTAAAAACAATTTTGAAAATCTTGGATAATATCATGTCATAGCTGAATCCCCTTTTGAAAATAGCTCTATTTTCCTAAGTTTGAAAACCCGGACTTGACCACCCTTGACCCGAGCTTTATAAAATCATTTTTAAAGATTAAAATGGCCTAGAAACCAACCTAGGACAGTAGCTAAGGTTCCTAATCAGCCCCTCTTAATGCCTTAGCCAAAAACAGAAAATTATTTTTCCTTTGAATTCAAATCTGACTCTACTGTCCAGTTTTAAAGCGTGATTTTTTAACCTATTTTAAATTTTCAAAAAAATCTAAAACAAATACAGGAGACTCAAAATATGTAAAACTATACGGGAAAAATTGGCTTAATTTTTTAACTGAGGATTACCTCATAGAAAAATCGTGAAAGTCAGAACACTAGGTGAAAAACTGTTTTGCCAAAACACATTTTTATGCCTTTGATAAAATCATTCAAAAAGCAAAACAAAAACATTGGAGACTCTTCTAAGGACCTATAAACAGTAGCTAAAATTTCTAAAAAATTGGACAAGATTTGCCTAAGTAAAAAGAATCACAAAGGTAGAAAAATTAACTTGACAACTCTTTAATTTTCCACAAGTATGCTCATGTGAGCTTGACTTTGAGCCATTGATTGGCCTAAGTCAAAAATCAAGTGGTATGATATGATATGCATGAACAAACAGCAAGTTAGATGCATGAAATACATGATTTAAAACCTAAATGACATAGAAAATGCTTGGCATAAAGGATATGACCTAGACCTAACATGAACTTGCATGGCAATAAATGCAACCTAGGCCTAAACATGCATGAAATGCATGGCAATGCAAATGAGACCTAGACCTAAAAAATGCATGGAAATAACACAAACACATAGCATACTAAATCAAAGTACACAAAATCATGGCATGGAAATACAGGCATGTCAACCAACAAGATGAAAATGCACACACAAAGCATGGAATGGAGGGGTAGCCGAATGGTCATAGGCTTCCATGATGATATCCTAGCATGAACATTCACAAACACATGGTATACTAAATCAAAATAAACAAAATCATAGCATGGAAATGCAATCCTATCGACTAGCAAGATGAAAATGCACATACATGACACAAAATGAAGGGGTAACCGAATGGTCATAGGTCTAGATGATGAAATCCTAGCATGGCATTTACACAAACATATGACATTTTCACAAACACATAGTATAGTAAAATGCAAATCATGAACAACTCAAACATGTTGAAAACAGAAAATTAAAAATGGTAAACAAAGAAAGTAAACATGAAAACAAGATGATAAAATCAAAAATAGAGGTAAGTAAGTAAAAAGATTAAAACAAGCTCCATATCTTTGTTATTTGAAAAAATATATATATAGAACATCAAAACATGCTAGAATCACAAACAACATGAAATAAAGATCAAACACCAACCATATCACAAACACATGACCATTCGGCAACTCCAAAAAGGTAAAAAAAAAATTGCTTTTTTCAAAAAATTTCAAGAAAGCATAAGAGAGGAGCTTGAAGAGAAAGCTTGAAAACACTTATTTCAAAACCAAAATCAATAGAAAATCACCAAAGATCAAAGGAAAACAGCAAATTAAGGATGGAAATGCAAAAAAAAAAAGTGCAAGAGTAAGGTGCTTTTAGCTACCTCTAAAAGCTATTTTGCAAGCTTTTTTCTCTTCTTACATTCTTTACCTTTCAAAACTTTCTATTTGCTTTCAAAAATGGAGAGTAATCAGAAAGACGAAGTGTGAAAATGAAAGGCTCCCCTTTCCCCCTTGAAGTGGCCGAATGGCCCTTGGAATTCACTAGCAAGTTGTCATTTTTTTAAAACCAATTTTGATCCAATGGCCTTTAATCCAAGATGCTTTCCATGTAAAATTGCCACCCTTAGATTGGAATAATCAGCCCCTAACATATGATGTCATGACACTGATATCATAAATATCACATCATCCCTCTCCATGCATTGGTCCATATGTTACAATTTCAAAGGCTTAATCAAAAAAATAACTACCTTACTATGTACTTTTAGCCTTTAGATGCAAAATTCAAAAAAATCACATTCCTTCATGGGCTTGGCCAGCTGCCCCTTCATATTCTAGCCCACACTCCATTTCTTTAATTGCAAGAAAGGCCTTCTTCGGTTTCTTCGATAAAATGACATTTTTGACCCCCAAACCTAATTAAATAGCAAACGGGCTCCAAATCCAAATTTTCTTTTTTCAATACTTTCTAAATAGTAAAAATTTAATTCTGGAAGTTTTCAAAATATTTCGAGCCCATTTTCTTTTCTTTTTTTGGATTTTTTTTCCAAAATTGCCCTTTTGTGCACCCGAACTTTTACCACTTTTTAAAAGAGCTCCGAATCTAGATTTTTCTTCACCAATCTCTTCCAAATAATTTAAAAGTGTGATCTGAAAGTTTTCATAATTTTTGGATCTCATTTGCTATTTTTTCAGGATTTATCTTCTTGAATTTCAACATAGTGGGCCCAAGATTTGCCATTTTGCAAACGAGCTCCGAATCCGAATTTTCTTTAGCCAATATTTTCCAAAGAATTTAGGAATGGGATCTTGAAATTTTTAGAATTTTTGGAACTCATTTGCTATTTTTTCGGGATTTATCTTCTTGAATTTCAGCATAGTAAGCCCGAGATTTGCCATTTTGCAAACGAGCTCCGAATCCGGATTTTCTTTCTCCAATCTCTTCCAAATAATTTAAGAATGAGATCTGCAAATTTTTAGAATTTTTGGAACTCGTTTTCTATTTTTCTTGAATTTTCCAAGTTGGCCCTTTTATCTCCAAAACCCGATTTTGCTCAAAACAAGTCCTATTTCAGATTTTTTTTTTCTGTGCCTTTGTCATATATTTAATTGGTGTTGGTCTGAAAATGCCAATTTTTACGATAAAATTCCCTTCCGATTTGATTTTTTTTCTATTTTTTTCAGAATCGAGAATTTCCTCGTTTTTCCATTTTTCCTCCAATCGGCTCTTTCTCGGAATTACTTCAAACTGAGCCTTGGGCTATCCTTGTTTAATCACTCCTCATCAATTAGAACTTTAGTTATACCGAATCGGGCCATTTTTGCAATTTTCTCCTATTTCACCAAAATCCACCAAAAACCCTAATTTTCGGTTTTCTTCCAAATTGACTTTTTCTTTAGTTTTGCTTCCAAGTGGCCTTTCCCTTACCCGTAGTTATTGCTTATCTTCCATTTGGAACCTCCAATTTCGACGAATTTGATCATTTAAGCACTTTTCCCAAAATTTTCTGAACTATGGTTTCTTTTCTACTGAATCTCCGTAACCCATCTTCCGGACTCCATATCTTTCATTGTAGACCTCGGATTATCAAAATTCTTTCACCATTGTTCAATTGAACTTTGAATCTTGATTTTGAAAGTGGATTGACTTTTTCAGTATTTGACTTTTCGAGGTTGATCTTTTCGGGGTTAACTTTTTCAAGATGGACTTTTAATGTCTACTTTCTTAAACTAAGTCTCGGAGTGCCACCTGCAGGATGAGAAAAGACTTTTTGCATTCTAAAACATCA
Organism: Fremontodendron californicum; assembly: GCA_030761205.1. Classification (NCBI taxonomy): domain Eukaryota; kingdom Viridiplantae; phylum Streptophyta; class Magnoliopsida; order Malvales; family Malvaceae; genus Fremontodendron; species Fremontodendron californicum. Next base: position 9,844,189 of record JAULJL010000006.1, read on the forward strand.
TTTCAGGAAGAAAAATACATTATTTAGTGGTCCGGACAAAATTAGGTGTTTACACATGGAAATACCAATATGATCTAAGACCTAATAAGCATGAAAATATGTATGGCATACAAAGATGACCTAAACCTATTGGACATGAAACCATGCATGGAAATACAGAATGGCCTATGACCTAATATGAACATAAAGATATGCATGGAAGTAACATGAACATATAATGACCAAATGAACATAGTACTAATGCATGAACATGGCACAACCAATACACAATCTCATGGCATAAAGATACAAAGCATAAGTGAAAGCATGGTAATCACATACTCAAAATGAAGATGCAAATGCACAAGGCAAAAGTCCTAGAAGTAGCCGAATAGACACATGCATTCATAAAGAAATGTAGCAAGGCAATAAAACAAACACATGGCATAGTAAATCAAATACACAATAACCTGGCATAAAGATGCAAAGAATGAATGAAAGCATGGTAACTAAACAAGATGAAAATGCACACACAAGGCAAAAAATAAGCATGGAAACCGAATGGACACTAAATGACATGTGAAATCCTAGCATGGCAAAAACACAAACACATGGCATGATAAATATGAAAGACTTAAAAGGAAACATGTTAGACCAAACAATTATGATGCAAATTCAAAGATGTAGCTAGGAAAATACACAAACACATAGTATGGCAATAACACAAAGCATGAACAACTTACTATAGTGAAAACAGAAAATTAAAAATAGCAAACAAAGTAAGTAGACATGAAAATAAATGATAAAATCAGCAAAATAAGAACAAGTAAAGAAAGTTAAAAATAAGCTCCATATCTTGATTATTTTAAAAAGTTAAAACATTAAAACAAGCTAATATACCACAACCAACATAGAAAATAAAATCAAACACATCACAAACATATCCAATGACCATTCGGCTTCTTTAAAAAGGGAATAAAAAAATTTGGTTTTTAATTTTTTCATGAAAACATAAGATAGGAGCCTTAAGAGGAAGTTTTAAAAACCTTTATTTCTTAACAAAAACAACAAGAAATAACAAAATCTCAAGGAAAATCAGAAAATTAAGTATGGAAAAAGAAAGAAAATGCAAGAGTTAGGTGCCAAAAGGCTACCTTCCAAAGCTATCTTTCAAGCTTTTTTTCTTCTAAATTTTCTTTGCTTTTCTACATTTAGCAATTGCTCCACAAAATGAAAAATGATCATCCAAAGAACCCCTTGCAAGAATGAAAACCCCTCCTCTATATGGTAGCCGAATGGTCACTAAATGGTGTTAGGATGTTGTCATTTTTTTCCTAGCCAATTTGATCCAAAGGCCACTAATCAAAGATGCTAAAAATGTGAATTTACCACCCTTAGATTAAGTGATCAGCCCCTAATTAGTACAGCTGTCCTAAAATATGTAACCATAATGTTGACATCCTTCTTCTTCATTCATTTGACCATGTGACACAATTACAAAGGCTTGATCAAAAAAATAACCACCTTACTATCCAATTTTGGCCTTTGGATGCAAGAACTCATCAAAATTCATTCTCTTCATGGGCTGGCCGAATGGACTTTCAAATTCGATCCCTCTCTCTAGTTTTTTAAATTGCAAAAAAGGCCCTCTTCGATTTCTTCGGTAAAATTGCATTTTAGCCTCCCAAACTTGATTAAATAGAAAACGGACTCCAAATCCGGATTTTATTTTTCCAATACTTCCTAAATAATATAAAATTGAGTTTTGGAAGTTGTCATAATTTTTCGAGCCCATTTGCTATTTTTTCCCAGATTTATCTTTCAAAATTGCCCTTAATGCACCCGAACTTTTGCCATTTTTTAAATGAGCTTCGATTCTGGATTTTTCTTCTCTAATCTCTTCCAAATAATTTAAAATTGAGACCTGAAAGTTTTCATAATTTTTTGAGCTCATTTTCTATTTTTTCGGATTTATCTTCTGGATTTCAGCTTTGTGGGCCCGAAATTTGCCATTTCTCAAACGAGCTCCGATTCCATATTTTTCTTCGCCAATCTCTTCCAAACCACATAATATTGAGATCTAGAAGTTTTGGTAATTTTCTGAGCTCATTTGCTATTTTCCCGGATTTTCCAAATTTTCTCTTTAACCTCCGAAGCCTCAGTTTTACTCAAAACAAGTCTGATTTCCCAATTTTATTTTCCCAAGCCTTTGTTATATATTGAATTGGAGTTAGTCCGAAAATGTCCAATTGTTACGATAAAATTCCCCTCCGATTTGATTTTTCCTTTTTCCAATATCGTGAATTTCCTTATTTTTTCGTTTTTTCTCCAACCGGCTCGTTTCTCAGAATTACTTCATACGGAGCTTTGGGCTATCTTCGTTTACCCACTCTTCATCAATTAGGGGCTTTAATTTTATCGAATCGGGCCATTTATGCAGTTTTCCCTAATTTTGCCAAAATTCACAAAAACCCTAATTCCCGATTTTCTTCCAAATTGACTCTTCCTTTGGTTTTGCTTCCAGTTGGCCTTTCCAATACTCGTAGTCCTTGATTATATTCCATTCAGAACCTCCAATTTCGACCAATTTGATCTTTTACACGCTTTTTCCCAAATTTATCGAACTATGGTTTCCTTTTCATTGAATCTTCATAACCCATCTTCAGGACTCCATATCTCTCGTTGTAGACCTTGGATTATCAAAATTCTTTCACCATTGTTCAATTAAACTTTGGATCTTGATTTTGAATGAGGGTTGACTTTTCAGTGGTTCACTTTTTGGAGTTGACTTTTTTTGGAGTTGACTTTTTTTCAAATTGACTTTTCCTATTTGACCTCTTAAACAAAGTCTCGGAGTACCCACCTGCAGGATGAGAAGAGTTATTTTCCATTCTAAAACATCATTAGGAAGAAAAATACCTGATTTAGGGGTCCGGACAAAATTAGGTACAAATTGAATCAATGCTTCGTGTAAAATGGGAGAATGTATCAAAAAATCAAAAGAAAGGGGAAAAACTCAGTCTGACACAACTACGAAAGCCGAGATATTACCCAAGTAAATTGCTCATTCAAGAGAAATTTCAGATGAATTAAAGAAGGAAGGGTCCAAGATATTTCGTATCTCAGGCATCTACAACGTATAACTCTACATTTGTTTCTTATATCCTTGGTATTCACCTCTGTCATCTAAAACATTATTGCTATAAATTCTTGTTATCCCTTTTATGATATTTGGTTGTTTCATACCTTCTTTCATACATTTTGTGATGCATTTTGATTGTTATTAAATTGAATGATGATTAGTAAACATAAAAAAAAACTTTAAACAAAAGGATTTCTGTGTATTACTAAGGAGTAGATTTAAATTTTAGAAGAGGTCTGGAAACCACTAAAATTTGGAAACACAAGAACACATCATGATGGGAAAATTCACCAAGTTGAGGTAAATAGTGAATGTGTTGAAGACTCTGTCATGAAGTCAAAAAATTTGTGAATTTCAGTGAAACTATAAACTAGGACTTTTTGACGATTTATCTTGATTGAAAGCTCCTCAGTCAGTGAAAAGTTGAAGACTCCGTCATGAATTCAGACAGTCCGTGAGCCTCAAAGAAATCATGGACTAGAAATCATGACACAATCATCTGATTGCATTCATCCTTAGGGAACATACATCCTACAAGCATTTGCAAAACATGTCATTTTCATCACTGCATTCGGCTAACATTGTAGGAATCATAAAAGTTTTGCTTCCCCAAATCGAACTCGTTTTGCTTCTCAAATGAGTCGAACCCCGAAACCACCGTTGAGGTATTTTATTTTTAAATCGAACTCGTTCTGCTTCTCAAATGAGTCGAACCTCGAGACCACCGTCGAGGTATTTTGTTTTTAAATCAAACTTGTTTTGCTTCTCAAATGAGTCGAACCCCGAGACCACCGTCGAGGTACTTTGTTTTTAAATCAAACTTGTTTTGCTTCTCAAATGAGTCGAACCCCAAGACCACCGTCGAGGTATTTTGTTTTTAAATCGAACTCGTTCTGCTTCTCAAATTAGTCGAACCCCGAGATCACCGTCGAGCTATTTTATTTTTAAATCGAACTTGTTCTGCTTCTTAAATGAGTCGAGCCCCGAGACCACCATCGAGGTATTTTCTTTTGTTTAAATCGAACTTTAAAAAAAAAAGATTCGAGCCCCGAGTCCATTGTCGAGGTATTTTGTTTTCAAATCGAACTTGTTTTCTAAATGAGTTGAACCCAGGATTGACATTAAGGAATTCCTTTTGTTTTCAAATCGAACTCGTTCTGCTTCTCAGATGAGTCTAGCCCCGAGACCACCGTCAAGGTATTTTCTGTTTAAACCCAACACAGCTGACATCAAGACAAGATAGGGCCCCGAGACCACCGTCGAGGTATTTTCTTCTCTTGAAAATCAAACTCATTTATTTAAGATGGTTCGAGCCTTGATTAGTCAGGGAACTCAATTTAAGGATAAAATCTTCTATTTACAGTTTTTTTGAAAAAAGAAAAAAAAATGACGAAATAAATGGAAATGAAGAATAAAGCAAACTCTCTTGCCTTTTCTTTACACGTGATTTCACTAACCAAACAAAATTATTGTCTATTTATCTTTGCCTGATTCATGATTCTCAGAAATAGCCAAAGAGGGGCAGCTGTAGACACCTAATTTTGTCTAGGCCCCCTAAACCAGGTAAGTAATTCCTTGTACTTTTTAGAATGCATAAAATCTCTTCTCATCTTGCAGATGGTCCTCCAAGACTTGTGATTCGGAGTTCAGCATGAAAAGTCCTCTGAAAAAAGTCAACTCCGAAAAAATCAAATCCGAAAAGTCAACCTCAAAAATCAACCAGTGAAAAAGTCAACCTTTAGTCAAAATCAAGATTTGAAGTTGAATTGAACAATGGTGAAAGAATTTTGATAATTCGAGGTCTACAACGAAAGATATGGAGTTCGGAAGAGGGATTGAGGAAATTTCAGTGTAGAGGAAGCCCTAATTCGAAAAATTTGGGAAAAAGTGCTTAAACGAACAAATTGGTCGATATTGGAGGTTCCAAATGGAACATAATTAATAACTACGGGTATTGGAAGGGCCAATTGGAAGTAGAACCAAAGGAAGAGTCAATTTGGAAGGAAAATAAAAAATTAGGGTTTCGGTTTAAAAGGGTGAATTTTGCACATTTGAGGAAACAACAAAGATGGCCCAATTCAGTGAAATTGAAGCCCCCAATTGATAAAGAATGAGTAAACAAGGATAGCCCAAAGCCCTGTTTGAAGTAAATCCAAAGGAAGAGTCGATTAGAGCAAAAAACGAAAAAAAAAAAAGAAGAAAATTCCTGAGTTTAAAAAGGGGAAAACAAAATCAGAGGGGAATTTGATCGTACAAATTGGGCATTTTCAGACCAACTCAAATTCAATATATGAAAAAGGTAGTAGAAAAAGAAAATCCAAAATTGGACCTGTTTCGACTAAAAACGAGGCCTTGGAGGTTGAAGGGCAATTTTGGAAAATCACAAAGATAATTTCAGGAAAAATAGCAAACGAGCTCCAAAAATTATGAAAACTTCTAGATCTGAGTTTTATAATTTTTGGAAGAGATCGGTAAAGAAAAATCCAGAATCGAGCTCATTTGAAAAATGGCAAAGTTCGGGTGCACTAAGCCAAAATTTCAGAAGATAATTTCAGAAAAAATAGCAAACAAGCTCCAAAAATTATGAAAACTTCCAAATCTGAGTTTTATAATTTTTGGAATCGATGAAGAAAAATTCGGAATCGGAGCTCATTTGAAAAATGGCAAAGTTCAGGTGCATTAAGCCAAAATTCCATAAGATAATTTCGGAAAAATAGCAAACGAGCTCCAACAATTATGAAAACTTCTAGATCTGAGTTTTATAATTTTTGGAAGATATCAGTGAAGAAAAATCCAGAATTGGAGCTCATTTGAAAAATGGCAAAGTTCGGGTGCACTAAGCCGAAATTCCAAAAGATAATTCCGGGAAAAATAGCAAACGAGCTTCAAAAATTATGAAAACTTTTAGATCTGCATTTTATATTTTTTGGAAGAGATTGGTGAACAAAAATCCGGAATCGGAGTCAAATGAAAAAGGTGAATATTGGGTGCCACTAATCGAAAAATCCAAGAGAAAATTTTTGGAAAAATAGGAAACAAGCTCAAAAAATTTTAAAAATCTCTAGATCTCAATATTATATTTATTTGGATGGATTGGAGAAAGAAAAATCGGATTTGGGGTCTGTTTGCAATAAAATCAAGTTTGGGGGTCCAAAATGTAATTTTATCGAAGAAACCGAAAATGGCCAATTTGCAATTAAAAAAAATATGAAAGATGAAGGAATTGCTGGGATATTTCAGGCCCTTGGCTGATCAGCTCATGAATGAAGGGTGAGATTTTATTCATTTCATCCAATGGTCACTATCAAGCTACCAGATGTCATTTTTACTATTCTGAAATGTCCTTGCTTCATCCAATGGCCTAAGTACCTTATGAAAAGATGAGTACATCCTTGAATGGCCAAGATCAAATTGCAAGATGACATTTTTATTGTCATGCAAATGTCCTCATCCAATGGCCAATATTGGTGGAAGAAAGATGAGCACAAGTCATCCAATGGTTGAAAATGCATGTAGCCAAATAAAATATCCTTGCTCATCCAATGGCTTAGGCACCTTATGAAAAGATGAGTACATCCCTCGAATGCCTAAGATCAATTTGCAAGATGACATTTTTATTGTCATGAAAATATCTTGGATCCAAGGGCTTAGATGGTGTAGGAGAATTAAATGAATTAATCTCCACCATTCACTAAGAGATGGGGGGTCGGCCAAGCTTATTTACTAAGGGGGTTTTCATTTTTTTCACAAGCAAGCGGGCTATTTTGGAGCTGAAGTCAGTAGCTAAAACCTTAGAAAAAAATATTTTTGAAAGAAAAGAAAGAAAGTTTTTGCTAAGGTAGCTATTCCTCTTTGGTTCTTACATTTTTTTCTTTCTTCTTCTTCTTCTTCATGTTATTCTTTATTTTTCGATGTGATTTCCTACCATTTTCTTTGCTTAATAAAGGTTTTATGAAAGCTTCCTTGTTGTTCTTGCTTTTTCAAAAATAAATAAACCAATGGTTAGGCTTCATGATCTTGATGAGAATCAAGTGATAATGGTTAGGGTGGGCTTTATCCAATATACCAACCATGGAGTTCATTTCCATTTTTTTTTATTATTTTATTTTATTTATTTGCTTACTTTAACTTGCTTATTTCTATTATTATTTATTTTCATGTGTATTTATATTCTTACTAACAATTTTGTTCTTTTGATTTATGACATACTTTTGCATATTGTGGCTATTTTTCATATAGTTTAGGCCATTCTCATTTTACATGTCATTTAAGCTTTAGGTCATTTTTGCATACCATGTCATTTTACATGTCATTTAGGTCATTTTTATTATGCCATGTCATTTTACATGTCATTAAGCTTTAGGCCATTTTCATATGTCATGTCATTTTACATGTCATTTAAGCTTTAGGCCATTTTCATTTTACATGTCATTTAAGTTTTAGGTCATTTTTGCATGTCATGTCATTTTACAAGTCATTTAGGGATTTTGGCTATTTTCATATGTCATGTCATTTTACATGTCATTTAGTCATTTAGGTCATTTTTATTATGCCATGTCATTTAAGTTTTAGGCCATTTTCATTTTACATGTCATTTAAGCTTTAGGTCATTTTTGCGTGCCATGTCATTTTCCATGTAATTTAGGCATTTAGGTCATTTTCCATGTCATTTAGACATTAAGGTCATTTTTGCATGCCATGTTATTTTCCATGTCATTTAGGTATTCAGGTCATTTTCCATGTCACTTAGACATTTAGGTCATTTTTATTATTCCATGTTATTTTCCATGTCACTTTAAGCATTAGGACATTTTTATTATTCCATGTCATTTAGGCACTAGGCCATTTTCATTATTCCATGTCATTTGCCATGTTATTTAGGCACTAGGTCATGCATATTCCATGTCATTTATTTCATGCATTTTTGCATTTCTCACTTGATTTTTGACTTAAGCCAATCAATAGCTGAAAGCCAAGCTCTCATGAGTATGCTTGTGGAAAAATAAAATTTGTACAAGTTGAATTTTCTAACTTTATGATTTTTTTCTCATTAGGCAACCCTTGTCCAAATTTTTAGAAATTTATACCACATGTTTAGGACCTTAGAGGAGTCTCTAACATTTTTATTCTGATTTTTGGACCTTTTTATCAAAGGTTTAAAAATGTTTTTTGGTTAAGCAGTTTTTTGCCCACTGTTATGTCTTTCATGAATTTTCGGATAGGTCATCCTTAGTCTACAAATTAAGCTGATTTTTTCCCATATAGGTAGACATGTTCTAAGTCTCCCATAAGTTTTTCAGATTTTTTTTGAAATTTTTGAGTAGGTTAAAAAAATTGGTTTCCAAAACTGGTCAGAAAAGTCAGATTTGTTTTTATGAACCAATAATTTTTCTGTTTTGTTTAAGGCACTAAGAAGGGGGCTGATTTAAAACATTAGTTGCTGTCTTTGGTTAATTTCCAAGTTATTTTAATCATAAAAATTGATTTTTTAAGAGTCGGGTCAAGGGTGGTCAACCCCGGGTTTCAAAATTAGGAAAAATTATAGTCTTTTAAAGGGTGTTTTCGGCCAAAACTTTTTTCCATTCAAAAATCCCAAAGTTTTAAATCCGAGTCCAAAATCCGAGTTAGAAAATCCAACTTAGGTCTCTTCCCAAGGTAGTCGGATGTCTTTTTTAGATATACGAATATCCTTATTTCATGGGAGAAATACATTTCCATGCATTTGTATTTTTCATATTCATGCATATTTTATGACATTTAATTTTTGCTATTTTGGTTATATAAATTCCATATATATATATATGTGTGTGTGTGTGTGTGTTTGTGTGTGAATATTCTATAGTGATGTCATTGCTTTGATTTAGATTTTATGTTGTAATTTTGATTATGGCATAATTATGAATATTCTATGATAATGTTTGCCATTTAATTTAGATTTTTGCTATGTCATATAGATTTTTAATATGTAATCGAGGTTTTATCATGTCATTAATTCTTGCCATTTAATTTAGATTTTTGTTATGTCATATAGAATTCTAATATGTCATCTAGGTTTTATCATGTCATTGATTCTTGCCATTTGATTTAGATTTTTGCTATGTCATATAGAATTCTAATATGTCATCTAGGTTTTATCATGTCATTAATTCTTGCCATTTAATTTAGATTTTTGCTATGTCATATAGAATTTTAATATGTCATCTAGGTTTTATCATGTCATTAATTCTTGTCATTTTATTTAGATCTTTGCCATGTCATTTAGATTCTACCATGTCATCTAGATTTTGCCATGTCAAGCATGCCATGTCATTAATCCATATGCTAGGTCATTCACTCATATGCCATGTCATTAGCAATGATTTGCATATTAATAACCTTTTTTAAAAATGTTTTCCAAAAGATCATTTTCTTAAAAAAAAAAATAAGATATTTTCGAGTTAAAATAATTCATGAGTTCTCTGCCGGGTTTGCCGGGGAGGATATCATCAATTGTCATTAACAATGGAATATCTTTCTTTCAAAAAATGAGAATGATTCTGAAATTTTTTAAATAAATAAAAATTTCTATGTTTTACCGGGTTTGCTGGAGAATATAGGAAAATTTTAAGTTAATAAATTTCGGATCATATTCGACCAAAAATGGGATTATTTTTCTTTAATATGGGAATTATTTTAAAATGCTAGTTTCAAAACTAACTTTTTACCGAGACTCGAGATACACACGATTAATAAGGTACCATTTTGTATGGGCGTTGTGGGGGTGCTAATCCTTCCCCGCACGTAACCAACTCCCAAACCCTTTTTTTGTTTTCTCTGGTTTAAAAGCGCAGACTTCGAAATTGGTTTTTAAAAAAATATTTTAATTAATTTTAAAATGTTTTATAAAACTGGTTTTAATAGGTGACCGATCACACCTAGCCAAAAAAAGATTGATGGATACTCCATTTCTTTTTCGAGGTTGTTTTCAAACCCTCATTTTATTTCAAGAGAAATTAAGTCGTATTTTCCTCAGTTACCCCAATGTCACACTTAACGAGTAATGTCTCGCGATGAGACTTATTATTATTTTTTAGGTTGCGACATATATTATATTTTTATATTTTAATAATTAAATATAAATAAAAAATATTTTTTTATTAATTAAACAGTTAGTTGGATCGGGCCGAGCCAATCCAAATCATAAATATCTCTACTCAAATTCGACCTAATACAAATCGAGTAGATTACTCGATCTTTAAGCAAGTCTACAAATGAATCATGAGATGCAATTAAATAATAATTGGGATCTTGTCAGACAATATTAGGTAACAAAGTTTTAAAAAATACAATTTTAGGTAATCAAACAGGTGTGGATCTTGTCACACAATATTATTGCCAATGCCAATCTAATCTTTCTAGTTACAACGAATCTATCTACTATTATGATTTTTGAGCCCATTCAAAAAAAAAAAAAAAAAAACAATTCAAATAGGTTAAAGGTAATTTGGTTCTACTATAAAAAAATTTAATGATGTATTATTTTAAGATTTTAAGATGTTTAGTTTTTTTTAGATGATGTATTTAATAGGGTTGGTCTGCACGCTGGTCGATTTATAATCCATACTAGATCCGTTCGGGAAAAATAAAAAAATATTTTTTTATTAATTTTTTAGTTTTATTTTGAAATCATGTATTTAAAGTGGTTGGTCTGTATGTTGACTCGCAGGTCAATTTAGGATACGTACTCCACCTGTACGAAAAAAAGTTAAATATTTTTTATTATTATTTTAATTTTAAATGATGTATTTAAAAGAGTTGGTATGCACGTTGACTCGCTGATCGATTTAGGATCCGTACCCGAGCCGCTCGAAAAAAAATTAAAAAAAAATTTTATTTTACTAATTGTTTTTAGTTTTTATTTTTAAATGATATATTTAAAGAGTTTGACCCACACGTTCACTCGCGAGTCGATTTAGGATCCGTACTCGACCGTCTCGGGACAAAAATTTTTAAAAAAAATTAATTTTAATTTTAATTGATTCGCTGGTTGATTTAGTCGTACCCGACCCGCTTGGAAAAAACTTTAAAAAAAAATTATTTTATTAATTATTTTTGTTTTAATTTTAAATGATATATTTAAAGGGGTTGGTTTGTACGTTGACTTATGGTTCGATTTAGGATCCGTGACCCGACTTGCTCGGGAAAAAGTTAAAAAATAATGTTATTTTATTAATTATTTTAATTTTAATTTTAGATGATGTATTTAAAGAGGTTGGCCTGCACGTTAACTCGCGGGTCGATTTAGGATCCGTACTCGACCCGTTTGTGCAAAAAAAAAAAACGAACTTGTTGCTAACCTATGTGAGAAAATCGATTCTGCGAAAGAATAAAATACAAACCACAATTTTATTTTCTTATTTTTCAATTATTATTTTTTATCTCCTATAAATAAAAAATACAGTATACAATAAAATTTAAATATTTTTAAAAAATACATATAAATAACATTTAAAAAATGCATTTGTATTAAGTAATTTATAAACAAATAATTATCATAAATTTAACTTTCACAATTAATAAAATATAATTATATTAATATTATTACAATTTAAAATTATAAAATTGAATAAATAATTATTATTTAATAAAATATAATTTATAATTAATTGTTTATTATTAATTAAAAAATTTATAAAAAATTAAAAGTACTCTGACGAAGCGAGGACTTTATTCTAGTCTAACATATATATAATTTTAGCTACAAAACTTCTTGGTTGTGTGAAACATGTCCTTTTTAGGACAAGAAAGAAATTATTTTATTTGTCAAAGATAGTTTTTAACTTTCATGTATAAAAGGTAAAATTAAAAATAAAAAAAAAATTAAGAGATAGGGTAGGTTAAAGAGAAAAATTAAAAAAAATAAAAAAAGATGGAAGGGATATATGACGAGTATCTTATCTTACTATAGACAATTCGTATATCCGTGTCATAATCGTGTTTAAGGTGTTTTATTTAATATAAATTTTGACATGTTAATAATTTGTGTTATATAGATTTTGACACATTCGTATATTCTCATCATGTCTGTGTTTCTTTTTCATGTCGTATTTTAGTTATTTTTCTCGTATCGTGCCCAATATTGTCAGGTCTATATTATTATAATATATATCTAAATCTTATAAGATTGATTACATGATCTCTTTGTATGATATGTGTCCTCTTTAAGACATGGTTAGAATTTTTTAAATTGTTCAAAATATTTATGATAAATAAAAAAAAAAACAAAAACAACATTTTTGACAATTAAAAAAATAAAAAAAATGTTTCAATTCAAAAAAAAAACAAAAAAAAAAAACAAAACTAGGGATTTCCCAAATTTCTCAAGAGACCGACTCGCAGTCTACACGCTCGACCCTTGGTGGTTTTTTATTTATTTTTAAATTTTCAAATTTTTTAATATTTTAGGGTTTTTGACCTTTTATTATATTTTAGAAAATAATAATTGAAAAAATACAAACCATAATTTTATTTTTTTATTGTTCATTTATTATTTTTATAATTAAAAAATGAAATAGGCAAAATATAAAAAATTAGCTAATAGCTCATTAATTTAGCAAAAAAAGAAAAAAATTCAATATTTTTTCAACATAGATAAGAATTTATGAAATTTAAATTTAGATTTATTAAATAATTTAATCATAATAAAAATAATTTATTTTGAGATTATATTTTAAATGATGATTTTATTTCACAATTACATTGTCATCGTTAATAGAATTTGATAACATAAAAATTAATATATTTTTATATCATAAATAAAACATACATTATACAATAAGATATGAATATTTTTAGAAATAAATAACACTTACAAATACATTTGTGTTATGTAATTTATAAATAAAATAATTTTTACATATTTAATTTTTGTAATTATTAAAGTATAAATAAATAATAATTATTTAATAGGATTCAACTTAAATTTATTTTTGATAATTAATTTAATTAAAAATATATAACTATTTAAAAAATCCCCTAACGAAGTGGGGAAAATTTTCTAGTATTTTTAATATTTCACTACTCAATTAATTGTGTTATTTTTTTTATTTTTTTAATATTTAAAATTAACAAAAATTAAATTTTAATAAATTAATATTTGAATATTTTATTAATAGATCATTCCGTGTTGTTAACTTTTATTTTTTCTTATTTCATGCTAACTTTCTAATAGTAATTTTTGTTTTAACCCCATCGGGCCGTCACTCATCCGGACAGGTCTAGGAATTAGAATTCAAGGTTTCGTCAACTCAGACATCCTATTCCTAAGGACAGTTTGGGTCATATATATATATATATATATATATGGCTAAGACTTGTCCAAATTATCCGATATTTAAGAGGGTTTGGACAAAAATATTGGATTCGAAAAATGGGTTTGGATAAAAAAATGAGACCCTTTTAAAATATAGACCGGATCTTAACTCTAACATTTAAGGTCCAAGCTTGATCCGCCCCGTCTTCTAGTTAAATAATATAAAATTTTTGTTTTTATATATATTATGTAATTTATTTCATATAAAGATTAAATATATATATAATATTATAATATAAATATATTAAGTTGTCCATATTTAAAAATTTAATAAAAAGATATAAAATTATTAAAGATTAAATAAAAAATAATATATTTTTTTTTTTTACATATAGATGGACCTAAAAGGACTTCAACTATACATTTATAAATATGGACGAATTTGGACAAAATTTGAAATTCATATTTCGAGTTGGGCTTGAATAAAAATATATGATCTGATATCATAAATAAACTCAATTCAAATCCAACCTAATTCAACTCATGAACACTTCTAATATAGTTACGCAACTTGCACTTGGCATGTTATTTTATATATTTTAAACTGGAAAGTGCACCTGAGCTGAGAATGAGATGCACAAGAAAGATATTCCTGGTAAAATTGTTGCTGCCAGTTAACACACCAAGCTGTAAAGGAATAGAATTATTGATTTATTAATGTTAATACATACTATACTAGTATTATCAGTAGTGCTATTGCAATGCAAAGCAAACACTTTTTTTTTATCATCGCATTAAAGTTTAAACTAGTTGATTCATGAATTTTATTCATTTTTTTCTATTCTTAATGAGATTATATTAAATTTATCATTATACTATACATTAATTGTATTGAATTTAATTTGCTATTATACTTTTAATTTTGTTGGTCTCTAGATAATAAGTAAGGAAATTAATAAAATTTTGCTACTGATATTAATAGAATATTCTATGAGATATTGCAATTTTGTTACTCTTTTATTCAAAATCAACAAAACTGAAAGTGTAATGACAAAATTTAATAAAATTTAATTATAATATATTAAAATTCATTATCAAGTCATAGCATCTAGAGGCAATTTTGACCTTTCTTAATTATGTGTCATAACGTGCCAAATGCGAATTCGACATGCTAAACGCAAATATGAAATCGCCCCTAACCTTTTTTATTTACTAGGTGTGATTAGTCACCTATATGAATCTATTTTTTCTAAAGTGATCTTAAACTCGACTAAGGTACCTTAAAAAGAATAGGTTATGGTCTACGTTCATAACTAGATTCAGGAGTTCGGTTATGTGCGGGGAAGGATTAGCACCCCCACAATGCTTATCCAGAGATAGTACCTAATTAGCCTAATGTTATCTTATAGGTCTTAAAATTTAATGATCTTTAACTTTCGATATTTAAATATTGAAAAGATTCCAAAAATGATTTCCATCAATTGAGACTGATTTTCGAAATCCACCTCACCTTAAGAGTCTTCAATCGAAACTATTCGTTCTTATGAAGAAACTCTGTCGTCAGATTTATTAAGTATTTTATGGATTAAAAATAAATTTAAAAATATTGGAAAAAATTTAGGTTACTTTCCACCATTCGAGTTAAACACCTAAAGTTTTCCTCACCTCGGGAATCTTCAATAGAAGCCATTCGTTCTTATGAAGATCCATCGTCGGATTTATTAAGTATTTTATGCAAATTTGATCTTAAAGAGACTAAGAATTAAAAGATTTAATATATTGAAAAAAATTTAAGTTACTTTCCACCATTCGGGTCGGACACCTAAAAATTTTCTCACCTAAAAATTCTTAAAAATTGACCGTTCGCAATCTTCCAAAGATTTCATCATTGATAATGGTCGTATTTATTCTTAATTTAATTAATTATTAATTATGTAAAATAAGCTATTTGGATATTCATTTAATTTTTCTAAGTTTGTTTCTAACATTTTTAAGTTTATTCTAATCTAACTTTAATTATGAATTAAGATAAAAAATATATATATATATAAAGGAAATTTTAATCATGGTCATAAAAAGGAAATAAGAAAACACACTAGTAAACGTAAATAAAATAAAGTAATGACTTTATCAAAATAAATAAATAAATAAAGTAATGACATACAAAAGGAACCAAATAAAACAACAAAAGAAATGTACCTGGTGATACATTTGAAGCGGGTCGGAATGCAAACCGGCGCGGTTGCATTTGACCCGCTTTTCACCCTATAAAAAATTTGTTTTTTCTTTTATTTAAATTCTTTTTACCTTTGCAAAAAAAAAAAAATCCATTCAGCTCTCTCCCCCTCTCTTCTCAGCAGCATCGGTGTTCCTAGTGTACCCAGAAACCACCGTTGCTGCCACCGTTGACCGCCGTTGCCGCCATCGTAACTTAGAAATTTCCAAAACTTACCAAAAATCTTCCTTTCAAACTGTTAAACCTCGAAACCAAAGTAGAATTTTCGAAAATGAACCCGAGGGCCCTAGATCTAAACCTGAAGCTCACGACTCTTTTCCCCTCCGATCTCCTCCGACAATCTTTGATGACCCAAAAGAGTGTATCTTTATTAAACCTTGCACTTAATATGATCAATTATAGTAAAGTAGCATGCAAGGGTCGAATCCAAAGAGATTGGTTTTTAGTTTATAAATCACTAGTTTAAAAACTTAAATTCAAAGGAAACAAAAGTTAAAGGGGTTTTGAAATCAGTTTAAACTTAAGCAAACAATAAAAATAAGAAAACAATTAAACAAGAAGTAATCAAATGTGAGAAATATGGCTAAAGGTTCATTCTCCACCACTAGACATCATTAAGAATCAAATTCAGACCTATCAATATCAATTATCTATCAAAGCTAACAACCTCTCGTGTTACCTCAATCCTTCCTTAGTTTGTAGTTAAATAAGAAAAACGCCACTACTTAATCTCTAACTATCAAATAACCTAAGATAAACATCTATAGATTCAAAGTGATAGCAGCCTTAAGATGAGAAAGATAGGTTGATCTAAGCAATAAACACACAAACATGGATTTATTCAACTTATGTTATGTTCCACTTCATAATTCCTGAAAATCCAACATAATCATGAATTACAAATTGCTACTATTGAATAATAAATCAAGACAAGCTACGTATCAAGTTTCTTAAACTAGCATTAGATAATTATCAAGATATATCTAGTATGCATCCTAAACAAATCAATACAACATCATGAACAATTCTTATAGAAGAACACAAGCAACTTTGATAGAAAACTAATGATAGGTAGAATCTCAAAATCAATTACAAAACATGTCTAGGGCTTTGAAATCACCATTAACCGAAGAGAAGTTTAGCCTAGCCTAGCATAAGCTTAGATAATATATACATAAATCTAAAAAGAAAATAAAATAAAAGAATGGAGAAGAAGAAGAATAATAATGATGATCCTTGAGTTTCCTCAAAAGATGTCTAGTTTGTGGCTCAAAAGATGGTATTTATAGAGTTTTAAAATCCTGAGAACAAGTCCTTGATATACAAGTAAGCCTGGACGCAGAAAATTGCGTTTTTGGCAAATTTTCACGTGTTTTTCCCGAATTATCGGCATCGCGCCGCCGGGCTCTCTGCCTTCCATTTTTCTGCTGCACCGTCTCGCACTTCTTCGGCTGATTTGGATGACCATTTCTTGTCCAATTTGGGCGTGTAAACTACCGTTGAAAAGGAATTCAAGTCAGCTTCAAAATTCAATAAGGAAGTTTCCTCAAATAAGGAATTTAACATCATGTTTTCCTTTCAACAAGCTCCGAAAGTCAAATCTGCCTTCTTGTTTTGCAACGAGAAATTGATCTTTTTGACTCCCAAATCTTCTTCTGTCTTGTGATTATGATTTTGTAAGTTCTTTACCATCATTATTGACATATTTTGAATTCATTCTCCTTATTGTACCTAAAATTCAAAAACATAATATAAGTAAACAAGATAAAGATCGAAAACATAACAAAAACTAAAGGTAGAAAGACATAAAATGTATATTTTATGAGCTTATCAAATACCCCCACACTTAGCTTTTTGCTAGTCCTCGAGCTAAACAAAATAAAAGAAAATTTAAGAAAATCTAATCTAATCCACTTTCGTAGGACATCACGGTGGCACTTAGCATGTCACACAAGCCTTTAAACCCCTAAGTGTCACTAGTGGACGAGTTTAGTAACGTGAGGGTTTACTAGAACGTACCTACAAACATTGAAAAACTAAAATAAAAATAAACTACATACACTAAAAATAGTTACTCCTAATCCTTTCAATATAAATTAGAGACAATCTTTGAACAAGTCTTATAAACTAATCAATAGTTTAAAGAATTTCACAAAAAAATGATGCTTGAATATAAATAGTTTGAGTTAAGAAAATATTAACATAACATATTTCAATTAAAATAGTGCATATTCAAACTTAATCTCAACTCCTCACATGGGATACTCTCATAATTTTCACTCTTTAAAGTAGTGGTAAGTGTTTACACTCAATCAATCTCATGAAAACAGTTCTACCATATGCTTGCTTGTCCACCTATTCTCCACTATTTGGATCATGCAACTTCATAAATCAATAGGTCTTTATTAAAGGTTGTAACGGGGCCAAGGGGTTGTAATATGGTTAAAGAATAAAAGGATAAAGATATCACAAAGGTTCCAAAGATTTCATAGAGTTTAGAGACATAATAAGATCATACAAATAAAACTTTTTAAAACTCTTATAAAGCACATAATAACATAGGCTAAATATTCATGTTGAGCTTTTTCTTCATTCTAACCAACTTTGTAACATCTTTTTCTTTAACCAAAAGTTGAAGAGATGATTTTTTTTTTTGATATGGGAATGTATTTGACAATATTCCCTTTCTTTTTCCCTTGACTTTTCTTTTCTTTCCCCCCACACTTATTTCTTGTTTCTAACCCAAATTATCAATAAATCTTCCGTGTCTTATGCAATATGTCTCAAAACATGTAATCCATCTTTAGAACAAGGGTATGGATAAATTTGTTTAGGCTAGGTGTGAGATGTGGTTACCAATAAAATAGCTTAATCAATATAGGCTCAAATTGGCTCACTAGGGGGATGTTCTCTTGGAACATAAATAATGGATGGTTGTTTGGCCCTGGTTATAATCCTAATGCCTCTATCATATTCATGTTGTCACATGTATCAATATAGTCTCAAACGGTTTAAAGCAAGTTCTAGATAAACATGTTATCATAAGAGCACACAAGAAAGAAATTGGATTGATATGTATAATACATCAATCATATAGGCTCAAAACTCACAAGGATGATTATACAAGTCAATATTAAGTCTAAACATGCTTCTTTCTCAATCAACATATCTTATTAACATTGGCTCATGAAAAATAGTGTCAAGCTTATTTCTCATGAAAATCTTCTCACTAATAACCAATTTTAGATCTACACACTTCATATCTCATCATTGTATTGAAAGGAATTAAAACACACAAAAAAATAATAATAAATATAAATAAATAAATAAATCCTAAATTCTTCACCCACACTTAATTCTTACATTGTCCTCAATGTAATACTATTATCTCAAATGAAAGAATCATATGTAAGAGAAAAAGAACTACTAAATAAAAGAAGAAAAATAACTAAAAAAAATATAAAAGATAGAGGGATGGAGAGTAAGAAATAGCAAATCTGATTATAATGTGTGATCTCCATCCAATTGGGTTGCCTCCCAATAAGCGTTTGGTTTATTGTCCTTAGCCTGACTTTTAAAACACAAAAACCAACAAAATTATTAAAAACTCAAAACAGAGCAAACTAATAACCTAAAAATTAAAACAAAGTAAGAGAGAAAAAGAAAACAAATCTGATATGGCAGGTTGACAATTTCTTCATTAGTTGCCTCCTAATTAGCACTTGATTTAATGTGTCCAACCTAACCAACACCCCTTCTTGGCTTTTTAGGCTTGTCAGGCTCATACATGAAACTTCCCAAATTTGTGCGTTTGATAGGAAGCTTTCTTTGCACAATAGTGGATGCATTCTCCATTACAAGTATTATTTCATCATCCTTTGTGGTTCATATCTCATAAAAGAATGGAGCATATTTTGGTACTTCTTTAATGGCATCCAAAAACAAGCTGTTTAAGGTTTCCTGCATGTGTTGTTCATATTCCTCCTTCTTGAACTTTGCGAATCTACTAGGAAAAGGTGGAGAAGAAACATTAGTAAAAAGTGGAACCTTAAACGTTACCTCAGGTGCCGAAGTACTCTCCTTTGGAAATGACACTTCATTATCTTCCAAAAGTAAATCTATCTCAAGTTCTTTCTCATCCTCGGGTTCCCTTGGACTTTTGAATTCATTCTCAAGTTGTTCGGGACTAGCATTCTCCTCTTGATCAGTCATAGTTTGGGAAGGGAATCGTCATGTAATTCTTTAGATCTTTGTGATACCCATTTGTCCATTATACTAGCCAATTGACTCATTGGTGTTTCCAAGCCCTGGAGACTTGCCCTTGTTTCCTTTTGAATTTGCAATTGGTTAGTAGTAAGGGTATTAACAAGGTCTTCTAAGGAAGTACCTGAGTCTTGAGTCATATGTGGTGACTCAAAAAGATCTTGTTATTATGTCCATGGTTGATTGAAGCTCGATGGATGATTTTAGTTGCATAAGGATCTATTTCTTGATAATTTCCCGAGTAGCCATAATTAGTATGATTCCACCATCCCTCATTGTAAGTGTTTGGGAAAGCAACATACTGTTGTCCTTGGAACCCTTGATGGCATTGGTATCCTCCCACATCATAGGCTGGTTCAAAATTATCTTTTTGGTAGTATGGGCACCAATTGGTTGGACGATCCATCATGAAGCACACTCCACACTGCCTTGATTGTTGAATCTTACTTATGGCCACTTGTTGAACTATGGAGATGAGATTGTCTAGTTGGTTATGAAGTATTGATGTAGCACCTGCCATCTCTTCTTGCTTGAAATTTGAAAACAAAAACCTGTATGTACAAGAAAAATTAAATTAATTACAACTGAAATAAGAATAAACCAAGTAACGAATAAACTAAAGAAAACAATCCTCGGTAACGGCACCAAAAATTTGATGCACCCAAAAGAGTGTATCTTTATTAAACCTTGCACTTAATATAATCAATTATAATAAAGTAGCATGCAAGGGTCGAATCCACAGAGATTGGTTTTTAGTTTATAAGTTACTAGTTTAAAAACTTAAATTCAAAGGAAACAAAAGTTAAAGGGGTTTTGAAATCAGTTTAAACTTAAGCAAACAATAAAAATAAAAAAGCAATTAAACAAGAAGTAATCAAATGTGAGAAATATGGCTAAAGGTTCATTCTCCACCACTAGACATCATTAAGAATCAAATTCAGACCTATCAATATCAATTATCTATCAAAGCTAACAACCTCTCGTGTTACCTGATAACTCGTATAATTATATAGTTTTTAGTTATGTTTTATTATTGTTTTGTGTCAAATACGAGTTATTATTGCTTAGTCTACTTGTGTTTTTGATCTTTTATATTTTTATGTAATTTGGTGTTTTTCATGAGTTTCTTTGAGTGATTTCATATTACTAGGTTAAATCAAGAATTAAGGGCAAATCCAATTCAGTTCCAGTTCCGACACCTTTTGCCATATCAGCTATATCTGGAGTTTCACCGAAGAAGTAAGGCTGAAATTTTGACAGTGCAAAGTTAAGAGGCATATCTATCTTTTTCATGTTTTACACTTCTTGAAACGGAGTCGTTTTCCCTACCGAAATCAACCATCAAGTTGGCTGATGTGCAATGACGTCTGTTCTGCACCGTTTTGGTATTTTGACCATATCTTCCGATCCACATGAGCAAATGATCTGATTCCAACGGCTATGGATCAGTAACTGATAGGGGCATATTTTTCTAGAAGACCATTTGATCAGATCGAGCCTCCAACATTGACAAAATCGACCATCAAGCTGGCTGATCAGAATTGTCATACAACATGACGAAAATTGTTAGAAAAATGCACCCACCTATTATACCTACCTTTGAAATTTATAAAGCTTGTCTCTTGTCATTTAGCTCTCCAAAATTTGTATAAATAGAGGGCCTTGGATGAGTATTAGGATACATTATAGATTGGTAGGATATTAGCCATTGTAATAAAATTCTCTAAGTTTTCTTCTTTCCTTTCTCTAGTTTTCTTTTTCTTTATTTACTTATGCTTCTTACATTTATTTTCATTTTATTCATATCTAGTATGTGTTGCTAATCATATTGTTGAGGTGATGAGATGAAGCTTTTGGTAAATGCTAAGGTTAGTCTCTTAAACATGAGCTAAAATGAATCATCATTTATAAACACTAGTATAGATAATATTTTCTTTTGGTTTAAAATCATACTTGCAAAGTAGGGATCTTGATTCATTATTGACAATGAAAATGGCACAGTAAATGCTTGGTTTCATAACCTTGATTTGTTGTAGACATATACCTTGGCATAAGGAATGCTTGGACTCTTTTTATGAGTTTTGAGGACACCAAATGAACATAATATCATATGCTATGGACGTTGGACAATTTGGACTGAATTGCTAAACCTTCCGATGGGAATCTCCTTATGTGTGAATTTCAATTGTGTAATAAAACAAGATTAATCTTAGCATAACACCAAGAGTGGATTCTCTAACCTCAACATCTTTTCTTATTTTTTTTTTATATCTTGTTTAATTTCTTTTATTTTATTTATTTTGTTCTCTAATATCTTGTTTTGTTGTTAATTCCCTAATATCTTGTTTACTTTCTTTTTCTTATATATTTATAAACTTATACTTACTAATACGCTTCCCTGTGGTTCGACCTCGGACACCCGAGAATTTATTACTTGAACATAACCTGCACTTGGGTTTACAACTCTTAATTGAGTCTCCATCAAGTTTTTTGGCGCCGTTGCCGGGGAGGCAATACTAAGTATATAAGTTTATAAGTATATTTATTTTTATTGGCGGGTTATACCGCCTAATTTTCTATATATTTATATTTATATTGTATATTAACTTTGTTTTATTTTTATTGGCTGGTTATACCGCCTAATTTGTATATTAACTTTGTTTTATTTTTGTTGGCGACGTGATTTTTGATCTCGTCGTTTAGTTAGGTTTTATTGTGAAACTTTTTCAGGTAATCTTTCTAATACAACTCCTACCATGGCTGACAATGAAAGTGTTCATGCTGAAGATGAGAACAGACAAGTACGCACCATGCGTGACTACTTGCAACCAACTCGAAGCTCATCACCCTCTTGTTTTATTTTTCCTCTCAATGCAAACAACTTTCGTTTTAAACCAGGTATGATAGATTTGCTTCCAAATTTCCATGGGTTAGAATCGGAAAGTGCTTACTCGTTTCTAAAAGACTTCGAAGATGTATGTGTCACCTTTAATAACCAACAATGTACAAATGAAATTGTCAAGCTAAAATTATTTCCTTTTTCTTTAAAAGATAAAGCAAAAATTTGGCTTCATAATTTAAAACCAAGGTCAATTGGCACATGGCAAGAATTACAAACTGAGTTTCTAAAGAAATTTTTCCCAGCACATAAAACTACTGCTTTGAAAAGACAGATTCAAAATTTCAATCAAAATCAAAATGAAGCATTTTTTCAGTGCTGGGAGCGTTTTAAAGATTTGTTAAGTTCTTGTCCACATCATGGTTTTGAAAAAATGGCGTCTTATTAGTTTCTTTTATGAAAGTTTAACTCCCGAAACTAAACAATTTGTTGAAACAATGTGTAACGGTGAGTTTCTAGAAAAAGAACCTGAAGAAGCCTTTGACTACCTAGACCATTTGGCAGATAACTCTCAAGCCTAGCACACAGATAATTCTTCTGAAAGTTCCAATAGATCTAATCTTGTTTCTAACAGAGGTAAATATCATTTTAGTCAAGAATATGAGATAAAAGCTAAAGTAGCTAATTTGGCTAGAAAGATTGAAGCCATGGAACTTAGAGAAGTAAAAGAAGTCAAAATGGTTAAAAATGAAGAAAGTTGTGGAATTTGTGAAATCATGGGACACCCCACTTCTGAATTTCCAAACATTCCCATTCTTAAAGAAGCGTTGCATGATCAAGTAAATTCCATAAACACATTTAAAAAGCCTTTTCCTTCTCCTTACTCTGAAACGTATAACCCTGAATGGAGAAATCATCCCAACTTCAGTTGGCGGAATAATAATCATGTTCAGGTACCACAATCTCAAAAGCCGGGCAACACTTTTTCCTATCAACCTTCACGTGTACAAACCTTGGAAGAGACATTGCAAGCATTCATGCAAACACAAGCAAATGTGAATAACCAAACTTCACAGGACATCAATGAGATCAAAAACACCTTGCCTACATTGACAGCTTCATTACGCACTCAAGAAAAAGGTAAGTTTCCTGCTCAACCTCAGCCTAACCCTTCTACTCAATGTTTTGTTTCTTGCTCCAATGAAACTCAACAGGAAAATGCCAGTTCTATCACAACTCTTCGAAGTGGAAAGGCAATTGACAAAAACATTCCATCAAAAGACCAAGATCCTCCTTCCCCTCCGAAAAGTAATGGTAAGGATGATGGTAAGTCTGAACTTCTTGAAAATTTGGACAAAGAAAAAGGTATGCATCCTGCTCCTTTTCCTCAAAGGTTGCAAACAATAAAGAATTTGAATCAAAATGCAGAAATTTATGAACTTTTCAAACAAGTTAAGATTAACATTCCTTTATTGGATGCAATCAAACAAGTTCCATCTTATGCTAAATTTTTGAAGGACATGTGCACAGTTAAAAGGAAACATAATGTACAAAAGAAAGCATTTCTGACGGAAAGTGTGAGCTCAATCATTCAGCACCTTACTCCACCAAAATTCAAAGATCCTGGATGTCCAACAATCTCATGCATCATTGGAAACACTAGAATAGAACGTGCATTGCTTGATCTTGGTGCTAGTGTTAATCTTTTGCCTTTTTCTGTTTATCAACAGTTAGGTTTAGGTGAACTCAAGGAAACACCTGTTACACTTCAACTAGCTGATCATTCTGTAAAAATTCCTCGAGGGATAGTTGAAGATGTTTTGGTTCAAATTGAAAATTTTTACTTCCCTGTTGATTTTATTGTTTTGTACACACATCCTGTTTCAAATCCAAATGTTCAAATTCCTGTTATATTAGGCCGTCCATTTCTTGCAACTTCTAATGCTCTGATAAATTGCATGAATGGTATTTTGAACATTTCTTTTGGAAATATGACTTTAGAATTAAATGTGTTCAACATTTGCAAGCAACCTGGTGATGATTCAGAAGTACATGAAGTGGATTTCATTGAAGAACTTGTTCATGAACATCTCACCACTACCACATTCCATGATCCTTTAGAAGCTTATTTAATTGAATGTGAATTTGATAATGCTTCAGAAATTTCACACACTGATTCTTTGTTAAATTCTTTTCAGGTTAAGCATTGTTGGAAACAAAAACTTGAGGAACTCAGAAACGATGCATATGAGAATTCTAAAATTCATAAAGAAAGAACTAAAGCCTTTCATGACAAGTTAATTTCAAGAAAAACATTTGATGTTGGGCAAAAAGTTCTACTTTATAATTCTAGGCTTCACATATTTCCTGGTAAGTTGAGATCAAGATGGACTGGCCCATTTGTGGTTAAGCATGTGTATCATTATGGAGCAGTTGACATTGAGAATCCTCAAAATGGTAACGTATTCAAGGTAAATGGACAAAGACTCAAACTCTTTTTGGAAAATCATGTTACTCAAGAAGATGTTGTTTTTCTTTTTGATCCTTGTTTTGAAAATAACTAGATGTAAATATAATTTTTACTAATCTTCAAAAAAAAAATACATTTTTTTTAACCCCGGTTAAATGGCGGATAACGGTACTCCGTGATTATTTAAGTCGGTTCCATCAGCTACCCACAAAACTGATATTGTATATAAATTTCTCTTTCAACTTCTTTTTCATTTTTTTTAAGATGGATGATATTCTCACAAGATTGCAGAAACGATTTCCTCCTTTTCCTCGGAATATTTACTGAAGCTTTACCAAGTTCGATTTGAAAGATTAAGAATGCTTATGCACAAAGGGATTCCTGAAGACATACGTTGGATAATTGAAGCCAAGGTACGTGAAGATGAATATCTTCCTGTTTTGCATTTACCAGGTACAGGTAGAAGCACTTTTGCAAAGAAGCGACGAGCAAAGCGCATGAGTTCAAATTGCCACAAATGTGCACGATGGACGTGTAACGGTAAATGTCGTTCTATTGGGATTCCATCCTCTAATCGAGATGATAAAATTGAATTCATTAAGGATGGACTGAATAAGGAGAATTTGGGTAATATCCAACTTTCTCTTGAGACGCATCCTAGTGGAGACGTACAAAGAGAAATTCTTGATTTATGGCCGCAATTCCAAAGGGAATGGCAACATCTTGGGAATCTGATGTTAAAAGACCCTGTTTGCCAGCTTGTAAGAAAACTGGATGGGAAGCATATCCTCGACTCATAGAAGTCGTTTAAGCCGTTTCTGGACGTAAAACCAGAGGAAGATGTGAGCCACAATCACAACTACAATAAATGACTTCTCAACTTTTGGTTTGATTTGCAATAACTTCATTTCGGTTTAATTTACGATTTGTGTAATTATTCTCGTTTTTTTTTGCATTGGTCTTTTACGGTTGCTTTTTCTTTTCTTTTTGATTTTCTTCCTGAAATCACGCAAAAATCTTTTGTTAGGTTAACATTTTCTTCTGACAGGTCAAATACACTTTCGGCGACATTATTACTCTTGTCTGATTCACTACTCAGTCCTCTATATATTACACCATGTACTCATTCTCTTTCAGGCACTCGAAAAAAAATGGAAAGTACTTCGTCCCAGCGCATTAAAAAAATTTGTGTCTTTGGAGGTGCTTATCCAGGGAAAAATAACATATTCGCTGATGAAGCCATAAGAGTTGGAGTAATACTTGCCCAACAAAAGATCCAGTTGATTTATGGAGGCGGTAGTACGGGTTTAATGGGAGCAGTCGCTACAGCAGCACACGCCGGAGGAAGTCCAGTTCTAGGAATCGTGCCAAAACTATTCACAGGTTTTTGTGGACCTACCGTGGGTAAGGAAATACAAGTCTGGAGTATCCCTGAACGGATAACAATCATGTACCATTCTGCCGATGCATTCATTGCTTTACCAGGAGGTCTGGGTACATTGGAAGAAATAGCTTGCGTGGCTTCTTGGTCATCTTTGGTCACAAATAAGAAACCCATTGGTTTGCTTAATATTAATGGTTATTTTAGTAATTTGCTTTCATATTTAGATAATGCTGTGGATAATGGATTCATGTTTTCAGAGGCAAGGAGAACCATAATTTCTGCTACAACCATTGAAGATTTACTCAAAAAGCTCCAAGCTTATGAGTATTTATCTGCTACGGTTGTTTCGCAAACGCTCGGAAAAAGAAAAAGAGATATGGACGAGCAAGGAGTGGATTGCACTCTGTCTTTGTGACATTATCTAACATTTTGTTTGTTGTGTCTCAGTTATAATAAGTGGTTAGCAACCTCTGCAGGTAATATCTCCTAAATTCTACCTTTAGTAGGGGGTAAGGGACATATTTTGCTAATTTTTAAAAAAAAAAAAAAAAAGTTTGTTGTGTTTTAAGCAATTTAGAAGTATTCATTCTGAACAAGGTCTGAGTAAGGGAGACTTGAGACATACCTTGTCAGTTTGATTTTAATCTTTTTATGTTTACTTGTTAATTTTTGTTTAGTATTTTAGGATTAATTAGGTTGCATGAGTTTGTTTTGTTTTGAGTCTTAGTTATTGCTATTCTTATGTTATTAGTTCTTTTCTCTTACACATGATTCTTTCATTTGGGTTAATAGACTTACATTGAGGACAATGTAAGAATTAAGTGTGGGGGGAACGATTTAGGATTTCTTTTATTTTTGTCTACTATTTTTTTTTTATGAGTCTTTATTATTATTATTATTATTTTAATGTGTTCTAGTTCCTTTTTAATACAATGATGAGATATGAATTGCATAAGTCTAAAACAGATTTATTAGTGAGAAGATTTTCATGAGAATTGAGCTTGATGTCAACCTTTTTATGAGCCAATGTTAATATGATATGTTGATTGAGAAAGAAGCATGTTTAGACTTAATCTGACTTGTATAATCATCCTTGTGAGTTTTTGAGCCTATAATGATTGATGCATTATACAAATCAATCTAATTTCTTTCTTGAGTGCTCTTATGATTACATGATTCTCTAGAACTTGCTTTAAACCGTTTGAGACTATATTGATACATGTGACAACATGAATATGATAGAGGCATTCGGATTATAACCAGAGCCAAACAGCCATCCATTATTAATGTTCTAAGAGAACATCCCCACTAGTGAGCCAATTTGAGCCTACATTAAATATGCTATTTTATTGGTAACCAGAACTTACACCTAGCCTAAATATACTTATATCCTTACCCTTGTTCTAAAGATGGATTATATATTTTGAGACATATTGCAAAAACAAGGGATACTTTTTGAAAATTTGGGTTAGAACGAAAGATAAGTGTGGGGGAGGAGAGAGGCAAAAGTCAAGAGAAAAAGAAAGGGATCATTGTCAAATACATTCCCATATTAAAAAAAAAAATCTTCTCTTGAACTTCTAGTTAAAGTAAAGAAAAAGATGTTACAAAGTTGGTTAGAATGAAGCAAATGCTCAACATGAATATTTAGCCTATGTTATTATGTGCTTTATAAGAGTTTTGAGAAGTTTTATTTGTATGATCTTATTATGTCTCTAAACTCTATGAACTCTTTGGAACCTTTGTAATATCTTTATCATTTTGTTCTTTAACTACATTATAACCCTTTGGCCCCATTACAACCTTGAAAAAAGACCTCTTGATTTATGAAGTTGTATGATCTAAATAGTGGAGAATAGGTGGACAAGCAAGCATATGGTAGAACTGTTTTCATGAGATTGATTGAGTGTAAACACTTTACCACTACTTTAAAGAGTGAAAATCATGAGAGTATAGTGAGAAGTTGAGATTAAGTTGAATATGCACTATTTTGATTAAAATATGTTATGTTAATATTGGCTTAACTCATTTATTTACATTCAAGCATGAATTTTTGTGAAATTCTTTGAGCTATTGATTAGTTTATAAGACTTGTTCAAAGATTGTCTCTAATTTATATTGAAAGGATTAAGAGTAAATATTTTTAGTGTATGTAGTTTACTTATATTTTAGTTTTTCAATGTTTGTGGGTATCGTTCTAGCAAACCCTCACGAGACTAAACTCGTCCACTAGGGACACCTAGGGGTTTAAAGGCTTGTGTCACATGCTAAGTGCCACCGTGATTTCCTACGAAAATGGATTAGATTAGATTTTCTT
The DNA here is from genome assembly GCA_030761205.1 of Fremontodendron californicum. Classification (NCBI taxonomy): domain Eukaryota; kingdom Viridiplantae; phylum Streptophyta; class Magnoliopsida; order Malvales; family Malvaceae; genus Fremontodendron; species Fremontodendron californicum. Next base: position 9,873,110 of record JAULJL010000006.1, read on the forward strand.
ATTTTATTTTTATTGAGTCGGTGCTAGGGACTAGCAACAATCTAAGTGTGGGGGTGTGATAACTCGTATAATTATATAGTTTTTAGTTATGTTTTATTATTTTTTTGTGTCAAATACGAGTTATTATTGCTTAGTCTACTTGTGTTTATGATCTTTTATATTTTTATGTAATTTGGTGTTTTTCATGAGTTTCTTTGAGTGATTTCAGATTACTAGGTTAAATCAAGAATTAAGGGCAAATCCAATTCAGTTCCAGTTCCGACACCTTTTGCCATATCAGCTATATCTGGAGTTTCACCGAAGCATTAAGGCTGAAATTTTGACAGTGCAAAGATAAGAGGCATATCTATCTTTTTCATGTTTTACACTTCTTGAAACGGAGTCGTTTTCCCTACCGAAATCAACCATCAAGTTGGCTGATGTGCAATGACGTCTGTTCTGCACCGTTTTGGTATTTTGACCATATCTTCCGATCCACATGAGAAAATGATCTGATTCCAACGGCTATGGATCAGTAACTGATAGGGGCATATATTTCTAGAAGACCATTTGATCAGATCGAGCCTCCAACATTGACAAAATCGACCATCAAGCTGGCTGATCAGAATTGTCATACAACATGACGAAAATTGTTAGAAAAATGCACCCACCTATTATACCTACCTTTGAAATTTATAAAGCTTGTCTCTTGTCATTTAGCTCTCCAAAATGTGTATAAATAGAGGGCCTTGGATGAGTATTAGGATACATTATAGATTGGTAGGATATTAGCCATTGTAATAAAATTCTCTAAGTTTTCTTCTTTCCTTTCTCTAGTTTTCTTTTTCTTTATTTACTTATGCTTCTTACATTTCTTTTCATTTTATTCATATCTAGTATGTGTTGCTAATCATATTGTTGAGGTGATGAGATGAAGCTTTTGGTAAATGCTAAGGTTAGTCTCTTAAACATGAGCTAAAATGAATCATCATTTATAAACACTAGTATAGATAATATTTTCTTTTGGTTTAAAATCATACTTGCAAAGTAGGGATCTTGATTCATTATTGACAATGAAAATGGCACAGTAAATGCTTGGTTTCATAACCTTGATTTGTTGTAGACATATACCTTGGCATAAGGAATGCTTGGACTCTTTTTATGAGTTTTGAGGACACCAAATGAACATAATATCATATGCTATGGACGTTGGACAATTTGGAATGAATTGCTAAACCTTCCGATGGGAATCTCCTTATGTGTGAATTTCAATTGTGTAATAAAACAAGATTAATCTTAGCATAACACCAAGAGTGGATTCTCTAACCTCAACATCTTTTCTTATTGTTTTTTTTATAATTTGTTTAATTTCTTTTATTTTATTTTATTTATTTTGTTCTCTAATATCTTGTTTTGTTGTTAATTCCCTAATATCTTGTTTACTTTCTTTTTCTTATATATTTATAAACTTATACTTACTAATACGCTTCCCTGTGGTTCGACCTCGGACACCCGAGAATTTATTACTTGAACATAACCTGCACTTGGGTTTACAACTCTTAATTGAGTCTCCATCATTACCCCAATCCTTCCTTAGTTTGTAGTTAAATAGGACAAACGCCACTACTTAATCTCTAACTATCAAATAACCTAAGATAAACATCTATAGATTCAAAGTGATAGCAGCCTAAAGATGAGAAAGATAGGTTGATCTAAGCAATAAACACACAAACATGGATTTATTCAACTTATGTTATGTTCCACTTCATAATTCTTGAAAACCGAACATAATCATGAATTACAAATTGCTACTATTGAACAAGAAATCAAGACAAGCTACGTATCAAGTTTCTTAAACTAGCATTAGGTAATTATCAATATATATCTAGTATGCATCCTAAACAAATCAAGACAACATCATGAACAATTCTTATAGAAGAACACAAGCAACTTTGATAGAAAACTAATGATAGATAGAATCTCAAAATCAATTAGAAAACATGTCTAGGGCTTTGAAATCACCATTAACCAAAGAGAAGTTTAGCCTAGCCTAGCATAGGCATAGATAATATATACATAAAACTAAAAAGAAAATAAAATAAAAGAATGGAGAAGAAGAAGACAAATAATGATGATCCTTGAGTCTCCTCAAAAGATTTCCAGTTTGTGGCTCAAAAGATTGTATTTATAGAGTTATAAAACCCTAGGAACAAGTCCTTGCCGCACAAATAAGCCTGGAGGCAAAAAATTGCATTTTTGGCAAGTTTTCATGTGTTTTTCCCAAATTATTGGCGTCGGGGCGTCGGAATTGGGCGTCGCGACGTCAGGCTCTCTGCCTTTTATTTTTTTACTACATCGTGTCGCACTTCTTCGGCTGATTTGGATGACCATTTCCTGTTTGATTTTGGGCGTGTAAACTACCATTGAAAGGTATTCAAGTCAGCTTCAAAATTCAATAAGAAAGTTTCTTCAAATAAGAACTTTAACATCATGTTTTCTTGCAACAAGCTCCGGAGGTCAAATCTACCTTCTTGCTTTGCAACCAGAAATTGATCTTTTTGACTCCCAAGTCTTCTTCCATCTTGTGATTATGATTTTGTAAGTTCTTTACCATCATTATTGACATATTTTGACTTCATTCTCCTTATTGTACCTAAAATTCAAAAACATAATATAAGTAAACAAGATAAAGATCGAAAACATAACAAAAACTAAAGGTAGAAAGGTATAAAATGTATATTTTATGACGTTATCAACCGTCAGTCAGATGGTCACCAAAATCTCACTAAGCTTTACTCTAAACCCACCCTAGGTATTCACCGTCAGATCTTAGAAATGAATACCTCCAAACTGAAACCCCAAAAAATCTAAATCAAACCCTCTCTAAAAAAGTTCCTTTTGATTTACTTGTTGTTTCTTTTGATATTGTGTGATTTGGATTCTGATTTCTCCCTTCTTTCGATTCCCCGTTCTTGTTGTATGAATTGCTCCTATTTATAGAAGTAATCAGATCCAAACGATTTCAAAATCAGTCCCAATCTTTATCTCGTTCAATTTTCGGTCTTAATTTCTTTCCTTAAAAAAAACGATTTGGTCTCTTGATTAGTTTGACATTGCTTGATTTTGGGACTTCAACTGATCTAATTTGATTTGTCATTTCATTTCAGGATTTCACATATTCGGCCTAACTTGATTTTCGAAATTTATTGTCAAAAATGGAAGAGAAAAATATAAAACAAAATTAAATTGGGTTAGAGATCCGAGTAAAAAGAAATTGATTTTGGGAATTGATTGTTGAAAATCCGAAAATTGTGTTAGAGATTCAGGGTAAAAATCGGGTATCTACAATTGCCCCTCTTTGTACACTTGCTGAGAAATAGTAAGTGTGCAAAGACGTAGACACCCCTACGTTCAGTTTAAACCGAGCAGACACCAATGTGAAACTCTCTTCCCATAATGTTTGAAAATTTTAAAACGTAAAAATGCTCCTTTTAACGAGGTATAAACTTTAAAAATCTTATCCTCGAGAAAGGCTTTAACGAATATCCTCGTGAGAGTCTTAGAAATATTCTCATAAGAGTCTTTAAAACAAACATCCTCCTGATAGTCTTTAAAATAAACATCCTCGTGAGAGGTTTAGGAAACATCTTCGTGAAAGGTTTAGGAAATATCCTTGTGAGAGGTTTTGCATATATCATCATAAGAGGTTTTGGAAATATCCTCGTGAGAAGCTTTGGGGACATCCTCATGATAGGCTTTGGAAATATCCTCGTGATAGGCTTTGGAAATATTCTCGTGAGAGGTTTTGGAAATATCCTCGAGAGAGGTTTTGGAAAAATCCTCGTGAAAGGCTTTGAAAATGAATATCCTCGTGAAAGGCTTAGGAACATCCTCATGAGATGCTTTAAAACATCTTCGAGAGAAGTTTTGAAAAGAACATCCTTGTGAGAGATTTTAAAAAAATCCTTGTGAGAGGCTTTGGAAACATCCTCGCGAGAAGTTTTAGAAGTATCCTTGTGAGAGGCCTTGGAAACATCCTCGCGAGAGATTTTGGAAATATCCTCGTGGTAGGCTTCGGAAACATCCTTGTGAGAGGCATAGCAAGACGGGTATCCTTGTGAGAGGCTTTGAAATTTCATCTATTTTAAAAATACTTCTCAAAAGAGGTTTTAAAATCTCATCTAAATTTCGAAAAAGTTTATCTTGCCAAAATTTTCCAAATGAGATTCAAAAATCTTATCTTGAACAAATTTCTCACTGAAGTTCAAAATTTTACCTTGAAAAGAATTGGAAAAACGAATCTTTATCATTAAAAGGAAAAGGACAAATCATGTCAAAGCACAATAAGCAAATCAAGGAATTATCACAAGGATATTTGGATGGGGTCTTAACATCCCAAATAATGAATATGTTGACAATCTTAAGCAAATTAATCCATGATTTTCTTTCAAAAATCAATCCAATTGATATTCTTGATCTTTCTGAGCTGTATCAGACCAAACCTTGCCCTAGTAAAATCTTAAAACAACACCATTTTCACTATACGTAAGTTGTGCTTTCATATTTTCAACTTAGATATCCCCTCTAACTCAAACTGCCCTTTCAGATTTTCAATTTGAATCCTCATTTTTCTTTTTTCTTTTTTTTTTCTTTTCTTTCTTCCTTTTTTTTTCCTTTTTTCAAAAGAAACATTTCTCCACAATATTTGGCAAATCATCTTCATTCATTTTTTTCAAAATAATGCTTCACTCAGAAAAACTTTTCCCTTCATAAGAATCCACAACTTTATCGTCCATCATCTTCAATGGTCTTGTGATTCAAGAAAAGCTTTTTCAAAACTAATTCTCATTCTCAAAGTGTCGAGAGTAAACTTTTCTCATCATGTATTCGCATCAATCTCCTTGGAGGCAATTGAGCATATCAAAGTGTTACAAGCCTTCTATTTCTTCTTTAGGACAATTTTCAAGCATCTAAGCTTCATTGTCTTTTGATGAAACCACAATCATGTCATAATTCAAAATATGATTCTTCAATTCGAACATTCATATTTAATCTAAATGGTCTTTAAAAGATACGTTAATTACGCCTAGGTTTAGGGTCAATAAAGAATGGATAAAATAAGCTCAAACAAGTGTTTAAGGGTTGCAAATCAAGGATCATTTCTTTGAAGCATCAACCTTACATTTGCTATTTTTCTTTCATTTTTCATCACATTGTTTTTTCATCGATCACCTTTTTCATCATCACTCATGTTCATTTTTCTTCCACCAAAGGGGAACTTCTTTGCCCTAAAAATCTCATACAACTCTTTTTTTTTTGGCTACAAATTTTGTTTCTAAACTTTGTCTCCCAGGGTGGAGGGTGATCCTTGGTTGGGTTTCTTTTGAAAGAATTCCAAAGGCTCAAAATAGGTAGCAAATGGATGACTTTAATCATGTGAAGGATAAAAGAAAGATGGCCATTTATCATCTCAAATGTGAACATTCTCATTGAAGAACTTTTATTCAAAAATGACAAGCTTGTAGATATTCACCATAAGAAATCCACATACTTGCTAAGAGATTCAACACCAATTCATCATATTTGTGAAGTAATTCTAATAATTTTCTTCCAATCATGCCAAAATAGTGTATCGACTTTTTTCTTTCTACCATAATAATCTCAACAAGTCAAATGGTAGAGTGTGGTCATCTATGCTCAAATTTACCAATAGGGATATGATTTTTAAAATTGAATCTCAGATCATTGCCACGATTGTCTTCATATTCATCATTTGGAAAGTTGAAAATGGGTGAAATTGAAAGGGTATGGAAAATATATAAAATCAAAGGATGAAAGAAAATATGAAAGTAGAAATGAAAATGAATCCAACTTGTCAATTTATTGAAATGATAAAAGACAAATTAAGCTTAATCATAAAACATCTCCTTAATGCTTTCGAGCACAAATATTTAAGGATACTAAGAAAGTTCAAGGATAACAAATAACTCAAATATCTCCTCACAAACTTTTCTCAACAGAAACCTTCATTCCATCATGCCCCTGTATGGTCTGGCGCTAACACTTGGCTATGTATTCCTTTCAAAATTCAGTAGACCCGCTTTGACTAAATTTTGCACCTTTTGCTTCAAAGCTCCGCATTCTTCTGTGGAATGGCCCGAGCTCCCAAGATGATAACCACATGTAACATTGGCATCATGCCCCTCAGGTAAGGAGGCTTTAGCGGTTCTAAATGAATTGCTGCAACTAGATGCTCTTGGATGAGTTGGGGAAGTAACTCCGTGTATGACATCGGGATTGGCTCCATGGGAGTTCTATCCTGACTATTTTGTTGTCTTCTTGGATTACTCACTGGATTATTTGGTTGAATAGCAGGTCTAACTGAAGATATAGATGCTGGGTTAGGCATAAGAGTAGGTATTTGTGGGTAAAAGTTTGGTTGAAAAGTTGGTTATGGATAATGGTCTATTACAACATTATTTACGATGGGAAAATAATGTTGGTATATTGGATATGAATGGTATAAGGGAAATCCTCGTATGTGTTGCCTTCCAAAAGTCACAGCTTGGACATCTTCCTTCTTCTTAGATGCCTCATTTCTCTTTGCCCCAAGTGACTTGCCCCCTTCTAGTTTCCCGTTCTTTATCGCGTTCTCGATAATTTCTCCAGACATTACCATGTCAGCAAAATTTTTGGTGGCATTCCCAATCATTTTGTCATAGTACGGTGCCTAAAGAGTGCTGATGAACAAAACAGTAGTCTCCTTATTAGTGAGAGGTGGTTGGACTTGGACAGCTGCATCCCTCTACCTTTGGGCATACTCTTTGAAGCTTTCAGTAGGTTTCTTTTTCATGCTCTGTAAAGACAAATGATCTGGGGCCATATCAACAATGTGCTTGTATTGGGCTATGAATGCTCTTGCCAATTCTTTCTAAGAATGGATGCGGTTACTGTCGAACTGGACATACCTTTTTGTTGTCGATCCTGTAAGACTATCCTAGAAGACATGAATCAACAACTTGTCATCTTGTGAATGGGAAGCCATTTTCCTACAGTACATCGTGACATATGTCACAGGAGTTTTGAACTTCAGTGGGATGACAACGTTAGGTACCAAACAAAGTCCTACAGCATCTATGGACCCAAAAAAGTCCATTCCTTCAACAGCCTGAAGCCTCTCTTCTAAAAGATTCATCTTCTGAGTCTCAGAATCTTCTTTTGAATCAATCTTAAGTTTCGTCCGTTCTTTCGGATCATCTTGATTAGGGACGTAAATCGGGTTCGAAGGCTTCGTCCCAGTACAGGAGCAGTGAACCCTGGGTGTGCAGTAGAATGCTCTCCAGTGATCGGCGCATGTTGTGGTTGTGAACCAAACCCAGGTGGTTCACATGATCTCCAACGCCTTGGTTTCTTTCATGCTTGACGGTTTCGTCTGTTTTCCCCTTTTCTTCGGTTAGTCCCTCATGATCTCCATCATTTGGGCCAACTGCTCTTTTATATCTTCTTGTGCTTTCTCCATCCTCTCAATCTTGTTAGCTTGTTCCTCGGCCATTATTTTGACTTATGAGCGAGTACCGTAGTGATGTCGAGCAGCTTGCTCTGGAAAATTCAATCGTTGAGCTATCCTTAAACCTTTGTTTCCACAATTCTTAAAATTTAGGCCTCATGTTTTTATGAAGTGCACATGTATGGATGAACTATAAATGTGCAATAGAGTATTTAATGATGCAAATGCATGAGAGAATAAAGTTATTCTAAATGTCAGGCACAAGAAATAAAGATTAAAACAAATACAACAAAGTAAAACCAAACTGTTATTCACAAAGAATTAAACAGAAAAGACAAGGAACTTTCTTCATGTTGTCCTATTTCGGGTTTCTTTCAACAGAAATGGTGGGTATGGCTCTATCCTAAGGTTGGTTTCTTAGGTGTTGTCTATATGCTGGGTTTAGGATATTTGAACCAATCTAAAAGGTCCCCAAGTTGCTCCTCACTGTCATCCTTGCGGACTAGTAAGGCACCCCGATCCTCACCCATTACAGGTTTCAAACGAAAAGGGTTCAATTTGAGTGGTTGTATTTCCCAAACTACTGCGGAGGTTATCACCTCACGAAAGCTTTGGTACTTTACACCCTGAGGGTGTTTCACTAGCTCATGATGAGGTTATCACCTCACGAGAGCGTAGTTAGTTTACCCCCTCCTAAAAGGACGAGTCTGGGTATAGGACTTATGTTATGCACATGCACATGTAGTGTGTATGAAGGAACGAACAACCTTTAATTCAAAATCAAATGACCCCATCATGGAAAATAAGAAAGTTAATAATAAACACACAAAAATAATCATAAAAATAAAAATAAAATAAATGCAAATTAAGACCATTTATTAGGACCTAAAGTATTACAATGCTAACTATGGCTCGACTCTCTAATGTCCCCAGTGGAGTTGCCAAATTGTCATAACATGACAAATGCAAATTCAACATGCTAGAAGCAAATATGGAGTCGCCACTAATTTTTTTTTTATTTACTAGGTATTATTAGTCACCTATATGAATCTATTCTTTCTAAAGTGATCTTAAATTTGACTAAGGTACCTTAAAAAGAATAGGTTCTGGTCTACGTTCATAACTAGGTTCGGGAGTTCAGTTACGTGCGGGTAAGGATTAGCACCCCCACAACGCCTATCCAGAGATAGTACCTAATTAGCCTAACGTTATCCTATAGGTCCTAAAATTTAATGGTCTTTAACTTTCGATATATTAAATATTGGAAAGAATACAAAAATGATTTCCACCATTCGGAGTTGATTTTCGAAATCCAACTCACCTTAAGAGTCTTCAATAAAAACCATTCGTTCTTATGAAGAGACTCCGTCGTCGGATTTATTAAATATTTTATGGATTAAAAATAAAATTAAGAATTTTAAAATATTGGAAAAATTTTAGTTTACTTTCCACCATTCGGGTTAGACACGTAAAAGTTTTTCTCACCTCGTATGTCTTCAATAGAAGCCATTCGTTCTTATGAAGACCAATCGTCGGATTTATTAAGTATTTTTATGCAAATTTGATCTTAAAGAGACTAAGAATTAAAAGATTTAACATATTGAAAAAAATTAGATTACTTTCCACCATTCGGGTCAGACACCTAAAAATTTCCTCACCTAAAAATTCTTAAAAATTGACCGTTCGCAATCTTTCAAGATTTCATCATTGGTAATGGTCGTATTTATTCTTAATTTAATTAATTATTAATTATGTAAAATAAGGGTTTAAGTACCCACATAGTCCCTGTATTATAGTGAAAAGAGTAATTTAGTCCCTGTTCTGTAAAAGTGAGTAATTTAGTCCCCGTACAATTGAAATAGGTGCAAATAAGTAAAATTGATAACAATGTTAATGAAAACCCGTTAAAATGCTGATGTGGACTCGTAAAATCTAACAGAATTAATGACTAGGAATAAAATATAACTTGAAATATATCTAAATCTGTTAGATTTTACAAGTCCACGTCAACATTTTAACGGTTTTTCATTAAAACAGTTATCAATTTTACTTATTTGCACCTATTTCAATTGTACAGGGACTAAATTACTCACTTTTATAATATAGAAACTAATTTATTCTTTTCAATATAGTACATGGACTATGTGGGTACTTAAACCGCAAAATAAGCTATTTGGATATTCATTTAATTTTTCTAAGTTTGTTTCTAACATTTTTAAGTTTATTCTAATCTAACTTTAATTATGAATTAAGATCAAATATAAATATATATATATAAAGGAAATTTTAATCATGGTCATAAAAAGGAAATAAGAAAACACATTAGTAAAACGTAAATAAAATAAAGTAATGAAACAAAAGAAATGTACCTAGTGATACATTTGAAGCGGGTCAGAATGCAGACCCGCGCGGGTTGCATTTGACCCGCTTTTCACCCTATAAAACATTTGTTTTTTCTTTTATATCAAATCCTTTTACCTTTGCAAAAAGAAAATCCTTTCAGCTCTCTCCCCCTCTCTTCTCAGCACCACCGGTGTTCTTAGTGTACCCAGAAACCACCGTTGACAGCCGTTGCCGCCACCGTAACCTAGAAATTTCCAAAACTTACCAAAAATCTTCCTTTCGACCTGCTAAACTCCGAAACCAAAGTAGATTTTCCGAAAATGAACCTGAGGGCCCTAGATCTAAACTCGAAGCTCGCGACTCTTCTTCTCTCCGATCTCTTCCGACAACCGTGGTCGGATGGTCACCAAAATCTCACCGGGCCTTACTCTAAACCCACCCTAGGTATTCACCGTCAGATCTTAGAAATGAACACCTCCAAACCGAAACCCCAAAAAATCTGAATCAAACCCTGTCTAAAAAAGTTCCTTTTGATTTTCTTGTTGCTGTTTCTTATGATATTTTGTGATTTGGGGATTCCGATTTCTCCCACCTTCCGATTCCCCCTTCTTGTTGTATGAATTGCTCCTATTTATAGGAGCAATCGGATCCAAAAGATTTCAATATCAGTCCCACTCTTTATCTCGTTCAATTTTCAGTCTTAATTTCTTTCCTAAAAAAAAAACGGATTTAGTCTCCTGATTAGGTTTGACATTGCTTGATTTCGGGATTTCAATTGATCTAATTTGATTTGTCATTTCATTTCAGGATTTCACAGATTCGGCCTAACTTGATTTTCGGAATTGAATTGATCGTCGAAAATGGAAGAGAAAATATAGAAAGGAATTAAATCGAGTTAGAGATCCGAGTAAAAAGAAATTGATTTTGGGAATTGATTGTTGAAAATCCGAAAATTTTGTTAGAGATTCCGGCTAAAATTCGGGTGTTTACATTATGCATTGCAATTCGTTGGAGAATTTCCACGGCATGGTTCTAATTTTTTGGATTTTGAATTTCTATGGTATTTACTGCAAGATTCATGAGAGAATATATAATATGCTCTGTCACTTATGAAGATAAGGTGCTTTTATAGTTTTCTTTTTTCTTCTTAATATTTCTGATTTATAAATGATTGTTTTTACAATGGTGATCTCTAAGCTTCCTCTTAACAAATTTAAAGGTTTAGTGGATTTCTATTGGAAAAGCTAATCTCTTCGTCTTATTTGTCCATCTATCATATTTTTTATATTCCTAAATTATGAACTTTTTGATATTAAAAACTATGAATTACCATTTTAAAATTAAGATTAAATTATAGTAATAAAAATCACTAAAATTAAAATTTTAGTTTTAAACTCAAAAAAAAAAAAAAAATTCAAACAAAAACAAAGAATATAAGACGGATAAGTATATAAGAAATAAATCTTATATATCTAAATTATACCCATTCTACTAAAATGGTGTTTGATATGAGATCTTTTTAAAATAGAGGGTAATTTAAAAAATCTTATATATCTAAATTAATATGTTTGGTGGTAATTTAAAATTTTCACATGGCAGTGATCCAAGCAGTGATTATATCACTATCATGTGGGTGATTTAAATCCAATTTAAAATGATGAAAAGTTTTATCAACCAGAATGAGTAATTTTTAATATTATTTTATGACAAATTTATCTTCGAAAAGGTGTCCATCATATTATGTTTTTTTCCTAAATATTTGTTATATTATGTTTTTTGAATATATAATTTTATATTTTAAAAATAAATAAAATATATATTAACGAAAATTTGAATTAACATATAAAATTTGTTTAATATGCAAATTATATCCAATTATACAAAATTAATTAAAAATATAAAAGAATTTAATATAAATTTCATTTCTTTTTTATTTATATCAAATAAATTGATTTATTAGTAAAAAATTAGAATTTTTAAGATAAAGCTATTGCAATATAAACTTTTAATATATGTTATTTAATAATAAATTAATCTATTTAACGAAAGTGTTTTAATCAAATTAAATTTCCTAATTACTTATAAATTAGACAAATCTTATTAATAATAAAAAATTATTTATAATGATAATTTAGAAATATAATAAACAGCAATGACTATTTTCGTCAATTCAAAAGATTTTTCATATTCGTGCTTTTATATATATTATAGATAAGCAAATTTCACTTTTTAATTATTTTATACAAGACAACTTATGTGATCCTTAAATGTGAACATGTCAATAAATTTGAATAAAACTGATAAGAACTAATTTATACCTTATAATTTTTATAGAACATTGAATTTTAATAAATTATTCATTTAATAAAAATCAAAACTGTTGCTTTCTTCTAAATAATTTTATTATTAATTATTCTTTTCAATGATTTGGGTGTTTTATATCATGTACGTGATTTTTTATTTGATTTAAAATCATAGTGATTTATAATATTACACCAAATATGGTAAGTTAAGATCAATTGTGATCAAATTAGTTTCGCCAATTTATTTTGTTTATTTATTTTTTTTTTTTTTAATGTAATACCAACACTACAAACAAATTGTCATATAGTGAAGGTCCAAAAAGCGTTAGTAAAACCCAAAAATCCGTTGCTAAAAGTCCTAAAACCCTATATCGACAGTCAAAATAGCTATTTCGAGAAAAAATTAAACGACGGTAAAACCCTCGTCGTTATAGATCTATACCGATGGAAAAAGCGACCGTCGAAATAGGATATATAACTTATACCGGCGGTTTAAGGCGTCACTAATGTTACTACCGTCGGTATAGCCTATGTTGGGTTAGTCCCTTTTGTTTTTACCTATACCGACAACTCTGTCGTCCATCGGGATAGATATACTGACGGCTTACCGAGGTTCCAGTAAGGAACATGGCTAAATCATCAGATTTTTCTTCATCCAAATTTACCCATCGAAGAGGTTGCTTGCCCTCCTCAATAAATGCTTCTTTTAATGCAGCTTCTATACGGCAAATCTGACTCTCAATGACAGCAATAAATTGTCTGTGCCTAGTTGCTATAATATCATCGCAACGATGTCCATGGCTCTACCTTATAGCTCTCTCAAACTCTTCCAACTGAAATTACATCTACAGTTTAACACAGGGCAACTATTAAAATAAGTAATTGGCTGCATGCACATAGAATGGAAAATAAAATTCAATTAATTTGTACTACGGTAAACAAGAACATGCATGTAAAGGTAGGGGAAAATATGAGAATACTTAATGTTAGTTTCAATATTTGTTGAGACTGGGACAGTAAAAAGTCCACTCTTTGAGTATGTATAAACACTTGAATTGAAATTAACAAGAACATGCATGTAAAAGTACATAATTTGCATTCTTTTTATTACCCTTCAAAATAAAAATTCTACTTTAATTCTTACTTTGAATATATATATATATATATATATATATATATATATTAAACCCAAGATAAATGCTCCATCTACGAATTAGTCTTGCAATATCACAGCTAAACATTATTCTAATTTTGTTCAGAGTGATTGCTTATTAACCATCCAAACCAAAGGAATAATTAAGGCTGTAAATATCTTGAGCTTCTAAGTGGATATGCATTTTTTATCTTATTTTCACTATTAATTGTCAATGCCTTGATTGACTACACATTGGGTGATTCAGAGAATAGCATCATTAGGCGCACAAAATGAAACAGATTGGAAGCACATATCATTACCTTATAGATAGAGAGTGTGGGAGTTTAACTTATTCAAAGAAATAATTAAACACCATGAACAAGAGAAGTGGATGAATTCTTTTTGGCTATAAAGGTCACAAGAGCCGTAATTCTATTACGATACACTAATTTCAAAACTAAAATAAAATTACTTTGCCTCAGGCTTCCTAAATGAATAAAAAGATATCCTAATTGTGATAAATGTAAGTTAAAGAGTGAAGAATGAAGAATTCAAAAAAGGATTTAAAATTTTAGTTTAACAAAAAACAAAAGAAAGAAAAGGTAGCATACCTGCCATTTAGCAGTACTTAGAGCAGTTTGCCGTTCTCTACAGAGTTCAGTAGAATCTACAGTTTTTAGTCCTTCTCTCCTCTCTTTGATCCACGTCGTATATGCTAATTCCATTCTGGAAAACATAAACAATGAACACATTTTAAAATGTAGAGAACCCCCAGATTTAACTTGTAAAAGATCTTCATGAAATATAAAAAGAATGTTCGAAGCTAAGACTTATTATATACACAAAACCCCATTTAAAAGAATGTTCAAAGCTGAAACTTCTTATATACACAAAAACCTTATTATGTGGTTGACTAATAATATTAAGCATTACAAAACCTCATAAAATTGGCTTATTTCCTTTTTGAAGAAGATAACTTTCATAGGCCAGCATCTTCATTAAAGTTTGTAGAGCACATGCATATAATCATCCTGGTTCTTATTTACTAGTAAAAAATATAAACCAAACGGAAAAGATGAAACCTTGAATCATAGTTTTTCTGTTTTAACAATAAAACAACCATTCATCAGGATTAAAAAAGGCAGGGAAAAAAAGGCTAAGAAAGTTTCAAATAAGTAAAACAACAAAATCAAGAGTAACTGGTTGAAAACAACAAATAGTGTAAGAGAAAGAAAATAAGCATATACAGCATGAACATCAAAATGTGCCAACGACAACAGACCATATAAAAAAACTGTAAGAAATTAGGAGCTAAAGCACATCTACCAGAAATCTAATCGAAAAACAACCTCAAAAAAACCCCAAAACCAAAGAATTAAACACTCAATCATATGAAGATTCTAGTGTTAAACCAAACATTTAAAAATCGCAACCACTTCCAAAAATTATCTAGTATGCAAAATATTTATGATTCATACAAAATCAGTCTTTGCTTGTATAAGTAGTTGTAGCAGATTCTTATTGGTGTTAAGAGTGGGTACTGAGAATGCTTAAAACAGGTTAACATAAATGAGGAATAGTAGATGTAAAAAGCCTTACAAATATGATTGTTTTCGGGCAACAATTCTTCTCTTTGATCGAATCTTTGTCAGGTTATAGCTGGAAGTGACATGCCTGATAATGAAGCTGAAGAGAATAAACAAAAGAAAAAGAAAGAAAAAACCCCAAAAATAAATTAATACAACTCATTGTGGGAATAAAAAATTATGTTCTAAGAACAGAGGAAGCATGCTACAAACCTGATCACCATCCTTGATGCCATAGTTTATGATATGGTCAGTGTCTGTGACCAAATTATGACCATCATAGCACAAGCTAAAATGTCCCCAAACACACGGCCTCCATGATGCAGAATGCAGATTCATATGAATAATATAACAAAAAGCAATTTAATGTCAATAACACATCAATCAAAATTATTTTGCATTCCGTTTCTTTGCTAATCAAATTACGAACTGTCAAAATTTATTAATTCTTCTATTTCTTGGGTCCAAGATGAGTAAGAACCTCCAAAATCAAATAGTGTTCAATTCATAAAATGTGGGCATAGAAAAGAATATATATTAAAAAAAAGAAAAAAAAAGGTTGGGGGAGGGGAACGGGTTCTAATAAAATGGAATAAGTGGAGAACATACCATGAAATCTTGCCAGGACCATTCTTTGGCATATGACTAAAGACATCTTGCATCGCCAACTTGAGCTCGGCAATGGTAGCCGACTTTATAACTTCAACATCTACAAAACCCTAAACCCAAACCGGAGACAAAAAATCGAAGCAAATGCAAAAGCAAAAAACGAAAGAACAAGAACAAATCCAAATGTCGAAGCCAAATCATGACTACACCTTAAACTCAAATCGAAATAGAGAAGTGGCAGGTCGAAATCAAAAACTTACCAAACAAAATGAGCAAAAAAGGAAAGGAAGGTTGGGATGGTACTTGGTTCCAGCGGAAGGAATAGCGACAAGGGAAGCGACGGTGGGAAGCAGCGGTGGATGAGAAGCTCAGGTCAGCTACTACTTTCATTTTTGGTAACGGAAGAAAGAAGAATTAAAAAGAACCTTGACCGATAAATTTTTGGGAAATTTTCATTGACATACAAAGGTAAAAGAGGGGTTGGGAGAAAAAAAGGTGTTATGTAGATTCCCTAAATAAAATTGGGATGACTTATAACAACAGGTGAAATAAAATAGTATGTTGCTATACGCATCTTTTTATGAAAAAAATTAAAATCGAAATTAAAATAAAATTATCAATTGAAAAAAAAGGTGGGTTCCTTTTTAACAAGATGTATATACTGACAGTTGAAATAAAACCGTAGGTATACATCAACCTATATTGACGAAAAATTATCAACCGTTACAATAGATATAACCTATACCGACGGAAAATGCTCAACCGTTACAATAGATATAACCTATAGCGACGAAAAAATAAGTATCGGTCTATATTGTACATTTTCTGACGGATCAAAAATCCGTCGGTATAGACTTGATTTACTGACAGAATTTGACCATCAGTAAAACTAAGCGTTAGTATATAACAATTTGTTTGTAATGCAAGTAAAATGATTTAAGATCACTAATGATTTATACTATTACACCAAATATGATAAGCTAAGATCAGTTGTGATCAAATCAGTTTAGCGATCTAAACACCTCGATGATTTTACCAAATATGATAAGCTAAGATATCAAATCAGTTTGGTGATCTAATCACCTTGGTGATTCTATTACCACCATAATCTTAAAAATGATACAAAATCGCTACCAAAGAGCAAAAAGTAGAAACGTTTATATATCCTTGTTCGTGACATTTTTATCAAGTATTTGTTAGATATCTTAGTATCATCATGAAATATGTAAAACCAATGAATCTTTGCATATATATTATTAGTGGAGGCAATGGCTTTGGTACCATGTAAGAGTATAAATACACAGTCAATTTTATCACTTGCTTAGCATTAGTGAGAGGTAAGTTCAATTTACAGAGAGCACTATATATATATATATATATATATATATATATATATATATATATATATATTGTAGACACCTAATTTTGTCCGGACCACTAAACAGGTATGTTTTCTTCCCATATTGATGTTCCCAAGTGTAAAAGGACTGTTTTCATCCTGCAGGTGGTACTCCGAGACTTAGTTTAAGAGGGCGAGCACAAAAAGTCAAACTTGAAAAAAAGTCAACCCCGAAAAAGTCAACCCCAGAAAGTCAACTACTGAAAAAGTCAACCCACTTTCAAAATCAAGATTTTAAGTTCAATTGAAAAATGGCGAAAGAATTTTGATAATCCGAGGTCTACATTGAAAGATATGGAGTTCGGAAGTTGGGATTTGGAGATTCAGTAGAAAGGAAACCCTAATCCGAGAAATTTGGGGAAAAGTGCTTAAACGATCAAACTGGTCGAAATTGAAGGTTCCAAATGAAAGATAAGCACTGACTACGGGTAATGGAGAAGTCACTTGCAAGAAAAACCGAAAAAAAAGTCAATCCGGGAGAAAACCGAGAATTAGGGTTTTTAGTGGATTTCGGTGAAATCGGGAAGAATCACAGAAATGGCCCGACTTGTTAAGACCAAAGCCCCCAATGGATGAAGAATGGTTAAAAAGGATGGCCCAAGGCTCAGATTGAAGAAAATCTGAAAATCGGATTTGTTTTGAGCAAAACCGGGTTTCGGAGGTAAAAGGGCAAAATTGGAAAAATTTGGGAAAAATAGCAAATGGACTCCGAAAATTATGGAAAATTTGTCAATCTCATTCTTAAATCATTTGAAGGAGATTGGCGAAAGAAAATCTTGATTCCGAGTTCGTTTGCAAAATGGCCAAATCCCGGGCTTCTTATGCAGTAATTCAAAAAGGAAAATCCCGGAAAAATAGCAAATGGACTCCAAAAATTCTGAAATTTGGCAAATCTCATTTTTAAATTATTTGGAAGAGATTGGCGAAAGAAAATCTTGATTCCGAGTTCGTTTGCAAAATGGCCAAATCCCGGGCCTCCTATGCAGTAATTCAAGCCGATAAATCCCGAAAAAATACCAAATGAGCTCCAAAAATTATGAAAACTTCCAGATCACACTTTTTAATTATTTTGAAGAGATTGGTGAAGAAAAATCTTGATTTGGAGCTCGTTTAAAAAATGGTAAAATGTAAGGGCATAAAAGGGCATTTTTGGGAAGAAAAAATCCAAATAAATAGCAAACGGACTCGGATAATTTTGAAAACTTCCAGAACTCAATATTTTATTATTTTGGAAGTATTAGAAAAAGAAAAATTGAATTTGGAGTTCGTTTGATATTTACTTGCATCCGGGGGGCAAAATGGTCATTTCACCCAAGCAACCGAAAAGGGCTTTTTTTGGCCCTTCAAAAAATCAGAGTTGGGCTGGAAAAGAGATGTGCTGGCATACCCAAGCCCAAAGAAAGGAGGAAGCTTCTAATTTTTTTTTTTTTTAATCAAGTGGTTAAAAATCAAGAGTTAGTTAACCATTCTCTTTGATCAAGCCATGGTGATTAAACCACATAGGTTAAGAAAGATGTCAACATTATTTTTGCATAGCTGTAATTTGAGAGGGCTGAGATGCTAATCTAAAGGTGGTAATTTCATGACTTTTCATCTTGAATTATTGGCCATTTGATGGAAATTAGGTTACACAAAAATGACAACATCTTGGAGGCTATATAACCATGCATTAAGGCTAGCCCTAAGGAAGGGGGAGGCAGATTTTGGTTTCTTCTTTTCCATTTTGGCTGATTTCTCTTAGTTTTTCTTAGTTTTTATCTTCTTGGTTGAGAGCAAAAAAAGAAAAGTTTAGAAAAAAAGGAAAGTTTGAAGAGAAAAGCTTGAAATATTAGCTTCTTGAGGTTGCTCTTGAGCACCAACTCTTGCACTTTCATTTTCTATTCTTGTTTTTTGCTATTTTAATCTCTACTTGGTGAGTTTTCATTTTAAAATAATGTTTCTTGTTCTTCCTTCATTTCCTTTCTTAAGTATTTTTTTTTACATTTTTTTTTACAATAAACTCACCATGGCCAAATGGCCTACATTATTTATTTTAAGTTGTTGTTTCAATTCATTTTACCATATTGTTTATGCTATTTTCTTTGTTTTTGATGTTTTAAGTGTTATGTTATTTCATGTTCTTAAGTTATATTTAATTTGGTTGCTTTGTTTGTTGCCATTTATGTCTTAGATATCATGTTTTTGCATTTTTAATTTTCTGTTTTCATGTTGTTTAAATTTGAGCATGTTTTAGAGTTAGCATATTAAGTGTTTGTGAAAATGCTTGTGTGATTCTTTGCATGATTCTTGTTTTATATCTTAGTGAGCATGTTTTAGATTTGGTATATTAGGTGTTTGTGAAAATGCTTGTGTGATTTTTGTGTTATGACTTAGTTTTTCATGCTAGCATACCAAGTGTTTGTGAAAATGCCATGCTTGTTGGAGCTTGAGGCCATTTGGCTACTCCATGTGTTTTGCATTGTGTGTTGTATTTTTGTCATGCTAGTTGTTAGGTTTTTGCATTTGCATGATATTTGGTTGGATTTTTGAATTAAGCATGCCTTGTGTTTGTGAAAATGCCATGCATATCTTAGGTCTAGGTTGCATTTATTGCCATGCAAGTTCATGTTAGGTCTAGGCCATATTATTTATGTCATGCATTTTCCTTATATTTAGTTTTAAATCCATGCATTTCATGCATTATGTTTGCTGCATTATTTCATGCATTTCATGTTCATACCACTTGAATAATGACTTGAGCCAATTGATGGTTCAAAGTCATGCTCTCTTGAGCACACTTGTGGAAAATTAAGTTTGTCAAGTTGATTATTCTACCTTTGTGATTTTTTTTACTTAGTCATTTTTTATCTAACTTTCAAAAAGTCCTAGCTACTGCTTTCAAGTCATTTTATGAGTTTCAAATATTTTTACTTTGATTTTTAAATGATTTTATCAAAGACAAAAAAATGTGCTGGCAAAGCAGTTTTTTTCTCCTCCAAAAACTCGTACATCTCTGATTTTTCTGGGAATTCATCTTTGATCAGAAAATTAAGCCGATTTTTTATCGTGTAGTTTTACATGTCCTGAGTCTCCAGTAAATTTTTCATAATTTTTGGAATTTTTAGAAATAGGGTAAAAAATCGTGGATTAAAACTGGACAGTGGAGTCAGAATTGAATTTAAAGAAAAACAAAGCAGTTTTTTCTCCTCCAAAAACTCGTACATCTCTGATTTTTCTGGGAATTCATTTTTGATCAGAAAATTAAGCCGATTTTTTATCATGTAGTTTTACATGTCCTGAGTCTCCAGTAATTTTTTCAGAATTGTTGGAATTTTTAAAAATAGGGTAAAAAATCGTGGATTAAAACTGGACAGTGGAGTCAGAATTGAATTTAAAGAGAAACCATTTTTCTGTTTTGGTTAATTTACTTAGAGTGGGCTGATTAGGAGGGTTAGCTACTGACTTAGGGTACTTTCTAAGCCTTTTTAAACTCTAAAAATGGTTTTTCAAGTCTCGGGTTAAGGGTAGTCAAGTCCGGATTTTTAAACTTAGGAAATTAGAGCCATTTAAAAAAATTTTAGCCCAGTTTTTATTCAAGCTTCTCAAAATTGTTTTCAAACAATCACAAAGTATTTTGGTTTTAGAATATTTAATTTGACATATTTTCCTAAGGTAGCCGGATATCTTTTTAGATATACGGATTTCCTTAATAAAAGGAAAAAAATACATTTCATGCATTGCATTTTTATTTTCATGCATATTATATGATAGCATTATTTTATTCCATGACATTTAAATTATATGCCATACCATTCATATTTGTCATGTCATTTAGGTTGCATTATATTATTTAGACTGTACTATGTCATTTTATTTATGTCATGCATATACATATTCATTTCTTTTAAATGTTTCCAAAAAAAGATAATGGTTTTCAATAAAAAAAATATAAAGATATTCCCGAGTTAAAATAATTCATGAGTTCTCTACCGGGTTTGCTGGAGGGAATATCATCAATTATCATTAATAAAGGAATATCTTTCTTTCAAAAAAGAGAATGATTCGGAAAGTTTTCCAAAACTAATAAAAATTTCTATATTTTGCCACGTTTGTTGGGGAATATAGGAAAATTTTGAATTTATAAATTCCGGATCATTTTCAATAAAAAAATGGAATTATTTTTCTTTAAATTGGGAATTAACTTGAAATACTAAATTTAAAACCAACTTTTTACCGAGACTTGAGATAACACACGATTAATAAGGTACCGATTTATACGGGCGTTGTGGGGGTGCTAATCCTTCCCCACACGTAACCGACTCCCGAACCCGTTTCTTTGATTTCTCTGGTTTTAACGCAGACTTGAAATTGGTTTTAAAAATATTTTAATTAATTTTTAAAATATTTTTATAAAACCGGTTTTAATAGGTGACCGATCACACCTAGCTAAAAAAGATTGGTGGCGACTCCATGTCTTTTTTAAGGTCATTTTCAAAACCTTCATTTTTCTAGAGGAATTAAGTCGACTTTTCCTCGTTTTTTTTTTAAATGTCACGCTTAACGAATAAGAAAGTCTTGCGATGAGACTCGTCGTTATTTTTTAGGTTGCGACAGCTTGGCGACTCCGCTGGGGAATATTAGAGAGTCAGGCCTAGAATTGGTCGTGTGTTATCAAAGTCTCGGTTTTGTTGGTTTAATTGGTATTTAATTTTAATTCCCACATTTTTTTAATAAGGAGAATTTTGAAAATAATAAAATGTTCTTAAATATGTTCATACTCATGTGCATGCATTTTTTTTTGTTCTCTAAGTATTTTTAAGGTTGTATATTATAATTGCTTGTCGGTTAATGCGTTACACTATTCTTGAATGTTTTAATTGCTAGGGCATTTAGAATAAGGTTTGCAGAATAGGTAGTGAAAGGTTTGATATTCCTCCACACACACTACACGTGCATTTGCATAACATGAATCCTATACCCGGATTCCGTCCTTTTAAGTGGGAGTAAAGTAACTACGCCTTCGTGATGATCCTCCGTATGGGCTAGTGAAACACTTTCGGAGTATAAAGTACCTATTGCCTTCGTGATAATCCTCCGTACGGGCATAGGAAAATATATTCTAACGGATTGAACCCGCTTTTATCGGGGTGCCTTACTAGCCTTCACCAGCGACAGTGAGGAACAATTCGGGGCCTTAGAACCGATTCACCCTCATATAGTGAACCTAGGCGAAGCCATCCCGAATTTCCGTTAGATATACCGAAAATAGGAACACATGGAGGGACATTTCTAAACTTTTTGTTACCTATTTTACACTCCGAATAAGTGTGGTAGATCAGGCAACGATGTACGTACATCGCCCGTAATAAATGTGATACTCCGCCTCGAAGGCATCGTGATGCCTAAATAAGCAGATATTGCTGGGTGATGCACCCAAAAGAGTGTATCTTATTTAACCTTGCACTAAAAAGATAAATTGTAAGTATAGTAGTTAGCAAGGGTCGAGTCCTCAGGGATTGGGTTTTAGTTTATAAGTTAATAGTTTAAAACTTAAATTCAAGAACAATAAAAGAAAAGGGGTTTTTGAATCTAGATTTAAACTAAAGTAAATAATAAGAATAAGATGCAAGGCGGTATAACCAGCCAATAAAAATATATATACTAAATTAGGCGGTATAACCAGCCAAAATAAAACAAAGTTAATATACAAATTAGGCGGTATAACCAGCCAATAAAAATAAATATAAAAAATAAGCAAACTAAAAGTAAGAAAACAAATAAGTAAGAAGAATCAAATATGAAAAATATGGTTAAGGTTTCATTCTCCACCACTAGACATCATTAAGAATCAATTTCAGATCTATCAATATCAACCAACTATCAAAGTTAACAACCGTAGATAACAACAAGCTCTGTTACCCCAATCTTTCCTTAGTTTGTCGTTAAATAGAACAAGCTCTCTATTTAATCTCTAACCATTAAACAACCTAGAATAAGCTCTCTAAATTCAATTTAATGGCAGCTTTATGATGAGAAAGATAGGTTGATCTAAGCAACAAACACATAAGCTCGGATTGTTCAACTTAGGTTATGTTCCACTTTGCAATTATTGAAAACTTGACCATAATCATTAATCACAAATTGCCACTTATGAATAGGAAATCAAGACAATTACACGGATCAAGACTCCTAAACTAGCAATAGATAATTATCAAGATCTATCTAGTTGTACACCTAAATAAATCTAGACAACATCATGAACAATTCTTGTAGAAGAACATAAGCAACTTTGATAGAAAATTCATGATAGATAGAATCTGAAAATCAATCACAAAACATGTCTAGGGCTTTGAAATCACCCTTAACCAAATAGAAGTTTAGCCTAGCATAGGCATTATAAACATAAACATAAAATTAAAGAAAATCTAAGAAGAAAATAAAAGAAAGAAAGAAGAAGAGGAAGAATATTAATTATCCAACTTCTTGCTCTCTCTAAAGAAAAAGAAAACTAGAGAAAAGAAAGAAAACTAGAGAAAAGAAAGAAGAAGAAAACTTAGAGAATTTTATTAAAATGGCTAATATCCTACCTATGTACAATATGATCCCTTACAATCATCCAAGGCCCTCTATTTATACACATTTTGGAGGGCTAAATGACAAGAGACAAGCTTTACAAATTTCAAAGGTAGGTATATGACGATTTTGATCAGCCAACTTGATGGTCGATTTCGTCAATATTGGAGGCCTGATCTGATCACATGGTCTTCTAGACAAAGGTTCCCCTATCAGTTACGGAACCATAGCCGTTGGAATCAGCTCATTTTCTGATGTGGTTAAGCAGATATAAGCAAAATACGAAAACATGTCAGCACAGACGTCATTGCACATCAGCCACCTTGATGGTCGATTTCTTCAATATTGGAGGCCTGATCGGATCACATGGTCTTCTAGACAAAGGTTGCCCTATCAGTTACGGAACCATAGCCGTTGGAATCAGCTCATTTGCTGATGTGGATAAGAAGATACGGGCATAATACGAAAACATGTCAGCACAGACGTCATTGCACATCAGCCAACTTGATGGTCGATTTCGCTAGGGAAAACGACTCCGTTTTAAGAAGTGTAAAACATGAAAAAGATAGATATGCCTCTTAGCTTTGCATGGATACAAATTTCAGCCTTATTGCTTCAGTGAAACTCGAGATATAGCTGATATGGCAAAAGGTGTCGGAACTGTAACTGAACTGGATTTGCCCTTAATTCTAGTAATCTGAAATCACTCAAAGAAACTTGTGAAAAACACCAAAATACATAAAAATATAAAAGATCATAAACACAATTAGACTAAACAATAATAACTCGTATTTGACACAAAACATTAATAAAACATAACTAAAAACTATATAATTATACGAGTTATCACACCCCCACACTTAGATTGTTGCTAGTCCCTAGCAACGACTCAATAAAAATAAAATAAGAAAATCTAATCTAATCCATTTTCGTAGGAAATCACGGTGGCACTTAGCATGTGACACAAGCCTTTAAACCCCTAGGTGTCCCTAGTGGACGAGTTTAGTCTCGTGAGGGTTTACTAGAACGATACCCACAAACATTGAAAAACTAAAATATAAATAAACTGCATATACTAAAAATATTTACTCCTAATCCTTTCAATACAAATTAGATACAATATTTGAACAAGTCTTATAAACTAATCAATAGCTTAAAGAATTTCACAAAAAATCATGCTTGAATGTAAATTGTTTGAGTTAAGCCAATATTAGCATAACATATCTCAATCAAAATATTGCATGTTCAAATTTAATCTCAACTTCTCACATGGGATACCCTCATGATTTTCACTCTTTAAAGTAGTGGTGAAGTGTTTACACTCAATCAATCTCATGAAAACAGTTCTACCATATTCTTGCTTGTCCACCTATTCTCCACTATTTAGATCATACAACTTCATGAATCAAGAGGTCTTCAATCAAGGTTGTAATGGGGCCAAGGGGTTTGTAATGTGGTTGAAGAACAAAAGGATAAAGATATCACAAAGGTTCCAAAGAGTTCATAAAGTTTAGAGACATAAAAAGATCATACAAAGAAACTTCTCAAAACTCTTTACAAGTACATAGTCACCTAGGCCGGATATTTATGTTGGGCCTTTTCTTCATTCTAAACGACTTTGTAACATCTTTTTCTTTTTCCACAAATTCAAGAGATGATTCATATATATATTTTTTTTTACATAGGAATGTATTTGCCAGTATTTCATTTCTTTTTCTCTTGACTTTTCTTTTCTTTCCCCCCCACACTTATTTCTTGTTTCTAACCCAAATTTTTAACTAAAAATATCCCTTGTCTTTGCAACTTGTCTCAAAACATGCTAATTCATCTTTGGAACAAAGGTAAAGATATAAGTATATTTAGGTTAGGGACAAGTTATGGTTACCAAAGAGATAGCTTATTCAATGTAGGCTCAAATTGGTTCACTAAGGGTGTGTTCTCTTGGAACATCAATAAGGGATGGCTGTTTGGCTCTGGCTAAAAATCCTAATGCCTCTATCATATTCATGTTGTCACATGTATCAATATAGTCTCAAACGGTTTAAAGCAAGTTCTAGAGAATCCTGTAATCATAAGAGCACTCAAGAAAGAAATTAGATTGATTTGTATAATGCATCAATCATTATAGGCTCAAAAACTCACAAGGATGATTATACAAGTCAGATTAAGTCTAAACATGCTTCTTTCTCAATCAACATATTATATTAACATTGGCTCATAAAAAGGTTGACATCAAGCTCAATTCTCATGAAAATCTTCTCACTAATAACCAGTTTAGACCTATGCAATTCATATCTCATCATTGTATTAAAAAGGAACTAAAACACACTAAAAATAATAATGATAATAAAGACTCATAAAAAAAAAATAGTAGACAAAAATAAAAGAAATCCTAAATCATTCCCCCCACACTTAATTCTTACATTGTCCTCAATGTAAGTCTATTAACACAAATGAAAGAATCATGTGTAAGAGAAAAGAACTAATAACATAAGAATAGGAACAACTAAGACTCAAAACAAAACAAACTCATGCAACCTAAATAATCCTAAAATACTAAACAAAAATTAACAAGTAAACATAAAAAGATTAAAATCAAACTGACAAGGTATGTCTCAAGTCTCCCTTACTCAGACCTTGTTCAGAATGAATACTTCTAAATTGCTTAAAACACAACAAACTCTTTTTTTTTTTTTTTGAAAAGAAGAAATCAAACTGACAAGGTATGTCTCAAGTCTCCCTTACTCAGACCTTGTTCAGAATGAATACTTCTTAAATTTTTTTTTTTTTTTTTTTTTTAAATTAGCAAAATATGTCCCTTACCCCCTACTAAAATATGACATTGTCCCCAATGTCAAATTTTAAAGGTAGAATTTAGGAGATATTACCTGCAGAGGTTGCTAACCACTTATTATAACTGAGACACAACAAGCAAAATGTTAGATAATGTCACAAAGACAAAGTGCAATCCACTCCTTGCTCGTCCATATCTCTTTTTCTTTTTTCGAGCGTTTGCGAAACAACCGTAGCAGATAAACACTCATAAGCTTGGAGCTTTTTAAGTAAATCTTCAATGGTTGTAGCAGAAATTATGGTTCTCCTTGCCTCTGAAAACATGAATCCATTATCCACAGCATTATCTAAATATAAAAGCAAATTACTAAAATAACCATTAATATTAAGCAAACCAATGGGTTTCTTATTTGTGACCAAAGATGACCAAGAAGCCACGCAAGCTATTTCTTCCAATGTACCCAGACCTCCTGGTAAAGCAATGAATGCATCGGCAGAATGGTACATGATTGTTATCCGTTCAGGGACACTCCAGACTTGTATTTCCTTACCCACGGTAGGTCCACAAAAACTTGTGAATAGTTTTGGCACGATTCCTAGAACTGGACTTCCTCCGGCGTGTGCTGCTGTAGCGACTGCTCCCATTAAACCCGTACTACCGCCTCCATAAATCAAGTGGATCTTTTGTTGGGCAAGTATTACTCCAACTCTTATGGCTTCATCAGCGAATATGTTATTTTTCCCTGGATAAGCACCTCCAAAGACACAAATTTTTTTAATGCGTTGGGACGAAGTACTTTCCATTTTTTTTTCTTTTTTTTCGAGTGCCTGAAAGAGAATGAGTACATGGTGTAATATATAGAGGACTGAGTAGTGAATCAGACAAGAGTAATAATGTCGCCGAAAGTGTATCTGACCTGTCAGAAGAAAATGTTAACCTAACAAAAGATTTTTGCGTGATTTCAGGAAGAAAATCAAAAAGAGAAGAAAAATCAACCGTAAAAGTCAAGAGTAATAATGTCGCCGAAAGTGTATTTGACCTGTCAGAAGAAAATGTTAACCTAACAAAAGATTTTTGCGTGATTTCAGGAAGAAAATAAAAAAGAGAAGAAAAATCAATCGTAAAAGACAAATAAAAAAAAATGAGAATAATTACACAAATCGAATAACACGTAAATTAAACCGAAATAAAGTTATTGCAAATCAAACCAAAAGCTGAGAAGTCATTTATTGTAGTTGTGATTGTGGCTCACATCTTCCTCTGGTTTTACGTCCAGAAACGGCTTAAATGCCTTCTATGAGTCGAGGATATGCTTCCCATCCAGTTTTCTTACAAGCTGGCAAACAGGGTCTTTTAACATCAGATTCCCAAGATGTTGCCATTCCCTTTGGAATTGCGGCCATAAATCAAGAATTTCTCTTTGTACGTCTCCACTAGGATGCGTCTCAAGAGAAAGTTGGATATTACCCAAATTCTCCTTACTCAGTCCATCCTTAATGAATTCAATTTTATCATCTCGATTAGAGGACGGAATCCCAATAGAACGACATTTACCGTTACACGTCCATCGTGCACATTTGTGGCAATTTGAACTCATGCGCTTTGCACGTCGCTTCTTTGCAAAAGTGCTTCTACCTGTACCTGGTAAATGCAAAACAGGAAGATATTCATCTTCACGTACCTTGGCTTCAATTATCCAACGTATGTCGTCTGGAATCCCTTTGTGCATAAGCATTCTTAATCTTTCAAGTCGAACTTGGTAAAGCTTCAGTAAAATATTTCGAGGAAAAGGAGGAAATCGTTTCTGCAATCTTGTGAGAATATCATCCATCCTGAAAAAAAGAATGAAAAAAAAATTGAAAGAGAAATTGGAAGAGAAATTTATATACAATATCAGTTTTGTGGGTAGCTGATGGAACCGATTTAAATAATCACGGAGTACCGTTATCCGCCATTTAACCGGGGTAAAAAAAAAATTATATTTACATCTAGTTATTTTCAAAACAAGGATCAAAAAGAAAAACAACATAAAAAGACACAAAAACAAAACACTCTAAATAAAATCCTAAATTCTTCCCCCCACACATAATTCTTACATTGTCATTAATGTAATGCTATTATCCCCCAATGCAAGAATTATATGTAAGAGAAAAGAACTATTAAACAAAAGAAACTTATGCAGCCTAAATGAACTTAAAAGCAGTAAACACAATTAACAAAGAAACATAAGAAATAAAATAAAAATAATAAAAATAATAAAAGAAAAAGGAAAAGAAAGAGAAAGAGAAAGCAAATCTGAATATGGAAGGTTGGCAATTTCATCTTTTAATTGGGCTGCCTTCCCAATTAACACTTGAGTTAGTGTTTTGAATCTAACCAACACCCTTTCTTGGCTTTTTAGGCTTGTCAGGCTCATACATGAAATTTCCCACATTTATGCGTTTGAGAGAAAGCTTTCTTTGCACAACAGTGGATGCATTCTCCATTACAAGTATTATTCCATCATCCTTGGTGGTGCATATCTCATCGAGGAATGGTGCATCTTTTGGTACTTGTTGAATGACATCCACAAACAAACTGTTTAAGGTTTCCAGCGTGTCTTGTTCATGTTCATCCTCCTTGAACTTTGCAAATCTACTAGGAAAAGGTGGAGAAGAAACATTAGTAAAAAGTGGAACTTTAAACGTTACCTCAGGTGCCGAAATACTCTTATTTGTATTTGTGGCTTCATTATCCTCAAGAATAGAATCCATCTCTAATTCTATCTCATCCTCATCTTGTTCATCATTCCTCAAGGTCACAATAGTAGTATTCTCCTTTGGGTTAATCATTGTTTGGGCAGAGAGTTCTTCAGATCTTTGTGCTACCCATACCACCATACTACTAGCCAATTGGCTCATTTGCTTTTCCAAACTCTTGATGCTTGCCCTTGTTTCCTGTTGAAATTGCAAAGTATTAGTAACAAGAGAATAGACAAGATCTTCTAAAGAAGTACCTGAGTTTTGAGTCATATGTGATGGCTGAAAAAGATCTGATTCTTGAGACCATGATTGATTGAAGATAGATGGATGAGTGTAACTGGCATAAGGATCTACTTCTTGGAAATTTTTTGAGTAGCCATAATTAGTATGATCCCACCATCCCTCATGGTAAGTGTTTGAGTAATGATCATGCAGTTGGTCTTGGAACACTTGATGACCTTGACATCCTCCCATGGCAAATTGTTGAACTGGGAAGGTGAGATTGGCTTGTTGATTCTCCATGTTCATGTATGCCACCAACTCTTCAAGTGTTAGATTGCTCAATTCCATCGTTTTTTTTATTTTTTTTTTTTATTTTTTTTTTTCAAAATTTGATAAGAAAAACCCGTATGTACAAGAAAACAAAACTCATTAGAACTGAAAATAAGAATAAACCAAGTAACAAATAAACTAAAGAAAACAATCCCCGGCAACGGCGCCAAAAATTTTGATGCACCCAAAAGAGTGTATCTTATTTAACCTTGCACTAAAAAGATAAATTGTAAGTATAGTAGTTAGCAAGGGTCGAGTCCTCAGGGATTGGGTTTTAGTTTATAAGTTAATAGTTTAAAACTTAAATTCAAGAACAATAAAAGAAAAGGGGTTTTTGAATCTAGATTTAAACTAAAGTAAATAATAAGAATAAGATGCAAGGCGGTATAACCAGCCAATAAAAATATATATACTAAATTAGGCGGTATAACCAGCCAAAATAAAACAAAGTTAATATACAAATTAGGCGGTATAACCAGCCAATAAAAATAAATATAAAAAATAAGCAAACTAAAAGTAAGAAAACAAATAAGTAAGAAGAATCAAATATGAAAAATATGGTTAAGGTTTCATTCTCCACCACTAGACATCATTAAGAATCAATTTCAGATCTATCAATATCAACCAACTATCAAAGTTAACAACCGTAGATAACAACAAGCTCTGTTACCCCAATCTTTCCTTAGTTTGTCGTTAAATAGAACAAGCTCTCTATTTAATCTCTAACCATTAAACAACCTAGAATAAGCTCTCTAAATTCAATTTAATGGCAGCTTTATGATGAGAAAGATAGGTTGATCTAAGCAACAAACACATAAGCTCGGATTGTTCAACTTAGGTTATGTTCCACTTTGCAATTATTGAAAACTTGACCATAATCATTAATCACAAATTGCCACTTATGAATAGGAAATCAAGACAATTACACGGATCAAGACTCCTAAACTAGCAATAGATAATTATCAAGATCTATCTAGTTGTACACCTAAATAAATCTAGACAACATCATGAACAATTCTTGTAGAAGAACATAAGCAACTTTGATAGAAAATTCATGATAGATAGAATCTGAAAATCAATCACAAAACATGTCTAGGGCTTTGAAATCACCCTTAACCAAATAGAAGTTTAGCCTAGCATAGGCATTATAAACATAAACATAAAATTAAAGAAAATCTAAGAAGAAAATAAAAGAAAGAAAGAAGAAGAGGAAGAATATTAATTATCCAACTTCTTGCTCTCTCTAAAGAAAAAGAAAACTAGAGAAAAGAAAGAAAACTAGAGAAAAGAAAGAAGAAGAAAACTTAGAGAATTTTATTAAAATGGCTAATATCCTACCTATGTACAATATGATCCCTTACAATCATCCAAGGCCCTCTATTTATACACATTTTGGAGGGCTAAATGACAAGAGACAAGCTTTACAAATTTCAAAGGTAGGTATATGACGATTTTGATCAGCCAACTTGATGGTCGATTTCGTCAATATTGGAGGCCTGATCTGATCACATGGTCTTCTAGACAAAGGTTCCCCTATCAGTTACGGAACCATAGCCGTTGGAATCAGCTCATTTTCTGATGTGGTTAAGCAGATATAAGCAAAATACGAAAACATGTCAGCACAGACGTCATTGCACATCAGCCACCTTGATGGTCGATTTCTTCAATATTGGAGGCCTGATCGGATCACATGGTCTTCTAGACAAAGGTTGCCCTATCAGTTACGGAACCATAGCCGTTGGAATCAGCTCATTTGCTGATGTGGATAAGAAGATACGGGCATAATACGAAAACATGTCAGCACAGACGTCATTGCACATCAGCCAACTTGATGGTCGATTTCGCTAGGGAAAACGACTCCGTTTTAAGAAGTGTAAAACATGAAAAAGATAGATATGCCTCTTAGCTTTGCATGGATACAAATTTCAGCCTTATTGCTTCAGTGAAACTCGAGATATAGCTGATATGGCAAAAGGTGTCGGAACTGTAACTGAACTGGATTTGCCCTTAATTCTAGTAATCTGAAATCACTCAAAGAAACTTGTGAAAAACACCAAAATACATAAAAATATAAAAGATCATAAACACAATTAGACTAAACAATAATAACTCGTATTTGACACAAAACATTAATAAAACATAACTAAAAACTATATAATTATACGAGTTATCACTGGGGCAGATGTTCATTAGCTGTTTTTAAAAAAAAAAAAATCTTTTTTAAGCATTTTGCATGTTGCACATTTCATACATGTGTGAATAGAGTGTGTACATTTTTGGTTGTGTTATTGATCTCATTCTTTGCAATAAACAGTTGGTAATTTCATTTGATGATTTCATAAAACAGGTAGTGTCACATGAACATTTGCATATGGTACCATAGTGGGATCCACCCTGAAATTCTTTTGAAAATAATGTGATTGGTTTTTCATAAATAAAAAAAAACACAAAAAAAAGCATGTTAAAAAAAATCATAAATTAGGAGGCAAATCTTGCATAATGAGATTTTTGAATAATCAAGATTTAGGTCTCACCAATTTCGTGTAATCATTGGTTAATTTATTTGTGTCATTTTGACATCGTGTTACAGTCATAACATGCATGATTATTCATTATAGAATACATTTGTGATATACATGGTCATTCTTTGTACCTACCTTTGTATTAATTCATTTATTCTTAGCATGTATCATTTTGACATCATAGCATGCATGGTCATTCATTGTAGGACACGTTTATGACATGCATAGTCATTATCTGTATATACCTGGCATTAGATTGCATCCATAGCATACATAGTCATCATAATTTCTCTGTATATGTTCATGCATTATCATCAGTTTATTCATGCACATAGGAATAGAGCATGTACATTCATAATCTTAATCTCATGACATTTTCATTTGCATGAAAGGGGTTCGAGATATGAGGAATGAATCGGAGGAACGATTGGGTGCTTTGGAACGCAATCAAGATGAATATGGACATGAAATCCGAGAGGTGAAGGAACAACTTGCCAAATTGCTGAAAATGGTTGAGGATATGGGTAACAGTAAAGGTGAACTTTCTCAGGGCTTCGCATCATCTTCGGATCAACCAAAACCATTAGGTCCAGAACATACAATCCTTGCTGGATCCTGCACTTGTCAATGCCACAAAGGTTGCAATCCTGATGAAATTGTGGACAAAATCATGAAAATAATTAAACCTGAAAGCCTGATACCAAAGACAGAAACCTCGAATCCAGTACCATACCTGCAAACTGTTCTAGGTCCAAACCAGTATCCCCACCCTACCATGGTCCAATCGTCCATTGGGACGACCACTACGGGATTCCTGAATCCCACTCCATCGTTACCATCTACCAGTTCATACTATTTCCCTCATCAATCACCTTATCCAGTACCTGGGATAGGAACCTCGAGCTATGTACAACCTCCAAAGGCCCCGTGTCCAAATCCGTAACCTTACCATGCTGTTCCACCACATCCCCATGTAAACACTCCGGTTCGAACCTTAGTGCCACCACCAAGTGCCCCAACTCCTAGGCCATGTGTGACTAAGAAACGATCCCAGAATAAGACCCAAATGCATTTTGATCCCATTCCAATCAGCTACCAAGAGCTCCTCCCTATACTGATCCAAAATCACATGGTTGCCTGTGTCCCATTGAAACCCCTGTTACCACCATATCCAATGTGGTATAATCCAAATGAAAGATGTGATTATCACTGTGGAATTGTTGGCCATAGCATCGAAGATTGTATAGCAGTCAAAAGGAAAGTGCAAGCTCTCATAGATGCCAAGTGGTTGGATCCAATGACACTGATTGATAAAGGACTGGGAAAACGCCATTAGGATTGGGAGATTTACAGCATTGAGGTGGAAAGACTTCGGTCTTATATGATGTAATAGGATTTCACTTTTTCAGTAGCCGGTTCTTATAGCCTTAGGATGCTAGGAAGAATAAAGTGCTTGTAAAGACAGTTTTAACTACTGCTCAAATTTTAAAACATGGTTTATACCATTGTGAACATTGATATGGGAATGAATTGAGTATGCTTCAAATTTATAAGATGTTGATGATTAAGTTCCTCTGATTCTTATTTCCTCCGTGATATCTTCCCCTTTGCATTTTGCATCCCATCAATTATTTGTCAGGTTGCATTCATGCATTCATAATCAGCATGATTTTTCTGTATATATCCATGCATTAATTTGCTTATTACATAAATCATGATTAGCATTAGGTCACATTCATGACACACATGGTTAGCATGATTTTCTTTGTATATACTCTGTATCAACCATTCATTGTTTACATAATTGACACCGTGTTGCATTCATACTGTATGTGATCATTCATTGGGAAACATGCTAAAATACATGAGCAGTCATTGCATATATTCATGTGTTGATCTGTTTATTCTTTGTTTGCAACATGTTGGCATTGTGATTGCATTTATCACATATATGGTCAGCATGTTTCCATTGTACATATCCATACATCATATTGTTTAGGCTTCACATGCATCAAATTGCATTCATGGCTCATTCATCATGACATACATTTGGGGGAAATAAAATAGAAGTTGGCTTGGCTTTAGGAGTCTTTGAAAGAATTTCCATTTCAAATCAGAAGAAGTACTGAGTACACTTTTAATACAGGCTGGTGCTATGGAGGATGAACAAGTTGCCCGAATGGAAAAAATGGAAAGGGAACAGAGAGAATTGCGAGAACAACTAGCAAAATCTCAAGCAGAATCTAAGGATCAGATGACTAAACTGATGGAGCTAATGTCTGCTGTAATCAAGGGAAAAGGATACACCGAAAACTTTGTCGCCGGAGAAGGGTTAGAGGTACAAAAGGGCCAAGATGAGGTTGCAATAAGTGATGCCCAGAACACTATTAACCTCGTCAATGTCCTAAACTCAGATGATCCAGCTAAACAGGCAAAGTTGAAAAGGGTTGCAGTAAATGAGGTTGAGTTGGCAGATTCCCAAGAGAAATATCAGTTGTTAGATGAAAGGCTTCGGGCAATAGAAAGAACAGATGTATTCGGGAGTGTGAAGGCGAAAGAACGATGCTTGGTCCTCGATTTAGTCATTCCTCCTAAGTTCAAGATCCCTGACTTTGTGAAATATGACGGGACGACCGATCCATCAGCCCACATCACTATGTTCTGCCGAAAGATGACAAGTCAGATAGATAATGATAAGCTTTTAATTCACTGCTTTCAGGATAGCCTCAGCGGGTTCGCAATTAGGTGGTATAGTCAGTTGAGCAAGGATCAGATTCGCTCTTGGAATGATTTGGCTAGGGCTTTTCTAAACCAGTACAAGCATATGACCGACAGGACACTTGATCGTCTCACTTTGCAAAATATAGAGAAAAAAGCTACTGAGAGCTTCAAAGAATATGCACAACGGTGGATGAGCCTGGCTGCCCAAGTACAACCGCCCTTGACACAAAAGGAAATCACTATCCTTTTTGTGAATACACTGCAGGCCCCGTACTATGACAGACTCGTCGGCAATGCTTCGAAGAATTTTGTGGACATGGTAATTTCAGGGGAGATGATTGAGAATGCTATCAAGAGTGGGAAACTTGAAAGAGAAGGAACATCCAATACCGAGAGAAATAAGGCACCAAGAAAGAAAGAGGAAGATGTCCAAACTATGGGAGATTTCATCCCATATTCCCAATTTCCCTCATACCAATCATGTTACCCTACTGAGGTATCTCCAAGCCTTTATCCTTACCTACCTACCCAAACATCTAATCCTATACCAGCCCTTGCAACAAGGCCTACTTCCAGAAAACGATCGCGGGAAAATCAAGAAAGAATTCCAATCCCCATCCCTGACTTACTGCCATTACTAATAAAGAATCAGTACCTTACCCCGGTACCTTTGAAAATAGCTCCGAATCCATCAGCAAGGAGTTATGACCCTGACAGCAAGTGTGATTATCACCTAGGGGTAGTTGGGCATTCAACTGAAAAATGCAGACAACTGAAGGAAAGGATTGAAAGTCTTATCCGTGATGGTATTTTGACACCGGAGCTTATCGATCAATGGAAGGCCGCTTA
Source organism: Fremontodendron californicum (assembly GCA_030761205.1). NCBI lineage: Eukaryota > Viridiplantae > Streptophyta > Magnoliopsida > Malvales > Malvaceae > Fremontodendron > Fremontodendron californicum. The sequence continues at coordinate 9,908,702 of JAULJL010000006.1, forward strand.
GCCCTAAATCAGTTTCTTTCAGGGTTTTAGGGGGAGAATTACTACCTTTGAAGGATGTCAATAGGAGCATTTTTGACGCATGTAGTTTTATACACTATGATGATGAAAGCACTTGTCTCATATTAACATCTACATGAATTAAATGAATTTTAAATGCTTTGTGTTTGTTGTGTTTTAACAATAACGAGAATTTGCAAAAACAAGCATTGGGGAAGTTTTAATAATGGATAGTCTCAAGAAGATTGATGATCAGTGTTAGAACTGACCCAACACCATCCCCCTCTTTTTTGGGCTTCTTTATACCTAAACCTTGAATCAATAACACTTGAAAGACCTAATGCTTCAAGGAAAAATGAATGAAAAAAGAGAAGCATTGTCATTGCAAAATAAGCAAGGATGTAAATCCTAGTCTAGGCTATGAACAAAGGAACGAACTTTTTGAAATTTTTCGAATTCCTTGAAAATCAAACAAATGAGACATTCTTTCAAGAGTCTAGATTTTGATAATTTGGTGTGTGTCAAGATTGTGCTAAAACCATTCATGACCTTTCCCAATAACCACAAAACACTAATTGCCCAAACATCACTTCATGATTGACATCCTGGGGCACAATGATTAAACTAGATTATCCCTTGTCCCAGAGAAAACCCGTTTTTGGGTCATATTTTCCTTATCTCTTCAAAAAAACTCAGATTGGAAACTCAGCCTTTTCAAAATAGACCTAGACTTGCTATGTTCCTCGTTGATACAGATTCTCATGGATAATCAAATTGGGGCATCATATGTGGAAATGATGGATACATAGTGAAGAAGGATGGGCTAATGCATGAATCATTGGGGGCATGCGACGAAAAAAACAAAAAAAAAAAGAAAAAAAAGAAAAAGAAAAATCATGATATCATGCATATGAGAATTCGGATGATTCCAAAGTGCAAAATGAAATTCTGAATATCTATTTCCCCTGAGGATTGCTTTTCAATGAGAATATTTGGGCTTGATATGATGAATGGCCATCTTTCATATCCATTTCACAAGAAAAAAATTATTATCCATAGTCACCCCTTTTGAGCCAAAAGAATTCTTTCTTCTTTGAACCCTGATCAAGGATCACCCTCTACACTGGGGGGCAAATGCGAGGAAAGATCTTTTCAAAGATCATTGAGAAATGAGTGATAGCTCAAGGACAGACACGAAGCAAATGGAGCCCCGAATAAATACGGGCTCACTCTGTCAAAGAAAAAGAAGAGAAAAAGATGGTGAAATGAAAGCCAAGAAAAACAAAAGAAAAACACAATGAAAAAGAAAATGTGTGTGAAAGACATGGCAAATTGAAAGCCAAGAGCAAGGAAGAAAAAGAGCAAAATCAAAAAGAAAGAAATGTCCAAGAAGAGACACATGCTTCAAAGAAAATCCTCTGCAAGAAAGGATCCTTGATCTGATTACCCTCAAACACATATTTTGGGCCTATTTATCCTTTCTTTCTGAATCCTGAGCCATGGCCTACATTACGTGCTTTAAAAGTCCATTTTGATCAAGCATGAATGTTTAATTTGAAGGGTTTTCCTCAGATTTTATCCCATCTTATCAAATTCTCATTTCACTAAGGAAGAATTTAGAATTCTCAAGTGCATGGTAAAAAAAAAAAAAAAGAGAAAAATTGAAAAGAATGGGACTCTAGGGCGAAAACCCAAAAAAAAGGGCGGTCTAGAGTAGAATGAGAATTTTCGATGCCATCGATGATAGTGCCGATACCCCAAAAGAAAAGATCTTATTAAAGGAGTGGTCATCGAGGAACATCTAGGAATTCCTGAACCCCCCAAATTGTCAGCTCTCATTCGGAGGATTGTCTTCAAAAACTGAAACTTTGTTCCCAAGATTAAACTTTCCGGTTTAAACATCCCAGCCAATCTTGATGCTTGACAAAATGCCTTGATATGGAAACTAAAAGAATGTTGAATTTGTTTGGTTCTCAATGAATTCATGATTTATAAAACCTGTTCCATTTGTGAGCCTAGAAGGGATATACATTTTTGTCATGAAGTTTTCCTGGAAAAGCCAGAATCTTGTTATACCAAGCCTTGCCAATCCAGTTGAGAAAACCCAGATTGATACTTAGAGAAATTTCTAACAATGATCATCAGTCTTCAAAAGATTTGTACATCACACATTGTGGGGTTAATATTTTTTGTTCAGAAGTTTTCAAAATGCGAAAACAAATAAAAAGATTTTTTTGAAATACCCATTTTGATGTTGGCATGAGACAAGGATTTTTCTAACTCAAAGGTGTAGAACTGCCAGGATAGGTCTTGACTTCCAGATATGAGAAGAAGAAATAGAACCCGGTTCAGATCTCTGTTGATGAAAGTTTGAAAAACTGTTGGGGCAAAGAGAATAGCCAAAATGAATTGAAGATATACTCTGATTTGAAGAGGAAAAATGAATTTGAAAGGCTAAGCCAAAGTCTAGAAAAACAGCCGGGGGCACTTGCATCACTCATGAGCACTCATCTCTTTATCGAGCTTTTGCATCTGCACAGTGTCGGCAAGCATTTGCATCATTCATGGGTATTTGCATTGGCATTATTCCATAAGCATCTGTATTTTACCTTTACATTTACATTCTTCATGGAATTCGTATTTGTGTCATCTCAAGCAATTGCATCATTTCTAGAATCATTGCATTTTCATTACTGTGTGGTAATTGTAGTTACACCATTCATAAACCAGTTACATGAACACAATTAGTAGGGGCATCTGCATCATGAAACATGGGCATCAATCCAAGTCATTTACATTTGCATTAAAGACATTTGCACCAGTTTAAGTCATTTCGTGTCTTATTCAACACCTGCATCTGCATCAAAAAGCATTCGCATCTTCTCAAAATCGTTAGGGTAATTTTCAACAATTCTTCAAAGAACATTTTTAAGACCTCCGGGCATAATTTTTCAAATCACAGGTAAGACCTCCGGGCAATATCTTTAAGACCTCCGGGCAACATCTTTAAGACCTCCGGGCATAACTTTTTTCAGGGGTAAGGCCTCCGGGCACTATTCTTAAGACCTCCGGGCATCATTTTTAAAGTCGCATACAGCGCATTTTTTCCAAATTATGGGTAAGGCCTCCGGGCACCATTCTTAAGACCTCCGGGCATCATTTTTAAAGTCGCATACAGCGCATTTCTTCCAAATCACGGGTAAGGCCTCCGGGCACCATTCTTAAGACCTCCGGGCATCATTTTTAAAGTCGCATACAGCGCATTTCTTCCAAATTATGGGTAAGGCCTCCGGGCACCATTCTTAAGACCTCCGGGCATCATTTTTAAAGTCGCATACAGCGTATTTCTTCCAAATCACGGGTAAGGCCTCCGGGCACCATTCTTAAGACCTCCGGGCATCATTTTTAAAGTCGCGTACAGCGCATTTCTTCCAAATTATGGGCAAGGCCTCCGGGCACCATTCTTAAGACCTCCGGGCATCATTTTTAAAGTCGCATACAGCGCATTTCTTCCAAATCACGGGTAAGGCCTCCGGGCACCATTCTTAAGACCTCCGGGCATCATTTTTAAAGTCGCATACAGCGCATTTTTTTCAAATCACAGGTAAGACCTCCGGGCACCAATTTTTAAGACCTCCGGGCACCATTTTAAGACCTCCGGGCATAATTTTTCAAATCACAGGTAAGACCTCCGGGCAACATCTTTAAAACCTCCGGGCATAACTCTTTTTTTCAGGGGTAAGGCCTATGGGCACCATTTTTAAGACCTCCGGGCATAATTTTTCAAATCACAGGTAAGACCTCCGGGCAACATCTTTAAGACCTCCGGGCATTATTTTTTTTAGGGGTAAGACCTCCGGGCACTAATTTTTAAGACCTCCGGGCATAATTTTTTTCAAATCATAGGTAAGACCTCTGGGCAACATCTTTAAGACCTCCGGGCATAACTTTTTTCAGGGGTAAGACCTCCGGGCACCAATTTTTAAGACCTCCGGGCATAATTTTTCAAATCACAGGTAAGACCTCCGGGCAACATCTTTAAGACCTCCGGGCATAACTTTTTTCAGGGTAAGACCTCCGGGCACCAATTTTTAAGACCTCCGGGCACCAATTTTTAAGACCTCCGGGCACCATTTTAAGACCTTCGGGCACCAATTTTAAAGCCCTTCGAGCATAAATTTTTCTTTTGAAATCGAATTCATTCCCTTAAGACGAATCGAGCCTTGTTTAGGCAGGGAATTCAATTTAAGGACAAAATCTTCAATTTATTGTTTTTAAAAAAAAAATGAAAAAAGAGAAAATAGAAAAAAAATAAAAAAAATTAAAAAAAATAAAAATAAAAATAAAAAAAAGGAAAAAAGAAAAAAGAAAAAAAGAAGAAAGAAGAAAAAAATGAAAAAAATTAAAATGAAAAAGAAACCCCTTTCCCTTTCCTTCACATGTGATGTCACTGACCGTACAAAATTAGTGTCGGTTTATCTTTGCCTGATTCCTGATTCTCAGCAATAGCCAAAGAGGGGCAGCTGTAGACACCTAATTTTGTCCGGACCACTAAACAGGTATGTTTTCTTCCCATATTGATGTTCCCAAGTGTAAAAGGACTGTTTTCATCCTGCAGGTGGTACTCCGAGACTTAGTTTAAGAGGGCGAGCACAAAAAGTCAAACTTGAAAAAAAGTCAACCCCGAAAAAGTCAACCCCAGAAAGTCAACTACTGAAAAAGTCAACCCACTTTCAAAATCAAGATTTTAAGTTCAATTGAAAAATGGCGAAATAATTTTGATAATCCGAGGTCTACATTGAAAGATATGGAGTTCGGAAGTTGGGATTTGGAGATTCAGTAGAAAGGAAACCCTAATCCGAGAAATTTGGGGAAAAGTGCTTAAACGATCAAACTGGTCGAAATTGAAGGTTCCAAATGAAAGATAAGCACTGACTACGGGTAATGGAGAAGTCACTTGCAAGAAAAACCGAAAAAAAAGTCAATCCGGGAGAAAACCGAGAATTAGGGTTTTTAGTGGATTTCGGTGAAATCGGGAAGAATCACAGAAATGGCCCGACTTGTTAAGACCAAAGCCCCCAATGGATGAAGAATGGTTAAAAAGGATGGCCCAAGGCTCAGATTGAAGAAAATCTGAAAATCGGATTTGTTTTGAGCAAAACCGGGTTTCGGAGGTAAAAGGGCAAAATTGGAAAAATTTGGGAAAAATAGCAAATGGACTCCGAAAATTATGGAAAATTTGTCAATCTCATTCTTAAATCATTTGAAGGAGATTGGCGAAAGAAAATCTTGATTCCGAGTTCGTTTGCAAAATGGCCAAATCCCGGGCTTCTTATGCAGTAATTAAAAAAGGAAAATCCCGGAAAAATAGCAAATGGACTCCAAAAATTCTGAAATTTGGAAAATCTCATTTTTAAATTATTTGGAAGAGATTGGCGAAAGAAAATCTTGATTCCGAGTTCGTTTGCAAAATGGCCAAATCCCGGGCCTCCTATGCAGTAATTCAAGCCGATAAATCCCGAAAAAATACCAAATGAGCTCCAAAAATTATGAAAACTTCCAGATCACACTTTTTAATTATTTTGAAGAGATTGGTGAAGAAAAATCTTGATTTGGAGCTCGTTTAAAAAATGGTAAAATGTAAGGGCATAAAAGGGCATTTTTGGGAAGAAAAAATCCAAATAAATAGCAAACGGACTCGGATAATTTTGAAAACTTCCAGAACTCAATATTTTATTATTTTGGAAGTATTAGAAAAATAAAAATTGAATTTGGAGTTCGTTTGATATTTACTTGCATCCGGGGGGCAAAATGGTCATTTCACCCAAGCAACCGAAAAGGGCTTTTTTTGGCCCTTCAAAAAATCAGAGTTGGGCTGGAAAAGAGATGTGCTGGCATACCCAAGCCCAAAGAAAGGAGGAAGCTTCTAATTTTTTTTTTTTTTTAATCAAGTGGTTAAAAATCAAGAGTTAGTTAACCATTCTCTTTGATCAAGCCATGGTGATTAAACCACATAGGTTAAGAAAGATGTCAACATTATTTTTGCATAGCTGTAATTTGAGAGGGCTGAGATGCTAATCTAAAGGTGGTAATTTCATGACTTTTCATCTTGAATTATTGGCCATTTGATGGAAATTAGGTTACACAAAAATGACAACATCTTGGAGGCTATATAACCATGCATTAAGGCTAGCCCTAAGGAAGGGGGAGGCAGATTTTGGTTTCTTCTTTTCCATTTTGGCTGATTTCTCTTAGTTTTTCTTAGTTTTTATCTTCTTGGTTGAGAGCAAAAAAAGAAAAGTTTAGAAAAAAAGGAAAGTTTGAAGAGAAAAGCTTGAAATATTAGCTTCTTGAGGTTGCTCTTGAGCACCAACTCTTGCACTTTCATTTTCTATTCTTGTTTTTTGCTATTTTAATCTCTACTTGGTGAGTTTTCATTTTAAAATAATGTTTCTTGTTCTTCCTTCATTTCCTTTCTTAAGTATTTTTTTTTACATTTTTTTTTACAATAAACTCACCATGGCCAAATGGCCTACATTATTTATTTTAAGTTGTTGTTTCAATTCATTTTACCATATTGTTTATGCTATTTTCTTTGTTTTTGATGTTTTAAGTGTTATGTTATTTCATGTTCTTAAGTTATATTTAATTTGGTTGCTTTGTTTGTTGCCATTTATGTCTTAGATATCATGTTTTTGCATTTTTAATTTTCTGTTTTCATGTTGTTTAAATTTGAGCATGTTTTAGAGTTAGCATATTAAGTGTTTGTGAAAATGCTTGTGTGATTCTTTGCATGATTCTTGTTTTATATCTTAGTGAGCATGTTTTAGATTTGGTATATTAGGTGTTTGTGAAAATGCTTGTGTGATTTTTGTGTTATGACTTAGTTTTTCATGCTAGCATACCAAGTGTTTGTGAAAATGCCATGCTTGTTGGAGCTTGAGGCCATTTGGCTACTCCATGTGTTTTGCATTGTGTGTTGTATTTTTGTCATGCTAGTTGTTAGGTTTTTGCATTTACATGATATTTGGTTGGATTTTTGAATTAAGCATGCCTTGTGTTTGTGAAAATGCCATGCATATCTTAGGTCTAGGTTGCATTTATTGCCATGCAAGTTCATGTTAGGTCTAGGCCATATTATTTATGTCATGCATTTTCCTTATATTTAGTTTTAAATCCATGCATTTCATGCATTATGTTTGCTGCATTATTTCATGCATTTCATGTTCATACCACTTGAATAATGACTTGAGCCAATTGATGGTTCAAAGTCATGCTCTCTTGAGCACACTTGTGGAAAATTAAGTTTGTCAAGTTGATTATTCTACCTTTGTGATTTTTTTTACTTAGTCATTTTTTATCTAACTTTCAAAAAGTCCTAGCTACTGCTTTCAAGTCATTTTATGAGTTTCAAATATTTTTACTTTGATTTTTAAATGATTTTATCAAAGACAAAAAAATGTGCTGGCAAAGCAGTTTTTTTCTCCTCCAAAAACTCGTACATCTCTGATTTTTCTGGGAATTCATCTTTGATCAGAAAATTAAGCCGATTTTTTATCGTGTAGTTTTACATGTCCTGAGTCTCCAGTAAATTTTTCATAATTTTTGGAATTTTTAGAAATAGGGTAAAAAATCGTGGATTAAAACTGGACAGTGGAGTCAGAATTGAATTTAAAGAAAAACAAAGCAGTTTTTTCTCCTCCAAAAACTCGTACATCTCTGATTTTTCTGGGAATTCATTTTTGATCAGAAAATTAAGCCGATTTTTTATCGTGTAGTTTTACATGTCCTGAGTCTCCAGTAATTTTTTCAGAATTTTTGGAATTTTTAAAAATAGGGTAAAAAATCGTGGATTAAAACTGGACAGTGGAGTCAGAATTGAATTTAAAGAGAAACCATTTTTCTGTTTTGGTTAATTTACTTAGAGTGGGCTGATTAGGAGGGTTAGCTACTGACTTAGGGTACTTTCTAAGCCTTTTTAAACTCTAAAAATGGTTTTTCAAGTCTCGGGTTAAGGGTAGTCAAGTCCGGATTTTTAAACTTAGGAAATTAGAGCCATTTAAAAAAATTTTAGCCCAGTTTTTATTCAAGCTTCTCAAAATTGTTTTCAAACAATCACAAAGTATTTTGGTTTTAGAATATTTAATTTGACATATTTTCCTAAGGTAGCCGGATATCTTTTTAGATATACGGATTTCCTTAATAAAAGGAAAAAAATACATTTCATGCATTGCATTTTTATTTTCATGCATATTATATGATAGCATTATTTTATTCCATGTCATTTAAATTATATGCCATACCATTCATATTTGTCATGTCATTTAGGTTGCATTATATTATTTAGACTGTACTATGTCATTTTATTTATGTCATGCATATACATATTCATTTCTTTTAAATGTTTCCAAAAAAAGATAATGGTTTTCAATAAAAAAAATATAAAGATATTCCCGAGTTAAAATAATTCATGAGTTCTCTACCGGGTTTGCTGGAGGGAATATCATCAATTATCATTAATAAAGGAATATCTTTCTTTCAAAAAAGAGAATGATTCGGAAAGTTTTCCAAAACTAATAAAAATTTCTATATTTTGCCACGTTTGTTGGGGAATATAGGAAAATTTTGAATTTATAAATTCCGGATCATTTTCAATAAAAAAATGGAATTATTTTTCTTTAAATTGGGAATTAACTTGAAATACTAAATTTAAAACCAACTTTTTACCGAGACTTGAGATAACACACGATTAATAAGGTACCGATTTATACGGGCGTTGTGGGGGTGCTAATCCTTCCCCACACGTAACCGACTCCCGAACCCGTTTCTTTGATTTCTCTGGTTTTAACGCAGACTTGAAATTGGTTTTAAAAATATTTTAATTAATTTTTAAAATATTTTTATAAAACCGGTTTTAATAGGTGGCCGATCACACCTAGCTAAAAAAGATTGGTGGCGACTCCATGTCTTTTTTAAGGTCATTTTCAAAACCTTCATTTTTCTAGAGGAATTAAGTCGACTTTTCCTCGTTTTTTTTTTAAATGTCACGCTTAACGAATAAGAAAGTCTTGCGATGAGACTCGTCGTTATTTTTTAGGTTGCGACATATATATATATATATATATATATATATATATATATATATATATATATATATATATATATATATATATATATATATATATATATATATATATATATATATACACGCACACACAAGAGATATATACATTAAAAAAATAGGAGTAAAGATAAAACTTAAGAGAACTTATCCATCATGATTAGATACATTAACATTTATCAGATGTGGAGATAATTTAAGCTGCTGAAAGGAATTGGAATTTATATCCGTATCACTTGACATTCATTTGATATTAATCCTAAAAGATCAAATAAAGATCAGGGTCCATCAATTTTGGGAGAAAACACTCTTCCCATTGCTCATCTCATATACTAAGTTATAACGTTTTACATAGAAAAATAGTAGTGGGAATCGTCAAAGGACAAAAGAATCATGATTTGTGCAAAAAGAATATTACAATAATGAAATTGATTTGAAGAAAAACAAAAAAGAATTGAAAGAATATCCATCGATCTAATTAATATATACTTAAAACTGTGGCTGCCTCTTAAGACATTTTGCACTCTGGAGGTAGACCTTGAGGAAATCTATTGGCATCAGTGCAGTAGTTGTAGATCATGTAGTTCTTCTGCACCCATTGCAGCCTTTGCTGACTTGTTGAATCCATCTCTTGAGAGAACCATGCACTGTTGTTGGTTGACCCAGAAGAAGAAGAAGATGGGGTATTTGATTTGCAGGAAGATCCTGCTCCATTAGTCCATACACACGCATTGGCATTGAAGTTTCTGTATGAGGCTGTGAAAGGAGCTTGGCTCCAGTCTGTCTTAACCAAACCGCCCCTAGTAGCCCAATCATCAGCATTCCACAAGCTGGAGTAAATTCTCATCGGCTGCTTCTTTGGAAATGGGACACCACTTGACTCCATGTTTTTGAACTCTCTAATGGGTGTACCGTCCACTGAGAAGCTGCAACAGAGCAATCACAAAATGTTGTCAATCAATCAGTTCCTACCAAAAGAAAAAAGCAAATCTGGGGCAAATTGCTAGTGGGGGGAATGTGATTATTCCCTTTATTATGCATATATACTCACATAATGCGTTGGGGATTCCAGAGGATCGAATAGGTGTGGAAATCAGCAGTAGGGTCAAACCAGAGATAGAACTGTTGCTCTCTGTTACCCTTTCCTTGACTGAACACATTTGTATGAAGAATGTAAGGATCCCCACTAAGATTTCCAAGGAACTCGAAATCAATTTCATCCCATGTTGATCCTTTCGAAGATAACTGCAGATAATAATATACACACATATATCAGCATTTAAGCTATTATCACCATCTATATGTCATAAAAATTGTGGAAAACAAGCATTAATTGGAGAAAAACTCACATAGTAGGCAGTGACTGTGCCAGCAGAGTTGCCAGGGACAAGCTTGAGTTGCACATCAATCTTGCCAAAAAGATATTCATTCTTGGACTGGAAACCGGAGCCAGAGGCTTTATCGAGTGAGAGAGTGAGAACTTCTCCGTTATTGGCTATCTTACCACGGCCATCTCCCCATGTGATGTCAAAATCTTGGTAGAAGTTGCTAGCAGAGGCTGCCATCAGACAGCCAACTATAAGAGGCATAAGCAATGTCAAATTGAAAGTCGAAGTTGAACCCATGGTTTTTCACTAAGCAAAGGTTGTGTTTGAATGTGAGAAATTTGTTGCTGCTTCGCGATTTGAGTGTGGTGATTGTGAAGCGTATATCATAAGTCGGTATTTATAGTGTGAGAATGTGAATGTGATCTCTAAAGAAGCGAAAGTTGGGGGAAAGGCAGAGGAAGGTCCAGTCCAGTCAGCTTAGTTGTAAACAGTTGTTGGGTTGGAAAACTAGCTGGGAAAAGTAAATATATAAAAATAGCTGTCAACATCGCTCTCAACCATACAAACACGTCCCTACCAAGACAGAGTTACGAGGCTTTTTTATACTAATATAGCTAAAAAAAAAATTAAACCCCAAATTACCTATACTTTTAGATTATTTCCCAAAATACGCCTGTTTTAAAATTAGCTGGGAAATCGCCACCCCCCATGGCGATTTCCCAGCATAAAAATATTGATTTTGGCTAAAAATACCAAGGGAAATCGCCATGGGGGGTGGCGATTTCCCTTGGTATTTTTTTCAAAATTTGATAAAAATACCAAGGGAAATCGCCACCCCCCATGGCGATTTCCCTTGGTATTTTTAACCAAATTTGTAAAAAGAATGAAGGGAAATCGCCATGGGGGGTGGCGATTTCCCTTCATGTAATTTTTTTTTTTTTTTTAATAAATCAACAAATTTTAATTTTTTTTAATTTGTAAATTTTATTTTTTTAATTTAAAAATTATAAATTAAATTAAGTTTCTTATTAAATTTAAATATGGAAAATTTTATTTCTTATAAAAATGAAAAAAACAAAATAATATTTCTTCTTAAATTAAAAAAATCAAAAATTATATTTGTAAGTTTTGTTTAAAATTTAAAATTTTGTAAGTTTTAAAATTTTGTAAGTTTTGTTTTTTAATTTTAAATTTTATAAATTAAATTAAAATAATTTTTTATAATTAAAAAAAAATTCGTAAGGTAAATTTTATTATTTAAAATTTATGAACAAATTTTTTTAAATTTTGTTAATTGATTTGTATTAGATAAAAACAAAAAACAAACAAAAAACTTGCATTACATTTTCATGTCCATCAAATGCTGGAGAAAATATTGGAACTTGATTCTTTCTGCAATGGATAAGACTGATGATATAGGTTTTTAGACAGGTTTCAGCTATTTTCCAGTCCATCAAATGCTGGAGAAAATATTGGAACTTGATTCTTTCTGCAATGGATAAGACTGATGATATAGGTTTTTAGACAGGTTTCAGCTATTTTCCAGTCCATCAAATGCTGGATAAAATATTGGAACTTGATTTTTTCTGCAATGGATAAGACTGATGATATAGGTTTTTAGACAGGTTTCAGCTATTTTCCAGTCCATCAAATGCTGGAGAAAATATTGGAACTTGATTCTTTCTGCAATGGATAAGACTGATGATATAGGTTTTTAGACAGGTTTCAGCTATTTTCCAGTCCATCAAATGCTGGAGAAAATATTGGAACTTGATTTTTTCTGCAATGGATAAGACTGATGATATAGGTTTTTAGACAGGTTTCAGCTATTTTCCAGTCCATCAAATGCTGGAGAAAATATTGGAACTTGATTCTTTCTGCAATGGATAAGACTGATGATATAGGTTTTTAGACAGGTTTCAGCTATTTTCCAGTCCATCAAATGCTGGAGAAAATATTGGAACTTGATTCTTTCTGCAATGGATGAGACAAATGATGGGATTTATCAATGACATTTTGCATTGAATAAGTTATAACTTTTTCAGTCAAATAGTCAAAGGATGGGATTTGTTATCTGGTACAACATAATGAACCATTATAAATTCATAATACTTATGAAGGTTTACAATACCCCCATACAACAGTTTTTCAATCAGATTTTTCCTGAGTGCTAAAACCTCCTCATTCTCATTCTCATCCTTCTATATTTCTTCTTTCTTTTGCTACACAACATGAGCAATAGAGTGATCGCATTGGTCTACTATAATGGCCAAATTCATAATACTGACGAAGGTGCTACCTTTGATTGTGAACGTCCAAAAAGTTTTCGTGTTGAAGACGACGTCACATTAGAGGAACTGAAGCTGCAAATTCATACAAAAATTAAAGCTGGAACTAGAAAAAGAGTTTCAGAGGTTAAGTACAGGCATCCTCTTTCTATTGGTGAAGGATGTGTCCGATATAGAACATTTCCACTTGAAGATGATGATGATGTCAGATGCATGTTTTATGCTCATGAGACATTTGCAAATGTTGGTGTCCTTGAGTTATATGCTGACATAGATGATGTTGACGATGATTGCGGCCCTTCAAATGTTCGCACAACAGAAAACTTTCCCATAGAAGATTATGATTCTGGGTCGTTCTATGTTGACACTACATACGACGTTCCCACAGAAGAAGTCGTGCCCTTATCTCAAGCTACAACTTTTCAGACTTCATTAGTCTCACAAACCCTAATTCCTACTACCCTCGAAGATGAGCCAGCTGGTGTTGATCCTGTTCGTCCACGTGGAGTCCATGGTGAAGATGTTGGTGAATTTAGTGAGCAAGAAGAGGATGCTGAATTCGCAAGTGATGACAATACTGATTCTGACCCAGACGTCGTCCCTGCTGAGATCAACACTCATGGAGATATCAACACTCATCGAGATATTCCCCCATATCAGGCTGCATCCCATATGCATACACTGGATCTGGAGGCAATGCATGTGCCGGAATTTCCAGAGTATGTTCATACATTAGCTACGCCTCTGACATTTGATCCATCTGCACTTGATCTGTGTGTTGGGTTACAATTCCCAACGAAAGAGGCTGTGGTTTCAGCTATCAAGCACTATAACATCAAAAACTCTGTAGATTACAGAGTAATTGAATCTGAGCCGACGAAATATTATGCCAAGTGCTTAATGTATGGGAATGGGTGTAATTGGAGAATAAGGGCAACTTTTATGAAGAAGAAACATCTATGGGAGATTAGAAAATATGAAGGGCCTCATACTTGCACATCGGCGAGTATTTCACAAGATCATTGCAAGTTAGATTGTAACATGATCTGCTCATGCATTTTGTCATTGGTCCAAGCAAATCCGGAGATTTCCGTTTCAGTTTTGATCGCTGAGATGCGAATCCGGTATGGATACATGACCTCCTACAAGAAAACATGGCAAGCAAAGCAAAAGGCAATTGTTCGAGTATTTGGCGATTGGGAAAGATCGTACAATCAGCTACCTAAATGGTTAGGTGCAATGCAACATTTCGTGCCTGGTACAATTGTGGAATTGCAAACGATACCTGCATATCACGGTGATCGATTGGTCCAAGGTAAGAGAATATTCCATCGACTATTTTGGACATTTAAGTCGTGCATTGAAGGGTATCCGTATTGTAAACCAATTGTGCAAATAGACGGTACTTTCTTATATGGAAAATACAAAGGCACATTATTGTTAGCTATTGCACAAGATGGCAATCGAAACATACTGCCAATTGCCTTTGCCATTGTGGAGGGTGAGACAACAGAGGCTTGGTCATTCTTTCTCAGTAACTTGCGCAGACACGTGACAAAACAGCCTGGCATTTGCTTGCTGTCTGATCGACATGAAGCCATCAAAGCTGCGATTAGACGCAATGGTGGATGGAATCCTCCACATGCATATTCAGTGTACTGCATTCGACACATTGCAGCGAACTTTATGAAAAAGTTTAACAATAAGGAATTGCGTCGACAAATTGTTAACATGGGTATGGAATCAAATCATAGTTATTTTATCTCTTATATTTCGTTTAGCATATAAAATAATATTGAAATTCAAAAGTTTTTTGTTTTTAAATTTATTAGGATACGAGTTGAGGCGACCGAATTTTCATTTCATGTATGACAATCTTCGTGGAGAAAATGCAGAGGCGGCTAACTGGCTTGATAGGATCCCCAAGGAGAAGTGGGCGCAGTCATATGATCAAGGAAGGCGTTATGGCCATATGACAACCAACCTAGCTGAATCTATCAATTCGGTGTTGAAGGGAACGCGTCATCTTCCCATTACTGCTTTAGTGCAATCAACATATTATAGGTTGGCTGCACTTTTTGTTAAGATGGGGAACAAACAAATTGCCATGATGGAGGGAGGGCACACATATTGTGAAACAGTCACACAAGCTATGCAAGAAAATCGCAGGAAAGCTAACTCCCACATTGTTCGTAATTTTACGCGAGCAAATCAATCTTTTCTGGTTGAAGAGTTAGTTGCTCCACAAGAGGGTGTTTCTGCAATGAAGTACAAAGTCAACCTCAGTGACATGTGGTGTGATTGTGGAAAGTTTCAAGCACAAAGGTTCCCTTGTTCACATGTAGTTGCTGCCTGTGCACATGTCCATGTAGATTGCATGCAATATGTGGACAAAGTCTATAAACTGGAAAATATATTGAATGTTTATAGACATGAGTTCGAAGCTGTTGGAAATGAAGGTTACTGGCCTCAATATGATGGTCCAGAAGTGTGTCCCAATCAAGAAATGCGGAGAAATCCACATGGTCGGCCAAAATCAAGTCGTATTCGTAATGAAATGGACCTCAGGGAGAAAGGCCAACCAAAACGTTGTGGATTATGCAGAAACGGAGGTCATAACCGTCGAAATTGTCCGCAACGATTTGGCACATTGGGGGAGACTTCGCATCAACAATAAATGAATTACATGTTTTTCTCAACTTATCATGTACTTTGGATTATAAGGGAAAATGTAATGCAAGTTTTTTTTGTTTGTTTTTTGTTTTTATCTAATACAAATCAATTAACAAAATTAAAAAAAATTTGTTCATAAATTTTAAATAATAAAATTTACCTTACGAATTTTTTTTTTAATTATAAAAAATTATTTTAATTTAATTTATAAAATTTAAAATTAAAAAACAAAACTTACAAAATTTTAAAACTTACAAAATTTTAAAATTTAAACAAAACTTACAAATATTATTTTTGATTTTTTTAATTTAAGAAGAAATATTATTTTGTTTTTTTCATTTTTATAAGAAATAAAATTTTCCATATTTAAATTTAATAAGAAACTTAATTTAATTTATAATTTTTAAATTAAAAAAATAAAATTTACAAATTAAAAAAAATTAAAATTTGTTGATTTATTAAAAAAAAAAAAAAAATTACTGAAGGGAAATCGCCACCCCCCATGGCGATTTCCCTTCATTCTTTTTACAAATTTGGTTAAAAATACCAAGGGAAATCGCCATGGGGGGTGGCGATTTCCCTTGGTATTTTTATCAAATTTTGAAAAAAATACCAAGGGAAATCGCCACCCCCCATGGCGATTTCCCTTGGTATTTTTAGCCAAAATCAATTTTTTCATGCTGGGAAATCGCCGTGGGGGGTGGCGATTTCCCAGCTAATTTTAAAACAGGCGTATTTTGGGAAATAATCTAAAAGTATAGGTAATTTGGGGTTTAATTTTTTTTTTGGCTATATTAGTATAAAAAAGCCGAGTTACGACGTGACGCGGTTTTACTTTGTCGTTCGAGAAGAAAATGCGAAGATCCTGTAAGAGCTAAGAGGCAGGTCGCTCTTGACTTGTAGCTGCCAAGTTCCTGTCACAATCACCAGGGTAGCACACTAGAAGCCTGTCAGATTTTTTTTTTTTCCTTTTCTTAATTCACAGGTTCACCACCTTGCACATCCACCGCCAACAACCGCCATTGAGGCAGCAAAAAGACAAATACCTTTATAATAAAATTATAGTTACAAAACCTAAATTAATTGTTAATTATTCAAGTTTACACTCTTAAATATATAAAAGAAAAGATGTAAAATCTTGTATTTGGCTGCTTCAAAATTTGATAATATTGCCCGCCCCCATTCCTTCATAGAATTTTATGATTTTTGCCTCTTTGTAATACATAAATTTAAATCAACTGCTAACTTGATCTTCTGCAAAATTAAACCTAATTAATTTTCTGAATTCGTATGAACTTACTTTTTATATTAATGAAACCAAGCACATTCACAGAATTACTACGTCACTACTGATTATTGTCTCAAGCAATTTCCATGCCAATAAAAGAGAAAAATAAACAAAATTTAGGTTAGAAAAATGTTATATACAAATAAAAATATACATACAAATATACACATAACTGTTTTTTTTTTTTTTCAAATCAATTTTTTAACTTAATAATAAAGAAATCTTATTCTTTTATTTTTTAAAAATACCATAACAAAATAGTTATATTTATATTTGTGTATATGTTTTTTTTATATGTACATAACATTACTGGCTATGGTTAGACCTGCTCATGGGCCGGATCGCGGTCCGTTTTTTTTTCAACTTCTTTCCCCAGGTCCGGCCCTGGATCGGGTCGGACCGGCCCAGTAGGTCCGAATTTACTGTTCATCGGATTAAAATAATATATATTTTTTATTTTTTACTTTTTTATAATTAAATAAAATAATATTATTATAATAAAAAATACTGTTCCGGACTGGGCCGACCCGAAATAAAAAAATCTTGTCCAAGCCCGACCCAATACGGTCCGGACCTGCCGGGCGGGCTGTCCGACCCATGAGCAAGTCTAGCTATGGTACTATATTTAATTCATAAAATTAGCTATGCATGATTTTTCTATTTTAAAAAAAAAAAAAAAATTCCATCATCATTTTTCTTAATTTGTGCCAGTTCCATCCTTTGTTTCTTTTAAAATATATATATATATATATTTTACAGAATTTTTTTGTTCATCAACACTTTATGTGCAAAATATATATTATAGTGCTTGAAATTTACTATATAGTTATTCAAGGAAATAATTTTATACTTCTTTATGCGGTAATATTTTATTTTACTGGAAAAAATGTTCTCTTTATCACTATATTTTTCAATATATATATATATATATATATAATTAAATATTAGGCACCGACGTTTATTACATTTCTCTTTCTTGAGTCAAAGTTTTCAGCTCACCAATGTAACTTCCTTGAACATTCCCCAGCCAAGGCAAAATCTTTTTCTCAAAATCTTAGGTGATCTGCCTGCCCCTAATAAATTTTCTCACCATGCAACTTTGCACGTATATTTTATTTTATTCCAATTGGAATATACACCCTGACATTCACGCCAACTATATATCTCGCTTATCCAAAAAAAAAAAGAAAACTATATATCTCACTAATAAGCGTTGCAGCTGGCAAGGTGAGTAATCGATAAATTTGACCAATTTTTTTTTAATTGAATTTATTGATGTCTTTTTGTGTTGAAGAGGGGCTCCTAATATTTCTGGTTGTTTGAAGTCCTGAGAAGGAGGAAAATAGGTCAGAGAGCACTTGAAGTTGAACTCCAAGACACACTCCGATGGTAAAATCAGTGTTTGGAGGAGGAAGAAGAGGTTTGAAAGAGAGTAGTGTTAGAAGAGAGAGAGAGCTTAACCGGGAATAGCCTTCGAGGGCTATATATAGAGGGGGTCGGGCGACCTGGTGGTTGCCCTGCTGGTTCCACGTGCCCAACTCTGATAGATCGTCTGATGTAAGCGGCCTCGGGGGGCCTTGTCGAGGAGACGATCGCATTTAATGTCCGTCATCTATAGACTGTGGCATTTAATACCTCGTACTGCCCCAGGTGGGCACCGAGGTGACTGCAGATATGACCTCTAAGGAAAGGGGAGACGTTCACGTGTCCCAGGCCTCTGTTCTCAGTGGATACTGTCGCCTGGTTGGGCTGGTCTGTTGGGCCTATGCCTGGTGGATTGGGCCCATGCTTGGTGGGCCGAGTGGGTTCAACAATTGCCCCCCGAGCGAGGTGGAGGTTATAAAGTGACCGACAACGAGCCTGTTGATAATCGACGCCTCATGCTGTAAGGATTGTCCTATAGTGGCAAGGAGTCAAGGGGCTTTTTTTCATTTTTTGGGTTTTCTAGCTAAGGTGTAAGTGGTGATCTTCCTTTTTTTGGAGTGTGCCGAGCAGTAGCGTGTTGAAGTGGTCTGAGTAGGTTTGAATTTGGGCAACGAGGTGCTTTGAATTTACTGCTGTCCTTTGGCAAATACAACATAACGTTTGACATGCCCGTCTTTAATGCCAGCCTTAAAGGCTGGGCGTGCCGTTCGAGGAACGAACACATGTCGAGCATTGTGTGGTGCAATGGGCGGCCATCAGAGACTTTTTTGGCTATAAATATGGGTGCCCGATTTTAGCCTCTTTGTTGTTTTTTTTGGTTTTTGCTATCGAGGTGCTACCATTTTTCTATCGAACGTGTCTAGTGCTCCAATCTACTCACGCCGTTCTCCGTTTCGTTGGTAGGTTGCTCTGTTTTGCTGGTTTGCTGCTCCGACGAAGTTTGGCCGAGTTTGCATGGGTATTTTCAGTGCTTTTCTTTTCTTTTCTTTGCGTTTTGATTTTTGTGTGTGTGGTTGTTTGCGGGATGGGTTCGATTGACAGTTGTGGTTCTGACGCGTTAGAGAGGATGAAGGGTCTATCCTATGCCGGTGGTCGGGGTATCGATGAGGTGTTGGATGATTTGGACCATGATATTGAGGAAAGGGCCAGGGTGGTTGCTGGTGATGGGGCTGGAACGAGTGGTGGGGGTAGGGTCGTTGGTGGTGGTGCCTTGAGGTAGATGATAACTCGTATAATTATATAGTTTTTAGTTATGTTTTATTATTGTTTTGTGTCAAATACGAGTTATTATTGTTTAGTCTAATTGTGTTTATGATCTTTTATATTTTTATGTAATTTGGTGTTTTTCACAAGTTTCTTTGAGTGATTTCAGATTACTAGTATTAAGGGCAAATCCAGTTCAGTTCCAGTTCCGACACCTTTTGCCATATCAGCTATATCTTGAGTTTCACTGAAGCAATAAGGCTGAACTTTGTATCCCTGCAAAGCTAAGAGGCATATCTATCTTTTTCATGTTTTACACTTCTTGAAACGGAGTCGTTTTCCCTAGCGAAATCGACCATCAAGTTGGCTGATGTGCAATGACGTCTGTTCTGCACCGTTTTGGTATTTTGACCATATCTTCCGATCCACGTGCGCAAATGATCTGATTCCAACGGCTATGGATCCGTAACTGATAGGGGTATATTTTTCTAGAAGACCATTTTATCAGATCGAGCCTCCAACATTGACAAAATCGACCATCAAGCTGGCTGATCAGAATTGTCATACAATATGACGAAAATTGTTAGAAAAATGCACCCACCTATTATACCTACCTTTGAAATTTGTAAAGCTTGTCTCTTGTCATTTAGCCCTCCAAAATGTGTATAAATAGAGGGCCTTGGATGAGTATTGGGATACATTATACATTGGTAGGATAGCCATTGTAATAAAATTCTCTAAGTTTTCTTTTTCTTTCCTTTCTCTAGTTTTCTTTTTCTTCTTACATTTCTTTTCATTTTATTCATATCTAGTATGTGTTTCTAATCATATTGTTGAGGTGATGAGGTGAAGCTCTTGGTAAATGCTAAGGTTAGTCTCTTAAACATGAGCTAAAATTTATAAACACTAGTATAGATAATATTTTCTTTTGGTTTAAAATCATACTTGCAAAGTAGGGATCTTGATTCATTATTGACAATGAAAATGGCACAGTAAATGCTTGGTTTCATAACCTTGATTTGTTGTAGACATATACCTTGGCATAAGGAATGCTTGGACTCTTTTTATGAGTTTTGAGGACACCAAATGAACATAATATCATATGCTATGGACGTTGGACAATTTGGACTGAATTGCTAAACCTTCCGATTGGAACCTCCTTTATGTGTGGATTTCAATTGTGTAATAAAACAAGATTAATCTTAGCATAACACCAAGAGTGGATTCTCTAACCTCAACATCTTTTCTTATTGTTTTTTATATCTTGTTTAATTTCTTTTATATTTTGTTTATTTTGTTCTCTAATATCTTGTTTATCTTATTTTGTTGTTGATTCCCTAATATCTTGTTTACTTTCTTTGTCTTATATATTTATAAACTTATACTTACTAATACGCTTCCCTGTGGTTCGACCTCGGACACCCGAGAATTTATTACTTGAACATAACCTGCACTTGGGTTTACAACTCTTAATTGAGTCTCCATCAAGTTTTTGGCGCCGTTGCCGGGGAGGCAATACTAAGTATATAAGTTTATAAGTATATTTATTTTTATTGGCTGGTTATACCGCCTAATTTTATTTTTATTGGCTGGTTATACCGCCTAATTTTCTATATATTTATATTTATATTGTATATTAACTTTGTTTTATTTTTATTGGCTGGTTATACCGCCTAATTTTGTATATTAACTTTGTTTTATGCTTGTTTGGCGACGTGATTTTAGATCTCGTCGTTTAGTTAGATTTTATTGTGAAACTTTTTCAGGTAATCTTTCTAATACAACTCCTACCATGGCTGACAATGAAAGTGTTCATGCTGAAGATGAGAACAGACAAGTACGCACCATGCGTGACTACTTGCAACCAACTCGAAGCTCATCACCCTCTTGTTTTATTTTTCCTCTCAATGCAAACAACTTTCGTTTTAAACCAGGTATGATAGCTTTGCTTCCAAATTTCCATGGGTTAGAATCGGAAAGTGCTTACTCGTTTCTAAAAGACTTCGAAGATGTATGTGTCACCTTTAATGACCAACAATGTACAAATGAAATTGTCAAGCTAAAATTATTTCCTTTTTCTTTAAAAGATAAAGCAAAAATTTGGCTTCATAATTTAAAACCAAGGTCAATTGGCACATGGCAAGAATTACAAACTGAGTTTCTAAAGAAATTTTTCCCAGCACATAAAACTACTGCTTTGAAAAGACAGATTCAAAATTTCAATCAAAATCAAAATGAAGCATTTTTTCAGTGCTGGGAGCGTTTTAAAGATTTGTTAAGTTCTTGTCCACATCATGGTTTTGAAAAATGGCGTCTTATTAGTTTCTTTTATGAAAGTTTAACTCCCGAAACTAAACAATTTGTTGAAACAATGTGTAACGGTGAGTTTCTAGAAAAAGAACCTGAAGAAGCCTTTGACTACTTAGACCATTTGGCAGATAACTCTCAAGCCTGGCACACAGATAATTCCTCTGAAAGTTCCAATAGATCTAATGTTGTTTCTAACAGAGGAAAATATCATTTTAGTCAAGAAGATGAGATAAAAGCTAAAGTAGCTAATTTGGCTAGAAAGATTGAAGCCATGGAACTTAGAGAAGTAAAAGAAGTCAAAACGGTTAAAAATGAAGAAAGTTGTGGAATTTGTGAAATCATGGGACACCCCACTTCTGAATGTCCAAACATTCCCATTCTTAAAGAAGCGTTGCATGATCAAGTAAATTCCATAAACACATTTAAAAAGCCTTTTCCTTCTCCTTACTCTGAAACGTATAACCCTGAATGGAGAAATCATCCCAACTTCAGTTGGCGGAATAATAATCATGTTCAGGTACCACAATCTCAAAAGCCGGGCAACACTTTTTCCTATCAACCTTCACGTGTACAAACCTTGGAAGAGACATTGCAAGCATTCATGCAAACACAAGCAAATGTGAATAGCCGGACTTCACAGGACATCAATGAGATCAAAAACACCTTGTCCACATTGACAGCTTCATTACGCACTCAAGAAAAAGGTAAGTTTCCTGCTCAACCTCAGCCTAACCCTTCTACTCAATGTCTTGTTTCTTGCTCCAATGAAACTCAACAGGAAAATGCCAGTTCTATCACAACTCTTCGAAGTGGAAAGGCAATTGACAAAAACATTCCATCAAAAGACCAAGATCCTCTTTCCCCTCCGAAAAGTAATGGTAAGGATGATGGTAAGTCTGAACTTCTTGAAAATTTGGACAAAGAAAAAGGTATGCATCCTGCTCCTTTTCCTCAAAGGTTGCAAACAATAAAGAATTTGAATCAAAATGCAGAAATTTATGAACTTTTCAAACAAGTTAAGATTAACATTCCTTTATTGGATGCAATCAAACAAGTTCCATCTTATGCTAAATTTTTGAAGGACATGTGCACAGTTAAAAGGAAACATAATGTACAAAAGAAAGCATTTTTGACGGAAAGTGTGAGCTCAATCATTCAGCACCTTACTCCACCAAAATTCAAAGATCCTGGATGTCCAACAATCTCATGCATCATTGGAAACACTAGAATAGAACGTGCATTGCTTGATCTTGGTGCTAGTGTTAATCTTTTGCCTTTTTCTGTTTATCAACAGTTAGGTTTAGGTGAACTCAAGGAAACACCTGTTACACTTCAACTAGCTGATCGTTCTGTAAAAATTCCTCGAGGGATAGTTGAAGATGTTTTGGTTCAAATTGATAATTTTTACTTCCCTGTTGATTTTATTGTTTTGGACACACATCCTGTTTCAAATCCAAATGTTCAAATTCCTGTTATATTAGGCCGTCCATTTCTTGCAACTTCTAATGCTCTGATAAATTGCAGGAATGGTATGTTGAACATTTCTTTTGGAAATATGACTTTAGAATTAAATGTGTTCAACATTTGCAAGCAACCTGGTGATAATTCAGAAGTACATGAAGTGGATTTCATTGAAGAACTTGTTCATGAACATCTCACCACTACCACATTCCATGATCCTTTAGAAGCTTATTTAATTGAATATGAGTTTGATAATGCTTCAGAAATTTCACACACTGATTCTTTGTTAAAATCTTTTCAGGATAAGCATTGTTGGAAACAAAAGTTTGAGGAACTTCCATCACTTACAAATGTCACTGTACCATCAACTATTGAACCACCCAAGCTGGAGTTAAAACCATTGCCATCCGAGCTAAAATATTCCTTTTTGGGTGAGAGTGAAACTTTTCCAGTCATAATTTCTTCACATCTTGACGAACTACAAGAAGGTAAGTTGTTACAACTTTTGAAGATGCACAAAAATGCATTAGGATGGACCTTACCTGACATAAAGGGAATAAGCCCATTAATCTGCACACATAATATTTATTTAGAGGAAAATGCTAAACCCTCTAGACAAATGCAACGAAGGCTTAATCCTAATATGAAAGAAGTAGTGAGAAATGAAGTCATTAAACTTCTAGATAATGGAATCATTTATCCTATCTCTGATAGCAAATGGGTAAGTCCTACTCAAGTCGTACCTAAGAAATCTGGAGTTACTGTAGTTAAAAATGAAAACAATGAATTAATTCCAGCTAGGACTGTTACTGGTTGGCGCATGTGCATTGACTATAGGAAACTTAACTCAGTGACGAGGAAAGATCATTTCCCTTTGCCTTTCATGGATCAAATCTTAGAAAGAGTTGCAGGGCATGAGTTTTATTGTTTTCTAGATGGATATTCTGGGTATAATCAAATTGCCATTGCACTTGAGGACCAAGAGAAAACCACTTTTACATGTCCTTTTGGTACTTTTGCATATCGTAGAATGCCATTTGGATTATGTAACGCCCCTGCCACATTTCAAAGATGCATGCTTAGCATTTTTAGTGACATGATTGAACGTAATCTTGAGATTTTCATGGATGATTTTTCTGTTTCTGGTGATTCATTTGATGATTGCTTAACCAATTTGAAAAATGTATTGATTAGGTGTGAAGAAAAAAATCTTGTTCTTAATTGGGAAAAATGTCATTTCATGGTCACTAAAGGTATTGTACTAGGTCACATTGTTTCTGCAAAAGGGATTGAGGTAGACAAGTCAAAACTTGAATTGATTGCTAATCTACCCACACCAAAGACAGTAAAGGACATTAGGTCATTCTTGGGACATGCAGGTTTTTATAGAAGATTCATAAAAGATTTTAGCACGATATCTAAACCTCTATGTAATCTTTTAATGAAAGACACTGCATTTGAATGGACTAAAGATTGTGAAGATGCTTTTGAAAAACTCAAAAATATGCTCACTACTGCTCCTATTATGAGATCTCCTGATTGGTCTTTACCATTTGAAATAATGTGTGATGCTAGTGACTATGCTGTTGGTGCTGTGTTAGGACAAAGGAAAGATAATAAACCACATGTAATTTACTATGCAAGTAAAACTTTAAATAGAGCCCAAATGAATTATTCCACTACAGAAAAGGAATTACTTGCAGTTGTTTTTGCATTGGATAAATTCAGATCTTACCTTGTTGGATCATCAATTGTTGTCTTTAGTGATCATGCAGCTTTAAAATATCTTCTCTCTAAGAAGGATGCAAAACCTAGGTTGCTGAGGTGGATCCTTTTGCTGCAAGAATTTGACATCACCATTCGAGATAAAAAAGGAGTAGAAAATGTGGTGGCTGATCATTTATCAAGACTTGTTTGTGATGAATCTTTTGGAACCTCACCAATAAATGATACTTTTCCTGATGAACAACTTCTAATTGTCTCCACGACACCTTGGTTTGCTGACATTGCTAATTTTCTTGCTACAGGAAAAATTCCTTCTCAATGGAGCACCCAAGATAAAAGGAAGTTTCTGAATGAGGTAAAGAAGTTCTATTGGGATGACCCTTACTTGTTCAAATATTGTCCTGATCAGATTTTTCGAAGATGCATTCCCGACAATGAGGTAAGTAGTGTAATTAAGTTTTGTCATTCCGAGGCATGTGGTGGTCATTTTTCATCAAAGAAAACTGCTGCAAAAATTTTACAGTGTGGATTTTACTGGCCAACTTTGTTCAAAGATGCACATAATTTTTGCAAGTCATGTGAAAGTTGTCAAAAATTAGGTTCCATTTCGAAAAGAAACATGATGCCTTTGAACCCAATTCTTGTAATTGAAATTTTTGACTGTTGGGGTATTGATTTCATGGGACCATTTCCACCATCTTTTGGTTTCTTATACATTTTAGTAGCAATAGATTATGTTTCAAAGTGGATAGAGGCAATTCCATGTCGAAATAATGATCACAAAACAGTGATTAAATTTTTAAAAGAAAATATTTTGAGTCGATTTGGAATTCCTCGATCTATCATAAGCGATGGGGGAACACATTTTTGCAACAAGGTTTTTGAAACATTAATGAAGAAATATGCCATTACACACAAAGTTGCAACCCCTTATCACCCGCAGACAAATGGACAGGTAGAATTAGCAAATAGGGAGATTAAACAAATTTTGGAAAAGACAGTTAATCCAAATCGCAAAGATTGGTCTCTTAGACTTAACGATGCATTATGGGCCTATCGAACAGCTTTTAAAACAGCATTGGGCATGTCTCCTTATAGGCTAGTTTATGGAAAACCTTGTCATTTACCTGTGGAACTTGAGCATAAAGCATATTGGGCCATTAAAATGTTCAACTCAAACCTTGATGACGCTTCTAATTTACGAAAATTACAAATAAATGAACTTGAGGAACTCAGAAATGATGCATATGAGAATTCTAAAATTCATAAAGAAAGAACTAAAGCCTTTCATGACAAGTTAATTTCAAGAAAAACATTTAATGTTGGGCAAAAAGTTCTACTTTATAATTCTAGACTTCACATATTTCCTGGTAAGTTGAGATCAAGATGGACTGGCCCATTTGTGGTTAAGCATGTGTATCATTATGGAGCAGTTGACATTGAGAATCCTCAAAATGGTAACGTATTCAAGGTAAATGGACAAAGACTCAAACTCTTTTTGGAAAATCATGTTACTCAAGAAGAGGTTGTTTTTCTTTCTGATCCTTGTTTTGAAAATAACTAGATGTAAATATAATTTTTTTTTAACCCCGGTTAAATGGCGGATAACGGTACTCCGTGATTATTTAAGTCGGTTCCATCAGCTACCCACAAAACTGATATTGTATATAAATTTCTCTTTCATTTTATTTTATTTCATTTTTTTTTTTCAGGATGGATGATATTCTCAAAAGATTGCAGAAACAATTTCCTCCTTTTCCTCGGAATATTTTACTGAAGCTTTACCAAGTTCGATTAGAAAGATTAAGAATGCTTATGAACAAAGGGATTCCTGAAGACATACGTTGGATAATTGAAGCCAAGGTACGTGAAGATGAATATCTTCCTGTTTTGCATTTACCAGGTACAGGTAGAAGCACTTATGCAAAGAAGCGACGAGCAAAGCGCATGAGTTCAAATTGCCACAAGTGTGCACGATGGACGTGTAACGGTAAATGTCGTTCTATTGGGATTCCGTCCTCTAATCGAGATGATAAAATTGAATTCATTAAGGATGGACTAAGTAAGGAGAATTTGGGTAATATCCAACTTTCTCTTGAGACGCATCCTAGTGGAGATGTACAAAGAGAAATTCTTGATTTATGGCCGCAATTCCAAAGGGAATGGCAACATCTTGGGAATCTGATGATAAAAGACCCTGTTTGCCAGCTTGTAAGAAAACTGGATGGGAAGCATATCCTCGACTCATAGAAGGCGTTTAAGCCGTTTCTGGACGTAAAACCAGAGGAAGATGCCAAATACACTTTCGGCGACATTATTACTTTTGACTTTTACGGTTGATTTTTCTTCTCTTTTTGATTTTCTTCCTGAAATCATGCAAAAATCTTTTGTTAGGTTAACATTTTCTTCTGACAGGTCAAATACACTTTCGGCGACATTATTACTCTTGTCTGATTCATTACTCAGTCCTCTATATATTACACCATGTACTCATTCTCTTTCAGGCACTCGAAAAAGAAAAAAAAATGGAAAGCACTTCGTCCCAGCGCATTAAAAAAATTTGTGTCTTTGGAGGTGCTTATCCAGGGAAAAATAACATATTCGCTGATGAAGCCATAAGAGTTGGAGTAATACTTGCCCAACAAAAGATCCACTTGATTTATGGAGGCGGTAGTACGGGTTTAATGGGAGCAGTCGCTACAGCAGCACACGCCGGAGGAAGTCCAGTTCTAGGAATCGTGCCAAAACTATTCACAGATTTTTGTGGACCTACCGTGGGTAAGGAAATACAAGTCTGGAGTATCCCTGAACGGATAACAATCATGTACCATTCTACCGATGCATTCATTGCTTTACCAGGAGGTCTGGGTACATTGGAAGAAATAGCTTGCGTGGCTTCTTGGTCATCTTTGGTCACAAATAAGAAACCCATTGGTTTGCTTAATATTAATGGTTATTTTAGTAATTTACTTTCATATTTAGATAATGCTGTGGATAATGGATTCATGTTTTCAGAGGCAAGGAGAACCATAATTTCTGCTACAACCATTGAAGATTTACTCAAAAAGCTACAAGCTTATGAGTGTTTATCTGCTACGGTTGTTTCGCAAACGCTCGGAAAAAGAAAAAGAGATATGGACGAGCAAGGAGTGGATTGCACTTTGTCTTTGTGACATTATCTAACATTTTGCTTGTTGTGTCTCAGTTATAATAAGTGGTTAGCAACCTCTGCAGGTAATATCTCCTAAATTCTACCTTTAAAATTTGACATTGGGGACAATGTCATATTTTAGTAGGGGGTAAGGGACATATTTTGCTAAAAAAAAAAAAATTGTTGTGTTTTAAGACATTTAGAAGTATTCATTCTGAACAAGGTCTGAGTAAGGGAGACTTGAGACATACCTTGTCAGTTTGATTTAATCTTCTTCTTCAAAAAAACAAAAAAAAAAAAAAAAAAAAAAACAAAAACAAAAAAAAAAAAAAAAAAAAAAAGCATGTTTAGACTTAGTGTGTTTTTTTTTAGTTACTTTCAATACAATGATGAGATATGAATTGCATAAGTCTAAAACAGATTTATTAGTGAGAAGATTTTCATGAGAATTGAGCTTGATGTCAACCTTTTTATGAGCCAATGTTAATATGATATGTTGATTGAGAAAGAAGCATGTTTAGACTTAATCTGACTTGTATAATCATCTTTGTGAGTTTTTGAGCCTATAATGATTGATGCATTATACAAATCAATCTAATTTCTTTCTTGAGTGCTCTTATGATTACATGATTCTCTAGAACTTGCTTTAAACCGTTTGAGACTATATTGATACATGTGACAACATGAATATGATAGAGGCATTAGGATTATAACCAGAGCCAAACAGCCATCCATTATTAATGTTCTACGAGAACATCCCCACTAGTGAGCCAATTTGAGCCTACATTAAATATGATGTTTTATTGGTAACCACAACTTACACCTAGCCTAAATATACTTATATCCTTACCCTTGTTCTAAAGATGAATTTTATATTTTGAGACATATTGCAAAAAAACAAGGGATATTTTTATTTGAAAATTTGGGTTAGAAACAAAAGATAAGTGTGGGGGAAGAAAAGAAAAGAAAAAGTCAAGAGAAAAAGAAAGGGATCATTGTCAAATACATTCCCATATTAAAAAAAAAAAAAAATCTTCTCTTGAACTTCTAGAAAAAGATGTTACAAAGTTGGTTAGAATGATGCAAAGGCTCAACATGAATATTTAGCCTATGTTATTATGTGCTTTATAAGAGTTTTGAGAAGTTTTATTTGTATGATCTTATTATGTCTCTAAAATCTATGAACTCTTTGGAACCTTTGTGATATCTTTATCCTTTTGTTCTTTAACCACATTATAACCCTTTGGCCCCATTACAACCTTGAATAAAGACCTCTTGATTTATGAAGTTGTATGATCTAAATAGTGGAGAATAGGTGGACAAGCAAGCATATGGTAGAAGTGTTTTCATGAGATTGATTGAGTGTAAACACTTTACCACTACTTTAAAGAGTGAAAATCAAGAGAGTATCCCATGTGAGAAGTTGAGATTAAGTTTGAATATACACTATTTTGATTGAAATATGTTATGTTAATATTGGCTTAACTCATTTATTTACATTCAAGCAAAATTTTTGTGAAATTCTTTAAGCTATTGATTAGTTTTTAAGACTTGTCCAATGATTATCTCTAATTTATATTGGAAGGATTAGTTATAATTATTATTTTTAGTTTTTCTTATGTCTTCAATGTTTGTGGGTATCGTCCTAGTAAACCCTCACGAGACTAAACTCGTCCACTAGGGACACCTAGGGGTTTAAAGGCTTGTGTCACATGCTAAGTGCCACCGTGATTTCCTACGAAAATGGATTAGATTAGATTTTCTTATTTTATTTTTATTGAGTCGTTGCTAGGGACTAGCAACAATCTAAGTATGGGGGTGTGATAACTCGTATAATTATATAGTTTTTAGTTATGTTTTATTATTGTTTTGTGTCAAATACGAGTTATTATTGTTTAGTCTAATTGTGTTTATGATCTTTTATATTTTTATGTAATTTGGTGTTTTTCACAAGTTTCTTTGAGTGATTTCAGATTACTAGTATTAAGGGCAAATCCAGTTCAGTTCCAGTTCCGACACCTTTTGCCATATCAGCTATATCTTGAGTTTCACTGAAGCAATAAGGCTGAACTTTGTATCCCTGCAAAGCTAAGAGGCATATCTATCTTTTTCATGTTTTACACTTCTTGAAACGGAGTCGTTTTCCCTAGCGAAATCGACCATCAAGTTGGCTGATGTGCAATGACGTCTGTTCTGCACCGTTTTGGTATTTTGACCATATCTTCCGATCCACGTGCGAAAATGATCTGATTCCAACGGCTATGGATCCGTAACTGATAGGGGTATATTTTTCTAGAAGACCATTTTATCAGATCGAGCCTCCAACATTGACAAAATCGACCATCAAGCTGGCTGATCAGAATTGTCATACAATATGACGAAAATTGTTAGAAAAATGCACCCACCTATTATACCTACCTTTGAAATTTGTAAAGCTTGTCTCTTGTCATTTAGCCCTCCAAAATGTGTATAAATAGAGGGCCTTGGATGAGTATTGGGATACATTATACATTGGTAGGATAGCCATTGTAATAAAATTCTCTAAGTTTTCTTTTTCTTTCCTTTCTCTAGTTTTCTTTTTCTTCTTACATTTCTTTTCATTTTATTCATATCTAGTATGTGTTTCTAATCATATTGTTGAGGTGATGAGGTGAAGCTCTTGGTAAATGCTAAGGTTAGTCTCTTAAACATGAGCTAAAATTTATAAACACTAGTATAGATAATATTTTCTTTTGGTTTAAAATCATACTTGCAAAGTAGGGATCTTGATTCATTATTGACAATGAAAATGGCACAGTAAATGCTTGGTTTCATAACCTTGATTTGTTGTAGACATATACCTTGGCATAAGGAATGCTTGGACTCTTTTTATGAGTTTTGAGGACACCAAATGAACATAATATCATATGCTATGGACGTTGGACAATTTGGACTGAATTGCTAAACCTTCCGATTGGAACCTCCTTTATGTGTGGATTTCAATTGTGTAATAAAACAAGATTAATCTTAGCATAACACCAAGAGTGGATTCTCTAACCTCAACATCTTTTCTTATTGTTTTTTATATCTTGTTTAATTTCTTTTATATTTTGTTTATTTTGTTCTCTAATATCTTGTTTATCTTATTTTGTTGTTGATTCCCTAATATCTTGTTTACTTTCTTTGTCTTATATATTTATAAACTTATACTTACTAATACGCTTCCCTGTGGTTCGACCTCGGACACCCGAGAATTTATTACTTGAACATAACCTGCACTTGGGTTTACAACTCTTAATTGAGTCTCCATCAGTAGACCAAACGTCTTCTGAGGAAAGTGAGGGGGTTGCTGAGGATGATGGCGTTCAGTTTCATGATGATATCCACTGTACTATGACCGCCGAGCTGGTTGGCGCACTGATGTTGAACCTTGGTATTTTCATCCCCAATTATCGTTATGAATTTTATGTGCCCGTCCCGGGACGGCGTCCTAGTCAGATTAAGAAAGGTGGGAGGGACGTGATCTTCTTCGAGCACATGTTCAAAGGGGGATTCCACTTTCATTTGAACCCCTTCTTCGCCACTTGCCTTGAGGGGTATGGTATTGCTGGTGCTCAGCTGACAGGGTCTTCTTGGCCTGTTATGGTGGCGTACTTCCTCGATTGTAAGAAGAGGGGTGTGGAGGCTCTGTACGCCGCCTTTCGCAACCTATACCATTTGAAGGTAAAGCAGGACAAGTTCTGCTACATTAGTCCTCGCCATCGGGTGGTCGTCGAGAATGCTCCCTGCAATAATCATATTAGAAGGTCACAGTTTCGTGCTGTGGAGTTGAAGTTGGAGAACAATTGGGGCTTCTCGGTGAAGTGGTGTGAGCCTCCGAAAGATCCGCAAAAATGTCTATGGCCATGGACGATCTGGAGAAAGATTAGTTTGACTACTACATGCAGAATAAGATCAACTGGGAGGACGCTATGACGGACTATCTTATTTATAGGCACTGTTTGGAGAATATCAGTCGAAACAGGGTGACGGCCAAGTTTGCTGATCTAGTCCCTACTTCCAAAGGTAAAGAGTGGCCCGTGGGCGGTACTGACTATTATGCGAAGGTTTTGATGGGTATAATCAATCCTTAGAAGAAGAAGAAAATGAGCAAGAAGGCGGACACCTCTCGCCGACGTGGGGCTTCTCCTTCAGGAAAGACAAGTGTTGCCTCTCCTAGCGAGGTGGTTCCTGAAGAGGTGGGCGGCATCGATGAAGGTAATGGCCTTCGGACGTCCATCCATACTCTTGCTTTGGTGCCTTGGGTTCCTGAGCCTACCCCTCTTGATTCAACTTCCACTGTGATAGAACTGCCACCCTCGCTTAGTTCCTCTGAGAGTGAAGGTGGTAACGGTTTAAGAGCTGAAACGAAGCCGGTTGAAGTTATTATTTTGGATGATGACAGTGATGAGAGGATGGTATTCGACATGGGGGATTCTATGAGCTCTGGTAGCTCCGTCAGTGAAGATGGTGCTAGGCATGGTAGTTCTACTACGGCAGGGTTGTTTCTAGATCTTTGACGAATTGGTACATTTTGCATGCTCTCGGTGTTTGCGCTTTGATGAGCTCTAATTTTGATTATTTATTTATTTGCAGGTATGTCAAGTGGTGACAGCGTCGAGAGGATCTGCCAGGCGGCTAGGGAGAAGAATAAATCCCAGAGTCAGGGCAAATGGCCCATTACTCCACTTGTACAGGATCCACCCGCTAAGAAGCATAAGAGGGATAGCCTGCCCGCTGGCCCTGCCCCAAAGAAGTAGAGAGTTGGCGTGGACCCAAAGAAATAAAAATATATTCCATCTTTGCCTTCTAAGCAGGCAGGCCTTAGCGTGGCTACACAAAAAGCGAGTCAAGTTTCTTTACAACCATTAGTAGAGGCGAGGAAAGATGCTGCCCCAAGTGATGTGCCTCCGAAATCAAAGAGGACCACAGAGCCTGCTAAGGGTGGCAAATCTTTGCCCATCATACCAGCCTCGCAGGGTGAAGATGAGTCTTCTTCCACCCACGATGACGAGGTGGCGTACTCCATGCGCTCTTCGCCTTCTATCAACGGGGCATGCTCCGTAATGTGCGCTAGGGGTACGACTCTTATTTTGGCTATCACAGTAGTATGCCCGTTGGGTCCTTGCTTGGCAACATCGATGGGTGTGTTGGTTGGGGTCGTAGTCATCTCCCTTCCCAGGAGGTGAAGGTTATCAAGAGTTGCGGCGTGCAGACTATTTAGCACGGCATCATGTCGAGCATGGTGGAGGTGAGCTCTGTTCTGCAGGTTGTTTGTTGGTTGGTGCTGGCCAATCTTTCTAACTTCGTTTGTGATTTTCTTTCAGACTCTTGCGTCTACCCTAGCTGTATATAACCGTATCGGGGAGGCTGATGCTTGTCTTCTCGACGTGGAGGGGGATCTCCAGCTCAAGGCTGCCCATGTGATAGAGCTGGAGATGCTTTTAAAGGCTAAGAAAGAAAAAGCCAAGGCTGCCGTCGACAAGGCGGTCTCTAGCGAACAGTTCTGCTTGGCCAAGGTGACGGAGTCTGAGAAGCAGGCCACACTTGTTCGCGATCAGCTCGCCAAAGCAGAGAACCATGTTAAGGCCATGGAAAAAGAAATCAAACTCCTAAAACAGAGTTTGGCGGAGAAGGAGAAAGAGAAAGAGGCTGCTGTTGCCAAGGCTGTGGAGGCCGCCATTGTCGAGGTTGAGAAAAGAGAACATGCTCTCTCGTTGCGAAGGCCTTGGAGGCAAAAGAGGGCGAGGTGGCCCTTGGCATGATGGACGAATTTAGGGCGACTACTCTTACTAGGATCCAATTGATGCATGGGCCCTTGACTGTAGAGGCATAGACTTTGGTTCCATTGGGAATCCTCCCGAGAGCTTTGACCCTGCATGCCCCGATGTACCTTCCTTGGAAAGGTTAAAGGTAGATTATGAGATGGCTGCTAGGCCTGTTCTCCCTGCGACCCTCCAAGTTGATGGCGTGCCCCCCACAAAACAAGACGAGCTGCCCCCGTCTACTGCAGTCACAGGGGAGATTCTTGCAACTCCACAAGACGAGCTGCCCCCTTCTGCTACGGCCACAGAGGAGATGTTTGCAGTCGATGATCTTTTTGTTGACCCTTTCGAGGACGGCGAGGTTAGAGATCCTGCTATTTGTAGGTGGGGTAGGTGGGGATGTAACTAGGGTGGGTAGCGGTCCTTTAGGCGAGGATCTTGTAAATAGAAATTAGGACATCTATAATCCCTTTTTTTTATGACTGGAAAACTTGTTTGCTTTATCCTTTGTTTGCCTTGTTGTTGTTTATTTTTGAATTTGTATTTGCGCATATTGTTGGTGTGTTGGCAAATTACTAGACTTGTTGCAGGTTGCTACTTTTCTAGTTGTGCGTGTGAGCGTAAGGGCCAGTTAGAGGCCATTGGTCATGCAGCATGACGTCTTATTGCGAGCGCGCATGGTGAACGCTTGGATGGACAGATGGGCCAGTTAGAGGCCATTGGGCATGCAGCATGGTGTCTTATTGCGAGCGCATATGGTGGATGCAATGATGGATAGGCCAGTTAGAGTCCATTGGACGTGTAGCATGGCGTCTTATTGCGAGCGCACATGGTTGACCCAAGGATGGATGGGCCAATTAGAGGCCATTGGGCATGCAATATGGCGTCTTATTGCGAACGCACATGGTGGATGCAAGGATGGATGGATGGGCCAGTTAGAGGCCATTGGGCGTGTAACATGGCATCTTAGAGGCCATTGGGCACGGTGTTGGATTTTATTTTTCCTGCAAAAGGCAAGCTATATTATTATTCTTATGAGGGAAGATACAACTTTTACATAAATTTACAGGAAATATTTCTTCAGGTGGATTGCATTCCAAGTCCTTGGTACAGGGTTTTCGTCCATTTGTTCCAACGCATAGGCTCCAAAATCAATCTTCTTTGTCACCTTGTACTGGCCTTCCTAGTTTGGGGTCATCTTTCCCTGTTCGCCCGTGGGCCTGCTGGCTTCGTAACTTCTGAGGACGAGGTCACCGACTTGGAACTGTCTGCCTTTGACCTTTGAATTATAGTACTGAGCGACCTGATGTGATCTGGCCGCCTGTCTGACTTGTGCCCAGTCTCTGGTTTCTTCTAGGAGATCCAGATTTCTTCTAAGTGCTTCTTCGTTGGTGGCGAGATCGTAGTGAGCCATCCTCAAGGAATTGATGCCTATCTCGGCTGGTATCACAATCTCTATTCTATACATCAAATTGAAAGGGGTCTCACCCGTGCCGGAGTGGGACGTGGTCTTGATGGCCCATAGTATTCTTGGCATTTCTTCTGGCCATGCCTCTTTGGCATCATCGAGCTTCTTTTGCAGGCCTTGGAGAATTTTCTTGTTCATCGCCTCCACCTGTCCGTTTGTTTGGGGGTGCTTGACCGAGCTATGCGTTAGCAAGATTTTGAAGTTTTCACAAAATTTCTTCAACATGCCTCTCCTAGAACTGTGCACCAGTTTCCGTCATGATGGTGTTGGGGACTCTATACCTGCACACCATAGACTGCCAGATTAAGTTCTCAATTACCCTTTCTATGATAGTCGCCATGGCCTCTGCTTCTACCCATTTAGTGAAGTACTCGCAGTCGACAACTACAAACTTCTTCTGCCCTATGGCAATTGGAAAAGGTCCCAAGATGTCAATCCTACACATCGCAAAGGGCCATGGGCTTGACAACTGGTTAAGCAGTTCTGCTGGCTACTGTAGACACCTAATTTTGTCCGGACCCCTAAATATGATACATTTTCTTCCTAAATTGATGCTTCAGAATGCTAAAAGGCTTTTCTCATCTTGCAGGTGGTACTTCGAGGCTTAGTCTAAAAAAGCAGACAGAAAAAGTCAAACTCAAAAAAGTCAACCTTTTAAAAATGTCAACCCCAAAAAAGTCAACCCTAAAAAGTCAACTACTAAAAAAGTCAACCCATTTTCAAAATCAAGATTTGAGGTTCAATTGAAAAACGATGAAAGAATTTTGATAATCCGAGGTCTACATTGAAAGATATGGAGGTCGAAAGTTGGGTTACGGAATCTTAGTAGAAAAGAAACCCTAGTTTGGGAAATTTGAGGAAAAATGCTTAAACGATCAAATTGGTTAGAATTGAAGGTTCCAAATGAAAGATAAGAACTGACTACGGGTAATGGAGAAGCCACATGGAAGAAAAACTGATAGAAAAGTCAATTCGAAAAAAATCGAGAATTAGGGTTTTTTGGTATATTTCAGTGAAATTTGGAAGAATTACAGAAATGACCCGAATCGGTAGAACTAAAGCCCCTAATTGATGAGGACTAATTAAACAAGGATAGCCCAAGGCTCAGTTTGAAGAAAATCTGAAAATCGAACTTGTTTTGAGCAAAATCGGGTTTGAGAGGCAAAAGGGCAAAATTGGAAAATTTGGGAAAAATAGCAAATGAACTTCAAAAATTCTAAAAATTTGCAAATCTCATTCTTAAACCATTTCGAAGAGACTGGCGAAAGAAAATTTTGATTTGGAGTTCGTTTGCAAAATGGCCAAATACCGGGCCCATTATGTAGAAATTCAAGAGGATAAATCCCGAAAAAATAGCAAATGAACTCCAACAATTCTGAAAATTTGCAAATCTCATTTTTAAATTATTTGGAAGATATTGGAGAAATAAAATATTGATTCGAAGTTCGTTTGCAAAATGGCTAAATCCCGGGTCCCCTATGCAGTAATTCAAGCAGATAAATCCCGAAAAAATAGCAAATGAGCTCCAAAAATTATGAAAAATTCCAAATCACAATTTTAAATTATTTGGAAGATATTGGTGAATAAAAACATGGATTTGGAGCTCGTTTAAAAAATGGTAAAGTTCGGGTGCATAAAAGGGGCAATTTTGAAAATAAATCCGAAATAAATAGCAAATGAACTCGAAATATTTTGAAAACTTCCAGAATTCAATTTTTTATTATTTCAAAAGTATTGAAAAAATAAATTTTGAATTTAGAGTCTGTTTACTATTTATTTAGGTTCGGGGGGCAAAAAGGTCTTTTCACCGAAGAAACCAAAAAGGGCAAATTTGTAGTTGAGGAAAATATGAAAAATGAAGGAATTGCTGAGATTTTTTCCCTTGGTCAGCCAGCATAGTGGAGAAGAAGGAAGCTTGAACAATTTAATTCCTTAGTCACTATCAAGCCACATGCTACCACTAACACTTTGCAAATGGTCCACCTTCATCCAATGGCTTAGGTGCCTTGTAGGAAAGTTGAATGCACCATCCAATGGCCAAGTTTAAATTCCAAGATGACATTTTTATTTGTCATGAAATAACCCTCATCTAATGGCCAAGAATGGAAGAAAAAAGAAGAGCACAATTCATCCAAAGGTGAGCATTCATTCGGCCAAGCAAGGGAGTGCATGGGATTGTCTCTTTTTCATCCAATGGCTTAAGCCATATACAAGGGCTGAGTACACATGTTGAGGGCTGGATTTAATCTACAAGATGTCATTTTTATGTTGTCCTCATCCAATGACCAAGAATGGAAGAGCACAACTCATCTAAGGGTAGGCACTCAAGGAGGCAAGCAAGGGAGTGCATGGGATTGGTATTCTTTTGTATCTAAGGGCTGAGGTTACTAAAAGGGCTGAGTACACATCTTAAGGGCTACTATCAATTGGCAAGATGACATTTTTATGTTGTCATTAAAATATCTTAATCTTAGGGCCAAGATTGGAGGAGAAAAAGTGAGAATTTCATCCAAGGTGAGAGGGCCATTCGACCAAGCCATTAGGGGGGTTGGTTTCATTTTTTCATAAGTTTTTTGCTGAATTCAGTAGCTAATTTAGCAAAGAAAAAGGTTTTGAAAGAAAAAAAAAGGTTTTCAAGAGAGAGCTTAAAGGTAGTCATCTCTACCAAGCTCTAGCATAGCTTTCTTCTTGTTTTCCATGGTGATTTCTTGATTTTCTATCTTGTTTTCCTACTACATTTTTCGTAGAAATAAAGTTTTTTAAATGTTTACTTAAGTTTTTATCTCTTCTTCTTCATCAAAAGGGTTGAAAATAATTTTTTTTTACATGTTCTTGCTTTGGCCGAATATGGCATGTTTGCTTGCCTTGGTTTTCTCTTTTTTCCTTGCATGTTGTTGTGAAAAAATAATTTTTAGAAGGTTTATTTAAGTATTCTAAGATTCTAATTTTTTTACAAAAGATGAAGCGAAAAGGTTGAAATGGCTACATGATCTTAGCAAGACCAAGTGACCATGGTTAGGGGAGAGGCTATGCCCATTTATACTACCATGAAGCTCACCTTAATTTTGTTGTTTAACATGGTTTATTTTCTGATTTTTGAAATGGAAAGGCTTCATGATCTTGGCAAGACCAAGTGATTATGGTTAGGTGAGAGGCTATGCCCATTTTATACCAACCATGGAGCTTAACTTTCCTTGTTTTATTTACTAGTTTTGCTTGTTATTTGCTTTGCATGTCTATGTTTAATTTTTTATATGTTCTTTACATTATTTTCTATGCTATATTTGTTTCTATATTTCTATTCCATGCTTAATAATTTTTCTTGTAGATTCGGCCAATGTGTTCATATGCTCATATTGTGCATTTTTTTTCATGTATCATGTCTTATATTATAAACATTTTTGCATTTTTTTATTTTGTCATATGGCCATTCGGGTACTCCATGTTGGCATGCCTTATATGTGCATTTTCATCTTGCTTCTTGTCTTGTTTGCATCTCTATGCCATGAGTTAGCATATCTTGATATTTAGTATGCCTTACATGTGCATTTTCATCTTGGTTCTTGGCTTGTTTGCATCTCCATGCCATGAGCTTGTGCATCTTGATTTTAGTATGTTATATGCTTATGAAAATATCATGACATTATGCATCTTGATATGATTTGTCATATATTTGTGTCATTTACTAGATAGGATTGCATTAGAGTATCATGTGACCATTCGGCCTCTTCATGCATTCCTTGCCTTATCATGCATTTGCATCTTGTTTAGGTAACATGCTTTGCATCATATCTTGAAATTGTGTATTAGTTACTGTTTGTTCCAGCATTAGCATTAGGTTCATTGGTCATTGTATGTTCATGGTATTGCTATGCATTTTCATTACATTTTAGGTCTAGGCCATTTTGGTATTTCCATGCATATTGGGTCTTAAACCATATTGGTATTGCCATGCATTGCTATGCTACTTAGGTCTTAGGTTACATTAGCATTTTCATGCATATTCATATCATATTAGGTCCAAGTCATATTTGCATTATCAAGCATTGCTTGCATATTAAGTTAGGATAGCATTTATTCCCATGCAAATTCATGCTAGGCATTTAGGTTATTTTGAATTGTCATGCATTTCCTTTACCATTTATGCTTTAGACCATGCATTTCATACATTTCATTTGCTGTATGTTCATGCATTCCATGTCATTGCCACATGATTTATGACTTAGGCCAATCAATGGCTCAAAGTCATGCTCTCTTAAGCATACTTGTGGAAAATTAAAGGGTTGTCAAATTGATTATTCTACCTTTGTGATTTTTTTTACTAAGCCAATTTTTTCCAAGGTTTTTGAATGTTTTAGCTACTGTTTGTAGGTCTTTAGGATGATCTCCAACAATTTTACTTTGATTTTTAAATGATTTTATCAAAGGCAAAAATGTGCTTGACAAAACAGTTTTTTTCACCAAGTACTCAAACTTTTCCGATTTTTATGGGCAGTCATATTTAATCATAAAATTAATCCAATTTTTTCTCCTGTAGTTTTTCATATTCTGAGTCTCCATTAGTTTTTTTAGATTTTTTTGAATTTTTAAAAATAGGCAAAAAAATCGTGTGTCAAAACCGGACAGTAGAGGCAGATTTGAAATCAAAAGAGAAATAATGGTTGAATTTGGCTAAGGTATTTAGAGGGGGTTGATTAGAAGCTTTAGCTACTGTCTTAGGGTAGTTTCTAAGCCTTTTTAAACCTTAAAAATGATTTTATAAATCTCGGGTTAAGGGTGTCAAGTCCGGGATTTTAAACTTAGGAAATTAGAGCCATTTTATAAGGGTTTGGTAGGGGTTTTAATATTCATTCAAAATTTTCTTCTAAATTGTTTTCAAACAAACACAAAGTTTTGTTTTTAGAAAATCTAATTTGACATATTTTCCTAAGGTAGCCGGATATCTTTTTAGATATATGGATTTCTTTATTTAGAGGAAAAAAATACATTTTCATGCATTTTATTTAATATGTGATTTTTGCTATGATATTTTCCATGGTATTATTATTATTTTGATTTACATTTTACGATGTTATATTGTTTGCCATATGATTTTGAATATTTCATGATATCCCATATTTTCTTTATGTAGTCATTTATTTTTGTCACATATTTTAGCATATACTATGTTCATGCATTTTTATTTTATTTTCATGCATATTTTATGATAGCATTATTTTATGTTTCATGTCATTTCATCATATTCCATGTCATTTAGGTTATATTCTTTAGAATATGCCATATCATTTAAAATTGCCATGTCATTTAAATCATTTTATCTCATTTAGAGTATACCATGATGCTTAGGATTTTTCATTTCATCTAGAATATACTATGCCATTTAAATTATGTCATATCATTTAGGTTGCATTATATTATTTAGACTTTGTTATGTCATTTTTTTAGGTCATACATGTTCATGTTCATATTTTTTTAAATGTTTTGAAAAAGATAATGATTTTCAATAAAAATAAAGATATTCTCGAGTTAAAATAATTCATGAGTTCTCTACTGGGTTTGCTGGAGGGAATTCATGAGTTCTCTACTGGGTTTATTAATTATCATTAATAAAGGAATATCTTTCTTTCAAAAAACGAGAATGATTCGAAAAGTTTTCCAAATAAATAAAATTTTTTATATTTTGCCGATTTTGTTGAGGAATATAGGAAAATTTTGAATTAATAAATTCCGGATCATTTTCATTTAAAAAATGGAATTATTTTTCTTTAAATTTGGAATTAACTTGAAATACTAAATTATAAACCAATTTTTTATTTAGACTTGAGATAACACATGATTAATAAGGTACCGTTTTATACGGGCGTTGTGAGGGTGCTAATCCTTCCCCTCACGTAACCGAGTCCCGAACCCGATTCTTCGATTTTCTCTGATTTATAACGCTGACTTGAAATTGTCTTTAAATATATTTTAATTAATTTTAAAATATTTTATAAAATTGATTTTAATAGGTGGCCGATCACACCTAGCTAAAAAAGATTGGTGGCGACTCCATATCTTTTTACGAGGCCGTTTTCATACCCTCGACCTTTTATTTCAATCTAGAGGGATTAAGTCGTCTTTTCCTCTGCTTCTGTTTTCCCCCCACTCAGACAGGTCCCCGCGATCGGGATCACATATCGACACCTTCGTTGTTCTAGAGGAATTAAGTTGACTTTTCCTCGATTTTTTTTAATGTCACGCTTAACGAATAGTAAAGTTTTGCGAAGAGACCTATTATTTTTTAGGTTGCGACAGTTTGGCGACTCTGCTGGGGATATTTTAGAGAGTCAGGCCTAGAATTAGTCATGTGTTATCTAAGTCTGGTTTTGTTGGTTTAATTGGTATTTAATTTTAATTCCCATATTTTTAAAATAATAAAGAGAATTTTGAAAATAATAAAATATTTTAATATGTCCATCTTCATATGCATGCATATTATTATTTGTTCTCTGGTTATTTTGTTGTGTATATTTATATGTTTGCTTGACTGATGCTTTACATTGTTTGATTTTAGTGGGGTATTTAGAATAAGGGGTGTGGAATAGGTGATGACAGGTTTGTTTTGTTCCTCCGCACACACTATATTTGTATTTGCATAACATGAACTCTCTACCCGGGTTTCGTCCTTTTAAGTGGGAGTAAAGTAACTATGCCTTCGTGATGATCCTCCGTATGGGCTAGTGAAACACTTTCGGAGTATAAAGTACCTAATGCCTTCGTGATAATCCTCCGTACGGGCGTAGGAAAATATACTCTAACGAATTGAACCCGCTTTTATCGGGGTGCCTTACTAGCCTTCACAGGCGACAGTGAGGAACAATTCGGGGCCTTAGAACCGGTTCATCTCATATAGTGAACCTAGGCAAAGCCATGCCGGATTTCTGTTAGATACCTGAAGTTTAAGAACACATGGAGGAACATTTCCAACCTTTTACCATCCTTCTATATGTTAGATTTTACAAATTGGTTAATGATGAACGAACATCATATCGCTCGTAATAAATTTATTATTTTGTCCCAAAGACGTCATAATGCCGAAGCTCTGTTAAAATTTTAGGGACATTTTTTTGAAAAGCATGTTGTTATTTATGTTATATTGGTGAATTCATTTCTTTACTAATCTATTTCTTTCTGTTTTCTTTTCTTTGACATGCATCATAGACATCATCATAAACTTGAAGTTTATTGGCCTCGGGATAGCCATCAACCCAAAGAACTTTCATGGAGTGTCAGGTTATTTCAGTAATAGAAGATCATGTAGTAGTCAGGGCACGATCGAAAAAATATCAGAGGGAGGATGGTGATTACCTGATGAAACATTACGTGTCAGTATTGCC
Organism: Fremontodendron californicum; assembly: GCA_030761205.1. Taxonomy (NCBI): domain Eukaryota; kingdom Viridiplantae; phylum Streptophyta; class Magnoliopsida; order Malvales; family Malvaceae; genus Fremontodendron; species Fremontodendron californicum. The sequence continues at coordinate 9,951,299 of JAULJL010000006.1, forward strand.
GAAAATGGTCAAAGTGGATTCTAGATAGAATAATCTTCGAGCGTTAGCCGACATTTGGAATCAATGGAATGTATCAGAGAAAGAAGCCTTCACTCAGAAATATGGAGATATAGCACTCTTAATTCCGATTCGGGTCAATAGTGGGTTGATTCAGGCTATGGTATAGTTTTGGAATCTTGCTTATAGATGTTTTACTTTTAACAAGGAGTATATGACCCTACTGATTGAAGAATATTCAACACTGTTACATATTGAATGTCCTAATCCTGATCGGGTATATTTAAAGGAAGTGAAACCTTCAGGTTTTAAGAGGAAAGTGGCTAGGATCACAGGAATAGATACAACATGGGTTGAGAGTCATGTGGATACAAAGCAGAAAAATGGATGCATTCTGTGGGAAACTCTCTGACAATTGATATTGGGTTATTCCGACAAAGAAAAAGCGAGATACATATTTGCTCTAGCCATCTACGGATTAATCATATTCTCGAAGATATTGGGTCATGTGGATATAGCCGTGTTTGATTTCTTTGAAAAGTTGGAACAGAAGATCAACCCGTCTCCAGCCATCATAGCTGAAACTATCTGATCTTTGAATTTTTGTAAAAGGGAAGGACAAGGGAGAATCAAGGGGTGTGTACAACTCTTTTATATTTGGATTCAAAGTCACTTTTGGAAGATAGAAGAGGTTTCCTTGAAACCATACATGAAGTCTTTAGTTCCGATTAGGGAATTCCTTCGAAATGATTGGCCTGAAGACGGAGATGAAGAGAAATGGGTCAACATGTTCCAAAATCTAAAAGGGGAGATGGTGACTTGGAGAGCTCCATGGATGGTTCCCATGCCGATTATGTATAAATTTGGGAACAACTCGAGAGTTCCACTACTCGAAATTTGGGGGTCTGTGAGTTATGCACCCCTGTTGGTGCAAAGACAGGTTGAGTCTCGGCAATTCACACTTGTGACTCATAAGCTAGGATCATCAGAGTTCACTTATGGAGAGGATGGGTATTCTGGAATGGTGCGGGCAGTGATTGAAGCATGGAAGAAAAATCACCGAATAAAAGTGGCCAGATATGCTGACATCGTCATACCTGATTACTTGGTATGGAGGGAATTAAGGGTTAATGATAGGTTGTTGACATCAGATGGGGAAGATGTCCAGTTCATGAATCCACCACCGAGGGAAATGCCATCAGAGCTAGAAACCGGAAGGGCAAAATTTGAAAAAGAAAAAGCCCAGATGAGCAAAGAGATTGCTCGACTACAAGAAGAGCTTGAGGACATGAAAAATAGGGAATCAGCTCGAGAAAGAGAATAGGAAAAGATCAAGAGAGAAAGGGACATTGCTAAGGGCGATCTTCAGGAATTACACTTGGAGAACAAGAGGTACGCTTCAAGCTCAGATTTGAAGGGACCCTCAAGACTTCCGAGGAATGAGAGCATGAGGTCAAAAACCTTAAGAAGGAGAATAACTACTGGAAAGAAAGAGTGAAGCATGAGGAAGCCCGAGCCAATCATCTAGAGAAGCAAGCTAAGGAAAGCTTACACGGTGATGCTTCTGCTGACGCGTCAAGGGGCCGTGAACAAGTAAGGGTCAGATTGAAGAGCAGGGCAATCAAAAAGAGATTGTGAAAGAAAGTCCAAAATCCGAGGAAGTCACTATAGGACTAATATTGTAATAACACTTTGAAAGGCGAATTACGGACTTATCTTAGGCAGTGATCTTTTTATTCTATCTGTGATTTATTTAGTTCCAGGAAAGACCATTCGGTTGAAATTATCCCGGGGCCAATACATTCAAATGCATTCATATTTTATATATTTTGTTTGATCATTTGTACATTTACTTATATTTATAATCATTCATTTTTGAAATTCGTTTATGTTCATACACTTAACTACTTATTTATTCCTTTTACTTGTTCATTCATTCATATTCATACACTTAAACACTTATTTGTTCATTTCGCTTGTTCATTCATTTATTCTTTCATATTCATATACGTAGTCATGTACTGATTCATTTTATTTTGATTCACATTTAGTCATTCATTCATTCATTCATTTTTTATAAAAATAAAAAAGATGTGTCAATAAATTCTAATTCATGGTTTTCAAAACTAAAGGTACAATTGGTCACACTCAGAAAGAATCAGATTTCTGACACCCTTACAATACTCGATCCCAAGCCAGAGCTATGGAAAATGATCAGCTTGCTAGAATTGAAAGAATACAAATGGAAATGCAGGAACAGTTAGCTAAATCTCAGGAGTCACGAGAACAGATGACTAAACTCATGGAAATAATGAGTGCCATGATGAAACAAAAAGGGTCGGGAGAGAATTCGACCACCGGGAAAAGAGTGGTAATTGAAGAGGATCAGCCTGAAAACATACAGCAAAAGGGCCAAGAGCTGCCAATTGGGGCAGCCTCCTATGTTTATATCCAGCCAGCTACTGAGGCACAGAACTATGTTCCCAGAAGAGGTAATATGGGAGCTGACCCAAATAATGTTAATGTTCCAAACTTTGAGGAACTAGCTGAAAAGGAAAAGACAAAGATGACTGAGCTGAAGAGGGTCGAAATGGCAGAATCACAGAAAAAATATCAACTGTTGGAGGAGAGGCTGAGGGCCATTGAAGGGGTAGAGTTATTTGGCAGTCTGGATGCCAAAGAGATGAGTTTAGTACACGATCTAGCAATTCCCCCAAAGTTCAAAGTACCAGACTTTGAGAAATACAATGGGACTACCAACCCATCAGCACATCTGACCATGTACTACAGAAGAATAACGGGACACGATGACAATGAGAAACTTCTTATCCATTGTTTCTAAGATAGCTTGACAAGGTCTGCAACCCGATGGTACAATCAACTTAGTCGTACATGGACGGATTTAGCTAGGGCTTTCATGGAATATTATAAGCATGTATCTGATATGGTACCTGATAGGTTGTCACTACAGAACATGGAAAAGAGAACCACTGAGAGTTTCAAAAAATCGCAAAGGTGGAGGGATCTAGCCACACAAGTGCAACCCCTTTTAACTAGCAAAGAAAATACAGTGCTTTTCATCAATACCTTGAAAACACCATATTGTGATAAATTGGTGGGGAGTGCCACCAAGGACTTTGTAGACATGGTAATATCTGGGGAGATGATAGAGTCGGCCATTAAGAATGAGAAAATGGAAGGGGTTGAGTTTTCTACTTCGAAAAAGGTATTCCTTGCTAGGAAGAAAGAGGAGACACACGCAGTTAGTATCAACTAATACCCATATACACCTCTCACACTATATACACCACCAAGGCCCTATACTCCTACTACATCTTATGCACCTCCTACACCCTACACACCTTACCCGGGGTATAATCCATACTACCCCAATGTGAACCACCTTACCAAAATCCCTTCCTTATACCAATATACCACAATAGCCGTTTCCAACTGGCATATCCCCACAGATCAACCTTCCCCAAAACACTGTCCCAAACACTCAGGGAGCCGGGCGCAATGACCAACGTTCACCAAGGAACGATCAAAAACCCCAATTTAATTCTATTCCTACCACTTATGGTGAGCTATATCCAAACTGTTGCAGGGTCAACTTGTTGCACCCATATACCTCAAACCATTGAGACATCGCCATATCCAAGGTGGTACAATGCAAATACTAACTGCGCGTACCATGCAGGAATTCAAGGACATTCGATTGAAGATAGTCTGGCTTTTAAAAAGAAAGTCCAAAGCCTGATCAACGCCGGAGTTGTGAAGTTTGGGGCAAAGAATGGGCCGAATGTAGCGGGAAACCCATTGCCAGATCATGTAGAGAATCGAGTAAATATAGTATGGACAGGGGAAGTCAGAAGGGTAAAAAGGAATGCCAGGGAAGTAAAGACTCCAATGTTGACAGTATGGGTCGAGATGGTTAAGGCAAGAATAGTGGGGGATTCAGACAGTTTAAAAATGGTTGCAAAAAGGGTGCAGAATTGGTGTCCGTTCCATAAGTGTGGAGGTCATATCATACAGGACTGCAGGGACTTCCTGACTAAAGTCCAAAAGATGATGGATGATGGGGAGGCCCAATTTTACGAGAAGACAGAGGAGGAAGTAGAGGTTATTGAGAATGTAGTTGGCTACGGGATAAAAAGACCCTTGATCATCTATTTTGATAAACCAGAGGAGAAAGTTATGCTAGTCATTGAGGAAAGTGCGTCTAAGTTGATCATTGATTTGCCTGTTTTCTTTTCATACAAGGAAAACAAAGCTGCACCATGAAAATATGACTGCAGCATGGCTATGCCTGGGTCTTTGAGTCAGCAAGATATCACAGGTGTGGGGCACTTAACACGAAGTGGAAGGTGTTATGCTCCTAAGGCTGTTGAACAGGGAGTAACAGGAAAAGACAGAGGAATGGACAAAGGGAAGAAAGCAGCGGAACCAATCTATATTGAGATGGATTTGTCAAAAGAAGTAGAAAAAGGGTTACCCCGATAAACAGAATAAAAGAGCTGGTAATGAGAAGGAAGCCTACGAGTTCTTAAAATTCATAAAGCATAGTGAGTATAGCGTGGTTGAGCAACTGCAACGTCAACCAGTTAGAATTTCAATCTTATCTTTGCTTTTGAACTCGAAGCCACACAGAAATGTCCTGTTAAGAGTGTTGAATCAGGCATATGTGGCTAACAACATATCGGTAGAAAAATTAGACAGGCTGGTGGGAAGCATTGCATTAGACGACCATATATATTTCAGTTATGAGGAAATACCACCCAATGGTATTAGGTCAACAAAGGCTCTTCACATAAGTACCACTTGCAAGGGGCACATATTACCAAGGGTCCTTTTGGATAATGGTTCTTCATTAAATGTGATGCCCTTGGCAACCCTATCCAAATTATCAGTGGATATTTCTTACATGCTACCAAGCTGCACGGTGGTCAGAGCTTTTGATAGTACCAGGAGAGATGTAATGGGAACTATTGAGGTTCCTCTAGAGATAGGCCCATGTACCTATACAGTGAAATTTCAGGTCATGGATATTAATTCGTCCTATAATTGCCTATTGGGAAGGCCGTTGATACATTCAGCAGGGGCTGTACCTTCATCTCTCCACCAAAAGTTGAAATTTGTGATAGAGGGGCGTTTGGTCACTGTATCAGGAGAACAGGACGTAATAGCCTCTGCATCTATTGAATCTCCTTATGTTGAACCCAATGAAGATGCCGTAGAATATTCCTTTCGATCTTTGGAATTCGAAAATGCGATTTTAATCGCTGAAGGGCGAAAAATTTCAAAACCAAGGTTGTCCAAGAATACAAGGCTGGGGGTAAGAACTACCGTGGGAAAGGGCTGCAGGGCTGGAAAAGGACTCAGAAAATATCTTCAGGGGATGGCCCGAGCAATGGGAATAATGGGAAAAAAAGATCGGTTTGGTCTAGGGCATCTTTCGAAGGCCCATGAGAAAAGGAAACAAGTTGAAAAGAACCGACAAATGAGGATGGCCCGTCTCGCGGGTATGGATATTGAGTGGGAGCCTATGACTTTCCCACCTATTCTTCATAGCTTCTGCTCAGTAGGTTCTCTGTTCGAAAAAGAGAATTCTGATGATGTACTCATAATGGTCGAGCAAGCCTTTGAGAGATTCCAGGTGAATAGGGATGAGCAGCTGTATGATATGGAGATCTGCATGACCAGTGAGGAGATAATTGAAAGTGAGAATGCTAACTAGATGGTGCGACCTTGTCCACCAGGATATAGACTAACCAATTGGAGTGCAACCGAGCTGCCTATAGTTTTTAGGTCTATTCCAACGTAATGCTTTTAAAAAATCTTAAATATCATTGCCCGAAGATATTAAGAATTTCTTTTGTAATGAGCTTTTGTCTAAAAGTTTTCATCCAATAAATAACAAACATGATGCATTCCTTCATATTGATGTGTCCATATTCTTTTATTTATGCTATTTATTTTGGTTCCATTGTATATATGTTTTCCCATATTGTTTCTTCCCCACCTATTTACAGGTGTACGGATACGGAATATGAGGACTTCCCTGTCAGTAATTCTGAAATTGATTTTGAGAGACCCATTTGCACGGGTGATTTTGAGGCCGACGAAGATATTGAGGATTATGGTGTACCTCCAGACTTATTAAGAAAAATAGAACAAGAAGAGAAACAAGTACTTCCTCATGAGAAGCTATTGGAATTATTGAATTTGGGAAGTAGTGAGGAGATAAAAGAGGTTAAAATCGGGACTACATTTTCGTCATCAATAAAGGGTGAATTGATAGCCTTGCTCTAGGAATATGTAGATGTATTTGCATGGTCATACCAAGACATGCTGGGTTTGGATCCAAATATTGTGGTACATGAGCTCACTTTAAGGCCAGAGTGCAAGCCAATTCAACAAAATTTAAGAAGAATGAGGCCCGACATGCTGTTAAAGGTAAAAGAGGAGGTGAAGAGACAGTTTGATGCTGGATTCTTAGAGGTGGCAAAACATCCGGAATGGGTGGCAAACATTATTCCAGTACCAAAGAAGGATGTCAAGGTGCGTATGTGCGTCGATTATCGAGATTTGAACAAGGCCATTCCCAAAGATAATTTCCCTTTGCCTCACATTGATACTGTGGTGGATAATACGACGAAGAGTTCCTTGTTTTCTTTCATGGACGGATTCTCGGGATATAACCAGATTAAGATGGCACCGGAAGATATGAAGAAAACCAAATTTGTTACAATATGGGGAACATTCTGCTATAAGGTAATGCCGTTTCGGTTGAAGAATGCTGGGGCAACATATCAGTGAGCCATGGTGACCTTGTTTCATGACATGATGCATAAGGGAATTGAGGTCTATGTTGATGATGTGATTGCAAAGTCACAAGGAGAAGAGGAGCATATTGCAAATCTTAGGAAACTCTTTGAAAGACTAAGAAAGTTTCAACTCAAGTTAAACCCGATAAATTACACTTTTGGAGTCACTTCGGGGAAATTGTTGGGTTTTGTTGTTAGCAAGAGAGGAATTGAGATTGATCCGAATAAAGTGAAGGCCATCCAGAATTTTCCACCTTCACGTACTCAAAAAGAAGTAAGAGGTTTTCAGGGGAGATTGAATTACATTGCTCGGTTTATTTCTCAGTTAACCGATAAATGTGATCCAATATTTAAGTTACTTCGAAAACATAATCCAGGAGAGCGGGATTAAGGGTGTCAGATCGCTTTTGAAAAGGTTAAGCATTATCTATCAAACCCACCAGTATTAATGCCACCGACTCCGGATAAATCGATGATATTGTATCTATCAGTATTTGAGAGATCCATGGGTTGTGTTTTGGGGCAGCTTGATGAGACTGGAAAGAAAGAATAGGCGATTTACTACCTCAGCAAGAAGTTCACAGATTATGAGTTGAAATATTCATCGGTAGAAAAGCTGTGCTGTGCCTTAGCTTGGACTCCTCGGAGGCTCAGACAGTACATGCTGTACCATACAATGTGGTTGATCGCCAAGCTAGATCCAATCAAGTACATGTTGAAAGCATCTTCTTTGTCAGGGAGTACGACAAGATAATAGGTTTTGTTGCCAGAACACGACATTGTATATTTGAGTCAGAAAGCTATCATGGGTAGTGCAATGGCTGAATTTTTAGCAAGTCGGGCAGTGGAAGATTATGAGCCGTTGAACTTTCATTTCCCAGATGAAGATTTTATGTATGTTTCGCAAGTGGATGAGGTTCCCTTGAAGAAGAAAGTATGGAAGATGTACTTTGACAGGGCATCTAATGCCATGGGGCATGAAATTGGTGTAGTGCTCATATCCCTAGAAGAAGATTATTATCCCTTCACCGCCAGATTGGATTTTAATTGTACAAACAATACGGCTGAGTATGAGGCGTGTACTATGGGCCTTCATGCAGTAGTGGACAGAAAAATCAAAGTTTTGGAAGTTTTCGGAGACTCAACTTTAGTGATATATCAATTGCGCAGAGAATGGGAAACCCGAGATACAAAATTAATCAGATACCGAGAACTCATACTGAGTTTATTGGAGGATTTTGAAGAAGTAAGTTTCAATTACTTCCCCTAAGAAGAAAATCGGATGGCGGATGCTTTGGCTACTTTGTCATCAATGTTTAAAGTGAATGAAGGGGCGAAATTTGTGCCGATCAAGATGAGCATATATAAATCTCCTGTCCACTGTTTGAGTATTGAAGAAGAAGCAGATTGTCTCCCTTGGTATAACGACATCTTGCAGTACATCAAGAATCAACAGTACCCAGAACAAGCAACAGAAAATTACAAGAGAACTCTGAGAAGGCTAGCAATGGGTTTTGTTCTGGATGAGAGATTCTCTACAAGAAAGGGAAAGATGAAGTCCTATTGAGATGTGTCGGGTCTGCCGAAGCTCAAAGAATCATAGAGGAAGTCCATGAAGGGATATGTGGCACCCATGCCAATGGTCATATGCTTGCTAAGAAAATTATGAGGGCAGGATATTGTTGGCTGACAATGGAAGGAGATTGTATCAGTTATTCTCGAAAATGTCATAAATGCCATATCTATGTAGATAAGATCCATGTACCGCCATCGCCATTGCATGTCATGACCGCACCATAGCCGTTTTCAATATGGGGAATGGATATGATTGGGCATATTACCCTGAAAGCTTCAAATGGACATCATTTCATCCTGGTGGCCATAGACTATTTCACAAAGTGGGTGGAAGCTGCTTCTTATACGAATGTAACGAAGTCGATGGTATGCAGATTTGTTAAGAAGGAAATCATATGCCGATATGGATTGCCAGCAAGAATTATTTCAGATAATGCTCTCAATCTGAATAATAAGATGATGAGAGAGGTATGTACTCAGTTCAAGATTACGCATCACAATTCGACACCTTATCGTCCGAAGATGAATGAGACAGTAGAAGCAGCCAACAAAAACATCAAGAAGATTGTTGAGAAGATGATTGATGTGTACAAGGATTGGCATGAGATCTTGCCTTTTTCTATTCACACATACCGCACTTTGGTTCGCACATCTACAGGGGCAACGCTATTTTCTTTGGTATATGGTATGAAAGCAGTGTTACCTATTGAAGTTGAGATTTCTTCATTTCGGGTTTTGATGGAGGTTGGCCTAGAAGAGGCAAAATGAGTTAGAGCTCGTTATGAATAGTTGAATCTCATCGAGGAGAAAAGATTGAAGGTAATTTGTCATGAGAAGTTGTATCAGAAAAGAATGATTCGAGCCCACAGAAAGAAGGCTAGACCCAGACAATTCCGAGAAGGAGAGTTGGTATTGAGGAAAATTCTCCCCATAGTGAAGGATCCGCGAGGAAAATGGGCTCCAAATTGGGAAGGACCCTATGTGGTAAAAAGAGCTTTTTCTGGAGGAGCATTGATTCTAACTCGGATGGACGGGGATGATTTAGACATCCCGTGAATGCTGATGAACTGAAGAAGTATTTATGCTTTGAAAAAAAAAGTGTGTGGGAATTCGAATGATTCCAAGTGTAGAAATGGAAATTCTATATATCTATCTCCCCTGAGAATTGCTTTTCAAAGAGAATATTCATGTTTGATATGATGAATGACCATATTTCATATTCCCTTCACTAAAAAAGAATTTATCCTTAGTCACCCCTTTGAGCCTTAGGAATTATTTCTTTCGTTGAAAACCTGATCAAGGATCACCCTCTACACTAGAGGGCAAATACGAGGAAAAATAATCAAAATCATGGCAAAAAAGGAGAGCCATTGGGAAATGTGAAATCAAAGAATGGTAAATGAAAGCCAACAATGAAAAAAAAAGAAAAAAAAAGAAAAGTCCAAAAAGGGGACAAATGTCTCAAGAATGGATTCTCCTCTGGAAATGATCCTTGATCCAGTCACCCTTAAACACATTTTGGAATTATTTTATCCTTTCCTTCTAAACCTGAACCTTGGCCTACATTACGTACTTTAAAAGTCCATTTTGATCAAGCATGGATATTTAATTTGAAAGGTTTTTCTCAGAATTCATCCCACCTTTTGAATTGACATTTTTACCGTGGAAGCATTTAGAATTCTCAGATTCATGTTAAAAAAAAAGGAGAGGTTTAAGCCGAAAACCCGCAAAGGGAGACTTAATACCGAATGGGGGACACCTGAGTTGAAAACCCACAAAGGGTGGCTCAAGTACTGATTAAAGTTTGAGTCAATGCTCCGTGTAAAGGGGGAGAAAGTATTTGAAAATCAGAGAAAAAGGGAACAACTCAGTCTGACGTAACTACGGAAGCCGAGGGATTACCTAAGTAAATTGACCGTTCAAGAGAAATTTTAGATGATTTGAAAAATGAGGGGTCCAAGATATTCCGCATCTAGGGCATCAACAACCTATAACTTTACATTTGTTTCTTATATTCTTGATATCCACTTTTATCATTTTAAAACATTTTGTTGCAATAAATTTTTGTTACCCCCTTTTATGACAATTGCTTGTTTCATACTTTCTTTCATACATTTTTGAGATTGTATTTTGTTTGTTATTAAACTGAATGATGATTACTAAACATAATTTTTTTAAATAAAAGGGAGTTTAAAAGTATTACTAAGGAATAGATCTAAATCTTAGAAAAAGTTTGGAAACCACTAATCTTGATGAAAAATTCACAAAGAAAAGAAAAACAGTGAATGTGTTGGAGACTCCGTCATGAAGTCAGAAATTTATGAATCTCAGTGAAGTCAGAAACTAGGACTGTTTGACAAATTATCTTGAGTAAAGGGTTCTTTAAGTGGGGCATCAGTGAACAATTGAAGACTCCATCATGAAGTCGGATAATCTATGAACCTCAAAGAAACCATGGTTAGAAATCATGACACAATCATTTGATTGCATTCATCCTCAGGAAACATACAAGCATTTGCAAAGCATGTCATTCTCATCATTGCATTTAGCTAACATTGCAGGAATCAAGAAAACTTTGGCTTCCCAAATCGAACTCGTTTGGCTTCTCAAATGAGTCAAACCTCGAGATCACCGTCGAGGTATTTCCTTTTGTTTTAAATCGAATTCTTTCTGTTTTATCAAATGAGTCGAGCCTTGAGACTACTGTCGAGGTATTTTCTTTTGTTTTAAATCGAATTCATTTTGTTTTATCAAATGAGTCGAGCCTTGAGACCGTTGTCAAGGTATTTTCATCTCAGGTAAGGCCTCCGGGCACCATTATTAAGACCTCCGGGCATAATATTTTCATCACGGGTAAAGCCTCCGGGCACCATTTTAAGACCTTTGGGCACCACTTTTAAGACCTTCGGGCACAATTTTTAAGACCTCCGGGCACCATTTTTAAGACCTCCGGGCACCATTTTTAAGACCTTCGGGCACCATTTTTAAGACTTTCGGGCATAATTTTTCAAATCACGAGTAAGGCCTTCGGGCACCATTTTGAAGACCTTGGGGCACCATTTTTAAGACCTCCGGGCACCATTTTTTCAAATCACGGGTAAGGCCTCCAGGCACTATTTTTAAGACCTTCGGGCACCATTTTTAAGACATTCGAGCATAATTTTTCAAATCACGGGTAAGGCCTCCGGGCACTATTTTTAAGACCTTCGGGCACTATTTTTAAGATCTTCGGGCATAATTTTTTCTTTTGCAAATCGAACTCGTTTCCTTAAGACGAGTCAAGCCTTGATTAGTCAGGGAATTCAATTTAAGGACAAAATCTTAAGTTTTAGCTTTTTCAAAAAAAAAATGATGAAATGAAAAAAATGAATGATGATGTTTGAAAACCCCTTTCCCTTTCCTTCACATGTGATTTCACTAATCGTACAAAATTAGTGTTTGTTTATCTTTGCTTGATTTCTGATTCTCAATAATAGCCAAAGAGGGGCAGCTGTAGACATCTAATTTTGTCCGGACCCCTAAAGTAGGTACGTTTTCTTCCTAAATTGATGTTTCAAAATGCTAAAAGGCTTTTCTCATCCTGCAGGTGGTACTCCGAGGCTTAGTCTAAGAAAGCAGACAAAAAGAGTCAAACTCAAAAAAGTCAACCCTTGAAAAAGTCAACTCCTAAATGTTGATGAACGGAAGAAGTATTATGCTTAAAAAAAAGTGTGTGAGAATTCGAATGATTCCAAGTGTAGAAATGGAAATTCTATATATCTGTCTCCCCTGAGAATTGCTTTTCAAAGAGAATATTCATGTTTGATATGATGAATGGCCATATTTCATATTCCCTTCACTAAAAAAGAAATTTTCCCTAGTCACCCCTTTGAGCCTTAGGAATTATTTCTTTCGTTGAAAACATGATCAAGGATCACTCTTTACAATGGAGGACAAATACGAGGAAAAATAATCAAAATCATGGCAAAAAAGGAGAGCCATTGGGAAATGTGAAATCAAAGAATGGCAAATGAAAGCCAACAATGAAAAAAAAAAAGAAAAAAAAAGAAAAGTCCAAAAAGGGGACAAATGTCTCAAGAATGAATTCTCCTCAGGAAATGATCCTTGATCCAGTCACCCTTAAACACATTTTGGGCCTATTTTATCCTTTCCATCTAAACCTGAACCTTTGCCTATATTACGTACTTTAAAAGTCCATTTTGATCAAGCATGGATATTTAATTTGAAAGGTTTTTCTCAGAATTCATCCCACCTTTTGAATTGACATTTTTACTGTGTAAGCATTTAGAATTCTTAGATGCATAGTAAAAAAAAAAGAAGAGGTTTAAGCCGAAAACCTGCAAAGGGAGACTTAATATCAAATAGGGGACACCTGAGTTGAAAACCCGCAAAGGGCGGCTCAAGTACTGATTAAGGTTTGAGTCAATGCTTTGTGTAAAGGGGGAGAAAGTATTTGGAAATCAGAGAAAACGGGAACAACTCAGTCTGACGTAACTACGGAAGCCGAGGGATTACCCAAGTAAATTGACCATTCAAGAGAAATTCCAGATGATATGGAAAAAGAAGGGTCCAAGATATTCCACATCCGGGGCATCAACAACTTATAACTTTACATTTGTTTCTTATATCCTTGATATCCACTTTTATCATTTTAAAACATTTTGTTGCAATAAATTTTTGTTATCCCTTTTATGACAATTGCTTGTTTCATACTTTCTTTCATACATTTTTGAGATTGCATTTTGTTTGTTATTAAATTGAATGATGATTAGTAAACATAATTTTTTTTTTAAATAAAAGGGAGTTTAAAAGTATTACTAAGGAATAGATCTAAATCTTAGAAAAAGTTTGGAAACCACTAATCCTGATAGAAAATTCACCAAGAAAAGGAAAACAGTGAATGTGTTGGAGACTCCGTCATGAAGTCAGAAATTTGTGAATTTCAGCGAAGTCAGAAACTGGGACTGTTTGACAAATTATCTTGAGTAAAGGGTTCTTTAAGTGAGGCATCAGTGAACAATTGAAAACTCTATCATGAAGTCGGATAATCTGTGAACCTCAAAGAAACCATGGATTAGAAATCATGACACAATCATTTGATTGCATTCATCTTCAGGAAACATACAAGCATTTGCAAAACATGTCATTCTCATCATTGCAGTTAGCTAACATTGCAGGAATCAAGAAAACTTTGGCTTCCCAAATCGAACTCGTTCTGCTTCTCAAATTAGTCGAACCCCGAGATCACCGTTGAGGTATTTCCTTTTGTTTTAAATCGAATTCATTCTGTTTTATCAAATGAGTCGAGCCTTGAGACTACCGTCGAGGTATTTCTTTTTGTTTTAATTCGAATTGGTTCTATTTTATCAAATAAGTCGAGCCTTGAGACCGTCGTCAAGGTATTTTCATCAGGTGTAAGGCCTCCGGGCACCATTTTTAAGACCTCCGAGCGTAATATTTTCATCACGGGTAAGGCCTCCGGGCACCATTTTTAAGACCTTCGGGCACCATTTTTAAGACCTCCGGGCACCATTTTAAGACCTTCTGGCACCATTTTTAAGACCTTCGGGAATAATTTTTCAAATCACAGGTAAAGCCTTCGGGCACCGTTTTTAAGACCTTCGGACCCCATTTTTAAGACCTCCGGGTATAATTTTTTCAAATCACGGGTAAGGCCTTCGGACACCATTTTTAAGACCTTCGAGCATAATTTTTTAAATCATGGGTAAGGCCTCCGAGCACCATTTTTAAGACCTCCGAGCACTATTTTTAAAACCTTCGGGCATAATTTTTTCTTTTGCAAATCGAACTCATTTCCTTAAGACGGGTCAAGCCTTGATTAGTCAGGGAATTCAATTTAAGGACAAAATCTTAAATTTACAGCTTTTTCAAAAAAAAAATGATAAAATGAAAAAAATGAATGATGATGATTGAAAACCCCTTTCCCTTTCCTTCACATGTGATTTCACTAACCGTACAAAATTAGTGTTTGTTTATCTTTGCCTGATTCCTGATTCTCAGCAATAGCCAAAGAGGGGTAGCTGTAGACACCTAATTTTGTCCGGACCCCTAAATCAGGTACGTTTTCTTCCTAAATTAATGTTTCAGAATGCTAAAAGGCTTTTCTCATCCTGCAAGTGGTACTCTGAGGCTTAGTCTAAGAAAGCAGATAAAAAAGGTCAAACTCAAAAAAGTCAACCCATGAAAAAGTCAACCCAAAAAAGTTAATCTCGAAAAAGTCAACTACTAAAAAAATCAACCCACTTTCAAAATTAAGATTTGAGGTTCAATTGAAAAATGGTGAAAGAATTTTGATAATCCGAGGTCTACATTGAAAGATATGGAGGTCGAAAGTTGGGTTACGGAATCTCAATAGAAAAGAAACCCTAGTTCGAAAAATTTGGGAAAAAGTGCTTAAAAGTTCAAATTGGTCAAAATTGAAGGTTCCAAATGAAAGATAAGTACTGACTATGGGTAATGGAGAAGCCACTTGGAAGAAAAACTGATAGAAAATTCAATTCGAAAGAAAACCGAGAATTAGGGTTTTTTGGTGGATTTCGATAAAATTTGGAAGAATTACAAAAATTGCCCAAATCAGTAGGACTGAAGCCCCTAATTGACGAGGATTAATTAAAAAAGGATAGCCCAAGGCTCAGTTTGAAGAAAATCTGAAAATCGCACTTGTTTTGAGCAAAATCGGGTTTCGGAGGTAAAAGGGCAAAATTGGAAAATTTGAGAAAAATAGCAAATGAACTCCAAAAATTCTAAAAATTTGCAAATCTCATTCTTAAATAATTTTGAAGAGATTGGCGAAAGAAAATCTTGATTCGGAGTTCGTTTGCAAAATGGTCAAAAATCGGGCCCACTATGCAAAAATTCAACAGGATAAATCTCGAAAAAATAGCAAATGTACTCAAAAAAAATTCTGAAAATTTGCAAATCTTATTTTTAAATTATTTGGAAGAGATTGGCGAAAGAAAATCTTGATTCGGAGTTCATTTGCAAAATGGCCAAATCCCGGGTCTCCTATGTAGTAATTCAAGCAGATAAATCCCGAAAAAATAGCAAATGAGCTCCAAAAATTATGAAAAATTCCATATCCAATTTTTAAATTATTTGGAAGAGATTGATGAAGAAAAATCTGGATTCGGAGCTAGTTTAAAAATGTTAAAGTTCGAGTGCATAAAAGGGACAGTTTTGGAAATAAATCAGAAATAGATAGCAAATGAACTCGAAAAATTTTGAAAACTTATAGAATTCCATTTTTTATTATTTTGGAAGTATTGAAGAAATAAAATTTGAATTTGGAGTCTTTTTTCTATTTATTTAGGTTTGGGGGCAAAAAGGTCATTTCATCGAAGAAATCGAAAAGGGCAAATTTGTGATTGAGAAAAATTTGAAAGAAGAAGGAATTGCTGATTTTTCTTCCCTTGGTCAGCAAGCATAGAGGAGAAGAAAGAATCTTGAACAATTTAATTCCTTAGTCACTATCAAGCCACATGCTACCACTAACACCTTGCAAATGGTCCCCTCTTCATCCAATGGCTTAGGTGCCTTGTAGGAAAGTTGAATGCACCATCCAATGGCCAAGTTTAAATGCCAATATGAAATTTTTATTTTTCATGAAAGAACCCTCATCTAATAGCCAAGAATGGAAGAAAAAAGATGAGCACAATTCATCCAAAGGTGAGCATTCATTCGGCCAAGCAAGGGAGAGCATGGGATTGTCTCTTTTCATCCAATGGCTTAAGCCATCTACAAGGGCTGAGTACACATGTTGAGGGCTGGATTTAATCTACAAGTCGTCATTTTTATGTTGTTCTCATCCAATGACCAAGAATGGAAGAGCACAACTCATCCAAGGGTAGGCATTCAAGAGGGCAAGCAAGAGAGTGCATGGGATTGGTCCTCTTTTGAATCTAAAGGCTGAGGTTACTACAAGGTCGAGTACACATCTTAAGGGCTGCTATCAATTGGCAAGATGACATTTTTATGTTGTCATCAAAATATCTTAATCTTAGGGCCAATATTGGAGAAGAAAAAATGAGAATTTCATCCAAGGGTGAGAGGGCCATTTGGCCAAGCCATTAGAGGGGGGTTGGTTTTATTTTTTCATAAGTTTTTTGCTGAATTCAGTAGCTAATTTAGCAAAGAAAAAGGTTTTGAAAGAAAGAAAAAAAAAAGGTTTTCAATAGAGAGCTTAAAGGTAGTCGTCTCTACCAAGCTATAGCATAGCTTTCTTCTTGTTTTCCATGGTGATTTCTTGATTTTCTGTCTTGTTTTCCTACTACATTTTTCATAGAAATAAAGTTTTTTAAATGTTTACTTAAGTTTTCATCTCTTCTTCTTCATCAAAAGGGTTGAAAACAATTTTTTTTTACATGTCCTTGCTTTGGTCGAATATGGCATGTTTGCTTGCCTTGTTTTTTTTTTTTTTTTCTTTTTCCCTTGCATGTTGTTGTGAAAAAAATGATTTTTAGAAGGTTTATTTAAGTATTCTAAGGTTCTGATTTTTTTTTTTACAAAAGATGAAGCAAAAAGGTTGAAATGGCTACATGATCTTAGCAAGACCAAGTGACCATGGTTAGGCGAAAGGCTATGCCCATTTTTACCTACCATGAAGCTCACCTTAATTTTGTTTTTTAACATGGTTTATTTTCTGATTTTTGAAATGGAAAGGCTTCATGATCTTGGCAAGACCAAGTGATTATGGTTAGGTGAGAGGCTATGCCATTTTATACCAACCATGGAGCTTAACTTTCCTTGTTTTATTTACTAGTTTTGCTTGTTATTTGCTTTGAATCTCTATGTTTAATTTTTTATATGTTCTTTACATTATTTTCTATGCTATATTTGTTTCTATATTTCTATTCCATGCTTAATAATTTTTGTCGTAGATTTGGCCATTGTGTTCATATGCTCATATTGTGCATTTTTTTTCATGTATCATGTCTTATATTATAAACATGTTTGCATTTTTTAATTTGTCATATGGCCATTCGGCTACTCCATGTTTCCATGCCTTATATGTGCATTTTCATCTTTCTTCTTGGCTTGTTTGCATCTCCATGCCATGAGTTAGCATATCTTGATATTTAGTATGCCTTATATGTGCATTTTCATCTTGCTTCTTGACTTGTTTGCATCTCCATGCCATGAGCTTATGCATCTTAATTTTTGTATGTCATATGCTTATGAAAATATCATGACATTATGCATCTTGATATGATTTTTCATATATTTGTGTCATTTACTAGATAGGATTGCATTAGAGTATCATGTGACTATTCGGCCTCTTCATGCATTCCTTGCCTTGTCATGCATTTGCATTTTGTTTAGGTAACATGCTTTGCATTATCATATCTTGAAATTGTGTATTAGTTGCTGTTTGTTCCAGCATTAGCATTAGGTTCATTGATCATTGTATGTTCATGGTATTGCTATGCATTTTCATTATATTTTAGGTCTAGGCCATATTGGTATTGCCATGCATATTGGGTCTTAAATCATATTGGTATTGCCATGCATTGCTATGCTACTTAGGTCTTAGGTTACATTAGCATTTTCATGCATATTCATAACATATTAGGTCCAAGTCAAATTTGCATTATCAAGCATTGCATGCATATTAAGTTAGGATAGCATTTATTGCCATGCAAATTCATGCCAGGCATTTAGGTTATTTTGAATTGTCATGGATTACCTTTACCATTTATGCTTTAGATCATGCATTTCATACATTTCATTTTCTGTATGTTCATGCATTCCATGTCATTGCCACATGATTTATGACTTAGGCCAATCAATGGCTCAAAGTCATGCTCTCTTGAGCATACTTGTGGAAAATTAAAGGGTTGTCAAATTGATTATTCTACCTTTGTGATTTTTTTTACTTAGCCAATTTTTGTCCAATGTTTTTAAATGTTTTAGATACTGTTTTTAGGTCTTTAGGATGATCTCCAACAATTTTAATTTGATTTTTAAATGATTTTATCAAAGGCAAAAATGTGCTTTGACAAAACAGTTTTTTCACCTAGTACTCGAACTTCTCCGATTTTTATGGGCAGTCATATTTAATAAAAAAAAATAAGACAATTTTTTATCATGTAGTTTTGCATGTTCTGAGTCTCTAGTAGTTTTTTTAGATTTTTTTTTAATTTTTAAAAATAGGCAAAAAAATCGTGTGTCAAAACAGGATAGTAGAGGCAGATTTGAAATCAAAAGAGAAATAATGGTTGAATTTGGCTAGGGCATTTAGAGGGGGTTGGTTAGAAGCTTTAGCTACTGTCTTAGGGTAGTTTCTAAGCCTTTTTAAACTTTAAAAATGTTTTATAAATCTCAGGTTAAGGGTGGTCAAGTCCGGGATTTTAAACTTAGGAAATTAGAGCCATTTTAAAAAGGTTTGGTAGGGGTTTTAATCTCCATTCAAGTTTTTCTTCTAAATTGTTTTCAAACAATCACAAAGTTTTGTTTTTAGAAAATCTAATTTGACATATTTTCCTAACGTAGCCGGATATCTTATTAGATACACAAATTTCTTTATTTAGAGGAAAAAATACATTTTCATGCATTGCATTTTCCATGTTCATGCATTTTATTTAATGTGATTTTTGCTATGATATTTTCCATGGTATTATTATTATTTTGATTTACATTTTATGATGTTATATTGTTTGCCATATGATTTTGAATATTTCATGATATCCCATATTTTCTTCATTTAGTCAATTATTTTTTCACATATTTTAGCATATACTATTTTCATGCATTTTTATTTTATTTTCATGCATATTTTATGATAGCATTATTTTATGTTTCTTGTCATTTCATCATATTCCATGTCATTTAGGTTATATTATTTAGAATATGCCATATCATTTAAAATTGTCATGTCATTTAAATCATTTTATCTCATTTAGAATGTACCATGATACTTAGGATTTTACATTTCATCTAGAATATACTATGCCATTTAACTTATGTCATATCATTTAGTTTGCATTATATTATTTAGACTTTGTTATGTCATTTTTTTGGGTCATACATGCTCATGTTCATATTTTTTTTAAATGTTTTGAAAAAAATAATGATTTTCAATAAAAATAAATATATTCCCGAGTTAAAATAATTCATGAGTTCTCTACCGGGTTTGCTGGAGGAGATATCATCAATTATCATTAATAAAGGAATATCTTTCTTTCAAAAAACGAGAATGATTCGGAAAGTTCTCCAAATAAATAAAATTTTTTATATTTTGCCGATTTTGTTGGGGAATATAGGAAAATTTTGAATTAATAAATTCCGGATCATTTTCAATTAAAAAATGGAATTATTTTTCTTTAAATTGGGAATTAACTTGAAATACTAAATTATAAACCAATTTTTTACCGAGACTTGAGATAGCACATGATTAATAGGGTACCGCTTTATACGGGGTGCTAATCCTTCCCCGCACGTAACCGAGTCCCGAACCCGATTCTTTGATTTTCTCTGGTTTGTGACGCAGACTTGAAATTGGTTTTAAAAATGTTTTAATAATTTTAAAATATTTTATAAAATCGGTTTTTATAGGTGGCCGATCACACCTAGCTAAAAATGATCAGAGGTGACTCCATGTCTTTTTACGAGGCCGTTTCCATACCCTCGACCTTTTATTTCAATATAGAGGAATTAAGTCATCTTTTCCTCTACTTATGTTTTCCCCTCACTTGGACGGGTCCCCGCGATCGAGATCACATATCGACACCTTCGTTGTTCTAGAAGAATTAAGTTGACTTTTTCTCGTTTTTTTTAATGTCACGCTTAACGAATAATAAAGTCTTACGATGAGACCTGTTATGTTTTAGGTTGCGTCAACTGCCTTGGGATAGTAGAGAACTTCTGGCATTTGTCGCACTTCTTTACCAACTCTGTGGCGTCTTTCTTCATTGTTGGCTTGTAAAAACCCTGTCTAAGTGCTTTTTGTGCCAAAGACCTTCCCCCCATATGATTTCCACATACTCCTTCATGGATCTGGCGGAGGATGTACTCAGCCTTTGCTGGTGCTAAACACCTCAATAAGGGTTCACTGAATGATTTCATGTACAGAGTATCGCCCATTATTGTGTACCTGGTGGCTCTTCTTCTTAGTCTAAGTTGTTCTTTGGGGTCGTCGGGCGAGGTCCCATTTGTGAGGAAGTCTGTAATGCTTGTTAACCAACTTTGTTCATTAGCTATTGGGAGGATCTCTGCACTTTCTTGATGGCTTGGCAAAGGATGGTGTTCGAGGAGGATCTTTTCTCTTTGTCTTATCTCAAAGGCGGGGGGGAGCTTGGACAAAGAGTCTGCCCTGATATTTTCTTCTCTAGCGATCTGCTGGATCACCAACTGGTTGAAGCGTAGCTTTAGGTCCATGACCTTTTTGTGATATTTTACCAAGGCGGGCTCCCTTTCTTCATATTTCCCATTCACCTGCTTTGCCACCAATTGAGATTCGGTAGACACAGATAGTCTTGCGGCCCCGAGTTTGAGTGCCAACTCGAGCCCTGCCAGAAGGGCCTCGTACTCTGCTGCATTGTTTGAGACGGGGAAACCTAAGGATAAACCGTATTTCCATTCACTTCGCTGGGGGTCAATCAACAAGATTTTGGCCCCTTATCCCTCTTTTCCTGAGGATCCGTCTACATCTAAAGTCCACATGCAGCTTGGGAAAGGCTGTAGTTGCTGGGGTTTTTGTATTAGGGTTGGCTCTAGGGGTGGTGGTTGTGCCTCATCCCCAGGGTTCGGTGGCGGCTCTTCCAGGTAGTGGATTGGCGCTGTGATGGTGCTGTTAAAGAAGCACTCAGCTATAAAGTCTGCCAAAGCCTGGGCTTTGATAGCCTTCCTTGGCTTATATTCCAGGCCAAATTCACTTAGCTCGACGCTCCATTTGACCGTTCTGCCCACCGTGTGTACCTTTTTTAGAACTTCTCTTAGCGATTGATCCGTCACCACCGTGATGGGATGGGCTAGGAAATACTGCCTCAGGCGCCTGGCCACCACTATCAGTTCGAAAGTGATTTTTCCAGCCAAGTATAGTTAACTTCTCCATTCTGCAAGGCTCGACTGACATGATAAACTGGTGTTTGGTGGCCTTATTGTTCCTTAAGGAGCACGACAGCTACAGTCTCATCTGAGGCTGCCAGGTACAGGTGATCTCCTAGCAATGGGGCTGGTGAGCAGAGGTGGCGAGCACAAGTACTTCTTTAATTCCTCGAAAGCCTTCTAGCAATCTTTAGTCCATTGATACCTGGAGGCTCCTCTGAGCACTTTGAAGAAAGGTAAGCACCTGTCGGCGAGTTTGGAGATGAACCTGTTGAGGACGACCACCCTGCCGATAAGCCTTTGCATTTTTTTAGTATTTATTGGCAGACACATACCCAAGATTGCCTAAATATTTTTTGGATTTGCTTCTATTCCTCTATTGGAGACCATAAAACCAAGGAACTTCCCTGCTCCAACTGCGAATGCACATTTTTTCGGATTTAATCTCATGTTGTACTTCCTGATGACGCCAAAGGCTTTCTCAAGATCCCGGACGTGTTGGTCTAGCGAGGAGGTTTTTACTAGCATATCATCCACATATACTTCCATACTCCGTCCGATTTGGTCCTTGAAGAGTCTGTTTACCAACTTTTGGTAGGTGGCTCCTGCGTTCTTTAGCCCAAACGGCATAACTTGGTAGTAGAACAGACCCTCTTTCGTCACAAAGGAGGTCTTGTCTTGGTCTTCGGGATTCATTTTGATCTGGTTGTAGCCAAAGCAAATGTCCATAAAACTCAAGTATTTGTGTCCCACTGAGGAGTCAACCAATCGATCTATGGCGTCTTATTGCTAGCGCACATGGTGGATGCAAGGATGGATGGATGGGCCAATTAGAGGCCATTGGACGTGTAGCATGGCTTCCTATTGCGAGCGCACATGGTGGACCAGAGGATGGATGGGCCAGTTAGAGGCCATTGGGCGTGCAGCATGGCGTCTTATTGCAAGCGCACATGGTGGACGCAAAGATGGATGGGCCAGTTAGAGGTCATTGGACGTGCACTCTAAGTGTCATGGGAAACACTCGACATTTCTAGGCGTCAATGGCCCCTAACAGGTCCCTGTAGTTTTTGTACTGAATGAGGTGGTCCGTGGGGTCCTTGGTGCCATCATAGGTTTCTTTGGGGAGCTTGATTGTCTTGTGCACCGGTTCCTATCGAATTTTCAGGGTCAAGGGACTGTTGTCGTCCGTCATCCATTCTGCTTCCTCTGTTTTGTCTTTCATCATGTCGTGGACTTCTTTTCTTAGGGCCGTCATTTGGGCCTCAACAGTGCAAACAACCATCTCCTTGTTGGCGGGCAGGTTCTCCTCGTTCCGAGGTTGATCCTGTTGGGATTCGGCTCATGCTCAATTAGAGATAATGTATAATTTAATCAACAAGTTAAACATACAACATAGAGAAATTAAAACAAACCAAAGAGACACCAAACCCTCCATGGATCTGCCAATGAATTCAAAACGATCAACTGTCAAGAACAAATAACAATCAAAATCTCATACCTCTATACTGAAGATTGCCGAATCTGCAAGACAGATTCTTGATGTTCTTGTTCTTGTACACAAAGCTCGCTTGTCAAAAACCAAAGTCGTCCAATTGTCCAACCTCTAACAGTAATCCACACAGGTGATCTGAAAGCCCTCACAAGGTTGAGATTATGTTTTGCCAAGACTATGCTAGTAGTCTAGGTTGGGAGAAACCTTCCTCCTTTTTCTTAATTAGCCTAAAGAAAATGAAAGAATCGTATTCTCACATCTTAATAGGTGTTCGGCCGATCCTCTCTTATTGGGGGAGAGAGATGCCAGTCTAATTCTTTTATGAGGGAGGCAATAGCAACATTAGCCTATATATAAGTAGGTTTAGTGTATGCCAACTCTTGGACTAACTGCACTAAAGCTCTTATACATATTATTAAATATTCACAATAATCCCACAACATTTAATGAATATTTAATCTGGCCCAATCTCATTTTAATTTCATTAATCACCTTTTGTGTGTGACCCATGAGGCCCTTAACATGTTGGCAATAAATATAATTAATTCACTTAAGAATTTTCTTTTATATTTATAGTTCATGAGCGGCATCTAGCAATGCATCATGACTACCCAAATGTCAAGAGAGTCATCAAGCTTCGACTAGCCTTTCGTGTACAAAATGTCTGTGCAATTCTATCCCTTCATCAAATATCTTGGGATAGGAAAGAGCATGGTTCACTGTCTACTCTTAATCCCATTCCATATTAGATCTGCAGCTTTAATATTAACTCCTTAAGTATTGCCTTGGCCAAGGACTTTCATAAGTTAATATAAGCCAGATACATGTGAGATATGTCCCTTTAATCACTTGGGATGATGAATCCTCTCTGGAACACTCATGCATCTTCGCATGCTTCATGTCATACCCAATAACACCCTACCGTAAGCATCCTCGTGATTGGGACCCGTTCGTGATAAAATCTAAGTATGACAATTCACATACAAGATGACCTGGTGTCACAAGTCAAAGGATTACTTACACTATTGACACATGAGAGTATTTACCATAGACACATGAGTGAAATACCAAATGGAACTCTCATAGCGGGTCATGTTCAGTGAACTTGTTCAACATACAAGCACCCATATGTTATCCCCAAGTATCTCTATATTTTCAACCTATGAGATCAGTTGCATGCATCAAGTGCAAGAATGCTTAACATATGCCAGTCTTTGAGCATTGTCAATGCCCTGTCTTGACAATACAATGACAAGGAACAGTTTAGAAACATTGCATTTATGCATAAGGATCCTCATAATTGTAACTCTTTACAATTCCTTTGCAATGCCATTGTGTCTCATGGGCTTTATCTTCATAAGTGATTTATAACAGTTATAACAAAACTCATGGATAAAGAAATACCTCAATTATAATTAATAAACTATAATGTGCAATACATGAATATATAAATAGTGCTTTACAAGCCCAATTAGATTGGCTTGTAGGGCTTACACCAACAATCTCCCACTAGCACTAAAGCCAATCGCCCATGTCCTTCCATGTGACGATTATGTTTCTGCTGGGACAAAACCTTAGTGAAAGGATCAACTATATTGTCCTCTGTGGGTAGGTACCCTTTCCATACTTATATCACCTTTTTGAATTATATCTCTAATAAGGTGATATTGCCGCAATACATGTTTGGATTTGTGATGAGACCGTGGTTTCTTAGCTTGCGCTATGGCTCCATTGTTATCACGGTAAAGTGGTACTGGATCAACAATGATTGGGACCACACCAAGTTCAGTTATGAACTTCTTAATCCAAACAGCCTCTTTCGCTGTCTCACACGCGAAGATGTATTCAGCCTCTGTTGTTGAATCTGCAGTTGTAGTCTGTTTGCAACTTTTTCAACTAATTGCAGCTCTATTTAAGGTAAATACGTAATCGCCCTACGGTTTACTATCATCCCTATCAATTTGGAATCCGACATCTATATAACCCCTTACTTGGAGTTCAGCCCCTCCTTAGACCAAGAAAATATCCTTAGTTCTTCTCAAGTACTTGAGGATATTCTTCACAGCAGTCCAGTGACTTTCACTAGGATTGCTTTGGTATTGGCTCGTGAAACTCAGAGCGTAAGATACATCTGGTCTTGTGCACAACATGGCGTACATGATAGATCCTATTGCCAAAGCATAAGGGATCATATCCGTCCTTGTCCTTTCTTCATAAGTTTTAGGACACATCTCTTTCGAGAGTTGTACACCATGTACCATAGGCATGTTGCCTCTTTTGGAGATATCCATGCTAAACCTCTTTAGAACCTTGTCTATGTAAACGGATTGGGACAATCCAAGCAGCCTTTTCGATCTATCTCTATAAATCTTAATTCCCAGAATATATGCTGCTTCTTCCAAATCCTTCATGGAGAACTGTTTGGACAGCCAGACCTTGGTGGTCTGAAGCATAGGTACATCGTTTCCTATGAGCAATATGTCGTCAACATACAGCACCAAGAAAACAATTGCAAGTCCATTTGCCTTCTTGTAAACACATGGTTCATCAGGATTCTTAATGAAACCAAATTCTTTAATTGTTTCATCAAACCTAATGTTCCAACTCCGAGATGCTTGCCTTAGTCAATAAATGGACTTTTGCAGCTTGCATACCTTATTAGAAGTGGCCTTGGATGAGAAACCTTCAGGTTGTGTCATATACACTTCCTCTTGCAAATTCCCATTAAGGAATGCAGTTTTTTACATCTATCTGCCATATCTCATAATCATGATATGCAACAATAGCAAGCATAATCCTAACGGATTTTACCATGGCAACTGGTGAAAAGGTTTCTTCAAAATCAATGCCTTCAACTTGATTATAACCTTTTGCAACTAATCTGGCCTTATACGTTTGTACATTGCCATCCATGTTTGTCTTTATCTTGTAGACTCATTTATACCCTATGGGTTTTATCCCTTGAGGTGGATCAACTAAAGACCAAACTTGGTTAACTTTCATGGCATCCATTTCGGATTTCATGGCTTATAGCCATTTCTTGGAATTGATTTCCGACTTCGTTTCCTTATAGGTAGTAGGTTCATTATCAATGGGAAAACCATCTCTTTTCAAAAGAAATACATATCTTATTGGAGTTTGCCTTTCCCTACTAGACCTTCGGAGTACTTGTGTTTCTTGAGCATTAGTCCGAGTCCAATGCTTCGACTAATGGCTCAGGTTCTGAGGGAATGTTAGGTTGTGGTTCTTGAATTTCTTCAAGATCTACTTTATTCCCACTGAATCCTTATAGTAGAAACTTTTTCTCTAGAAAAGTAGCGTGTTTTGACACAAACACCTTTTGATCAGTAAGACTGTAAAAGTAATATCCAACAGTCTTTTTTGGATATCCCACAAACTTACATTTTTTTGATCTAGCTCCCAACTTATCAGAAGGTACTTGCTTCACATAAGCAGTACATCCCCAAATTTTTAGATAAGATAAGTATGGCTTCTTGCCATACCATATCTCATATGGCACTTTATCTACCAATTTGCTTGGAAACCTATTTAGAAGGTAAGCTGCAGTTTCTAAGGCATATCCCCAAAAAGATATCGGAAGGTCAACCTTAGACATCATGGACCGAACCATGTCCAGCAAGGTTCGATTTCTCCTATCGGACACTCCGTTATTTTGAGGAGTTCCAGGTGGAGTCCATTGCGACAGATTTCCATTTTCTGTCAAATGATCCAAGAAATCATGGGTTAAATATTCTCCTTCTCGATCCGATCTAAGAGCTAGAATATTTTTCCCAGTCTGTTTCTCTCTTCAGCTCTGAACTCTTTGAACTTTTCAAAAGCTTCAGACTTGTATCTTATCAGATACACATAATCATATCTAGAATGATCATCGATAAAGGTTATGAAGAACGAGTATCTGTGTTTAGTGGCCCACATATATCTGAATGTATTAAGCCCAATAAAACACTAGCTCTCTCACCCTTTCCAGTAAAGGGAGTCTTGGTCATCTTACCAAGGAGACAACATTCACAAGTCCCATATGATTCATAATCAAAGGGTTCCAAATAACCATGTTTATGCAATTTGGAAATCCTTGTCTCATTGATATAAGCAAGTCTATAGTGCCAGATGTAAGTCTTACTTGGATCGTCTTTTCTTGCTTTCTTGACATTTATATTGAACACAGGCATTTCTGGATCCAAAACATATAAACCATTATGTAATGTTGCCGATCCATAGTGAATGTCTTTATGATTGATGGAGCAACTATTTCCCTTCATTCTTATCTCGAAACCATCATTAACAGTGAGGTATGAAACCGAAATGATGTTTCTAGACAAAACTGGAACAAAGTAACAATCTTTCAGTTCCAATTTCATGCCAGATGGCAAAGATAAAGTACATGTTCCAACGGCCAATGCTACAACTATTGCACCATTGCCTACTCTTAGAACTACTTCATCTTTGCTCAACTTTCTACTTCCTTTCAACATCGTTATGTCATTATATAGATGTGAACCGCATCTTGAATCAATTATCCAGGAATTGGATTTAACAATAGAAAGATTAAGTTCAATCACAAACACAGTCAACCCAGAAACTTCTATAAGTTCTTCTTGGCTTGTCAAGTGAGCAACCTTCCTTTCATTTACGCTTCTCAATCTTTTGTACCAATCCAAACATTTTGGACTAATGGCATTCATAATGCTGCGCAGTGCAGTTAAAGTATTAACCATTTTCAACAACCTAATATAGAAAAAGTATATATCAGTTATATTTATGCATTTATACCAATTCAATATGAGGTATTAAATCTCTTATTGGTTCTCCCACTATTTTTTTGAGATAATAGCCCTCACTATTATTCGAAAATCTCATCAAGGTATTTCTAGTGGGTTGGGATCCCTTTCAACATGTTGCAACCTTGAGTAACTCAACAAATTACAACAAGCCTAGTTGGGTAGATAACATACTTATCAATTGCATCTCTATGCAAATCCCAGATCAGTTAGGTGACAACTCTTTGTCTAAGCATATCATATGTACTTTGCCTAACTATGCCTCTAACACCATGCGATCAAGTATGACGCATCCGGACAACATGACATTAGTTCAGTAAGACCCAACTTAATAACTCAAACATATTCGTACAGTAGTTTGACCTTAAGTGACTCAACAAGCCTCCTACTGGAAGAACTCTGGTTATCTTGTTATGATGATGGAAGGCAACTTTATGATACGAAACATGTGACTCAATATTGTAAAGAGGGTTTTTCTGTTCTTTTAAGTCTCATCATAATAAACATTCATAGCATTTATAATTATGGACTTTCATAATTATGTTAGAAAAACCATCAAAGGAAATTAGTTGCATCATCTTGGCAAAACATAATTATAAATGATTTCTACTTGCATCATCTAACAACCTAGACTACTAGCATCATCTATAGCATGCTTTCTACTTGGATAATTATGGACTTTTCTAATCTAATTTCCTTGAGCCATCAAAGGAAATTAGTTGGTCAAATTCCTAGGTGATTACATACATAGTCTTCAAAGCTTGCTTGTAATCTTCTTATCTTCATGGCGCCTATCTTCATCTTCAAGTTACAAAAATTAATCCTAGCTAATCCTAATTTTACACTTTGATGTAACTAATTACATTTGCCATAAAGAAAACTCAAGTTACATTTGAGGTGAGTTAGGTGAGGAAATAATTTTTAAAACTCCAAAAAATGAGAGATAAGACAGGGCATGCAATCCCTATTTAATTTAATAAAAACCAAAAAATAAATTCAACCATCCACAATCATATTGGGTCTAAGTCCATAATCATCCCATACATTCACAAATAATTTATAAACATATAAATCATGCTTTAATCTTTAGTTACCATCATTGATCATATTGATCCATAATTTAATTCAAAGAAAATAATAAACATTTATTCTAGTCTCATTAGAATAAATCCTAATCCAATTAGGATTATTTCTTTTAATTAAATTATTATCCAATTAAATAATTTAATTGAATATTCATGTAAATTCTTATTTTGGTGATTTAATTAATTTAACAATATTACCATGATTTACAAATTTTTAGTGTTGTATCTCAACTAGGATACTACATCATTAGTAACTCAATATTGCTAAAATCCATAACTGTGAGAATCTGATAGAAGCCAAAAAAAACCCTAGCAAGGGAGGCGCAGGCATTGGATACTAGGAGTAGCCGCCGCCTTTTCATCTTCCTAAGGCTGTTTATCCGCTTTTCACAGCTTCCAACTTTTCAATGCTAAATCAGTTTTATGATTTTTCAGGCTTGCTAAGAACAATTCTAAGCAATTTTAAATCCTAAAAATCATTAAAACATGCATTAAAAATCAGCTAAGAAAAATCTACAAGTTTTTCTCACTAAAATCACCGAAATTGCGCAAAGCAGGCTAAACAGTTCTCAATTGCTGTCAAATTTTCGCTAGTTGCATTAATCAATTTAAAACAAATTTTTTTTTTTTTGAAAAGGAATGCAATTTTTATTGAATGAAATAGAGAAACACAAAATTTATGATCTTCCAAGCAAGACCTGAAGCACCCTAGATAAGAACTACCCGTCAAACAAATTGTCTGAACCCTAGTAAGCGATTGCTTAACAAAGAAAGCTGACTAAATGACTACCCTTCAAGCAAAATTGCTTGAAACCCCTTATAACCTCTTTTGTTCTCAATACATATTAACCAAAAGCTAGTAAAATGAAGTTGTATCAACAGCTTCCCTTTCCATATCAATTTGTTGTCCTATTGTCAACCTGCTGAATATTGTTATAAGACCAGCAAAAATACAATAATCGAATCTGTCCTGCTTATCTGTTTTGGCTCAATTCTATTGTATTTCGTTTCCCTTGTAAAAAATCTTCGCCACAAAATTGCCTGTATATGCAACATGCAACCAGTTTTGAAACTACTTGCATATTGCTTTTGTATTCCATAATCACAATAATCAAGGAAGAATCGTTACTCCCAGCAAATAATTTGCAAACTCAATAACTTTGTGCCTATTGTATTCTACCCTTCAAGTCAAGAAAAAACTTGATACCCCTATTTCCCTTTGTGATATCTGACCAAACACAGGAAATGAAGAAAACCAAAATATTGTCTACCCTGCTAGCTATCGAAATGCTAGACTCCCATTGAGACCCCAAAAGAAATGTTCATTGATCAAAACAAAGCCTATAATGTTTCTACCCCCTTGTTTAATAAAAAAAAGCCCCCAGAATTGTTTGGTCTATGATGACCAGTAGTGTCCTGTGAACAATTCAAAACAGTGTAAGCACCAAGATGATAAAATTTGCATTATTTCTCTGACCATTAACTATTATCATCCCTACAATCCAAAAAGAATCGACTTACAACCTCCAGATTCCCTTCTTTTTTTTTTAATGACCAGCGTAAACATGAAGAACACCTATCAAAAGAATACCCATCTAGCAAGGGAAAAATGCTAGATTCCCAATATTATAAACCCCAAATTATCAAATAATATAGAAAGAAACTTATAATGTTTTACCCATCTTGCATGAAGCATAAGAATCCCTGTCTCCCCAAAGTTCGTTGGTCATTTACTAAAAGAAAGTGTCACTCCTGTACCTGCAAAAATAAATTTTAAACCAATTAATCAACAAGAATTCACCATGATTAACTGTTGCCTTCACCGAAACACTATAAGTGCAAATTCTCACAAATTCGATTAGTGACAATCGGATCAAAATAACTCAAAGAACAAAACAATTTTGTTAAAGGTAACAACCAAAGCATAGATCGTATAGGAATAACATAAGCGAGGCTCTGATACCACTATTGGGATTCACTCATGCTCAATCAGAGTTAATGTATAATTTAACCAACAAGTTAAACATACAACGTAGCAGAATTAAAACAAAACAAAGAGACATCGAATCCCTCCATGGATCTGCCTATGAATTCAAAACGATCTGGCTGTCCAGAACAGATAACAATCAAAATATCATACCTCTATATTGAAGATTGCCGAATCCTCAAGACAGATTCTTGATGTTCTTGTTCTTGTACACAAAGCTCGCTTGTCTAAAACCAAAGTCGTCTAATTCTCCAACCTCTAACAGTAATCCACACAGGTGATTTGAAAGCCTTCACAAGGTTGAGATTATGTTTTGCCAAGATGATGCTAGTAGTCTAGGTTGTGAGAAACCTTCCTCATTTTTCTTAATTAGCCTAAAGAAAACGAAAGAATCATATTCTCACATCTCAATAGGTGTTCGACCAATCCTATCTTATTGGGGAGAGAGACGCCGATTCTAATTCTCTTAGGGGGGAGGCGACAACAACATTAGCCTATATATAAGTAGGTTTAGTGTATGCAAACTCTTGGAATAACTGCACTTAAGCCCTTATACATATTATTAAATATTCATAATAAGCCCACAACACTTAATGAATATTTAATCTGGCCCAATCTCATTTTAATTTCATTAATCACCTTTTGTGTGTGACCCATTAGGCCTTTAACATGCTGGCAATAAATATAATTAATTCAATTAAGAATTTTCTTTTATATTTATAGATCATGAGCGGCATCTAGCAATGCATCATGACCACTAAATATCAAGAGAGTCATCAAGCTTCGACTAGCCTTTTGTGTACAATATGCATGTGTAATTCGATCCCTTCATCAAATATCCTGGGATAGGAAAGAGCATGGTTCAGTGTCTACTCTTAATCCCATTCCATATTAGATCTGCAGCTCAGATTAACTCCTTAAGTATTGCCTTGGCCAAGGACTTTCATAAGTTAATATAAGCCAGATACATGTGAGATATGTCTCCTTAATCACTTAGGGTGATGAATCCTCTCTGGACCACTCATTCATCTCTGTATGCTTCATGTCATACCCAATAACACCCTACCATAAGCATCCTCGTGATTGGGACCTATTCGTAATGAAATCTAAGTATGACAGTTCACATACAAGATGATCTGGTGTCACAAGTCAAAGGATTACTTACACTATTGACACATGAGAGTATTTACCATAGAAACTTGAGTGAAATACCAAATGGAACTCTCATAGCGGGTCATGTTAAGTGAACTTGTTTAACAAGCACCCATATGTTAACCCCAAGTATCTCTATACTTTCAACCTATGAGATCAGTTGCATGCATCAAGTGCATGAAGGCTTAACAAATGCCAGTATTTCAGCATTGTCAATGGCCTGTCTTGACAATACAATGACCAGGTACAGTTTAGAAACATGACATTAATGCATAAGGATCGGTTTTGTTTTGCTCGAGGACTAGAAAAATCTTAAGTTTGGGGGTTTGATAACTCTAGGAAATATAGTTATTTTGCCACCTTTTATGCATTTAAATAGGCTAAGTCTTTGAGGCTTTTATTAGGATTTGATTAGTTTTAGATGTTTTTAGATTTATTTTATTTATCCATTTTATGTTTAAAATAGTTATTTAGTTATTATTTATGTGTTTTTATAGGTCCAAGGTGATCTGGAGCTTCGAGGTGCAAAACGATGAAAAACGGTACAAAGCAACGAGTAGGCAGATTCGACCTCCGGAGCTTGTTTCAAGAAAAACATGATCTTAAATTCTTCATTTGAGAAAACGTTGTTCATGACTTTTTAAACTGACTTCCATACCTTTCTAACGGTATTTTACTTGTCAAAATTGGATGAGATTTTCCTATCCAAATCATCTGACGAAGTTTGAGAAGATGACAGAGACAAATGGCAACAAATTGAGAAGGCTGGCACTCCAATTTGAGAGTCAGTGCTGCAGTGCTGGAAAGCAAGTGCTGCAACGCCAGGCGAGAACAGTAAAATATGGGAAAAAAATTAAAACCCCATAGCTTACCTGTTTGCTTGCGCTCGAAGTTTCAGACTCCAGGAGCCTTGGACACTTTAAATAGGACTCTTTTAGGCTAAAATAAGGGGGATTGGAGTACTTAAAACCTAATTCTCTCAAGAGGATAGTTGCCACCAAAAGCTCTCAAGAAGATAGGAAGATTGGTGAAGATTGAAGATTCAAGAATCGACATCTTTTAGTTTTCTCTTTTCTCTTCTTTATTTTTCTTGTGCTGTTGATGATGGTGAAACTATTTGAATATTTGTTTTCATTAATTATCATGAACTAAATTTCTTTTACTAGGATTTCAATGTAACTCAACATGTAGTTTGAATTTACTTTCTCTCTCTATCTTGATTTAATGGTTTGTTGAGTTGTTTGTTCAATCTTGCTCTTAATGCTTCTAATTGATTGGCCACCAATTAGATTGATTTGTTAACCTAAATATAACTAGACATAGGGAGTTTAGTGTTAGACATGGATTGAATGACACATGTTTCATATTCATTTATTAGGATGAATTGATTTGCAGGTAGGGTAGAAATATACTTACTTGTCATGTGTAACCATTGTTAGAGCCTAAGCTTAATGAGTTCTTCTTAAATTTTCATAGTTGGTTAGTTAATTGGTTAAGAATGATATTTTATGAGACCATCGCAGATACTTATAAATGGATTAGAACTCTAGGTTAACAACTCAGGATCATTAATCAAGTGAAGAGGTAGAGAGAGATTCAAGCGAAGTGTTAAGGAAAGTTGTAATCCTAGGCTTTTATAATTAATTGAATTCATCCTTTTTAATTTACTTGCTTTTAATATTAGTTTCTTTTAATTTAGTTTTTGATTAACATCTTTAGTTATTTGTTTAGATATGATTAGGTTGTTTCAATTTTAGTACTTAGCAAATTTAATAGCAATTCCTCGTGGGTTCGACTCTTTACTTTTCATTATCTTACTTGTTACTATATGTACACTTGCGTGGTGAAAATCGACAATAAGAAGCAACCCCGGAACCAGGAGAACCTGCCCTCCAACAAGGAGATGGCTGTTTGAATTGTTCAGGCCCAAATGTCATCCCTAAGAAAAGAAGTCCACGGCATGATGAAAGACAAAACAGAGGAAACAGAATGGATGACGGACGACAACAGTCCCCTGACCCTGGAAATTCGGCAGGAATCGGTGCCCAAAACAATCAAGCTCCCCAAAGAAACCTATGATGGCACCAAGGACCCCACAAACCACCTCATCCAATAAAAAAACTACATGGACCTGCTAGGGGCCACTGACGCCTAGAAATGTCGAGTGTTTCCCATGAGACTCAGAGTGCACGCCCAATGACCTCTAACTGGCTTATCAATTTTTGCGTCCACCATGTGCGCTCGCAATAAGACGCCATGCTGCACGCCCAATGGCCTCTAACTGGCTTGTCCACCATGTGCACTCGCAATAAGACGCCATGCTGCACGCCCAATAGCCTCTAACTCGCCCATCCATCCATTCTTGCATCCACCATGTGCGCTCGCAATAAGATGCCATAGATCGATTAGTTACCTGAGTTTTATGGACGCTTTCTCCGGCTAAAACCAGATCAAAATGAATCCCATAGACCAAGACAAGACGTCCTTTGTGACGGAGGAGGGTCTATTCTACCAAGTTATGCCTTCGGGCTAAAGAACGCAGGAGCCACCTACCAAAGGTTGGTAAACAGACTCTTCAAGGACCAAATCGGGCAAAGTATGGAAGTATATATGGATGACATGCTGGTAAAAAGCTCCTCGCTAGACTAGCACGTCTGGGATCTTGAGGAAGCCTTTGGCGTTATTAAGAAGTACAACATGAGATTGAATCCGGAAAAATGTGCTTTTGCAGTGGGAGCAGGGAAGTTCCTTGGTTTTATGGTCTCCAAAAGAGGAATAGAAACAAATCCGAAAAAGATTCAGGCAATCTTGGGTATGTGTCCGCCAAGAAATACTAAAGAAATGCAATGGCTTACTGGCAAAGTGGTCACCTTCAACACGTTCGTCTCCAAACTCGCCAATAGGTGCTTACCTTTCTTCAAAGTTCTCAGAGGAGCCTCCAGGTATCAATGGACTGTAGATTGCGATAAGGCTTTCGAGGAATTAATGAAGTACTTGTGCCCGCCACCTCTACTCACCAGCCCCTTTCTAGGAGATCAGCTGTACCTGGCAGCCTCAGAAGAGATCGTAGCTACCGTGCTCCTTAAGGAAGAAGAGGGCTACCAAACACCAGTTTATCATGTCAGTCGAGCCTTGCAGAATGGAGAAGTTAACTATACTCGACTGGGAAAAACCATATTCGCACTGATAGTGGCGGCCAGACGCCTGAGGTAGTATTTCCAGGCCTGATGGAGACTCAATTAAGAGTTGTAAACCCAAGTGAAGGTTATGTTCAAGTAATAAATTCTCGGGTGTCCGAGGTCGAACCACAGGGAAGCGTATTAGTAAGTATAAGTTTATAAATATATAAGAAAAAGAAAGTAAACAAGATATTAGGGAATCAACAACAAAACAAAATAAACAAGATATTAGAGAACAAAATAAATAAAATAACATAAAAGAAATTAAACAAAATATAAAAAACAATAAGAAAGGATGTTGAGGTTAGAGAATCCACTCTTGGTGTTATGCTAAGATTAATCTTGTTTTATTACACAATTGAAATCCACACATAAGGGAGGTTCCAATCGGAAGGTTTAGCAATTCAGTCCAAATTATCCAACGTCCATAGCATATGATATTATGTTCATTTGGTGTCCTCAAAACTCATAAAAAGAGTCCAAGCATTCCTTATGCCAAGGTATATGTCTACAACAAATCAAGGTTATGAAACCAAGCATTTACTGTGCCATTTTCATTGTCAATAATGAATCAAGATCTCTACTTTGCAAGTATGATTTTAAACCAAAAGAAAATATTATCTATACTAGTGTTTATAAATGATGATTCATTTTAGCTCATGTTTAAGAGACTAACCTTAGCATTTACCAAGAGCTTCACCTCATCACCTCAACAATATGATTAGCAACACATACTAAAAATGAAAAGAAATGTAAGAAGCATAAGTAAATAAAGAAAAAGAAAACTAGAGAAAGGAAAAAAGAAGAAAACTTAGAGAAATTTTTTACAATGGCTAATATCCTACCAATGTATAATTTTATCCCAATACTCATCCAAGGCCCTCTATTTATACACATTTTGGAGGGCTAAATGACAAGAGACAAGCTTTACAAATTTCAAAGGTAGGTATAATAGGTGGGTGCATTTTTCTAACAATTTTCGTCATATTGTATGACAATTCTGATCAGCCAGCTTGATGGTCGATTTTGTCAATGTTGGAGGCTCGATCTGATAAAATGGTCTTCTAGAAAAATATACCCCTATCCGTTACGGATCCATAGCCGTTGGAATCAGATCATTTGCGCACGTGGATCGGGAGATATGGTCAAAATACCAAAACGGTGCAGAACAGACGTCATTGCACATCAGCCAACTTGATGGTCGATTTCGCTAGGGAAAACGACTCCGTTTCAAGAAGTGTAAAACATGAAAAAGATAGATATGCCTCTTAGCTTTGCAGGGATACAAAGTTCAGCCTTATTGCTTCAGTGAAACTCGAGATATAGCTGATATGGCAAAAGGTGTCGGAACTGGAACTGAACTGGATTTGCCCTTAATTCTAGTAATCTGAAATCACTCAAAGAAACTTGTGAAAAACACCAAATTACATAAAAATATAAAAGATCATAAACACAATTAGACTAAACAATAATAACTCGTATTTGACACAAAACAATAATAAAACATAACTAAAAACTATATAATTATACGAGTTATCACACCCCCATACTTAGATTGTTGCTAGTCCCTAGCAACGACTCAATAAAATAAGAAAATCTAATCTAATCCATTTTCGTAGGAAATCACGGTGGCACTTAGCATGTGACACAATCCTTTAAACCCCTAGGTGTCCCTAGTGGACGAGTTTAGTCTCGTGAGGGTTTACTAGGACGATACCCACAAACATTGAAGACATAAGAAAAACTAAAAATAATAATTATAACTAATCCTTCCAATATAAATTAGAGATAATCATTGGACAAGTCTTAAAAACTAATCAATAGCTCAAAGAATTTCACAAAAATTCATGCTTGAATGTAAATAAATGAGTTAAGCCAATATTAACATACCATATTTCAATCAAAATAGTGCATATTCAACTTAATCTCAACTTCTCACTATACTCTCATGATTTTCACTCTTTAAAGTAGTGGTAAAGTGTTTACACTCAATCAATCTCATGAAAACAGTTCTACCATATGCTTGCTTGTCCACCTATTCTCCACTATTTAGATCATACAACTTCATAAATCAAGAGGTCTTTTTTTCAAGGTTGTAATGTGGCCAAAGGGTTATAATGTGGTTAAAGAACAAAAGGATAAAGATATCACAAAGGTTCCAAAGAGTTCATAGATTTTAGAGACATAATAAGATCATACAAATAAAACTTCTCAAAACTCTTATAAAGCACATAATAACATAGGCTAAATATTCATGTTGAGCCTTTGCATCATTCTAACCAACTTTGTAACATCTTTTTCTAGAAGATCAAGAGAATATTTTTTTTTTTTTTTTTTTTAATATGGGAATGTATTTGACAATGATCCCTTTCTTTTTCTCTTGACTTTTTCTTTTCTTTTCTTCCCCCACACTTATCTTTTGTTTCTAACCCAAATTTTCAACTAAAAATATCCCTTGTTTTTTTGCAATATGTCTCAAAATATAAAATCCATCTTTAGAACAAGGGTAAGGATATAAGTATATTTAGGCTAGGTGTAAGTTGTGGTTACCAATAAAACAGCATATTTAATGTAGGCTCAAATTGGCTCACTAGTGGGGATGTTCTCTTAGAACATTAATAAGGGATGGCTGTTTGGCTCTGGTTATAATCCTAATGCCTCTATCATATTCATGTTGTCACATGTATCAATATAGTCTCAAACGGTTTAAAGCAAGTTCTAGAGAATCATGTAATCATAAGAGCACTCAAGAAAGAAATTAGATTGATTTGTATAATGCATCAATCATTATAGGCTCAAAAACTCACAAAGATGATTATACAAGTCAGATTAAGTCTAAACATGCTTCTTTCTCAATCAACATATCATATTAACATTGGCTCATAAAAAGGTTGACATCAAGCTCAATTCTCATGAAAATCTTCTCACTAATAAATCTGTTTTAGACTTATGTAATTCATATCTCATCATTGTATTGAAAGTAACTAAAAAAAAAAAAAAAACACACTAAGTCTAAACATGCTTTTTTTTGTTTTTTTTTTTTGTTTTTTTGTTTTTTTGAAGAAGAAGATTAAATCAAACTGACAAGGTATGTCTCAAGTCTCCCTTACTCAGACCTTGTTCAGAATGAATACTTCTAAATGTCTTAAAACACAACAATTTTTTTTTTTTTTTTTTTTAGCAAAATATGTCCCTTACCCCCTACTAAAATATGACATTGTCCCCAATGTCAAATTTTAAAGGTAGAATTTAGGAGATATTACCTGCAGAGGTTGCTAACCACTTATTATAACTGAGACACAACAAGCAAAATGTTAGATAATGTCACAAAGACAAAGTGCAATCCACTCCTTGCTCGTCCATATCTCTTTTTCTTTTTTCGAGCGTTTGCGAAACAACCGTAGCAGATAAACACTCATAAGCTTGTAGCTTTTTGAGTAAATCTTCAATGGTTGTAGCAGAAATTATGGTTCTCCTTGCCTCTGAAAACATGAATCCATTATCCACAGCATTATCTAAATATGAAAGTAAATTACTAAAATAACCATTAATATTAAGCAAACCAATGGGTTTCTTATTTGTGACCAAAGATGACCAAGAAGCCACGCAAGCTATTTCTTCCAATGTACCCAGACCTCCTGGTAAAGCAATGAATGCATCGGCAGAATGGTACATGATTGTCATCCGTTCAGGGATACTCCAGACTTGTATTTCTTTACCCACGGTAGGTCCACAAAAATCTGTGAATAGTTTTGGCACGATTCCTAGAACTGGACTTCCTCCGGCGTGTGCTGCTGTAGCGACTGCTCCCATTAGACCCGTACTACCGCCTCCATAAATCAACTGGATCTTTTGTTGGGCAAGTATTACTCCAACTCTTATGGCTTCATCAGCGAATATGTTATTTTTCCCTGGATAAGCACCTCCAAAGACACAAATTTTTTTAATGCGCTGGGACGAAGTGCTTTCCATTTTTTTTCTTTTTCGAGTGCCTGAAAGAGAATGAGTACATGGTGTAATATATAGAGGACTGAGTAGTGAATCAGACAAGAGTAATAATGTCGCCGAAAGTGTATTTGACCTGTCAGAAGAAAATGTTAACCTAACAAAAGATTTTTGCGTGATTTCAGGAAGAAAATCAAAAAGAGAAGAAAAATCAACCGTAAAAGTCAAAAGTAATAATGTCGCCGAAAGTGTATTTGGCATCTTCCTCTGGTTTTACGTCCAGAAACGGCTTAAACGCCTTCTATGAGTCGAGGATATGCTTCCCATCCAGTTTTCTTACAAGCTGGCAAACAGGGTCTTTTATCATCAGATTCCCAAGATGTTGCCATTCCCTTTGGAATTGCGGCCATAAATCAAGAATTTCTCTCTGTACGTCTCCACTAGGATGCGTCTCAAGAGAAAGTTGGATATTACCCAAATTCTCCTTACTCAGTCCATCCTTAATGAATTCAATTTTATCATCTCGATTAGAGGACGGAATCCCAATAGAACGACATTTACCGTTACATGTCCATCGTGCACATTTGTGGCAATTTGAACTCATGCGCTTTGCTCGTCGCTTCTTTGCATAAGTGCTTCTACCTGTACCTGGTAAATGCAAAACAGGAAGATATTCATCTTCACGTACCTTGGCTTCAATTATCCAACGTATATCTTCAGGAATCCCTTTGTGCATAAGCATTCTTAATCTTTCAAATCGAACTTGGTAAAGCTTCAGTAAAATATTTCGAGGAAAAGGAGGAAATCGTTTCTGCAATCTTGTGAGAATATCATCCATCCTGAAAAAAAAAAAAAAATTGAAAGAGAAATTGAAAGAGAAATTTATATACAATATCAGTTTTGTGGGTAGCTGATGGAACCGACTTAAATAATCACGGAGTACCGTTATCCGCCATTTAACCGGGAAATTTTTTTTTTTTTTTTTGAAGATTAGTAAAAATTATATTTACATCTAGTTATTTTCAAAACAAGGATCAGAAAGAAAAACAACCTCTTCTTGAGTAACATGATTTTCCAAAAAGAGTTTGAGTCTTTGTCCATTTACCTTGAATACGTTACCATTTTGAGGATTCTCAATGTCAACTGCTCCATAATGATACACATGCTTAACCACAAATGGGCCAGTCCATCTTGATCTCAACTTACCAGGAAATATGTGAAGTCTAGAATTATAAAGTAGAACTTTTTGCCCAACATCAAATGTTTTTCTTGAAATTAACTTGTCATGAAAGGCTTTAGTTCTTTCTTTATGAATTTTAGAATTCTCATATGCATCATTTCTGAGTTCCTCAAGTTCATTTATGACTGGAAAAGTTTCATTCTCACCCAAAAAGGAATATTTTAGTTCGGATGGCAATGGTTTTAAATCCAGCTTGGGTGGTTCAATAGTTGATGGTACAGTGACATTTGTGAGTGATGGAAGTTCCTCAAACTTTTGTTTCCAACAATGCTTAACCTGAAAAGAATTTAACAAAGAATCAGTGTGTGAAATTTCTGAAGCATTATCAAACTCACATTCAATTAAATAAGCTTCTAAAGGATCATGGAATGTGGTAGTGGTGAGATGTTCATGAACAAGTTCTTCAATGAAATCCACTTCATGTACTTCTGAATCATCACCAGGTTGCTTGCAAGTGTTGAACACATTTAATTCTAAAGTCATATTTCCAAAAGAAATGTTCAACATACCATTCCTGCAATTTATCAGAGCATTAGAAGTTGCAAGAAATGGACGGCCTAATATAACAGGAATTTGAACATTTGGATTTGAAACAGGATGTGTGTCCAAAACAATAAAATCAACAGGGAAGTAAAAATTATCAATTTGAACCAAAACATCTTCAACTATCCCTCGAGGAATTTTTACAGAACGATCAGCTAGTTGAAGTGTAACAGGTGTTTCCTTGAGTTCACCTAAACCTAACTGTTGATAAACAGAAAAAGGCAAAAGATTAACACTAGCACCAAGAACAAGCAATGCACGTTCTATTCTAGTGTTTCCAATGATGCATGAGATTGTTGGACATCCAGGATCTTTGAATTTTGGTGGAGTAAGGTGCTGAATGATTGAGCTCACACTTTCCGTCAGAAATGCTTTCTTTTGTACATTATGTTTCCTTTTAAATGTGCACATGTCCTTCAAAAATTTAGCATAAGATGGAACTTGTTTGATTGCATCCAATAAAGGAATGTTAATCTTAACTTGTTTGAAAAGTTCATAAATTTCTGCATTTTGATTCAAATTCTTTATTGTTTGCAACCTTTGAGGAAAAGGAGCAGGACGCATACCTTTTTCTTTGTCCAAATTTTGAAGAAGTTCAGACTTACCATCATCCTTACCATTACTTTTCGGAGGGGAAGGAGGATCTTGGTCTTTTGATGGAATGTTTTTGTCAATTGCCTTTCCACTTCGAAGAGTTGTGATAGAACTGGCATTTTCCTGTTGAGTTTCATTGGAGCAAGAAACAAGAGATTGAGTAGAAGGGTTAGGCTGAGGTTGAGCAGGAAACTTACCTTTTTCTTGAGTGCGTAATGAAGCTGTCAATGTGGACAAGGTGTTTTTGATCTCATTGATGTCCTGTGAAGTTTGGTTATTCATATTTGCTTGTGTTTGCATGAATGCTTGCAATGTCTCTTCCAAGGTTTGTACACGTGAAGGTTGATAGGAAAAAGTGTTGCCCGGTTTTTGAGATTGTGGTACCTGAACATGATTATTATTCCGCCAACTGAAGTTGGGATGATTTCTCCATTCAGGGTTATACGTTTCAGAGTAAGGAGAAGGAAAAGGCTTTTTAAATGTGTTTATGGAATTTACTTGATCATGCAACGCTTCTTTAAGAATGGGAATGTTTGGATATTCAGAAGTGGGGTGTCCCATGATTTCACAAATTCCACAACTTTCTTCATTTTTAACCGTTTTGACTTCTTTTACTTCTCTAAGTTCCATGGCTTCAATCTTTCTAACCAAATTAGCTACTTTAGCTTTTATCTCATCTTCTTGACTAAAATGATATTTACCTCTGTTAGAAACAAGATTAGATCTATTGGAACTTTCAGAGGAATTATCTGTGTGCCAGGCTTGAGAGTTATCTGCCAAATGGTCTAGGTAGTCAAAGGCTTCTTCAGGTTCTTTTTCTAGAAACTCACCGTTACACATTGTTTCAACAAATTGTTTAGTTTCGGGAGTTAAACTTTCATAAAAGAAACTAATAAGACGCCATTTTTCAAAACCATGATGTGGACAAGAACTTAACAAATCTTTAAAACGCTCCCAGCACTGAAAAAATGCTTCATTTTGATTTTGATTGAAATTTTGAATCTGTCTTTTCAAAGCAGTAGTTTTATGTGCTGGGAAAATTTTCTTTAGAAACTCAGTTTGTAATTCTTGCCATGTGCCAATTGACCTTGGTTTTAAATTATGAAGCCAAATTTTTGCTTTATCTTTTAAAGAAAAAGGAAATAATTTTAGCTTGACAATTTCATTTGTACATTGTTGGTCATTAAAGGTGACACATACATCTTCGAAGTCTTTTAGAAACGAGTAAGCACTTTCCGATTCTAACCCATGGAAATTTGGAAGCAAAGCTATCATACCTGGTTTAAAACGAAAGTTGTTTGCATTGAGAGGAAAAATAAAACAAGAGGGTGATGAGCTTCGAGTTGGTTGCAAGTAGTCACGCATGGTGCGTACTTGTCTGTTCTCATCTTCAGCATGAACACTTTCATTGTCAGCCATGGTAGGAGTTGTATTAGAAAGATTACCTGAAAAAGTTTCACAATAAAATCTAACTAAACGACGAGATCTAAAATCACGTCGCCAAACAAGCATAAAACAAAGTTAATATACAAATTAGGCGGTATAACCAGCCAATAAAAATAAATATATACAAATTAGGCGGTATAACCAGCCAATAAAAATAAATATACAAATTAGGCGGTATAACCAGCCAATAAAAATAAATATACTTATAAACTTATATACTTAGTATTGCTTCCCCGGCAACGGCGCCAAAAACTTGATGGAGACTCAATTAAGAGTTGTAAACCCAAGTGAAGGTTATGTTCAAGTAATAAATTCTCGGGTGTCCGAGGTCGAACCACAGGGAAGCGTATTAGTAAGTATAAGTTTATAAATATATAAGAAAAAGAAAGTAAACAAGATATTAGGGAATCAACAACAAAACAAAATAAACAAGATATTAGAGAACAAAATAAATAAAATAACATAAAAGAAATTAAACAAAATATAAAAAACAATAAGAAAGGATGTTGAGGTTAGAGAATCCACTCTTGGTGTTATGCTAAGATTAATCTTGTTTTATTACACAATTGAAATCCACACATAAGGGAGGTTCCAATCGGAAGGTTTAGCAATTCAGTCCAAATTATCCAACGTCCATAGCATATGATATTATGTTCATTTGGTGTCCTCAAAACTCATAAAAAGAGTCCAAGCATTCCTTATGCCAAGGTATATGTCTACAACAAATCAAGGTTATGAAACCAAGCATTTACTGTGCCATTTTCATTGTCAATAATGAATCAAGATCTCTACTTTGCAAGTATGATTTTAAACCAAAAGAAAATATTATCTATACTAGTGTTTATAAATGATGATTCATTTTAGCTCATGTTTAAGAGACTAACCTTAGCATTTACCAAGAGCTTCACCTCATCACCTCAACAATATGATTAGCAACACATACTAAAAATGAAAAGAAATGTAAGAAGCATAAGTAAATAAAGAAAAAGAAAACTAGAGAAAGGAAAAAAGAAGAAAAC
This sequence comes from Fremontodendron californicum, assembly GCA_030761205.1. Classification (NCBI taxonomy): domain Eukaryota; kingdom Viridiplantae; phylum Streptophyta; class Magnoliopsida; order Malvales; family Malvaceae; genus Fremontodendron; species Fremontodendron californicum. Next base: position 9,995,241 of record JAULJL010000006.1, read on the forward strand.
TTAGAGAAATTTTTTACAATGGCTAATATCCTACCAATGTATAATTTTATCCCAATACTCATCCAAGGCCCTCTATTTATACACATTTTGGAGGGCTAAATGACAAGAGACAAGCTTTACAAATTTCAAAGGTAGGTATAATAGGTGGGTGCATTTTTCTAACAATTTTCGTCATATTGTATGACAATTCTGATCAGCCAGCTTGATGGTCGATTTTGTCAATGTTGGAGGCTCGATCTGATAAAATGGTCTTCTAGAAAAATATACCCCTATCAGTTACGGATCCATAGCCGTTGGAATCAGATCATTTGCGCACGTGGATCGGGAGATATGGTCAAAATACCAAAACGGTGCAGAACAGACGTCATTGCACATCAGCCAACTTGATGGTCGATTTCGCTAGGGAAAACGACTCCGTTTCAAGAAGTGTAAAACATGAAAAAGATAGATATGCCTCTTAGCTTTGCAGGGATACAAAGTTCAGCCTTATTGCTTCAGTGAAACTCGAGATATAGCTGATATGGCAAAAGGTGTCGGAACTGGAACTGAACTGGATTTGCCCTTAATTCTAGTAATCTGAAATCACTCAAAGAAACTTGTGAAAAACACCAAATTACATAAAAATATAAAAGATCATAAACACAATTAGACTAAACAATAATAACTCGTATTTGACACAAAACAATAATAAAACATAACTAAAAACTATATAATTATACGAGTTATCAAGGCCCATCCCATCACGGTGTTGACGGATCAATCGCTAAGGGAAGTTCTAAAAAAGGTAGACACGGCGAGCATAATGGCCAAATGGAGCATCGAGCTGAGTGAATTCGGCCTGCAATATAAGCCAAGGAAGGCCATCAAAGCCCAGGCTTTGGCAGACTTTATAGCTAAGTGCTCCTTTAACATTGCCATCACAGCCGAACCTTGGCGATGGGGCACAGCTATCACCCCCAGAGCCAACCCTAATACAAAAACCCTAGCAACTAAAGCCCACCCCAAGCTGCATGTGGACTTTAGATGTAGACAGATCCTCAGGAAAATAGGGATCAAGGGCCGAAATATTGTTGATTGACCTCTAGGGAAGTGAATGGCAGTATGGTTTATCCTTAGGTTTCCCCGCCTCAAACAATGTAGCAGAGTACGAGGCCCTCATGGCAGGGCTCGAGTTGGCACTCAACTCGGGGCTGCAAGACTATCTGTGTCTACCGACTCCCAATTGGTGGCAAAGCAGGTGAATGGGGAATATGAAGTAAGGGAGCCCGTCTTGGTAAAATGTCACAAAAAGGTCATGACCTAAAGCTGCGCTTCAACCGTTAGTGATCCAGTAGATTGCCAGAGAAGAAAATGTTAGGGCAAACTCTCTGTCCAAGCTCACCTCCGCCATTGAGATAAGACAAAGAGGAAAGATCTTCTTCGAACATCGTCCTTTACCAAGCCACCAAGAAGGCGTAGAGATCCTCCCAATAGCTAAGGAACAAAGTTGGTTAGCAAGCATTACAGACTTCCTCACAAATGGGACCTCGCCCAACGACTCCAAAGAACAACTTAGACTAAGAAGAAGAGCCGCCAGGTACACAATAATAGGCGACACTCTGTACAGGAAATCATTCAGTGAACCCTTATTAAGGTGTTTAGCGCCATCAAATGCTGAGTACATCCTCCGAGAGGTCCATGAAGGAGTATGTAGAAATCATATGGGGAGGAGGAAGCCAAGGGGGCATGGCCAGAAGAAATGCCAGGAATACTATGGGCCATCAGGACCACGTCCCACTCCGGCATAGGTAAGACCCCTTTCAATTTGAAGTATGGAACAGAGGCTGTGATACCAGTCGAGATAGGTATCAATTCCTTAAGAATGTCTCACTACGACCCCGCCACCAATGAAGAAACACTTAGAAGAAATCTGGATCTCTTAGAAGAAACCAGGCACTAGGCACAAGTCAGATAGGCCACCATATCACATTAGGTCGCTCAATACTATAATTCAGAGGTCAAAGGCAGACAGTTCCAAGTAGGTGACCTCGTCCTCAGAAGTTACGAAGCCAGCAGGCCCACGGGCGAACAGGGAAATATGGCCCCAAACTGGGAAGGCCTGTACAAGGTGACAAAGAAGATTGGCTTTGGAACCTATGCGTTGGATGAATGGATGGAAACCCTGTACCAAGGACTTGGAATGCAATCCACCTGAAGAAATATTTCTTGTAAATTTATGTACAAGTTGTATCTTCCCTCAGAAGAATAATAATACAGCTTGCCTTTTGCAGGAAAAATAAAAGCCAACACTTTGCCCAATAGCCTCTAAGACGCCATGACGCCATGCTGCACGCCCAATGGCCTCTAACTGGCCCATCCATCCTCACGTCCACCAGGTGCGCTCGCAATAAGATTCCATGTTGCAGGCCCAATGGCCTCTAACTGGCCCATCCAACCATCCTTGCGTCCACCATGTGCGCTCGCAATAAGACGCCATGTTGCACGCCCAATGGCCTCTAACTAGCCCATCCATCCTTGCATCCACCATGTGCGCTTGCAATAAAACGCCATGCTGCACGCCCAATGGACTCTAATTGGCCCATCCATCCTTGCATCACCACGTGCGCTCACAATAAGATGCCATGCTGCATGACCAATGGCCTCTAACTGGCCCATCCATCCACGCGTCCACCATGTGCGCTCGCAATAAGACGCCATGCTGCACGACCAATGGCCTCTAACTAGCCCTTACGCTCACACGCACAACTAGAAAAAATTGCAACCTGCAACAAGTCTAGTAGTTTTCCAACTCACCAACAATATGCGCAAAGACAAATTCAAAAATAAACAACAACAAGGCAAACAAAGGATAAAGCAAACAAGCTTTCCATCCATAAAAAAAGGGGATTACGGATGTCCTAAGTTCTATTTACAAGGTCCTAGCCTAAAGGATCGCTACCCGTCCCAGTTAGATCCCCATCTACCCCACCTACAGTAGTAGGATCCCTAACCTCGCCATCCTCGAGAGGGTCGACAATAAGATCACCGGTTGCAAACGTCTCTTCTGTGGCTGTAGCAAAAGGGGGAAGCTCGTCTTGTGGAGCTGCAAGCATCTCCCATTTGATTGCAGCAGACGGGGGCAGCTCGTCTTATGGAGTGGGGGGCACACCATCAACTTGGGGGGTCGCAGGGACAACAGGCCTAGGAGCTATCTCATAATCTACCCTTAACCTCTCCAAGGAGGGTACATTAGGGCATGCAGGGTCAAAGCCCTCAAGAGGATTCCCAATGGCGCCAAAGTCTATGCCCCTGCAGTCAAGGGGCCCGTGCTTCAATCGGACCCCAGTAAGGGTGGTCGCCCTAAATTCGTCCACCATGCCAAGGGCCATCTCGACCACCTCGCCCTCTTTTGCCTCCAAGGCCTTCGCCATCACGAGAGCATGTTCTCTTTTCTCAGCCTCCACAGCCTTGGCAACAGCAGTCTCTTTCTCCTTTTCCTTCTCCACCAAACTCTGCTTCAGGAGTTTGATTTCTTTTTCCCTGGCCTTAACATGGTCTTTTGCTTTGGCAAGCTGACCGCGAACAAGTGTGGCCTGCTTCTCAGACTCCGTCACCCTAGACAAGCAGGACTGTTCGCTAGAGATCGCCTTGTCCTTGACAGCCTTGGCTTTTTCTTTCTAAGCCTACAAAAGCATCTCCAGCTCTGTCACACGGGCAGCCTTGAGCTGGAGATCCCCCTCCAAGTCGTGAAGATAGGCGTCCGTCTCCCCGACATGGTTATATATAGTCAGGGTAGACGCTAGAGTCTGAAAGAAAATCACAAACAAAGTTAGAAAGATTGGCCAGCACCAACCAACAAACAACCCGCAGAACATAGCTCACCTCTGCTCTACATGATGCCGCGCTGAATAGTCCGCACGTTGCAACTCTCGATAACCTTCACCTCCTGGAAGGGGAGATGGCTACGAGCCCAACCAACACACCCTTTGACGTTGCCAAGCAAGGACCCAACGGACATATGACTTTGATAGCCGACATAACAATCGAACCCCTAACGCACATCGCGGAGCACGTCCCGTGAGGCGAAGGCAAAGAGCGCATGGAGTGCACCATCGTGGGTGGAAGAAGACTCATCCCCGCCCGACGAGGCTGGTATGATGGGCAAAGATTTGCCACCTTTAGCAGGCTTCATGGTCCTCTTCGATTTCGGAGGCACATCACTTGGGGCAGCATCTTTCCCCGTCTCTACTAACGATTGTAAAGAACCTTGACCCGCTTTTTGTGTAGCCACGCCAAGGCCTGTCTGCTTAGCAAGCAAAGACAGAATAGATTTTTGTTTCTTTGGGTCCACGCCAACTCTCTACTTCTTTGGGGCAGAGTCGGCGGGCAGGATATCCTTCTTATACTTCTTGGCTGGCGGATCTTGAACAAGTGGAGCAGTGGGCCCTGTGCCCTAGCTCTAGGCTTTATTCTTCTCCCTGGCCGCCTGGCAGATCCTCTCGGTGATGTCAACACTTGACATACCTGCACATAAAAAAATAATCAAAATGAGAGCTCATTAAAGCCCAAACACTGAGAGCATGCAAAATGTACTAGTTTGCCAAAGATCTAGAAACAACGCCGTCGCAGTAGAACTTCCACGCTAAGCACCATTTTCACTGACAGAGCTATCAGAGCTCATAGAATCCCCCATGTCGAACACCATCTTCTCATCACTTTCGTCATCCAAAACAATGACTTCAACCGGCTTTGTTCCGTCTCTTAAACCGTTACCACCTTCA